>OX419730.1:20000000-22500000 GCA_948477245.1 Thumatha senex
TAGAATTCCCGATATTCCCACGGGAATGTAAGCGTACTAATATTATAAATGTCAATGTTTCTAAATATTTCTATATTATTTAGACGTTTGTTATTTAATCACATTTTGATGAAAATCGGTATATAGGTAGCACATTTCCGAAATTTGAAGCCCGCGGCTCCGATCACATGAAGTCGTTCGTTCACAAAAGGGAGGCTGCTAGAAGAAGCTATACGTTAGTTTCGACTTTTTACTTTCAGTATTGTGGGCGAAACTACCATTTGTCCTCCGAACTTTTACAACTTGCAGGTAACGTTGACTTGGACTCCAAAGTTAGTGGGTTCTTAATACACCCACACTCTACACATGAATTGTTTATATGATAAAAGCTAACCCACAATAGAGGGGTGCCATGGGGTCTAACAGATCCGCAAGGCTCGAGTCAGTATTATTTGTGTAAAACAAGTAAAATATCATCACTATTGTAATATGTCAAAACGGCCATCATAGCGTGCCGCTAGTATAGTGATACACCTGCTGACTAAAGGAATAAGACAAAGCGAAAAGAAAGAAACGAGATACATTAAAACCCTTTACCAACCCGTCTCGCAAACGTGACCAATGACCCTCCCAAAATGAAATTGGGAGAGGCCTACGTCCAGCAGTGGACTTTGATACCCTATCATAGTCCATAGATCAGATTTGTTTGATTGAAATTCTATTCTTTTGAGGAATTTCAATGTTTGCAGATAATTTGGTCATCACATTTGCGAGAGTGAGACAATAAAAACGACAGTCATTACATTGCACTTACAGAATTGTAACGCTCTAATGAGAGAGCAAAGCAATAGATGTCTTCGACCTCATCGTCACGACACCGCGGCACAGAAATGTGCTAAATTCGTCGAAGCAAGACAAACTGGACGTGACAAACCACTATCCTATGTTTGAATTGTATGGACGTACTGCGTGTTAGTGTCACAAATATGTTAAATCATCATAAAAACTGGAACGTCTAAATAAGATGCGACTAGTTCACATGTCTGTGACAAGTTCGTTATGTCCATTTTGGAAGTGATGCACCTTTTCTTGTGTATTAAATAAAATTAGTTTTATTCAGGAAGTTATTTATTAACTCGTATTATCTGCTTCGGTAGCGTAAAGGTATATGAGTACAATTTTTTTTCCGAGTTTAGATGTTTTATAATGTATAACCCTATTAATATTATAAATACAAATGTTTGTAAGTATGAATGTTTGTTACTCTTTCACGCAAAATCTACTGAATGGATTTTGATGAAACTTTACAATATTTACACATCAGAATAACACATAGGATACTTTTTATCCCGAGAACAAGTTCCAGTGGGAAACGGAAATGGGAAAACTTCACCACGCGTGCATGGCTCGGGCGTCAACTAGTATAAATATAGTTAGAAATATATAAGTATGTTTATCAATTGTCTAGATCCCAAAGCACAAGCTTCTTTTACCTTAATTTGGACTAGATGACGCTATGTAAAAAACATGTCTCACAATGATTGCATTAACATTTCTTTAAATAAGTTTTTTAAATACGAACTGGGTGAACACGTCTTGATCTGAGGTCAATACTCTCATATAAATCTAGGTCAGGTGAGGTGATGCGGCTCGTGGTTACATGGTTATTATGTGAGATGGAAAACCCAAAAGACGTACCGCACATAGCTGTCATTTCTTGAATATTACGCAAGAAACTTGTGCAGCAATAATCAGGAGAGTGTCCCATTAAGTATCTTGGCTTGCTTCTTGCCCTGTAAGGTACGACAGTCAAGAGATACTTAGACTACAATCACACAGCATGACTTTTTGTAACTGATTAAAAAATGGAGGGGCTCAGTTTACTTCATAAGGGTCTATTCTTCTATTAAAATAAATAAATCTCATCAAAAGATCAGTCTATTAAATTATATTTGACTAGCTTTTTGTAATGATGATGAGAGTAGAATAGGTAAGATATGGCCGAATAAATGCTACTTAGAACAAGGACTAGTATTCTGAGGTATGCTACAATGGCTCTTTGGCATTTACATTACCTACATTTTACATCTTAGCTAAGTGTAACCGCGAATCTTAACTAAGTACCGGTAGATGGCGCCTACGTCGCCTTAAGACGTATTACGTTGAAAAATTCATTGTTTCGATTGATCTTAGGTAATTTAGTTGGTTAAGCAGGAGCTGCTCGGCAAGGAAGAAGTCCCAAATAGAGCCCTACACAACGCTGAAGATTTCTACTTTAAATTTATGATATAGACATCATACTAATTGCTTTTCAAAATTATTTCCAAGTATAATGCCTTTCTAATGACAAATGGCAGTTAAAACGAAATTTAAAAATATGTTTCTTTTAAACTCTTAGTCAGAACTGCATCATTTTAGATACCGGTTAAAAAGCGTGATTAAAATGTTATGATTACTAAATATGTATATTGCGTCGAAAAATGTTATAACTTTCACTATATAACAGAAAACCCTAATAAGTTTACAGCATACACTCTAACACCACCGTTATCTATATAACGGACAGTTGACGTAACAGATGTAGGCAAGTTTGTGAACAAAATTTGAAAGTGAAAAACTAAAGAGTTTAAAAATAAACAAAAGTGTTTTACATAATAATGGCGACAACAAAGTAAAAGGAAAATCAATAACAATTATAAAAAAAAATCAATAACGGTTAGACCGCAATCCACATAACTATAATTGTTTAATATTCAAAAATGAACAATCCTATCAACGCTTAATTCGAAATGAACATTTAGATAAGATTAGGTCTTTTGAGCAATAAATTACAAGATTTTTTTTATTTGGTGGAGCTACTAATAAATTCGATCATTAGTTGATCCACGAATTCGTACACGTGACGTATCTGCTCTAGGATATATATCAAATAAGCCTAGCCGTTGGAAAAACAACATTAGATTTCTGATTTGACATTCATCATCATCATCAAAGCATTATTTCTGATACCATTCGCTTTGGAAATCGGTATTTTGTTTCTTACTTTTCTTCCTTATCTCGATATTTTATTGTTTATTACGTTCAATCAAGTTTACCTTGATATTTTTCAATCTTTACTCATACGTTTAATTGACTACAGCCGAATGACAGGCAAATGATAGGCCGCGTGTGCAATTTTAGACTTCATTTGCGTGAAGTAATAGTGGATATCTTTCTAGCACTGAGACCATCGTCGGCAATAATCAGCATCAATATACATATTCAACTTATCCACTACTCTACATAAAGTCAGGTTTTTCCCAAGCAGCAGTTTTGCTCCTATGTTCCAGTGAGAGTCAGGAGACAATAACAATTGATAAGTTTGATTTATTTTTTCCTAGCGCCGGTCCGTAAGGACCGGCTTTGTTCGGGTGTAATGTAATGTCAGATGTCTAATAATGTTTTATCTAAATATAATTATTATCTTACTTTCTCTTCTTTTTAAAAGATCTAAGGAAATAGACATATCGTTAATCATTGTATAATATGTAAACATTAAAACAATATAAATGTTAGTATTTACTTCTGGATGTATATATAGTATTATCATTATAGTCCAAAGCAAACGCTAATTTTATTGCACATTTAGTATACCGCTAACAGACTATTCTCATGCCTAGGTCCGCTTGTCTGAAAGAAGTTATCAATAGTCGATGTTGCTGATCATTGATTATGGTTCTTGAGTTACCCAAAATCCTCAATCACTAAAAATATTAATATATATATATATAAAAATATTGTGTCCCACAATATTTATATATATATATATTTTTCACACAGCGCCATCTAGCCCAAAGTAAGCTAATATTAGCTTGTGTTATGGGATCTAGATAACTGATAAACATACTTATATATTTCTAAATACAAACATATTATAGATAAATAACACCCAGACACAGAATAAACCATCGTGCTCATCACACAAAGTTTTATCCTAGGTGGGAATCGAACCCACGACCTCTTGCGTAGCAGTCGGATGCACTCCCACCGCGCCACAGAGGCAGTCGCTAATTTTATTGGCGACTACCTCTGAGAATTTAAATGAACTGTTTAGACATATATGACATAGAAGATAAACATAAGTTCTTCTTTATAAAGATTTTATAAAATGCTCTTAAGCATATCGCAAAAACAGACTTCTCAGACTCATTAATGAAATAAAAACACTTCATTAAAGCATTTTTATTTCTACAAAATAATTTGGTAACAATTTACTGCGATGATAAGTATGAAAATGGTGTGAGTGACCGTCGTGGGGGTCAATACTCCTTCAGTAGGTCAGCAATGAGTTGGCGGAGCCCGAGACTGGTCCCTGGGCGAGCCTTCTCATTTCCCAATGTCCATGATTAAGGTGATAGCAGACGGGAAATGGGACAAGCCGGCTTCATTCCGGTTGTCGACTTTTATTACATGTCTGTATGCAGAATAAGTATTATTTTACCATTGACAGAAAACACTTTAAATATGACTGGGTAGCTGATAATTTATTATCTTAAGTGGTATCAAAATATCGAAGAGGTAATACCGACTAAAATATTATACGATTTGGTGGATAGCTTCAAAACATCGATAATCCTGTAGGGGAGAGTTGGGTAACATTGGGAACGGAAAAAACAGATAAAAAAATGATTTTAAATAAAATAAAATTACTTAATTGACAACATGATTATTATGTGATATCACTGTTTGCATTATCACACGTAAAACACAATCAACTTTAAATCTTACTATTTTAAGTCTTAGTATTTAAAGTGTCGCAAGTCAGAGATTTGGGCGTGCTTCTAGATAGTCAACTCAGTTTCAGGGCACATATAGATAGCATTGTTAGTAAGGCTTATAGGTCATTGGGATTTGTTATACGTAATAGTAAACCATTTAAGGATTTACATTGCATGAAAATTCTTTATTATAGTTATGTGAGAAGTATCTTGGAATCCGCCAGCATCGTGTGGAGCCCTTTATATGCAAATGAAATCAGGAAAATTGAAAAAATCCAACAGAAGTTTGTTAAACATTTAAATTATAAGGCGCATTTAAAGGACAATTCCTACGCTGATTCTTGTGAGTACCATGATTTACTTAATTTAGAGGATAGGAGATCTGTGACGGACATGTTACATTTATATGATATACTCAACAACAAGTTTGACTGTATGTCATTAGTAGAGGGAATAAGTTTTTATGTGCCTCTGAGACGATCCAGGCATACCTCATTACTGACCACCGCACCTGTTCCGACTAATTACATAAAACGGTCGCCAACCATTCGTTTACCTGACACATACAATAAGAAGTTCTCATCCTTAGATATATTTAACACCTCTCGTGACTCGTACAAAGCGGCTTTAATTAAATTAGTAACCAGCACAAATATGACATCACAGTAACAACCTTAATAATACATTATTTATTACACTTATACATATCACACACACAAACACACACATTCCTACACACACCTACACTCCTTCATACTATACACCTTTCATTTAGTCAAAATGAATTATTTCATATGTATTATATATCTACATATATTTAATTTATTTATTGAACTAATGATTGTATTTTGTTTCTTTTTGTAAAAATCGAAATAATATTTTTAATTTTTTTAAATATATTTATAAATAATAATAAGTAGTAGTAATGTTTAATGAAATGTTTGCTCTTGATTAAGAATATCTATGTGTACTTCTTTATTGGCGCATTGTTTGGACCATTGTCTTATAAGTTTACTGTAAGCTGTGAAGTACCTTTCAATAAATAAATAAATAAATTAAGTTTTTGCCACATAGGTAGTCCAAAGCGGGGTATACCCGGTTTTTGGACAGTATCATATACCCGCTTTTACCCTGGGCAAAGATAGCAATGGAACTTGTCAAGATCTTTGAGTTCCCAACCAGTACAGCCTTCATGGGGCCATTTCTTACCCCTGATTCATTGTACCCAAGCATCGCGTTTCCGTGTATTTCTGTAAATTTGACTACATATATACATATTATCTGATATCTTTTTCTTTCTGAGTTTCGCTATAGGTATCACCGCTTAATTTGGGAACAATCTTCTTGTTTGTTTTTTTGGCATTATTTTGAAGTTCTAATTTATATGGTGATGAAGTTATAGCTGCTATTAATTAAAAGATGTTTTTCTAACAATATGATTAGGGCTTAGGCATTATATCAACCAAAGAAAAGACTGAGGATGTCGATGCCGATTGCCCTGCAGTAGTCGGTTCTGGACTAAATACCACTCGCTTTGATGTGCTTGGCTGTGAATGAATCGGGGATGTTTCTGCTATTTGCTACTGTATAAAAGCTACTGCTTTGCCATTGTTTGGTTAATTTCTTCCGGGTTGATGTCATTAACAGTGTTTACATTTTGATCCACAACCCTAACAAGATCAGATGTGTCGTTTGTTGGCTCATTAGATGTGAGGTCTTTATCCGTAGTACTGGCTGACACAAAATCATGATCAGCAAATATATTGGAATTTTATGGGCATATGCCTGTTTTACAAATGGCATTTTATAACGTCGCTGCTTTGGAGTACGCGATTCCAATAAGCCGTCTAAGCTGAAATTGGATTATTCCGTAGCCAGTTCATCACTTCTTGACTGTAGCGTGTGTAAGCGCTTAAAGGTCCCATAATGCTAACATCAAACGGCAGGCGGTGTGTGCAATGAGGAGGAAAGCTGACTATGAGGACTCCGTTCTCTCGGGCTTTATCTATCAAGGGAAGATTTTTGGTGTGCGTTGCGTGTCCATGTAGCTAAAGCAGAATAGGGTCATTTAAACCGGAAAGCCATAGTCGAAAAATATCTAGGTTGAGAACTGCATTATCAAAGACCCATAATTGTCTGTTTCAGATTAGTCAAGACTTTGGTAAACACTTTCGATAAATTACCGTTGTTTTTGAGCTCCACAAAAAAAAGGTTATCAGATAAATGGTTGGTGTGTGTGTGTATGTTTTCATTTTAGAATATTAATATTATTTTATTTTTAATGAATTTGAACATAATTATGTAAAATTTCAAAATTTTGTAAAGCTAATATTTATGATTATCAAATCTTTCAAAGGGGCGTATTAAAAGAGAGTAAAAACCAGGCACATTAACCGGTTGGTAAAAAACGCCGTCAGGCAAGAAATATTGTATCCATAATTAATTATCACATAATTATTAACGGTTTGCTGATAGTCATTAAAATTAAAAAATAACATCACTAATTACGTTTATAGCTTGTTTTGCAACTCCAATCAGTTTTAGGTTAAGTTGCAAAGAAACATAGATATTTGATCTCATTTTCGTCCCATAAAACTATTGGGATACAATAGCCTCACTTGTTTCCTCACATTAGCGATCACTGGGTTAGGCCAGAAATATGAAGTATATTTGTAGAACTTGAACAGTAGCGGCTTCACGTAAAATTATATGACCAGGTACGCGCTTGTATGTATGGAGGTCAGTGCCAGGTAATCATACATGTTTTCTTGGCTGGAAGTTTCAAAAAAGTTGCAAAACGCACCTCTAAATCTTACCAGCTCGTAGATTCACGTCTTAAAAACACAAATATCTCGATAATGCAATTTTGAGTAGTGCTCAAACAGACATTAATCACTATCAATAAGGTATTGTATTGGCTACGGTGACCACTTTTTATCAGGTGGGCCGTGTAGTTATCTGCCACCTCAGTGGTATAAAAAAATGTGAATGCAGCGGGGAAAAAGATTATTCATCAAATGAAAAAATTTCATCATTTTTTAAGTAATTGAAGGACACTGATTACAGCGTCCATCAATTACTTCAATATTCACTAATGTGGCGAGTATTGTTATTTTTATCAGGATGAGATTTGATAATCTATAATATAGGTACTCGTATAAAGCTGAAGAGTTAGTTTAGTTGGTTCTGACCGGATTTTAAAAAATCTTTTTGTGTTGGAGAGCCCATTTACCGAGGAAGACTATATATCATCATGTATATCTATTATCATAAATGTCGAAAAATCGGGCAAATTTCTATACTTTATTGTAGACTATATATAAGCTACGGGATTAAATAGGTGCAACGGGAATTAGCTAGTTTATTATAAAATTAACCTTTCGAGGTACTTGAAATTTGGAGCTCAGAAGCGCTCGTGGCCCCGCGGTCTCAGTGTTCGGTAAACGATCACTGAGGTACGCAACTTTCACTATGGCTGGTCGTCGGATGGGTGACCACTTTGTGGCATTTACATTTGCGAGCGTTTCCGTGCTTCGGAAGGCACGTTAAGCCGTTGGTCCCGGTTGCCAGTAAAATGACAGTCGTTAAGCCTGGTTGAAAGTCTTATAGGCGGCTTAAAAAAAAATTTCAACAGCAGGTAGCCACAACCTGCATCTGTCTATTTCAACACGGCAATGGGCTCACCACCTATTACGTGGGACAGGAATCCACACGGTGAAAAGTGGACATATATAATATGCCTCTGCCACCCCTTCGGGGATAAGGCGTGATGGATATTTATTTTATTTATTTTTGTGTGAAATAAAAAGTTTTTTTTAACTAGAGTAGATAGAACGACTGAAACTTCAGAGTCTGCGAGAGTTTAGTTCATTCATAGCATTATATTCCTTCGCGTGAAGTCTCGAGTACTAGGTATAAAAAAAGCTTTGCATAAACTTTAAAATAAATATATTACCATTAAAACTATAATTCATTTTTAAATAATAGCTCATTATGAAAACATTTGACTAAATGAAAATTGATGATTTTATTATTTTAATTCTAACATGTTATGCGGTTCTTGACTTTCCATCTAATTTCCCATCACAAAATCAAAACAAAGAATTTTTTTAGAAAAATAAAATAGAACTTCTATATATTTTGTCAGTAAGACAGTATTAGTTGCAACAATCGATTAAAGTATCGAATCACAGTAAAGTATCAAAGTAAACTATTTACCAACAACAAGAGGTCTCAGAGAATTACAGCTTTAGTAGAGGACAAGGGAGGACGTTCACCCCACTGTAATAGACGTTGTAATAGCGTGGATTTGATTATATTAGTCGCGGAAATAATATTTTTATACAGTTGAAGGTTATTCACATTTGATAATTTATGCGAGATTAAAAATTTGAAGAAAAATAAATAGTAGGACAAATTTGGTTTGGAGCAATCAATTCGACCTACTCATATATAATTTGATCACTGATTTTAATAGAAAAAAGAGCAGTTTCTATAAAAACATCTTTTTTATCTTACGTTTTGGTTTAGAAACCGAGTTCATTGGCCTTTTTATTTTTTATCGTGAGTGAATTACGTGAAACTTCGCAAGCTATTCCGCAGAACCATGCTTTTATTCTACCTATTATACTATTATTTTCTTAGACTCCTTGGAAATAAGTACCTGTACCACATATTACTCTGTCAGTGATCGTATATGCCAGGCAATAGACGAAGAGCTGCAGTTTATAGAAAAATTGCATGCTGGTTTTCATTAAGCTGAGCTGAACCTGAGCATTCGTCTTGAATGTGAACCAATAGAAGTAACATAGGATACTAATTTTGGGTATGGAAGAGAACTGAAATCATGCACTGCCTATAAAGCCTTGTGATTTTGTAAAGGTTAATAGATTCACTGATAAAAATAAACAAAGTGTTGTTGTTGGAAAAGGTTAGTTTCTTCCATCGATACCAGAATGATAGACATGGTATGCTGAGAGTGCAGTGGTTTGCGTCAAAAAACTATAGTGGTAATATAAGCTTATGTGTGCATAAAATCAGCGAGATGGCTTTGTTACAAAGCTTTCTATTAATTCTTTTTACAAAAACATAACTGTTGAAATAACTACTTGAAAAAATAATATTTATCTTATCAATTTTCAACAAGTTTCAGGGATTTATCAGGGACATCTGGTGGAACTTGCTACACATCTTGAATAAAAACACTTGTACTGTTTATTATATATATATATACATTTTCAAAGGTTAGCACATATTTTATTTTAAAACAGTACAAGTGTTTTTGTTCAAGAAGTTTCAGGGAAAATTTGAATATAATATTAATGTACAAAAAATAATATTACACTTCATATCCATACTACTACATCATAGCTTAGAGGCACCTGTTCACTGGATAGGGCAAAGTCAACTCGCGGAAATTGTGTGTATGGCAAAAAAACATCATTCGTTCCACAGCTCTTTGGCTATATTTGGCTTCGATGTTTTTTACACTCTGTCTATTTCAATAGGTAAGGTGTATTTTATTTCTACTTCGGCATTGAACACTTTCAATGTATTTTTAAATGCTCTTATTTCACGGTTTTTGGAAGATTTGCTTGTCGATATAGAATTTTATAACTTTAGGTAATTACTTTCGTACACTCCATATATCCTACTAATATTATAAATGCGAAAGGTTGTTACTCTTTCAAGTAAAAATTACTAAATCGATTTTAATGAAACTTTATAATAATATAACTTATACATGGGCTACTTTTTATCCCGGCAACAAATTCCTGTGGGAAAAGGGAAGGGGAAAACTTCTCTACGCGGACGAAGCCGCGGGCTTCCACTAGTGTATGATAACATTGTAATAAGCCGATTACATGATGAATTAATTTAAAAATAAAAATACTTGGAACAAAGTACAACAACTACTCGTTGAAACCATTCTAATAAGCCCAAATTTATAATGCTGTAATTTTCAGAGGAGTTGGGTATCCTTCAAACTACTGAATACAGTTAAGCAATTTCCAGACTACCGTGTCGTGAAAATACCACAAAAATAACAGAATACCAAACTATAAATCGGAGTAGTGGATTTTAGTGAGATCCTGTCATCACTAAGAAAATGAGCTGGTGCTATTCAAAGTTTACAGCTAAGAACCATCTAGAACACATCGATATTTGAACGATAAATAGTATAATAATTTATCCATCCATTCAGGAGCTATTATGCCACGGACACACAGATATATACACAGGTTAAACTTGTAAAATCCCTCGATATTGAGGCGCAACCCTCAACGTCACTCTGCAACCTACTAATATTATAAACATGAAAGAATAATGTATGTATGTAGGTTTGTTACTCTTTCATTGATTAATTGAAACTTTACAATTATATATTTTACACACCAAAATAACATACATATGCTACTTTTTATCTCGTGATCAAATTCCTGTGGGAAACGGGAACAGATAAACAACACACCGCGGGCGAAACCAGTGGCGTCAAGAAGTCTAAAAATACGTATCTACAACTACCATGTACTATAGAGATAATGAATACTTCCATTTACTTAATATTTTCAACTACAGTAGGCAGATAATTAAAGGATCACAAGCGATGCTTAAACACAAACATATCGCAATACATGGCACATGCTGACTGATGGAGTATTTGTTCAGTAATTAAGGCTACACAAACTTCTAAATCGGTCTTTCAACTTAACTTAAGTGCGGTGCTTGACCACATCATTTACTATTTAGTTATTGGTAGTAAAAATACAATGGATAATTCTGTAGGCAGAAATGTAGTTTCTGAGTTGACGCTATAAATACCTAAGTATGTAATAATGTTATTTCTTCACTTACAAATTTAATATTTACCTATCATTATATGGGAGATAAAAATAAGGTATTAGTGAATCGACTGGTTTGTGTAGATAAGTATTGTACCTGACTATATGAAGCCTCGTTTCGAGGTACTAGTTTCAATATGCTATGAATATAATATATAATATGACATATTCTAGGGTATCAGGGAAACAGTGTGAAGATAGATTTACTACTAAGACAAACCTATTTATATAATATAATTAAAGTTTATTCCAATATGTATATTTATTTACATTTTAATTGATTTCAAATTTAACACTAACTGCTACGCGGGTCACTATCATGTGTGACTTAGTTCCGGGACACCACAGATTAGTACTTTTCGAACAGTGACCGGCCGTTTAATCGCCTTTTAGAACTCAAATGCAGCAATCGGTCGCTCCACACCGCACACTTAAAAATGCATTTAAGCACCTGAATTATTTTTATAATACTAAGAGGGTGAACAAGCGTTCAGCCCATCTGATGGAAAGTAGTCACCGTAGTCTATGGACGTTTGCAACACCAGAGGTGCGGCACTTGCGCTGCCTACCCTGTAAATACCTTTTTAGACCCCTTTTGATGAATCCCATACTGCTGTGTGTACTGTAACTCGTTCAACAATCCAAGCGTATGCGGCAAAAATCTTCGGACCTAATCGTATACACCTTATACTTTGCTCCGGCCGCAAAGTGTGAGGGTGAACATCCTGTCTATGGCGAGCGGTGCGAAGATAGAAAGTAGTCGAGGGCATCATATCAAACAAATCCTTAGAGCACAGACCGTTGTACAGGCAATAGAACACGCCTAGGGAGGCAAAATCAAATGCTGAGTCGCTTAGACACAATTTTAAATATAAAAAAATTACACTACTCAACATAATAATACAGTATAATAACACAGTTAATACACAAGAAAATAATTCTTAACAATAGACATCAACTACGCCATCTTTTTAATGTATTCGAAATTATGACACTTCTTCAATCTTTAAGACCATTCACAGCTGCCACTTTAAGGCACATTTGAATATTTTGTGAAGATAAAAGTAAATATAATGATGGATCATTTAAAAGTGTCAAATCATGTGTACACCTTTTGCGCACATTTGCGCGTAACCTACGCAATGTGCTCATGTCAGTTGTAGAACATCCACTTCATATATGAATACAATAAATTCCAAAACGTAAGATGTGTAGAAATATCGTGAACGGATTCTGCTTATGATTTTTATAGATATAACTAAGACCCTGTTTATGGACAAGGACAACAATAATAGTTCCACAATGTACAATGGCTGCCTTATCTCTCAGATATATCTTAATAATATTATAAATGCGAAAGTTTGTATGGATGTTTGTTACTCTTTCACATAAAAACTACTGAATAGATTTTAATGAAATTTTGCAATAATATAGCTTATACATCAGAATAACACATAGGCTACATTTTATCCCGGGAACAAGTTCCTGTGGGAAACGGGAACGGGAAAACTTATCTAAACGGGCGAAGTCGCGGGTGTCAACTAGTATCTCCTATAAATTAAAATATAAGCCCAATCGTCAACGGTAGCAATGGCCGCTGAAAGCAGGAATAAGCCAGTGAAAAAAAAATTACGCTAAATTTTTACTAGTATTTTATAAAACTTTCAGCAATGTAACTAACTATATTTGTATTGGTGGAATCTTACAATGCAATTTTCGAGCAGATATCTTCAATTGATTAAGCTGAAATTTCGTACACGTTTATTATATATGACAATGTTTAGTTAGCTGTGTGACGGGTTTACGAGTATAACTCCAACCTGGTGTACCGCCAGTACACCCAAGACTGCGAAATAGTTATTTTTAATATACTCTTACAATATGGGTAGCCAATGAAAAGGACTTGCAGAGAATCAATATCTTTTGAGTATTATATAATAGCTTGTTTAAAGAAAAAAAGTGTATGTGTGTGTATATTTGAACACGCGTTAGTTTTACTGCTTTAGTCAAATAAGATTTCATCACATATACCAGTCTTTGTAACAGGAATGATAAATTAGTAAAAAAAACAATGTCAAAAGAATGAAAACTACTTTTAATGTAGTTATAAGTTGTCATGGTAACACTTATCAGCTTACTCCATGGTGTCGGTTTTGCGTGACGGTCTGCACGCGCATCGTAAAAATTCACTCACATTATTTTTCCCAAACGCACCAAAGTACTATAACTTCAAAAATAAATAGTACTAAAATTAATTCTTTAATAATTTACACACCCGTCATATTAATTCCTTAGACAACTGCTGCAGCAATGTACACAACTTGCATAATAGTTGGATTATAATTCAGAAGAGGTTAATCTGTCCTCCCTTCCTAGAGGCCACAGACCTCCTTAGTTTTTCAGTAGATTCTAAATAAATTTATTTTTAGATTTATCAATCACGCCTTAGAGGTGGCAGCATACGCCCACTTTTCACCGTATGTATTCCTGACCCACGTAATTGGTGGTGAGCAAATTGCCGTATTGAAATATACAATTTTTCAAGCTGCCCATAAAATAGGTAAGTCATTTTTATTTATTTTACAAAGTTAAAACTTTAAATAATTTCGCACATTATCTTTTGATCTCAAAATTGAAATGTTAAGCACCTGGCACACTGGGTTCTAAAATTAACATAGGAACAAAAATCATCTGCCGGCCACAGTTCACAAAAAACGCAACGTGCATTGGCGCATTCTGCACAATCAGCACTGTGGTAGACATAATGCAACAATTGCGAATCATGTGGCATGCGCTTGCACAAACCACGAAAGGGTTGGTCATTGTGTCATTCAATAACATTGAAATGATTGGCACAAATGTTGGACGGAAATATAGGATGTGAGATGTCCGTATTATTATGAATTATGATAAAATGTCACATTTATATTCTTGATTCTATACATCAAGCCGGTGTCATTTAATGAATACAATTAAACAAATAGGTAACATTTTTTAATGCTCGATTAAGAGCTTTTACAATAATATGACCTTTGTCCTTGAAGAAAAGCGATTACATTAGATTAGTGCGCTCTACTCCCGAGTTTTTACATTTATATGACATTTATACTTGAAGAAAATCGATTACTGTACACCCACTTCCAACTTTTACTTTTACATGACCTTTATCCTTAAAGAAAAGCGTTTGCATTAGATTCAGGCACCCCTCTCATTTTATCTTTACCCACTAGTTGTTAGGAGTAATATAAAATTGGTGACATCAATCTGTAGATACGAGTACGTCACTAAGCAATAATTGTAGTACGATTCAGTCAACTCATATTTGAATTATACTAAACTTACAAGGCATAAACGTGGATTTTTTACTTTAATGATTTTTAATGACATAAATAAAACTTAGTCATTAATTTGATTAATAGTGTTTGGCAACTTGTGCGGTCGTTAATAACCTGTTGCGAGATATAACACAACTATGTATAGTATTAGATGATTGTATATATGCTGGTAAACAATTATGTAAAGTATATTAATTATTTCTCATTAATGTGTATGACATATTCAATAAAAAATATTTATGGGCAATGTTAAGCCTTTCGTCCAAAAGAATGTCAGAATAAAATGTTTGCTATTTGATAATTATAAAAGATAATTCAAGTTAATTCAAGCTTAGTGTTTGATTTACTTAAGAGTAATATGCAAGACATTTTAAAATTGTTTATTAGATTGTGAGCTAAGGTTATACAGTTTCTATATCTTTAATCACAGGACATGGTCTGGGTCACCTAAATCCCAGGAAAGTTTTGTACGGTAATATTTTAAAAAATCGAATGAGATTTTGTATTGATAGGATTTCTGTCAGGATGCTGAAAGCGGGACAAGGCGTGGTAGCTTGCCAGCTGTACTGCCTTTTCAACCTTTGTTGGAGAAATGGCAGCGTACCAAGAGATTAGTGTAAGGCTGTCATCGTGCTGCTTTATAAAGGAAAAGGGTCACAGCAAGAGTGCAAAAACTACCGCGGCAAGAGCTTACTCAGCATCGTCGGCAAATTGTATGCAAAAGTTTTGATAAAAAGAGTGATGAATGAAACTGAAGGGAAAATGTGGGATGTAAAAGCAGGATTTATGAAAGGAAAGGGATGCACGGGTCAGGTCTTTTCCTTACGATGCATGGCCGAAAAACTTTTGACGAAAAGTCAAAAGGTCTATTGCATATTTGTAGAATTGGAAAAGGCCTATGACAGAGTGGTGAGGAATGAACTGTGGTCAATACTGGCCAAGTATGAAGTAAACAGCCACTTGATACGAGCACTGCAATCTCTCTATGAGGGCTCCAGTGCTTGTGTCAGGATCAACGCAGCTGGCGCAGACTTTTTTCACATTGAAAAAGGTGTGAGACAGGGTTGTATAGCGTCGCCGTTGCTGTTTAATCTATACATGGACAGTTGCTTGAAAGATTTGCAAGAGAGTGCGTATGGTTTAAAAATGGATGGCCTGACCGTCTAATGCTGATTAATATACGCTGACGATCAGGTAATACTAGCATCATCGGCGAAGGAGTTGCAGTAGATGGATATGATTTGTTAAAAATTAAAGGAATGAAAGTGAATGTAAACAAGTCGAACGTAATGGTTTTTGAAAAAGTGGCAAGTATGACGGATTGCTCAGTTCTTGTGAAAGGAGAAAGAGTAGAACAAGTGAAAGAGTTTGTATATCTATTTACAAAATTTGCGAGAGATGGAAAGTGTGACTATGTCATTGAGCGTAGAGTTTTGGTAGTAAATAAAGTGAACCGAGTCATGTACGCCTTTATGAGAAGTTAGAATGTGTCTAAGAAGACATGACAGGCTGTACATAGAGGAGTGCTGGTCCCCACACGTATGTATGGCAGTGAAAGATGGGTGTGACAGAAAACGCATAAAAGTAAAATTAATACACTGGAACTGAGAAGTCTGCGAAGTATAGCTGGAGTGAATTTAATGGATAGGAAAAGCGCAATAAGGAAACATTGCGGTATGACAGAAAATGTAGTGACTAAGATAGAAAAAGGGATGCTTAGATGGTTCGGACACGTGGAGAAGATGGATGAAAATAGACTGACGAAGCAGATTTATGTAGCGAGAGTGAATAAGCAAACTGGTAGGGGTCGGCCTCGGCGTATGTACCTCTTTTGGAAAAAGGCCAGGTCAAAGTGACATGTCAGGATAGTAGCAAGTGGAAAACCATTGTCTCTGCCTTGCCCCGGTGGGAAACAGGCGTGATAATATGCATGTATGAAGATTTTGTATTCGTATTCGTGTATTCCCAGTTACTTCTTCCCTAAATTGAATTGGAGCTCAAGGTCAACTTATATTGGGCTATCAATTGGCTTTTTATTTTTAGTTTTGTAGAGTGCGATCAAACTCTGACCTTCCAACCTATTTCAAAAAATGTAAAATAAGAAGTAATTTTTAGTCCGTTATATATTAGTTTAAACGTCGGCGAATGTAAGTAAAATTTTGATTCGCGTGAAGTCCCGATTAGGAAATTTTCAGTTTTGTTAGTTACAGCTTTTAATCTAAAAAAAATTACGGACCACATTAATTTTTTTCTTTAATTATAAGCTTATTAAATAACGAATCTGTATATTTTACATGTATATATTCGCAACACTTAAGCTACCAGCTGCAACAAATGCATACTTTAAAAAGCTTACAATTTAAATATTTTAGTGTTTCAGTCAAATTCAAAGCGGACTAAAATTAAAAGCGAACGGTCAGTGTCACTTCGTTACAAAAACAATAACAAAAAACATCTCGCGAACCAGTTCTCTCAAAATTATTTGCATCTGCTTTTTTAAATACCGGATGGCACGAACGTGAATATTAAAATTGCTTTTTATTATACTTAACTACTGCTTTGGTAACCAATGTTTAGGAAATCGCTGTGGTACGTAAATCGGTCCTGCATTGTTATCTCACTGACATTAGCAGTTGGTGTGCGTCCTCTTCATTATAAAGCTAAAATCGAACAGCAGTTTGCGGGGGTATTCATATTTTGGTGTAAATTATCAATTACATCTGTTTATCTGTTTTTGTTGACTGCCTCTGTGGCGCGGTGGGAGTGTATCCGACTGCTACGCAAGAGGTCGTGGGTTCGATTCCCACCCAGGATAAAACTTTGTGTGATGAGCACGGCGGTTTATCCTGTGTCTATAATATGTATGTATTTAGAAATATATAAATATGTTTATCAGTTATCTGGTTACCATAGTACAAGCTCTGCTTAGTTTGGAATCAGATGGCGTTGTGTCAGTTGTCCCAATGACATTTTTTTTTATGCCTGTAGATAAACAGTGTGCTACTCTTAAACTAAAGTATGAACTAGTTTAAGAGTAGCGCTAGCAAAAGCTACAGATCAGAAACAATAGTAACAAATATTATTTTTGAGTATAATTTAACATTAGTTCGATTAGTAAAGTAATAAATAAATATCCATCACGCCTTATCCCCGAAGGGGTGGCAGAGGCATATTATATGCCCACTTTTCACCGTGTGGATTCCTGTCCCACGTAATAGGTGGTGAGCCCATTGCCGTGTTGAAATAGACAGACGCAAGTTGTGGCTACCTGCTGCTGAAGTTTTCAAGCCGCCCATAAGGCCTTTAACCAGGCTTAACGACTGCCATTTTACTGGCAACCGGGACCAACGGCTTAACGTGCCTACCGAAGCACGGAAAACCTCGCAAATGTAAATGCCACAAAGTGGTCACCCATCCGAGGACCAGCCATAGTGAAAGTTGCGTAACTCAGTGATCGTTTACAGAACACTGAGACCGCTAGGCCACGAGCGCTTCTTTTTAACTTTTATTTTTATTTTTTATTATTTTATTTATTTTATTTAGTTCGATTAGTAAAGTACAATAATTTATGTAAGGTCAAATCTAGTATATATGTATATATATAACAAATTTCTTTAGTATATCGCTGTGAAATTTCTTTCGTTGTGCGTTGATGTCTTTTTCAAAGAGATTTTACTATAAGGGTTTGTGTCCACCGATTCCAGTATCAAATTAAATTATCCACGGATTACATCGAGTTGTATCGACTGATACCCAGAACGGGTACAAGGTTTCAATGTTCACAAAGTATATTTAACTATTAAGATCAATTTCACTGATAAGATGGTTTTGTATACTAAAAAAAATCACTCTTTATTTTCAAGCAAATGTGATGTAGCGCCGGTTTCCCGCCAACAGGATGGTGAGCGATATCGGCGACTTGTCTTTAGATCCATTGTTATACACGTGTGTTAAATTGGGTTAGTGTACTAAACAAACAATACCAGCAACTTTCCTATTTATAGTACCATCAAAGATTTCAAAGTCCCGCCTGTATTCAACCCTTTCACTTCGTAATTTGGGGTATGTTATTTTATGACTTAGTTCCTTATTTTATTAGTAGCGACTGCCGCCTGACCTCCTAAACCATTTGCAGGTAACGGCGCCAGAGTCTTGTCCATTGTCGCAATAGTATCAGCAGGTAAAGTTGAGGAATCCCAAACATTTATTGCGGTTATTATAGACCTACATGCGAGATCCAGAAAAATCCCAGACAGCCATAGATTCCATAGGGTATTTACGAGTGGATGAAGACGTCCACGAGAAAAAAATAACTTTTTTTTAAAATTTACGATTTTCTTATTGAAACGAAGTTTTGGAACGAAGTTCCTTATGGCAGGCTTGGAGGAGATAGGGATTTTGCTGCGCGACCGAACTGAAAAATATGTGATAGTAAAACCGTAAGTTAAAGGAGACGTGCGCAGGCGCGAATGTCGTATACACAAGCGAGTAGTGTTTAATACCTTTCTCTTTCTCCCTCTTTCAGTGAGGGTGGGGTGAGGGTGAGAGTGAGGGTGAGGGTGAAGGTGGGGGTGAGGGAGAGGGTGTTTTTTTTTTTTCTAAATTAGTTTTTTCGAATATTCGAACTTCGTTCCTACCTGGTGTCCCACGACACAACATCTTTTTTATTAAATATAAGAAGACTCGCAGCTCCACAACCATGGTATTTATTTTATTTTATAAAATTGTCTTTACTAGGGAGTAAAAGTATTTTAAGGATAAAAAGTTGCTCTTTGACGTAAAACATGCCACATGCTAATCCATTGATTGGTCATGATATAAGGACAAAAATACACCCACAAACTCCAATGTAAATAAAAATAATGATAACTATTGTGAGCGTTGTTCATTATTACAATACAAACTAAACGGTTATACTCACGTGTGAATTGAAAAAGAAAAGGACCTCCGTTAGGTTTGAAACTAGCCGGGCTATACCGAAATTCACACGTGAAAAATAATAATGAAAAAAAGAATCAAGTAAAACTTTATTAACATACTTGTTAACCTTCACAGAACAAACACACACAAAAGTGAGTGAATGTGAGTCTTTCAACAACTCTGCCACCTCTTCGTGGCTAAAGACGTGATTGATAAACAAACAACTATTCGGTTTTAAAGGTTTCGAGTTCTGAAACGAAGACTTCAAGGATGAATCTGAAATAATGCGTGGAAAAAGAATCAAGTAAAACTTTATTAATATACTTGTAAACCTTCACAGAACAAACACACACAAAAGTGAATTTGATCAATGCTGATGTATCGTCGTTTATTTAACTCACTTGGTTAACTAGGAGAAAAAAAGTGATCGCATTGGAATAGACAGAGAGGCCCTCTATAGCAGAGGCGCTCCAATAAGATCTTCAGAAACCAAACCAACCTCCCCTATAACCGTGCAATTGCTGACTGGATGACGGTGTGCTCAGACGTATCTTAATCAAATTGACATGTATAACAATCGTATTTTATTTTTTATTTATTTTTTGTTAATAATGTGTAATTTGAGTTTGTTATAATGTGAACACCGTGTAGACTATTATGTACCATTTTTAAAATTGATCATTGATGTGCAGTTTGAGTATATCATGCTCGCCTAAGTTGCCCAAGTGTCATGGGAGTGGTGGCGTATGTGTCGGGTCGCCCTATTCATTATAATACGGTTGAGGAGGGCGATGGCTGATATATGCGTCATACTCGTGAAGGGACCGTCTGTTGGGACTGGTCAGCTCATAGCTGTTATAGCAATTACATCAAGTATTACAAAATATTATTAAAATTTAAGGCAAACTAAGTTTAGTCGAGTGTTCTCACATTGTTCTTTGGAGTTACCAAAGAACAATGTAAGTTAATTATTGTAAGCCATACCTACATTTTAAAAGAGCTTCCATGGAGTTCTATTCCAGATTCTTCTCTATGAAGGGTAGGCTGCCCTTGGAACTGGCAAATAAAATAACTCTCATTTTAATTATTGACATGACTTTGTTATTCATAAGTGCCTATATTTAAGATTATGATACTCTAGTATTATTGGCACCCTCATAAGTACTGGGATCGAGAAAACAAACTGCAATCGCCTTTTAAAGCAAAGTGAAAATGAATTCGCTAGAACCATATATTGTACTATGTGTACACATCCAGTCTTTTTTCATTCTTGAAATATACAACAAATTTAAAATCGCTCGTGGTCCCGATGTCTCAATGTTTTGAAAACAATCACTGCATTAAGCAACTTTTGCTATGGCTGGTTACGAATGGGTGACCGCTTTGTGGTATCTCCGTTTACCAGTGTTTTCCGGCTTCGTAAAGCCCGCAATGCCGTGGTCCCGGTTGCTAGTAACATGGCACTCGTTAAGTTGAAGGCCTTATGGGCGGCTTGAAAATTTTAACAGCAGGTAGCCACCTTCTACGTCTGTCAATTTCACCTATTATGTGAGTCAAAAATACATACGGTGAAATGTGAGTGTCACCTCTTCGGGGCTAAAGACGTGATTAATAAACAAATATTTTATCTGTTTTAATAGTTTCGAGTTCTGAAACGAAGACTTCAAGGATGAATCTGAAATAATGCGTGGATTATGACGGAAATCTTTTCTTGGAGTAGGTATCAGATAATATATTCCATAACACTCAAATTGAACCAGACGTGCAATCCTTTTCTATACTCCGTGGGAACTTTGACAGATGTGCTCTGAGCCGCCAACCTTTTTTTACAACCTTATGTAGGGTGAAGCTAGTGCACGGATGTATTGGGATAGTCCTAATTTTTATATCGCTATCTCGAACAAAGTACTTATTTCCAAAAAATACAATACATAATATTGTAAGTTATATTTGTGTAAACTACTTCTACTCGTAATATGATACAATCATCTGCTATGCTAAGTTATTCGTTGCTGACCGTATGTGGTTCCCAGTTCCTTATAATCTATTCAGGCTCAATCCAGGTGAATCCCATTAGATTCCTTCCAGAAAATGTTGATACTTAAAACCCAACTATTTATACTTATTTTGACAAAATATTCAGCAATTTCGCACAAGAACTCTGAAAAATCATCTGCTATGCTAAGTTATTCGTTGCTGACCGTATGTGGTTCCCAGTTCCTTATAATCTATTCAGGCTCAATCCAGGTGAATCCCATTAGATTCCTTCCAGAAAATGTTGATACTTAAAACCCAACTATTTATACTTATTTTGACAAAATATTCAGCAATTTCGCACAAGAACTCTGAACTGAATACCTACACTATATTTGGTGTTCTATCTTCATACTGTATCCCTGACGTAGTATAGAGATTATCAAGTTTGTCTTATGAGAAATATTATTTTACTTTTATAATAATTGGCTTCTTTTTACTAGCGATAGTTTTCATAAGTGCGTACAAAAAAGTTAAGAATTATGTTTTTTGAATTATCCCTTTAGCCCCTCAAACGTATTGTCACAGTACCGACATAGATTTGATTAATAGCACAGGAAACAACTTTCTATTTGTTACTCACTTTTTCGGAAACTGTGTTTATGTCGTAAATTGAAGGTTTTATAATTTAAGGGTTAGTTTGCATCCGGTGAATGTGATATCGGTGTGATTCCTCAATTCACATTTACGCACCAAATAGTTCAATTCATAAAAATCTATGTCAATGAATGAACAAAGTTGCAAAAATTCAACTACCAGGAAGTATATGGTTATGCTATTTTAACAACATTATGATTTTTATTATTTACTTGTGTCTTTGTTAGCCATTACTATTGGCGATCACAGGTTACATTTTAGGGGATTTCTTTTAGATAGACGAAGTTAATGTTTGGAATCCATAGCGCAGTTCTTCCCTGGCTAACCTGCTGACTAACGGACAATTCATCGATGCAGGTGCCCTTACGGGGTTGGGAGGTCAGACGGCAGTCGTTTCTAACAATACCTAAAATCAAAATCCTACCGATAGCTGCATCTAGCAGTCAAATAGAAATGGACCTTAGGTTAAAATGCAGGTATGCCTTGAATGCAATTGGAACAATACATTAAGATAGTTAGTGATAGATTTCTAAGATATAATACTGATTATACCTGGGTATTTTAATGTTTAATCCTTTTTTTAATATGTGACACGTCAAAATGGCGTCACCCGCCTCATGGTAATGACGGCCCAGAAATATGCATATTCGCGCTTTTCTTAAAGGACCCAGGATTGTAAGAGGACATGACACGTCCTACAAAAAAATACTGAACGGAGAAAGAAAATTTAAGTACCTATGTTATTAGTATAGTGACAAAGTCTGCTTATCATCCCTCATTATGAGCACTTTTTTATTTTCAATAAATAAGGCACCTTATTTCGGGCAGTATTAAAACTTAGCAAACTTAAATTACTTACTCGTGGTCTTTGCCTAGCAAGAGCAGCTAAGCTACATAACCGTACTCGAAAACAATTGCCATTATTCGATATATTATTGTTAACATCTTTTAGAGGATACAACTCAACTAACTTTACCATGTTATTTTCTCTTTTGAAATGTTTGTATATTTGAATTAAGTACAATTTTAAGGTTGCATGCATGACACCAAGGGTACATTTAACATCATTAATCTTACCTTGCCCTCTTGATCCGAGATAATTTTCCATGTGATTTTATTTTCTATATCAATGCCCTGTCTTCTTTGATAGCTATCAGGATACATCGATTTTGGGCACTCGCTTATGTGCGAAATATGAGATTTCGAAGCGACCTTTAGGAAAACAGAACAGTATATTTGCAGAAGCAAATAACGTCAGACAAGCAGGCGGTTTTGACAAAAAATCGGATCCATTTAAAAACCAATCTACTTTATCAATTGACCGCCTCTGTGGCGCGGTGGGAGTGCATCCGACTGCTACGCAAGAGGTCGTGGGTTCGATTCCCACCCAGGATAAAACTTTGTGTGATGAGCACGATGGTTTATTCTGTGTCTGGGTGTGATTTATCTATAATATGTATGTATTTAGAAATATATAAGTATGTTTAGCAGTTATCTAGATCCCATAACACAAGCTAATATTAGCTTACTTTGGGCTAGATGGCGCTGTGTGAAAAGTGTCCCATAATATTTATTTATATTTAATTCTAAATTAATGTTTTTTTTTATGAACAAGCTTTTATATACTCGTACTTGCTCTAAAAATAATTAGTCCACCATCTTGGAATACCCAAGATGGTGGACTAATTATTTTTAGAGCAAGTACGAGTATACCCATGTTGAATTTAAAATGACGTCATGCTCCTTCGGTTAAAGACATCTATTTCAAAATGCAGTTTCAAGATTCCATTTAAACGAACATATAGGGCAAGTTAATTGAAAGCTTGTAAAAATCGAAAAGACGAAGACTTTTTCGTTAGTCCTTTTTTTGAAACTTCAACAAAACCTTTTTTATGAATGTACCTGCTTATTCAATTTTCTATCAATATTCATAAAACTTTCTTAGAAACCAAAAAATAAACAATTGAAAGTATTGTATTGAATAAGTCCTTTAATTCAAATGAGTTTTTTGGGATCACAAACATTATTGGTTATAAGAAAAGTTTCTTTTTTCTAGGGATAACATGCATTGCCATGGTCTTTGAAGTTCACGAAGCTACAATTTTAGGTATTACAGTCGATTGTAAAGTTTTATTAATGTTCAAAATTATGGTTATAATAATAAAATTTTGCATATTTACAGGCAGGTTCTCTGTCACATGGCTCCTTTTATGTAGTCCGCCTTGTAATGTGGTCAGATTTTTCGGTTTTCTTTATGTTACGTGTATTCCTACTTGATTTCAAACCCTACCAAGATTAGGAGTCTATAGGGCTGTTCCTAAGTGATCCGGTTTGGGTAGACCAGTGGCTAGAACATTGCCCTGGTTAGGCAAAGATCACGGATTCTCTTCCCGTCTCGAACCAGGTTGTCTATTTTATCTTTAATAAAAATTTATGTCGAAGATAATTGCATACAAATTGCTTTAAAAACTATCCATATGGTTTTTCCTACGAAATAAATAAGACCTTAGACTGTTATACCGTTTTGGATAACTGATCAATCGTAAATGTTTTTAAGCACATCTGCCAAGGATTTTTTTATTAAATAATGCTTAAAAAAGTGAATAGAAATTGACAATTTACGTCAATTTTTATTGACTTTTTGAACTATCAATCGTCTAGCAGAACGTATTAAGTTAACTTAGGTAGTTTATTCATGGAACATCTTAATCTGCATGTAAAAAATAAATAGTAATAATAAGGCCACCATATACAAAATATAATACTTAATGGTAAAATAATCACGAATTTTATAAAAAAAACATTAAAGTCGGTTATCTCGAAAACTGTCAGGTTTGGGGTAGGGTGTTACATAGTAAAATCAGTCAGAAAAGATGGGTACTACACAACTTTAACAGATCTAGGTCGACTTAACCTGTCCCCCTGTATATTTGGATCTTTTTCGTGACGTATATATGTATAAATACATCAGATGTGATCAAGGGTTGACTGTCAGTCAATCTAGGCTTTAACGTAATTTAATATACGTCGCAAAAAGGACCCGAAATATTTTATGCGTGTTTCAAGGTTTTTCGAAACATTGATTGTTTATAAAGAAGTATATTGCCGCGTAGTAAGTCAAACATGAAAAGAATGGCTCTCCTCAACTACATACCATCTCATTGGCAAATTTCATGTAAATTTAATATTTTTAGTCATATTTACAATTCTACTCGACAAATGACTATGAAACACACAGTTACAGTTTTAAGTTGGACAAATAGCTGTCCCAACAAAAACTGTTCTAGTTTTTTATGAAACAAAAATGATAAATCACACACATAAACATTTCAAATATAAATTTAGAATTGCACCATACTCATTGCCTTTTCATAATAATTTTTTTACTAGTTGTCGCCCGCGGCATCGCCCGCGTAGAGAAGTTTTCCCGTTCCCGTTTCCCACAGGAACTTGTTCCCGGGATAAAAAGTAGCCTATGTGTTATTCTGATGTATAAGCTATATTATGGTAAAGTTTCATTAAAATCCATTCAGTAGTTTTTACGTGATAGAGTAACTGGTACAGTAATCCATACAAACTTTCGCATTAATAATTTTATTTAGATTAAGATTATGTACCAACACATTTTTTTATAATTTTATAATAGTATAATTATATAATTGGTAAAAACATCGGTAATTTCTAACGGCTACCTCGACACACCCCGCGTTGTGTAATTACACGCGTCGATTAATTGCATTAAAAGCAACTGTACCCATAAATTTGAAGCATCAAATGGCTTAAAATTACGTACACTAAGCGCAATATGCAGTAATTAGTAAATCAGTAAACAATAGTGTGAAACAATGATTAGTTCCGATTTAAGATCACGTTGTCAAGGCACTTGATAAAACACCTACAGTATTTAGCTTCGATCGTAAAACACTAATTATTACTAATTACAATAGACGTATGTAATAGTTAATTTAAACATTGTTTCATTACTTCATTTATTTCAATAATTACGTTTAAAATGAAGGCTAAGAACTTGGGTTCTCTGAAGATTGCAATACTACTGTTATATGAATATCGAAGTTCGTGTGTTATGACAGCGTAAAAATAGAGAAACAGGAACGAATATTGTTATATTTTATTTAAACTATTGTGCACTCATAATAAACTAATAGTTTATCAATCACGCCTTATCCCAGTAAGGGTGGCAGAGGCATATTATACGCCAACACTTCACCGTGTACATTCCTGACCCACGTACTAGGTGGGTGAGACCATTGACGTGTTGAAATAGAGATATAGCATTATAATAGATGCGGAAAAAAGTTTCTTCGCATTTTATATGAAAACTCAAGATTCTTTTTTTCAAAGTTAATTTACATTTAATTATAATATATATGTACCATTTCGCTCAACGACTTTTTGCCATCTTGTGGGTAGTGACATGATCCCATTGTTGTAGAAATTTTGGGACTTCTGAACAAAAAAACGTTACAAGTAGTTTTGGCAGTCCTCTCTTGATGTTAACCTGACATTGTCTAAAGATTTCTAAAGAGATCGAAACAGTTGGAAATCTGAAGGTGCAAGGTCAGGGCTATATGCATGCGGATGCATGAACACCTCCCAGCCAAACTCTCTTAATTTTTGCTGAGTGGCCAAAGATGTGTGTGGTCTAGCGTTATCGTGATGAAAGACCACACCCTTTCTATTGATCAATTCCGGCCGCTTTCTCTCAATTTCTTGCTTTAATCTAATCAGTTGTTGGCAGTAAAGATCCGAATCGATGGTTCTGCCCGGCGGTAAAACCTCATAATGAACAATGCTTTTCCAATCCCACCATACACACAGCATCACCTTATTGCGAGTTAACCCGGGTTTTGCCACAGTCTGTGAAGCCTGACCGACCTTTGACCACGACCTTTTTCGCACGTTCTTGTCGTACGTGATCCACTTTTCATCACCAGTTATCAATCTCTTCAAAAACGGTTCAGTTTCATTACGTCTCAATAAAGAATCGCAAATAAGTACACGGCACCCAAATATCGAGCTTTTTTATAAACCCAGCTTTTTTCAAATGGGTCAAAACTGTAAAAAAACATAAAAAAAAAACATAAGAAATCTCGCAGAAGCGGAAGAAGTATGCATGGATCGCGAAGCCTGGCGATCTGTCCTCTCTGACTACCCCGTCAGGGATACAGCGTGAAGATAGTTATAGTTAGTTAGTCAAAACTGTTTTGTGTTCAATCCACAGTTCTTCAGCTACGTCGTAACTACTGATATGCCGATCTTGCACCACTTTTTCAAAAATTGCGTCAATTTTATCTGTAACAGGGCGACCAGAGCGAGGTGCATGTTTAACATCAAAATTCCCGGATTGAAAACGCTTAAACCAATTTTGTGCTACTCTTGCTGACACTGCATTAGGTCCATAAACGTCACAAATTTTTTTCTCGGCTTGCGTTGCATTTTTCCCCTTTTTGTAATAAAACTTTAAAATGTATCGAATTTCTTCATTAGATTCACTCATTTTGTCAAGAAGAAAAACAAATGAAAAATAGGGCGAAACTAATTTTTTACTTTTTTTTTTAGTTGTCTTCGCCCATCTTGGGCAGGCAAAGGAAACTTAGTCCATACAGCCTAGTCTTCAGTATTTATTTTTCTTGTTATTATGTTTTAGTCCTGTCTAGTCGTTTGTCGATGTCAAGTCCTCAGTCCTAGGTCCTAGTCCGTGCCCCAATAAGGCAGTGGATCCCTTATTGCAGCTCTCTTTGGAAATTTGGCACTAACACAAACAACACCGCTATTCTTTGCAATATATCACTTTCGTTCACTAATGCACTTTTCCGAACTCTTTATGTATAATATTCCACCATTATTAAACACAAAAACACGAATTTTACACTAGTTTTTGAAAATAATATACAACAAACGTGCGTCACCGCTCGCGTTGGCGCCAAACCTCCTAATTTTTTACTAATTTCTTTCTTTTTTTAAAATGTATCTTTTTTAATGTTAGCAAAATCAGCCAGATAAGAATAGTACAGCCAAAATTTTTATTGCAAGTATTTACATACTAAATGCGAAAAGAATTTTTGCCCAACCTAATATAATAAACTAATAAGTACATTTTAAAAATGCGAAAATGTCTTTGTTATTGCAAAACTGTTTAACTGATCTTGACGAATTGCGATTCTGAGAATGATTGTACTTATTAACAGAATCGTGTTCATGAAAAACTCTAAAGACTATTATAATGTGATTCTATGACTGACACAGATTTTTTTTTGTTTTTAACAAACAACTGTACATTTAATGGTTGGAGTCAAAAGCGCAATAGGTGTCTAACTCGCCCTTTATTTCCGTCTTACCAAAATGGCCACGCTTCCATGCAAATTGTTCACTTTTTTTCGTTTCTATGTGCAATCATCGCAATTTCGATCACGTGTCGTGATGAGTCATATACAGTGGTAGCATATTCATGTCCAAGAATCCCCTTCATAGCTTGGGGTTTGTAATGAACATAGCTAGCTGAGGATTCATTTTGCAGTTTAATTACTCTATTATAACATCTTTTTCATTACTAAAGTCTAAAAGCGTATTTTGATTCGGATACACTATTTCTAGAGCACTAACATAAATGTTTCTGCCTTATTTGGTGTGGACGATCTGAGAAAAATTTTTACAGATCATTTCAACGTAGCTATGTATTTAGTCCTAACCATGTATTCGAAAATATGTTTCCGAAAGAAATACAGAAAATATCACTGACGTTAATTTGAGTGCATCATAAAGTAACTATCCTAAACTGGGCCGGAACAAATTTGTGTGATCAGCTAATATTTGTATCGGAGATTAGAAATGTGTTTATAATTAGATACCTATTGATGTTAATCTTTTTCTAGATACCAAAACGCAAGCTTATATTAGCATAATTTGGGCTAAATAGAGCTGTGTGACCCTAAATATTATTTTTTGTAGGTATATATTTATCATTGTAGTCCGAGACTACCAGGACTTTAATTGGTCGTGCTAATTAGTGTCTAGCACATAAGACCTTTCAGCCTTTTTGTTACCATCTCACTAAAAAGGCAACGGGTTCAAAAAGTCTTCCAAATTTAACATCTAAAATAGACACAATTTATTAAATTTTTTCGGCCCTTTAGACTCACCCCAGTTCCGTGCTTCGGAAGGCACGTTAAGCCGTTGGTCCCGGTTGCCAATAAAATGGCAGTCGTTAAGCCAAGTTGGAGGCCCTATGGGCAGCTTAAAAAATTTCAACAGCAGGTTGAAGCAGCCTGCACCTGTCCATTTCAATACGGCAATGGGCTCACCACCTCTTACGTGGGACGGAAATGCATACGGTGAAACGTGGGCGTTAAATATGCCTCTGCCTACCCCTTCGGGGATAAAGGCGTGACAATATGTATGTATGTATGTATGTATATATTTATCAGGCAAACCTGACTGTATTAATAGCAATTACATTAATGTTACTGTCATATTCATGACTTCCTGTTATACCTTTAGTTACAAAATCATTAAAAATATTACAGTGTCACTAGTTATTACCTTCCGTTCAAAAATGAAAATATGATCCACTTTAGAATAAGTAACAAGACTTTTAAAATAAGCACAAAGCTTACGTATGTTTTAATTACAATTACCAAAGATATTTTTTTTAAACTTCGTACGATGCATACTGTGTGAATGTGTTGGGTACACATTCGCTTTTAAGAAATACAATAACCGCAGCCCGCTACGATCAAAATTAAATGTTTGAATCTCATTCATTGAGAGCGAACTTCCGGTGAAATCAGGATCGAATGAAAAAGCTAATCTAAACAAACACATGACAAGAATAATAGCAGATGGCGCCTAAAAGGAAATCGAAAGGACTTTTTTAAAGACTTTTTGTACGTTATTGAAAGAAAAAAATATCATTGTGGATATCGTTGAAAAAATACAGAAATCGTTTGATGATATTTGAGCGTGAGAAATATTGAAGTTTGAATAATTTTAAGATCAGTATCTTATACGTCACGTTGTATCATACAAACTGGGAGATCTATCTACCTGCTAACTTACTTTAAGACAATGCTCAACAAAGACAGTATTTTCGGGGATTGGATGTTAAATGGAAGTCATTATTTCATTGATGGAAATGATTAAATCAACAAATTAAACCAACTAAACCCAGCTTTTAGTAATACCTACATAAGTAACACGCTCAGATGGAATTGAAGAACTTTCATAATAATGAACATTTCCCGCACAATTAATTTTACAAGCAAACTATTATTAACATTTTTTAAATATATACTTGCATTTTCCTTTCAAAAATGATCAAAAAACCTGTTTGTAAAAAAAATATACATACCTCAATGGATAGGGCTCTACATGGGGCCGGGCCCACAACTAATAAAGACCTCACTGCATGCATTTTAAGGACAATAAATATAATAAGGCGAGTCCCAGAAACTCAAAAGTATTGCAACCAGTTGAACCAATTTTACAATTTGAACCTAAACCACTTGAATATTGAGACCGATTAAAGGGTAAAACATTCAGCTTTGGACACTACGGAAATTTCTTCGAATACTGTACTATAGTATACTATAGTATACGGTTCCATTACTGTATCAAAGACGGTGAAGCAGCTCTCCCGGTTAGGGATGTTCATGGGTTTCAGTCCTACTCGACGCGGAAAATATACAACTTAAAATTTATGATAACATACTAATTGTTACTTACATACATGCATATTTTCACACCTTTATCCCCGGAGGGGTAGGCAGAGGCATACTGTACGCCTACATTTCACCGTATGCATTTTAACACACGTAACAGTAGCCGTTATTAATTGTTACGTATACAAATTTTTATTTAAAGTTATTTCTAGTAGCGGTATAAACAAAATGTTCTTATTATTTATACTAAATGATTAGCTTTATACTCCATTATCTATTAATTCCTTAATAATGAAGACAGGTATTTCTTTTAATTACTGTGTGTCCAGTAACAACATACGCGTTTATGATTATTAGTCATAATCATCATCGTGAGTGGAAAATACCACTTGATTCAATTTTATTTACCGCCATGCTGTAAATAATCGGGTTGAAGCAACTATTAATCGTGTCATTACTAATCTGTGTGTTTATGTTTCAATTTAATGCACAGAATATAAAATTACATGGTTACAAATATATCGTCGCAGAATATGTATGTATTATTATTTTTTTAGGAAGCTACAACTGTAGCGTTATTTTTAAACTTTCGCGGTTTATACTCATATTTTATATACTACTCGGGACTTCACGCGAAACAATTTTGTACTTACATTCACCGACGTTTCAAGCGCGTTGCAGCGCCCGTGGTCGCAGCTGGTGAATGTACTTACAAAATTGTTTCGCGTGAAGTCCCGAGTAGTATATAAACTATAACTGTAGCGTTTATAATAAAATCAACGCCGTAAATTCATTGAGCCTAGAAGCTATGAAAATATCAAAGCCCTTGACCAACTCTATAATAAGTACCATCGGTTACTATTAATTAGCGATGGCAATTGACAAAAACTCTTCAGGTAACAAATGAAATCACTGTATGTCAATAACCCAACTGCTTGGGGCTAGAAGATGTAAAAATATCAAAGCCTTTGACCAACGCGATAAAAAAAGACCATCGGTTTCTTTAATTTGCAATGGCAATTGACATAAAATCTTTAGGGTAACGAAATAAATCCCTTTATGTCAATAACCCAATTACTTGTGCTGTAAAATATCAAAGCCGAAATGACCATGACGATAAAAAAGACAATTTTAATTGGCAATTGCCGAAAATTCTTTAGGGTTACAAAATAAATCCTTTTATGTCAATAACTTGAGTGAGGAGTAACTGAAGTAATCTGAATGGAGGCATAGGTATACTTCTTTGTTATTTGATATAACTTTTAACACTACACCTTATCTTTAAACATGTACCTAGGTATTTATAAAAATTAATTGCATAGCAATCGCTAATAAGGAGACAAGACGCAGATGCTATAATAGTAACTTTTAGTGCTCCATAAAAGCACTATAATAAATTGTTGTACACAACTGAAACATTCAAATGTCAACCTATTAATATACGCACCTTGCATTGCCAATACTTCAATACTTTTATTGCACGCCTCATAAGCGTTGATGTAGGTACTACTGACACTTCGCGCATAACCACAGATTTTTCAAACTTGAAATGTCTCTATTTATCATGTATTGCACTTGTAAAATAATATATAACTAACTAACTAACTAACTATCTTCACGCTGTATCCCTGACGGGGTAGTCAGAGAGGACAGATCGCCAGGCTTCGCGATCCATGCATACTTCTTTCGCTTCTTCGAGATGCATCAATCGCTTCATACACGCACGTCTGGGTATCCGAGTACTTTTGACCTTTCCGTTTTTGAGCAATCTGCTCACGTGGTCTTCATATGTAAGTCTCGGCCTACCCTGACTCCTTCTACCCTCTACTTTTGAACAATATATATTCTTCGTCAATCGTTCCTCACTCATTCGTTGGACGTGTCCAAACCAACGGAGCACGCCCTTTTCCAGCTTAACGCTGACACTTTCATTCAAACCTGCCAAATTGCGTATCACTTCGTTACGTATTCGGCCAGCCAAGGTAACGCTGCACAACTTTCGAAGTGATCGCATCTCCACAGCATTCAATTTACTTTCATGCATCTGCTGACATACCCAGGTTTCACTACCGTAAAGCAAAATTGGCACTAGCACTGCGTTATGAATCGCCAGTCGTGCTTCTTTTACGATGCTTTGTCGCTTTACTAACTGGGACAAAGCACCGTTAACTTTGTTTCCGGCAGCTACTCGCCGTTCCACATCCGAATCACATCTTCCATCCGCGCTAAACATACTTCCTAAATACACAATTCCATTCACTTGCTCTAGACGTTCCTGGTTTACCCTAATCTCGCATTTAGTTCTTACGTCACCTCTTTCAAATACTAGAACTTAAAATACTTTCAAATACTTTAATATATACACACACATATCAAGAAAAAACAATATTTTTAACACTCATGATATTTTTTTTTTGTTGCGCTCTAACTGCAGTGGTCATGTAAGGTGTGTTAACAACTGTCCTGGCTGTTTGATTTTTTTACGGATTGGAATACTGAAGGTTAAGATTATTATACCCTAATCCTAGTCCTTTTCCTACCTCATTCATTTTTCCTTATCCACTAATTCTTTTCCTACCCTGTCCTCGTCCCATCCTCTCTCCGCCAAGCGAAGGTTGCCGTGCCGATGTGCTGCGTGGCTAGGGGCAAGCCTAGTTTTAAACGTGCCTGATTGACCTGGGACCAGGCGACCCCAGAATAAGGCTAGCCTTACCTAGACAAGCGGGGCTCTGTCTAGGCGGACTCTAAATTTCCCTAGCTTCTCGTGGGTACGCTATGGATATAAGTAGAAAAAATAAAATCCGAAATGGCGGCGATGTGGTTCGTGACCCGTCACGTCACGTTTCCCATCGAGACGAAAAGTGGACTAGGGATAGCCGTTTTGCTACATTGAATGTAAGAGGAGGAATGAGAGACAAAATAGTGGAGGTATGCAAGATGATGCGAGAGAGACGACTTGATATTTTGTGTGTGAATGAAACAAAGAGGAAAGAATGTGACACCACTACACATGGACCCTATACCGCCTACTGGTCAGGTGTAGCCAATACCAGTATAGTGTGCCAGGGTGTTGGTGTGCTACTATCCGCTAAAATGAATCAATGTGTGACAGAATATGAATGTGTGAGCCCAAGACTCCGTTGGTTGAGGTTGAAGGTTGGTCTCACCCGCATCTTTGTTGTAGGAGTTTATGCTCCGCAAGATGCGCGGTGGTACCGATCTTCAAGAGACCAAAGCGAGAGGCAGGCATTTTGGGAGAGTATGAGTGATATTCTGAGTAAATGCAAACAAAGCGAAAGAATAGTAATGTTAGGTGATTTTAACAGTTGGGTTGGTGTGAAGCGTGATGGATATGAAAGTGTATTGGGAAAATATGGTGACGAACGAGTTAATGAAAATGGAGAAAGCTTGCTTGAAGTATGTTTGGAGAGGAATCTTGTGGTAACCAACACCATGTTCAACCACAAGGATATCCACTTGTTTACGAGACAAGAAGGAAGCCAGAGAAGCATGATTGATTTTGTGATTGTAGTTGCAAGGCTGAGAAAGAAAGTGCTAGACACCCGGGCATACCGCGGTGCCGGTATTGACACAGACCACTTCTTGGTTATGAGTCGAGTAAGAGGTCTGTTTCAACGGTGGCGGCACCGTGTGCATGAACCCTGTAGTGTACTAGAGCGCATAAAAGTCGATAATTTGCAAGAGATAGGTATAAAAGAAGAATTTTTACGTAAAGTGAGCAAGAAATTTGAAAATTTAGATGAGGTATGTGAGATGGAAAATTTATGGAAGTCGTTTAAGGAAGGACTCGTGGAAGTTGCGATTGAAGTGTGTGGAGTAAACAAGAGGAGCCAAGGATGTAAGGTAAAGAGAATGTGTGCTGAATTCATGAAAGCGTTGTCCGATAAGAAGAAAGCATGGTTGGATTGGCTGACTACAAAAGTCAATCAAAGAATGCAGAAGGCAACGGATGAGGATGTAAGAATGGCAAAGGATGAATATAAAAGGTTTAAGCGTGTTGCAAAAGAGGTGATAAAAAGAAATAAGAAGGATGACAGAGATGATTTTGACAACAGGAGCTCAACAGACAGAAACGCAGCTCATCCATATTAGAAACCATGATGGCAGTGTTGTGAAAGGTGAAGAATGTGTGCTAAAACGATGGAAGGAATGTTTTGAAAGGTTATTTGAAAAAGAGGGTATGCATTGCTGGGAAGTGAGTGAAAGCGGCAATGAAAGTGATATAAGTATAGAAGAAATTATGGAAGCATTGAATAGTATGAAACTAGGCAAAGCTGCGGGAATTGATAAGATTTCTGTCAAGATGCTGAAAGCGGGATAGGGCGTGGTAGTTTGCCAGCTGTACCGCCTTTTTAACCTTTGCTGGAGGGGTGGCAGCGTACCAGAAGATTGGTGTAAAGCTGTCATCGTACCGCTGTATAAAGGAAAAGGGTCGCAGCAAGAGTGCAAAAACTACTGCGGCATAAGCTTGCTCAGCATCGTCGGCAAATTGTATGCGAAAGTTTTGATAAAAAGAGTGATGAATGAAACTGAAGGGAAAATATGGAATGTGCAAGCAGGATTTATGAAAGGAAGAGGATGCACGGTTCAGGTCATTTCCTTACGATGCGTAATTGAAAAACTTTTGGCGAAGAGTCAAAAAGTTTATTGCGCATTCGTAGACTTGGAAAAGGCCTATGATAGAGTGGTGAGGAATGAACTGTGGTCAACGTTGTCCATGTATGGTGTAAGCAGCAACTTGATACGAGCACTGAAATCTCTATATGAGAGATCCAGTGCTTGTGTCAGAATCAACGAAGCTTGCACAGACTTTCTTCACATCGAAAAAGGTGTGAGACAGGGTTGTGTAGCGTCACCGTGGCTGTTTAACCTATACATTGACAGTTGCTTGAAAGAACTGCAAGAAAGTGCGTATGGTCTAAAAATGACTGATCTGACTATCAAATGTCTTCTTTACGCTGATGATCAGGTAATACTTGCATCATCAGCGGACGAGTTGCAGTTGATGGTTAATATTATGCGTGATGCGCTGAAAGACAAAGAAATGAAAGTGAATGTAAATAAGACGAAAGTAATGGTTTTTGAAAGAGAGAAAAACATGACAGATTGCTTGATTTTTGTGAAAGGAAAAAGAGTGGAACAAGTGAAAAAATTTATATACCTGTGTGATGTGTGATGATGACATTGAAAGAAGGGTTTTGGCTGGCAATCAAGTGAATGGAGCAATGTACACCTTTATGGGCACCCAGAACGTGTCTAAAAAGGCAAGACTGGCTGTGCATAGAGGAGTGCTTGTCTCTACACTAACATATGGCAGTGAAAGTTGGGTATGGCAGAAGAAGCATAGGAGTAAAATTAATGCAGTAGAAATGAGGAGTCTGAGAAGTATAGCTGGAGTGAAAATGATAGATAAAGAAAGGAACAGCGTGATAAAGGAACATTGCGGTATGACAGAAGACGTAGTGACTAAGATAGAAAAAGGGATGCTTAGATGGTTTGGACACGTGGAGAGGATGGATGAAAATAGACTGACGAAGAAAATTTATGCTGTGAGAGTAAATGGGCAAACTGGTAAGGGTCGACCTCGACGTACATATACCGATCAAATTGAAGATCTTTTGACAAAAGGCCAGGTCAAGAGTACCCTTAATCGGCGAGCGTGTATGAAAACAATTATGAAAGTTGACGAAGCGAAAGTTGTATGCCAGAATCGTAGCAAGTGGAAAGCCATAGTCTCTGCCTACCCCGATGGGAGACAGGCGTGATGATATGTATGTACGTATGTATGATATTTTTGATGCCATTTTTGTTATTGACATTATTATTTATTGTTATTTATTGTTATTTTACATTAGTCTAGCTGAGTCTGACGGCTTCGCCCGTAGCATACGTCGAAATAAAAACCCCATGGCAACCATTTTATTCAGTGGAATTGTCAGAATTGTTGACACCTAAGATTATTGCTCCGCTCTCCTGGGTTGTAGCGTAATTATATAGAGGCTTCCTTATTTCGATACAATAGATCCTAACATTAGCGCATTCAACCAAACAAACTAATTCTTCAGCTTTATCATATTAGTATATTTTTTTTAATATCTGATACTCGTAATATAAATATAGTCGGTCTCAGACTCCTTTCTGAGACATATCTTGTTTCCGGCCTCAGGCGTGGGTAAGCAATCAAAGTAACTCAATCCATGTCGATTCGACTCCTATACACTAGGCAGTACATTGGTGGGAACAGAAATGTTTCAATTATATGTCAAGTGGAGGATTTTGAGCTCGAATTCCACCTTCCATCTTTATTTTAGAATTCGTTGGTTAGGTCAAGTCTTGCGACAACCGCCGAGCTACGTGGGAAACGAATGTCAGGCCATGTCAGCCCCGCCGGATCCCGGTAAGAAGGGTAGGATCCAAGAAGCGCTGGCCTGACGTCGTAAGGGATGACATGCGTGCCAATGGTCTCGCTACAGAGGATGCTGACGACTGTGCGAAGTGGAGGAGAAAATGTAGGAAAGCGGACCCCGGGCGTCGCGAGATGTAACTGCGATAGGCGCTCGGATGATGATGAGTGTCGAATGTTAGTGGATGTCATGACAAATGTGTTTTAATTGTGCAATCCAATATGGCCGCCGCGCCGTTTTTATAAATTTTCATGTTAGGTATCGTATAAGGGGTTTTTTAGTATGCTGAGTACGAATATCGTGTTAATTTTGCAATCCAATTTGACCGCCGCGCCTTGGTTATAAAATATCATGTTGGGTATCGTATAAGGGGTTTTTTGGTATGCTGACTACGAATTTCGTGTTAATTTTGCAATCCAATATGGCCGCCGGGCCGTGGTTATAAATCGGACGGTCGGACATTGATAACATTTTTCCCGTACCAGTGGAGTTAAAATGGAGACTTTCGACGACTCGCTTCGCTCGCCTCCTCAGTCAATTATGGAAATATGTTATGGAAAAGCCTATCATATAACCTTTCGACCGTTGCAGGAGCGTTCGCATACGAGCATCTGGAGGTAAGTAAACTAGTAGGTGAGTGGTTGAGCGGGCGAGATAAATAAATTCGAAGTGGACTGTATTTGCGGGGAAAGACAAAAATAAAATTTACACGCGGTTGTCGACGAAAAAGAAATGGAACACAGGAATGGGCACACTACCTTGCTATTGCTGCGAGATGCTGAGGTGGAGGCTGCCGGGGACGTCCCTGGACTTGGATTCCTGGTTCCATTGCACAAAAACACTATTTATCCATGGAAAACACAACTATTGCGAAAAGTTGATGGGAACGCGCGCGCGGCCATTGCAGTGCTATACAGAGCGTCTTCAGTCCGTAGTCGCCGCCTGTGAGTGGACAGCGCTGCGGTGGAGTTTTAGATGGCGCGTAATACGCGCTGTCTCGCTCTTCTTTTATGCGAGACAAGGTAGGTGCGAAAGATATATAGAATAAAGGGAAGAGGGGTGGGAGTGTCGACAACTAATTAACTAAAAACAAATGGAGATCGGCGATGCAACATAGAAAAAATTACGCGGCAACTTTCGAATCGTATACCGGCGCAACCATCCCCCCCCCCCCCCGTCTTGAAGGGTTACTTTCGAAAAAGGATTAACTGACTATACAGTTGCCACTAAGCTTTAGCTGCTAAATAAACAAAATGCTATCGAACTAAACTAAACCTAATCGAACAAGCAAAATTTTGATATTGAAGTTACTGTTGATTAGGCCAAGGACAAAGACGAATAACTGGTCGCAAGTACGAACCAGTTGCGGCTTTAACGCGAACTATACGGGTGATCCCATTTGACCTAGGGAAAACTTCTTCTACTACCCCAAGAGGCCAATGTAATGGAGGCATAATTTCAGTTAAAATAACTACGACAGTACCGACAGTAATAGGGTTCGATGGAGTATTCCATTTCTGACGTGACTGTAGCGTATGCAAATAGCCTGTCCTCCAACGCTTCCAAAACGTTTGAACGAGTTTATCCCATTAGGCATGACGCGAGAGAAGATGAAGTCGATCTTCCTCTATTTCAAAGGCGGGTAAGTATTTTAACGGTGTAACATTCAAAAAGTGCGCTGGAGTCAGTGCAAGCGGCTCCGAGGGATCACTAGACAAGGTTCTACAAAGAGGACGCGTATTCATTACGGCCTCGACTTGAGTGAGCACGGTGCTCAGCTCTTCAAACGTGAGTATCTGTTCACCTATAACGCGAGACAGGTGCGACTTTAAGCTTTTAATATTAGCTTCCCAGTTGCCACCAAAGTGGCTTGCGGCGGGCGTATTGAACGACCACTCAATGCGGTTTTCAGCTAAGACGTAGGCAAATTCCGTGTTAAAGTGTTTGGAACGCAAAAAAATATGTAGTTCGGAAAGTTTACGAAGAGCTCCGACGTAATTCGTACCGTTGTCCGAATACATTCGAGATACGGAACCCCGACGCGACAAAAATCTTTTAAATGCAGCCATGAAGCATGGCGTGCTCAAATCACCAGCTAACTCTATATGAACGGCGCGAGTCGTCATACAAACAAAAAGACAAACATAAGCTTTCGTGGGGCGTATACCACGAACACGAGAAACTGTTACCCTGAAGGGGCCAGCATAATCTGTACCCGTGTGTACGAACGGTTTAGCAGCCTGAACAACACGACAAGGACGATGATCGGCCATTTCGGGCGCGATTGACTTCGGGCGAAATTTGAAACACGGAATACATCTATGAACTATCGAACGAATCAAATTGCGTGCGAAGAGAATCCAGTATTTCTGGCGCAAAATTGACACCCATATGGTCTATATGGGTGTCAATTTTACCGTACCCTATTCGGTACAGAGACTTTATCAAACTTATTTCGATATACCCACATATTTTTCACTTTTAGAATAGACATGATAGCAATCTTAAAATGTTAGTTTTACTTAAACAATACTACAAATAGATACAAGTAAGTGATTTTTTAAAATAAATACAAAAGTTTTGGAAGCAAGAAGGAAAAAGAATTACTAATGTCTTCAAGAAGGTAAGATATGTGTTTTATATGTAAAATTTAATTTTATAGTTAATTAGTATTTTATGGAATATAAGAATATATCAGATGTCATGACTTCAAAATAAACTCACTTTTCATTATTTATGTTTGTTGTAATCGATCATGAAATGAATGTACCGGATGCGGTACAGTAGGTCTATCCATATACAAATTATACGAAAACATCTTATCAAGTGTTTTTTTTATTTTAGACCGTTAACGTTACACGATATCGCAACAATTCTTGAAGAAGATGAGGATGACATACAAGACTATGATATATTTATACTACCGCCTGAAACTGCAAATAATGATCAGACTGACGAGGATTCAGGTGATGAAGATATGGTGAATATAAACAATTAACCGCCAAGTTTGCTCAAAGTCCCAGCCGAAATGATATGACCTACTGAAAATAAGTCTTCGAAACAAAGAACAAAGAAGCTAAGACGAAAGAAAGAGGCTTTTACGATTATCGTGTAGCTGATGATATTATAATTAGCAAATGACACGATAATAGTATGGTATCTGTATGTTCGAATTCAGTTGGTGTGAATCCTATCCACAAAACTGACCGCTATTCTCAGCAGCAAAAAAGAAAATATCTGTATCTCAACCGCATCTCATTCAGCAGTATAACTAGGGAAGAGTAGACTTATCAGATCAGAATATTTCTTTACTGCGAACTAGCATTCGTGGTAAAAAATGATACATGATAAAAAATGATTACTTACGTGGGTAGTCGAACGAAAAGTTATAATATATTTTGCTCCACTAATAATTTATTGTTTTTATTGTCTTGTTTATAAATGTATCTACTTACATGATATATAGAAACTGCTAAGTAGTCACTCTGCCGGATATAATAAGTTCCTAATTAAAATTTCATATTTAAACTACCTTTAACACACTTCACTGACACTATACCATGGATGCCATGCAGAATACTATCTATCTATTAAGTGATAGTCTCAACAAAAGGATGGAGGACTTTGAGACGCAGCTGGAACAGCGAACTCCAAATAAACCTGTGAGTGTAACCAGTTTAACCACTGACTTTGCTGCATTCCGGATATTTGTTACACAGGCTCTAAAATTGCTACAACAGCAAATGGATGCTTTGAATCAAGCTATGGACTCCATGGAGATGCAGAGGCGACGCAAGATCTTGCTTTTGCATGGTATTGGTGAGCTGAATGATGAGAATCCCATGACCACATTGGTTAGTGTCATCAAACAGCATTTCAACATGCCAGACTTCTGTGCTAGTCAAGTAAGGCGATGTCAACGGCTGGGACGTCCCACTTCACATAAGAAGCCCAGGCCCCTGCTTTTCAAGCTTCAAGATACAACTCTGAGGGATAAACTTTGGTTTTCCAAAACAAAGCTCAAGGGTACTGGGATAGCCATGTCCGAATTTCTTACGAAGATCAGGCATGATGTCTTTATGGCCGCCCGTGAGAAGCTAGGAGTCACTAAAAGCTGGACCAAGGATGGATCCGTCTATGTGCTGGGGGCAGATAATGTTCGGCGCCGTATAGGCTCTCTTGCTGAGCTTAACATCGTATGTGACGTTCCACCAAAGGCCGTGGCCACCACGTCAAAAGCAGCAGTGACGAAGTCTAAACGCACTATTGCCTCAAAAGTGAAGTAATCTTCAACCAAACATTTGCACGGTTCAGGTAGATCCACATGCCTTTGTTTACATTTAACTTTTCTAAAACTTTCCTCAAATATATGGCTCCGCACTTAGGTTAATACTAATCATTTTCAAAAGCAGTTTGTTTGATTTCTTTTAATTTTAACTATTTATTTTTTGTTTGCATACTACAAATTAGAACTTATTATTATGTAAATAACAAATACAAATAATGCTTCCATATTTCCAATCCAGCAGTCCAGCTGTCAGTGTCTTTTTTTTAGTAATAATTTAATGGCCTGGTTACTAAGACCTAATGTTTTTATTATTTTTTTGTTTTTTTTTCTTATTGAAAACTTGTTTAGGAGTATATTACACTACGTTTAACATGTTGACGGTTGCACGGGTTAGCTGCCAATACTTGCATTATTTCTTATTTTTTTTTTTTTTTTTTTGTTTTATGTAAATTTACAGCATGACATATAATTTTTTTAGTATTTTTATCTTTTGTTTGGATGAGGAAAAGCCTGGACTGTAGCAACTTAACTCTCCATATTTTTATTTTTTTTTATTTTATCGTAATATATTTAATGTTGTCTTTGTTAACATGCAGCCGGCAGATGAATTTTATGATTTGCGCTTTGATATTGAACGTTATACTATAATAATTAATTTATTTATTTATTTATATTTATTAATATAACTTTTTTTTTTGGGTATATTATTTTTAACTATATCTATGCTTGACTATAGTACTGACACGGATGGTAGTAGTGATTATGTTTCTGCTTGTAGTAACACTAGCTCTCAAGGTGAGCCTTTACTGGCAGATTTTCTTTCATCACAATTCTCTGATGTTCCCGAAAATTTCAACGTAGTGCACATAAATGCCCAAAGTATTCCGGCTCATTTCACAGATATGTTGGCATCGTTTGACTGTACTCATTTACATGCTATACTCATCTCTGAAACATGGTTGAAACCTTGTTTACCTTCTGCAGCTTATACCCTGCCAGGATTCAACCTCATTCGACATGATCGCGGACCGGACGGTTATGGTGGAGTGGCAATTTACCTGCGCAGTCATCTTTCGTATGCTGTTGTTGATTCATCTCCTCAGCCACCTCCACGACTTGCTGGTGAGCATCTATTCGTTGAGGTTGAACTCCTTCACTCTAAGTTACTCTTAGCGGTCTTTTATGGTCCTTCCTCTGATGTCAACTACTTTACCTCTTTCGAAATACTTTTAGAAAATTTCAGCCCCAATTACAGTCAAACTATAATCATGGGTGACTTCAATACCTGTCTTCTTAAAAATGATTCTCGCTCGTCTACTTTCCAATCCATTATTCAATCTTGTAACCTCTCAATTCTTCCTTCTAGAGCTACACATCATTTTCCAAACCGTACTCCTAGTCTACTTGATCTCATTATTGTATCTTCTCTCGATGGAGTAGTTAGGCATGGTCAGCGAACGGCTGATGCATTCTCATACCATGACCTGATATTTCTTTCATATCGTATTCGAACACCTAAACCCAAACCTAAATTTCTACTACATCGTAATTTCTGTGGTATGAAAGTCGAGGATTTGCGCAAGGATGCTGACAATATTGACTGGGGACCGTTATTCACTTCCATTTGTATTGATGAGAAAATTAGTTTATTCACTTCCCAATTAATTGCACTGTACGATGTCCACGCGCCTGTTCGCAGAATTAAACTAAAGCACGGGCCTTCACCTTGGCTAACTGATGCAATTAAAGCGCTCATTGCCAAAAAAGCCACAGCCAAATCCAAATACAAGAGACGACCTACATCCTCGAATTGGGAAAAATATGTTCTAATAAGAAATCACTGCAGCAAAGTATGTAGGAACGCACAACGCCAACATATCCACAGCTCTGTCCAAGACGGAGATCCAGCCAAAGTCTGGAAATTTCTCAAATCTTTGGGAGTTGGTAAATCACGTCAAGATTCTGTTTCAAAAAGTCTTAACTTAAATTCACTTAATCAATTTTTCACTTCTAACACCAATTTTAATATGGAAGCTAAAAAAAATACTCTTAAACATCTTTCAACAATGTCCACTCCTGACTGTGCTCCTTTCTTTTTTAGTCAATTCACTGCTTGTGATGTTAAGAAGAGCATATTGTCCATTAGTTCTGATGCAGTAGGTATCGACAGTCTTAGCCGTAAGATGATTATCCCCATAATTGATGAAATACTTCCTGTTCTTTGTCATATCCTGAATTTCTCTATAATCCACAGTGTCTTCCCAATTTCTTGGAAAAATGCTCTAATTATTCCTATTGCCAAAAAATCCAACCCTTCCTCGTTTTCTGACTATCGTCCTATCTCTATTCTGCCATTCTTGTCTAAAGCTCTAGAACGACTTGTTCACACTCAGCTCACTAATTTCCTTTCCCTTAATAAACTCTTAAACCCTTTTCAATCTGGGTTTCGTGCAGGACACAGTACTACAACAACCTTACTACATATTACTGAGGATATAAGGGTGGGTATGGAGAACGGCATGTTAACAGTTTTAGCGCTGCTAGACTTTAGTAATGCCTTTAATACGGTAGACTTTGACGTCTTGCTCAGTACATTGTGCTCAATTAACATATCTCCAACGGTGATTGATTGGTTTCGTAGTTACCTGTTTGGCCGCCGGCAGCGTATTAGTGTCGAAGATGTCTTTTCGTCTTGGTGTAGTAAGTCAGCTGGGGTGCCACAGGGCGGCGTTTTGTCACCTTTACTTTTCACAGTTTTTATAAACTCTATCACAAAGGACTTATCTTCTTCCTACCACTTATATGCTGATGATCTTCAAATTTATTCCCAAGCTTCAATGGATAACTTGGGCATAGCTATTGGCAATGTCAATACAGACTTGGATAAAATTTGCAGATGGAGTGAATCTCACGGAGTTAAGGTTAATCCGATCAAGACTCAGGCTATAATAGTTGGCAGCCCTAGAATGATTTCGAGAATCGACTGGACACTGAGTCCTAAACTTACATGTAATGGAACAGCTTTATCGTACAGTAACTCCGTCAAAAATCTAGGAATTTATATAGATTCTTGTTTATGTTGGGGTCCTCAATTGCAGGAGCTCAGACGCAAAATATTTGCCGCTTCAGGATCCTTGCGCAGACTGAGAAATTTTCTACCAATTACAACTAAAATTGCGCTAGTTCAATCACTTCTTTTTCCTATCCTTGATTATGCCGATGCCAGCTATCTAGATCTCACTGAGGACCAACTAAATAAACTTGAGAGACTTCAAAATTATTGCATTAGATTCATATTTGGATTACGCAAATATGATCACATTTCTGAGTATCGTAAAAGACTCAAGTGGTTACCTATCCGCCTTCGCCGGAATGCTCACAGCCTCTCCTTATTGTATAGTATCCTTTTTAACCCTTACACTCCGACTTACCTAAAGAAACGCTTCAATTTCTTGAATCTCTCCCACACTAGAACTTTGCGATCATCAGAGAATTTGAGGTTGAAAATGCCTGGCCACTCCACTAACTTTATGGACAATTCTTTCACTGTCCAAGCGGTTCGCTTGTGGAATGCGCTACCAGTGACAATCCGACGTGCACAATCGTCGAACACTTTCAAGACATTAGTCAAAAACTATTATTTGCGTGCAGCTGACAATTTATAATTTATTGAATTTACTTGCAGAAATACCAAAAAAAAAGTATGTGTATATACTGTATTTATTATATGTATACAAAATGTAATGATTGAGTATATATATGTATGTGTGTGTATGAGCGAGTGTGTGTGTGTGTGTACGTGCTATTTTCTTTTTTTTAAAAAGAAAACTGTATATATATTTGGATATGTTTAATATATGTAGCTATATATCAATTATGTACACCAAAAACTGCCCTATAATATCTCCCTCCCTGTAGTCTCCATCCAAAGGTTGCCTGTAAGAGATTGCCTCGCGCGATAAGGCCGCCAATTGTTATACCATTAAGTCTCGTTGTCATGTTCATTTTGTGTTTCCTGGTGTACAATAAAGAGTTTTTTACTTTACTTTTTACATGCCTCTGATTTTACACTGCATTGACATGCCCGTGCAGAATGCATAGTTGGTCTATCTATAGGCATAGTGGTGGTAGCATGGATTTACTGAATTTTCGGCGTCGTATTGCCAATTCCATTATTGATGAATATACACATCGTGACTAAGCAGGTCCTAGTGGTCGATCGTCAATAACCCTCGAATACCGATATGATCGCAAACAGCACTACGTCACTAAGCAAGAAAAAAGAACCAGGTGTGGACAGTGTCACAGACAATGTCAAACTAGGTGTGTAAAATGTAATATTGGTGTTCATGTGAAATGTTTCATTATATATCATACGAAAAAGTAATTAAAACATCATGAGAACTAACTAGTATATTTTTCATATTAATAGTCCTACTGTACCATATAGGGTACGGATGTTCCCTGACCCCCCTTTAATTGTCGATTTTTTAAAATATTTTTTTCGGTGTTTTTAGACACCCATTATTACGTTTTTACAAAAAAATCATTACAATATCACAAAAATGGTTCTCGGTCTAAATGGGTTAATAAATCTGGACCAGCGTGACAATTCACCCTATGGTAATATTCAACTAAAAGATCAACGATATGATCCTTGCGCGGGAGAACTATAGGATGGATTTGATCGTACTCTAATGCGGACTGGCTAAAACGACCACCAACTCGAATGAGGCCATCCTTCAATAAAGGTTTCAAATGTTGAAAAGCGCAACTACAAGGTTTATTTAATTCCAAATTTCTAATTTCAGACGAAAAATAAATCGCTGAAGTTCACGAAGCACGATTAACTCAGCCTTGTTTAAGTCAAATTGAAAGTGAAAGTGAAAAATCTTTATTCATGTAGGTCACAAATTAACACTTATAAACGTCAAGATTATTGCTTCTACATTTACCTTTTTCTGCCAGATTCGCAACGCAATAGGTAGAGCCTGAGGAAGAACCTGGCAATAAAACTCATGGCCACTCTTTTCTAACTGCCAGTAATTACATTAGTTTTATTTACATGATATTTGAACAAATTATATAGTAATGAGTCTATACAAAAGAAACAAAATCAAATCAAAATGAGATTGTTTCTAGTTGCCAGTTTTAAAGGTAGCCCAACCTTATGAGGAAGACTCCGGCAAGAAACTAAATGGCTGCTATTTTAAAAATGCAGGTATGGCTTACAATATTAAACTTACATTGTTCCTATGGAGTTACGTGAGAACAGTCGACTAAACTTAATTTGCCTTAAATATAAATAATATTATTTGTAATAATTGCTATAACAGCTATGAGCTGACCAGTCCCAACAGACGGCACCCGTTCACAGGTATGATGCATATATCAGCCATCGCCCTACTCAACCGTATTATAGGGAATAAGGCGACCCGATATATACACCACCACTGCCAGGACACTTAGGCGAGCATGACATACTCAAACTGCACAGCAACCATCATGTCAATTTCAAAAATTATAAAAAGCTATGTGGACGGTGCTCACACAATTACAAACTCAAATTACATATAATTATTTTAATTAGGTAACCTGACGTTTCAGATCTCTTATGTTGAACAAATGTACATTATATTTATAATGTTTCTTTATTATTATTATTAATTATATTTGTATATTTATGTGTGTTACTTACTCCCATGCATTTTTATCATTTATATAGTCTCAAATTTTATAATATGCCTTGTTACACAATTTGGCCTTGACTGTTGTCTTAAACATATTTATTAACATTATTCTAATTTCATCGGGAAGTTTGTTATAGAATCGTATACATTGCTCCATAAAAGAATTGCTGATTATTTCGAGACGAGTAGAATGTAATACAAGATTATCTTTATGCCTAGTGTTAAAAGTTAAGGCGGTAACATGCTCGCGACGAGCAAGGATTTTTAAAAATCGACAAATAAAAACAACACTACGTAAAAGAATCGACCACGATGAAACACGGCTAGTCAACTCTAAGATAGGCGATTTTTGGAGCGGTGCGGTAGTAACTAAAGAGGTTTTCTTTTCCTCTGGCGGCGTGGACACAGTAGCGGGGTTGAAAGGACTAACAGGCCATTCATCAGGTGTGGCTTGGCACCAGGAAGAGCCATGGAACCACAACGGATGATCCAAAACCTGTGCAGGTGTTAAACCACGAGACAAACAATCGGCAGGATTGTCCGTACCTGAGACGTGATAAAAGTTTTGCGGCGCCAATTCCGACTGAATTTTTGCCACCCTATATGCGACAAATGTATCCCAGCGATGAGGCGAAGAATGTGTCCAACTCAAAGCGACGGTCGAGTCCGAGAATGCGAAAATTCTATCTATATTAATGCGGTTGCGACAACTACTAACAATCGAACTAATGAGCTGGGCTAGAACCAATATAGCGCACAGCTCGAGACGAGCGAGAGAGACTACCTTACTAGGGGCTACTTTAGATTTAGCGCTGAACGAACGTGGAAGTACACAACACCCCCATACGCTTTCTCACTAGCGTCAGCGAAACCTAAAACAGTTACAATACTATCATCGGAGATGCCAACATGGCGCGGGATCTAATTTGCTCGAGCATAGGAAGCTCGGCTCTAAAGCGGTCCCACAATTTAATGATGTAGTACAACCCATATGCGTGCGACACACGACAATATGGTGCGCTTAGTGCAGGTTGACGGTGTAGAACAAACCTTCAAACTAAACATGTCGTAAGAAGGTGACCAACGCAAACCGAGAACCTTGTGCGTATCATTACTATCAAACTCCTTGACAGTCGACAAGCGATGCGACGGTGGAGTCGAATCCAAGACCGTTTGCGAATTACTAGTCCATTTTACGAGATCAAAATTACCAGCCTTCATGAGATCAATTACTTTAGCCGCAGTTGTGACAGCTTGATCTTCGGTCTGCACAGAATAAATATAATCATCCATGTACAGACCAGTTTCTACAGTCTCCTTAGCCTTCGGATAACTGTCACCCTCATCGGCGGCGAGCTGCTTGACAGTGCGAAGAGCGTGGAAGGGACTGGATTTAAGTCCAAAACAAACGCGATATATTAGATTTGTAAACCTGTAAAGGTTCCTACGGCAAAAATCTAAACAAAATGCGTTGAAATCGGCGATCTGATTTGCGAACACCAATACAAGGAAACATTTGTCTAATGTCGGCTGAAAGAGCGACAGCGAATAAGCGAAAGTTAACTATAATTTCGAACAAATAACCTTGGAGATTTTGACCACTGTACAAAATATTGTTTACCGAAACATTCGAACTAGTTTTGGCGCTGCCATCTAAAACAACGGGCAACTTGGTGGTTAGTTTATCCTCGCGGACAACTCCATGGTGCGGTATGGTATACAAAGGAGCGTGCTTCGTCTCTTCGGTTTCGGGTAAGCGCGGGTGATATGAAACCTTTATCAAAATATTCTACTTATACGCTATCGTAAGCCTCCTTCAACTTTGAAGATGTCTGCATTTTCCGTTCTAAACAAAAGAAGCGTTTTTCGGCTGACTGAAATGAATCTCCAAGCGAATTAACATCACCCTTAAAGGGGAGTGCGACAACATAACGACCATCACTATCGCGAGTAGTCGTGCGACTATAAAACTCTTCACAAAGTTTATCATCCGGTCTGACAATAGGAGGGACGTTCACCTCTTCTATCTCCCAGAATTTACGGACAGCGGAGTCCAGCGACTCGACGTCGCAACAATATGACACTGTCGAGTTACAATCAAAACTAGCTGGTGCGGAACCAACAATAACAAAACCAAGAACCGTCTCTATGGCGAGCGGCGCGGGGTGCGATGCGTGACCTTGAACCTTATGCTGCAACAGGAGGTGCGGGAAAATCGAAGCGCCAACTAACAAATCAATATCTCCTGGACCGGCGTAAGTATCATCGGCCAAAGGCAAATCTCTAAAATTACGAGTAGTTAATAATGAGGTATTGACTGCGACAGTCGGTAAAAGTTCGGTAACCTTATCGACGACTAGCAAATCCATCGAAAAACTAACATCAAAATCAAAATGCGAGTGGAATTTAATCTGCACTGCAGAACCTTGAACGGCTTTAGTGGAACCCCCAATACCTTTCACAACATTACAGGCGGGGCGGTTATTTATATGCAAAGCAAGACGACTACAAAATTTTTTACTAATAAAATTACTTTGAGAAGCACTATATAAAAGTGCTCGAACACTATGTCCCCTACCATGCGAATCGTAAACAACAACTCGAGCGGTTGCCAGAAGTACCGTAGTAGGGCTTGTGTGCAAACTTGATAGCGAGCACAAAACGACATCGTTCGGCTGGAGGCGCGCGGCAGTGGCGCCGCCGTCGCTAGGCAAGGACGGGGACGAAAACACGCGAGAGCGCTCCCAGTCGCGACTCAACGGCGCGGGCGGCTGTGACCTCACAGCGGGCGGACTGTTAGGCACGACGTTCGCGCAGCTGAAATCGACGGACGAAATACCGGACATGGCGGGTGCATTGCTAACTACAAGCAAATTATTACCATTAACGCGCGAGGTACCAACTGATTTTAAATTGGACGCGGCATTATTGTTTTCGAAGTGTAATAATGAATGGTGTTTACCTTACACTTGCGACAAAAATGATTCGATTGAATGATTACAGAATGAAACACGATGTTTCTTACTGAGACAATTGATACATAAATTACTAGAACGAACAAATTTATAGCGATCGCTAGGAGTGAGTTTATTGAACTCCGAACATTTATAAAGTTGGTCATGGTGACCTTGACACAAAGAACAATTTTACGAATGCAACACTTGCGATTGCGAAGTTGTGGGTTCAAAATTAACAAAAGAGTGCGTGGACTTCGTGGGCTTACTACGATTAGTCAGACTATATTTCGCTACTCCGTGGTTTAACGAAGTTCGTTGCAAAATTCGAATATGTTGACGAACGAAAGTTGATGGCCACGTCTATCCATTTCAAATAAGCGAAGGTTTCGGAATCTAATTTCTTTAAACCGATATACAAAAACAAAAAGTCACAGAGGTCATTGACCTTGAGATTCTTTAGGGCGCGAACAGCTGATGCAAAAATATCTAAGATTTTTTCTAAGTCGTATTCATTACACGATGAGCTATTTTTCATATTAAATATTTGATCCAAATAAGCGGTTGTTACTAAGCGTTTGTCTTTGTATTTGACCTTCAAAGTATTCAAAATCAAACTATAATTTTCGGCGCAAAGCGTTATTCCGGCGTAAACGGTTTTTGCTTTCCCGGTTAGTTTACTAACTAAGTAATGTAATTTTTCGTGATCCGATAACGAATTATTATTATGGATCGAATTTTCGAAACTAGCGAAAAACAAAGGCCAATTTTTAATATCGCTATCAAATTCGGGTATTTGTATGGGCGATAATTTAGGTCGGTCCCGTTTCAGCAAATCAAAACCGGCTGGCCCGGGTTTCGAATCGGTGACTATTACGGGCACGGGCGCTTGCAATGACTTAGCGACACGTTTTATGCGACAAATTAAATCTTCGAAAGATGACATGGCGTCGTAACTTAATAAGAAATCGGGATTTAATTTTAATTCAAGCAAGTTAATTTTATCGAGAACATTTTCGAAATCTAAGCGCAAAGTATCTACGGTTTCGATCGAGGATAAAAACAATTCTTTTATTGATTCATCTGCGATCCTCGATGAATAATCACAAATTAATTGCATACGCTTAAAAAGGCTATCCTTCTTAGCGTGTAATAGTTTTAACTGTAGATCCGAAATCTCTTTGGCAGGCATTGTTAAAACAAACAACTATAGCTACCCACAGTGCAAAACTAACGAACGATCAAAATGGAAGCGGTGGTGAACAGCGAGACGCGGCGCGAGCGTAGGTACTTGCGCGCGCGGGCCTAGGTATCTGCCCGCGTGGTCTACCTATTATTATGCGGTGCAGTCGAAATTACCAACTATTTAGTTAATTAATTAATTATTTATTAAGTTAATTTACCAACTATTTAATTACCTACCTATGCGAAAAACAGTAGGGATAAGGGGATAAGGCGTGATGGATGAAATAAAGTATGCGTTTATTCCCTAATGAAATAAAACTATTATCTAATCTATGCGTTTATTATGAATGGAATAAAAACTATAACCTATACCTATGCGTTTATTCCCTATGGAATAAAAACTATTACCTAATCTATGCGTTTATTCCGAATAATGGAATAAAAACTATAACCTATACCTATGCGTTTATTCCCTATGAAATAAAAACTATTGCGTTTCTATTGGCAAACTACTAAAGCGAATGGATCAAAATCCGGATCGTTGGATTAGAAAATGGTTCAGCGGGCGAGATAAATAAATTCGAAGTGGACTGTATTTGCGGGTAAAGACAAAAATGAAATTTACACGCGGTTGTCGACGATAAAGAAATGGAAAACAGGAATCGGCACACTACCTTGCTACTGCTGCGAGATGCTGAGGTGGAGGCTGCCGGGAACGTCCCTGGACTTAGATCCCTGGTTCCATTGCACAAAAACACTATTTATCCATGGAAAACACAACTATTGCGAAAAGTTGCAGCTGTCTCGCTCTTCTTTTATGCGAGACAAGGTAGGTGCAAAAGAGAAATGGAATAAAGGGAAGAGGGGTGGGAGTGTCGTTAACTAAAAACAAATGGAGATCGGCGATGCAACATATAAAAAATAACGCAGCAACTTTCGAATCGTATACCGGCGAAACCAGTGAGCTTGGCATGGGTTCCGAAGGTCTTAATAAAAGCCCTTGGTATAGAACCAATATTAATGAAATCAATAACATAATAATTGGTAACATACGCTCCTGCAGTTACACTTTTTTAGTTTTTAGTTTTTGTGTTTAAACACAAAAAGACAAATAATGAATAACTTTATGACTGTGCAACATAGAAATCAAGCAATTCAAAACCTCTCATCTCCAGTAATTGCAAAGATTAAGTATCTGGTAATGGTAAACGAATAGGTACTAACGTTTTTCGTCCATTTCCTTACAAATGTCATCACCTTACGTGGGAGGGTTTATGAGTCTAGACAGACAAAGAAGTCAAAGTGTCGACAATATCGCGATGCAAGTACATGAGCGTGGGAGTTTGCCGCAGGTGCGCTAGCGCATAAAGACGCTGCATTTCCTTCACTGCCGGTGCAGCCGCACCGTGTAAGATCTAGAACTAATATTAAATTAGAAGTTACAGGTTATCATTGTATGTATATTTTTTATTTTAAATTATACGGTTATGTATATTTTCTTTCACTTTTCATATTATTTAAATTGTATTTATTTAGGTATTTGATGATGATAAGATGTTTTGCTAACAGACTAGGTACTCGTATATACCAGTATCTCCATCTATTTATCATCCATATCTATCATCTCTTGATTCTGAGATAAAGGTGTTTATGTTTTACTTTAACTACTTTAAATTATTTAATATGACAACAAAATGCTTTGTCTAATACGAGTATTCGATAAGAATATCCGTATTGTGGAATAGTTTTTAGCAATTCGTCCCAGCTTTCCATCAGGCGAGAGCACCATTTAAATATATAAATAAAATGATAGGTGGCATAATGGACACCCTTTCTTGGAAAGTTTTATATTTGCTGGTTTAACAAAAGACTTTTATTAGATTTGAAGGACAATTATGTACTTATTGAATATGGAGTGCTGAATAAGTAAACAATTGTCAAAATTCAAGTACCTATATTGTTATTAAATTTCATCTAGAATAATACGTCGCATAATAGAGTTCAGGGTTGTGCTGCAGTCTCTTAACTTGATTTTATTTTTAATATCCACATAAACCTACTCACAAAACACATCAAACATAAAAATTTAAATCAGCAATCCCTTTCCCGCACCTGTTCAACCAGTTTTTCAATAAACTTATTTTTAGATAGCCGAGGTTTGATAACACAAGGTGCAAAACTTTAAGAACTGAACACCTTATTAACTTCATATGTCCGCAGCAATCCCTTCTATCCCAAAAAGAAAGCAAATGAATATTCGATAATAGCAACTGAAATTATTGCCTTACTAACCCATTCCTGACCTATACCATCACCTGCCACACGTCGACCCATATGTTACAGATATAGGTCATTAGAATACGTACTGCCAAGGAATAATAGATATTTTAATCATAAAACATAAGTTCGATTTTCCTTTAGAATGATAATGTTGAAAGGGAAGATACAAAATTGGCCGTGTAATGAATCTTCTAAAACAAGACACCTGATTTGTATTATTTCACGGTTTGAAAATTAGTTGACAGGTGCACCTGGTCGTAACATGGTCATTTGTTATAAAGAATCAGAATGGATCTTTGCATTGAGTTATTATTTCAAAATTAGGCAAAAACTGATTGTTTTCATGTCAGTTTTTTTTATGATCACCTTCTAATGATTCTATCATTGATATCGTGTCTTGAAGTTATTATATAGGTTCATTTTTTTTACAACTAAGATTATCCGTATAATTTAGAGATTTCTGTGTTTACATTACTGCTTTACAACCTACATATAATGCTACATATAGTAATATATAATAATTGTATGACAATCATTATATATTACATTAAATATTGAAATTGCTTACGATATAAATCTTACCTGTTGTCAAGGGTAAAAAAGTAGGTAGGTATAAAAATTATAAAGTTATATTCATTATAAGAAGGTATTGCCTTGGTGCCTATAGTAAGCTCATTTACCCACAATTATGCCAGCAGTCGGAACAACAAACGTTCTCACGTCATGCCCGTGGTAATAGACAATATAAGATAATGTATTGATCAAATGCGAGTACACTTTTAAAGTGGGTTCAGTATGCTTAAAGTGAAAAGAAATGTGAATTACCAATATCCAAAACCCCGCAATATATTCCAAAGAAATGATGTGCACGTGATTTACTAAAAACAACACAGCATGTTATAAGATTGAGAAACTAAATACGAGTAGGTCGAGTGTAAATGTTATTTAAATCATCCAAGCTCATTCTATATTGCAGCGCTTGTGGCGTCGCGGACCGTGTGTAAACGATCACTGCGTTAGGCAACTTTACCCCTTCGGGGAAAAAGGCATGACAATATGTAAGTAAGGTAATGGATTTAATCTCCGTCTCGAAGCAAATTGTCATTTTTCACTTTATAAAAAAATTGTGAGAAATTTAGCATAATAATTGCTTTAAAAATTTATCAATAGATTGACTAGAGTCCATCGCATCAATGTTTAAAAATGGTTGTAACACTGCTCATTGGTATCGAGTTGTTGAGCAGCTCGAAAGATGGCTCTGGTCATACTCTTAAATGACGATTAAAATATGGTGAAGAATTTCAACTTGATTCGATACGGTTCGGGTAGTTCAGTGGCTAGAATATTGCCCTGGTTAGGCAAAGGTCACGGGTTCAATCCCCGTCTCGAATTGAATTGTCTTTATTCACTTTATTAAAAATTTATGGGTAAAGGTTTCTTTTCTATTCTTACGGAACCAAAAACTTTTTTAAACAATTTCCATGAACGGAGCCTACCGGATGCTTCTAGTAAATAACAGTCGAGTCAGTTACGAGAGCGAAACGTAATGTCAATGTGAACTGAATAATACTCATTGTGATTATAAACATAATTAGCATTTTATTCAACCTCTTCATTTATAACGGTGAACAACAAAAAATAGGTTCTGTTGTTAATTACTTTTAACATAACATCATACATACTTATTAAATAGATAATATTATATCAAACAGTAGATGTGTAGTACTCGTAGTAGTTTTTCAGTATTACGAGTACGCTTAGATTGTGGAATAAGCACCCTGCCTGGGTTTCTCTATGGGTTTCTCTGAGTCTATAGTATGGGGTTCTTCAAAAGGGGTCTTAAGAGGTTTTTAAAGGGTCGGCAGCGCGAGAGCTGCACCTCTGGTGTTCCAAACGTCCATAGGCTACGGTGACCACTTTCCATCGGGTGGGGCCGTATGCTTGTCACCTCAGTGGTATAAAAAATGCAGAGAATAAAGTGCATCTACAGTTTGTCGATATAGTAAGAAGAGATTAAATGTAATGCATGAGTTTTCAAATATAATAAAACTAGATGACCTCACACGGTTTCGCCCGTGATATCGTTTCAACTCCCGCCGCACCTGTTTAATCCCGTTGCTTAAAAATTCTACAATAATGCATAAAAATTTGCCCGATATGTCGTGATTTATGATTACTGCTCCGCTCTCCAGGGTAGTAGCGTTATGATTTATAGCCTATAGCCTTTCAGGGGCTATTCAACACAAAAGATTTTTTCACAACCGACGAGTAGTTTCTGAGATTTGCGCGTTCAACCAAACACACAAACAAACTCTTTAGCTTTATATATTAGTATGGATAAAAAACCGTGTTCAAATTTCTCTCTGAGGTAAAATTTTGGTTTTAAGATTGCATGATTTTGCAAATGCATCATTTTGAGAGTTCAACATTTTTGGAGTTCAACATTTTGGAAATTCAACATTTTAGAAATTCCACATTACAGGCCGGTGCAGTGCGATAAAAATGATGGTATCAGCTGGATAAATTAATGCAAGTGCAATTTATGTTTAGGTACTGTTGATAAATATAACTTATCATAGAAACCGAATTACCAATGTAACCGAAACGCTAGACAACGATGAGAATCCCCGATAAGATTAGAAAAAAGATCACATAAATCTAATTATTAAAATTTAGGATGGTCCCTTTGGTCAATGGGACCACGGTTTAATGATTTTTTCCGTAGTCCCATCAATGGGACATCCAATGGGACCACTGAATGGAAGCGGATTTTTACAGATCAGAGAATCAAACCCACCAAGTGCAATGAAATTTTGTTTGAATTCGTAAAGCATTGCGTCTTGCCTTATATAGTATATTTATATCCATATTTCCTTTTTTCTTATACTACTCTGATGTTAGAAATTCGTATCACTAAAAGTAAACAGGCCTCAAGCAATAAAAATGTATAAGGCTATTATTGTCACTTAAACAATGCAGATTCTGACCCCAGAGCATTTTACTAACAGGAAATATAAAACTGTTCTTGTTTCATTCTTCTTTTCACATATAATTCATTCACCAGAATTTTTTTAGAATCTTCGAAGACTCGTAGAACAATTACCTTTGGGCCCTTTTATACACTGTCCTGAAGAGCTCATCTACTTAATAAAAACTTCAAAGATTTACCACTATATTTGTAAAGCATTTAACAACTATACGTGAACAACGTCGACTAAAGTCCTTGTCAATGTCAAGAGAAAAAATATGGAGGACAATTATAATATGTTTGCAATTTTAAACTCGTGACACGGAAAATCCACCGTTATCCACACATAATATAATATCACAGAATGGGTATAAAAGTAATAGTTGTGGAATATGTACCATTATTTATTTTGTAGTATAATTTACATTATAGTTAAATAATCGTACCAGTATAAGAGAACTTCAGTTGGTCTCCGGAGTCCAAGCAAATCTCACGTGTAAGATGAGCTAACCTGCTGAATAGCAGCAATGTTTAGCGTTCTTCAACTATAGGCTATAATGAAAAAAAACTTTAATAGTCAAAATATAATCGATGCTCCAAAAACACAAAGTGTCTGGTATTTAAAGTTTTCAGAGCCCATTGTGGTAAATTTAGCGATATCTGGTAGTTAACTTTTCTGCAATGGAAAACTCGTCAGCCCTTATCTGGATAACCCTATTTTTTTAAATTATCCTTTTCAAATAACGTCACCCACTTGATAGCAAGTCTTGGCGAAATCAGAAAACGGGAAAAGTCATTAAAAGCTTTAAGTGACTGCCTTTTGCTAGATAAATGGTTTATTGACATCTAATATCTCCTCACAACAATAAATTCGAACCCCAAATTACGTGGAAATGAAGGCGGCTGGTGTCAAAAAAATAATGTAATTGACATAGATATCAATAAATAATTATAATTATTCACATAAATTTCACTAATATTTGGATCATGATATCTACGAAAGGTCTGGTCGACTGTTCCAGTTTCCATATATTGTACTCAAATTGTCAGTTATTACGTCAGGGAGATTATGATTCTGTGTATGTTATAAAGTGCCTAAGTTTAGAAGACCTAGTTAACGTGTGAGGTATATGATCTCTCGAACTTAACAAGTCAACTAGATATCCTCACAAATGACACCTTTTGTTTGCAGCCTGAATGCATGGCAGAGTTTGCAGATGGGCCAAAAATCTCGACGCTTTGGAAAAAAAATTCTACGCTGCCATTGGCGCCGTAGCATTTGTTTCCCAATTACAACAATCCAAAATCCTCTATTCGGGTAGACGGAACTTTAATAAATCTATTGAAGCCCGTTAAACAACAGAAAAAAGTTGCCAGACAAATCTTTTTTAGATTTTACGCTTGTAAGCCATGGATTACAAAACAAAAAGTAACATGTTCAAAGATCTGAAAAAAAATATTTAGAGAGCAATAAATCTACACTTTTTAGGTTTATTATCATTCTCAGAACGAAGTAAAATACGAATAATATACAGAAATCCGTGATATAAAGAGTGCGTTATGCAACCACTGCACACTTACACAGTGGCATAATATCCAGTAGCTGACGCGACAACGTAACCGCTCGGTAATAGTGTCGTCGTCGCCGGCGCGCAATCTTCCGTGATAGTGAACTTGAGTTTTTTCGCAGCGCACACGCACCGTTACTTTGAGCTACATTCCGCGGTTGCGCCGCCCCACCACACCGCGGAGCCACTACCGCAACGCAGCAATGTTCAATGTCTATATTCCACTCAACACATTTTATACTGCTTTTTCATACTTCGGATTTATTGAACTTTTGTTCTAATATACTTTGGTTTAATATATTTTTGCAATTTCTTTGTGCGTTAAATTGCATAAAATAAATATTATCTTTGAATATACAACTGTAAATTAACTTATGGGCTTAAAATGATGAGCATTTAGAGTTATATTTAGGGACCCCAAAATTTTTTTCTTCATCTTTACATATTTCAAAAAACTTCAATAACCAGCCTGGATTTGGAGATTGGGGTCCGTTTTATTAGCTGCTAGGAGCAGCATTGGCTTGAATTTTTATTATTGAAATCATTGCGAGTGATTGCCGTCTGACCTCTTAACCCCGTAAGGGCCCCTACATTGTTGTTGCCTCGTCCGTTGATCAGCAAAGGAAGTCGCTTGGGCCCCAGGTATTATTACACCCTTAAGTACCCTTTTCACCTACCACTTATTTATTTATCAATATAATCACATAAGATATGAAATGAAACATTATCTAAAGTTAAATTTTCAACGCTAATGTACTATTATCATACTTTACGTTTTAATAGGTTCTTACTAAACCTTCTGAAGAACATAAATAAACATTCTTTAATTACGCCACCATAATCAATAGCCATATTTAATTTAGTAATTATTAAACTTTTACGATTGCACAAAATTATTGTTATCAGAAACAAGAGAGGAAATCGTGCGTGAATTGAAACCATAATAAACTTCTTTAAATAAGCACAATTTACAACGCTGATAAATTAATGTAATCAAGTAGCGGCCCATGAAAAAAACTGGTACAAAATTATTAAAAAATACCATATTTCTAAAGCATAAAGAATCTTACCTACTTATCAATAAATAATTACCAACCAAATTAAAAAGTAATTGTTCACTGAATATAAACAAAAAATACCGGACGAACACAACATTCGAATGATAAAATAAAAAACATGGCAGCAAATAACAGCCGCTCTAATGCTAGATCTAAGCTTTGAAGGCTGTGCGAGCGTTGGGTCGTTGACCTACCATTGCCAATGTCAGCCATCTTGAGTTCCGCAGTTGCTTACGTTCTTCACGTAAGAGGCTGTAACGATTAGTTTGTATGTGTGTGTGTACTTAATGCTTGTTTTTCTATGTCTTTTCGTTAGTGTGAGTGACTAGAATTGTTGTGTTCGTGTACATTTTGTTCAACTACTTTGTTGTGAGCTGGAAGCTAGCGTATCAAGTTTGGTTCATTTTATAGATACTAGGTGGCGTTACTATTAGTACATTTATACAAGTAATTGTGTTTCAGCGATATTTTAATAAGATATTGATGTATTATTATTGGATTGATATGAAGCAGGGAAGTTCATTTCAGCAGGGAACAGTTAACGAAGTCTTAAGATCGAAATCGCACATTGCAAAAATATTATTTGTCATATTATTTTTTAGCCATTTTCTTTTTAATAAGTAGAAGCGAAGAAGCGAACGATCACTGAGGTACGCAACTTTCACTATGGCTGGTCGTCGGATGGGTGACCACTTTGTGGCATTTACATTTGCGAGCGTTTCCGTGCTTCGGAAGGCACGTTAAGCCGTTGGTCCCGGTTGCCAGTAAAATGGCAGTCGTTAAGCCTGGTTGAAGGCATTATAGGCGGCTTAAAAAAATATTTCAACAGCAGGTAGCCACAACCTGCGTCTGTCTATTTCAACACGGCAATGGGCTCACCACCTATTACGTGGGACAGGAATCCACACCGTGAAAAGTGGGCATATAATATGCCTCTGCCACCCCTTCGGGGATAAGGCGTGATGGATATTTATTTATTTATTTCTTTATAATAATTTTTAGTCAATTGGTCTTTAACAGCAAAACTACTTTTAATAATTTTCATTTACATTTAAACTGATAGAATGGCGACGTTTACTTTTTATTTTGTTGACTACTATAATTTTGTTTGTTTATTGTTTGTTTATCGATCACGCCTTCTCCCCGAAGGGGTGGCAGAGGCATGTTATACGTCCTCTTTTCACCATATGTATTCCTGTCCCACTTTGAACGATCACTGCGTTAATCAAGTTCGCTGTGGCTGGTCACAGATGGGTGGCCACTTTGTGGCATTTACATTTGCGAGCGTTTGCGTGCTTCGGAAGGCACGTTAAGCCCGTGGTCCCGGTTAAGGCATTATGAGCGGCTTGAAAAATTTCAACAGCAGGTAGCCCCAGCCTCTTTTATTTGGCTGCTAAGAGCAGCCATCTTCTGGATTTTGATTTTTGACATTATTGGGAGCGACGCCATCCAACCTCCCATCCCCTAATGGAGCCTGCGACGCATTTCCGTTTTTTCGCAAAATAATACTCCCAACCCAACATACTATTATGATAATTTTATAACAGAATGTAAAAGCTCTTGTGGAAATAGCCGAGGTTATGGGCGTATATTTAATATGAGATAATTAGTGAAAAGTATTGGTTTTAAACCTTTTTTAATTATAATTAGATTATTATTACCAAAACAATTCATAGCTTTACATCATTTTGTTTTTTAATGGTTTTCCCGAATGTCTACAGTGTATAGTTATTTAAAGCTATTGATTCAAAAAGAGTCTTAAATTTATCCAGGGTCGGCAGCGCGAGTGCAGCACCTCTTGTGTTGGAAACGTCTAAAGCTACGGTAACCAATATCCGTCAGGTAGGCCTTAGAGACCCAAATGACGCGCTATTTTACCGTTTGCGCGTATACCCTGCTTGCCATTTGCTAAGCATTTTTAGCTAAGTCGCTGTTCCACGGACTCAGTCTATTGTACACGTTTGGAAGGTAATTTATAAAGAAAAAAATACGAAATGTGCTGTGAAATGGTGTAAAAATTATAGCGGTTGAACAATAATGTTTGTTTTCACTCGTAAGTAAAAAATAATTTCATTTACATAACTATTTTTAACAAAAACCATTAATTATTGAAACATACCAACAAATTAATCGGTCTATATTCAATATACTTTCATTCTCTATAAACATTATACAAAGAGTTACCATCTCAAATTAGCCGAATAATATTGTGTCAAATTCGTTTTGCATACCAAATTTTTTTATTGGTTGTTTGACAGTTGTAGACTTACACTTCATGCAAGAGTAACAAAACAATATGTGTGAAATTTCCCCACCGCACGAAAGTTGGTTGAACGTGATTTCATACTTTATTGAGTACATTACGCGTCCATTGGTTAAATCGTCCTAAGGTAGACCGTATGCCGTATTAAAATATTTGTACCGTATTAGCTACATATATACATATTCTAATATTTGTTTTAAAAAAGACTGTGATAAATGAAATAGGTATGTTTATCCCCGCAGGTATACAGTCAGTAGCAGTAGAAACAGGAAGGACACTTTCAAGAGGAATATATAGGAGTAATTGAATGGAAATTAAATGCACACAGCGGGAGGTCCGGCGAGAGCTTCAGTCCCTCGACGTTCATAAGTCGAGTGGGCCAGACGGTATACCCGCGGTGGTACTCAAGCAGTGTGGTACCGAGTTGTGTCCGGTACTTACACGTCTTTTCACACTTTCATATTTCATGAGACAAGTCCCGGCTTAATGGAAGACCGCGAATGTGCATCCTGTGCCTAAGAAGGGAGACAGGACCGATCCGTCCAACTATAGGCCGATAGCCGTAACCTCCTTTCTATCTAAGGTGTTGGAACGTGTAATCAATACACAGCTCCTGAGGTCACGACTTGCTCAGTGAACGGCAGTACGGTTTTCGTCACGGTCGCTCGACTGGTGATCTTCTTGTGTACCTCACACACCGCTGGGCGACGGCTATCGAGAGTAAGGGCGAGGCTCTAGCATTGAGTCTTGATATCTCAAAGGCCTTTGATCTGATACCGTGTTCTTCTATCGAAATTGCCCTCCTATGGACTGCCCGGGGGACTTTGCGAATGGGTATCCAGCTTTTTGGCCGGTAGAACTATCAGAGCCGTCGTTGGCGGTTGTTGTTCGGACTACATGGCCATTAATACTGGGGTCCCGCAGGGCTCAGTGTTGTCACCCACTCTGTTTTTGCTGCATATCAATGACATGCTGTCCATAAACGGCATTCATTGCTATGCAGATGATAGTACGGGTAACACTTATTAAACGGATCGCTCCAAATCCCCCGGTCTGCAGTGGAAGAAAGTTGTGAACAACTTGTGTCTAAAATCGAGGTTACTCTTGCTAGAGTGTCCGATTGGGGTAGACAAAATCTTGTCCAATTTAACCCTACCAAGACTCAAGTTTGTGGATTCACCGCTAAAAAAGCCCCATTTACTGTAGCGCCGCAATTTCAGGGCACACCTCTTTCCATCTCTAATAGTATTGGGATCCTTGGTGTTGAGATCTCTAGTGACGTCCAATGCCGAAGTCATTTAGAGGACAAGACGTAGCTGGCGTCCAAAAAGCTCGGAGTACTCAGCAGGGCGCGGCAGTACTTTACTGCAGAGCAAACACCGCTCCTCTATAAGTCGCAAGCGGCCGCACATTGAGTAGTGTTGTCACCTTTGGGCTGGTGCACCTGAATACTAACTTCGTCCTTTTGACTCGGTAGAAGCGCGTGCTATGAGGATTGTCAACGATCCTTTACTAGCGGGCGGTGTCGAGCCCCTTTGCGACAGGAGAGACTTTGCCTCCTTATGCGTGTTGTATGGCCTGTACAACGGTCTGTGCTCTGAGGAGTTGTTTGATATGATGCCCAAGGCTACCTTTTATTATCGCACCGCTCGCCATAGATAGGGTGTTCACCCTCACACTTTGCGTCCGGAGCGCACGCACACGGTTAGGTCCGATAGAGGCATTATTCCGCGTACGCTAAGATTGTGAAATAAACTCCCTGCCTGGGTTTTCCCGAACGTCTACAATATGAGGTTCTTTAAAAGGGGTCTTAGAAGGTTTATAAAGGGTCGGCAGCGCGAGTGCTGCACCCCTGGTGTTGCAAACATCCATAGGCTAAAGTGACCACTTTCCATCAGGTATAAAAAAAAATACACTTAACGTTTCCACCCTGTACATCAACTAAATTATAAAAATTTCGAGTTAAATATCTATTAGACTGCTCTACTATTACTAAAGCGCATGTCAAAATCAAGCCAAGGTATTGTTCATGTAAATGAGGTCATTCGGAAATGTCACATCAGAACAATAGCACCTCACACTCAATATATATAGCAATTATACGCCTACAGCTGACCGCAAACCTTGAAGCATCCAGTTGTTTAAATGTGACCTGATCCAGATTTATAGAAGTGCGTTCATAAAGATATTATTAAAATCAAGCTCGTACAACCAAACGTATAAATTTTAATTGGTCGTCACATTGTCAGTAATAATGATATGATAATGACATTACACTTAAGTTTTCATTGTATTGCTTGCAGAAGGTAGGCAGAAGTTGTTTTTGTGTGATATTTTCTAATATCTCGAAAACGGGTTAACAGGTTTAGGATTATGGCGCAGACAATTAACCAGGTTAGTCCAAAGTGTTATTAGATTTACTTTTTTTTATATAAGGCGAGCAAAAGATTCATGTGAACGGCAGTAGGCCGTTCTCTGATTTGGTTATTTACGAACTTACGTAGTTACTATGCATACTGTGAAAAGGGGCGTATAGTATGCCACTGCCTACTCCTTAAGAGATAAAACCCATAGCGAATAAGAGCGAAACTGTTAAGAAAGTTATAAATAATATAATTATGTTAAGATAGAAATAAACGACAGACGCAATATTTAAAACTATTTCTGATATTCCTTCATCTGAAGCACGATTGTTATAAAAAATAATAGAAAGAAATTATTGATGAAAATTTCAATGATAGTGTCCGAGCTGGTATAAGAAATTCTAAAGTTATAAACGCAGTAATTTAGTTAACACTAAGGTCAGTTAACATCTGGGCTAAAGTGAGTAAAATTATAAATCATCAGTTTTACCGTACCCGTTTCCCCCAGTTTTATAGTAAGCAAGTATGTTATACTTAAGAGATAGATATAATATGCCATTACGGACTTTTCAGTAGACCATAAGATACACAATTCTACATTATTTTGTTATAATTATCTCTAAAATCAACATTTGCGCAGTTGGATTTTTTACACAAGTAATAAGTAGTGTACCCAAGTATTATGAAAATTAATGAGTACAAAGTAATCAAGTATAACTGACATGCTCGCTAAATAAGCAAGTCAAAGTAGCATTTGAAAGGCCACAACTGTTGAACATGCAGCAGGCAACTCCTAGGTGATAAACGGCATGTGGATCAACAACGATTTCAAGGTCTCAGGAATATACTTGATGTGGAACAAAGTGAACGATATAGCCTATAGGCTGATAAATTGCTTAATATAAGAACATTGAAAAGGAAATCACAATGTTCGTTATGTTCAAACAACATAACAGTGAACAAGAATGCCCGTAATGAACTGAAATTCTGACTTAAACTAACGTACAATATGGGTATAAAAACTATTTAAATTTAGAATAAAAACATTTCGTAGCATGACCTCGGTGTCTAGGGGCCTTCACCGAAATGTTATTTCAGTTCGATAACCCGCGCTATTGTTCCACGCGAATCATTCCCATTTTATATATCACGACCAATTCCATGATTTCCGCGTCATGATGTCTGTAATTATTGAATTAAAGTTTACGATATACGAGGATTTATTGCGGTTTGGCTGCATGACGTGGATATACGAAGCTTATAAGGCGTAAACATTATACACCCATTTTACTGACCACATTGAATTTATGTCCCGTCGTCTATTGTATAATTTAACTACCTCTTTAAATACTATATTTACTATCAGTAGTATTTATTAATCATTTATCTGCATTGTCTGATTCCCCTAATCAAAGTAATCAACTTCAAAAGAGGTAGTAGTAGTAGTGGTGTCACACGCTTTTATTTTGTCAGTTGACCAAGCATAGGAATGAGATTATAATCTCCATTTCCAGATGATCAAATTTCTTTTCCAAATTTATCCTCAACAAAAATTCTCAAGCAAGTGATTTTCGTACATTTTTTTTCTTTAGCATTTCATTAGCATTATACCAAAATCTGATTTTTCAAATTAAATTTAGAGAGTAGAATCAATAAGCATACGCAAACTGTCGTCAAAAGTTTATAAGATATATTTTTTTATACAATATGTACTCTAAAGGAACATTTCAACATATTCAACAACTTCAGGCTACCTATGTACTTTATTAAAGTTTTTGTGAGATCTAACTGCTCACTCATCTACTAATATTATTACACCGGTGGTATGTATGTGACTATTATTAAAACCACTATTGTCTAGTATTGGCATGATTCCATTCACAATTCTTAATTTGTAATTAACAGTAATTTCCAAATTGAAAAATTTGTTAAAAAGTATTATATAGAACTGGATATATAAAACATCATTTCTCACGCTATTCAGTGCCTAATTATTAAGCTTATATTTTCCTATAGGTACTTATATAAATTGATTCTTATAAGGAAGAGAATGGAGATATATAGCTACACACGATCTTAAAAATATTGTAGCGTCGAGCTTGTTGATTCTGTTTCGTGAATGTGCTGGGTATATTTTGAGAGAAATATTGCTGACTCAATTACACTACCAGTATCAAACTCAGCAATAAATATAATATCTTTAGTGGATTGCACTCTCTATTCATAGACCATCTCTATGATTAAATAGAATTAGTTTGTATTGTAAACTTTAAACACCAGCTGGTTAAGTTTTTTACGTACAATGATTCATTTCAAAGCATGACTTGCCGATACAGATTGAATGCTAGGTGTTCTTAACAAACACAAGCTGATGTCATTTTCGGCTAGCAACTCATTAAGATACTGAGACCTGGCTTCACTCAAATCTTCAGCTCGATGAGGGGTCACCTGGTTGATAACCACATTGGTTCTGTGAACCGTAGACTTTGGAGTAAATTGAGGAAAAAGGCTAAACATACCGTTTTGAGCGCTCTTGCCAACCACTACGGGACCATTTCCCCTCCCCTGCCTACATTTTCCGCCCGAACGAAAACCCCCTCTCTAAAAGTTTTTGGCTATTTTTAGGAATGTCCATGCCAAGTTGCTTGCAAGTCCGATGAAAAATGCGACCTGTAGACTGAATGGACGGACGAACGGTCGGACATCGATTGCATTTTTTCAGTACCAGTGGACTTAAAACGGAGACAATCACACCAAAGATGATACCACTTTCTGGCATTGGAAAATTAAACATTTCTTATATACGTTTATCTGTTGGACTCTAAATTTAAACTAAAGATGCAACCATCAAAACACGAAAAGAAAAAAGTCTAATCTTGAAACCTTTGAACAAAAGTCAATTTCACTTTTTTTGTCCCTTCATTGTGTGTAAATATAGGTGTATCTACAACAATCTTAGTCAGTCTACATGCAGTAGTAAAGTAATAGTTGTCCATGGCCTACGACCACCAAACGAATTAAACAAAAATAGTTTCCAAATTGAAGGTCGAACCGTTTACCTATCAAAATGTGCGTACATATTCTAAAAAGGCTGTATACAATAATGACCCTGTTGTTGGCTCTGATATACTTCCGTTTCAATTGTACCATTGTTAAAAACTTCCTAGTATATTTGAATTATATTTAATTTTAGATATAAATTTAATACAAAATCTCGTAATGGAATGTACATATGAGGATAGTGCTGCTGATTTAAACAATTATAATAAATATTCATAAGTTTATGAATATTTAAGCAAACTGTACCGTGTTGTATTTTTATAAGCCATTTACCGGTTCTCCCATACGACACACGAGGCTGCGGTTATAATATAAATCCAGCCTACTGTATTTATATTATAACCGCAGCATCGTGTGTAAAAAAAAATGTGTGTATACCTTTATATATCACCAGTTATAAACGCACGTGTATTGTTTATGGTGAATATTACAATTAAAACAGTTATCATCACAGTTCAATCTGAAATATAGTCTTGTGCTACGATGTAAATTTTTTGTATGTATAAGAATATTATTGTATTTCGTTAATGAATATATTGCTTGATATAGGAAATTCTCTCTGCCCACTTTGTTTTTTTAACTCCCTTCCTCCCGCCAGCTTCACCCTACCGGAGCTAACTGCAAGACAGATAAGCATGTAGGAATCAAACCAGGCACAATCACAAGGTCTTTAAGGCTGTGTGTGGCAAAAAAATGTGGTACACTTACTACATTTAGGAGTCAATGCCCCTGTGTCCAAGCGAGAAGCGTGCACGTACATATAAACAAGTTTCGTCATTCTTTGAGCCTTTTTTTTTATAAAACTACAGCTAGTGATGATTATCATCCCCAAACAAAAGACACCCCATGCGTTTCGCCTGGCACATTAGAGTGCTATTCTCACCAACTAAAAGTTCCGTAAAAGTTCCTTTCCATAAAAGTAACCTTATACGGTGTGTCAAAAAAGCCGGATTCCAGAGTTCTAGCTTCTCCATGACAGATCTAAGCATCTCAACTGTTGGGTGTACAAATCTTTGAGCGGTATGATCTAATAAGCCTGATAACCAGCAGATCTAGTGGACGTCGGGTCTTGCGAAGTCATGGCAAAATATTTTTCTCGATCGTCAATGAAGTCTAGCTATACGTTTCAATAGCAAGAACTTTGTTTTTTTTTTGGTAACGCTAGGAATGCCTTTACGCACCGTCATCCCTACTGCGGGGGCAGCAGGGACGGTGTGTAGGGCTCCCGGCCCGCGAGAGGGGCCGTCCTACCCACTAAACCCCGCGGTGTTCCACCTCACCTTAAAATCGACTCGCAGGGTACGCCTGAGATTAAATCACTGCGAGCCGGCAAGGGGCACCCCAGAGTGAAGGGGTCCGTCTCGGGGTGGCCGAAAAGCGACCACCCCGGAGCTCCCTAAGGAGCTGAAGAATCTAGCCCGCATTTCCACCACTCTCGAGCGCCCCTCTGTGAGCAGATGAGGTAGAGAGCGGACGGTACGGGCGTGCGCTAAATGGGCACCCCGTGGAACACAGAAGGGGCGCCCTTCGTCAAGTGACCAGTTAGGTGGGGTCCCCCGACCTTCCGCCCACGGCCAGACACTATTTGGGGGCGCGCATGTACTCTGCACGTCATCGCCGCCGAACACGACGGCGGGCGGGAGCGTCTGTCCTGTACGCTTCCGCACCTGCAAAGCCTCTCGTTTGGCCGCCATCATTTCGCTCACTAGCAAATGAGGCGACGGCGGCCTAGCACTGTTGGCTGCCGACCATGGCTCGCACCACGGCCGACAGCGACATATCGACACCAATTATGCCCGTGAGGGCAATACGTGACCCGACCCACGCCGGGCACACGGCGAGTGTGTGCTCCGCCGTGTCCACGGCCCTACCTGGGCAGTGACGACACACGGGCACCAGCTCCACCCCCGCACCTCCCACAGGTACTAGGCGAATACGCCATGCCCAGTGAGAGTGACTGAGGTGAAACATCGGCGCTCCGTGAGCCCTCTCTACCCAAGCACGCAAGACGGGCCGGACAGCCCCCACGAGCCGGGGGCTTACCAAGGGGCCTACCAACCTTTCCACCTACTTCCGGAAGAGATTGTCGCGAGCCAGCTGTCTCCAGCGGTCTAGATCTAGTCCGGAAGGGGCCGTCCACCATTTCGTCGCACCAGGGCGCTCTCTTCGTAAACCTTCTTAAGAACTCCAGCCTCGAGATCCCAGGAGAGGCTCCCTGCGATTGGGCATGCCGCCTCGTAGGATACGGGGCATTACGCCCGCACCCGCCTCTGCGCAATCGACCGCTGCGGTCGTCGTAGCAGCGGGATTGTCTTGGCGCAGAGGGTGTCCGACCAGATGGGCGCACCGTAGAGCGCCTTCGAGCGCACTGTTCGCCCCAGATTGGAAAGCAGCCTCGCCAGCCTACGAAACGTACGAAAGCAACTTAGGCAAAAGCCGCCGGAAGTGCTCGACGAAGCCCCATCGACTGTCGAGTACCAATCCAAGGTACCTCATACTCGACCCGACAGCGATGGGGGTGCAACTCACAACAATCTGGTAATCTCGAAGGGGCCCTCGCCGAGGCCAGTGAAAGAATACGGGCTCGGATTTATCAAGGGCCACCTGGAGTCCGAGCGCCCTGATGCGGCTGACAACCTGGGCTACACCCCACGGTTGCCAGGACCTTCGCGTCCCGAATGTCGGGGCCCCGCGCGGTGACTAGGGTATCGTCGGCGTAACAGAGGAGAAGAACTTTATGTAGATTAGATTTCACGAGATAAGATGATATATCTGCATATCAAATACCTAAGTAAACTTACATATTATACCACCTATATTTTTCCCCGATTACTTTAACTGAATATAAAACAAAAAGTACCTTGCAACATAAGAAGTACGTTAGATGTATTTTCAAAGTCTCAACAAAGACCTACATCATGTGATTTTATTAAGTACCTTCATCAAAGTTATCAAATGGTTGAAACTTTTCTTTTAGAGTCTACCGCCAATTCTTTAACTTTACACTAATACTAATTTTAAATCAAGCTTGTTATACACAGGTCCACACATCGATGCAATAGACACCGAGCGAATGCTTGCATTTATTCTCCTTGGTGATTTGCACAGTAGCTGAGCCTGTACTAGCATGTGTGTTTCGGGAAAATGGTAAAAAGTCCTGAATAAAACTGTGGATATATCCAGTACTTAACGGCAGCCAAGAATAGACCTCTCAACTATACTACTGCCTTTCAAGACTTACTTCATTTGCTGTTGCTAGTTCCATCCTTACATATTATTTAAGCTTATAATTAATTAATAATGACCTTATTGTAATAAATGAAAGCATTCGCATATTACACATCATTAACAAACCGGAGGTCTACTATCTGTCCTATAACCCTTTCCTTGAGGAGTTCAATTAGTCCATCCTCCATTGCATTTGGTGGGAGTAATCATTATCTGTTGTAACACCGATCATTTATTTATATGTGTTTTACTGACCGCATGTTTTTGGATTCCTCCTTTATAAACCATTTTTTTTTTAACGTGTGGAAATCCCCTCGGATGTCATGACTCGAACTGACTAAAATCACACAGTCCCCGCCTAACTGTCTATTGCCGGACGTCCCGGGTAACTTCTCGGAAAGATGTCCCAGAGCCCTTTCAAAACCCTACTTTATTATCCATCTATGATGGATTTCAGTCATGAAAAGCCTGATTCCTATATTTAAAACATGACTGTTTTTACAAATGACTATACTAATTTGTAAAATCAGTTCTCTAATTCTATTAAAAAAATCAATACATACCTATTCACACCTATAGTTATAGAGATGAACCACTGTGTAGGTTAACGTTTTTCAACGGTCATAACGTATTTCTTAAAGCACCTTGTACGGACTACCTGTGCAAGATTCACCCCCAACCTTTTGAATGGCGTGTATGTATTGCGGGGGATGTACGATTGTGTACGGTCGTGGGAACGATCGAGATGAATGGAAGTTGTAGCACCTGTGGCACCGTGTGAAGCCTCTGTGAGCTTTGCTACCTCTTTATATCGTTGATCTATTAATTTTGATACCAATAATAATTGAAGAAAAAAATCAATGATGAAAGAGACAAATCAGTAGAATAATTATGTTAGGAAGGCTATATAGCTTAGATATATGTTACGGCAGTTACTAAAAAACTATTTTTGTCGAATGTGATATATTTAATAATGTGATATATATAAATAAATACAAAAGGAAAGCGTGAGTAAATAAAGAATAATAAAGATGGTCAAGAATCTGAATTTTCCAATATAAAAGTAGAACGACAAGTGCCTTCAAATGATGCCGCAATGAGAATAAAGTCAAAAAAATCTTATTATAATCTGAAGGTATAAATGGAGTTGACCTATTAATACTGTTATGTAATATACACGCGTGATGTATTGCTCCCGAGTAACGCACGTGCTTGTCAGAATTAGTATTAGTTATGGTGATACTGATTTTTAATTTTCCACACTCTTTGTGGAAATTAATTAAAACGAGAAGCTACTATAGATAACAATAAATTGTCCAAAATGTCGGCATATATATATATATAAATCAGATTCTATAGCATAAAAACATTAAATACTGCCGATACGGCTATAACATGATTGTATAAACAGACAACGCTTGCTATCGAATGAATAAAATGAACAACGCATCGATACATCTATACTTATATAGGCTTCACCTTCTGAATGAGTCTGCTAAATAATCACAGGGTCTCATAATTGAACTATTGTTTATTGAAGATGGCAGATAAAATATCTGTTAAGCATTTAATTGTTATTATCCCTTTTTTTCAAGTAACCGACTAATTCCTAGCAACCTTGTTAACCTACCAGCTGATATAACCCATCCTACAGGATGGACTATAGAGAGGATCAAGAATCTGACTGACAATTTAATATAAAGACGAAGCCGCTAACCAACTTGACGAATTTGAAAAGTATCTTATATTATTACCTTAACTCGTGGCCCCGCGGTCTCAGTGTTCGGTAAACGAATACTGAGGTACGCAACTTTCACTATGGCTGGTCGTCAGATGGGTGACCACTTTGTGGCATTTACATTTGCGAGCATTTCCGTGCTTCGGAAGGCACGTTAAGCCGTTGGTCCCGGTTGCCAGTAAAATGGCGGTCGTTAAGCCTGGTTGAAGGCCTTATAGGCGGCTTAAAAAATTTTCAACAGCAGGTAGCCACAACCTGCGTCTGTCTATTTCAACACGGCAATGGGCTCACCACCTATTACGTGGGACAAGAATCCACACGGTGAAGTGGGCATATAATATGCCTCTGCCACCCCTTCGGGGATAAGGCGTGATGGATATTTATTATTTATTTATTACCTTAACAAACACTACTATTGTCACGCCTTTATCCCCATAGGGGTAAACAGAGGCATACTATACGCCAACATTTTACCGTACGCAGTTTACAAACACTAATATAGAATTTTAACACACTATACTCCTAAATGTGTTCAATAGAGGTCGAAACATTGCATAGAGTAACTTTAATTTTTGAGTCGATTAATTTGAAATTTTAGTGTGTGAAGGCTTTATTTTTCCAATACATTGTGATCTATTCATAGTGTCGCAATAATTGTAGAATCACCGAACGAAACATTTGAAATAAAAAAGGTATACCATGAACGATTCAAAAGTTTTATGAATATATAGAAAATTTAATTGCAATTAATTTAAATTTTGTATTACTATGATTGGAATTTTCTCTTGTTCCAAACAAGATACAATTTCCATTTGGTTTATTTATAGAAATATTAGTTTATATGGATATAAAAAATGAATTAGTGTCTCAATACTTCTAATACACATACAAATAACCTGGAAAATTAAAAAGTAAAACAGGTCGATGAAAAATATTGAATCTGTAAAAATCACTTCATTACTGCGTTCGTATCGAATTCTCCGTCGTTCCGGAGGATATTGAGGGATCACTTTCTGGCTATATCTGTTTAATACTAGGTACGTGTCTCCTTGGGCATTTATTGGTATGTATGTAATTATAGTGGTGATATTTTTATTTTTTTGTATATTTTATAAAAACTAAACTATCTTCACGCTGTATCCCTGACGGGGAAGTCAGAGAGGACAGATCGCCAGGCTTCGCGATACTTCTTTCGCTTCTTGAAGATTCATCAATCGCTTCATACACGCACGTCTGGGTAACCGAGTACTTGTAATGTATACATTACGTAATAACCTGTTAATACGTTAACTTCCAATTTCTTATTAACCAATAGAATTATAATAACCTACAGCATACTGTTGTGGATCATAGTCTAAGAACATGTATAAACTTTAAAAAAAAAACATTTATACGTAGCATTATACCACAGTACAAGCCGTGCGCAAACGTCTTTATTGCAAAATTTCTACTAAAAATTCTCTTTCTTATAATTTCATAGCATTATCGCAGAATAACTCTTTTTAAAAATATCGCTCTCATTTCCAAATAAAAAACACATTATTGTTTAACTTTGGTTACCGCAGCTCCAATCGAATGGTTAGATTAATTTGGTTATATCTACACTTTTGTCTCCTTGGTGCGGATAAAATTTTACACTCATACGTATCTTCACGCCTGTCTCCCATCGGCATAGGCAGAGACTATGGCTATCTATTTACATACAACTTTCGTTTTTTCTACTTTTATTAGTGTTTTCATACACGCTTGCTTGTTAAGGGTATACTTGTCCTGGCCTTTTTGCAAAAAGAGTTTCGATTTGATTGATCCGCTTACTCAGTCTCTCGATTTACATCTATCCTCCTTACGAGTCCGAACCATTTATGCAAACATTTTTTTATTTCTACTGCAATAATTTTACTTCTATGCATTTTCTGCCACACCCTACTTTCACTGCCATCATAAGTGTGGGGACCAGCATTCCTCTATGTACAGCCTGTCTTACCTTCTTAGACACTTCCTGACTGCTCATTAAGGTGTATGTAACTGCATTCACATTATATCCTGCCAAAACTTTTTGCTCAATCCATCGCTCGCAATTATTGTACCAAGATACAAATTTCAACCTACTTAAAGGTACACAAATTCTTACCTCTTTTTTAGTCTTCCACCAAAATCAAGCAATCTGTCATGCTATCATATCTTTTAAAAACCATTACTTTTGTCTTGTTTACATTCACTTTAATATCTTTGCTTTTTAGTACATCATGCATAATGTTAACTATCAACTGCAACTCCTCCGCCGATGATGCTGATGATGATATAGAAGACATTTGACTGTCAGTTCATTAATTCAAAATCGAGTTGCAAATCGGAATTCCAATTCAAATAAATGTCTTTATAGTTTCTTAGAACACTTATAGTTAATTTAGTCGATGCCCAGACATTATACGGTAGTATTGCTACTGTGTTTCTTTGTAAGTCAATAACGAATATATTTTGGGTCATAAAAAAACATAATAACTTCAATGCTGTTATTCTTTATACGTACACGGTTTAAGCATTGCACAAGAATAAATAACAAGTGTTGTAAGAATAATGTTGTTTAATGTATATCGGTTTAAAAGCGAAATCAACATAGAACTTAATCTACATAAATTTAGGTAACTAAAATATGTTTGTGATGTAATAACATTCGTTACACAGTCCGTCTACAGTATATCAATTCTCACGTTTTTCTACACTCTGCAAGTCAATTTTTATTTAATCATGCATTAGTAATAGATTAAGGCGACCGTCACGAGTTGATACCCCACAGAATAGTGAAATTGTCTCTAGCTTGGCGCATCAATTTTTATTTTATATTTTATACGATTTCATATGAATCAATTCAGAGTGAGAAGTAATTTTTTTTAATAAATAGGGTTTGGATAAGTCATGATTTGTGGTCAACACTGACCAAAAGTTCAGGGCATTTCCTTTAATCTAGATTCAAAGCCAAGACAGTCGTGAATAAACTCCGAATTCCATGTCACTAATTACTACAGACGTGCAAGACCAGTGCAGGTACAATATATAATGTAATGTATGCAAATAAAGTAAGAAACATTTTCCAGTAAAAATATAGTCCAGTAGATAGGTCCCACCCCCTAGATTTCTAGGGGGTGGGACAACAGTTGCAGTCCTACAGTTTATCCTACCTGGAATTATGGTACTATACGGTTACTTAGTAAATAAAAAAAAATACAGCGTAAAAATTGAACATTTAATGTAGGTATTGTTTTTTACTAAGATGTTTCATCTTAGTAAAAAACAATACCTAATCTCAACACAAATTAATACCATTCCAGAATCAGGGAAATTTTTCGACATGCATAATGACAAACGTGACAATTAATCTTGAATAGGGCTGTCGAAATCTAGTGTCCCGTCATTTATTTTTATATCATTGAATTGGCGATGACAATTAGGACAGGAATCCACACGGTGAAAAGTGGGCATATAATAAAAAAAAATAAAGTTTGTGAATAATAGTTAGCTAGGTTAATGACAACTTATCGCATGCCAAAATTAAGTTACTTAAGTCTCTTTACGTTTACAGTGAAATCTACCAGACAGAGACATATTTTTGTTCGTCACACTCCTTTTGTTACATTAAAATCAAAAAATATTAAATGCCATTTGAATACGCTCGAGAGCCATTGTAGTTATATTACTATAAATATTTCCAGGAACAAAACAAAAAGCTATTGACACTTTTAGTTGCAAAAATTTGTTGAACATTAAAATGACAACTGCTGTTACATTTAGTTTTTTACCTTTCATTTGTTACTATTATACAGCATTTAAGGGTACAAACAAATGTAGACAAGGAAAAATTAATAAACAACAGTTAAGTCATTATTTTGGACATATTTTTTTACTCTAATGTTAGTATTGTTTAGTATGTAAAACTGTACCCAAATAATTGTCAAACGTGAAAATAAACATAATAAATAAACAATAGTCAGTCGTTATTTTGGACATCCCTATGATCCACCGCGAGTTACACGTGACACACGTGAGTCGAAAGTATTGCAGATACTTTTCACAAATTAGAAATTCAAAATTTATCATTATTATAATTTCTAATTTTACCTTTTCCCCCAAATCGAGGCAATGAGGAGTCTAATTTAATATTAATTTGAATACCAAAGCCAATGTCAAATGAGTGAAGGACTTTTTATTTTGACTTTTTGTTGCATTTTAATTCTTAATGGTCAAAAGCCAGACGAAGTATATTATCATTTTGGTGGTGGTCAAACTTGAATTCGTGGCAGTCCGAACTTAATTGTTTTTTTTTTATTGTACTTAAAATATCTGGTTTGTTTTCCAGGTTCTACCTTATCCTATATATAACATTTCGACGCTTCTATGGCACAAATATTGTCTACAATACCACTGATTTGAGAATACAGTCCCAGGTCCATCGTATCCCAAGTGTGTAATCTCTTTGAGTAACCAAGGTATTGAAAAATATTAACGGGGTCGAACGGTATTTGAACTCGCATTCTTGCCCAATCCGGGGGCACCACTTTAGTCTGCGAAGCTATTGAGCAATGCTCGAAATAGTAAAATATTCCACCTTGTACATTTAGTGGCACCCAAAGAAGCGGGTAACACCCGAATCCCCTGAGGCGAGACCGCGGTAGAGGAATAGAGGACAAATTCTTTCGGGAGCCAATAGGTTATCGATCCAAAGGCTCACCCAGACATCCCAGCCATAGGCAATTAAAAGGATACTGTGTGGTTTTAGTCGCTAGTAGTCCGAAATAGCATCCACGAGGATTTTCACGATAAAAAGGAAATTTCTAGTAATAGCCAAACTCTATACTTCTAATCTCATTTTAATTAGACTGTACTTGTTTTTATGAGAAACTAGTTGTGCCCCTCGGCTTCGTCCGTGACATACTTCTCACTCCCGTTGCACTCTACATGTCTAACGCGTGCCCGTTAACATAGATATCTTAAATAAAGAGATAGCGTTGTCACCCTTTCTAGAACAAACGTTCTTAATTTCGATTATAATGTAAATTATTCACTCAGTCGTACAACACTATAAACAATATCACTTCCTTTTTTATTATGCTTTCAAGATATCCTTTACCAATCAAACACGCAATGGAATGCAAAGCTTGCGATAAACAGTCATTGTTCTATTCTATGTTTGTTAATTAGTTCTCAAATAAAGTAAAGAAAAATTTAGCAAAATAATAGCTTTAAAAATTTATCCATAAAGTAAAGAAGTCAGGCAACCATTTTGTTGATTTATTTACTTAGGTACATTGTAAACCGATGCGGGTTTATAATTATTAAAGGGTTTAAGGAACTTCAAAATCTATATAAAGGTGCCAAAATGTAGAATTAGAATAAATTTTCTTGTCTACTCTTGCAAGTTTACACTCATTATGAAGTATATACAACTCTAAATTACCTGAAGAGATATCATTACTATAGAATGTTAACTTCGTGCCATTACAAGGGTAACATTGGGCGCTCACATTACAAACCATAAGATAAGTTGAATTTTCACGACATCTCTGCAATTAATAAATAACTGCATATAAACAGTGAGGACGATGCCTTAGATTAAATTCAATGAATATTATGTATTTTTAATTTCTCCCAACAATCTCTTCACGTGACTTGATGTAAATAAGGCCTCTTATCGATTGTTATATAGGTTTGAATTAAGCACTCTGGAGTCGGGTGTTTTCAGGCAGTTTTTAAAGATCACGTGTTTTCGTATGTTGTTTTGCACGTGCACGTCTCTATTATAAAATCATAAAGGTTAAAAGTATGTAAATTACTTTAAAATATTTTCACTTAAACCGATTACGTCTGTCTGTGTTCATTCGTTACCTCATCTCATTATGGGACATAGACTAGGTGGATTTTATGTTTCTTTTTTAAATAAGTACGGAATAGTCCAACTTTTAAAATTTGGAGTTACAGCTCGACGTTTCTAAACTATACGGTCTACAACAAAATTACTACGTTTTAACTCCACTGGTATTGGAAAAATGCTATTGATGTCCAACCGTCCGTCCATCCGTCCATTCAGTCTACAGGTTGCATTTTTTATCGGATTTGCATGCAACTTGGCATGGACAATCCTTGATGTAGACAACAACTTTTAGCGAAGGGGTTTTTCGATCAGGGGGAAATGGGTGCAGGGGAGGGGAAATGGTCCCGTAGTGGTTGGCAAAAGCGCTCAAAACGAAAAAAAAGCAATGTTGCATTTTCTTTATTGTTTCTAAAATGATAAAAAAAAAAAAAAGAATTTCTCCGAAGTCAACGGTTCACAGAACCAATAGTTATTTATTTGTATGTACTGACGTGGCGCACTAGTTGATTACCGTAGCTTATTAAGTTAAATAAATAGTTAATACCAAAATATGCGGTAGTCGCCAGAATATGCGGTAGTTCATTTTGAAGGACTGTCCGATTATCACGATTCGAGCGTTAGTCCTGGTTGCATTTGAAGAGAGGGCTTTGGATACCTCTATCTTCCACTTTCCCTCAACTTCGCAGAACCTAAATAAACTTACACTCACACAGACACGCCTTTATGCCAGAAGGGGTTGGCAGAGACAAACTATACCAGCCTTTAGGTACCATTCACATGTTTAAGGTTTCGTACTCAAAGATTAAAATGGGAAGCCCCTACCCAGAAAATGAAAATATCTTTATTCATGTAGGTCACAAAGTAAGACTTATGAACGTCAAGATTATTCCTTCTACATTTTCATTTACTGCCAGATTCGCAAAACAATAGGTAGAGCCTGAGGAAGAACCTGGCAATAAAACACATGGCCCCTCTTTTAAAATCGCCAGCAATTACATTACTTTTCGTTTATATAATAAAAATGATTTTTTTTTCTCCGCTGTCTGTCCGTCTGTAATCAGACTGTATCTCGTGAACATCGAATATCGTGTATCTCGTATTTCTGTTGCCGTCATAACAACAAATATTAAAAACAGAATAAAAAAAACAATTTTAATAAGCATTTAGGCTCTCTTTTTAGCACGCATGTTTTCTATGTATAGTTGTCTAGATTTCATAGTTCAAGCTTATATTAGCTTAATTCGGGTTAGTTGGCAGTGTGTAAAAAGATCTTTCACGTAATAGGTGGTAAGCTTATCGCCGTGATGAAATAAACAGCCGCAATATTTACAAGCTGTTCAAATTTTCAAGCCGCCTGTAACGCTCTCAACTTGATTTAACGACTTCCATGGTACTAGCAAAACGGGACCATTGGCATAACATACCTACCGAAGCTCATGAATGAAAACAATGAATGGAAACACTTGTAAATAGAATTGCCACAAAGCGGTTATCCATCTGAGGACCAACCAAAGCTGAGTGATTGTTTACAGAAACTTTCGATACACAGCTAATTATGATAAGTATTAGATACGCCTATCGATTTTTTCGCTTAAAATAACGTAAATTCAGTGGTACGTACTCACCTCTATATGAAACGAAGATATCTATTGCTAAGTCACCTTAAAACGAAAAAACGTGGATTAATTCCCGGTTTTGGGTGAGTCTCGGTAGATAGTTGGTTCAGCGTCTGACTCGGCAAGTCAGAAGACGCGGGTTTATGTTCAGTTCGAGACTAAAAGCTTTCCTACTTTAATTTTTTTTCTACTTTTATATCAATTGTGTCCAATATATTTCGCTTAGTCTTTTATTACGTCATAACAAGTTATACCGTGGAAATTTATAAATACCTTTTTGTTGTTTTCATTTGCTTGTAATGTTATCTAAATAAATCATGAGGTACGTAAATGTATAAATAAATAGATTACTTCATTCTTACTCTTAAAATTTGATTACTTCTATTGGAATATAGACATTAATTTGAGAAATGTAGAGTCTAAAATCGTTTATAATATGATCATTTATGTTCAAAAGATCAATTGAACAGACTTGTATTATAAACGGAATAAACAACATCTTATTTCATAAAATGATTTCAACGGAAGCTGAACTTTATGGGGGGCTAATAAGAATGAAGTTTAATTGGTTAGGATCGTGTTTTATAACCTACTGGTTGGTAGATGGGTATATTGCGCGGAGGCCGCAGAGGGTCGATGGCTTTGCGGAGACACGTGAGCGATACCGTTAGCCTGCACACGCCGGGGCCTCAAACGCATGGAAAGGAAAATTCGTGAAACTGTACCAAAAGCAATTTTTTGCAAGGATTTAACATGGTGTTTGACAACTTGACAATGATGTTGTAAAGCATGAATATAAACACGGCTATCTGATGACTGTACAGTTCAAATTGCTGAACAGATTCAGCTCAAATTTGGCATACACCTAGTTAATATATATTGTAGGCATACCTACTTAAAAGATATTTGAAAACTCCTATCTTAACGCAGTATAATGGGACTTTGAATTTAGTTGCCAAAGACGGACGGTGAAAACGAGCATATAATAACTAAACTAAATACAAACTATCTTCACACTGTATCCCTGACGGGGTATCCAGAGAGGACAGATCGCCAAGCTACGCGATCCATGTATTTTTCTTTCGCTTCTTGAAGATTCATCAATCGCTTCATACACGCACGTCTGGGTATCCGAGTACTTTAGACTTTAGATTTTTCGGTTTTTGAGCAATCTGCTCACGTGGTCTTCATATGTAATTCTCGGCCTACCCTGACTCCTTCTACCCTCTACTTTTGCACAATATATATTCTTCTTCAATCGTTCAGTATATAATAAAATTCTTAAAATACAGCAACCTTGTATTAATGTTTTAATGAAGTAATTTACACAACACTATACCAATTCAAAGGCGTCATTTGAGAGATACTGATAAATTATAAAGTTATTTTAAAATTTACAAAGGGAACATCCTTTCCCTGCAATGCCTAATGACACATCTCCGTTTTATAATTTGAAAAGAATTTTTATTAATAAAATATACATTTCCTTCTTTTACGTTGGTATAATATGATAGATTACTAAATCCTATTGACAGGAATACACATGGTGAAAAGTTAACAATTGTTTAAAAACACAAAAGTAAATCCTTTTGTGTTTTTAAACAATATTCTTTGGTTTTTTTTAGCCATATATGAATAGAGTGGTCTGTGTTTTCAACCCATTATAATCAATCTGCAGAGATGATGATGGTGATTAATTTTATAATAAATCTTTACTTTGAAATTCAAGACAATAAATTATTTTGACTGTTAAGGGAGTTGAGTGAAAATTGATGTACGATAATGTGCATTTCCTAAAATGCTTACTTTCCAAAAGAACCACATCCCAGAACGACCATTCCCAAAAAGACCACTTCCCGTAGTGACTATTACCAAAACACTTTCTAAATTACCTACTTCCCAAAATGTCAATAACTTCGACATGGCGTCAGTGTAGAATTTAAATATTATGAATAGTAATAATTTGAATATCGAACCTCTTGAGGAAGACTCGCTGATCGTCTTAGGTTTCACTCACCAACAGTTAGACATTCTTGATACATGAACATATAGGGAATTATGAATTGGGAATGCAGCTTGCTCGTCATTATTCTTTAAAATAACGACGTCATATAAATTCTGATCACGCTACTGAATCATAATGAGTCAAAATTTCAAAGAAATTACAATATTGTTTTGTGTCATAAAATGTCAATCACTTATAAATAAAATATTATGATAAATAAAATATAAGATTGTCACTTATCAATAAAATATTATTGATACCTGAATAAATTTATACATTTCTAAATACACACATATTATACATAGGAATTACCCAAACTCCACAACATTAAATTGTTGATCAGACAAATATATTTTCTGACCCGGGAATCGAACCCAGGTCCTTAGTGCAACAATCGCTTACACTACCACTTACAGCACCGAGGCAGTCATTTGACTTCTATTATCTTTATCACCCATGATCAGTCCCATGATCAGTAAAATTATTCAACAGTTCCAAAACAAATTAGTACATTATGAAAAATAATAATTCATCTTTGCAAAGTTTAATGATTCCATTAAACTCTGCATTATAAATTATTTATGATGATAAAGATACGGATAAAGAAATTAAAGATAAAATCAAACTAGCTACGACGAGAGCTGAGTAGATACATAGCCTTCGTAGAACGGGTGGCGTTCTACTATGTGTTCTACATTAAAGTCAATATACAATTTTGCAATTTGTATTTGGTCATCTATACTGAGTCCATCAATTTTAGTTCAATAAAATTTTGATAAAATCGTACTATCGTAATCGTACTACGGGCTCACGGCCTCTTGGATTCAGGGACTTTGTCTGGTCTTATGTATAGTTATGCTCCTGAAAAATCCTGAACTCCTGACTCATCCTGGTCATGATGACAACCCTATATCCTTAAATATATATCTGATTTGATTAGAAACTGAAACGTTTCATATTTTCCTTCGACATGATATACAAACTGTGTGCAGCTAACTAATGAATCTATGATAAAAATATTATTCATTTACAAGCATATTGATTCGTTTTAAACCTATTAGGTAGGTACCATAAATAAGCAAAAATGTGCAATTTTTAAGTTATATTTTTTTGTTACACTTCATCGAATTTTTTTTTAAATACGTTACGTAAATTAAAGTACCTACTTGCTTAATTCAAATTTGTCTTTTAATGTGATTTTATATATGCATTGTATTCACAGCTATAGCTGTACCGCTTTATTGGCAGAAAATGTGTTTCTATTAAGGAAATCCTAATTGTACACATTGACTGCCCCACACAGACGACCTTCTTTTAGTATCAGCGACCGGCGACATTGGAGTCTTTTTAGGAGTCAGATGCGGCGACCGAGCGCTCCCTCAGAAGATATGTGATTGTATACATAGATTAGCTAATGCCTGCGACTCCTCCCGCGTGATGTTCTCGTTATGCATAGGAATATTATCTCGGGATAAGAAGAAAATTCTAAAAAATAATTAACCTTGCGCTGATGTCACACATACTTCCACACTTATAGTCTGCAACGGAAGTTGGTAAGCATAGCATAACATTATCTTATCTAAATATATGCTTCAGGATACAATTATAAATAAGTATAGTTTAAACAATTAATTATAAATAAGAATATGCAAATTTTCATTTATAATCTCTACTGTAATTTTGTATTGTTAATCTACTTCTGAAGCAGACTAACCACTACTAGTTTGGCATTGCAATATGTTAGATCTAACTTTTTACAACTACCTTAGACACTACTGTCCAATTACAGCACAACAACGTTCTCCGAGTCAGCTAGTAATTATGTATATTTTAAGATCATGACCAGAAATGATCTGGTTTATAAAGAGTGACCTCCAAGCCATCTTCTTTGAGGTCTGCCATTCGGGACATTCATATTCGAATGAATGCAAGTTTTGTATTTGGAACTGTACACTTCATTAGTCTAGTTCTGATAAAGCAGCCAGCTGATGTCTGTGTTTAAAATAAATATAAATTATAACTAAATAGTATTATCTTCCTTCTGTACCGAGAGAGAGGGTTAGCACAAACTTTATTTGGATTTGATGGCGTGTGAAAAGGTCCCAACGAAATTTACTATTTAAAATATTTCAAGTCAGCAACGGCATATGGTGAAAATGTGAGCGTATAGTATGGCCATTTCACTCCTATAGGGACAACGGCGTGACTGATAATTATAAGTATTTAAAAAAAGGGGGTGTGTACGTAATGGTACACGCGTTAGAAGTTATTTCGTACGCTTAGCGAGAAGAAACTCCGAGTCGCTGCAATATTAAATACCGATCTACGTTTTAGGGTCAGAACGCGAGTGCTGCACATCTGGTGTTGCAAACGTCCATAGGCTACGGTGACCACTTCCTATCAGGTGGGCCGTATGTTTGTCTGCCACGACGGAATATACAAAAGGATAAAAAGAGTAAGCAATGATCTTGAAATCTACATTGCAAGTGTTTATTACGTTGAGGATGTAAGTACCATTAGACACACCATATCCTACTATGTGTAAGGTAAAAAACACCGAGGTGGAAATGAAGCATCCGACATGCGAAGCGGTAGACGGTCAATGCACCCGATCGGTGCTTGCAATAATAAATAAATAAGGAACAAAACGATATACTATAGATTTTAATTATAGTAGATACTAGCTGACCCGCGCGACTTCGCCCGTGACATACTCGGAACCCTGTGGCACCCATTTAATCCCGTCGTTTATTAATTCACAATAATGTTCATTTTCCAAATTCGTTGATTACTTCTCCGTACGTTCTTTAGTACGCCCGCATGGCCCGGTCGAATTATGGTTTCCCGAAATTAATGTCAATGTAGTTTAAATTTTTTGTCTAGATATTATAGTTTCCAAGATACCAAGGTTTCCAAGGTATTTAGGTCATAGGTTAATTAAGAAGAATGGGCTGCTCTGGCAGCTCGAATGTATAGCGAACGTTACAGTGGATATACAAATCTTAAAAAAAATGATAATGATGAATAAAAACCTTCCTTATGCATCACTCTAACTATTAAAAAAACCGTATCGTAATTCGTTGCGTTGTTTTAAAGTTATAAGCATACATACACGGACGGACAGCGAAAAGCGACTTTGCTTTATAATTTGTAGTGATTTTACTGCGTCTGTGGCGCAGTGGTAGCTGTAGCGACTGTCGTTGCTAAGGTATTTAGTTTGAATGGAGTCACAACTAATATTTGTGTGATCCGTAAATGATTCATTCGAAGTTTGTGCAATGTCTATGTTTATATATAATAATATTTTCCACTTCACTGGTTTCCTGTATTACATTTCCGTCCATTTTCCAAAATTATTACACACTAAATATCCAGCAATCAAGAGGAAATATGTGATAAATCAAATAGTATATAGATATGCTTATGAGTTATCTAGATCCCATAGAACAAGACTATAATTATATCTTGAGGTAGATTTTATTTAAATTTTTAGTTTAAATAAAAATAGAGTTTTTGAGTTGAATAAAAATGTATGTATGCATGGATCGCGAAGCCTGGCGATCTGTCCTCTCTGACTACCCCGTCAGAGATACAGCGTCGAGATACTTTAGTTTAGTTTTTTCTAATAAAAAACACGTGTGAAAAGGATTGCATTTTAAATTTTTATTATATTACTATTCTAAAAATATTGCCAAGATCACTACTGCCCCTAGCAGAGCAGACGCCTGGCTCCAAGGTTGAAAACTCGTTGGAAGCTCCATGTAGGAAGCAAGCGGGACTCTAAAAGAATAAGAATTAAAAATACTTATTAATACATTCAACACCTTAACTACTAAGTAGCTGTTTGATACTAAACCAGTGACCACCTTCTATTTTTAAATAAAAGCTTAGTAACACTTTTTCCGTTATTTCACTGAGTAATTAGCACCGATCAGTAACCGATCAACCGATCAATAAGCACAACAAACTTACGAGTAAAGCTTGTCACACACGTACCTATATTATATATTAATGTCATTATTATAAGGCATATAATTATTTTCTATACAAATATTCAAGTGACCACACACGCAGCTATAATATATATTTCTATAACGTCACCATCATATACCGTAATTTATACTATCGCATATTAATATAAGGTGTTATTGTGAGACTATCCTCCTTTCTCATAAACTTAGTTGGGCAATTGGTAACAAAGATACTGGCATGTTGCTGCTAAAACTAAAGCAACAAAAACAAGCTCAGACCGCTGAACAGTCATACCTAAACGCTGTCAAAATATTTGTGGATTGCAAAAAGCCGTAAATCTTTAAGATATCGACAAAGGCACTTGGAGGTATTTAAAAAAAATAATCATTGCGGAAGCCTTCAACGTAAAAGTTACAATTTTTATTTTATTTCCTGAAATGGTTAAGCGGAAACTACCTTCACCGCTAGATAAAGCCTGCCTGCTTGACATATAAAAATATGAATTATAGTTTCATTCAGTGGCAAGAAATTACGATAAAGTCGTAATGTATGATCATCATAAAAAATCAATTAAATAAAAAATATCGATTAATTTGCTTAAAATAAGACGACAAACAACTCGTTGCTAAACTATTAAATAAACAGGAAGGTCGGTCAATGGACTTGTTGTTTGGTACACCTCATATCCTTTTCTAAAACTACGAACTCGTGTTAACGGTTGAAAGCTAATTACATTAGCGAGTGATTCAACATCTCAAGTACTACGTGTATGACGCCAATCGACATCATATTTATTCCTTTACAGTATGTTATAAAGGTTTTCCTTATAACACAGAATAAAAGTAGTGCTAACATACTTACTGCTAATACGTGCTTAGCATTTTATGCTCCCGTTGATGTCTTTTTCATACAGCAACCCACCCTAGCGTACAACAAGTGCTGTTTGAAGCGTTCTATACTTTTTATACTCGTAATTTAACTAGGCATTATTGCAAGTTTCTTCCTCAGTGTCTACTTATTGGTTTGCGAATCTGGCAGTAAATGTAAATGTAGAAGCAATAATCTTGACGTTCATAAGTGTTACATTGCGACCAATAAGAATTAAGATACGTATTTTCATTTACACGTTGACTTTTCATTTACACGTTAGTTTTTGGTTCTGGTGAAGGTTCTCTCCACTGTATGAAAGTGAGACCCCTACCCTGCATACGTTGTTCGAGATCAAAAAGGAGTGAATCTACAAACAAATTGTCACGCCTTTATCCTCGAAGGGGTAGGCAGAGGCAAACTATAGGTACACTCACATTTCACCGTATGTATTTTTGTCCCACGTAACAGGTGGTGAGCTCATTACCGTGTTGAAATGGACTGGAGCAGGTTGAGACGACCTGTTGTTGAAATTTTCAAGCCGCCCATATGGCTTTCAACATGGCTTAACAACTGCCATTTTACTGGCAACCGGGTATAACGGCTGAACGTGCCTTTCGAAGCACGGAATGTATTTAATGGTAAATTTATCTATATAAATAATATTTATTGTATCAATACCTGTGTAGGTACTCATAGTTTATAATGCAGGTTTCATTAAGAATATACAAACTAACTAACTAACTATCTTCACGCTGTATCCCTGACGGGGTAGTCAGAGAGGACAGATCGCCAGGCTTCGCGATCCATGCATACTTCTTTCGCTTCTTCGAGATTCATCAATCGCTTCATACACGCACGTCTGGGTATCCGAGTACTTTTGACCTTTCCGTTTTTGAGCAATCTGCTCACGTGGTCTTCATATGTAAGTCTCGGCCTGCCCTGACTCTTTCTACCCTCTACTTTTGAACAAACTAAGCTGGACATTTGCCTTTTGGTCTAAATGAACAAGGATTACGATGAAAAGTAATAATTTTTAACATAATCTCGAGTGTACGCAATTTATTTTTCATATTCTTACAAAATGTTAACCTTTTTTTTTAATTATCTTAAAAATCTCAACCCTACATTAATTGTTATTAACTGTAAATACGCTATACAAGGCAAGCAAAGTAACGTCATTCAATTAGCGTAACGTAGCCCTGCCATTGGTTAAACTGACATTGAATGCCTAATAACTTTTAAATGGTAAGTTCAATTAATTATTGGTCTGGATATATTTATTGTCCTTCTGCAGCCCTATTAACTATAACAGTGTTTATGCAAGATGTCTGAAACATCCAGTAAATAGGTAGGAAATACTGATAATTGAATTGAATCAAAGATGAAAGCGATTAGGTATGGCCGGATATGAATAGGGTCCGTATTGGGTTGCATAAATTAAAGGGGCATAACTTAAAACTGCATAACGTTTTTTGCCATACTCTTCGTTTCGCATGACGTTCAAACATAATAAATCATTAGGCATACTTTATTTTATAGAGCCATATATACGCCCATATGTCACCGTAAACATTTATGTCCCACGTAACAGGGATAAGCCCATTGCTGAGTTGATATGGACTGGTGCAGGTTGTGGCGACCTGCTTTTGAAATTTTTCAATCCGCCCATAAGGCCTTCAAATTGGCTTAACGACTGCCATGATACTGGCATGTCCCTTCCGAAGCACGGAAACGCTCGTAAATAGATGACAAAGGATATCTTTATGTAAATCCAAGGAGGCAATTATTATTTTTTAATTTTTGTTATACTCTGTATTGACATTCTCTGGTTTTAAAAGAATGAAGGAATGTATAACCCGACAAAAATAATGTACTAGAGTTTTTTCCAGCTTCACTTGTCATGCCGCTCCAATTCAATTTTATAGGATAACACAGTGAAATGTCAGCTGACAGGTTGTTATTTTTTCTTCTTGTTTTTTGTGACTTTAAATGTAGAGTTTAAGTAAGGTTTTAGGTATATAATAGTTAGTAAGGATTAAGTAAGGTCATGCGATAAGAGGATAGTCTCACACTGACACCTCTATTTCGACAGCGCTTATTCTCAGAATAACAGTTTACGCCGCCAAAATCGTCAGGGCTAATATTTAGTCGCATTGTAGGTCAGTAGTCGATAAAATTCAAAATCAATTTGCTTTGAAAATAAGCAGTAGTTACTCTCCAGTAAAAACCTATTTCAGTGTGGCAATGGGCTCACCACCTGTTAGGTGGGACAAAAATCATAATCATAATCATCATCAATCAAATCATCAAAAAAATCTGAAATATAAAATAGTCACAAAGACTGAAGGATTGAGAACTCAAGAAAAGTGAAAAAGTTTTTAGAGTAAGGTGTCCTTAACCTCAAGTAAAAACAACACCGCTCGGAAAACAACATTCAATTTTAACTAACAAAGTACTCGTAGTAAACTGATTAGTCTGTCAGTTATCTGCAACAGATTTCAGATATCAACAAATAAGTTGGGATCCATCATGTTTCTGAATATGTGACCCAAATTCTGCGGTGTATTTTCCGTGTTTGTTGTTCAAAAAAGTTCGTGTTTGTATTTAGGAAAAACATATTTTAATTTTTGCTCAATATTGAATCGGTATTATATAAAAGACTTCGATGAATGTATCCTTCTTAAATTAGCAATTAAGGCAGCAACGAAATTTCATTTTCTAAATCATTCAATCATAAAATCTCCAACAGTGAATGCTTTAAATGCCACCAAAATTGTAATCTAAACTTCATCGGCATCAGCCGATTTTTGACAATTAGCTTTGAAATATCAAAACAATTGTACGTAAAAATATTATTTAAAAACGTTTTAAAACAAGCTTTTATCTCCCGAAATTAGACAAGAAAAACCTAAAGATATTTAAGTTTTCAAAACGATGCCACTAACTATTGAAGAGAGACACTACTTTACTCAAACATGTAAAGAGTCTGTAATAAGAAAGATCAATCCTCTTTCAATTCGGTAAAAACAACATTGCTTAACATAATATTCGTCATGAAAAGAGGAAAAAAACAATATACGCATTAAGAATAATTCTCGTCCCTGACTTCCCAAATCAAAATCAAGGTTTTTGGTACGTTCTTGTTTACGGTTCTTGGGATGTTTGGTTTGTGATCTGAATACAATTTTAAGGTCATCGTCGCACTATTCAACGAAGTGTCGTATTAATAGGTCGCAATAAGAATTTCAAATGGCTAGTACCTACTTGTATCATTTTATGTACATTTGCAATGGAGTATTAAAGATCCCAGTGAGTGGTTAATTACATAGCTCTTTCTTATGATGAATGTAAAATTAAATACATATTTTATGTCTCCGACTGTCAATCATTAATCATCAATATTGTATCATTTTGTCCCATTATTGTTTAAAATAAAGAAAAACCTATTTTTGATGAGTCACATTTAACAGATTCTTTTTTAAATAATTATATACGAAATTGATGAATATTCAAATTTTAGTAAAACATTTTATATTATATTTATTTTATGATATTTTGGTAAAAATGTTATTGAACTCTCCGAGAAAAACATCGCACCTGTAATGCCAGGTAAATAAGTAAGTATTATAACAGTACACAGGTAATAACTTAGTTATATTCTTTATTAGAAGAATTTGAATAATAAATTAATATTATCTCATAGATACCTATCATCAATGAAAGAATCGCACTTAAAGCCTTACTACAATACTAAATAAGATAATTTACATTTTATTTAAATATATTATGTATGCTTTCTGTCCGCTTGCATAAGTCTTCGCAATGGAAATAACAAATCTGAATTATAATTTTGAGTATATTTTTCTCACGCTGATTCATAACTTAACAAAAATAAGTGAGCCGGTCTCTGTGTCCCCATTTTTTGCCACAAACAACTTTGAGGGCATTACCCTTTCTTACACTCTCGAATGGAAACATCTAGCCTTGAGGCGAATGGCCAAACTATCACTTCAATATCAAAGCTCGTGAGCATTTTACTTTAAAATTGCACATAACAATCTAGAAACTAAAATTATTAAACATGATGTTTAATTAAAATAAAAGCGAATTATAATTCAATTTTTGTTGTAATTAGAATCATTCGCCCATACTGCAAAAAAATAACGTATTTGTGTAATTTAGAGGAAAATCTATCTACACTATTAACAGTTACTAAACAAAAACTCATTTCACTCACACAAGAACTTTAAACTACGGAAATACGGACATGACACCATATATTTATGTTTTCTAAAAACTCCTAGTCATAGGTCTATTCAAAAGGTATACTAGACATAAATATTTGAACATGTCAATACAAACATAAATAGGTTCACGATTAGCTGCACCCGTTATAGTTCTGAAATTATACAACCTCTTTTTGCCAATGGTGAAAAAAAAAAACAAAACCGTGTCGTGCCACCCACGGAAACGTACCAAGAGTTACTCCACTTCGAGTCTAAGGACCTTACCCTAGACATTGGCTCATGGCACTACGCAATAAGGCTGTCGCCGGTCAACGTCCGCCCACCTCCCGCGCCCCGTCGACCTCTTTTTGCCACAATCCAGCAACTTTATAATGCTTACTTCTGCTAACAATACTATACAAACGAACTACCATCTAACAATGGTAGCTTTATCTACCAAGCACTATAGAATGTGAAGCGTTCGCTCAATACGAAATTTTGTCGGGTGAAGAAAAACAAAGTCAAATTGGCGCATAATTATGTATCGTTTTCATTATATGCCGCGATCTGCACTCATATTTGTACTCAATTTCATTAATCAATCTAGCAGTACTGTCAGTTTACAACAGAAGTTAGAAATAAAAACAAACGTTAAATAATCCTACTAATATTATTGAAAGTTTGTACGTAAGAACGGAAGTTTGTTACTCTTTCACGCAAAATCTACTGAATGGATTTTGACGAAACTTTACAATATTATAGTTCACATCAGCATAACACATAGGCTACTTTTAATCCCGGGAACAAGTTCCTGTGGGAAACGGGAACGGGAAAACTACAACACGCGTGCGGAGTCGCGAGCGTCTATATAATTACATACATACATACATATTATCACGCCTGTTTTCCATCGGGGTAGGCAGAGACTATGGCTTACCACTTGCTACGATCCTGACATAGCTTTCGCTTCTTCTACTTTCATGAGTGTTTTCATACACGCTCGCCGATTAAGGGTACTCTTGACCTGGCCTTTTTCCAAAAGATCGTCGATTTGATTAACATACGTACGCCGAGGTCGACCCCTACCAGTTTGCCCATTCACTCTCGCCACATATATCTGCTTCGTTAGTCTATTTTCATCCATCCTCTCCACATGTCCGAACCATCTAAGCATCCCTTTTCTATCTTAGTCACTACATCTTCTGTCATACCGCAATGTTCCCTTATCACGCTGTTCCTTTCTTTATCCATCAACTTCACTCCAGCTACACTTCGCAGACTTCTCATTTCCACGGCATTTATTTTACTTTTATGCGTCTTCTGCCATACATAAGTGTGGGGACCAGCACTCCCCTATGTACAGCCAGTCTTGCCTTCTTAGACACGTTCTGACTACTCATAAAGGTGTACATGGCTCCATTGACTTTATTTCCAGCCAAAACTCTTCGCTCAATGTCATAGTCACACTTTCCATCTCTCGTAAATTTTGTACCCAGATATACAAACTCTTTTTTTTTGTACCCAGATATACAAACTCTTTTTCTTTCTCCTTACAGAAGAATTGAGCAATCCGTCATACTTGCCTCTCTTTCAAAAACCAGTACTCGACTTGTTTACATTCACTTTCATTCCTTTGTTTTTTAACGTATCATACATAATGTTAATCATCAACTGCAACTCCTCCGCCGATGATGTATTTCCTGTATTACCTGATCATCGGCGTATAGGCGGCACTTGATGACCGTCAAGTGCCGCCTTTATACAATACGCACTCTTTCATCCGTTTTTATACAATACGCACTCTCTTGCAGTTCTTTCAGGCAGCTGTCCATGTATAGGTTAAACAGCAACGGCAACGCTACACAACCCTGTCTCACACCTTTTTCAATGTGAAAAAAGTCTGTGCAAGCTCCGTTGATTCTGACACAAGCACTGGAGCCCTCATAGAGAGATTTCAGTGCTCGTATCAAGTGGCTGTTTACTCCATACCTGGCCAGTATTCACCACAGTTCATTCCTCACCACTCTATCATAGGCCTTTTCCAAGTCTACAAATACGCAATAGACCTTTTGAGTTTTCGCCAAAAGCTTTTCTGCTACGCATCGTAAGGAAAAGACCTGATCCGCACATCCTCTTCCTTTCATAAATCCTGCTTGTACATCCCACATTTTTCCTTCAGTTTTATTCATCACTCTTTTTATCAACATTTTTGCATACTATTTGCCGACGATGCTGAGCAAGCTTATGCCGCGGTAGTTTTTGCACTCTTGCTGTGACCGTTTTCCCTTATAAAGCGGCACGATGACAACTGTTGGAGGAATGGTAGCGTACCAAGACATTGGTACGCTACCATTCCTCCAACAACATTCCTCCAATTTTATCGGAGGAATGGAATGGAGAATGGAAATTCTGTTGGAAGTCATCAGATAACCTTTTATTAAATTCATCTATGTCATTCCCTTTCTTTCTTTTCATCACCTCTTTTGCAACACGCTTATACCTTTTGTACACCTCTTTCGTCATTTTTAGGTCCACATCCGTTGCCTTTTGCGTTCTTTGATTGACTTTTGTAGTTAGCCAATCCAAGCCTGCTTTCTTCTTATCAGACAATGCCTTTCGGGCTTCTACACACATTCTCTTTCCCTTACATCGTTGGCTTCTCTTGTTTACCCCACACACTTCAATCGCAACTTTTACGAGTCCTTCTTTAAATGACTTCCATACGTCTTCAATCTCACACACTTCATCAGAATTTTCAAATTTCTAGCTCAACTTACTCATAAATTCCTCTTTAATGCCTATCTCTTGCAAATTCTCGACTTTTATGCGCTCTAATACACTAACAGGTTCATACATGCGATGCCGCCATCGTCGAAACAAACCTCTTACTCGACTAACAACCAAGAAGTGGTCTGTGTCAATCCCGGCACCGCGGTATGCCCTGGTGTCTAACACTTTCTTTCTCATCCTTGCATCTACAATCACAAAGTCGATCATACTTCTCTGATTTCCTTCATTTCTCGTAAACAAGTGGATATCTTTGTAGTCAAACATGGTTTTAGTTACCACAAGATTCCTCTCCAAACATACTTCAAGCAGACTTTCTCCATTTCCATTCACTTGTTTGTCACCAAACTTTCCGAATACACTTTCATATCCATCACGCTTCACTCCAATCCAACCATTAAAGTCACCTAACATTACAATCCTCTCATTTTGTTTGCATCTACTCAAAACATCACTCACACTCTCCCAAAATGCCTGTCTCTCACTTTGGTCTTTTGGTGATCGACGCCACCGCGCATCTTGCGGAGCATAAACTCCTACATCAAAGATGCGGGTGAGTCCAACCTTCAATCTCAACCAAAGGAGTCTTGGGCTTACACATTCATATTCAGTCACACATTCATTCATTCTTGCAGAAAGTACACCGAAACCCTGGCACGCTGGACTGGTAGTAGTGACAACTGGCCAGTATGCCGTGAGGGTTTCATGTGTGGTGGTGTCACACCCTTTCCTTTTTGTCTCATTCACGCACAGAACATCAATTCGTCTCTCTCGCATACCTCTTCAATTTTGTCTTTCATTCCTCCTCTAACATTCAAAGTAGCAAAGTGGCTGTCGCCAGTCCACTTTTCGCCTCGAAGGGAAACGAGACGTGACGGGTGGAGAACCACGTCGCCACCATTATGAATTATATTTTTTTAAACCATTGCGTTCCCACGATTAGCTAAGGAAATATCATGTCCACCTAGACAGAGCCCCGCTTATCTAGGTAAGGCTAGCCTTGTTCTGGGGTCGCCCGGTCCCAGGGCAATAAGGCACGTTAAGACTAGGCTCGCCCCTAGTCACGCAGCACATAGGCACGGCAACCATTGGCTTGGCGGAAGGAGGATTGGAAGAGGATGAGGTAGGAAAAGGATTTAGAGATGGGACAAGGACGAGGAAGGAGAGTGGCTAGGATAGAGTATATCTATATTACCTTCTGTCTTTCAAAACTAAATATTCCAGCTACTAGGACAGTTGTTGCACTCCTTTATAAATATCTCTGCAGTCCGATAAAATTAACTAAACGTTAAAAATAATTGTTTTAATTTATCTTATGGCTATGAATGGCTAAGTCGAACATTTTAGTTATATATATTCTTAAAATGTAAAACAAAGTCTGGTTTATTTAAATACGCCTTGGTTACCCCTTCAGTGATAATGCGTGATTGTTAAACTAAACATATAACTCAAGAACGGGTGGGCTGCATTTTACGATCCATGCTTTATAGGAATAGTCTCTATCCTGCATAAAAAAAGAAAGAAACAAAAAATCTCTTTAAGGCATAGCTCGCTAGGCAAGATCACTTAAAGTAGTTACTAAATGCATGTACTTACAATACGTAAAAAAATATTATTTTATTTTATTTCATAGACATATCGATAAATATGTTACATTGCAGTCAGAGAACTTGGCTGTATGTGAAGAAAGTCATTGTCTGATGTACAGGAATAGATTGTAAGAAAACAATTATAAATAATGTGATGGCGGCACGGAATAGATTATTGTGAATTATATGAAAAATAATGTAGTTTGAAATCACAACTAAAACCATTTCATTATATCTACTATCTACCTGAAGACCGCCACAATTGCCTAGAGATGTACGAGGCGGTCGTGGTCAAACTATAGCAGCCCGATAATAGCGAACCCCGGGCTTTAACTTCAGATAGGGCTTGGAAGCAACTAAATAAATAAAATAAATATATATTGTGGGTCCTATGACTACCACGTACACCTTAGTCATCATAGAAATTCGAGTAGTCTAACTATCCAGTAAAGACTTGCCTCTTTTTTTATTTACATAGATAATAGCAAATTCTGGACGAAAGACATTAACGACATGCATTGACCTTGATCTCATTGCGATCTTCCCCGCCACAATATGATTTAAATAAATAAAATTTTGCTAGTCTCATTTAAATCGGTCAACCGATTGAGCTGAAATTTGGTATACACTTTTAAATTACATATCTTCAAAGATTCAAAATTGTGAACAAAAATGCAGTGTAGGTAACACTGCAAAAATAATAAAAAGTGCGTGTGTACTTATGTACACGCATGAAAAGTTATACTGCTTTAGTCTTATAACATTTCATCACAATTTATAACAGGAATGATAAATTAGTAACAAAAAATCATCAAAAGAATGAAAACTCTTTGAATGTAGTTTTAAGTTGTCATGGAAAAACTTATCAGCTAACTTCAGGGTGTAAGTTGTCATGGAAACACTTGTCAGCTAATTTCCTGTTGTCAGTTTTTCAGGACAGTCTGCGCGCGCATCGCAAAAATTTACTCTCTCATTACTTTTTTTTAACGAATTTTAAAGTTAAGTAGTTTTAAAGTTAAAGTTTTTTTTAATCTTTTTAAAGTTATACTTTTTTTGGCGCAGAAGTATAACTTTAAAAAGATAAAAAAAAACTTTTTCTCAAAATGCAGTCATGCAAACACTCAAGTTTAATTACACCATATACGTAGGTATGTATTTATCGGAACACTTGGCGTGTTAGTTCACTTCACGTTATTTAGTAGTCATTAGACTCCCCCAATATGCATGGGCACATCTCTATTCATAGACATTTAATGTTACGGTGAATAACATTTTGTTATGAACAATTTAAGGTAAGTGACTTCATAACTTTTCGTGACTCTATCGACTATCGATTATTGCACAATATTGTTTTAATTGGCATTCCACCATTAGTACGCTCACCTGATTCGCTCCAGTTGTTACCAATTAGGTTTTTACCATCTACTGAATAAGTCGAGTTTACAGTTAGCGACATGATGCCAGCGTATTATTACTGGTATTACGATGCTAACACATCATTAGAAGAATAAAGGATCTAACTACCGTCTTCTTCAATACATCGTGATATTAAATAGAAGCGTTATTACAAATCTGCAAGATATTGTTACTGGTACTTATAATTCCGATACTTTTACGGTTCTTTTTCACCTTGGTTAATAAATTCAGAGCTTAGCCCCTAAAATACTTTTGACCATAACTTGCGTTTACATAGGTACCTACTTAAGAACTGATTTCTTTAAAATATAATTAGATTGAGTGTTTACTAAAAAAACATACATCCATCATCAAAAATAAATATCCATCACGCCTTATCCCCGAAGGGGTGGCAGAGGCATATTATATGCCCACTTTTCACCGTGTGGATTAATTAATTATTACATCCATTTAACCATACTAACATATTGTCATGCCTTTATGCCCGAAGAGGTAGGCAGAGGCATACTATCCCACATTTTACCGCATTCATTTTTGTCCCATGTACTAGCCAGCCAGCCAGCCACGTAAGCCCCTCGGTGAGCCCAATGCCGTCTTGACATGGACAGGCACAGGCTGTGGCGACCTGCTGTTGAAATTTTTCACAAGAGGCCTCCAACCAGGCCTAACAACTGCAATTTTACTGGCAACCGGGACTAATGGCCTAACGTGCCTTCCGAAGCACGGAAACGCTCGAAAATATAAATGCCACAAAGTGATCACCCATCCAAGGACCAGCTATAGCGAATGTTGCTGAACGCAGTGATCGTTTACAGAACACTGAGTGAGCGCGGCCACAAGCGTCAAGCAAGCGTCATTGATATCACGATCATAACATAATATACAATAATAGTATTGTACATACATACATACATACATATTGTCACGCCTTTATCCCCGAAGGGGTAGGCAGAGGCATATTAAACGCCCACGTTTCACCTTATGCACTTTCGTCCCACGTAACAGGTGGTGAGCCCATTGCCGTGTTGAAATGGACAGGCGCAGGCTGTATCGACCTGCTGTTGAAATTTTATAAGCCGCCCATAAGACCTTCAACTTGGCTTAACGACTGCCATTTTATTTGCAACCGGGACCAACGGCTTAATGTGCCTTCCGAAGCACGGAACTGGTGTGGGTCTAAAGGGCCGAATAAATTTAATAAAATAAAAATTTTAGATGTTAAATTTGGAAGAAATTTTGAACCCGTTGCCTTTTAGTGAGGTGGTAACAAAAAGGTTGAAAGGTCTTATGTGTTAGACACTAATTAGCACGACCAATTAAAGTCCTGGTAGTCTCGGACTCTAGTATTGTATATTATGTTTAGACTACATAATCACAATATGCTTATAAGCTATAGAGCTTATAAGCATATTGTGATTATGTAGTCTGTGATTTGCGTTCAGCAAAGCTATAGAGCTTATAAGCATATTGTGATTATGTAGTCTCCCCCAAAGGTTTGCTAAATTATTTATTCTGAAAACTTTATACAGAGATGAAAAAGATGAGAATTTCTACAATTCTTGCAAACAGTATGTTCATGATTTGACGGAATATATACAAGGACATTTCGCAGAGACGGTTGCCCCTTTACACAGATCATTACGGTATATGAAGAATACATCTGGTCCTAATAAGAGAGCTCTAGCTTGGACGATCACATTTGTACTAATGTTGTTACTACCAGGGAGGATGTCGGTAATCTCTGGAAAAAAGGTTATGGGTACACCCGAAGCAGACTGACGTATTTTGTTAAGATAATAAAATATTGTGTTTATAAGGCTGTGCTACTCGGAGAGATACTTTGTGTTCAATATTGTGACCACCCAAGGTGTTAACAAGTTCCTTAAAACTTTTGAAACATAACAAAACACTTGCAAAGACAAGTTCATTCAAATACACAGCACGAACTAATTTGGTACAGTTTAAGTTGGTGTTGTTCTAATATCGACATATACATTACTTCCGTCGTTTTGTCAGGGTACCCGCATTGCTGAACAGTTTCACTTATGACTCTATTTTACGTTTATCTATAAAATGTGTCCTTTAACCAAGAAGTTGAAAATCAATATTGTGTTCGTCTATACAAGACTACTAAAAAAGATATATTTTTGAACTAAAAGTAGCAAACTGATACTTGACCGAACGAACGTAAAAGTCATTTTGAAATGGTAAAATTTTCTTTTCCAGGAATGCCATAGTGTGTATGTATAATTGTGTGTGTTTTTGCTGTCTATCAAAATTTGAAAATGTTCGTTTTGTTGATGATTTATGATTAGGGGGATTTATTTTATCAGCCAATTCTTATCAAGCTTGGAGAGAACGTTGAATGATAATTAATTCTAAACAAAGTGTCAAAAGTTCTAAACAAATTGCCATCTTGAGAGAATAGATAAAAGCTAAGAGATTCGTAAGAAAAGTGAACACTGAGCTTCAAAAGTAGTACTAAATTGGAATTCCAAAGTGACTAACACTCGGATGATTTTGAAAATTATAGAAGCTGGAATTATAAATACTGATAACTGAGCTCTGGCTTTTCGAAGTGGCCGAGACTTGGAATCCGTGAAGTTTACAATTTAAACATGACGTATCGTGTATAAAACTGCAGACTAGTAAAAAAGATCACGCAGAAAGGTAGAGTAAATAGCTGTATTTCTTAAAAAAAAAAACACATGTTTCGACCATTTGAACATTGAATGTAATTGGACTGGAAGTTAAAAAAATGTATCATTAATTTTATTATAAAGGCACACGGTCGTTCGTTTGCTTGAAAATTATCTAATTATTTATACTATATCTATATACTGTAATTTATATAAATTAATGCCTAAAATCTTTTTGAAAAACAAACTATTTTGAATGCACTAAAAAGAATTATTCTCAGCAAATCGTCAGTCATTTGATACCGACGTTTAATGACAGCCTAATTATTAAGTTCGGCATCATTATTAGTTCGCTATATTGTATTTAGAGTAACGTCATTTCGTTTTTCAAGTTCTCAGCGAGCCCTTTCATCTGATACCCATATCGCAGAATTTCATTTATAATAACTATTAGTCCGCCATCTTGGGTGTTCCACCATGATGGGTTTAGAATGACGTCAGGCAGCTATATAACAATGCATTGTCATTGAAACTAAACGTGTATACAATATTTCAGCTCAAAAGTTTGAAGACAACTGCTTCAAAATTGAGTTGCAAGATTCTACTCAAATAAACAGTCTGCCGATTTTATTTATTAAATAATATTAAACTAAACCGCAGCCTAAAGGTTGGTATTAGTAATGAATGGACACCCAGCAAAGTCATCAGAAAAATTACAGAATAATGTTGTCGGCTATTCTTAACGTACTTTAATTTACTTGATTATAATCTGAGCAAGGCTTAAGATACGTAAGTAAGTATTTCATGGGAAACCTTCGTTGTAATTGCTTGTGGTCATCATTTACTTGAGAATTTTAATTCACTGACGTGAGAATATAAGAATGAAAGCATTAATTGTTCATTGCTCAATCTAGTTAAAACATAGTATAATAGAGGCACGTTCAAACGCCAGTGTTTAACGAAACATAAAAACTTAATACATTTATTTCCAAAGGTTAACATATATTTTATGTATCTCAAATGTAAGTCAATACATTATATGGACTGTGGGTAGACAAAAATATCAATACAATGAATGCTAAATACTTGTAAATTGTAAATCTATCGCATTCGTTTATTTCACGCTAGGTCAGTAATGGTCCCCGACATCATTACTATTAAACAGATGTATGCTGAGGTCCACCAGCCATGAGATAATATAATCTAAAGTCTATGAGCCAGTCTACTGGCTGTCATTATTGCCCAATTTGACATCGACTCCGCACACTATTAAGTATGAACGCTTTACAATTATTTAAAAAATCCAAGTATCATGATGTTCTAAGCAAGCCACGTCGTTTAGCCCAAACTAAGTGAGGTGGCTACCGTATAAAAGAACTAACCTTTATACTATGACCAACTTGAGATACTAATTTTTAGAAAGAAAGAACGAAAGAAATATTTTTTATTCAGGCACACATTCCATAAATTACACAAACTTACTTAAAATCTACTAATCGGCATGCACCTGAAAAGGCAACCATCTCAGCTAAAGCTACCTACCACATTAAGTATGGTATGCAGCGCTGAATTTCAGATGGCTCCTATTTTTATACCGTTCCCTGAGCAAAGAGAACCATGATACAAGCTTCATAGTCGCTGATCGTTCTTATTTACGTTAGAGATAAGCTCAAAGAGACTTTGAGCTTTTATAAAATGATAAGCATGTGGCAGTTTATATATATCTATGGGGGCCTTGAAGTCGTAATAATTTTCAATAGTGGAGTATAATACAACCATCCCAGACCATGTTACCGTCTATGAAACCCAAAAACAAGTGACGCTATAAAATATTTATCACAAGTCCGAATATTCTATATAAGGTAAGGAGATAATGGATTGTTTTGAGACGTACAATTTATAAGAAATAATTCAGGTTGCGTAGGGAAGTACTCTAACGCAACGCAGGTGACACCGGACGTACTCACATCGCTTCCGTCGGTCATTGTCACGTGAACGTGCTATGCTTGCATCTATTATCCAAAAGATTTAATTGTTAACTTGAATTAGCTCATAAAGAAGTCGTTATCATTTCCCTACAACCATTGTATGAAAAATACGAGATTAATTTACTTTTAAGCGTAGTATTAAGTATTTTTTCAGTTTTATGTTGTACTAATATGCCTACTGCTACCCATAATCGTACCCACTTCCCTTAGTAATGTTAATGTTCTCTGAAAAAGAAGTAGTTTATGTGTTATTCCACAGCGTCAGTACCACCACACCAAATAAGCAAAATGGTCCAGTGGTTTGAGTGTATATAAGTAACACACTCACTAAGATTCACCTTTATAATATTAAAGACTTGGTTGTTTAGCATGTGTTCATCATAGTGCAAAAAATTATAGGGTTAGAAATTAGAAAACGATATTTTTCTCCTTCACATTATTTTTCACGTAGGAAGAAAATGACAATTTTTTTGCCACAAACACCTTTTCGGTTTTGTTGCCATTTAGGTACCGTACAAATAAACACATTTAAAAATATCCTATCGTAAGATAATACAGACCTCGGTGAGATTCTTGCAGGTTCATTACTTTTATTGCATAACATTAATTAATCATTTTTATTATTGCTGTTCACGTGCTGTTAAGTAGCGTAAAAATAATGGAAATATATGTACATAGAAATATACTTATTTAAATTTTGTATTTAAATATATGGACGCAATTGTAGGGCCATAAAAGTTGAATATTTAAATGTAGTAGATATTCAAAGTACAAATTTATTATTTTGCAAACGATCCACGCATTCTCAAGACCCCAACCGAATCTTTTTATCTACCTATAGTATTTTAATAATTATAGTAGAGGAAAATTCTGCAAGTTACAATAGTAGTTTCAATCAAAGAACATATACTAATAAACTTAAAGTTTCTTAACAAATATATTCATTGGTTTATAATAAAGACTATCTTGTGCCTGCCACTTTTTTTTTTGACACCGCGGTTATTCGCTGTTATGCGTACTGCAGGGGCAGCAGGAACGATGTATTTGACTCCCAGCACCTGGTGACCGTCCTACCCACTAAACCCCGCTGTGTTCCACCTACTTCCCAACCGGGTCGCGGGACAGTAATTCACGGCGATCCGGCTAAGGGAATGCCCCAATATGAGATTCTTCTCGGGGGGCTAAATGTCCTGCCCCCGATGCCCCGATGCTTTGTACGGGCCATACTTCGTATCTTTTTAAAGAGAGATTTTTCCAAACTCATTTCTCTATGGCATTTTTACGTCATAATAACTATGCATACCTATGCCAAATTTAAACCAAAGCCGTTCTGCTGTTTTAGCCTAGGTGTTTGATACATTAATCAGTCACCGATATCTTATAGATTGCAATTTACAAGGCAGTGATGAGATTATACGACCGGTTTCAAACATTTTCCAGACAGCTAGCATACCTGTGAAATAAGACGCACATGGCGAATGTACTCAAACTTGCAATAGTGTTTGGCTGGCTTAAAACAAATTCCATTCCAAATAACTGATAAACATTACGAAAATACTTCCTTTAATTAGTCAACCTAGGTATGACTATTATATATTTGTACGCCGTTTTAGGCCGGTCTGAACCACACAAAAGACCTGGAGCTCCCGACGTCCTGTCCAATTGGAAAACTAGATTAGGAAACATGAACTTTTAGAAAATTTAACTTAAGTGGACATAAAATATAATGCTAATTGAACTTTATATCATCACGCTACTAGTAATCACAAATGTCAACAAATCGGACAAATTTTCATAAAGATTATTATAAATGCTAATACATTACGAGATGTATGACTGAACGTAGTTCAAAGTATATTTAAGCCCGTAATGATTTTCACATAAAGTCTGCACATAGAAGTAACTTTTTTTTTATCCATTCGCAGCACATTTTGTGAGGTCCGAATCTAAATAATCTGACATACCGCAAGCAACTTATTTCCAATACAATGTAATGCCTACATTAAGGCCATAAAAGACGTGCTGATCTAAAATCTTGCCTGCAATAAAATAATCATCTACTACTATATTAAAATCAACTTTATATGCCGTGTGCGAACAACTTGCGATTATTAGTTGATCAGCCAACCGTAGTTTAAACCGTAAATCCTCATCAAAATCATTCGTTTGAGTAATTCACGGTATAAGTTATTTTGTAATGGTTGCTGATCACTGGTTACAGGTAATCAAACAATTCAGCTTACCAAGTCTATGTAGTATGGCTGGCTACCGGATAACTATTAAAAATTTGCGAAGATGCTTAATCACTAAATGCTAAACGGTTAAGAATTATTTCTTAGAAATTTGTAAAGTATTGCATATCGAGAGTATGCAGTGACAAACATACATACATATGGTCACGCCTATATCCCCGAAGGGGTAGACAGAGGCATACTGTACGCGCACAATTCACCGTATGCTTTTTTGTGGGGAGAGCGTAAAAGGTGGTGAGCAAATAGCCGTATTGAATGGACAGGCGCAGGCCGTGTTGACCTGCTGTAGAAATTTTTAAGCGTTTTTAAGCCTTCAACTGGGTTTAACGACTGCCATTTTACTGGCAACCGGGACGGCTTAACGTGCCTCTCGTAACACGCTCGCAAATTTAAATGCCACAAAATGATCACCCATCCAAGTACCAACCATAGCGAAAGTTGCTTAACGCAGTGATCGTTAATACGAGGACACTGAGTATTCTTTCTCTTTTCCTTACGTATGCAGTGACACACTCTTCATAATATACAATATTTCAATAATGAAACCAACCGAGGGCGTCTGTGCTGACTGCAGGAGATCCCCTTGGTTGGTTTATTATTCTATCCATCACGCCTTATCCCCAGTGGCAGAGGCATATTATATGCCCACTTTTCACCGTGTGGATTCATGTCCCACGTAATATGTGGTGAGCCCATTGCCGTGTTGAAATAGACAGACGCAGGTTGTGGCTACCTGCTGATGAAATTTTTCAAGCGGGCGGCGTCAGCCAGGCTTAACGACTGCCATTTTACTGGCAACCGGGTCCAACGGCTTAACGTGCCTTCCGAAGCATGGAAACGCTCGCAAATGCAAATGCCACAAAGTGGTCACCCATCCGAGGACCAGCCATAGCGAAAGTCGCTTAACGCAGAGATCGTTAACAGAACACTGAGTTAGCGGGGCCACGGGCGCTTCTTACGTATGCAGTGACGTGCTCATCATCTACAATATTTCAATAATGAAAGCAACAGAGGACGTCTGTGCTTACTGCAGGAGATCCCCTTGGTTGGTTTATTATTCTACGACTAATTATAACTTTGTATCTAGCGTGGATTACGATAGACTAATATGATTGATTGATTGATGTTGCGAGTTCTGATTGTATCGCGTACATAAGTTTTCCTTGACACTCCAGGAGAAAAACGTTTCAGCCATAATTTGTAAAGTAAATTTTGTGAAATCCTCAGTTATTCTTCAGAGCTTGTTGCTTAGGTGGGTAATATTCTACATCATCAAATTACTCTAAAGTATAAGAAAAGAAGTACAAAAGGTCTGCTTGTTTCTAAATAGAAAACTCTTCCAACAGACCCAAGAGAGGAGTGTTGTTGAAAGTAATTGCGTTTTCCGAGTTGAGTTTCAATGTTCTTGTGCTGAAAAATGTAAGCATTACACCTATTATTGTTTATCATAGTTTATGATTGGACAATTATGAAACGGTCACAATTTACCTATTTTAATTAAAATATTAAAATCTTGACTGCTTATTAACGATAAAACGCAATTTTTCATCATATTGTGCCGACGTCATTGTGGTCATTCAACGTTCATGATCCCTTCATAGGTCGTTGCCACAACTTCTGGCCAATGACCAATGTACTTCACAAAATAAAGTACATATATAATATTGAATAGTACGTACTGACATAGAAAGTATGGAAAATACCAAAGCGCGGTTGTGATTTGTTAGTCATTGGATGATTGATCAATCTATGATTGATCTGAGTAAAAATTACCTAGTCTTATATACCTTTGAAATAAGTTGCCACTTTAATGGAGATCAGATTTCAGAATATTTTGGACAGTGTTGTTGGGACCTTGACCGTTCTGATCTTGTCCTTATAAAATAAACCATACTAAAAATTTATAACGATACTAATACTCCCAAATCACTCCTGAGATGTAAATCCTACTAATATTATAAACGCGAAAGTTTACAATAATTTATGTATGAATGTTTGTTATCTTTCACGTAAAAACTACTGAACGAATTTTAATTAAACTTTACAACAATGTAGCTTACAACTTTACACATCAGAATAACACAGGCCACTTTTTATTTCGGGAACAAGTTCCTGTGGGAAACAGGAACAAGAAAACTTCATCACGCGTGCGGAGCTGCAGGCGTCAACTAGTTAATATATATAGCCCAGTTATTGATATAGTAAGCCGAGAATCAAAAAAGGAACAAAAAAGTAAGTAAGATATAAATGAAAATGATACAGCAGAACTTCGAAACGCAAAGGTCGACTCTGAGTACCCTGTGGTGAACTTAATATCATGATATCACATAAAATGTAATAAAAAGTTGTAGTACGTACTTAACATTAAAACAAAATTATATTCATGAAACTTATTTTGCATACTTCAGTTTATTAAAATCAACAAACAATAGGTGTGTTTGTAACTGTTAACTTTAAAATAGTTTAATTGATTAGTACTGCGACAACGTTCATTAGTCGATTTATATTCATGCAAAGCGTATTGTATAGTAAATGCAAGGCAATGGCCTAATTAGAAACAGTTTTACACTTGAGCCCATTGTCAAATGACTAACGCTACTTTGTAACTAAAATAGTTGAGGAAATAGTAAGAAACGACAATTTTACTGTATCAGTCACACAATTTAAAAGAAAACATGACAAATTTCTTTTTAATTATCATTTCTGTTTTCCCAAATGTCTACAGTGCTAAAACATTCTAAGAACCCCTTTGAAGCACCTCATGTGCTTCAAAGGGTTCTTAGATTATATATAGATAGTTTTACGGGATCGGCGTCGTGCGGCGAGTACCGCACCTCTGGTGTTGCAAACGTCCCATAGGCTACAGTGACGGTGACCGCATAGGCTACTTACCATCAGGTTGGCCGTATGTTTGTGTGTCGCCTGAGTGGTATTAAAAAGTAACAAAAATCTTACTTTTTTATACATATTTGAAAAGTCAAAATGACGCCGCCGCGCCGCCTGTTGGAAAGCATACACGACGACCCGTGACCAAGGGTCGCCATACCAGGCGGCAGCGACCCTCAGATAGATTTTAACTCCACTGGTACGGGAAAAATGCTATTGATTTCCGACCGTCCGTCCGTCCATTCAGTCTACAGGTCGCATTTTTCATCGGATTTGCATGCAACTTGGATGGACATTAAAATGATAATGAAAAAAAAATACTCCGCACGGTTCACAGAACCACTAGTTATAGCAGTTACAGCTGCCTAACAGTCTTGATAATGCCTCGTGTGTAGGCGAAGCACATGTCACAGCATACGACATTTTAAAAAGCGAAATATTACAAGACAAAAAACATTTAATACAAAAAAGAATATAATTTTAAGATGAATTTACGCCCTGTAACGCCTGATTCAATTTGTTATGAAAAATGAGTTGCAATTTTATCTTCATTATTTATCACGGTACATTTAGATAATATTTTTATACAAGACTTTATTTCCTCTTATACCCTAATTACATAACATACAATACAGTTGAAAAGCCTAAGCGATTAGGGCGCTTCTATTGATACCTCATATCAAAATCAAAATTAGTTGGACATTATTGTGGAACATACTAAATACAAATATACCTAAATTGTTAAGTCCCTTCCTCTAAACTTGGCCGTAAATACTTACTCCCTATCAACAGTTGAATCAATTGATAAGTCAAGTGGTTAGCATCAAGCAAAAAATTTTGAAGCGAAACTTCTTTATCTACGTTAAGAAAAATTTTATATCTGTAATCGTCACGTATTTTGGTTACGCGCCATGTTGTTTTGAAGTAAAACTTCTTTATTGTAAGTAAAACGTCTTTATCAACGTATGAGTGGAATTTTGAAGCTGTAAAAAAATATAGCTGTGAAGAAGTTTCACTTCTTAACTGTGTACTCTGGTACACACACATGTTTTTTTCTTTTAGTTCTATCGTAGGACAAAGAGATATAATAACTGCAACATGAAATATACCAAGCAAGATAATTCCAAAAAATAACAGATTGTAAAATACTTCTATACCATATGACAAACACGACGAATACCACCTTCTTATTTTTAAATCATTCACACTTAGATTCAAATCAATAGTACATCCGGGTAGTAAGTAACACATTAACAGACATATACTATGTTCATAGTCATGACAACATGTTGGAAAAATGAGGTTGCCACTCTTTCATGTGTCCTGTGGGGCACTGGGTAAGGTGATCTTACAGAGCAAGGGATCATTTTCACTCGCGTTCTCTATTAGGGACGCCTTATTCTATATATTTCATACCACAGGCACCAAATCCAGGTAGGGCTTGGAAGCAACTAGGAATTAGTTGTAATTTTAAAGATGTTTTAGTCAAATACCTAGCATGTAACGATATGGCGTACCCACGGAACAGAAGTTTACCCTTTGGGGATAAATGCGTGACAAAATGTATGTATGTATTAACCGAGCGTCTGTCTTAATTGCGTCTCACGGCGCCCAGGGTCCGCTATAATATAACTAACTGTAATACATATTGTTAATACTATTAAATTACTGAAGCGCTCCTAGCCCCGCTGACTCGATGTTCTGTAAACGATCACTGCATTAAGCAAGTTTCACTATGGCTGGATGCAGATGGGTGACCGCTTTGTGGTATTTCCATTTACAATCGCTGCCGTGCAAACAAACAAAAACAAATTGATATTTTTCTAAAACGTAGCTACGACTACAAAAGTCGCAGATACCTAAAGCTTATATATTTTGAAACTATTAACAATGTGAGTTAAAAATTAAGATTGAAATTTATTTTATAACCGTTACTGCTAACTAAATTTTCTTAAAATAATGCCTATGTCGATCAATGAACTGTCTTTTGTGGTATAGAATGCACAACCAGTCAGCTGGATAATTAAACAAATTTTAAACTATAATTTTTACTTGGATGTATAAAATTATAACAATGTTTTTTTTTTCCATCGTAACGGTGTGTTTGTTCTTTTTGCAATAGATTTGACCGATAATCCTGCCCTTATCAAAATGTCACATTTCTTTCATACACTCATACCTGCTGTTGTGTATTCAATATTATCATTGCCTGCATATTTTTGCAATCTCAAAATTGTGTTGCTGTTTTAGTCACTAAAGACAATATTAGTCACAGCAAATTAGGTAACTGATCTAATAATCAGTTTTAAATCAAATTATAAACTGCTACTCTTGGGAGTTCAAGGCCGATCTTTTAAGTATAATTGTAGGTCAAAAAGTCAAGGTACAATGGAAACAATCAGTTATTTCAAAATCGAACAATAATGTACCTACTTATGAATATTCTAAAGACATTAATGAAATAATGTGTTACTTTGTATGAAAAATACCTGTGTGGAATTTTCAGACGTCTATTTTATACGTCTACAAACATATTCAAACATAGGTATGTTACATGTAAAACCCATCCAATCAACTCCTCCTCTTCCCGCCTCAAGATGATCGCAAATTCTGTGCCTATAACAATAATATAATCACATCTTGGGCAAGTGAGGAGCCCTGGGGCTATCCTTCCGAGAGTTCACCCATGGCTCCTGGCCATAGACACATGGAAGGGCACTGTGAGGTTTTAGTCGGTAGGAGTCCGGCATAGCATCCATGAGAATTTCAACACGGGAAAAAATCTATGATTGTGCAGACCCTCTCGTTCCACTTACACATCTAAGTATATTAAAGAAAATCAAAGGACTCACTCATCTATTAACGCCCAGTTGAAACCCTAGACACTCGAAATTTTTAAGGTAAGTTACCTTTATAATGTAGACAAGAAGCACAGCGAGTCACAATCGAGGCCAGGGGCACAGATAGCACAAACATAAGTAGATGGAGTAGAGGTAAGCGCCGCAGGTAGGAGTACAACAGAGTATAGCAAAGTGAATCTCGGTACATGGAAGCGAATCTAATCTATACCTATGATCAGGGAATGATTTTGAACGAATGGTCATTGCTTAGATTGTGAAATGAATTCCCGGTCTGGATTTTCCCGAAAGTATGAGGTTTTCAAAAGGGGTCTTTTTCTCTTTCTCTTCCCCTGGTATTGCAAACGCCCCATAGGCCACAGTGACAATTTCCATCAGGTGGGCGTATGAATGGTTGCCACCTTCGTGGCATAAAAAAAAAATAACAAATGACCTCTAGCACTGCTGTGCTAGAGGTCATTTGTCTTGAGTCTCTCTAGCGCAATTTTTAACATATAATAACGAAATTATCTAAGAACCATCGATAAACTTTCGCTATTTTATAATAACGAGAGCATTCGGGTTAAGTGTTCGAACACAAACATGCTCTGCATCTGAAGCGAGTAACTTTTTTCCTTCTTTCTTAAGTAGAAAAGCTTACAATTAGTCTCATAAATAGCATATATTTTAATTATAAAATTTATAATATTCTACATGAATTCTTATATGGTAGGCTTATAAAATTAAAAAATTAAAACTTGAGAGGTGTCAAGGGACACCCGGATGGAACGAAGTTCCTTTCGATTAATTAGTGAAGGAATTGTAATAAAATTTTATTTTTTTTAAGTTATAATAATATTTCACTGTTCAATGCGAAATAGAAATGAAAATATCTGGCTTGCTTTCTATAAGAGAGAGAGAGAGACAGACAGAGAAACATGCGACGCCGCACAGCTTACAATAGCTTACTATAGCAAAAAGTGTCGTGACAACTTTTCGTAAGAATTTTTTCCGTCTAGCCCCCTTTCACAACGCGCGATAAGGAACTTCGTTCCAAAAAAAAACTAACTATTTTCACGCTGTATAAAATTAACGGTCAAATACTCGTTGTCTTTTACATTCTTTGAATTAGGAACTTTTAAGTAAACATATTTCTAATAGAGTATGTTACCATTCAGCATATTATTTTATAATATCTACATTCCACACTAAAATCAATATCCCATTTTTTTACTCTCTCTTTTCATTTTAATTTCAAGCAAACTAAGTTTAGTCGACTGTTCTCGCAGTACTCCAAAAGAACAATGTAAGTTTATTATTGTAAGTCATACCTACGTCTTAAAAGATCAGCGGAGTTGGAGTTTGTTGCCAGTTTCTTCTTCATATAGGGTAGAGTGTACTTAGAACTGGCAATTAGGATCGCTCTCATTTTGAGTTTGTTTCATTTGTATAACCTCATTACTTATATAATTAGTTCAAATATCATGTAAATAAAACTAATGTAATTACTGTCATTTAGAAAAGAGTGGCCATGAGTTTTATTGCTAGGTACTTTCTCAGGCTCTACCTATTGCTTTGCGAATCTGGCAGTAAAGCTAAATGTAGATGCAATAATTTACAATTACGGAAGAATCTACATGAATAAAGATGTTTCATTTCATTTCTGTCTACATATCACCTAATATGGGTTGCATCCAAAATCTTAAAGTTAAGATTTTGTTAGGGGTCCTAATTCTGATTTCATTGACTGCTAATCGCTTTGATTTGGCTTTTTTAGGTATTGCTAGAAACAATTGCTGTCGGACCTTCCAACCCATTTACGGGTGCTAAAACTAAAGGATCGTCTGTCAGTCAAACTCAGGTTGCAGACAGACGAGCAGACAGCACATCAAAAAACTCGATCACGGAAATCTCAATAGCACCCTGTTCACTCAACGCAGGTAATATTTACCGTTTACAGGTAATAGTGACATCTTACTCGTATTATCAGCCAGAACATAGTGGGCCAAAGAGTACAGTATACAGAGCTTCCCTGCAAAGATTGATTTGTGCAAATTTCATCAAAATATACAACATACTTTTAGGGTATATATACTTCTCTTCTTTGCAAACTGTACCAAAAATATTGCTTTGACTTCATGTATCAGTACAGTATACATGTATGTATATGTGAATTATGCTGCCAATCTAAACTACCCACTATAGTATGTATAGGTACCAAATTTTGGCAAACATGACCTTATAAAACAAATTGCCAATCTCATTCTTTAACCGGTTTGTAATACAATAAAGAAGCGATTTATTTAGATACAGTGTCAAAGCATCTCGAATGAGTCGCTGCAGTAACCGTGTCATCGCCAGCGCGGTCGCAATTCAGCCGGGACGTAGTAAAGGGGGCGAGGAACATGAATATGCATGCCACTCTTTGTTACAGCAAACTGTTTTGAACTTGTGTGCTTCACACATTTGACGTATAGTGACTCAGTTCAATCTTCGCGACAGGTATTTAGAAATGACTGACTATATTCCAATATTGTGTTTGTGTCGATATATTCTAGTATTTTCGTTACTAATACTGCGCAGTTGTTCAATTGTTTGTAACATTTGAGGTACCTATAACTAACTTATAACACTTAGGTTTGTATAGGATGTCTCAGTAAGTGTGTCACATTTTCATTTCAAAATAAAAACACATATTATATGAGAGAGAGAGTGATATTTTCATTGTATTGTAAAGAAGACTTATTCCAGTTAGCGTTTGTCCCAGTTGCGTCTCGCAATGCCCGGGGTTCACTTTCCTACGTTTTCTTCTCCACATCGCACGGTCGTCGGCATCCCCTGTAGTGAGACCATTGGCACGCATGTCATCCTTTACGACGTCAAGCCAGCGCTTCTTGGATCTTCCCCTCTTAACGAGACCCGGCGGGGCCGACATAATCAGACATTTCTTTCCCCATAGCCCGGCGGTTGCCGCAAGACGTGACCATGCCAGCGAAGGCGACACTCTTGCAGCTTATCTGCAATGTCACGAACGCGAAGGCTGCCGCGGTTGCGAGAGTTCCTTACACGCTCCATCCGCGTGACTCCACACATCCACCGCAGCATCTTCAGTGCCGTGATACGCAGATCCTGCTTGTGTCGCTCCAGTAGTGGCCACGCCTCACTGCAAAGTAAAATAGCAGGACTAATGACTATTTTATGGACGTGGGATCTGTAGATGTGGGATGTGTAGAGTTTACTCGTAATGCCAGGTACTCGGTCTTCGCCACGTTAAGGTTCAGACCACCGTTCTCAAGCGTCTCCTTCCACGCCTTCACACATCGTAACAACCCGCCCCTGTCTGCGTCTGCCAGCGCGATATAATCAGCATACATTAGCAACCATGAAGGCTGTTCATGTGAGTCCCTGATGCTGTCTGACATTACATCTCATATCACGCTAAATGAGAGCGGACTAAGGACAGAGCCCTGGTGTACCCCGATGGTAATGGTGACGGGGTTCATGTCGCCCACAGCGTTCCAAACCACGGAATCGCAATCGCGGTACATGTGCCGGATAATGTCAATATAAGCCTCTGGAACCACTTGGCATCGCAACGCCCACTAGATCATCGCTCAAGGAACACAGTCGAAGGCCTTCTGCATGTCTAGATTTTTCAATATTGTTTTAATTATATTTTCTATTCAATTTTATTATTTTGATATTGAAATTTTGGATATTCCAAAGTATGAATAAAATATTCAGCAAATGGCACAAACGTCACGGCTCTGATGACAAGCTATTACTCTTTTCATAAAAAATTCCATGACTTTTATATAAAGATGCCTCTAAAACCAATACCCAGGTTCCAAATCTACATAGGGTTTCAACACAAAGACGCTAAGATGGAAAACAACGATGTATTTTTCTGATGTCCTTTGTTTCTCAGCTCCAAAGTCAATCCGCCAAATTGTATCAGGTAGACGTGAACAAAATTAACATAAACCTGAATGAAATCGAAATAGAATCGATTGTTTTAAAAGGACGATCTAAAAATAACGCGTTAGTAATAAAACGACCTTATGCGATTGAACTGTGAAACCAAATGTTGGTTGATTAGGTATAATTGAAATTACGATACCTATAGTATAATTAAAACATACCCAATTCTTTTGGATTATTAATACTAAAAAGTAATCGCAATGCAATTCTAAATACAATAATATATGTTTCACAAAAACTACCTGTACGAATAGGTTAAATTACTATTACAAAACCCATAAAATTAACAGTAGACTTGTTTTTGCCCGCATCTTATTTATTACTCCTGATAAGATATGATTTGAATAAAAAGGTGCGCCAGTAAAATGAAAAGGGAAATTTAGTATTAAAATTTGTGCCATCATAATTTATGGATTCAAGCAACTTCTGACTGATGAGGCCCTAGCACAAGTGCCGTAGCATGGATAGCAGTGATATAATTGCACTTAAGATAAGCTGTTCTTCAAAAAGTAGTTGATTTGAGTAAAAAAAAAGATATTGCATAATTATAACCAAACTAGATGACCCGATTGAGTGATAATTTGTTACAACTAAAGTAGTACAATGGGCGGCCTTATCGCTTAAAGCAATTTCTTCCAGTCAACTTTTGGATGGAAAAAAATATGTTAGTAGAAGTGACTGGTAGTTGTTGGTGTTCAATTAAATCTAACAAAAAGGAAAAGATGTAGAAAAAAAATAACAATAATAATACATAAATAATATCATTACATACATAGAAATATAATACACATATACAAATACATACATAGACATAAATATATTATATTATATAGAATAGAATAAACTTTATTGCACATCAATAACAAACACTCATGTAATATTATAATAATAATAATAATATTTGGATAATAGACTTACCTGCACATACAGAAAAATAAACTAGCAGAGGAATTTTGACTCTTTATCATAAATAAAGGTTTTTAACCAAAAATTTGAACTTAGCTAATGTCTTGGCTCGTCGAATTTCCACTGGCAATTTATTCCATTACCGAATTGCTGTTACGGCAAAGGAGCAGTCAACGAAATTTGTAGAATGATGTGGCATTTTTAGTTCTAGGTTTTCCGACGACCTCAGACATCTATTATGCGAATCATAAAGTAATTCAAAACGTCATTTTAAATAGGAAGGTGTAGATGGGTTAAATAAAATATTATACAATAAGGACAAAATATGAGTATTCCGGCGAAGTCGTTTAGGTAACCACTTGATCTGTGTTCGAAATTGTGAAACATGATCATACTTGCGCAAACCAAATATGAATCGCATGCAAACATTTTGGAGACGCTCAAGTTTATCTAGTTGGTTTTCGGCGAGATCTAAATAGCTGGTATCAGCATATTCAAGTATAGAAAGAAGCAAAGAGTTTGCCAGCGCAATTTTTGTAGATGTAGGAAGAAAACGTTGTAACCTCAAAACTCCTTGTAACAAACGTTGAACCTGCAGAAGCAAACACCTTTCTGCTTACCTCTTGAAGTTGTGTGCTCCAGGATAAATTCGAGTCCATCATTATTCCTAAGTTTTTCACTCAATTACTAATGGGAATCATAGAACCATCAAAAATTATTTGTGGAACCTGCAACCAATCTATTCTTGAAGTAGTCTTAAGACCTCCAATTATAATCACCTGCGATTTGGATGGGTTTACTCGAAGTCCATAAGATCTGCTCCAAGAGGCTATACAAGCCAAATTCTCATTGATATTATTCACAGCCTCCGATAGCTGATCCAAAGGCGACTGCGTGTAAATTTGGAGATCGTCTGCATAAAGGTGATACGAAGAAGTAAGTTCATTTGAGATCGAATTTATGAAAATTGTGATTAGAAGAGGAGAAAGAACGCCACCCTGGGGCACTCCGACACTCGTATTACACATTGTCGGCGGCCGCACAGGTAACTACGAAACCAATCAGTTACCGCTGGAGATATGCCAAGAGAGCGGAGTATACAGGGGTAAAACATCAAAATCTACTGTATTAAAGGCATTACGAAAATCTAATAAACAGAGTACAGTTAACCTTCCACACTCCATACCAGTCCTGATATTCTCAGTGATATTTACTAAAGCCGTGATTGTGCTATGACCGGGACGGAATCCAGACTTGAAGGGATTAAGGATATTATTTTTACAGACAAAGGAACTTAATTGATTTTTGACAAGGCGTTTAAGCAATTTAGACAAAAATGGCAAACAGATATTGGACGGTAGTCGGATAATAATAAGGGATTACATTTTTTCGGTAAGGGTGTAATTAAGGCTTCTTTCCATGATGATGGAAAAATGCCACTGGATAAGGAAGAGTTTAGGAGATAACAAATGGATGGTAGGACTTCATTTAGGATAGGAAGTATCATGTTCCGCCCAATGCAGTCACCTCCAACTGCTTTATAATATTAGTATAAATAAAGAGATTAATAATGTATAGACAACCCGTCACCATCTCCCTGGTGGTCCTTAATGACAGTCTTAGTAATCACAGGCCTATCAAATTCGCATTAAAGTGGCCAATTACTGCACACTTTGTTGCTATAATATAATATAATGTACTTCATCCTTCAGGAGAAATTTTAAATTTTATTATATCGTTTCTTAGATTGTCACGATTATTCATTACTCAGAGAGTTACAATGGAACTAGATTGAGACTAATTTTTGTTTACTGTACTATTTATGTAGGTGCTACAAGCAACACATGTCGCTAATCATAAAGGAATAAAAGTTTGTGAATCAATTCTGCTGCTTTGATTGGCGTTAATCTACTTTTGAGGATGACTTTGCTTTGAGCTTTTAGAAATCATATGGCCAAAATGAATATAGATGTAATTATAACAACAAAGTGTAACTGTTACGTACATAAATACATATTGTCACGCCTTTATCCCTGAACGGGTAGGCAGAGGCATACTATTACGTAAGTGACTTATTTTATTCTGCTAATATTTTGAACTGCCTAGTTCCCCACGAAATAGAATGTAGGAGAACTATCTCAACAAGGTAAAACTATTTACCATTATTTAAGGCTATAAGCTAAGCAAAGTCTAGACAATAATAATCAAGATACTTCTAGGAACGGATCCAACTTAGGTTATGGTTGAACTTCTTACAAAACCACTTCTATGGAGGAAGCCGTCGACATTTTATAACAATAAAATGGCGTCAGAGAGACATGACATAAATGCTTCACAGTTAAAGCCAACTAGGGTAATCTAAGCTTGTCCATTTCAACACCAATGGGCTTGTCACTGTTACATGGGACATCTGATAATATTCAGATGGCTCAACTATCCTAACTGGTCATCGTAGCCTTTGCAACACCAGAGGTGCTACACAGAAACTGCCGAGTTCCGACCCTGCTAAAGAAAATAAGCCCTTTTGAAGACTTTCATACTGTAGACATTTGGGAAAATTGAGGTAGAGTATATTCCATCATCATCATCCGAGCGTCTGTCCCAGTTGCGTCTCGCGACTCCCGGGGTCCACTTTCCTACATTTTCTCCTCCATTTCGCACGGTCTTCGGCATCCCCTGTAGTGAGACCATTGGCACGCATGTCATCCCTTACGACGTCAAGCCAGCACTTCTTGGGTCTTCCCCTCTTACCGGGACCCGGCGGGGCTGACATGGCCAGACATTTGTTACCTACGTAGCCCGGCGGTTGCCGCAAGACGTGACCATACCAACGAAGGCGACACTCTTGCAACTTGTCACGTCCGTGACATTGCAGACGTGGCTGCCGCGGATGCGAGAGTTTCTCAGGCGGTCCATCCGCGTGACCCCACACATCCACCGCAGCATCTTCATTTCCGTGACACGCAGCTCCTGCTTGTGTCGCTCCAATCGATATTGGAGCGAAAGGACAGGTCTAATAATGGTTTTGTAGACCTGTCCCTTCAACCGGATCGGCATTTTAGGGTCACAAATGACACCGGTTATCTCCCGCCATTTGGCCCACGCGGCAGCAATGCGTGACTTGACATCGCAATCGATGTCACTGGACGTGTGAAAAACAGATCCCAGGTTTTTAACCTGGTCCGTGTGCTCGACCAAATCACCGCCTATGCGGACGGATGTGGGATCTGTCGAGTTTAGTGCCAAGTACTCGGTCTTCGCCACATTTAGTTTCAGACCGCCGTTCTCAAGCGTCTCCTTCCACGCCTTTACACGTCGCACCAATCTGCCCCTGTCCGCGTCTGCCAGCGCAATATATTCAGCATACATGAGCAACCATAGAGGCTGCTCATGTGGGTTTCTGATGCTGTCCGACAATTCGTCTAATATTACACTGAACAGAAGCGGACTAAGGACCGAACCCCGGTGTACCCCGACGGTGATGGGGAAGGGTTTCGTGTCGCCAACAGCAGTCCGAACCATTGAATCGGAGTCACAGTACATGTCCCGGATAGTGTCAATATAGACCTCTGGAACCCCTTTGGACCGCAGTGCCCACCAGATCATCGCACGAGGAATACAGTCGAAGGCCTTCTGCATGTCTAGAAACAAACAGTGCAGAGGCGTGTTCTTCGACCTGTATTTCTCTGCGACAACCCTCAGGGCAAAAACAGGGTCCGTGGTCCCATAACCAGGGCGAAACCCATATTGACACTCCGAGAGAGTAAACTCCTGCCGGATCCGAGAGTCTATAATCCTCTCGAAGATCTTCATGGTGTGGGACATCACCTTAATACCGCGGTAGCTCCCGCACTTCTGCACTGACCCCTTATCTTTGAAGACTGGAGTAATAATACTCAGTCTCCATTGGTTTGGAATCTGCCCGCTGAGGAGTATGCGGTTAAAAAGGTTTACTAAGATGCCCACACCGCGAGGACCCATCGCCTTCCAGGCTTCGATGGGGACTCCATCGGGTCCGACAGCTTTCCGATTCATCATGCGGCGAAGCGCAGTCAGGACTTCTCCAGGCGTTACCGGTGGCACTAGTCCCTGATTCGGAGGGAGGTCCAGAGGCTGCAACTCTTTGTGCTGTTTATTAAACAGCTCGTGGAAGTACGGGCGGCATCTTTCCTTTACCGCGAGGTCTTCGCTTAACAGGTTGCCCTCAGGGTCTTTTACACAGTGACACTTGGATATATCCTGTGCCGCTTTGACCCTGGAGCGCGCCAGCTTATAGATGAGCTTCTGCCCCTCAGACGATTCCAGCTTATCATACAGAGATTGTAAGTGGTCACGTCTGGCTCTGGCTACAGCTCTCTTTGTGACGCGCTTGGCAGCCCTGTACGCGTCGCGGTCTTCAGGAGATCCGGTCGCTTGCCACTTTTTAAAGAGGGCTTTCTTCTCCCTAGTCTCCCTCTGGACTGCGTCGTTCCACCACCAAGTTTCCTTGTCACATTTGCGTCCACCCTTAGACTCACCGAGCACCACCTTCGCCGCTCCAAGGATGGCCGCCCGTACTTTGTCCCAGTAATCTTGAACTGGTTCGCCTTCAGTGTCGGTGCACTTGTCACCGACAGCTGAGACGAACTCCTGGGACCTAGTTTCATCAAGCAGCCACCATCTGATGCGGCGCTGGCACCGCTCGATGCGTTTGCCTTTGGGCTTCACGCAGAGGTCCATGACAAGGAGACGGTGTTGTGCAGTAAGACTCTCACCGAGTATGACCTTGCAGTTGGCTACCTTGCCGATGCTGTGTCGCCTAGTGAGTAGGAAATCGATCTGAGTTGTACGCCTCCCGCTCTTGTAGGTGATGAGATGTTCGGATTTCTTTTTGAAATACGTGTTCACAATGGCCAGATCGGCAGCCGCACATGTTCTGAGGATAGTTTCTCCTTCAGCGTTGCGGGTGCCGTATCCAAAACCACCATGAACACGCTCAAACTCCTCAAACCTCTCACCCACATGACCGTTTAGGTCGCCGCCCACAACGATTCCCTGTGACAACGGAATGCTTCGAAGCACTCCCTCGAGTTGACCCGAAAACGACATCTTATCGGCGTCGCTACAACCGGCCTGTGGCGCGTAGGCACTTATCAAGTGGGTAATAATCCCATCGATAAGCACCCTCACGATCATAAGCCGGTCGCTACAGCGTTTCACCTCCAAGATGCCACTCTGCAGCCCCTCGGAGAGCACAACGGCCACCCCGTTCTCACTACCAGGCGCACCCGTGTAATACAGGTTGTAGCCGTTCTGCAAGGGCCGGGCTCTGTTGCCCTTCCACCAAGTCTCCTGCACGAACGCCACGTCTACCCTCCGCCTGGAGAGTACTTCGGCCAACTCTACCGCACGCCCAGTCAGCGTGATAATGTTCCAAGATGCGAAGCGGATTCGGGTTGGGGCTAGCTTCTTTAGCCATGCTGGCCCGACACACGGCAGCCCTAGCCCACTTGCCACAGGAGTCGGGCGGGGCTCCTGCGCGCCGTTTTGCGGCGGCGCCCTATCCCTAGCAGCATTCCTTTTCTGACTGTTCATATTTTTTTTTTGTTTCGGCGGGTGGTTTTTGTGGGAGTTACGCCCTCAGACCTCCCAACCCCAGAGGGGAAAGCCAGCGCCAGAGCCTCGTCCGTTAGTCAGCAGGTGCACGCTCTAACACGGGAGGTTGACTTGGGCCCCGAAGATCTTGGTGGGGCCCCTTACACCCACCCAGGTAGAGTATATTCCAACAGACTGATTATCCAATAGACTGATTATAGAAAGCTGCCATGGGCATCATTTAAAACAACAACTCAAAAAATAAGCCATTGTACAAGCGGCATATATCTGGTATGACATTCACAAGAATACAGAGGGCACACTACCATCGTTGCCTTACATCTAGTATATCTTGAAAATATTTTTTACAATTATCACACTGAGTTATTAATTACCTGCATTCTATGAACCTTTCGCAAATTTGTGCACCATCATGATAATAATTTGAGACATCCTCACACACACAACGCCATCCACGCCAAAGAATAATTAATATAAGCTTGTATTGTGGAATTTAGACAACTGACAAACATACTTTTATATTTCTAAATACATCCAAACTCCAAACATACATTTGCAGATCACAACAAATATTTGTTCCGAGCCGGGATTCGAACCAAACACTTCAATTCGACAGTTACACACACTTACTACTGCGTAATCGAGACAGTTAATTAAAACCTTTATGTGAAAAAATGCAGTTCAGCGCAGGTGCAAACATATTTAATAAGTCATAATAATTAGAGCAAGTAATCAGCCTGGACGCATGCTGTTGAACTTAACAAAGTCATGTTCTTATTTGACAAAACTTATCATTAATCTTTTGCAGGTGCAAAAGATTTATTAGTATGATAAGTGACATGAATACCTAAGTATTATATTTAGAAACTTATATTTGAGATTTTTATGAAACACTGATAAATTACACTATGAAAAGGGAATAACAATATTTATATTGAAATTTGTTTCCTAACAAATATTGTATCACACTGTCGATTAGTCGCATGACATCCATGAAATTGAAACTGTTTACTAATTCCTAATGATATGCGTATTATTAAACCTCATCATAATTATCACATTTCTACTGTATTTACGGTTTTGTAAAATAGAGTAAAAATATAATATATCTCAGTGTTCTGTGTGCCATACCGACTGTTTATAGATTGTTCATAGATTGTTTTGGCAAATGTGTAAGTTATGATTTAAGTTTACTTACATTACAAAAGATTTTTGATAATGCCCTCTTCAAAAGGGTGTTACTGGTGTTCTAAATTTGTCCTGGGCAAAGCCGCGGGTAAAAATAATATTTATTGTTATCAACCAACACTTTACGAACTACTTAATAAACAGATGTTCTGTACAATAATAATGAACGTTACCTCACTTATTTGTCTTTAAGAAGTTTGGTTAAAATATAGGTGAACACGATGTAAATAAATATGATATTCTAGGCAAGGCATTTAAATCATACGCATTTAAAAGGCAATTCCATAGTTGCCAATTCAAGTAATTAATCAAAATGATAGTTATAAATTTAATAAAACCGTTTTCAATTTAAAATGCATTGACGAACAGACAGAAAAAAAATCTAATGAACAGGTGGTTTATCTGACTTGAAAGCGATTAAGTCGCAATATGTGACTCGAAATAATTACACCTGACAAATAAGGTGATTGGTATTTATTTTTCGAAGTGTTTTGTATTAAATGCTTTGGACAGATTGTTATTGTCTGATTATTTAAACAATTCTGCTATTAAAATTCTGATGTACGATTTGTTTAACAAAATACAACTGGTGAAATGTGGCCTCAGCCCTAACCGGGGCAAAAGGTGTGTCTTTTTTGACTGGGACTAATCCCACCCACATTCCCATTACTGAGACTCCTGTAAACCAGGATCTACAGCAATGATAAAAACACCAGAAAAGTTACAACGAGCTCGATCTCCGTGATGTCCCAGGAGAAGTTAGCATGTCTTAGAACCCGCAACGAAATTAATCAGAAGATAATGTGAGAAAGTAAGAAAAGAACGTAATGCCTCTTCACTCCTTTGCAAAGCGGGAGACCTGGAAAGCAACTAGGTGTAAATCCTATAGAAATAGGGAAGCACCACGGTAATAGTATATTACGGGTCCAAAGTGAGCCATGTTTGATTCCAGTAATATGTATGGCAGAAACGTTTAAAAGCACGAACATTTACCCTCGATGCCACGAGATCCGCATAGTAAATTACTCCCGACGTTACGTGTAAACAATTAAGCATATTACATCGCTCATTTTGCCAAATGCTACACTCCCAAAGTATATGATGGGCGGTCTGATCTTATTTGGTGTCAGCAGTTGAACACTGACAGAACGGTGACTCAACCAGCTTAAACGAATGTAATTTGCTCCTAAAGTTACCATGTCCCGTGAGAAATTGAGCAACATAGTGATCAACCGCCAGCCAGAACATTCCCAGGCGTTCACGAACGTCTGGGAAAAACTGGTAGAGGCGCCCTTTGATGGAAGTGTTCCAACGCAGCTGCCATTCGTCTAAAAGTTCTTCACGTACATTATCACGATACAGTCTGGCAATTCTATGGCGATCTCTTTCTAACAAAAACCTATCATCCATGCCATTCTTAACCGAATAGTATAAAGCCGCGCGTCTCTGAATTTCGAGATCAACCGGGAGGACCCCTGCCATCACCGGCAGAGCCTCCGTGCTAACCGTCCTGTAGGCCTTGCATAAAAATATCAATGCAAGGCGTTGACTTTGCAGTAACTTTAAACGTGCAGCACCAATAGTAGCCTTATCTGCCCATACCGGCGCCCCGTAACACATACAGCCTAGATAAGTGGCCCCGTAAACGACCTTCAGTGTTTTGAATGAAAGTCCCCATGTAGCAGTAGCTATTCTCGACAACGCATAAAAGCTATTTTTAGCCTTTTCACCTACAGTTTTTATGTGCTCAACGAATGCAAAATTTCTCTCTAAAATCAATCCTAAATAGCAAACCGAAGTTTTATTTTTAATGTAAACGTTATTGAATTTAATGCGCGGTGGTACTTTCAAACTTCCTTTTAAAAGCAACTGAAATGTTTTGTTGGGTGCATAAAATAACCTGTTTCGTACGCCCCACTCCGCAACGACGCGCAAACACGTGTGGGCCAAGATCTCGAGTCCCGCACGAGTATTCGACTGAACGAGCAATATACCGTCATCGGCGTATCCTGTCATTGAACAGCCCTCCGGTATTGGTAAACTGAAAATGTCATCAAATCCTAAGTTCCACAAGTGTGGGCCTAGCACAGACCCCTGAGGACAGCCTATTGTTAACGTTTTGGTAGCAGAATAATGACCTAATTTTAAAGTTGTTGTACCTTGTGAAAAATATGAATAAATAAGAGAGTAAATATTTCTATAGCAACCGCGAGACTTTAATTTCATTAATAGCATTGGTCACCAAGCGTTATCGAAAGCCCCGGAAATATCTAGGAAGATGGCCAGCACATATTGAGAAACCGATGAAGTGACAGTCTTTCGCACTGATATCGCTGCGTCAATAGTAGATTTTCCTACTGTAAATCCAAATTGATTTTCGTGAAATTTAATACCACCCGGCAGGAGCCCGGGTACTATGAGACGCTCTAAAAGCTTTCCCAAGGAGGGCAACAATGTGATCGGTCGGTATGACTTAGGGTCATCTGGCGGCTTGTCGCCTTTTTTAGGAATAATCCGAATATAGCCACATCGCCAAATACGGGGGAACACTCCCTCGTAAATACACCGGTTAAAAAAAATTAATATTACTTCACCCGACAGCTTGCAAGCCTCCTTTATCATTTTGTTAGATATTTTATCGTCCCCCGACGCCTTGCCTTTGAACAACGACCTAACAATTACGAGGAACTCATCAGAAGTTGGTAGGTCTGACTGGGGTGAGTATGGTGGCTCAAGAGCCCACTGTCTTATCTGCCGGTGATAATCACTATCGTTCTCTGAGCAGTCGTCGGGTATAAGAGAATCCAAGAGGTAATCCGCGGTTTCCTTCAGAGCTATAGTATGCGAGTTGTTAATTTTGATATTACGTACATAGGCAAGATCAACAGAACGGTTAGCCCTAAACTCATGGTACCTATATAGGCGACCACGGACCCTCAGCTTCCAGCCCATGCACTAGTTTACGTAGCAAATTACCCTTTGATTTTTCAACAGTCGCCCTGTAATGGGACCTGGCAACTCTAAGAGCAAATAAAGCGCTATTGTATTCCGCACCGGCACTAATTTTATGCTTTTTAAAATAATTTCATTTTCTACGAGCTCTCCGGAAACGCCTTCGAAGCTCAGCTAAACGATCACTCCACCAATCGCATCTCCGAGTATTGTTAATTGATCCACGACCAATGGCCACGTCGGCACAGTAGGTAAAAGTTTCTGACATTAACATTCGAAGAGAGTGCTTCGTTAATATCAGAAACTTTTACCTAAGTTTCTGATATTAACGAAGCACTCTCTTCGACAGACAGGTTACCACGACCAAACTCTTTAGCGTGAGCCGCAAACAGAGAACCAAAGAGCTCCCAGTTTGCGCCCCTACTTTTATATTTGAAATTACAAGTAGTACTTCGCGCCTCTCGGGCATCACCGGGTAAGAGCTTGTAAACGATTAGACGATGGTCACTACAGAACGCATCCGGGAGGACACGCCATTCGGATATCGAGACGTCGCCGCGTGAAAGCGTCACGTCAATAGAAGACTCACCCATAGTGCCGCAAAAAGTAGGTGGTGCATTGGAACAATTATATATAGATAAATTCATTTCTGCAATGAATTCTTCGAAGGCACAGCGCCGGTCCCTATCGAATACACGTAGTTTGCCATACCATAATGTAGAAGAGGCATTGACATCAGCGCCTATGATTATTCTTTGACCCGCAAGAGACTGCAGGACGTGACGAAGATGGTGTAAGTGAGGATCGATATGATGTAAATATTGAAAGTAGCAGCTCACAACAAACACCCTATAGGCCGAGGAAGTAACCTCAGCAACAGCACAATGAGATGTCATGAGGTTGCTCAAAGATGTTACAGTAAAATTTGTACTAGAAACATAAATCCCAGCTCGTGCCTTGGCATGTAATTGTACCACTCTGTTACGCAGGTGGGCGCTCTGATATTGTTCCTGTAAGAGGACAATGTCTAATTTGTTCTCTATTCTATATCGTTGTGTAAATTTAGCTGTCCTATAATTAGATTTTTCATGTTCCAAGATTTTTTATTTTATTAAATGAAACAACTACAGGTAGTTTGTGCTCAGAATGAGCTGCTGCAGCCTATGCTTATAGGTATGACACTCCCGAGAGCCGCAACGGTAGTCATGGGGCTTTTTAAACCATTTGCAGGTTATACAGATCGGTTTAAAATCAGGACTGTCTTTATGTGGACATACAGATGGGTTTAAAATCAGGACTGTCTACAATTTGGAAGCCATCGTCACTGGGCTTGATAGCTTTCATAAGTGCCTGTTTAGTCGCGGACGCCGTTGTTGTCTCGGTTGAACGATCAGGCGCGGGGTATGCCACAACACAGGGTCGGGCTGGAACAGCCTTCACTGCTGCTAGGGCGGGGGCCGATTTAGCTGGCAAACGTAACCTTAGTTTATCCGCATATGACATTTTTGGTTGCTGACATTAAAGTGCTTGCAGTTCTTTGGCCATATTTGCCACCTTCGTTTCGTTGCATGACGATTTTAATGCCGGTCAAGCGCTGGTTTAAATCCATGATAGAAGTTTTATTAGACAAAGTGATTCGCGATCCCTGATCGTTAATTATATTGTTTATTGTAGCAATATAACTGTTTGCCTGCTCGACTAACGTGCAATATTCGCCTTGATTATGGTATTCCGACAAGTCACTGTTGACCAATTTAACTGATTGTACCCGTTTGTTTACATCTTCGGGTGTTTGGAAAACCGGAGACATTTCACTAAAAAGTCGCTTTGCCGGTGGCGACCTTATAGTAGCACATACGCGTTTACCTCCCCCTCTATCGGGAGGTTCATCTCGGAAGGGCATAATTTTTTAACAGTAATTTAGTATTTTTTTAAAAAAAAGTGTCTAAATAAAGTGTAAACAATAAAATTATCGGCGCAACTTAATTCACTGATACCCACACTTTAGAATGAAAATCAAAAAAACTTACCGATTGATAAATAGCAATATTTACGCGATTAACGACAATAAAACCACGTTTCATTTACGTGTTACTGAAACACAATCACTAAAATATCACATAAACCAATTCACGAGCTGGGAATACAAAGTTAAACCAAAGAACAATTATTAAAATTACGGAGCGATCGCACAGACCCGCTTGCTCAACAAGAGCGAGAGGGAAGAGTGAGAAAAGGTGTGTCTATCTAGATTTATGTTTTATTAATTGTGATGTGTGTATGTAATATTACTATAAATTAACTAGCTCTCGTCACGCTGTATCCCTGTCTGAGAGACATATCGCCAGGCTTCGTAATTCATGCATAGAAGTATGCATGAATTACGAAGCCTTGCTTTTTGCAGATTCATTAATCGCTTTATACATGCACGTCTGGGTATCCAAGACTTTTGAGCTTTCCGTTTTTGAGCAATTTGTTCACTGTATCTTTATATGTACCTAAGTCTCCTTCTACCCTCTACTTTCGCACAATTAATATTTTTCGTATATCGTTGCTCCCTAATTCGTTGGACAGTCCAATCAACGGAGCAGGCCCTTTTCCAGCTATATGCTGACACCTTAATTCAAACCTGCCATATAGCGTATCACTACGTCACATATTCAGTCGGCGAACTAAAAGGATATATATGTTAATATTACATACATCATATTACTCGTTCAAAGCCTCGGTTATCATTGCCTGTCTTGCAACAGTAGCACTGAGCTATAATACGAAATTTTATTGGGCATTTACGAGTTTCGACGAAGCCAAATAGAGGGTCTCTGTTCCCCAGACGGAAGACTATTCATGTAAAGTTTATATTCTATATGGATATGATCAATAACAATATGAAGTATAACGAATATCTTATACTACTTTTTCACGAAATTCATCGGAGATAAAGGGGAAAATCCTATTCAAAAGAACCACCACAATATAGATACAAAAGTGTACAGTGACTCTACAATGGTTCAATAGATAAATCCAATAACATTTTACTCATTAAACTTACATTTTGTTGCTTTGTATTGGGAATATAATTTTAGCTAAGTTGGTGTTGAGACACCGTTACTCTATGCACGCACGAGGTGCTGTATTTCATATTTATAAAATTAAAACACTATCTATTTTTTCTTACATTTAATTACGTTAGCATATTTATTCAATTACTTAACTTATTTCTCTTTTTATTATTTAAAAAAGCATAGTATACAAAGTAGTTTTGTTCTGCACATATTATATTGTAACGGTTTAATACGATTTCATAATTGCTTAGCCATAAGGTACCGGGTAAATATAGCATAAGCACATAATAATGTTGTAAAAAAAATAAATTTACGCTGGCTTCATGCAAGTTTGCGTTGCGTCTACATCATAATGAGTTTAAGAAGTTAAATAGCATGTCTATAATTATGGTTTACAGGTAGATTGTGGGGTAAAACATACAGAAATAAATCTGCACGTTCCTAAAATTACTAAATCATAACTTATAACATATATTTATCTATATAAGGAGGCCACTTTTCAAAATTACTAATCTTTCTCTCTAAATTAACTAGTAACTTGATGATTTTGACCGCCCCTGTCAAGTACCCTTGTAACTTATGTAAAAAAGAAAAAAAATGTAGGATATTTGGTGTATCCAGAAAATATTATGAATATAAATATCAGTGAAAGGTATACGAGTATCTATATGCGTTCTTTAGGTTACGAGAAATAAATGGTTACGTATACTTTTATGTGCAGACGCTTAAATTTATTTTATATGAGATAAAGCTTCTTTGTAATAGTCTATTGGAACCTGGTGCGTTTAGTTATGATCACAGCAAACTAGGCTTCCGTCTTCAGTCCATTGAACACTTACCAGTTACGACATAACACGAGCCCTACACTACAGTCATCTAACCCGTTTGGCCGACGATGTACAATTTCGTAATATTTCGCCTCTGTAAGGTCTGTGTCTTGGTCAGGGCCGCGGACATAGGGGGGCTATAAGAAAGAGGGGGGAAGAGGGGGATGTGCGCCGGCGCAAAGCGGAACGCCAGATCGTGCTGCATCGCCAAGCGCGACCGCTAAAGCAGCCACGGCTCTTGAATTGCAACACCGCCTGCTTTGTAATAGGTTAGGTGCTATGTAGTAATGACGTATCTATTATATGACGCTGTCCCTTTTATTCTTGTATTTTTACCGTTTGTTTATCAATATTGATTTAGATTTTTATCATGTCTTTTAATTAGAAATAAGTTTAGACTTCATTTTCAATCATGATCAAAATTGTTTAGTATTTGGCACAGATGTCAATCTGTGTTAGTTAGTTACTTTTGGTTGACAATTCGATTTAGTTTTAATCAGAAATTTTACTATCTTAATAATATGTATCTTACAAGGTTCTTCAAGGTTCTTTGTAGCTCCTCAATGAGCAGTAGTAATACAATAAAAGATATAAAAAAGTAGGACTACTCGCACCCAACTTGTAGCATATCATAATTTACGCAATATTATAGTCACTGTCAGTCATTTATTTATTTTATATAATATGCATACAAAACGCAGGTGACCAAGATAATGTGTAAACACAGCATGTACAGGGATAACATTTTCATCCTTTTATCATATTTTTATGGACTATCTTTCTTGTAGGTCTGTCCGGGTGAATTTTGTAAATTGATTTTAAACTAACTTCCCGATGAGCTAAATACTTAAATTGGATGGCCATAATATAAATAACAAATATTATTTAATGTACACCATATAAAAACATTCCTAGAAAAAGAATTTTAATATTATATGTACAATAGGCGGCTAAAAGCGATTTCTTCCAGGCAACCGAACACTTAGTACTAATATAGGTAGTGTACAATAATAACTATATAATACACATGTACTTTTACAAAATACTTTAAATTACGCTCTTGTGAATGTATTGGTATGTATATATATAAGACACGTAGTACTAACCATAACGTAAACCATAATTCGAAAGTAGAAACGGCATAAAAATGTGGAAAAATGAAAACGAAAAGAAAATGAAAAATACGAAAACAAACCAGCAGAAATGACAAAAATGAAGAATAAGAATAATTAACTATCTATTTTATACTTTTTAGTACGTTATAAAAACAAGGTACACAATTATTTTTTTTATTTAATAATTATTAAGAAAATAAAAAAAATTGGATAATAACATATCGGCTATAACAGGTGTGTAGCAAAATAAAATTATTTTTCATTACATTAAAATGCCGTTCTAGTCATAAAAAAGAACACACAATAATATACAAATTGAACGTCAAAGGCGTATTGTTATGAACACGCCTGATCAATAACTATCCATGAAGGTGCAATAAATGAAAACTTGGATCCAATTTAATAAAAGATTTCTCACAAATATTAATGATATGAAATATTGATCGAAGCATCACAGTCTATCAGTCAGGTGAGGCAAGAAAAGTAATTTCCATAAGTCAAACGGCGAGTGGAGGTCGTCGATCTTACAGACCAGTGTGACCGGATCTCGGAGGAAACTTTTTATGTGACCAACAACTCAGCGGTAACATATTTACTTAAGAACGGACGACATAGTCGGATAAATTATGTTCAGTTTAATTATTATATAGGTATGCCTTTGAGTATAGAAAGGGAATGGCAATTCATAGGTTGGTATTCTGAATGGTTTTCTTACGATTTATGACTAAACAAATTCTTAGCCATTCAAAATTTTCAGTGAGCATGTGTTGTTGGGTTTAACTACCGTTGACTGAAGTTATTCAATTTAACCCTTAGTTACAAGAAAGTAAGGGAACCCATAAATTCGAGCTGTCGAACCTACAAAAACCTTTTAAGACCCCTTTTGATAATATATACTCCGGACATTCGGGAAAACCGAGACAAGTGACCTGAGTTGCGTGTCCTACTTCTCCAAAATATATTTCACAAATTTTTCGTAAAATAAAATAAATATCCATCACGCCTTATCCCAGAAGGGGTGGCAGAGGCATATTTTTCACCGTGTGGATTCCTGTCCCACGTAATAGGTGGTGAGCCCATTGCCGTGTTGAAATAGACAGACGCAGGTTGTGGCTACCTGCTGTTGAAATTTTTTAAGCCGCCCCTAAGGCCTTCAACCAGGCTTAACGACTGCCATTTTACTGGCAACCGGGACCAACGGCTTAACGTGCCTTCCGAAGCACGGAAACGCTCGCAAATGTAAATGCCACAAAGCGGTCACCCATCCGATGACCAGCCATAGTGAAAGTTGCGTACCTCAGTGATCGTTTACCGAACACTGAGACCGCGGGGCCACGAGCGCTTCAATCAAACAATTGTATCAAACAATTTAAAGAGCATAAAAATTTACTAGAATTATAAACTACGTGGCAAATAGTATAATTTGCCATCAGCTGCCAAAAATCATAATTATTTAATTTTGATAGCTCACGCTTATTGAATGTCGTACTTATTCCTTTACTCAAAAAATGCTCTACAGTTATATTAGATCTTTATTGAGCGTTACCGCCCACTTAATGAAATGACACGCATAACGAACATCCACAGAAAATTGAATTTCGAGTTTTAAATAATTATCATTCACGCCTTACTCCCCAAAGGGTAAAAAATGAACAGAAAAAATTATATTGAACTGATTAATAAGAAGCTTATTGTGAAAACGTGACGAACAGCCAGTTTCAGCTCAGGGTTACGAGATAATAGTTGGGGTAGATAACCCGTCCTGATATTGTCCTCTCCAAGCCCTTTATCAAAATTAGTATCTAAGAAAAAAGCTTTCGGTGCTTATTCTTCTAATATTACGAGTATAAACGCAAAAGTTTTGACTTATTACATAGCTGCAGTATGAATGTTTGTTACTCTTTCACGTTAAATCTACTAAATGGATGTTGATGAAACTTTACAGTAACTTAGATTACACATCATAATAACACATAGGCTACTCTTTATCCCGGGAAAAAGTTCCTGTGGGAAACGGAACGGGGAAAACATCACGTCGCGGGCGTCAACTAGTTTTTACATAAATTAGGGCAAAAAATGGGTATAATTTGTATAATTGTCTATGCGTCATAAGCAATCAACTATCGCTCCAAAGTTCTATGAGTGTAATAACCGATGAAATTCATAAACGATTGTACATTACCCTCATCGCTAATGAGATTTATAAAATTAATCATCCGAATAAAAATAACTAACTTAACTATCTTCACGCTGTATACCTGACGGGGTAGTCAGAGAAGACAGATCGACAGGCATCGCGATCCATGCAAACTTCTTTAGCTTCCTGTAGATTCATTAATCGCTTCATACATGCACGTCTGGGTATCCTAGTACTTTTGACTTTTCCGTTTTTGATAATTCTGCTCACGTGGTCTTCATATGTAAGACTCGGTCTAACTTGACTCCTTCTGCCCTCTACTATCGCACAAATAAAAATACCTACCAAGAATTAAATTGCAAAGAAAACGGTTAATATTTTTTAAGTTGAAACATTCATATAAGCTCGTGACTAAATCAAATGAATAAATATTTCGAATAACTACTTTTTACTCAAATTAACGTGGTTTATGACTTCTTATATTGATCCCCGCACGAAGAGTCATCGTAGAGGAAGAGGCTGATATTATATTCGTGATAAGATTTTTTGTCTTACCTACATAACAATAACGAGGCTGTCGTACGAATTGTTGACAACGTACCTAATTACAGTAAAGCGTTGTATGTTAGGACTTCAAATGAAAACATAGCATCTACAATACGCTAAACAATACAATCCAGATTCTTCTTCTTTAACTTAACGTATTCCCAAATGCTTCCGAAAAATACCTGGACTTCCAAGTTCCAAGTATATTTTGGCCGCTAGGAGAAACTATTGTTTTTCATCTTCGTTGCTTGGATTCCGAAGATCTTGGTGGAGAAAACAATCCTCTAGCAATCCTCTAGGCCCCTATGCTATCAAGTCAATGTAATGTACTTCAATTAATTTCTGTAAAATTTTGGCTTTGTAATATAAAACTTTACGCTGTATCCCTGACGGGGTAGACAGAGAGGACAGATCGCCAGGCTTGGCAATCTAATCATACTTCTTTAGCTTCCTGCAGATTCATTAATGCACTGCTTAGTAATATCAGGATGTCAAATATAAATTGACAAATAAGTTATTTTAATTGGAGAGATTATTTTATAACAGTAATGACACTTGAAATTTTGTACTGATTGATTGCAGAAATTTCAAGAATTACAACACGGGGCTAAATAAAACAGTCATTGAAGGAATTTCTAAGCGTCAGTGACATCAAAATTACATTTTTATACAGTAAAAGGGGGTTTTATTAAATCCTGATATTCCTCTCTTTAGATCTCTGATTAATATCTATATATTTTCTGATACTAGCAACGAAATTTAATCATGAATGAGTTAATGTAATGGAATTCAGAATCAATGTGTGTATCAAACATTTTTATATATACGGAGCCATCCACCACAATTTAAAAACTTTAATAGTTATGTAAATCAAGTAACATATTTATCATTTTAGTTTTTTACTTTATTGTTTAAGTAAAATTTGACATCCAAACGACTTTTGCCAGTTCGCTTAGAATGCAAATTGCAAAAGCAAATTTGTGTTCAATTGTCACTTCATAATTAAGTTCCCTATAAATGTTTGCTCTATCGACAAATACCGGTTCTAATACGTATTTATCTTGTAGATGTAATATCATTCAGTTAACAAGCCACTATAATATACTGCAATATTGGCAATATAACATAGTTAATGTGAATAATAGTTTTCAAAACCAAGTAAAGCTTTGTTTAAAATTAAGTTAAGCCTACTAGTCAACAAACTAAATAAATGTAAATTTGAATCTGGTTATACCTAATTAATACATTAAAAAAAACGTAAATATATAGCAATTAAAATTACAAAATATAGTCACTGATCTAAATCATAAATTGGGTCACAATATCTAAGGAAAACTAATAATTTACCAAAAATCACCAGACTCCCTTTCATTATAAATTTCACTGACTAAACTCAGTAAATCCCGCTACATGACCCGTACGCATTAGGGCAGTGTGTGTTGGTTATGCTGTAGATATACATAAGTACCCATACTAGTCGCACGAACCGACTGTATTATGCGCAAGCACAAATCGTCCGGCATTCCAGCGCAGCCGCGTCGAGCGAGACAGATATGAAGATGATGTCATGTGGTCTCGCTCTGCACTCGCAATCCTTTCATTTCTACCTGTTGCGCTGTTACAAAAACCCGGTCCTTAGGGCCGCTACCTTACGTGAACTGAATGAGGATTGCGGGAGGCTACGGCTCGGCCCATATAAAGATAGAGCAAGAGCTATTATACACATAAGTCGATGATACTAACCAAAGCTCTCCAAGAGACGTGGAATACTATTTACCGTGGGGATATCAAGCAAAAAATTCGCGCGCTTATGTAAGTTGATTGCATAATAGCTACACAAGTTTGGAGAACGGGAACATCGTGAATTCTGTTGGTGCTTAACTTGTAAAATAAACAACAGTCTTTAACTTATTTCATGAAAGAGGACTCTTTAGAGATGCGTAGCATAGAAATACAATAATAAATAGGCACAAAGAATACATAATGAATTACGATGTGGAGATGTGAAAATATCTCTAGAAATGGCTTGATAGGAAATCGATTCTGTAAATAGGTTTATGTATAGTGTAATATTGCGTAGGTACTTAAATGTTACGTCCCGGTATCGGATGCATTTAACATACTCATGAATACCTGCATAAGTATGACAGAATTACCAATTCTAGAAGAGGAAAAGATCTAACATAACAATAATCTTTAATTGTAATACATGTACGGATAACAAGATTTTTCGATAGCTGAATCGTGATTAAATTCTATATCCGAACGTTCCAATCGCGATAACACGAAGCTCGATCGTGACGTGGCTGACATTCGCCGCGCATGCGCGGTCCGTGATCTTGGCAATGGTGGCTGCGCTGCGGCAACCAGCGCTATTGCGGTCGCTGTACCCGGCACCCGCCCCGAACGCCCCGTTCATACCCCTGTAGCCGCCCGCGCATGCCGCAGCCTTTTGACAACCGGTATACGTAGGTAGGTAGTTACACGTGAACGAGGTTTGAGAATTTTCTGACGTTTAATTCACGTAACGAAAAGTTCTCACAATTAAACTTTTAATGGAACTTATGGTACATAGAACTTCTATACAGATAGAAAGATTACAACATAACCACACAATGCACATTTTTTTATGGAAATAACAAAGTAATTTTCATTTCGATACAGGTGTTAGACGTCAATAGGATTACATGCATAACTGATATTTACTCAATAGCTCTATGCTAAGTGGGTATTAATATTACAACTTTTGATTTTAATAGCAAATTGTATTACTTCGACTACATCTACAGGAATGCAATAAGTACTCCAAATAACTGAGTACTTATACCGTTGGAGCAAGTTCAATAATATTAGGTTACAGGCTATAAACATACATAATCGATTTATTCTCTTTCTGTATTTACGCAAAATGGTAGTAATATCGTATAAATGTGGGTTCTATGTTCCTAAACAGATTCAATTAGTCATACAAGACATGTATACTGCATAAATAAGCCAGATTTTTTAATGCGATTGACAGTCCTATATTGCAACACCCTTACCCGCAGATAACAGTACCATATTATACTTTAATAAATTCCGAGTTATTGGTATGATATGACGTTTTATCAATTAAATTATCTAAGTCCGTCATTTAATGTTTTCTTGAACCTACTATATTCACATTCACTTTGTTTATTGGTATATAAACTCTCTTAATTTTAGATTCTTATGTAACAGCGTGGTATATATATATAGATCATAAAAAGCTTATTTAGGTAAAATGTAGTACTTCAACTTTCGGAGATTCTGCTTATATACCATTTCACAAATATTGTATTGTTTGCAAGCACTATAATATGTGCAAAATTATATATAAGCGAATTCACTATAACTATTAATCAGTTGTACCCGTGTGATATTCCCTCATAATTCGAAAACGAGTTTAAAGGTTTAGGATTATAGTACAGATAAATTAATGAGATCAGTCCAGAGAGTGTTTTAAGCGAGCAATACAGTCATATGAACAGCAGAAGGTTACTCTCAGATTCAGCTTATTTCTGACAATATTAATTCAGATATTTATCACATAATTAATGTTTCAAACAAGTCAAGAATTTGAGAGCAGCAAAATAAAATGGTTGGCTCGTGCCATCGATCGAGTAATATAAGTTTTCAGCGAGTTGATCTGTAATCAGTGGACCGGTTCTAAACATTAATACTATTGCAATTTATTCCCTATGATGATACGACGCGCGTGCTCGGGTGCAATCATCGTAAATGCGTGGTGGAAGTTCCGTTATACAACGATTTATACGACACACTTGATGGAAGTCATTGGTGACCATCACTCCGTGATGTTAGGGTGCATGATTAATTTCACATTATCAACTGCCTTGGTCTATCAGATTTTAGATCAATTTGGTATTCCATTTCTACCCCCAATATTTAAAAAGTTGATGGTTGCCACTTGTATCGTAGGAGTTACTGAATTACTACGTCAGGTATTTACCGAATAGATAAATAGAAGCAAAAGAAGCATGATAGAGAAATTTTAGAAAGGTACCTATGCGATATTAATATGCTTACACCATATTGAACATGGACTGAATCTTCGAAATGCTTTGTGGCCTCCATGGACGGCAAAACATTATTGTCAACATCCTACTTCAATAACAATATTAAGCTGTTTCAAAAAGGGTTCTAATAATCCACCTACTATGATGAAACTACCAACATCAGCACAACGATCCAACTTGTGGAATTTAAACTATGTGTCGCCTTGCAGGTGCGGGCTATTCTATTTTTGCTCGTTAACTCTACAAGCAGACTGAGCCTGATAAGTACAAGCAAAACATCTAGGAAATGCTGTTTTAATCTACTCATGATCATGTCTTGCAGTTTCGCAGAGAACTCGAGTGGCTCAAAATCCGCCTTCGTAGGAATACTCGAATCTTGTGTCTCCTATTTAATACCCTACACAATCCCTCATATCGTTCTTATTTACTGGTGCTTTTCTTTTATGAACGAGGTTAATACCCCGTGCAGGTCATACCTCACTCTTCGTTTCAATAGTCCATCTTATATAACGGATTTTTATTCTTACTCCTTTACTGTTCACGCGGACAGGCTGTGGGACTCACTTCCAGCAGTTATTTACAAGTGTTAGTATAACACTTTCTACAACACTTTCTACAACACTTTACTACTTTCAAGAAAGAAGTGCGAGAACACTACTTCTCTTCGTTACCAAAGATAGTTAATCGTTACAAGTATATGTATCTGTATTATAATGTCATATGTATTTATTTAGGTATCTATATGCGAGTATGTAGTCATAGCTTTGTGTAAGTTTGCACACATATAATTTTATTCTTAGTTTTAATCTCACGCACACTGGAAGAGATTACTTTAGAAATAATAAGTAGTGCTTATGTACTTAAATAACTCTTTTTTTGTTTCCTTTCCACGTTCTTTTTGTGTATGTGCATAAATAAATACCTAAATAAAAAGCTATGGCTATATTTTACGGCGTAAAATGTAGCCATAGCTTTTATCATTTAAATTTATGCGTATATCATATATACGCATAAATTTTAAAATTTTACTCAACTTAATCTCGATTGCGCTCTTATTGTTTTAAATGTTCGGTTTGCTAGAAGAAAAATATTCTCCAAGAATTATAGTAATGATTAGATTTATTAAAATAATAAGTTTCGTGAGCGTTATTCTTTATTACAAACTACGGTTTTACTCACGTGTGATTTGAATTTCGGGATAGCCCGACTAGTTTCGGACCTAACGGAGTTCCTTTTTCGAAGAGGAGCGTCAAGCTACGTCGGAAGCCAGGCCAGCGCAGCATTCGACGTAAAATGACCTCCATAAGGTCCGAAACTAGTCGGGCTATCCCGAAATTCACACGTGAGTAAAACCGTAGTTTATAATAACGAATAGATCTATAGTTATACATTTATTTAGCATCTGGTCGTTTATGTCAAGTTGTTTGTTTACACCAGAGCGGGCACTAAAAGGAGAATAAAAAAATATTTGTAATTAACGGGCTTGGCATAAAACCGTTATTATGTTATGGATATAAGATAAGCACTAATCCATTCGTTCGAAATATATTTAGATTATTCGCGTAAGGCATTCATAAATAATGTAAATAGTGTTGGTATCAGAAATACATTAGAATTTTAGATTTTTACCAATATTCATTTACTATGAGACCCTCACGGCTTCACCCGTAACATACTTCGAACTCCCGTCGCACCTATTGAATCCCGTCGCTTATAAATTCTACAATAATGCATAAGAATTTGCCCGATTTGTCGACATTTATGATTACTGCTCTATTAGCCTTCCTCGATAAATGGGCACAAATCCAACAAAAATATTTTTTCAAATACAACCAGTAGTTCCTGAGATTAGCGCTTTCAACCAAACAAACAAACTCTACAGATTTTATTACGTTGTCAATCAGTTCTAATTATGTATAGTATAGGTTCCAATATCTAATAAATTTGAACAAGCGAGACCCTTTTCTAGACAGTATACCTCATATGACTCTGCCATTTAACTTGTTAGGCTATTGTTGTACAAAAAAAAGCCTAATGACATTTTTTTTATTAAAGTATTGAGTAAGTAGATCGATGTTATTTCTTGTACAACTGAAAGCACATACTCGTAACACCCAGAGTTGCACTTGCAACTGACTGAAATTTATATTACGGGTAGCTGCTATTTTGGTATACGTGTGTCCGAGTAGGTTAGGTCCAGGGATGATTTAAAAGTTGGACTCGATTGAGTCTGTTATTGATATGGAAAAACCATGCGGGCAAAATCGCGCAGGTCAGTTAGTTTATTTAGAAATTCATAAAACTATTTACTATATCAACTTAACGATGGTCTTTGCGTCGAATACGGTACCCATACCCTGCATAGCACATGGCTCAACATTGCACACACTTTACCGGTTTTTTTAAACTTGAAAGAGGTTATCGTAACCAAGAACTTGAAGCGAGTTACCGGCGTGGAACAAACGCACGCTTCTCGTGCAACCAACGATTGCGCAATCGAAACAGACACACCGCGTCCGCTCGCTTAGATTTACAACCATCTATGAAAAATATTTCGCATTAAATACTCGATATTTTTAAGAAGGGAGAGAAATTATATCAGGATCCATTATTCTTCCGAACATACCCGGGACTCTTAACCATAGGCATATGGAAGGGCAACGTGTCGTTTTAGTTTGTAGGAGGTCGGCATAGCATATATGAGGATTTCCATACGTAAGAAAAAAAAGGAGAATAATTTTATATTTGTTTAGAATTGATTACTTTATTGCTTAGTAACTATTGACTCACTGTCTGTTAAGCGATAATAAAAAAAAATTTAATATGGCATTATAATGTGCATCCGGCACATTGCATCCCGCAAAGGCGGGACTGATAAATATATCAATAAGTATCAGCAGTAAAATTACGTTTTTGCTTAGAAAATATTTTTATTAAAAGCAGGTCCTTTTTTTAATAAATGCATTCTTCTCCAGTTCTATTTAATGTTATTAGCATTAAAAACAAACAAATAGAATGGCAAACCAACATAGCATGCAATTTTTGTACAATGTAGTTCTTGGAAAATTAAACACTTGAAATGGAAATGGAAAAAAAGGCTTTTCTATAGTCCGGTATGACCAACCTCCTGTAAGCATTGATATTTTTTTGCAATTCTCTACTAGCCTATGCACGCACTGCCGGTCAATGTTACCGTTAGACACAGATATCCTAGGTTTTAAAGGACAGTGACCACTCTCTATGGAGTTTTGGCCTCGACGCGGACTATTTTGTAGCTCCTTAAAAATACTGCTATTACATAGCTGATACTATGTAGAAACCCACGACATAGATTTTTTTGTAGCCAGGTAGTTTAAAAAAAAAAAAAAATAAACTGCAGGTTTAATTTTCAATTTAATTTTCAAATGTGATCATTATCTTCTTCATATGTTAGTAAAACAATGTCTTTGATTGAGCTGGAGGAGTAATATTTTCAGCATACCTTACCCAACTTAAGTACCACATCACAAAAATGATAGTAGCAAACAACCAATAAGTGTTTGGCCGACAATGCTGTAACAATAATAATGTTTAATGGTGTCTAGGTTACCAATGTTATTTTCATATTTAAACAAAATATGTTTTTGCTCATATGGCATATATAAGCAAAAAAACATATTTTGATTGCTATATTTTTACCTTTTAATAATCTGCAGTTGACGGCTAAAAGGAATCATGCTCAAAATCTTGCTAGTTATATCTGTGCACATTTCAACAATAAATATGTATAATTATTTCTTATGTGTTTACCATATTATGATCCTAGTTGTTTTATTTAATATAACTTAGCCTTTAAAATAGAAGCGCTCGTGGCCCCGCGGTCTCAGTGTTCGGTAAACGATCACTGAGGTACGCAACTTTCACTATGGCTGGTCGTCGGATGGGTGACCACTTTGTGGCATTTACATTTGCGAGCGTTTCCGTGCTTCGGAAGGCACGTTAAGCCGTTGGTCCCGGTTGCCAGTAAAATGGCGGTCGTTAGGCCTTGTTGAAGGCCTTATAGGCGGCTTAAAAAATTTCAACAGCAGGTAGCCACAACCTGCGTCTGTCTATTTCAACACGGCAATGGGCTCACCACCTATTACGTGGGACAGGAATCCACACGGTGAAAAGTGGGCATATAATATGCCTCTGCCACCCCTTCGGGGATAAGGCGTGATGGATATTTTTATTTTTTTTATTTTTTTTTTAAATACTACATCATTTTTATATAAAAAATAAAACAAGCATTATTTTTTGTCACTAAGTATAAGGAAATTATAAATGGAATTGGAAAATCAGACATTGCTGTAGTATATATCATAAATACGTTGTTTATATATGTACTCTGAGTCACCTAGAAACTTAATATCTCTCTTCATAGTTACAGTTCAGGAGAAAAAACAAGGTAATAGAGTATCAGCGGCTCTCTTCAAATCTGGCAAAAAGATGGTTACTTCTGGGTTCTGTTATTTGACTTAAAAATTATTATGTCCTTACAGATTGAAAGTAAATTGCCCATTGGGCAAATCCAACAAGTATAACAGGTTCTGTCAGATGCTCTTAACTGAAACAAAAAAGGCAATGAAAAGTACTTAAATACTTATATGTAACAAACCTGTTGGTAAATGTTGATATAAGAGGCTCCAAAATAATCTATGGGCAACAAGCCATATATCACCTGCAGGTAATGCAGCTAGTGGCTAGTCCACTGAACTGTTTAAAAACAATTGTTTTAACATTTGAAAGCTATGTTGTGTAAAAGTAATACAGTGGTAATTATAAGTATCAAGAGTTTAATACAATAATATACTGAATAACATTATATGCAATAAATTATTATAAATGGGAAGTCGGCAGTGAGGCACAGCTAGTCTATGTATATGTATGTTGGTCACTTTAATAATACATACCTAATAAAGTAAATCCTTCAAAATCAATAAAAATCAAAGGAAAAAAGTACCTCAAGTGATGTAATACTTTTCATTGTTTATCTACACTTAACTTACATAACCTAAATACATGTGCATCTGGGTCTAAAAGTAAGTAAGCGACCATTTATAACAACCTACTTGAAATTCAAAAAAAACTTATATTAATATCCATCACGCCTTATCCCCGAAGGGGTTGGCAGAGGCATATTATATGCCCACTTTTCACCGTGTGGATTCCTGTCCCACGTAATAGGTGGTGAGCCCATTGCCGTGTTGAAATAGACAGACGCAGGTTGTGGCTACCTGCTGTTGAAATTTTTCAAGCCGCCCATAAGGCATTCAACCAGGCTTAACGACTGCCATTTTACTGGTAACCGGGACCAACGGCTTAACGTGCCTTCCGAAGCACGGAAACGCTCGCAAATGTAAATGCCACAAAGTGGTCACCCATCCGAGGACCAGCCATAGTTAAAGTTGCGTAACTCAGTGATCGTTTACAGAACACTGAGAACGCGGGGCCACGAGCGCTTCAAAAAAAAAACTTACTACTCACAGTACAATCCACTGAAGAATTATATGCGGCACTTTCATCAGGTCAAGAGTTATGACGACTTCTGAATGTAATTTCATTACCACAACAGATTCAACAAATAAAAAAATGCCATTGTCTTTATTACAGGACCCAAAAAGTCATGGTGGTCGTGAGAAGTTGAATTAGTTATTATAATACAAAACACTCGATAAATACAAACGCGAACTAGGTATATAATTATATAGTTGAAAATATAATTTTAATAAGACACTTTGTGTTGTTTATTTATTTACAATATAACGGAAAGGTCAAAAGTACTCGGATACCCAGACGTGCGTGTATGAAGCGATTGATGAATCTCGAAGAAGCGAAAGAAGTATGCATGGATCGCGAAGCCTGGCGATCTGTCCTCTCTGACTGCCCCGTCAGGGATACGGCGTGAGGATGGTTAGTTATATTCAAGGTCGTTAGACTTCGATTACAGGTTTGATCAGTGTTGCTAGAAGATAAAAACTAGAATACCCAATACGGTATATCTTTTATAAAAATATGCATTTGTTTAAACATATTTAGTATTTTAAAATACAGAAGTATTTTAAAAAACAATAAAATAATTACACAAAACATTAAGCACAGTTACAGTTATTAAATGAAATAGTAGTGACTAATAAATAAGGAGTACTGACTTTTAATTCTCCCTACTCTTGTCATTACTTTTATTTTATGCAACACAAGGGTGACAATCAAAATAATATCCGTTTGTAAGCCAAGACAAATATTTTTTTAATTCGTTTTGAATATCAGATAAGTGGCTACAACCAAATTGTCATTAGAAGTTACTGTATAATAAATAAAAATTATTACAAGTTTTATAACTTTCCAAAGCTGCTGTCCGCGCTCAGGCCAGATTCGGTCACTGTCCTTTAAGGTCAATCGATCCAAAATTTTATTTAGTATATTGCTTAGATAAAAAAATCTGTGTGTGTACTTATGTACAGGCGTTAGAAGTTGTACTTCTTTGACGTAAAAAATTTTATCTTTTGCCTAGGTTTGAGCAAAAAACTAAAGTGTTGACTATAGCTAAGTTCAGGCTATTTGAAAACAGTTGTCTTGGAAACATTTATCAGTTAACTTTAGAGTGTCGCGCGCATCGTAAATATTTACTCTCATCATTTTTCCCTACCGCGCCAAAAAATTACTGAGAAATTTGATCTAGCTTCATCGTTCTGATAATTAAAAAAAAAATGGTCCCACAATATTATTTTACAATTAAATTAAATTTACAGAAAACTCAACTCTTGAGTCTCATATGATGTTTCGTCGATATAATTTGACTTTAGCTTTTTTAGTTAACTATGAATCTGGCGCTCTTCAAACTACTAGATATTTTCTTAGGTAAACGTAATTTATACCTAGGTAGGGAAAAGAAGTACATTTTTGTACTTACTTAAGTAACCTAACAAACTTTAACACTTCACGATATCTCTCTAAATTACCGGTCAGAATGGACAAAAAATACACGGTGTTGAATTAAAACCGCTACCATTTTTTATTAAAAAACCTCCAGGACCCATTCGGAAGCTTACAGTTTTATATTATGTGTTTTAAAAAAAGGCTTGGCAATTTATGGTCTTGTTAGATTTGTTTTTTTGTGAAAGATGATTTACGATCAAAATGGAACTCGATTTATGCATGAAAATGTTAAACACAGAAACTAATGATGAAGTTAGAGGAACAATTGTGGTTTATTACCAAGTATATCAAATCCGCCTCTATATGTATATTAGTCTACAACACATACTTATAAACTATTTGAATTTGACCCATTTTTTTGTATTATGATTGGTTAGTTATTTATTTTTTACGCAGATCCATAAAAGTGGTATATAGTATTTAAGGTAAAGAAAGTTAAACATAATTAGGTAGGTCTAAGAAATTGGTCAGGTCCCTATTATACCTACTGCTTAATCTCTCTGGTAGAATATTGCGTCGTCGTCGGATTTAATCTAATAATGAGTTAAAGAAACCCATTATGTGGAGATTTTATTCGAGATTACCAGAATTTCACTTATTATCATCAACTTAGCGATTCGCTATCCTACTTTTTACCTTCCACGGAGCATGGTCATTGGCATTTGGCACGCACATCATCCCTTACGACGTCAAGCCAGTACTTCTTGGGTCTTCTCTCTAACCGGGTTCAGTATAATTTCACTACTAAATAATAATAATAAATAAATAAATATGTATGACATTTTTACACAAAGGTAGCCCAAAATAAGCTATTACTAGCTTGTGCTATGAGATCTACACAACTGATAAACATACATATATTTCAAAATACATACATATTATACATAGCAAATACCTACTCGGTCAAGACAGTCCCCACCGAGATTATCAATCATACTTTGTCACCAGATTTACATATAAGTATTGGAGTTTGGATGAATCAATCCAAAATTAACAAAATATTGTGTGAAGTGAAATTAAATAAAGCATAAACTATATTTTTTTTAATAATTTGTAAAAAATCTACATTTCGCCGTGCAAAAACGAGGTGTAGCATTTTAAACCTCTATACCTAAGGATATTTTTATTACTAAACTTTATTCGCAAATGATTTAAAAAAGCGAAGCGGTTGTGGCCGCGCGGTCTCAGTGTTCTGGAAACGATCACTGAGTTACGCAACTTTCACTATGGCTGGTCCTCGGATGGGTGACCACTTTGTGGCATTTACATTTGCGAGCGTTTCCGTGCTTCGGAAGGCACGTTAAGCCGTTGGTCCCGGTTGCCAGTAAAATGGCAGTCGTTAAGCCTGGTTGAATGCCTTATGGGCGGCATAAAAAATTTCAACAGCAGGTAGCCACAACCTGCGTCTGTCTATTTCAACACGGCAATGGGCTCACCACGTATTACGTGGGACAGGAAACCACACGGTGAAAAGTGGGCATATGATATGCCTCTGCCACCCCTTCGGGGATAAGGCGTGATGGATATTTATTATTTTTATTTAAAAAAGCTCTAAATGTTTAAAATAATGAGATAAAAATACATGTCCGTTACTGAGATAAAATCACACCGATCGTCTAGTTTCGTGAGTTACGAAACCGTACAAGATGCCCACTACCAAGAAACATAGACAACAAATACTACCAGTCTCTTTAATAGAACCAAAAAAATCACAAAGCTCATAATCCTTCTATTATTCCGAATATTTAAATTAATAAGTACCTTTTTACTATTCGTCTAAGCTTTGGTCAACGAGATAATAGACATGCTTTCTCAGAAAGTCTCAACATAAAGGGTATCGGGTACTTTCATCTTTTTTTTTTGGCAACGATACATGCATAATCTTAAGTTGTAGAACCTGTTCCGTTGCAACTACATTTGTTGACAAATACTTTTATTGCAAATTTGTTTATTATAATCAAATTTATTGAAGTACGTATTGATTAAATAAGCCAGTGTATCCGCTACCTTAAATACCGCCGGAAACATAAATGAAGAAGAAGGAAGTGCGTATTATATATAGAGGTATTCAGTTAACTAAAAATGGTGAGCGAAATCATCACAGTGGCATTCTACTCACTTATCACTGCCTCCTAAATCCGTTCTATAGAAAATGTAAGTATGACAAAATTAAGTTCCTTTGGTAAAATTTTATAGTGCCTTATTGTTATAATAATAAAGTAAAAAATAATAATATAAAACAAGAATAATATAACATGTTTTTATAACGGACTAAAAAGTATAAAATAGACAGTGAACGAAATTCTCTTTAATTTTTTTTTAAATTCTGCTGTTTTGCTCTCTTTTTTCGTTGTTTTCGTTTTCTTCGTATTTTTTCCTCCTTTTCGTTTTGCTTCTTCTTTTTTCACATTTTCATAAATTGTCACACTTTTAAGCTATGATCTAAATTTCATTTAATTATCCAGCTCATCGGCAAATAGGTAAAAATATTTTACAACCATTTCGTTTTTTTTATCATTCTCATATGATTTTCTTCTTCCATTTTTCTTCTTCCTCTTTTACATGTTATGCATTGTCATCTATTTCAGACCTTCATCGCCAAGTAAGGTTTAATCGAATTTAAAACCATGGTAAAAAATAAAATGTATATCTACTACATGACAATGTTATAAACACGCGATTAGAACTCCAAAGTGACACCGACACTTTCCGTACCTACGATGAGCATAACAATAAGATATTGTCCACAAATTCTCTGTAAAAGTTGTTAACTTTATGGTTGTTCCCTAACCATTTTTAAATTCTTTTGCCTTTACGCTAACTGCTCTGTCTTCAGATCTATTGTTTTGCAAATGTGCATATTGGTTGAAAGATTGCCGACAAGATGTTGTGATTGTTGTGAGGTCTTCGCTTGATTTAATCTTACAGCTAAAATACTATTAAGTCTATATGTTTGAATATGCTAAGGTATCACACAATCAATAAAATTTTGCTTCTCTTTAAATGAATTTCATTTGTTTTTTTTTTTCATATTTATAAGACCCGCATGGATTGTGTCATATATTCATACCACTTATGACATCAAAACATACCAAATAAAGTGGGTTTCATCAAATTCGAACTACTACCGATGCTTATTTTTTAAAATTAAATGTTTTTTGTTCAGTTTATAGCCTATAACAAAGTGGAACGCATATATTTAATAAAGGAAGGCATTGGGATAGAACAATGTGAGGCAGGTAGGATAGAACAACTGCAACAATACACAAACTAGCACTTTTACTGGTAGATGTGGCTGTGTGCACGAAGCGGTGGTTTTGAGGCGCTTCGTTTGGCTCGGTGCGCGGACGCAGGGCCGGGCGGGCTCAACAGTGGGGGCGGGGGCGGACCTGTTCGGGCAACGGTGTCGCAGGCACCGCACACTAGTCTCAGTCCTTTCGCAGCGGCCAACGGTACCACATGTGCCGCTAGCTACTACGCACTAAATAAACATCAACAACGCGAGGATATTTTACGTGCAGTGTTATATGATGCAGACCTGTGAATTTTAAAGACCTAGTGACATAAAGGAACATAAGGATCGAGTGTGCTATTCAGTAGTGACTGAAGATGCCGAAAATCTTCCTCATCAAAAAACGGCTTGCAGAGCAGCAGCTGGGCTTGCAAGTCGGGTTGGAATTGGTCGGCAAATCTGACCCTCTCTGTAATGGACTTCTTCTTGATGCTGATAGATGCACAGATGTGCCTATAGCACTCCGCAACAAGAAGGATAAAGAAGCCTACGGTAAGTTTTTAGAAAGAATATCTTCAGTAATAATATCTTAATTTTATCATTTTTATATACCATACCAAATCATAATTTACCTAGGTATAAAAATAAAATATACAATATTCTCAGGTTACCAGCCTTGCCCGTTATATGGCGTGTCCCAAACAAATGCTGTTGGTTTTTCCATACTCTTAACGTCGTCATCATTTGGATAAAAGCCTGTGTCTATAGTTATTTATCATTTCCTTCTTAACGGCCACTTGCTCGTTCAAAAAAAAACATACTCGCACTTGAACGAAATCCAGTTCTCGGGTCCGCTTTGCCAACAAACCTCTACCTGCGATCATTTTTGTATCTTGTCTCGCATGATTCTAATCTCTCGTAGGTTTTGTCAAGACAAGAATTGTTGTCGTTATTTTTATGTATTTAACGACTTCTACATTTTATTATTTAACCTTAAATTGTATTTCTACGAATGCCTCATATTACGAATCCTTAAACTATCTTTTGACTTCAAAGGTTTTTGACCATACTTACAAATCTTTCCGAGGATTTAGACTTTATGAACAGTAATTTGAATTTTGGTAATTGTAATAAAAATAAATTTAAAGAACTGCGGTCATGTGAGACCGTCACTGGGCAATTTAACGGTGTCAGGTAGGTACCGAGCATGAATCATATAACTGTCATGGTTTTGCGATTTTCCTCAAATTGTTTATTTTCATGGACATGTTAAAATCTGACTGTACATTTCACACGTATAATTTCTTGATGGCTTTTTGTATTTCATCTAAATTAGCGTTTGTCTGTGCCTTTAAGTCTAATTACAAATAGTACATCCCAATTGAATACCATATTTAAATTGGCAACTTATTCTTGGAACAGTTCCAAAGATTTAGAATTGCAAACTTATCTTGATGACCTTCAATAAGTACTTCAGTAAAATAAAGAAGCAAATCCAAAAATGTATAACTCATATTATCTGTCAATTAATTTCACCGTATATATGAGTATATGTACAAAGAATTTCTTCCTTTTAGATGTTTATAACAGCTAAACAGATAGACAAACATCTGGTGGACATAATGATAAGTTTACATACTGACCACTTAACATTACATTTTGTAGATTGGATAGAACTTGAAGGCGTGTCTTTAGTATCGAATAAACAGTGATAAACCTGTAATCACGACTACCTTTGTGATCAACCAAACAAGTGTGTGAAATAACTAAACGTGAATTATGTTTAGAAGGCTGCTAAGTACTTAGAAAATAACTCTCAGTCCTATATTATCCTATATAGGGAACCCTAGACTATCCTTCCGAGGAGTTATCTAAGGCGTCCGTCGCTAGACAAATAGGTAGGCATCACATGTCTGACATAACATATATGGGGATATCGACACGTTAAAAAAATACCCGTTACTTTTGATTGGTTTTTGATACAATGACATCTTCATCCATTTGAGCGGTACAGGTGAATATCGGAAAATTTATTCAATTTAACCCTCAATCAATCAAATCAACCAATCACAATCCACTACTGGGCGTAGGTTTCTCCCAATTTACGCCGTACATAATGTTCGTAAGCCTAATAATCATAGTCTTGCTGTACCGCGATGGTCAGATCGGGCTTATTTCGAGTTTTCCTTCTCTTCACCATGACCTCGACCGTTAGTCAGAAGGCGCACTTCTAGTAGGTGCATCGCTCATTCACCTGTGCCGGTATAAAATGACAAGTATAGAGTTGAGTCATTTTCTGAGATAATAATAGTCTTCTAACTGTAATTCATACTTGGTCATTTCACGGAATAAATAAAAATTTATGATATGATCAGTCTATAACTGATAAAATCTCGAGAGTGATGCGATTAGTCGGTACGGGAATTGACCGGATGATAGGTAGTACCGGCGAGGTGTCAATGGTTGCGGGACAATGGCGCGACTTCCGGCCGACAGCCATTGCCGCTCGCTTTGTATTTAGGTTAGTCACCGCAATCTGGACTGTCATTTCAATATAATTAACACGCGTGACGTGTATGTTACCGTATTTGCATATATTTTGCTCTTCGTTAATTTACTTAATGTTAATGTATTCTTGCGAACTCTTTTCATACTTTTTTTTTACTTCTGCAACTTTGTTTGCAAATGTGACATTCACCTTCAACATTTTCGGAAAAATACCTTTTAATAAAAAAATATAAAGTCTTAAAAAATAAACTTCTTTCTACTTCATATAAATAACACATTGCTACCTAACATGGTGTGGCATTGTTGCTCACTACAGGCTCACCACTACTTACTAAATACAGCTGATAAAGCGTGGGCGTTTAGTGTACCTCTGCCTATCTCATGATCAACGACTGAAACCAGAAACGTCTTCCTTTGAAATAGGCTTTTACCCACGTTATAGATTGCTGTGGATCATCAAAACGAGGCCATCGTTCAATACAATTTTAATTCTAGACAAATTTTTTACGCCTTTACAAAAGTTGGCACCTAAATGCAGACCTCTGTTACGTATACATTTATTTTCTTCATACATTTAAATAAACCGTTATTTTCTGACCTCTACTTCGTACATTAATTACCGTAACTGACATCACGAATTACGAAAGACGAACAAACATTTTCTACCAAAGTAATTAAAGATGGATGCGCAAAGTCAAAACAATGAGTCAAGTAATACCGTTACCCCGCATGCGAATAAATAAAATCCGACGTCTTAATACGTATAATATATTTATGGGTAATTAATTACAGGTGTGTACGCACCTGTGGGTAAAAGGGTACGGGTAACTTGTCCCTGAAGGTCGGACAACCCCAACATGTAACGCAATGTGAGCTATTAATAAAGATAGGGAGGAAATACTACCTTATAAACCAACTTCCATAAAAGTAATTTTAATGTTGTAAGCCTTGTATAAAATGGAATTATTCACTACACACATTGTTAAATTTTTCAGTAGTAAGTAGAATAGGATCATTTTTAAATAGATAAACTGTATGTAAATATTTGGTTAGTCTGGGAAGTGGACCAAGGATATAATAAATTGGTGTTTTTATTTGTAACACAGTAGTTGCACATACTCGAAAACGTATATTTAAACATCTCCAAAAATCATGTAAAATAATCATAAGATATTAAAAAGTATACATATAATTCGATAAAAGAAACAATATACTTAGCCCATTATTTCACATCAAAAACATAATTACGTAATGAAAATAGCTTTAGTCCTCAAGCAAGTGCGCAGTACAAAAGACATCAACGGGATGTAGGGTACGCTCTCCAAGACGACTTAATTTGAATCATTCATAATGAAACGCTTATATTAATAATATCTCTATTATTATTTTAATATACTGTTACTACCCCTTTGACTACAGTTGTTGTTGGTACACAGGTCACACTTTACGACCCATTATGTAAATCGTACACTGAACATAGTATCCTTATAGTCAACCATGAAAAAAGAGGCCGAGTTATAGTATAATGGCATTTGGTCAGACGTAAACAGGTCGTATACCTATAATTGCTGTGACTAGATCAGGTGACACTAAATTCCTACTTTCTTAATTCCCATTTCCTTGTAGCAATTTCAAACTAAGTCTTATACAAGCTTAATTTAAAAAAAAAATACAAAAAACTTTGGAGTCATGAACAACAATCACTCTTTAAAACAGTTCTAAGCTAAGCCAATTAGAGCTATCTTCCAGTATGGCAGATTAAGTTTTCTTGGGTCTATCAGAGCAACTGGATGGAGCTAGCATGGCCAGGGCCATACACTTGTCCCTCAGGTGGCAAAAAGTTGCCATACCAGTAGAGAAAACTAACTCTTCTGAACTTTTCCACAATATCATCAATATGAAAGCTGCCGTGAATGTGTGTAGTACGCAGGTTTTCATCTTGAAACTATTATTCAGGCTCAAGTACATGTACTAAGTATGTGGTACCGTCTGGCGCATAGTTCAACATACAGCATTACTGCACTACCGTGGAAGCCCAGCGGATGGTGAAATGAAATGAAATTACACGTGGATGTTCATGCTAAAGTAAAGATTTGTGTTTCGTAAAATATTGCACATTCTTAACAGTCTGGTGAGGAAGGTACCATGTACCAATGCTATATCCCTTTATTAAGAATTGCATTTTGTTAAAATGGAACCACACGCTCCTCGGTTAAAGGTCTCAAACCATTGTTTGCAGCCAATAACAACGCTCAGATCATATGATTATAATAATGATTGCATAGGACAATATCGAGTCAAATGCTAAGCCAAGCTCTAGCTAACACGACAAAATAGTGATGCGTCTAAAAAATGATCAAATTTGATCGTTTATGGTAGCATCCCTCACAAACGCGAACACTTATAAATTGGCGGCCTTTGCAATCTTTATCCATGCTATGACAATGTTCCATCTGTACTGTAATGCATCTATTACTACGCCTTTAAGGAATAGAGACAATATAATATGCATGTATACTTCTCTAGTATGAGTATAATAATTATGCATATTTGTGTAGTACTTCCCCGCTCGATTGAATGATTGAGCATAAATTGAAATGGGAAATACTATAATATCATTCCTTCTACGGTCATTTTACTACTTATCATTTCAGCCGAATCGACGATTGTCGTCGAATGGAATGAAATTGAAAACAAAAAATACACTAGACTATCCCAAGCTCCAATAAGAAACAAGTTCTGACGCAAGAACTTAACGGATATGAACATAATACGTTTAAATAAAACTGCTCTTCAGCAATGTATCGTGCACATCAATTAACATATGCACTGTTGACGTTTGCATTAAGGCCAAGGGATCGACTCAATTGACTTACCTCTTGTTTAGGTATATTATCGAGCGAAATACACCTCGAAAATGTACTGTACAAGTATGTACATGACTTAAACATACGCGTCATAACCCCGAAGTAATACGTCTTGGTCAAAGTTAAATTGGTTGCTATCAGTTGAGCATTTCTTCATGTTAAAACTATCAGATTATAAACCCACCACGACTCCCATATTGGAAAAGAGTGAAACTGTCATGTTCAACAAAGCATCATTAATAACTATTGTAAGAATACTTGTGCAACAACCAATTTGGCTCATTATTGAACCTGTTATAACAGTCAATGCTACACAATGAAACTTATTTACGAGACATAAGAGAAAGATTAACATTTTTCAATTTAAAGTAACATCGTCCCTCATTTACATAATTTATAGCCGTAAGATTAAATATAAAATTATATGAATGGCGTTCACGGTCATAACGATTGTAGGTACAAACGTGACCAACAACAAAAACAAGAACTGCGTGCGTTATCGCGTATTGCCATAATACGTATGTGAACAGTAAATCTGCATCTTTAAGAGTTACCAAAAAAGGAGAAATTTATATCGCCATGTGGCAGTGGCTATTGTATCCTTACTCCATTGTACTGCAGTTACCTTTTTAATGTTTTGCCTTTTTGAAGATTATTGATCACAAAAAGGCGATTACATTCAGGCACAATCTGTTCGCCGAACGACTACAGTTAGTGAAATTGTTATTTATGCCAATTCGATTTATTGCTACTGGAGTTTAAAACAATTTTAGTCTTTCTTATAGAATAAAGTATATTTTATAGTGGCATCGGATTTTGGACATTGGACTGCTGTTTTTCGTATCTATCCCGATGCAGTTAAAGTTGCTTAGGTCACTCTCATACCTACAATCCTACATCGATGACCAATGTCGATAATGACGTTTGTGACCAGTTCACTATCATACCGAGATCTATGACCAATGTTTGATGTTTATGAGCATCTGTATACGTCAAACTCAATACCCGTTGATTTGTTTACGTTATAATATCTCCTTGACACTCATATGACTTTATGTAATGGACAACGATCAGTCTCAAGAAAAAACGTAAATTATGAGGAATAAAGTAAATACCAAAATTCCCAGGCTCATACGTGTTACAAGGAAATTGACTTAAACAAGTCAACATCCGACGTTGCTACACTTAAGTGACGGTTACTCAAGGGCTCGCTATATTTTTTTTATACCAAAGATGTTCTGCACGTGACCGCCAGTTGTTCTAGGAACCGTACACATGTCTTGGCGAACACGTTGCCTACACCACTTTAGATAATTTATACGGGCGTTTTAATTACCTGTTTTACGACCTTTAATAGTTTAATACTTTTATTTTATAAAATAAACAAAGTAGCATGCTACTAGGTTTAAATATAAAATATCACCTGACAGAAATAGTTTAAACATTTATTAAAGGTACATAGTATTATTCACCTGACATTTTTCTCTGTATAATTGAAACCTTAAAAATTTAAAATTACCCTTACTAATATGATAAATAAAAAAATTGTTCAGTTTGTTCTCTTTTATACAAAATAATAACCGAGTTCTATGGGCTTCTTGGACGAAATCTGTCAATATATCTGAATTTGTATTGAAAAATAAATGACGCTTTCAAAAAAGGCCTTATAAACCATGATAATGCAATTTCAAAATGGGCTATAAATTAAGAACACTTTATCAAATATATATCTGTAAAGGATAAATTAAAACTATCTTAGAATATAAGGAAACTATATCTTACTATTAAGTAGGTACTTATCTATATAAAACCACAGAATTCCTCAGTTCATTTTGATCTGCGTAAGACTAGGGTCACTGGCTAGCTATAGGGGAGTACAAGTTGCGCGGGGTAAAAAGTGATGGCTGCTGCGGCTGTATCCAATCGCATATATTGCGGAAACAATAAAACTCCATCATCGATGCTCGCGTGATAGATATTATAAAATTGTCTGAGAACACCGTCAAAGATAAACCGCAAAATTGTTCAACAATTTTATGCGCTTCAAAGACGCTAACGGTATTCTAATTACGAATAGAGCCACAAAAGTATAATAATTAAGCACTATAATCATTCACGAACACTTTGCTTAATAACAGTGTAATATTGCAAACCGATGTTACAAAGTAACGCACTTTTGTAAAGTAGCACATATTATATCTAAGGCATTACGTAGCCGTTACAGAAATCTAAATAGTATATGACTGCTTTTGTAAAATTTTATTTTAAAAAATCGAAACAACGCCAAAGATTCGTATATTTTTTATTGTATAATAAAGATACTTTATCAAAAATCTAATTCAAAATTATTATGAAACATACATTTGTGTAAGAGAATGGATCAGAGTAATAAAAGTGGCTCGAACGTGATTCTAAAACGATCATTAGGATTATTTCATGTTTTAACATGAAAGTCATTTTATGTTAAAACGACCTATAATGGAAATCGTCTTTGTGGTATGTATTAAGATACCTAAAACACCATTCGTCATTGTATAGCTCAGTTTTTATCTCGACCATTTACGACCACCTAGGACCGTTGTCATCTTTATCACAACTTTAAATATCAAGTTACTTGCTTAAGAACATATATTTTTGTATAATCCAACGACCAAGGTAATATTTTGGTTACAAAATTAAAAAAAAATGAGACCATTATTTTTTATTTTAAATGTACCTAGTGTAATATTTCATTACTTCACGTTGTAAGGTCATCTCCTCTTTGTGATCTCCGTGACACATTGGAATAAGACTGTTTTGGAACAATGTGCTTGACTTGAACCACCCACGATTTTTATACGAACATTTCCAAAATCGCAACAACCAGCTTGCATTGATCATTTAAACATGAAATAACTCGGGTACTGCCGAAGAAATTAATAACACATTATTTGACTAACAACTGGTACAACAATATGAAAAATGCTACCAGAATTTTTATGTATTCAATTGATCATGTACCTACCTAACCAAATTTCATTTCATTTTGATTCAAGGATAATCTGACCTATTTGTAAGACCCAAACTCAAAGAGAGCAACATTAAACAGCTTTTTCGCGCCGATTATTTGCATACACTGCTGAAATATCACTGATCCCTACAAGTAAGTGATTAAATAAAATTTACTTAAAAAGACCTTCAAAACTTGAATAACGGTATTGTTTTAACGGATAAACAAGTAACACTCATTTATTCAACAACATGGAGATAATTATTCGTTCCATGATACCGGATTTTTTTTCAACTAGTTAGTTAACTATTAGTCGGTTTTAGCCTTGAACACTTCGCTAAACATATTTGGGTCATTAACCCTCGCCAAATCTGGTTGTGATTCACGGTGTGATCAACATAATAATAAAGCGTTGAACAGTTTTTGCGACCGTTGCTCGTAGTAGAAGACGACGAATTCGAGTCGCTCTATTGTACTGAGGTGGTATTGAAAAATATACAGAAGGATAATTATATTCGTAGGAGTATCAGGCGTAGGAAGGTAGTTATTAAAACCACTAATTCGTGTTTAGATAACGCATCAGTTAAAACAGTACACTCTAGAAAACAATAATGATGACTATGCTTTTTTGCAGAAGAAGATTGAGAATTTATAACTAAATCTAGCTGTAAGGAGCCATTAATCGTTAGATATTGTTCGGCTATTTTGGAATGTCTGAAGATTAATATTGATATAACACTCTTACATATGGTCTCAACGGTGTGAGTCCACATGCGGTCGCGCCCACAATAAATAATTGAAAACAAAAAATGTCCTTCGGGGCGACCTTTTAACCGCTTCTTCACCGCGAAGCGACGCAGTAAGATATGTTCCGTGTACTATCGGTACTTATACTTATGGAAAAAAGGCTCCAACGGAATTTTATGTACTCCGACTAGAGCGGTTCTTCATAGTGTCTTACGTTTTATAATTCGTTAAATGCTAACAGCGTCCGATAACCCCGCCTGCAAGGTCGCACTAGTCCGCCCCGTTGCCTCGCTAGTTTTTATTTATTCCTCAGGCAAGTTTTACTGCCGCCTCTAAATGGATACAAGTATAACGAATGTTTTAAAATGTTATATTTTAACAAAGGTAAATCTAGTATAATCAATCTCTAATTTAATCTAAGTTGTCTGATCAAAACGTGATTGTTTGAGGTTACTTTATATTACGTGGAACAAAAAACGAGGCATTGCAAGCATAAAAAATATAACAAATATATAGTTCGTATGTGAAGCACACAGTTTCGGAATAAACAACACTCCTTTAGTCTTAGAATTAATAATGTGTTCAAAATAGCAAGCTTAACTAATGTAATTAAATTATAGTTATATTTGTTTTTTTTTATTTATTTAGCTCGTTAAAATGATGTCCCCTAAAATGATGAAGAGTCTGAATAGAGAATTGAGGATCACTTTCACATGTTAACTGTGACACTCACTTCACTTGAAGAAACCAGGATGTACAGGCGCTGGCTCCTAGTTGCCAAGTTTCATTAGTATGGCAGAGAAAGGATTTTTGGAATAGTTCGGTTAGATTTTCTTACACCTTTGAACGAAATTAAACCAATTACAATGATGAGTTTAGTTAAATAATTTCCTATAAACTAATGCCAAAAATAAAATAATGGGGATAACGCTCGAGTATACCTTACCAAACAATAAAATTTCCAATGCTTTACTACCAAACACTGTACATTGTATTATAGCGCGTTAATTGTAATAGTGTAATATAGCACGGACAACCCATTATTAATAATTTTGAAATAATATTTTTCTTATGATTTATGTGTCGATAATTACTTGAAACACAAGTCATAAGCATACCGCCAATTGCGTTAAGGTTATTAATGTCTTTCATATCAAGTGATTGCTTGATATTTTAACAATTGTAATGTAATCAGTGGTTACGCTATTACCCATACAAACTTCAATAATTGGGTCCAAATACTTATAAGCGACCAAGAAATCGCAATAACCACATATTACTTTTCAAGTTTCCGCCTCAGTAATTTTATAGTGCCTTCGAAAAAATGCTATTGTGCATACGAAAAATTTGCTTCGAAGGTGCTGACTGAAAGTGTGGATGGTCTCAACTTCATCGGAATTGAGGTTGATTTAATTTCATAAATAATTTTATAGTGCCTTCGAAAAAATACTATTGTGCATACGAAAAATTTGCTTCGAAGGTGCTGACTGAAAGTGTGGATGGTCTCAACTTCATCGGAATTGAGGTAGATTTAATTTCATAATTAATATTCTGGACCTCAGGGCGGCCCATTTTTTATTATACATTCTTTGCTGTGATCTTACGATTATCATGTGACAATTCTAAAAGATCTTTAGCACGCACATTTCCGTCAACGATGTAGTCGAAAGTTTTCGGATCAAGCACAATGACGACGACGTCCTCTGTACCACAACCATGATAACTGCTTCGGAAGCTGGATTTTTACATAAGATTCCTCACCAAAAATTTATGTCCGTGGCATAAAGTGCAGTATCGTCGTAGGTATTAGAAGCATAAATTTAGTTTAAAATTGGTGTTTCATCATAATCTACCGTAGTTAATATTTGAGAAATTACTGCATAAGAGCAGCGAGCATCGATCTTTTTATTTTGGAGGATACTGTAATGTACCTTTATATAAAAATCGTTGAGGAGACTGAGCGTTTATTTATTTATTTATTTTTGTGTTATCACATGATATTCTCCTTGAGTACAAGGAAAAACAATTCTATGATACTAGATGGCTAGGATTCTACGTGCAATCATCAAACCGTATAACATTAGTCTGAATAATTTACTGTATTTAAAGTCGAGCAGCGGCTCGAGAATCGCTAATTATTGCCAAAATTTGTTGCGGAGAAGGCTGCCGTTAATGGCTATATAATGAGTGTTCGTATTCAAGGTTGCAGCAACTATTCCTCGACAGGAAACACTGAGTAACAGAATAGATATGGACGCGGTAATTACGAGGCCTTGACTTACCGTTTTAGAATAAAAACCGCGCTGTTTAAACTGTAGCGCACGCGTGTTTATGCATGTGACTTTATTTGGTTTCAATTTAAGTCAAATATAGTTTTTGAGTTCAACTGCAATACTTTTTGTACGTATACTGCTTTGGGAATGTTTACGATGATTCTTGTTTATTTGCTAGTCGTGCGAATAGTTTTTCTCATGGAAAAATAATTACAAAGGCTAGATTATGGTGGGGTGATTATGGACAGCTGGTAATTGCGGACATTCCATATAATATATATTATTTTCTTTGAGAATTCATATTTCTAGGTTCAACTAGCTCAGTGGTGCAGTGTCGAGTGTATGCGACTATTGTGCTCGGGGTCGACTCCAGGTCAGAACATGTTTTGATGTGATCTGCCAAATGTTTGTGTGGTTTCGATGTTTTCTATGGAAAATATGTATATATTTAGAAATTTATAAGAACGTTTTTCAGTTATTACAAACTAAACGGTTATACTCAAATGTGAATTTCGGGATAATTCTACTAGTTTCAAAGCGTCAAGCTAAGTCAGAAGTTAGCTGTTATATTTTTATATACATATATTTCACCTTCATCAATTGGCGCAAATTTCTCAAAGGAGTGTACAAAGTTTTCGCTTCACGTATTATTTATTAAGTATACAGACTCGTATATGAATGTATAAGTACCAATATTTCTTATAACAGAACAAGTTATAAAAAATACGAAACAAGTTGTTAAAAATAATAGCAAAAAAAGTAGTAGACGCACAAACCAATACGGGGACTTAAAACTTAACATTAAAATATTAGTTTATTTTTATTAAAATGTAAAACATGTTTTGATCACATAAAGTTTGCAATTATGACGCGTTTAGTTTATAGCATAATAATTAACGAAATGACGTCAGCATGAATCTCTAACGGTGAGCATATAAGTGCTGATATAACCATGACCGTGGTAGAAGTACAGTAAGTGATTATGTATTAACACACACTCATTACCTACTATATAAAGTCAATATTCTGACATTAATTATTTATACCGGTCTTGTATTGCGTCGTTATATAAATGCCGAGCAGATATTTGAAGAGAATTTTCATTTTTAGGTAACTAGAAAAAACATGAAAAGTACTCGGATACACAGACGTGCATTTATGAAGCGATTGATGAATCTGCAAGAAGCTAAAGAAGTATACATGGATCGCGAAGCCTGGCGATCTGTCCTCTCTGACTATCCCGTCAGGGATAACGCGTGAAGCGTAACTAGAAGACGTAGCGACTCAACCTGTGTTGCCCTGTAATGATGTTACTGGGATAAAAAAAGGGGATAATACCAGGATAAAAAAATAGTCTAGGTACTAATCCAGGGTATCGGGCTATCAGCTACCTCCACGAATACTTTTAATGATAATTCTAGCCAGTCTAGCCGTTTGAGCGTATAGAAGTAATAAATAAATACAATCACAAACTTTTACTTTTATAATAATAGTACCAATAAATCTTATTACCTTCACTAAATTGAAGATGGGTTTTTCGAGATTAACTGATAATGACGAGATCCGTTCTCGCCTTCCGACATATGAATAAATGATAGTACATATACCTATTGCCCTCATTGTCCTAATTAATTAACAATAATAATAATACTAATTACTTTAAGTACTAAAGCGCGAATATTTCCACAGCAATATACTATTTCATACTAATTGATACTGTAACACAACCTTGTCTAGAGGGCAAACAATGTTGATCATAGTACATATATACTCGTATTTATTGAGATGTGAAGTGGGTATGCAAATTAAAACGGTATCACACTTATTGAATACTCATGAAGCTAAATGTATCACGTTAAGTTTCGTTTTGCAACTTACGTACTAAATACGTCTACATATTATTTCATAAACCGCTATAATATTCCTCTGACATACATTTTGAGCTTTATCATTTCCATCTTTTCCGTATAAAGTATACCGACAACGACATTCCATTTCATCTGTAGCAAACTTTATTCCGAATTCGTGACGTGTCTCAAAGTCAAGACATTTTTTGCAAAGTTAAACTGCAATGTGTATTTACTGCATAACGACATCTCGCAAAATTTGTTGAGACGATTCGGACTTAATGTGTTTAAACTTTAAGTTTAGTTTGAAAATGTGGTACGTAATATTAATGTAAATAAAGTCCTGAAGATAAAGAATAATATTAAGGTATAATAGCTTTAGGAAACACTTGAAAATTGAACAACGCTGGCAATTTCGTGGTCACGTTTTAAGTACCTGTTTCACACAGGTAAACTATCCTTAAAGGATAGACACACATATACTACCGCGGACTTTTCTATAGAGCAAAAAGGCACAATATCTCTTTACATTGTTTTGTTATAATATACCTTTTCATAGTTTTCGATATAAGCCCAAAGGTCTGCCTAATTTTTCTGACATCTTGAACATAAATCGTCATATTTTAACCAATTTACATATAACCTTGACAAATTATATACTTAAGCCTGCCTCGTGAATCACTAATATTTGATGAAACACATGACTTTCTGTTTAATACTTTTTAAGTTTATCGCAGACAGAGAGACGCGACGGACGACTTTGTATCATGAAATAATTGTTATTAAGATATCTGACACATTACTTCATTAATATTAATGTATTCAAGTAGATATTTAGCTCCTATTTAATGGATAAATGATTTTGATAATTTGAAATTCCGATATGGTTTGCATTACATTACATACATTTGTTGCTGATCGAATATAAAATATTTGAATCCTACAAAGCGTAAATCTCTTTAAAAATGAGCAAGAACCATCCTTCCCTATTGACGATGAGATTTGAAAAAACGAGTCCGTGCTTCACGCCCGGCTGCACAGACGCATACAATTATAAAAGCACCACACAAAAAATGCTCAACAATGGCAAGTTTCGTCCTTGGGTCCCTAACAAAAGTTGAGAAAGGGCAAAGAAACTCGTTTGGACGAACCTTAGAACTTTCACTGATTATTACCTACGGTATAATAACAGGCTTTATTTTGCAATCATAGACTTTTATTGTTTCCTTGAATGAAACTGGACACGCTTTGATTTGGAATTAGATTTCTTTTAGTGCAAATAAGGCTTCCCTGATGTATTAAAAACGCTGTAGCCGAATAGCTGAGATTTGGGGAGAGATTGACTTTGTCGCTTTATATGTTTGCATACTAATTGCCCTAAATATACGTAGTTATATCATACACTAGATGACCCCCAAAGCTTCGCTCGTGGAATATTTCGACCTCCCGTCGCACCTATTTAATCCCGTCGCTTATAAATTCCACAATGATACATAAAAATTTGCCCGATTTGTCGACATTTATGAACACTGCTCAGCTCCCTATTGTAGTAGCGTAATGATATATTTACATTTATCGAGGAAGCCTATAGCCTTCCTCGATAAATGGGCTAACTAACACAAAAAAATGTTCAAATCCGACCAGTAGTTCCTGAGATTAGCGCGTTCAACCAAACAAACAAACTCTTCAGCTTTATAATATTTAATACAAACAAACATACAAACAAAGTTTTCCTCTTTATCTACACAGATATTTATTAGATCTACAATTAATTAGAACATTTTATGGATCTATCTTTTATAGTTTAGGCAGCGTACGCAAAATAAGTAACTTTTCTGGTTGATTTTTTACACCTTGTGTCCGAAGAACCCAAATATCTTACGGAACCCTATTTTTTTCCAAAATAATATATAGCCTATGTTACTCGTGAATAATGTAGCTTTCAAATGGTGAAATAATTTTAAAATCGGTACAGTAGTTTTTGAGTCTATTCATTACAAACAAACAAACATACAAACAAAGTTTTCCTCTATTATATTAGTATAGATCTATGTAGTTGCGACTGTTCGTATTCGGTTTTTAGTATAATTATGTCATCACATATAAATGTAATACTACGGAGGCGAGTATTACAGTTACAGAGACACATACCAGTGACGTCAACGAGGAATCATGCATGCCTCCGACGCCACGTGAATACGTTAATAAAAAACCGAGGACGATATAGTTACAACACGTTTGTATAGATTTTCAACAAAATGACATTGACAATGGAATTTTAAACGAATTATAATAACAATAGAATGATTTTAATGTAACACCAAGATTAAATTATATTTTTTGATTTTTTCAGAACGGGGGTACTTTGGAGAAAACAAGAAGGAAAGTAAAAAGCCATCAAAAGAACTTAGATTTGTGTCATCCATACTCGGAGGAGATGTCCCTTACGGCAGCCAGAGAGGTCACGTCCTTACACAAGCAGAACGTAAACAATATTTACCTGTTGCCCCTGGAACAAAGAAAACTGATGAAAAGCCTTTGATAAAAGAAGAAAAAGATATTGTGGATTGTGACCGTGTAGTATTACCTAATCAAAATAACCCGTCGCGAGGGCCATCACCAGATATTGACAATAGCGTTACCTGTCAAAAGGTATCAGTTATTCAAAGAACACCTTTGCTACAAAATAATAAAAAAGAATTAACTGACGTTAGTATTCCAAAGACACTACCTACACCTGAACCTGAACAAGAACAACCCATAGATTACGCAATTGCAAAAAAGCGGGGAGAGTCAGAAGATGAAGAGGCAGAAAAAAAAATTAGAGAACAAAGAAGAACAAGTAGTTCCAAAATTGCCAACGGAATTTTACCGCGACCCTCTCTAATACTCCGTAACCGTCCTGCAAGTAAATTACCTGGACTGATTACTGCTGCTGCGGGGCACGGTAGATCAACCGGTAACAACAGCTCCAATAGTGGTTCCCAAAGTACCGGCGGGTCAAGTAGCTTTGGTTCAGGTAGCAGTGGTACAGCTCCTTCTTCTGGTGGCGGTGGAGCTATGGGGGGTGGCTCTGGAAGTGGTGGAAATGGACGCGACGGTCGTTCTAACTACGGACCTAATAGTCCACCTACAGGCAGTCTGCCACCTTTCTACGAAACATTAGGACCCTCCACAAAAGGAGGCCAAAATTCTTTTAATGCAAATAGTACATTTTCTACAGATTTCAATATCAATGGATTCAATATGGATTGCGAAAACAATGATAATGCTACAAATTTCCCAGAACAAAGCAAACAATATTCTTTAATGCAAAATGCTCATTATGGATTAGCCTTAAAAGATGAGGATGTAGAATATGAAAACAAATCGTTGGAAAATATAGGCGTAATGGGTAATTATGGAAATAATTTTGACGACTCTATGGTAGTTGATATGCATGAAGATGTCATAGATAACTATCATTTTAACAATACCCTAACATTCACCGGTACAAATGAGAGTATTTTAGGTAATCTATCGGATTCAGAAGATATTGCTAATTTACTAAATCCTCACGTTGAATCTATCACCGATTCGGACATAAGAGAATCATCATCAATTACTCCAGATTCAGTACATAACCCTGTAGACATTGAGACAGCACTACAAGTTAGTAGGCAATACTACGAAAAGAATTATCTATTCAACACAGAAAACAGTGCTTCATCGTATAATTTTCCTAAAGAACGACCAGATTTATTAATGCAGCTTAATCCAGCTCTACTACAACAAGAAGGACAAATGCAGCAATTGCAAATCCATGTGCAACTTCAACAAAGGCAGCAAATATTATCGCCGGGTTTCCCTTTCACGAGTCATCCGGCATTAGATCTCGATTCACCAACTGGAACATCACTACCGTCACCTGGTGGCAACAACTCGCTGGATGGAAGCAGTAACATCGACAATGCATCACTCAGCTCTGCTGCCGCTGTAAGTCTCAAGAAAGGCTCTGCCAGTAATGGCAAAATTCACATTTTGCAACAAAGGGTAAGCATTATTTGATTTTAAGGCGAAGCTTTATTTTCTTTCTTCCATGTCGTCCTATAAACTATAAAAATAATGACGACATCGAAGTTATTAATAAATATTTACGACGCCGAGCCTGAATCAACTATGCTTTCACTTATATGCACTTTTTCTTTCTATTTAAGTATTCATGTCACAATCAAATTTAAAGTTAATTTCTTTCTTATCTATAATACTTTTATATATATATTTGTAGTTAAAATCTATCTTTTTCTGACTAATCTGTATTATTACTTTAAGTAATACAGTGTTTGTTTTATTTACAGTTGGGTCTACCAGCTGAATTACCCTTAGAATTTATAAATGGCGGACACGGCGTGAAAAATCCATTAGCAACAGAAGCCAATGCTCGACAAAGAGAAGAAGAAAAAAGCAAACAAATATTAGTAAGCGAGGACGATCCAACGAAATTTGTGTGCAGAGTTTGCTCAAAGAATTTTAGTTTACAGAGGCTTCTAAACAGACACATGAAATGTCACTCAGATGTCAAGAGATACTTATGCACTTTTTGTGGAAAAGGCTTTAATGACACATTCGATTTAAAAAGACACACAAGAACGCATACAGGAGTCCGACCATACAAGTGCAATCTCTGTGAGAAATCGTTCACTCAGAGGTGTTCTCTAGAATCTCACTGTCTCAAAGTACATGGAGTCCAACATACTTACGCGTATAAAGAGAGGAGAACCAAGGTACGTATTCTCATTACATTGCCTTATTTTCAAGTATATTTGTACATACTGTTGGGTAAACGGGATCCTCACCAAGATCTCCGGGGCCCAAGCGACCTGACCTTCTACCTGTGCACCTGCTAACTAATAGACGACGCAAAGAGGCGGGCGCGGATCGGAAGGTCAGATGGCAGTCGTTCCTAATAATCCAAATATCAAAAGTTAAACGATAGCTGCTCCTAGCAGCCAAATAAAAGTGGACCCCATGTTCTGACCAACCAGGGAGCAAATAAATGCCAAATGCAAGCCGGCTATATTTTGGCAATATATCTTATATTTTATTAAAAGAAAACTATTTGGTTTCAGATGTATGTTTGCGAAGAATGCGGTCACACAACATCAGAACCAGAAGAGCATTACATGCATTTAAAAAAACAACACCCGTATTCACCTGCGTTACTAAAATTTTACGACAAACGTCACTTCAAATTTACAAATGCTACGTTCGCTAATCAGCTACTAGGCCAGCTTCCTATGCCAGTACACAATTAACTTAGCATTAGTAATAGAAATGTTGCAATACTATTTGCAGTCATTGTGGACATATTTGTGATATGAATGAAATATGTCTCTCAGGTGGTTAAGTCCTCCTAACAGAAAACAATTCGAACTTGACATTATAATAATGAACGTTTTAGATATTTTGGAGGTAACCAAAAAATGTTGAATTTCCTTTTATCCTTGATGCTCAAAGCAGAGTGCTTTTTCGTCTTTATTGATATGGTGTAAAATTTTTCAAAAACATGATTGTCAGAGTGCAATACTATTTGACATATTTATTTACTATGAACATTGTAGACTTTCTGGAGATAACCAAATATGTGTTATATTTCTTTTTATTCGTAATGTTCAGAGCAGTGTTTTTTGCCTTTAATGATGATACAAAGTAAAATAAATATTCTCTATTGGTCTGAGAGTGACATACATAACATCTATTGATATAATTAAAATAATTTGAAGTATTGCTTGAACTTAAATCAATAGGTAGGTATTTATTCCGTCCGATATGAATAATAATAAAAAAAAAATGAGTTTACAAGAGAGAGATCTTACTATAGTTCAGGATTAATTGAGCTTGCATAATAAAATGCCAAAACTTTATAATATGATGTCTTCCAAACAACTCTTAACTTAATAAAAGGAATTTAATACATTTCTTTTTTACACGGAATAAATAGTCTTAGTGGTGTTTCATTAAAAAAATACCTAATTTTTAACAGTCACAAGAAAAATTAATATTAGCCCGTGAAGATGGGTAAGACTGCTATTTAAAAAATCAAATTATCGGGTATTATGTGCAATCTTTGGTGATGGATTGGGTTTAACGTTTAAGTGTAACATAAGATAGAATAAATAATGTAAGTAAATAAATAAAACTAACATAGATCTGTCTTATGGGAAACTATGTCAGTTTCATTTCAAATCAGCTAGGAGAGATTATGTGAGATTGTTTCATGCGATCAACCACACCACCAAATAAACACTTACTTATTATTTCATATTTGACTAACATTTTTTTTGTTAAGCTAGTTGAGACATATAAAGCACGTGATAGAGGGACGAGCTCACGAAAGTACGTTGGATTTGATAGTAAACAACATACCTACCGGCTTTTTATATGCTTCGTCATTGTAATGTGATGTTTATTGGCTGAGTGGTTGTTCGATGTTTTACTCGGATGGTGCTAAAAAAGAAGATGCTGGCTTGAAATGAAACAATTTATGGATTGGATGACACTTCTTGTCCGATTCATAAAACGATGTCAAAGATATTCTTTGATAACGATTAAATTCGCGGTAAGAATTCTCTTTCCTCGTTTTAGTGATACTAGCTATTAAATATTTCACAAATTTATAACAAATTACGTCACAATTTTAATTTGTATGTACCTATAAAATGTTATGTTTGTTTTGTTTGTACTTATTAATAAGGACAAAATTGTTTAAATTCGAAAGTGCCGCCCACCGATGGCGACACGTTAAGTCGTACCAAGTTGAACTGCATTTTTAGAATAATTTATGTTATTTAAAGGAAAATATTGATTAATAAGAGTTTGTGCTGTGAGTGTGTGGATGAGAATATGTATTGTATACATGTTATTTAACGCATCATTTCTTAACATGAGATACTGAGATCAGCAAAGTTAATGAAAGAGAATTTGAATGCTCAATAAAATTAATACATGTGCGCTTTCACAGTGAACCTTGTGAAGCATAGATTTTATTAGGCATCTATAGGATTGTAAATATATAAAATTTAGATATTAGTACTATTTTAACAACATATTTCAATAAATATGTTTGTAGTACATATTTACTTAGCATTTATGAGATTTTTAAAAAGTATTTTGTACAATTTGGTAAGATAAATAAAATTTGAATTTTTGATATTGGCTTATCAGCGGTAGAATCGTCGAAAGCAGTTTGTAATAATTGTGATAGCGCAATGCCTTCGTTATACAATAATTGTCTGTTGCATTTATTAGCATTTCGATGTCAAACTCTAATTTAAGAAAGAAACAATTTGTTACACTGTATTGGTAAGCAAATATATCATCAATAAAACGTTTGTAGTTTCATTTAAGTGTAGCCGAACATACTTAGGTACTGCATACTACAATTTTTGTTGAATGTTCCTTAACTGTAACAGCAATTTGGTTATGGAGTAAATTACCAGAGCCCCAATTCTCGATCATACGACTTAAAGCGAAATTTACTGGTGATAAGTCTTTTGTCTCTTAATATGAAACAAATGACATTTCGACAGCGAATTTCCGTCTTCGCTTTCAAGTACTGCATACTACAATTTTTGTTGAATGTTCCTTAACTGTAACAGCAATTTGGTTATGGAGTAAATTACCAGAGCCCCAATTCTCGATCATACGACTTAAAGCGAAATTTACTGGTGATAAGTCTTTTGTCTCTTAATATGAAACAAATGACATTTCGACAGCGAATTTCCGTCTTCGCTTTCAAGTCGTGTGATCGAGAATTGTGATCCAGTGGAAATTAGACGAGCCAAGACATTGCCTTAAGTTCAAACTTTTGTTTAAGGGCAGGTAGGCAGTTATAAGTGTTACTTTGTGACCTACATGAATAAAGATTTTTCACTTTCACTTTCATTTTAACCCGAAGGTTTTCTGCGCTTTAGTGGATCTGGAGAAAGAATTTGATAAAGTTGTGAGAGAAACTCTGTGGTACTCCTCCGTGTGGCCTGGCTGACCATCCACACCATCTCCGCGCAGGATATGGCGTGGACGGCCAGCTGCTGCGGGCGATACAGTCACTTTATATGGACTGTAGAGCTTGCGTGCGATCAAAAGGGATGTTCACCTGGCGCCTCTATTTGACGTCTGTTCGGGCGTCAAACGGGGTTGTGTTATGTCCGCCTTGGTTGTGTTTTTCATAGTGTATCTAATAGTTGGCTGCAAAAGTTAAAAGATTATGATGTGTTGTAAAATTGGAAACTTTACAGTACATGGTCTGTTGTACGCTGATGATGCGGTAGTGATGGTCTCATCGGAAGCCGACCTTTAGGCATTAGTCACTAATATGAAAGTAGCAGTCTTCGCTGCATGTTCAACTAAGAATTGGGTATTTGAAAGAGAAAAAGTAGGAACTAATAGCAAGATTTTGGACATTTTATTTATTACTACTTAAAGCATAAATTTATTATTGAATATCATTAACTCCTACTAATATTATAAACGCGAAAGTTTGTAAGTATGAACGTTTGATGATACTTACATATAAAAACTACTGAATAGAATTTAAAATAAACTTTACAATAATATAGCTTATCTATCAGAATAACACATAGGCTACTTTTTTTTCCCGGAAACAAGTTCCTTTAGATAACGGGAACGAGAAAACTTCATCACGCGGGCGGAGTCGCGGGCTTCAATATAAAGTATATCATAAACCCATAATAAAATCCAACACAATAACAGAGATGTTCCATTTCGATTGCTACTGCCAATCATTTTTACTGTGGCGTGCCAGCGGAAAACAATCGTCAATCTTGGCGGGGGCTGAGGAAGCGTTTTGGTGCCTACGCGACTTGGCCTACCTGCCCTTAAAGAATAACTGGCTTCAGAAAAATTTGTTAACATTAAACATAGAAAAGACCAAGTATCTTAAATTTTAATTGCGCAAAAGGGAGTCAATGGGATTACCTCTGTACGTTCATTACTGCAGAGATATGGATAGCAATGGAAAGGATTGTATATGTTTAAAGATAGCGATAACGAATAAAATAAAGTACCTAGGTATTACGTTAGTTGAAACACTAACTTTTAAGCCGCATATCGAAGTTTTAACTAAGCGGGTGCGTAAGTTAATATTTATCTTCAAAAGGATCAGGTATATAGCAGATACAGAACTAATCAAAACGGTCTACTATGCGCTCTGCCACTCTCTTTTAAGTTACTGTATAACCACACGGGTTGGCAGCGGTATAACGCTACTGTTACCCATTGAGAGAGCACAAAGAGCTATTCTCAAAGTAGCAACATTTCGCCCTTTTCTTTATCCGACTAACCTTCTATATAAGGATTGTAAAGTACTAACAGTCCGACAGCTTTTTGTGCTTAATACGGTACTAAAACAGCACTTAGCTCTCCCATACAGCACTGATTCTAACAATAAAATGCATGCACTGAAAAAACTGCAATTAGACGCGAATTCACGGCTAAATTTTATTTATTCTTAGGACCTCTTTTATATAATAGAATGAATGCAAAGGCAAGTATCTATCCATTAAGTTATGCACAGTGTAATCGTGTATTAAAAGTTGTCTTCCAATCTATGTCATACGAGGAGACAGAAAGTCTATGTATTGTAGTTAAATAGGCAAAATTCATGCAAATTTATTATTATAGATATATTTAACATACAGCTAACACTAGTACCTAGTAAGAATTAGATTATAATAGAAGTTTGTGTACAATTCATGTAAAATGGAGTATCCTTAAGCCTGAGACACAGGACTACCTAGTTCAGGCAAGTTTATGACTGAATCTATATTAATTGTGTGCTTGTCGTTTTACCTTTTGATTTAGCGAACTCTGTTTGTAATACTATATATGTCATTAGATAAGTAAGTAACATAGACACTATTGTAGATGTGATTGATGAATAAATTTATTATTATTATTATGTCTCTTCTTTTTACACGGGTATCTTCTTTTTTTTTCTCATGAAGATACCCGGACTTTTGGTAGGCTTACATGGGGACATAGGTTCAACACGCAGAGGCCCTTTGAGAATTTTAATCTAATAGGGAATGGGACCCCCACTGCAGATAGTCCACGCCCGCCTTATGTAGAAGAACGGTAATGGACCACCTCCAATGGGAGTTAAACTATTGTACAATATGCTAACTACCAAATGGGCTATTCAGTTGAAGGTTAAATGGAGTATGTAACTAAAACTATGGTTGAAGACGGCGTCTGCCATTTTAATATATTATTATCAAAATACTGGCAGACGGTGACTTGCCAACTCACTAGATAGGCCCCCTATACAATCGCCATAGGCATGATAAGCCTGTAAGGCGACAGAGGGCAACAACGGTGTGAGCGGCTTTGGGGTGTCGAGCGGTGCGGCGCCGGTTTCACCTTCGCGGGACAGGCCCGGAGCAGGCTTCCCCGTAGTTATGTCCTTGAAAATGACACTTCCACCCCCGAGCATATAGCTCTGGCTCCCTCCCTCTGACCGGCCAATTAAGGCAAGCCAGAGTTGAGATTTGCTGCACTACCGGGAGTAGCACTCTCACTGCTCTCCCGTTAGGCCATTAAATCCTAACCGGTGCAGAAGGGCAACAAAACTCTGAGGAATCGGGACCGATGTGTAGCCACGCACATTCATTTTGCCACAAGCTGCCCTGCGGATGTAAGCTTTTCTAAAACTTACTTTACATTTTTTTGTTGGTGTCAGAAAGTGTATGACTCAAAAAGCGAATCTACTATGCCCTCATAGGGTTGTGTTAATCCTATAAAAGATAACGACTGTCCTCGAGGGTTTTAATTATTATTATTATGTTGTATATCGCGAAACATGCTTCTTTTACGTTGCTTTGTCTCTTTAATAACTGGAACAAAGCACCCTTAAACTCTGTTTCAGGTTTGTGGTTTACTTGCCGTTCTATATCCGAATCACATCCTCAGTCCGGTCACATCTTTGTTTTATTTTACTATACAATTTCTTTCACGCTCTCCTGGTTTACGAAATCTTGCTCTTAGTTTTTATTTATTGTCTTTTAAATATCAGAACCTTAGTTTTACTTGCATTCAAGCAAAGGAAGGACCTTTAACGCTAGCGGTTAAAGTCTAAATCTAAAATGTAGCCAACCATGGGTTGGGTCATTTCTTTGATAGGGAACTTGAGTTTTGACCTGGCAATTCCACAGTTGCGCATAATGATTATTTATATTATGTACTAGACCACTAGCTACTACCTAGGAGAGCAAAGTAGTACTTAGTAATAAATGCCAACAAATCGGGCAATTTTTTATACATTACAAATATTAATTACAAATACAAATCTATTAATTTATATTAGTAATAAATGCCAACAAATCGGGCAATTTTTTATACATTACAAATATTAATTACAAATACAAATCTATTAATTATAATTATTAAATATAAATACTTATTCAAAAATAAATACAAAAAACAAAATTACGGGTCTTCGGGAGTGCCGACAGAAGTGAAAACTAAATTTATTAATAATTTATTTATCTAGACGCGTTCGCGGTTTTTACTTCAAAAATTGACCGGGATTGAATTTTTGATGATGATGTTTAAAAAAAATTCTACTCTATTTACGGTATTTGACCGGATGACGGGGATCATGATGATGATTATATTATTTAGTAGCAAGGTATTGAATCTACCAATTAACTATCAAAAAAAAATCTATACGTGTTCTCCGTCTGCTATATGTACATGCATATATGCACACACTATAGCTGCGTCTCGTAACGGTGTCGCGAGTTCAGAGATTTTATTTCATTTAAAAATATGTGTACGGCGCTAAAAGAAGTTTTCACTTCAAAAAAAGTTAAATATATAAACGACAAGTTAAATGGTATATTAAAAGAAGCATTACCTAAATCGATGCGACGGGAGTTCGAAGCATGTCACGTTCGAAGCCGTGGGGGTCAGCTAGTCATAAATAAAGGCTTAAGGCTTGGTATTCCTGCCGAGGCCACGATTTTGAGTTTTTTAAAACGCGCATCGTAGCAGCAAATCTCAACTCTGGCTTGCCTTAATTGGCCGGTCAGAGGGAGGGAGCCAGAGCTATATGCTCGGGGGTGGAAGTGTCATTTTCAAGGACATAACTACGGGGAAGTCCGCTCCGGGCCTGTCCCGCGAAGGTGAAACCGGCGCCGCACCGCTCGACACCCCTAAGCCGCTCACACCGTTGTTGCCCTCTGTCGCCTTACAGGCTTATCATGCCTATGGCGATTGTATAGGGGGCCTATCTAGTGAGTTGGCAAGTCACCGTCTGCCAGTATTTTGATAATAATATATTAAAATGGCAGACGCCGTCTTCAACCATAGTTTTAGTTACATACTCCATTTAACCTTCAACTGAATAGCCCATTTGGTAGTTAGCATATTGTACAATAGTTTAACTCCCATTGGAGGTGGTCCATTACCGTTCTTCTACATAAGGCGGGCGTGGACTATCTGCAGTGGGGGTCCCATTCCCTATTAGATTAAAATTCTCAAAGGGCCTCTGCGTGTTGGACCTATGTCCCCATGTAAGCCTACCAAAAGTCCGGGTATCTTCATGAGAAAAAAAAAGAAGATACCCGTGTAAAAAGAAGAGACATAATAATAATAATAAATTTATTCATCAATCACATCTACAATAGTGTCTATGTTACTTACTTATCTAATGACATATATAGTATTACAAACAGAGTTCGCTAAATCAAAAGGTAAAACGACAAGCACACAATTAATATAGATTCAGTCATAAACTTGCCTGAACTAGGTAGTCCTGTGTCTCAGGCTTAAGGATACTCCATTTTACATGAATTGGACACAAACTTCTATTATAATCTAATTCTTACTAGGTACTAGTGTTAGCTGTATGTTAAATATATCTATAATAATAAATTTGCATGAATTTTGCCTATTTAACTACAATACATAGACTTTCTGTCTCCTCGTATGACATAGATTGGAGGACAACTTTTAATACACGATTACACTGTGCATAACTTAATGGATAGATACTTGCCTTTGCATTCATTCTATTATATAAAAGAGGTCCTAAGAATAAATAAAATTTAGCCGTGAATTCGCGTCTAATTGCAGTTTTTTCAGTGCATGCATTTTATTGTTAGAATCAGTGCTGTATGGGAGAGCTAAGTGCTGTTTTAGTACCGTATTAAGCACAAAAAGCTGTCGGACTGTTAGTACTTTACAATCCTTATATAGAAGGTTAGTCGGATAAAGAAAAGGGCGAAATGTTGCTACTTTGAGAATAGCTCTTTGTGCTCTCTCAATGGGTAACAGTAGCGTTATACCGCTGCCAACCCGTGTGGTTATACAGTAACTTAAAAGAGAGTGGCAGAGCGCATAGTAGACCGTTTTGATTAGTTCTGTATCTGCTATATACCTGAACCTTTTGAAGATAAATATTAACTTACGCACCCGCTTAGTTAAAACTTCGATATGCGGCTTAAAAGTTAGTGTTTCAACTAACGTAATACCTAGGTACTTTATTTTATTCGTTATCGCTATCTTTAAACATATACAATCCTTTCCATTGCTATCCATATCTCTGCAGTAATGAACGTACAGAGGTAATCCCATTGACTCCCTTTTGCGCAATTATAATTTAAGATACTTGGTCTTTTCTATGTTTAATGTTAACAAATTTTTCTGAAGCCAGTTATTCACTATATTAAAGCTGTGTTGCGCACGCATAAATACCTCTGTCTCTGAGTCAGCAGAAAAAGGAGGGAAGTATCGTCCGCGTACGAAATAATTATTCCATGTTCTAGATTTAAATTACAAAGGTCGTTTATGTATATTAGGAACAAAGTGCTACCTAACACGCTTCCTTGAGGAATGCCAAAAGCGGGATTTTCTAGAATATCGCTAACAATACCGCCGATCCTTACACATTGTGAACGCTCCTCCAGATAACTCTTAAGCTGCTCCCACTGTATACCTCTTATTCCGATATTTTCAAGTTTACGCAGCAAAGCGGGAATAGAAACAGTGTCATATGCCTTAGCTAGATCCAGAAATATTCCTATTGTATGGTTACCCGTATCAAGTTCCTTAGCAATGTAATCCGTTAGTTGAAGGACGGCGTCGGCTGCTGACCTTTTTTCCCTGAATCCGTACTGTTTTTTGGCTAATAGCATGTTATTTTCTAAATAACAAATCAACCTAGTATTGATATTTTTTTCCAGAATTTTGGATATTGCCGGTAGTAAGGAGATAGGTCTATAGTTTGTTACTTGCTTTTTGTCACCAGATTTGTATACAGGAATTATAATAGCTCTTTTAAGGCATTTTGGAAATAGTCACATTGACAGGCACTTTTGGAAAATATAAGTTAGTGGAGGTACTACAATATGCTTGTATTTTTTAAGTATTTTATTCGAAATATTATCCCTTAATACGTTACTAGTAGTAGTAAAATATTTATTATTACAGTAAATTTTACTATAAGAAATTGTAAGGTTTAAAAAATAATCAACATTAAAGAAACAACGAAACGCTACTTTGTAGGCTCATATCTCACTACCTATAATTGCTAGGATTTTGGTGTGAAATTCCATTTATTCGGCATATTAGCCTCATTATAATGGCGTATTGTTTTACCATCAAAACAGTTTACAACTCGTGTTAAATCAAAAATAATGATGTCTCATATAAAGTTCTACCAGGGTGACAATAATTTTATTTTATTTTGCGAATACATTTACATTCAAGAACTGGAGAAAAGCTATGAAAATTAGTAACTTCTAGATCGATCTGAAAATAAAAAATACTAGTAAATAAAAACTTAATATTATTCATCATTAACATTAAAAATCATTAAAAGTGTAATAATGGTAAAAATAAAGAGTAATATAAAAAAATCAACAAATAAAATAAATGCGAGCTTTAGTAGATTCGTGGTCATGGCGTATGTAACAGATCCGAAATATCTGATACTCGATGAAAGAATAAAATTCATGCTTGGTAAATATCACGTTACTAGTAGTAGTAGTGTAAAGCGGCGTATCGACTTTGCGCGGCAAACCATCAAACATTGGCGACGAACCAGTCATTGTCTGTTTTTGAAAGCGCGGCAAAAAATGTTAATTTTAAATAACACGCGCGGCGAAATCATGGAGTACGACATGGTACTAAACAATTTGTATGGAACAGTAAATGTAGTGATTACCGGAACATATATCAGAATAATATGATGAACAATGACAAAAGCGGGCACTGCTCGTCGTCGACGTACATTGTCCACGCGGTGTAACTATTTTGAAAAATGAATAATTATAAATTTATTTCAAAAACACCTATCAGTCTCGCCTATGGCCTCAAAGGGGTAGACATAATATACGCGCCCATTTCACTTTCTGCATTTTTGTCTATATTTATCCAATATGTAAACTTCTCGTGTTGCGGTGTTTGTTACCGATCTCCTCCGAAACGGCTTGACCGATTATTATTAAATTTTATATGTATATTTGACAGATCTGATTATCGGTCGTAATCTATTTTTTATACGCCTTAGTGATAAGGGTAGGGTGGTCCATAGTGTATTTTTTTATTATTTTGATGTGGCATTAAAAATACATATATAACCTATATATAAGTTTCAGCTCCTTTAGAATTGTCATTTAAATTCGTACGCCCCATTTTCTTTCTCCCTCTGCCTCTTACGGAGTTGCACGGGTCACTTTAAAAATATTATATTTATCTTTAGTTCTAGTGTATAACATTTTGTCGCTTACAAAATTAAAATGGTCTATCTTCACGCTGTATCCCTGAAAGGGTAGTCAGAGAGGACAAATCGCCATGCTTCGCGATCAATGCATACTTCTTTCGCTTCTTCAAGATTCATCAATCGCTTCATACACGCACGTCTGGGTACTCACGTGGTCTTCATATGTAAGTCTCGGCCTACCCTGACTTCTTCTACCCTCTACTTTCGCACAACATATATTCTTCGTCAATCGTTCCTCACTCATTCGTTGGACGTGTTCAAACCAAAGGAGCACGCCCTTTTCCAGCTTAACGCTGCTACTTTCATTCAAACCTGCCATATTGCGTATCACTTCGTTAGGTATTCGGTCGGGCAAAGTAACGCCGCACAATTTTCGAAGTGATCGCATCTCCATAGCATTTAATTTACTTTTATGCATCTGCTGACATACCCAGGTTTCGCTACCGTAAAGCAAAGTTGGCACTGGCACTGCGTTATGAATCGCCAGCCGTGCTTATATTACGATGCTTTGTCGCTTTACTAATTGGGACAAAGCACCGTTAACTCTGTTTCCGGCAGCTACTCGCCGTTCTACATCCGAATCACATCTTCCATCCGCGCTAAACATACTCCCTAAATACACAATTTCATTCACTTGCTCTAGTCGTTCCTGGTTTGCCCTAATCTCGCATTTGGTTCTTACGTCATCTCTTTCAAATACTAGAACCTTAGTTTTACTTGCATTCAAGCGAAGACCCCTACTTTCACACTCCTTTTTCATATTAGTGACTAATGCCTGAAGATAGTTAGTTTAGTTAAAATGGTCTATGCAAAATAAAGACATGATTCTTGTGATGATTGTTTGAACTCATTCTATGAAATTCCAAGGTTATCAAATTACAACAAAACAAAAAGTTTACAAGCTTAATTTTAAGTTTAAGTTGTGATATAAATTAATTATTCCTAATAGTTGCATTTAGTGTAGTAGAAAAGGAGTATGTCCAAATTATATAGAAATTATTGTCACCCTAGTAGAACATCATGTGAGACATCATTATTTTTGATTTAACATGAGTTGTAAACTGTTTGAGGGTAAAACAATACGCCATTATAATGAGGCTAATATGCCGAATAAATGGAATTTCACACCAAAATCCTAGCAATTATAGGTAGTGAGATATGAGCCTACAAAGTAGCGTTTCGTTCGTGCGGCCACGGACTTTTTGTTTTGGACCGATATCTTCTGTTTAACTAAACTCTAGTAGTATTTATTGCTTTCATTAGTTTCGACAAATTAAGATCCTTCTTCTTGTGTAAATTTTACTATAAGGAATCGTAAGGTTTAAAAAATAATCAACATTAAAGAAACAACGAGTGGAGGATTGCGCAGCCATAACTTCAAAGGCGAATATTTCTTAAAATATAGCTCTAGAGCTTATACTTCTTTTTTCGACAATTTTTGACAAATTCAATGTTTAATTGTCAAAAAGAATTAGATCTCTAACCCATGTAGTTGCTGAGATCTCCGCGCAATCCTCCACGTTTCGTTCGCGCGGTCAACTTTAAACCTAATATCTTCTTTATTTCTACTTTGACAAATTTTTGGTTAGTTGCGTTTGGTTTTGACAAATTTCGACAATTTTTTGACGGAGTGCTTTTTTTGATTGGACACCGTGGCGGAGCAATCGAAGCGCACACAAAGTATGAATCATCTCGCACAACAAGACCGTGGATTTACAAACACACTCGCTTCAATATAAAAAAGTGATACAAACGTGGTTACCTTGATTTATGTATTGCTGACTAGCCGTGCTCCACGGCTTCGCCTAAGACATACTTTAAAATTTGTAGAACTTGTTTAATCCGTATTGATGGCCATATATATTCACAATAATGTTTGGAAATTACTAGAATTTCTAATATTTATTATTACAGTGCCGAAGGGCAAACTACGCCTGATAATCCGAAGGGCAAACGACGCCTGATAATCCGAAAGGCAAACGACGCCTGATAATCCGAAGGGCAAACGACGCCTGATAATCCGAAGGGCAAACGTCGCCTGATAATCCGAAGGGCAAACGACGCCTGATAATCCGAAGGGCAAACGACCCCTGATAATCCGAAGGGCAAACGACGCCTGATAATCCGAAGGGCAAACGACCCCCGAAAAGCCGAAGGAGCTTCCTCCAAACCGCAAAGGCCATTCACATATTACTTCTATTTATTGAACCCCCAGAGTAAGAGAGGCCCACCAAGATCTCCGGTCCTTACATGCTAGCGGTGCATCTGCTGACTAACGGACGAAACACCGAAGACGACGACGAGGTCAAAGGCAGTTGCTCCCAGCAATGCCGAAATTCAAAAAAAAAAAACAGCAGCTCCGCCAAATAAAAGAGGACCTCAGGTTCCAAATCTAGGTAGGGTTTAGCATCTGGGGAAATACTAAGATAAAGACGTTATTCAACCTCAATGTACACATTTCGTGTATTCAATAAATGTCGAGTTTGTTATAGGTATTTCTTAGTAAGATATTGTAAACACACTTTTTGCCAATTAAGCGCCTGCTGTTATAAATTAAACTAAGTAATAATTTTTTAGTTACAGTTTAATATGTCAAAACCGCTTATTAAGTTACAAGCCGGTGGTGAATTTTTTCCGTACCCGTTACCTACATTCAAATTCAAATATATTTTATTGCAAATATGGGTACATCAATTTTGGTGTTATACATACGAGTAAATCAATTATGTTCTGCCATATTTCGCTAGAAAGCATGCAATAGACTAAAATGTAAAACAAACTTAAAATTAATATGTAAATTCAGTTCCATACATACTACAAGCAATAAAATAATTTTAAAATAGTTATTAATAAATGTCAAACACTAATGAATCAAAGCAATGTAAACAAAATAGTTATTAATAAATATCAAAAAACTAATTAATTATGGTAATGTCCTAACAAATAAACAATATTATTCAAATATTCATCAGTACTATAGTAAGTAATGCAATAAAACATTTTTTAATTTGTGCTTGAATTTCTTATTACATTCGATTTGAAATAATATTTTAGGCAAATGATTATAAACTTTCGGGCCCATACAAAATATGCTATTATTAAAAAGTTCACTTTTATGCAGCGGACAGCAAATTTTTTGATTATGACGTTGACTTTTATAGTTTTAGAACTTATTTAAATTACTCCTAACAAAATTAATTACTTCATAAATGTATAAACATGGCATTGTCATAATCCTTAAACTTTTAAAAAATGCCATACAACTATCGGTTTGCTTCAAATTATAAATAGCTCTAATGCACTTTTTTGTGCCTTGAAAACGTTACCACTATCCGTAGAATAACCCCAAAATATAATGAAGTATCTTAACATAGATCCAACATATCCGTGATAAGCAGCGAGCACCGAAGTTTTACTAGTTCTTTTTGTAAGCATATAGATAGAGTACGATTGTTGATGAACATTTGACAAAGGTTTTCCACGTGAACCTTCCAATTTAAACTATTGTCAATATCTAAACCCAAGAATTTCGTTGTCTCCACCTCCATATCTGTTTTATCCATGTAATTAATTTTCATACCAACCAGTCTAGGCACTCTGTTCTTAAAACACATTAGTAATGTTTTCTCCAAATTTATTTGGACATTGTTAGAATTCAACCATTTAATTACCGTGTACAGTGTCTCCTTGATTTCAGTCTTAATATCTGTCACATTTTTTCCTTTAAAAAATAATAGTGGTATCATCAGCTAATAGAATTGAGGGATGATTTGTTATTTTTGGAAGATCATTGATATAAACGTTAAACAGGAGTGGTCCTAATATACTAACCTGTGGAACGCCCACCTTGACCTCCCTGTAATTTGATTTATAGTGTCTTTCTTTTTTAAGAACGGGGCATAGGTGTGTAATTTGTGTGCTCTGCTTACAATTGCAGAGATAGGATTTAATGAGGCTTAACACATTTCCTCTAATGTCATATGACTCTAATTTGCGTAAAAGTATATCATGTTGCAATAGTTAAACGCTTTAGTGAGGTCCAAATATAGACCACAGATTGGTAAGGATTTATCAACATTTTCAGTGACCGTTTCAAGAAACTTATAAATAGCCAAATTTATTGATTTATTTATCCTAAACCCGACTTGTTCAGGAGCCAGTATGTTCATGTTTTCAAGGTACGTATATATTTTGGTATATATAATCCTCTCAAAAACCTTTGAAATGGACGGAATAACGAAATCGGGCGATAGCATCCCATAGAATGCCTATCATTCACAATTGTCAACTATAGCTTATCATGAAAGACTCTATTAAGCAAACACAGATTTACAATATGACTTAAAACGTCCGAAATTTGAGTTGAAACTTGTTATAATATAGCCGTTGATACTTAATCATACCCAGTACAACTGGTATTTTTTAAATTACTAATGATGTCATTTACTTCTTTAGAAGATGTTGGACTCAGATAAAGGTAATTCAATACACTTACGGGAAGCCTCATATTTGGGTCATAATTAAGATTTGTTCCCTGGTCAATAAAAAAATCGTTAAACAAATTTGCTATTGCTTGTGGATTATTAGTTGTACTATTATCATCAATTTTAATATTGTAAATTTCCTTCTTCGGTATATTATATTTTGTATTATTTATTACCTTCCACGTAGCAAGACATTTATTCCGTGCAGTTTGTATAAACGGGTCATTATGAATAATTTTGGTTAATTTAATAATTCGATTTAATCTGTTTGATAAGGAACGATTTTTTTTTTATTGGCATTTGAGCCACGTTTTCGGTATTGCCATAATAATTGAAGTTTACGTTTGCAGAACTTTTTAGTTCCAGTTGTCATCCATTTCAGCCAATTGTGTACCCGTATTTTTTTGTAAATTTTTGGAAAGCATGAGTATAAAAGTATCATAAAAGTTATCAAATGCCACTACCGGATCCTTACTTTCAAAAGAATCACTAAAAGACAACGAATCATTGAATGCATAATTCAATGATTTTTTTTGTATTATCACAATGATAATCCCTTTTCTCCGCATACCAATTATTAAAGTTGAAACTTCTTTTCACTGGGCAGGTTAGTAGTTGTGCCCTGTAATCCGACAGTGCAAACTCAAACAATGTACCCTTACAACCACGAAAATTATATCGAAAATTGTCAATGCATGTACCGCTTATAATAGGAGGGGCTCATTGAATGTATACTTCAGATTGCAACAGCTCAATATTTGCAGAAAATCCTTCGATAGAGTGGTTTTCTTCAATAAGTTAATATTGAAATCGCCACATATGACAACTTTGTCCTTATTTCTACAATAGTTATAAACCAACGAACTAAACTTTACCAAGAATATATTAATTTTATCTGGATTAGCCTAAGGTGGTCTGTAAACGCAGAGTATTATAAGTTTATGGTCTAGGAGTTTTATTCCAGAAACCTCAATGATTCCCACAATACAGTATTTTTCCAATCCATCAAGTGCCACAAACCTATGCGGACTACGAACCAAGATACAGGTACCGCCGCGGCGCTTTTGACGTGCAAAGTGAAACCCCAGTATATACCCAGCAATGTGGAGAACCGTAGTATCATGTATGATCATATTGTGCTCTGATATACATAAGATATCAAATGGGGATCCCCCCCTTTTCCAGAGTTTCCAAACACAATAATAAACGATCAGATTTGCTAATGAGCCCGTCTATGTGTTGGTGAAAGATATTTATAAAGTTATAAACGAAAATAAAATTCTGAGTTTTACAGGGCTCAGTTAAGCTAGTATTATGAACTACACTTGTCCAGTGTCCTAGCATTATACTCTTATAATGGAGTCAATTCATCTTTGTTTTCTTTACTATTCTAAACTAGATATCTATATATACTAATACATAAATATTTAGTAAGCTATACTTAAAAAACATGCTTTTTCATGAACTTTTCTGTATATATAAGGACTATCAAACACGCCTAGCAAGGGATGGCAGAGGTATATTATACGCCCACATCACACCGTGTGCATTCTTGGTCCACGTAATAAGTGGACTGCTATATAGTTTTTCCATTTACGAGTATTTCCGTGCTTCGGAAGGTACGATAAGCCGTTGGTCTCGGTTGCCAGTAACATGGCAGGCGTTAAGCCAAGATGAAGGCCTTAAGGACGGTTTGAAATATTTCAACAATGGCTCGCCACCTATTATGTGAGACAGAAATGCATGCGGTGAAATGTGGACGTAAGCATAAGTAGTATGCCATCCCTTCGGGGATAAAGGCTTGATTGATTATTTGTAAAATGGAATGTCCTTAAGCCTGAGCCTTAGACAGAAGACTACGTAGGTCAGTCAAGATTATGAATAAAACTAGATAATTATCTTTTATAACTACATTTCTCCCCGGGCTTTTGTTACCTATGTGGAAACATACTGGTCCAACACGTAGCGCTCTTGAGAATTTTAATCTAATTAAAAATGGCAGACAATCCACGCCTGCCGTATGTAAGAACAGTAATGAACTACTGCCAATGAGATTTTAGAATATGGTATACAAAACTACGAACTGGGCTGGGCTATTGGGTTGGGGGTTAAATTGATTGGGTAACTTAAGCTATTGATGAAGACGACGTCTGCCATTTTAATGTCATATTACCGAAATACTAGCTGACGGTGACTTGTCAACTCCATAGTTGGGCCTTCATGAAACATCACCATAGGCAATATTAGCCTGTAAGGCGACAGAGGGCAACATCGGTGTGAGCTGCTAGGGGTGTGGAGCGGTGCGACGCCAGTTTCGCCATCGCGGGTCAGACTCGGAGCAGGATACCCTGTAGTTATGACCTTACAAATCACACTACCTCCCCCGAGTATACAGCTCTGGCTTTGACCGGTCAATTAAGGCAAGCCAGAGTTGAGATTTTTTGCCGGGAGGCCGAGGTGATTTTCCCGGGAGTAGCGCTTTACTCTCCTACTATCCCATTAAATGCTAGCCGGGTCAAGAAGGGCAACAAAATCTGAGAAATCGGGACCGATGAGTAGCCACGCACATTCAGGTCGCCACAAGCTGGCCTGCGAATGTGTGCTTATCATAAATTTTCTGATACACTTTTTGTTCATATCAAGTGAAAGACTCAAAAACCATATTGAATAATATAAAAAAACTAATATATATAAAAAAAAATATTTTTTTAACGTGTGGGATTCCCCTTATATGTCATGCCGGACTCGAACCGGCTAAAACCACACGGTCCCTGCCTAACTGTCTATTGCCGGACGCCCCGGGTAACTCCTCAGAAAGATGTCCCAATGCTCCCGGCAGACTGTGGCTACCACCGCGGCCATACCTAGGGTTCAGGTGTTATCCCGCTTCTTTGGGGGGTTGGTTCGGATACTATCCCGCTTTTTGGGGCAAGACATTTTTTTTTTCACGTCATGCTGACGTCTTGGGCCTGCTTCTGTAAGGACGTCGAGCAGCCCACCCGCCGTCCTCAGGACCCAGTCATGGAGGCCGGTAGTCTTGGGCGAAGACAAGTCTGCGGCGTTGTCGCCGCAGACTGCGGAACTCGGGTGGGTGGGAGAGTCCTCTCCCGTTCACTCTCCACTCTCCTTTCGCGAGCATGACCTGCTCGTAGAAAGACGCAGTGGCGTCCCACTTGCTCCCGCTGTAGACCATGGCTTGCACCACGGTTAAACAATAATTAGTTTGGGCTAGATAGCGTTGAGTACATAAAATGAATGTCCTACAATACCTACTTTTTATTTATATAAGGGGCGTACTAAAATATAATCAATTCTCCAAAGAATCGAACGATCATATCAATTAAATTGCGATTATCCAATCGCAATTTAATTGATATCTGAAACATAAATATGTAATACTCTTAACTCTAGAGAGCAATTTGGAAAAATAAATTCAGTATGTCGCCCCTCAGGAGGATTAGTATCGCGTTCATATAATACTTAGATGATTAGATAGAATCTATTTATTCAACATTCATTAGTTGGCTACTACGCCTAGTACCTAAGTTGCCTCCGTGAGAGAAATTGAACAAATTGTTATTCAAAATGATTGTTAGTGAACAGTATAAACTAATGCAAGAATATGTTGACAACTTCTTTATAATATTTCGAATTTTAGAAGTTTCTGGATTTTCTAGATTTATTATAAGAAATGGCAAAATAGTTGCGAGAAACTGGCCATCTAAGTTATACAACACGTTCGTATTGGTCATGGCCAACGTAGCGGCCATAACAATATTATGGTCAGCGAATGGCAGTGAAGTCGCTATCACAACAGTCGAATGTTATACGATGGGAAATTTCGTAATATTTGTAAATCTAATAATATGTCATATAACGTTTGGTGATAAATTCAGTGGTCCTGATTTGATACAAAATTGTATAGATATCGATATCTTTCTGGGAGTTAAAGACACAGAATTTTTGAGGAAATCGATATTGAAAATGTATATCGCTCTAGTAATTTTTATGGGATTCACGCAGTTTGTATCGGTAACTTTCTTATATTACATATTTCCTGTGAGTTTCCGAAGTCATGTCATTGGTACAATATTTTTTTTCTGGATACTATTCGTTTATGACGACTATAGTTTTCTTTTGATATCGTGCACATTTATAACATCTAGAGCCCGATACTTAAACGTTGCCTTGCTAAAAACCACGAAAATGAAACTGGAGCACATTTCAAGACAATCCTTTTTCTATAAACTTTTTTGGCGCGATAAGTTTGACCATCGTGTGAACTTTCAGAATGCTGAAAGTAAAGACTTTGTTGTAGCACTTAAGATGTTGTTTCATCAACTACGGCATATAGAACGATGTTATGCATTGCCTGTAAGTATCATTTAGTCAATTGACATACGGGATTTTCAATGTTCTGAGCTAGGTAATGATTGTGATAGTCCTTATAGCATGGTTGACGTGGAGGCGTTCATCAGTACCAATAGCATTACTTTTCATTTCAGATGACTTGCGGTCTATTTACTATAATAATGGGGTCATTTGTGGCGGTTCAAACATTTATTATGTACATCAAAGTTTCGGTAAGTACAAACCGTTAAAATACATCTATATTCTATTACAGTACATGTAGTTTTTTCGTTATATGGTAGGGTTATTAGTAAAATTACCAGATGACACTCATCTATTAAAGCCCAAGGCATCCTACCATCTAGAAATTTGAAAATTTTAACGTATAGATATTTAAAACAGGAGATGGAAGTTCTTAGCGATTTAGTGAATAGTTATTGAATGAACAGACTAACTTATTCAATGGGCACGTGCAATGGGAGTTCGAAATCACGGGCAAAGCCAGCTTGTATTAAAATAATAGAATTCAGTATTAGTAAATTACATTTATTTTGAACATTCGAAAATTTATTTTATACTCTCTTGCCTATAACTTATGACAATCTCTTTAGCTGATTAAATACCTGGAAGGCAACATGACTAATAAGGAAGTCTAGAAGGTTGAATTGTCTTATAAATTCGCTATAAGGCAACATATTTCAGGTTTGATGCAGACAAGGCTGGTCTTAGAATACAACAACTATGAATCGTATTTGTATTCGAATGACCAAGCGAAGGAAAAACAGCTAATTGCTGTAATAAGTAAAAAGCTCTTCTTTTTCGCATTTATATCCAATAACACCAAACCAACATTAGGTTTTCCTTGTCTGATCAGCGAACCAGTCTGTTGTTTAAAAAACACATGCACACAACAGAAACGAATTGGTGTGATATGGATTCTATGGACAATATCAAAATGATTACACAAAACACATCCGCAATAAGAAAGACTGATAGCGTAGGAGCTTATCTATTACGTCGATACATATTGATTTCTAACAACTTATAATTTGTTTCCACAGACGGAGATGATGCGAGGCAGCGTTATAGCAGTATGGATAATCGCATCTTGGGCCTTTATACTAATAAGTAGTTTATTTACTGACATGTTTATTACCCAGATTGAACAGACTAAACTTATATGTGCCTACGTACAATTAAAACCTTCAAGTTCAGGTAAGTACATATAGTAAAATTACGCTAGCAAGGAAACCTTTGAAACGTGGTTTATATTAGGTAGAAATAAAAGAGACAGGTCGATGCGTCGAGAACACTCACCATTTATTATACGACATTGTATCTACCAATGTTTTTAAACTCACACGACTTATACTATGCATTTTATGTTATCGGGTCTTATTCGCGTAATATTTATTTTCTTATTTCTATTACTTATTCTGGAAATTTTTTTTAACTTTTTCTCATCTCTCGACGTTTCGGCTATATTGCAATAGCCGTGGTCACGAGTAGACTGGGGAAAGCGGCGGGTGTTATCTACTTGTACGTTCGTCAGGTACCCACATCTTATTCACAAACAATCATTAGGGCCGCGACACACTAAACTCACGACGTCCGAACGTCCATTAGGCGGTTTGTCTCGACACTCGCACTTTTTGACGACTGGATTCGAAGTGGAGGAGAGCGTGTATCCACCTTCGCGGTTGAAATTGTGATGCTTCTTAATTTCAACCGCCTCACGAATAATCCGAGCGTAGTAACGGCGTTCAGTGGATAGAACTTCTGGTGTATGTAACTCCATCCAGTGATTTGAACCCGATAGCAACAGATGCTCCGCGATCGCAGATTTCTCCGTTCGGTAGTTTTTGACCGCTGCTATGTGCTCTTTCACACGTTCTGCGATTGTTCGCTTTGTTTGACCGATATAGCAGTTCACTTTAGAATAGTGTCCTTTGGTTTTCTCACTTGCTGAGACACCTTTGACATGGGAGTAAAAACGGTGTGTATTGAGTATGCCTTCAAAATCGTACCAATTTTATCCGTTCCTCTGATGTAGGGTAAAAATGCCGGCAGCCTGGAGACGTCAGGATGTTTTTCCCTATACTTTCGAATTGGACGTTCCCCTCTCACACTATACCCATTTTTTATTAGTACCTTCCGTATGTGGGACAGTTCATCAACCAAAAACTCTTGGTTACATAGTTCATGAGCCCTGTTATTTAGAGATGTCTCCACAGAACGTAGGTGTCGGGGATGATGGTGCGACGCAGCGTGAAGGTACTTGTCGGTGTGCGTTGGCTTTCTATGAACAGTGTGCTTTAGGGATCCATCCTTACACACCATAACCTTAACGTCCAGAAAAGGTAATGACCTTTCACTCTCCAATTCGTAGGTAAACTTGAGGTTAGGATGCAACGCGTTTTGATGCTCCAGGAATCGCTTAACTCCTGATACTTCGCCTTTCATGATGCAGAACACGTCGTCCACGTACCGTTTCCATAGGCGTACCTCATGTGAGTGTTAATCAATAAGGGTTCCGACGTGCTCCATCCATATACTCGCTATGACCGGTGCTATAGGGCTTCCCATGGCGACACCGTCCACTTGGAGGTAATGTTCTCCATATATAGAAGCTATTTGGTATGTGGTATACCAAATAGCTTCCTTCTAAACAGTTCCGCAGTAATGCCATGTACCCCTCCGACACACCAGCAAGTCTGAGTTTCGTCCTTATAATGTTTACACATTCTGTATCTGGGACGTTGGTGTAAAGTGACTCCACATCAAAACTTACCAATATGTCGGTCGGGTCAAGTTTCAAACTGCCAAGGATTTCCACAAAATGGCGCGAATCTTTCACAAAAGACATATTAGTGGTTGCAATACGGACGCAACATGTTTCGCCAATTTGTAAGTCGGTGAGTCAATCTGACTCATAATTGGTCTCAGTGGAACGCTTGCCTTATGTATTTTGGGTAGACCATAAAGTTTCGGTTAAGTCAAGGTAGTACTTTAGGACCGACTCTATTCCTTATCATGGTTAATGACTTACCCACAGTTCTGACAAGAGTGCATTGTCTTATGTTTGCCGACGATCTTAAATTGTTTACGGCTGTTAGAAGTGGTCATGACTGTGAAACTCTGCAGCATGATGTTAATGCGGTCTTGGAATGGAGTATAGCGAATAAATTATCACTAAACGTCTCAAAATGTAAATATATCACTTTCACACGATCGCGGTCTCCTATAGTGGTACCATACATGCTGGGTGGAGAGACACTTGAAAATGTTGTCGCAATACGTGACCTTGGTGTTAAGTTCGATGCAAAATTGAATTTTCACGACCATATAATTAGTACATGCAAGGCTGCGAATAGGTCTTTAGGATTTAAAGTTAGAATGTCCTCCCAATTTGATGATGTTTTCGTTCTTAAGCTACTCTACAATGCATATGTGCGAAGTAAATTAGAATACAACGCTATTATCTGGAGTCCCCATAAAAAATTTTACTTGTTGATGATTGAAAAAGTGCAACGTAAATTTGCTCGTTATTTGTATAAGCGGACATATGGTTACTACCCCTTCTTATATCCCTGTTTGTCTCCGTAATGGTTGGTCTGGATACTCTAGAATTACGACGAAAATTCATACATATAATGCACTATTATCTGCTACTAATTAATAAGGTAGATAACCCTTCGGTAAAGGAATGCATTCATTTATTTGTACCAGATAGCTATATGCGTGGCTCGGGAAGCCGACAACATCGGCTTCTGACAACGCCACTATCCTGGGACTTGCGGCAGGCCGCTGCCGGTCCCACCGCCAGAGCGGTGGAGCTACTTAATAATCTACTGCACACAAATCCTGACGTAGATTTATTCTTTGATGGTGTGTTTCAAATGGCGAGGAAAATTGTCAACTATTTGAATTTATAATTTTTTGATTTTAATTTATTAAAATATAGATATTTCGTTAGATAACGAAATCTAAAAAATAAACTTTAACTATATTGTAACTTAAATAACTGAAATTACTATAAACGTTAATTATGTACTATTTTATTTTACATGTTATTATTTTTATCTGGACATTGTATTAATACTAAATCAAATACGTAATTATCTTTATTTTTTGTAATTTTCATTTCCTTTTTTTTTTTGACATTGTTTTGAATCATTAACATCAAATTTGGATTGAACTAACATTAGGTTGTCAATTTTAATTTTATTGTATCACTTAATGTATGTTACTTAAATGGGTGGTTGCCTTAGCATAGAAAATATTATTTAAGTTAGCATAGCATATAAGCGTCTTGGTGTGTAACTGTAAGCTTATATGTTTCTTCTATATACAATACAATAAATATATGTAGTGCCACAGAATAAGTAATAGTAGTAGTGCCGTTTCAGTGTAATTCTCATTTTAATTAAATTATCAAGTAAATTTATTATTATCTAGCTGGTACACGCGGCTCGCGAGAAGTTTGGTTATTGCACAAAATAGTTTCCCGCGGAAATAATAAATAAATATTGTGGGACACTTTTCACACAGCGCCATCTTGCCAGAAGTAAGCTAATATTAGCTTGTGTTATGGGATCTATATTGATATGATATACATACTTATATGTTTCTAAATACATACGTATTATACATAGGAAACACCCAAACTCCGAAACACACATTTGTGGATCATACAAGAAGGGAGGCAGAAGGGGTAGGCAGAGGCATATTATACGCCCACATTTCACCGTATGCACTTATAAGTTGGTGGCCCCAAGTAAAAGTTGGTGAGCCCATTGCCGTGTAGTTGTCAAGTGTACAATAGATAATAAAGTTTCAGATCCTCTTGAATTGTATTATAGATTACGCCCCGCTCTCTTTCTCTTTCTTAAGTGGCGCTAACGAAGTTGCACGGATCAGCTAATATTTATATATATTTTCAGAGGAAATGCTAAAGCTAACGAAAAACATTTTGTCCTCGTTGGAACTAAGAGATTCTCGAATATCACCTTTCGGAGTATACTGCTTTGACTTGGGACTAGTCTTCAAGTTGGTAGCCTCGACCTTGGTATACATCACTGTACAACTGCAAATGGCCTTTCCGAATGTAGACAACAGAAATAGAATCGACAACGGCACAAAACCTGCCTCTATTGAAGAATTTATGTTTCTGTGTTGAAAATGTGTAAAAATAAATATATTTATAAAATTTTTGTTTATTTATCAAACACACCTCATACCCAAACGCCCGAAGGGGTGGCAGGGCAGGTGCATATTATACGCCCACTTTACACCGTGTGTATTCCTGTCCCACGTAAGAGGTTGTGAGCCTATTGCCGTGTTTAAATAGACTGTGAAGTTGAAAATTAAAAGAATAGTGTAGCAATACTTACTTACGTAATTTAATAAAAATACTACTCTCTCTGGTCATGGTTTTCGCTTCTTCTTGTCGTTGCATGTTTAGAATATATAACATCTTGTGCTTTAAGTTTAAATTAATACCCATAACAAGTTGTTTGACCTTTTATTTTTATTGGTTATGGGCCCAGGCTCGCTGAAAACTGCGTAGTAACAGTACACAACTTGGGTAAGTTTTAAAAATCGTGGCGTCACCGTTAGTTTTTACGACGAATTTTTTTTTCAATTCGGCAATACATGGTTACTGAGAAAGTAAAAGCATCACGACACGATGGAAGGAAATTCGGCTGTCAAAAAGCTGGAAAGCAATACAATGAAGCTGGAAAGTATTAAAAATTGGAATGTATGGATGTTCAAAAAGTTAATTTTGCTGCGAGGTCACGGCTTGCTACTGTATAAGCAAAAGAGGCAGATGCAGGTAAAAGTTAGCTAGTAGGAAGCTCTGGATGCCAAGGCCCAAACTTTTTTTTTTTCTTATGGTGTTTGTGCCTAGCTATACCCCCGATATCGATATTTCGGAGACTTTCCTACAATACTTAATTCATTCCAGTTCTCACTTTTGTTCTCCTTGCGTTCAGCATACTTGTTCTTTCTATCATGCAACCGTTTGTTTCTTATAGTTACTGGGTATATACAATAAATGAACTCCACACCTTTCTCCCTTTTTGTTTTACATCTTTTTGTCTTATTTCTAATCTTTTTGCTTATTTCAAACATTCCAGAGTGGGTTGTACTTTAACATTTTCTTATTTCTAGATATTTTGTTACATTTTGGTTTCTTAATATATAGTTATACAGTGTGTTTAATGCATATACATATTTATTGTTTTGTTACATTTTATTTTATCTTACCTTCTACTTAATTACAAATTTCCCAGTGTGGGTTGTGGGTTGCCACGTGCAGATATACTTATTTCTAATTCATTATCTTTTCTTATTTTACTATATATCTTACATGCTAATTTTAATTACAATATTTTCCTTTACTAAAAACATAATATCATATTATGTTGTCGTAATATGTTTATTAGTCGGTTTTATTTCTTTTGTTCACAATTTTACAAATATCTATACAGTAATTTAGAAACTGGTCTCTTTCTTTACTAGCTATAATTTCTTTAAAGTTTTCGACATTGACACGTATTCCCATCCGCTGCTCCACATCATACCTTTGCCTTATAAACACCGGGCACTCCGCCAGTAGATGAGGGATGGTTTCCTCGATTTCGGGATCACAGGTGCATGATGGGTTATCCTTGCACTTGAATCGAGTCAAGTACTCAGAGAACCCACCATGCCCCGTCAGGACCTGTGTGTCTTTGTTGGGTGTGAATTTCCTAATAATGGTGTACGCTTCCGCCGCGTTTGGAAAGAAGAGCTTCGCGATGGAGGCGGTGTCACCAGACTCGTACCTCCGGTTCCATTCGTCAAGCGTACCCATACGAATCGTACGCCTGACGAATGAGACCGGGCATAGGTCGTAATCTGGCGCACGCCTCGACCCCGAAGCTGCTTCCTTCGCCAGCTGGTCGGCTCTCTCGTTTCCCTCCATCCCCGCATGCGCTTTTACCCAGTGCAAAACTACATGTTTTCCTGAGGAAATAATTATCTTAATATTTCTTCTAGCTTCAACTGCAAGGGGATGGAGACAATTGGGATTTCCGACCGTCTGAAGGGCCGCGGTTGAGTCGCTGAACACTCCGAAGGTTTTTGCGCTATTTTTTAGTATTAACCTTGTTGCCTCGCATATGGCCAGGAGTTCAGCCTGATAAACCGTACAGTATGACGGCAGCCCGAGTTTGCGAGCCCTCGTCTCGACCCCATCTTTCCATAAGGAAAGTGCGGCTCCGACTTTACCGGCGATTTTGCTGCTGTCAGTGTAAATACTTACATCAAAATTTTCGCTGTAATTACCGTTTTCAAATTTAATGAACTCCAGGCGCATATGGTCGGCAGGATGAGGATTTTCCGCGAATGGGGTCATCCGTTCGATCTCCCTCCCGGCCATGTCTGGTATTGACTCTCCCTTTCTAATTTTGTATAACAATGCTGCCTCCTTGATTCGAAGATCAAGGGGCAGTATCCCAGCCAAGACCAACGCCGAATTGAGAGAGACCGTGCGGTATGCCCTGCAGATTTTTTGCGCGAAACTGCGTTGTATAAAATTTAGCCGCTTTTTTATGCCCAGCTTCCCAACCGCCTGCGCCCATGCGCCGGCTGCGTACAACACTATAGGTTCCACGGTAGGCCCAAACTTGGATAGTCACAAGGATGACGGAACAGGCTAGCAGAACAGGTGATGATTCATACAACTATATGTGCGGCTTTATACTATTCGGCTAAATTCGGCATTCGGCATGGATGCTAGGTTTTTGTTAGCAAGAGATCGCCATAGAATTGCCAGACTGTATCGTGATAATGTACGTGAAGAACTTTTAGACGAATGGCAGCAGCGTTGGAACACTTCCATTAAAGGGCGCTACCTCTACCAATTTTCCCAGACTTTCGTGAACGCTTGAGAATGTCCTGGCTGGAGGTTGATCACTGTGTTGCTCAATTTCTTACGGATCATAGTAACTTTAAGAGCAAATCACATTATTTTAAGCTGGTGGATTCACCGTTCTGTCAGTGTTCAAGTGATGATGCCAAATATGATCAAACCGCCCATCATATACTTTGGGAGTGTAGTATTTGGCAAAACGAGCGATATAATATGCTTAATTGTTTACAAGTAACATCAGGAGTCGTTTACTATGCGGATCTCGTGGCATCGAGGGTGAATTTTCGTGCTTTTAAACGTTTCTGCCATACATATTACTAGAATCAAACATAGCTCACATAGGACCCATACTATATCTACTATTACCGTGGTGATATGTAGAACATCTGCTGGAATGTGGCAAAAACTAAGCAGTGTGTATGATCACTAAACAGGCACAATTGTATACATCATACAACAAAGGTTTTTTAATAACGAATATACTGAAGGGATGGATATGGCAACGATTTTGTCAAAATTTCAAGAGATTGTATTTAAAGTAAACCAGATGGGATAAGGAATTTCTTCAAAATTTGTTATTACCAACGTGCTGAAATTAAATGTTTATATGGGTCTGGCAAAGACATTAGTCTTTGCCAGACCCATATAAACATTTAATTTCAGCATGGGAGTCGGCCCCAGAACACAAACTTATTTTCTCGTTTATTGGAGAAGAAAAATTAAAAGAAAAGTGTACTGATCTACAACCATCAAAATCATCAGACTTTATATCTAGTAATGGAAGTGCAAAGAAAGTTAAATGCGGTAAACATGGTCATTATAAAAATCAGTGTACATTAAAAAGTGATAATGTTAAGAATAATTTAAAATGTTTATATTGTAATAAAATTGGTGAATGTCGGTTCAAAGAAAAATAAATTGATAACAAGGCTTTTATTGCTATGTAAAAGCAATAATCTTGACGTTCATAAGTGCTACTTTGAGAGCAATATGAATAAAGAATTTCATTTCACTGTTGATCCTTGACAATTGACTTTGAAGCCTAAAATTCAAATCGAAGATCCTGTAGCGGGAATTAGACACCTTAGACCCCGGGTCTTGGACCACGGATCTTGGACCTGGAGCCCTCAGTTTGGAGCCCTCAGTTTGGAGCCTTGGAACTCGGATCATAAACCCTAAACCCTGGGCTATCGATCATGGACCCTGGAGAACTAGGACTGTTGACCGTAGACCCTGGACATTGACCCTGAAGCCTGGATTTCAGATCTAAGATCCTGGACATTATAATAATGAACGTTTTAAACTTTTTAGAGGTAATCAAAAAAATTGTTGAATTTCCTTTTATTCTTGCAGAGTGCTTTTTCGTCTTTATTGATATGGTGTAAACTTTTTCAAGAACATGAATGTCAAAGTAAAATACTATTTGACATATTTATTAATTACTAGGTGACCCGGCGGACTTCCTACCGCTTTCAAATTAATACATTTAGTTCATAGGTATTAGTTTAATTTTAAAGCAAGAAAAGCAGCTTCTCTTCCTGTACCTCTGAAGAATTGTTGGATATGATGCCTTTGGCTACGTCTTATCATGGCACCGCTCGCCATTGACAGGATGTTCATTCACCCTTAGACTCTGCGTCCGGAGCGCTCGCATACGGTTAGGTCCGATAGGGGGTTTCATCCGCGTACGCTTAGATTATAGAATGAGCTCCCGGTTTTCCCGAACATCGGCAATATGGGGTCCTTCATAACAGGCCTTAGAAGGTTTCTACAGGGTCAGCAGCGCGAGTGCCTCTGGTGTTGTAAACGTCCATAGGCTACGGTCACCTCTTTCCATCTGGTCGGCAGTATGCTTTTATGCCACCTTAGTGGTACACAAAAATCTTTACATGAGTTCTTCAAAAGGAGTCTTGGAAGGCTTTTACCAAGTCGGTAGCGCTAGTGCCGCCCCTCCTAAGTTACAAACATCCATAGGCTACGGTGACCACTTTCGCCACCTAAGTGATACAAAAAAACATAACAGAATACTTGTAACGAATCTACAGTTGGTGTTTAAAAAATATGTAACTTTCTCTTGTACAGCAAATAAGGTGACATACCGACAGCAGCGCCGTCTACCGGGTGCAATTGTATTTTCAAACAATCCAGGAACCCATTAAAATTACACACAAAATTTCATTTAAATCAGTCCCGTCGTATAGAAGTTAGGTAACAAATATAAGTAAAGCAGCATTAATAAAAAAAAAATCTTTTTTCGGCAACCAACTGACACCTAGGTATATTTTTTATTTCTGAAACAGATGTATTTTGTATTCCAACAAAACAGACCAAACAGATCGGGACCTCATACTATACCCACGAAACACATCTATAAATATTTGACAACCCAATGACTCTATTTTTAAATTTCTAAACAAAAAACCAAAGAGACTCGAAGAACATCAAAATTTCACAGGCAGGAACATTTTGTATTGAAAAATGTAATCGTCATTTTTAGTTTATGCTCTATTTATTATGTTTGTTTCTAATCGTTTAAACCTACCCTGAACCTATACAAACCTTTCAATATGAAAATCAGCCAAATCGGTCCGGCCATTGTCGAGTTTTAGCGAGACTAACGCACATCAATTCATTTTTATATATATGATGAGCATGGTAGACTTCCTGGAGATAACAAAAATGTTGTATTTCCTTTTATTCTTAATGTTCAGAGCAGTGTTTTTTGCCTTTAATGATGATATGTAACAAAGTAAAATAAATATATATATTCTGGGTTCCTCTATTGGTCTGAGAGTGACATAAATAACATAAAAATAAAACTAAGCTATCTTCACGCTGTATCCCTGACGGCGTAGTCAGAGAGGACAGATCGCCAGTCTTCGCGATCCATGCATACTTCTTTCGCTACTTCAAGATTCATCAATTGCTTCATACACGCACGTTTGGATACCGAGTACTTTTGACTTTTCAGTTTTTGAGCAATCTGCTTACGTGGTCTTCATATGTAAGTCTCGGCCTACCCTGACTCCTTCTACCCTCTACTTTCGCACAATATTTATTCTTCGTCAATCGTTCCTCACTCATTCTTTGGACGTGTGGAAACCAACGGAGCACGCCCTTTTCCGGCTTAACGCTGACACTTTCATTCTAACCTGCCATATTGCGTATCACTTCGTTACGTATTTGGTCAGCCTAAGTTACGCCGTACAATTTTCGAAGTGATGGCGTCTCCACAGCATTTAATTTTTTTCATGGATCTGCTGACACACCCAGGTTTCGCTATCGTAAAGCAAAGTTGGCACTAGCACTGCGTTATAAATCGCCAGTCGTGCTACTTTTATGATGCTTTGTCGCTTTACTATTTGGGACAAAGCACCGTTTACTTTATTTCCGGCAGCTGCTCCCCGTTCTACATCCGAATCACATCTTCCATCCGCGCTTAACATACTCTCTAAATACACCATTTCATTCGCTAGCTCTAGTCGGTCCTGGTTTACCCAAATCTCGCATTTAGTTCTTACGTCATCTCTTTCAAATACTTGACCCTTAGTTTTACTTAAAGACCCTTACTTTCACACTCCTCTTTCATATTAGTGACTAATGCCTGAAGGTCGGCTTCTGATGAGACCATGAGCACCGCATCAGCAAACGACGCCTGAAATGCCAAAGGGCAAACGACCCCCGAAAAGCCGAAGGGCAAACGACCCCCGAAAAGCCGAAGGAGCTTCATCCAAACCGCAAAGGCCATTCACATATTACTTCTATTTATTGAACCCCCAGAGTAAGAGAGATTCACCAAGATCTCCGGGCCTTACATGCTAGCGGTGCATCTACTGACTAACGGACGAAGCACCGAAGGCGACGACGAGGTCAAAGGCAGTTGCTCCCAGCAATGCCGAAAGTCAAAAAGAACTACAGCAGCTCCGCCAAATAAAAGAGGATCTCAGGTTACAAATCTAGGTAGGGTTTAGCATCTGGGGAAATAATAAGATAAAGACGTTATTGAACCTCAATGTACACATTTTGTGTATTCAATAAATGTCGAGTTTGCTATAGATATTTCTTAGTAAGATATTGTAAACACACTTTTTGCCTCTGAAGCGCCTGCTGGTTATAAATTAAACTAAGTTATCTGTTTTAGTTACAGTTTAATATGTCATAGGCGCTTATTAAGTTATTAGCTTTTGATGAAGTTTTTCCGTACCCGTTACCTACAGGGTAAATCATTCAAGCTATCCTTAAAAAAACATGCCTTTCAGAGCGTTTCTTTATACCTATGAAATGGACTATCAAACACGCCTAGCAAGGGAAGTATAAACTCAAATTATGGCAAGTTTCATTTCAATTGATTAAGTAGTATCGGGGTGATGCACTATCATGATACAAACAGACAATCCTAATAATATTATAAATGTGAAAGTTTGTATGGATGTTTGTTACTCTTTCACGTAAAAACTACCAAACGGATTTTAATGAAACCTTACAACAATGTAGCTTATATATCAGAATAACACATAGGCTACTTTTTATCCCGGGAACAAGTTCTTGTGGGAAACGGGAACGGGAAAACTTCTCTACGCGGGCGAAGCCGCGGGCGTCAATTAGTATTTTATAAAATTATATTTTACGTTAAGCAACTTTCGTTCTATGTCTTATTACGGATGTGTGACTGCTATGTGGTTTTTCCATTTACGAGCGTTTGCGTGCTTCGGAAGGCATTAAAAGCCGTTGGTCCCGGTTGCCAGTAACATGGTAGTCGTCAAACCAAGTTGAAGGCCTTATATTGAAAAAATTAACAAGGCAAAGGGCTACTCCCCCATTACGTGGGACAGGAATGCATACGGTGAACAGTGGACGTATAGTATGCCCCTGCCACCCCTTCGGTGATAAAGGCGTGATTGATTGATTGCAAAATGGAGCGTTCTTAAGCTTGAGACACAGGACTACCTAGTTCAGTCAAGATTATGAATAAAACTACATAATTATCTTTTACTAGCTGACCCGGCGGACTTCGTATCGCCTTCAAATGTATAAATTTTGTGTTTAGGTATTAGCCGAGTTAGATAACTTCGCCTAAACTTTGCACGTAACATATTCCATATTCCCGTCGCACTTATTAAATACCGTGGCTTATAAATTCTACAACAATGCATAAAAATTTGCCCGATTTGTCGACATATATGAGTACTCTACTCACCTCACCTCACCATGGTAGTAGCGCGATGATTTATAGCCTCCCAACTAACATTAGGCGCTACTATAAGAGTTACAACAGATATATAAAAGAGTTAAAGAGATCCTAAGGTCATCAATAAGTGCTATCACATAGGAGTTATAGCAAGCTATAACTCTACTAAACCCCCGGATTGGGCACAAATTCTTATGATCTTAGGTTCCACTATGGCAATGTAGTGGAGTTATAGAATGAATTTAAGAGGTATAGAAGAGCAATTGTGGAGAAACAATAGCGCTAACTGAGACCTAAAGCGCTGTAAGAGTAGTATTTTGGTGACCATTAACTCCTTAAGCGGTATGGTAGAGCTACTGACTCTTTGAGCGTTATAAAGAGAGTAAATTAATGAATATAAACTCCGGGAGGGGTATAGTAGATCTATGATGTAACTTGCTTACGGTTTTAGCGGTTAGAGGGTGGTAATAAGGTAAATTGTAACGCCTTGAGTTGCAGTATGGATCTACAATAGGAAATTACAGCGTCTAAGGATATATTTTTCCTTAGTTTTTTCTTATAATTTGTTAAATGAATTAAGAAAGATATTCCCTTTTCAAAGGGATCAAATAAACATAGTGTAATGCGTTGTGTTTACGAAAATAAATAGCGGAGTTGAGTGCAAAACTTTTAACTGATTTTTAGTGCAAAATGAAGCGAAATTTTCATTGCGAAGGTAAGTAAACTATGAATATGTGTATATATTATTAGCAAATAATTGAAGCGCCCACTCTTTGCGGTGTATTTATCTAAAAAATATTTTGCTTAACATGGAGCAAAAAATATTTTTAGTAAATTTGTAACAAAACTTTGCCTATTGACTTAAAGAGTCGTGACCCTGTTATTAGAATGCTATAAAAATAAATACCTTCATTGTATTATGTTACCTTTTAGTCCGTTTCACTGTTTTTTATTAACTTCATAATCTAAAAATGGTGGACAAATGAATTTGGAGATCCGTAGTAATTTTTCAAAACCACTACCTAGCCTACGCACGACGTTTACACGTAGGTATCTCCTAGTTACACGAGTGCTAAATTGTTTTTATTGTTTGATTTGCCAAAATTGAAAAGATTTGGAATTAAATACCTACATATTTCTGTCTACAAAATTACATACTGTAACATACTGCCAGTTAAAGCCTTTGAATATTTGTAGCAATGGAATGTTATTTTTTTAATGGAAGTTTTACTTTATTTCCAACATAAACGTCCTTACGTTCATAAACGACTCGTCAATTGTCTAAACTTTGCATGTGATACTAATTAGCTTTTTTGTACCTACGCAGAGAGAGCAAGTCCGGGCGCAAATAAAATAAGTATCAACCATTCAGTCTCTGCCCTCCACTAAGTTCGACTTAACATTTGTTGTTTTTGACGCTATGGTCGGAGACCGCGTAAAAACTATGTACCTACTGCTATACTCGTACCTTTGTTCACGTAAGTAGCTTTGATTACGCTGTTTTAAAAGTGTCACTCTTTAATTAGCACTAAATAATATAAAATAAAATAAATCAATATCCATCACGCCTTATCCCCGAAGGGGTGGCAGAGGCATATTATATGCCCACTTTTCACCGTGTGGATTCCTGTCCCACGAAATAGGTGGTGAGCCCATTGCCGTGTTGAAATAGACAGACGCAGGTTGTGGCTACCTGCTGTTGAAATTTTGTCAAGTCTTCAACCAGGCTTAACGACTGCCATTTTACCACTGCCTACCGGCAACCGGGACCAACGGCTTAACGTGCCTTCCGAAGCACGGAAACGCTCGCTAATGTAAATGCCACAAAGTGGTCACCCATCCGAGGACCAGCCATAGTGAAAGTAGCGTAACTAAGTGATCGTTTACAAAACACTGAGACCGCGGAGCCACGAGCGCTTAATAATACACTAAATAATATCGTAAATAAATTGTAATTGCTAAAATAAATAGGAGTACAAGACGACATAAACGCTACTATATTTTATTTGATTCTGTTACAATTATATTTCAATTTCAGAATGCCGTTCAAAATAATAAGAACATTAGAGAAAGGACAATATAGCCACTGCATTGCACGTGGATATTAATCGATCGTGATGTATTAATTTTGTTTGTAAATCGATTGTGGAGCGTACAAATGATCTAACTTATAATAACACATAATGCTTGCACTGACCTAGTGTTTTATTTATGCCAATATTCACTATCGCCACCTAGTATTTGTATTAAAATATTTTTTTGATGTTTGTAAAATAGTTAGAGGATCTTTTGTTAGAATCCAAATCTCATCATCATCAGATCATTTAAGATCAACATCAAATCTTTCATAGCAGTTTGTTTAATATTCTTAATAGCTCATGTCCTCACATTTTCACTAAAATGAAAGATTTTTAATATAGTCACTGGTATTATTCAAATCATCACTACTCAATGAGTAATAACTGTCTCCTTCAGAAATATCAAGACTTGTAGTTGCGATTTCATTCCATTACATACGGACAAATCATCTTAGAAAATTTTGAAAGGAGCTCTGTTGCGGCGCCATTTTATGCTCTCATGACCGCTCACATGACCAATTAGGGGTACTAAGGTGGTAACGAACTCAATAATTCAACCTTAAATAATATAGAGGCTATACTTGACACTATACGTTCTATTTATAGGGAGAAATATCCCTACTATTCAGCCCTAAACTATACAAGGGACCTTTGTATCTCTTTAAGAGTTAAGTGTTGTAAAAGATTTATAAAACACCATTGTAGAGCTAGTAGCGTTGATTGCTCCTATTGTGCAACTATCAGTGCCCTAAAAGAGTTTATGGTAGCTTGCTTAGAACTTTAGAACTCAATAATAAATGTTAATTTCTAATATAGATCTTATAGTATTAAGATTCACTAAAAGCTATAACACAGAAGCTTTGGTCTGTATTGTAGTATACGATAATAATCGCTGCACTACGCGTTTAACCTTCACAAATTGCTTTGTCACTGTAAGCGTAATATTTTATCACTAACTCTTATTTGCCGTCGCAAGCTATAATTGCAGCTATTACTCTACCTCCATAACACTTAAGGTTATATGGTAAGTTCTATTTGCAGCCAAATTGTTTGTTGGGCTATGACCTTACTCGATAAATTGGCTGTCTAACTCAAAAAGATTTTTTCTAATCCGACCAGTGAATCCTAAGATTAGCGCGTTCAGCCAAACAATCAAACTCTTCAGCTTTATAATATTAGTATAGATCAAAGTAAATCACTATAATTAGAGACCAGGTAAAGCAGCTTCACGTTAAATTTTACATTTTTTTTTGTCTATTAGGATTCATAATCCACTTTTGCCCGCAATTCCAGGGCACACCTCACACACACTCTCTTTCTCTCTAATAGTATTGAAATCTCCGGTGTTAAAATCTTCGAGACGTCCGATATCGTTGTCATTTAGAGGATGAAGCCAAACTGGCGTCGAAAAAACTTGGAGCACTATACTTTACTGCGGTGAAGCCACTACCTCTCTATAGTCGCAACTGCGACCACACACATAGAGTACTGCTGTCATCTTTGAGCTGGTGCACCTGAATGCGAGCTTCGACCTTTTCACTCGACACTAAGGAGAGCTATGAGGGCTCTCAATGATCCTTTATAATGCTGGTGGTGTCGAGAACCTTCGTGACAGGAGACTTTGCCTCTATATGCGTGTTACAGAGTTTGTCCTCTGAGGATTTTTTAACACGATGCCCACGGCTATTTTCTATCATCGCACACCTTGTCACCGACAGGGAGTTAATCCTAACACTTCGCGTACGGAATGCTCGCATTTGGCCGTATAGGTGCTTTTTCAGCGTACTCTTGGATTGTGAAATAAATTCCCCTCACCTCTTTTCCCGAATGTCTGTATGGGGTTTTTCAAAAAGGTTTTATAAGGTTTTTGCTAGGTCAGCAGCGCGAGCAGTACCTTTGCTGTTAGAAACGTCTATAGTCCATAAATCTACATTCGAACAGGTAGATCGTATGCTTGTCTCCACCTCAGTGGTGTATAATTCCATAAAACTTCTAATGAATATTGTGGGACATTTGCGGGAATTTATTTTAACACATCGCCGCGCCGTCTAGCCCGAAGTAAGCTAATATAAGCTTGTGATGAGGAATTTAGATGACTGATAAACATACTTATATATTTCTAAATACATACATATTATACACACCCAAACTCCGAAACAAACATTTGTGGATCACACAATATTTTTTTCCGATCCTGGAATCGAACCCGGGACCTCAGTCGCGGCAGTCGCATACACTACCACTGCACCGCCGAGGTAGTGCAGAATCTACGGTTGGTGTAAAAAATATACAGCGATTAGGTGAAATACAGATAGTAACGCCACCTAGCAGGTCCAAATGTATTTTAAAACAATCCAGTTATCCATTGAAATATACACACAAAATTTCATACAAATCGGTGTCAAACACACGTACAGGAGAATTATACACCAATAGTTTTAAATCATGGCAATAACTTCGGGGGCCTATTATATAAGGCCTTATTGTTAAGTAGGCATAGTTAAAAATTATATTAAAAAATATCAAAATATTTTTTTTTTATCCCAAAAAATATGAAATTATGGCCATATTTTCGAACTTAATTTATAACAATACTGCTATCTGTTTATCACGTGGTCTCGTTCTGACGCACAGTGACCCCGCGATGATGTTATCAAATAGCTTAAAACCAAAATACTACACTTTATTCTAACTTTTCCTTCATACTTAACCGGGCTTAGGACCGGCAAAATTACTTTTCGTAGGTACTTGTTCAGTTATGAAAAATAAAAACTTATTAGACTGGAATTAAGTTTAAACAAGATAACTTAAGTTTTGAAATCTAAAGCTTTAGCATTAAAAAATAATTTTGGCGTATTTAAAAAGTCAGAATCAACCGATTGCTATTTACAATAATTTACGTATTTATAAAACTTAAAGTACTCGGATACCCAGACGTGCGTGTATGAAGCGATTGATGAATCTCGAAGAAGCGAAAGAAGTATGCATGGATCGCGAAGCCTGGCGATCTGTCCTCTCTGACTACCCCGTCAGGGATACAGCGTGAAGATAGTTAGTTAGTTAGTTTTTTTTTATAAAACTTAAAAAATAACTTACATGTATTTTAATTGTCCTTCAAAATGTCCTCCTGCATTATCAATACACACGCGAGCACGTTTTATTGAATTGTTTTTAAGGTAAAGAAGTATGGTTCTTTGGCGTTTCACTTTGGTTTGGTTTTCACAAAGTACTTGGTTCACTAAAGTACACCCGTCTTTTTAATTCACTCCACAAAAAAAAGTCCAGCGGCGTTAGGTCAGGCGAACGTGCGGGCCAGGCAACCGGCCCACCTCGACCAATCCACCGATCACCAAACTCCTGTGTTAGGAACTCACGCACTGCGCTATGATAGTGTGGAGGCGCGCCATCCTGTTGAAACCACAGGCCTCGTAAGTTGGGTAGCGGAATATCATCCAATATCGAAGAAACCATGGTTCGCAGCAAGTTCAAATACGATTCCCTAGTGATAAAATATGGACCAACGATATGTTCGTTCAGGATTCCCACCCAGACATCTCTGAGATCTTCATCAAAGTACTCCAGGACATTTTCGTACAAGTTCTGTGGGTACGCCGGTCTCCCTCGGCCTTGGGCATGTGATGGTGTGTAAAAGGAGCCATGATCGATTAATCGCTGGTAAGCGTTTAGAACCGTTCTAATGCTTGGCTGTCGAGAATCCGGGTATTGTTCTCGGTACATTCTTAAAGTAGCACTCACGTTCTCATCACATAAAAAGTACAAACGTACCATAGCCACATACTCCCGTGATGAAAACTGGTAAGCCATCACAAATTAAGTTAAACAAACACGCGTAGGTAAAAAATTCAAAAGTAAGAAATAATTATTACGCAGTAATGATTTACTCAAACAAAATTTAAACCAAAATGGTTGATGCGACCAGTGTGACCAGATAAAAGTTTACAAAAATACCGAAGCACCTAAAAAAATATTAATTTGTTGCTTCAATAATACATAAATAATAATAAATAATTAACTAAAAATATGTTTAGCCTTTTTTCTCAATTTACTCCGAGGTCTCGGTTCACAGAACCACTAGTAATAAATACCTATATTCGGAAAAGTCAATAAAAATACCGAAAAGATATTAAAATACTGAATCTGGTCACACAGGTTGCGAATTGACCAATCTCTTTCTTGCGCTTACCCCTTTCGCCAATCGTGAGCTTACACGCGAGTTTGCCGTGATTTATCAATGGAAATCAAATTTACACTTCTACGCATTTCAATAAAAGCTACGTTCCATCCTCTGTATCGGGCCACCTAATATCCCTTACAAACATATTTGGTTTGCCTCCAGACCAAATCTTAACATCTGTAGAGTAGTCAGGCGGACACAATTATTGTTGACTAGCTTTTGCCTGCGGCTACGCTCGCGTGGTGTTTTGTATGTCACTCACATAAAGTTCAAAACATTTAGTATACATGGTCACCCATCCAAAATTTGGCCACACTAAGATAGCTTAACTTTACTCATCGGTTGGTTATCAGTGAAGGCAACTTGATACCAGTATGTGATTGAAAAATGTTGTCTTTAGGAAATTATAACTAATAACCAAAATACTTTGAACTCTCCAATGTATTGCGCGTCTAGTAATATGTAGTTCAAGCTGAATTATTACTTTTGCTAAACCGATTTTGATGAAATATAGCACAGTATTGAAGCTGGAAAATAACCACAATATTCTAATGCTAAAATTGTGATCGACTCGGATATTGCTCCAACTCCGAACGAACAAACAAACAGACACAATGAAAAAAATTATAGTTTTAAAATCAGAATCCCCTAATTAGTCGCTTACATTTATTTATTTTTATTTATTTTGAATGAACCGTCAAAGCTAATTTAAAAAAAATATAATTATTATTAATTAAGTCCGTCTCGGTCCTCTTGCTCACTCATCGGACATGGTCTGCTTCGCACTAAATCTAGTAAATAAATCAATGTTGCCGTTTTAGCTGCTTATTCGTAAATTTCCCCAGATCTAAATTTACTTTTCCCCAAAAAAACACTTTTTCATTAATTTTCCCCGATGTTTCCGTTTTAGTTACTTTTTCGTAAACTTTCCCAAATCTTATTAAATTTTTTCCCAATAAGCTAGTTTTTTATAAATTTTCCCCAAAAAGGAATAAGATCTACGTTAATTCATAACGTGGTGTTTATTTGCTCTATGGAGAGGAATACCATGCAATCCAGGTATCTACATAAATCCAGGTAAATAAAATTGAAATGTCTGTTTAAAATTCTAATTTAATAGCTTTTCATTCAATATGAAAGTCATCATCATCCAAGCGTTTGTCCCAGTTGCGTCTCGCGTCGCGCCAGGTCTGCTTTCCTATATTTTCTCCTACTTCGCATGGTCGTCGTCATCCCCTGTAGTGAGATCATTGGCACGCATGTCATCCCTTACGACGACAAGCCAGCACTTCTTGGGTCTTTCCCTCTTACCTCTTTACTTTTTTATCTTACTCTTACATGGCCAGACATTTGTTTCCCACGTAGCTCGGCGGTTGACACGTGACTTGACATCGCAATCGATGTCACTAGACGTGTGAAATACAGATCCCAGGTATTTAACCTCGTCCGTGCACTCGACGAAATCACCACCTATGCGGACGGATGTGGGATCTGTTAAGTGCCAAATACTCGGTCTTTGCCACTTTAAGACCGCCGTCTCACGTCGCACTAATCTGCCTCTGTCCGCGTCTGCCAGCGCAATATCGCCAGCATACATGAGCAACCATGGAGGCTGCTCATGCGCGTCCCTGATGCTGTCCGGCAATACGTCTAATATCACACTGAACAGAGGCGGACTAAGGTCCGAACCCTGGTGTACCCCGACCGTGATAGGGAAGGGTTTCGTGTCGCCAACAATAGTCCGAATCATGGAATCGGAGTCGCGATACATGTCCCGGATAGTGTCAATATAGACCTCTGGAACCCCTTTGGACCGCAGTGCCCACCAGATCATCGCTAGAAGAACACAGTCGAAGGCCTTCTGCATGTCTAGGAACAGATAGTTCAGAGGCATGTTCTTCGTCCTATATTTCTTCGCGACATCCCTCAGGGCAAAACAGGGTCTATGGTCCCATGACCAAGGCGGAACCCATATTGACACTTCGAGGTCGATGATAAGGTGACGGTGTTGTGCAGTGAGACTCTCTCCGGGTATGACCTGGCAGTTGGCTACCTTGCCGATGCCGTGTCGCCTAGCGAGTAGGAAATCGATCTGAGTTGTGCGCCTCCCGCTCTTGTAGGTGATGAGATGTGCGGATTTCTTTTTGAAATACGTGTTCACGATGGCCGGATCGGTAGTAGCACACGTTCTGTAGATAGTTTCTCTTTCAGCGCTGCGGGTACCGTATCCAAAACCATCATGAACACGCTCAAACTCCTTACACCCCTCACCCACATGACCGTTTAGGTCACCGCCCAAAACGATTCCCTGTGACAACGTATTGCTCCGAAGCACTCCCGCGAGTTGGCCCTAAAACGACATCTTATCGGCATCGCTACAACCGGCCTGTGGCGCGTAGGCACTTAACAGGTGGGTAATAATACCATCGATAAGAACTCTCAAGATCATAAGCCGCTAGTTATAGCGTTTTACCTCCAAGATACCGCTCTGCAACCCCTCGGAGAGCACCACGGCCACCCCGTTCTCTCCACCAGGCGCACCAGGTGTAATACAACTTGTAGCTCTTCTGCATAGGTCAGGCTCAGTTGCCCTTCCACAGATTCTCCTGCAGGAACGCCACGTCCACCCTCCGCCTGGAGAGCTCTACCGCACGTCCAGTCAGCGTAATGTTCCACGTAGCGAAGCGGATACGGGATTGGGCTAACTTCTTTAGCCGTGCTCTCCCTACATACCCTAGTACCGTAGCCCTAGACCACTTGCCACAGGAGTCGGGCTTGCCTCCTGCGCGCCGTTTTGCGGCGGCGCCCCATTTCTAGCAGTATTCCTATTGTGCTTTTCCATTAATTGTTTCGGCAGGTGTCTTTTATGGGAGCGACGCCCTCAGACCTCCCAACCCCAGAGGGGAAAAACTTGGGCCCCGAAGATCTTGGTGGGCCCCCTTACGAAATGCATATGAAAGTATTTACCTTATTAAATACTTTTTAACTCTCCAAAAGTTCCTCAAAGTATTTTTTAACCCCAGAATATGGAAGAACACCCCTAATCTTTCAAAAGTATGTTAATACTTTTATATGCATTTAGTGACAAGCTGTTACCTTGGAAATACAAACAATTCATTTCAATTTTATTCACCTATGTAGTAGATATCTGGCTTGCATAGTATTTCTCTCCATAGAGCAAAAAACACTAAGTTATGTATTAACGTAGTCTTATTCCTTTTTAGGTATGTAAAAATGTATAAAAAAGTGTCTTTTTGGGATTTTTTTTAAATCAGATCTAGGGAAGTTTACGGCAAAGTAATTAAAACGGCAACATTGGGCAAAATGTGTGAAAAAGTGTCAGTTTGGGGAAAAAAAATCAGTTCTGGGGAAATTTACGACAAAGTAGCTAAACGGCAACTTTTATTTATTTACCAGATTTAGTGCGCAGCAGACTATGTCCGATGTGCGAGTAACCGGACCGAGACGGACTCAATTAGTAATAATTGAGACCGCCGGAATGCTCTACAGAACGGTAAGATTTGGACTGGAGGCAAACCAAATGCGAATGTTTGTCAGGGCTATTAGGCGGAACGATACAGATGATGTTACGATCGTTGCGGGCGTTAAGTGGAACGTATTTTACTATATATAATATATACGTAACGAACGTAATTTAATATATACGCCTTTATTGTATTGCTCGGTTCAAGTGTAAATTCGAATTTCGATTTTCATTGATAAATCGCGGCATACTTCCCAATTACACAATTGGCTCAAGAAAGAGACAGGTCAAGTCAAAACCAACCATTTTGTTTTAAATTTTGTGTCATTGAATTGATACTGCGTAATAATTATTTCTTGCTTTTGAAATTTTTAACATGCGCGTGTTTGTTATTTTAATTTATTGTGATTGCTTACCAGTTTTGATCACGGGAGTATGTGGCTATGGTACGTTTGTACTTTTTATGTGATGAGAACGTGAGTGCCACTTTAACAATGTACCGAGAAGAATACCCGGATGGTCGACACCCAAGCTTTAGAACGGTTCTAAACGCTTACCAGTGATTACTAGATAATGGCTCTTTTTACACACCATCACATGCTCACGGCAGACAACAGAACTACTTTGATGAAGATAGATCCCAGACGTAGCACGCAGACGTTGCTCCTCATTTTAACTTTAGCCAGTCCAGTACCAACTGTGCGTGTAAAATTGTATAATATTGTTACTTTTTTTGTGGAGTGAAATAAAAAGACGGGTGTACTTTAGTGAGCCGAATATTTTAGAACAATTAAAACAGCGCAAAATAGACGCTTTTACTGAAGTGAAACGCCAAAGAACCATACTTCTTTCCCTTAAAAACAATTCAATAAAACGTGCTCGCGTTTGTATTGATAATGCAGGAAGACATTTTAAAGGAAATTAAAACACATGTAAGTTATTTTGTTAAGTTTTGTAAATACGTAAATTCTTGTAAATTGTAATCAGTTACTTCTAACTTTTTAAATACGCCAAAATTATTTTTTATGCTCAACTTTAGATTTCAAAACTTTAATCTTGATTATACTTAATTTCAGTCTAATAAGTTTTTCTTATTTTTCAAAACTGAACCAGTACCTACGAAAAGTAATTTTGCCGGTCCTAAGCCCGGTTAAGTATGAAGGAAAAGTTAGAATAAAGTGTAGTATTTGGATTTTAAGCTATTTGATAACATTATCATCGCGGGGTCACTGTGCGTCAGAACGAGACCACGTGATAAACAGATACCAGTATTGTTATGAATGAAGTTTTTTTTTTTATTTATTTATTTAAAATATGGCCATAATTTAATATTTTTTGGGATATAAATAAACCTTTACAAATTTGTCAATATCAAATATTAATAATTTAAACTACGCCTACTTAACAATAAGGCGTTATATAATAGGCCCCCGAAGTTATTGCCATGATTAAAAACTTTTGGTGTATAGAACTGACAACTAACTGACACTATTATTATTTTTCATACATATTATTTTATTTTTCTGAAACCTGTTAGGTACTGTTTTGTATTCCAATAAAACAGACCAAAAAGTTCGGACTACTACAGCTATGAAACAAAAACAAAATGTAAATCAATATTTAAAAACAAAGTGACTCTATTTTTAAATTTCTAAAAAACAAAAGAGAGAACGTTCATCAAAATATCACAGGTAAATTTAATTGTCGTTTTTAGTATTTTATTTATATAAACCTACCCTGACTGAACCTTTACCAATATTTCAAGACTAAAATTAACCAAATCGGGGTTCAGTCATACTCAAATTTTAGCTAGACTAACGAACATCAATTCATTTTTATATATTACATATAAATAACTACATATCTTCTATTTTTTATATAAGATACCCGGGCTTTTGTTAGGCTTACTTGGTAACATGCTGGTCCAACACGCAACGCTCTTGAGAATATTCATCTAATAAGAAATGGGACCCCGCCTGCAGACAATCCACGCCCGCCGTGTGTAGAAGAACCGTAATGGACTACCGCCAATGGGAGTTAAACTATTTTAGAATATGGTATACAAAACTAAGAACTGCAATGGAATAATAGGTTGGGGGTTAAATGGATTGGGTAACTTAAGTTGTTGATGAAGACGACGTCTGCCATTTTAATGTCTTATTATCGAAATACTAGCTGACGGTGACTTGTCAGCTCAATACATGCCCTCCTATACATCAATATTAGCCTATAAGGCGACAGAGGGCAGCATCGGTGTGAATGACTGCGTGCGACGCCGGTTTTGCCGTCACGGGTCAGACCCGGAGCGGATTTCCCTGTAGTTATGCCCTTAAAAATTACACACCTCCTCCGAATATTTCAGGCAAGCCAGAGTTGAGATTTAATGCACTCCCGGGAGTAGCGCATTGCTCTCCACTATCCCATTTAATGCTAGCCGATCGAGAAGAGCAACAAACTCTGAGGAATCGAGACCGATGAGTAGCCACAAGCTGCCCTGCAAATGTGTGCTTATCATAAACTTTCTGATACACTTTTTGTTCATGTCAAGTCAAATATCAAGTGGATGACTCAAAAACCATATTGAATATTAGAAAAAACTAATATATATAAACAATAATATCTTAGTTTGGGCTAGGTAACGTTGTGTACCTAAAATAAATATATTACAATACTTTTTATTTATTTATGTACTAAAAGATAATAAATTCTCCAAAGAATCGAACAAGGATAATCGCATTTTGATTGATTTCTGAACCATAAACTTTACGTAATACCTTAACCCTAGAGGGCAATTTGTGAAAATAAATTCAGTAAGTCGCCTCTCAGGAGGATAAGTATCGCGTTCATATAATACTTAGATGATTAGATAGAATCTATTTATTCAACATTCATTAGTTGGCTACTACGCCTAATAAGTTGCCTCCGTGAGGGCGCTTGAACTGATTGTTTTTCAAAATGATTGTTAGTGAACAGTATAAACTCATGCAAGAATATGTTGAAAACTTCTTTATAATATTTCGAATTTTAGAAGTTTCTGGATTTTCTAGATTTATTATAAGAAATGGCAAAATAGTTGCGAGAAACTGGCCATCTAAGTTATACAACACGTTCGTATTGGTCATGGCCAACGTAGCGGCCATAACAATATTATGGTCAGCGAATCGCAGTGAAGTCGCTATCACTACAGTTGAATTTTTAGGGATAGTAAATTTCATAATATATGGAAATATAATAATATGTCAAATTACGTTTGACGATAAACTCAGTGGTCCTGATTTGATACAAAATTGTATAGATATCGATATCTTTCTGGGAGCTAAAGACACAGAGTTTTTGAGGAAATCAATACTGAAAATGTATATCGCTATAGTAATTTTTGTGGGAATCATGCAGTTTGTATGTGTAGCTTTGTTATATTACATATTTCCTGTGAGTTTCCGAATTCATTTCGCTGGTACTTTTTTCGTCTTCTGGATACTATTCGGTTATGACGACTTATGTTATAATTTGATATCGTGCACATTTATAACATCTAGAGCCCGATACTTAAACGTTGCCTTGCTAAAAACAACAAAACTGAAATTGGAGCACATTTCAAAACAATCCTTTTTCTATAAATTTTTTTGGTGCGATAAGTTTGACCATCGTGTGAACTTTCAGAATGCTGAAAGTAAAGACTTTGTTGTAGCACTTAAGATGTTGTTTCATCAACTACGGCATATAGAACGATGTTATGAAGTGCCTGTAAGTATCATTTAGTCAGATGACATGCTGGATTTTCAAAGTTCTGAGCTAAGAAATTATGCCCGTTATATATTATTAGGCCCTTTAGTATGGCCGACGCGGAGGCGTTCATCAGTATAAATTATATTACTTATCATTTCAGTTGACTTGCGCTCTTTTTACTGTAATAATGGGGTCATTTGTGGCGGTTCAAGCATTTATTATGTATATCAAAGTTTCGGTAAGTACAAACCGGTAGAATACAGCTATATTCTATTACAGGACATGTAGTTTTTACTACATATATACCTACTAGGAATAAGTTTCATAGAAGAAAATTGAAAATCAGCGTAGTTGCGTGGTAGAAGCGATATGTTATCTAAACTAATATTGTAAAGACGAAAGAAACTTCTGGGCCGATTTCAAAAATTCTTTCACCGTTAGAAAGCTAGTCTTCGTGAGTAACATAGGCTATATTTGATTTTCAAAAAGTTTAGGGGTTTCGTACGAAATCTCAAATAATGTAAGCCAAAGTTTTTACACCTTGTGTTATAAAGTTTGAGATTTCGAACAATGACAATTACTCTGCTTAATATAAAATTTCTTACATCGCGTACGCTGCAAAAGCTATTGACGATATAACAAATATAATCCTACAATTTAAAATGCCAGTAAAATGGCAGTAGTTAAGCCTGGTTGAAGGCCTTATGGGCGGCTTGAAAAATTTCAACAGCAGGTAGCCACAACCTGCATCTGTCTATTTCAACACGGCAATGGGCTCACCACCTATTACGTGGAACAGGAATCCACACGGTGAAAAGTGGGCATATAATATGCCTCTGCCACCCCTTCGGGGATAAGGCGTGATGGATATTTACTTTTTATTTTATGTATAACTATGAAAGTTTCTTCACTGTCACTACTTTTTCATGTTACAAAATTATTAAAATCGGTAGTAAATTTTCAAACCATATTATTGGTACCTTGGTATTCAATATCTTCATCATCATCATCCGAGCGTCTGTCCCAGTTGCGTCTCACAACGCCCGGGGTCCGCTTTCCTACATTTTCTCCTCCACTCCGCACGGTCTTCGGCATCCCCTGTAGTGAGACCATTGGCACGCATGTCATCCCTTACGACGTCAAGCCAGCACTTCTTGGGTCTTCCCCTCTTACCGGGACCCGGCGGGGCTGACATGGCCAGACATTTGTTACCTACGTAGCCCGGCGGTTGCCGCAAGACGTGACCATACCAACGAAGGCGACACTCTTGCAACTTGTCTGCAATGTCACGGACGTGAAGGCTGCCGCGGATGCGAGTTTCTCACGCGGTCCATCCGCGTGACCCCACACATCTACCGTAGCATCTTCATTTCCGTGACACGCAGCTCCTGCTTGTATCGCTCCAATATCGGCCACGTCTCACTGCCATGTAAAAGGACAGGTCTAATAATGGTTTTGTAGACCTGTCCCTTCAACCGGATCGGCATTTTAGGGTCACAAATGACACCGGTCATCTCCCGCCATTTGGCCCACGCGGCAGCAATGCGTGACTTGACATCGAAATCGATGTCACTGGACGTGTGAAAAACAGATCCCAGGTATTTAACCTGGTCCGTGCGCTCGACCAAATCACCGCCTATGCGGACGGATGTAAGATCTATCGAGTTTAGTGCCAAGTACTCGGTCTTCGCCACATTTAGTTTCAGACCGCCGTTCTCAAGCGTCTCCTTCCACGCCTTTACACGTCGCACCAATCTGCCCCTGTCCGCGTCTGCCAGCGCAATATCGTCAGCATACATGAGCAACCATGGAGGCTGCTCATGAGGGTTTCTGATGCTGTCCGACAATTCGTCTAATATTACACTGAACAGAAGCGGACTAAGGACCAAACCCTGGTGTACCCCGACGGTGATGGGGAAGGGTTTCGTGTCGCCAACAGCAGTCCGAACCATTGACTCGGAGTCACAGTACATGTCCCGGATAGTGTCAATATAGACCTCTGGAACCCCTTTGGACCGCAGTGCCCACCAAATCATCGCACGAGGAACACAGTCGAAGGCCTTCTGCATGTCTAGAAACAAACAGTGCAGAGGCGTGTTCTTCGACCTGTATTTCTCTGCGACAACCCTCAGGGCAAAAACAGGGTCCGTGGTCCCAAAACCAGGGCGAAACCCATATTGACACTCCGAGATAGTACACTCTTGCCGGATCCGAGTCTATAATCCTCTCGAAGATCTTCATGGTGTGGGACATCACCTTAATACCGCGGTAGCTCCCGCACTCCTGCACTGACCCCTTACCTTTGAAGACTGGAGTAATAATACTCAGTCTCCATTGGTTTGGGATCTGCCCGCTGAGGAGTATGCGGTTAAAAAGGTTTACTAAGATGCCCACACCGCGAGGACCCATCGCTTCGATGGGGACTCCATCGGGTCCGACAGCTTTCCGATTCTTCATGCGGCGAATCGCAGTCAGGACTTCTCCAGGCGTTACCGGTGGCACTAGTCCCTGATTCGGAGGGAGGTCCGGAGGCTGCACCTCTTTGTGCTGTTTATTAAGCAGCTCGTGGAAGTACGAGCGCCATCTCTCCTTTACCGCGAGGTCTTCGCTTAACAGGTTGCCCTCAGGGTCTTTTACACAGCGACACTTGGATATATCCTGTGCCGCTTTGACCCTGGAGCGCGCCAGCTTACAGATGAGCTTCTGCCCCTCAGACGATTCCAGCTTAACATACAGAGGTTGTAAGTGGTCACGTCTGGCTCTGGCCACAGCTATCTTTGTGGCGCGCTTGGCAGCCCTCTACGCGTCGCGGTATTCGGGAGATCCGGCCGCTTGCCACTTTTTAAAGAGGGCTTTCTTCTCCCTAGTATCCCTCTGGACTGCGTCGTTCCACCACCAAGTTTCCTTGTCACAATTGCGTCCACCCTTAGACTCACCGAGCACCACCTTCGCCGCTCCAAGGATGGCCGCCTGAACTTTGTCCCAGTAATCTTGAACTGGTTCGCCTTCAGTGTCGGTGCACTTGTCACCGACAGCTGAGACGAACTCCTGGGACCTAGTTTCATCAAGCAGCCACCATCTGATGCGGCGCTGGCATCGCTCGATGCGTTTGCTTTTGGGTTTCACGCAGAGGTCCATGACAAGGAGACGGTGTTGTGCAGTAAGACTCTCTCCAATATGACCTTGCAGTTGGCCACCTTGCCGATGCTACGTCGCCTAGTGAGTAGGAAATCGATCTGAGTTGTACGCCTCCCGCTCTTGTAGGTGATGAGATGTTCGGATTTCTTTTTGAAATACGTGTTCACAATGGCCAGATCGGCAGCCACACACGTTCTGAGGATAGTTTCTCCTTCAGCGTTGCGGGTGCCGTATCCAAAACCACTATGAACACGCTCATACTCCTCACACCTCTCACCCACATGACCGTTTAGGTCGCCGCCCAAAACGATTCCCTGTGACAACGGAATACTCCGAAGCACTCGGGTTCCCCCCTCGAGTTGACCCCAAAACGACATCTTATCGGCGTCGCTACAACCGGCCTGTGGCGCGTAGGCACTTATCAGGTGGGTAATAATCCCATCGATAAGCACCCTCACGATCATAAGCAGGTCGCTACAGCGTTTCACCTCCAAGATGCCACTCTGCAGCCCCTCGGAGAGCACCACGGCCACCCCGTTCTCCCCACCAGGCGCACCCGTGTAATACAGCTTGTAGCCGTTCTGCAAGGGCCGGGCTCTGTTGCCCTTCCACCGAGTCTCCTGCAGGAACGCCACGTCCACCCTCCGCCTGGAGAGTACTTCGGCCAACTCTACAGCACGCCCAGTAAGCGTGCCAATGTTCCAAGATGCGAAGCGGATACGGGTTGGGGCTAACTTTTTTAGCCGTGCTGGACCGACACTCGGCAGCCCTAGCCCACTTGCCACAGGAGTCGGGCGGGGCTCCTGCGTGCCGTTTTGCGGCGGCGCCCTATCCCTAGCAGCATTTACAATTGCTGTTTTTATATATATATATATATTCCTTTTCTGACTGTTCATTTTTTTTTTGTTTCGGCGGGTGGCTTTTATGGGAGCGACGCCCTCAGACCTCCCAACCCCAGAGGGGAAAGCCAGCGCCAGAGCCTCGTCCGTTAATCAGCAGGTGCACGCACTAGCACGGGAGGTTGACTTGGGCCCCGAAGATCTTGGTGGGGCCCCTTACACCCCACTATCAATATTATACCCCAGTATTCAATATCTTATCCAAATAAATTACTTTATTTTCAAGTATGGTTAAGCAACTACAGAATTCTGAATCTTTGAATTTTAAAAATCGGATTTATCATTTAAGAGATATCACGAATTTATACAATACTAGTAGACGCCTGCAGCTTTGCCTGCGTAGAGAAGTTTTCCCGTTCCCGTTTCTTAAAGAAACTTGTTCCCGGAATAAAAAGTAGCCCATTTTGAGCTATATTATTGTAAAGTTTCATTAAAATCTATTTAGTATTTTTTACGTGAAAGAGTAACAAACATTCATACAAACTTTCGCATTTATAATATTACTAGATGACCCGCCCGGCTTTGCCCGTGACATACTTCGAACCCCGTGGCACCCGTCGTTTATTAATTTCACAATAATGTATTAACATTTTCCAAATTAAATGATTACTTCTCCGCTCTCAAGTACCTATCACAGCACGCTCGGCCCGGTCGAATTTGGTTACATGAAATTAATTTAAAATAAATAAAATAAATATCTCGGGTGGCAGAGGCATATTATATGCCCACTTTTCACCGTGTGGATTCCTGTCCCACGTAATAGGTGGTGAGCCCATTGCCGTGTTGAAATAGACAAACGCAGGTTGTGGCTACCTGCTGTTGAAATTTTTTATGCCGCCTATAAGGCCTTCAACCAGGCTTAACGACTGCCATTTTACTGGCAACCGGGACCAACGGCTTAACGTGCCTTCCGAAGCACGGAAACGCTCGCAAATGTAAATGCCACAAAGTGGTCACCCATCCGACGACCAGCCATAGTGAAAGTTGCGTACCTCAGTGATCGTTTACCGAACACTGAGACCGCGGGGCCACGAGCGCTTCTCAAATTAATTTCTTAGGGCATTTTTTTTATTTTGCCATATCTCTTAAGATATTCATTTAATTTGCAAGGTGTAGGTAAAGGGCCAAAATAATCTTCAAAAAATGCTGAAGCCTAGTTGGCATATTAAATATGATAAGGATTAATAATATATTTGTGTAAATAGCCTTCAAATTACCGCTTTATAATTGCTGTTTTTTTAAGTAATAGAATGGATATAGTATGTTATGCTTAAGAGATAGACATATGCCGACGCGGACTTTTTTGTAGACCTATATTAGATACACAATTCCCCAATACATCATTTTGTTATATCTCAAATGGTTTAGGCATCGTTTTCGTTAAAAGGTTCCCAGACGGCTCATTTTTTCCGACGCCCGCAACATATATCGTTATAATTAAGTTAATGTATTTACACAAAAACTTAACAAATTATACATAAAAACCTTCCCTATGAATCACTCTAACTATTAAAAAAACTGCATCGAAATTCGTTGCGTAGTTTTAAAGATCTAAGCATACATAGGGACAGAGAGGGAAAAACGACTATGTTGTATAATATGTAGTGGATTACTAGCTTGCCACCCGTGCGAAGCCGGGGTGGGCCGCTAGTTCTAAAATGACGGCAAATGCTGGAAGGTGGCCTCTGTGCGGATAAAACGTGCATAGGCGTACGGGGTTGCATTACATGTTTAATTTTATTTATTTACTAGATGACCCCCACAGCTTCGCCCGTGGAATCTTTCAACCTCACGTGGCACCTATTTAATCCCGTCGCTTATAAATTCTGCAACGATGCATAAAAATTTGCCCGATTTGTCGACATTTATGACTACTTTACTTTTAATGTGTACTTTACTTTACGTTTAATGATTTGTTGCGTGCCTTGGTACTGTTCTTTGTTACTACTTTTTATAAGGTCAAACCACCCCTTACATACCCTTTATATGGGTATCAATGTATCCTTCCGTCAATAATCTGACAAGGGTATGAGCTACAGCTTTAAGGCAGCCCGTTTCGAGGCCCACCATATAACGTGTCTATTCCCTCTAATCTTAGAGAGAACAGAGACGTTATATGGGGGGGCTACTATTAAAATTACAAAATGACTTACTTATCTACACTCGTCCGCAAAAATAAAGGGTCACCTCATTTTTTATTTCAAATTACTTTGTATCTACACACGCTATCTCTTTGAATTAAAAGGAATCTGAAAGTAATTTAAATAACTCGTAAAATTAACCAGTCTATTTAAAATAACCTTTTATTATTTGAAAATGAAAAGATAAATAAAATTAAGGAACTTCTTTCAAACAAAATAATTCACTTTTGTAAGTTTTTTATAAAAAGACATGGCCACCTCATTATTTTAGTACCTTATATTTCCTCGACGGACTCTTCTCCAGGTTTGTATGCGATCAGTCATTCTAAAAACCAAGCTCCTCAAGCGGTATTGAGGTATATTCTCCCACTCTTCAATAAAGGCCTGTTTTAAATTTGCAGACAGAGGTGGTGGGTTTTGCTTCCCGACTAGTATTCCGAGCTCGTCCGATGCATGCTCTATGGGATTCATGTCAGGACTCGTCGCTGGCCAGGCTATGAGATCGATATCGACTTCTTGAATGTATCGTCTTACAGATAATGCTGTATGAGGGCGAGCATTATCGTCAGTATATTTGTTAATAACGGGGCTAAACGCGGTTATTCCACATACCTTTGCAGCATTATCGTGCATAAAAAGTAAATTATCGCCCATATTTGTAAGGAAAGGACCTGCATGTTCATACAGGAATTCCATTTTGTACCTTTCCGCAGTTAGGTTGCCATTTTCAATGATAACAAGGTCTGTTCGTCCTTATGAACAAATACGTGGAGGGTTTGATTCACGATGACAGGGCTGGTCTTAGAATACAACTACGAATCGGATATGTATTTGTAAGACCAAGTGGAGGCACCAAAGGAAGAACAGCTGATTGCTATGATAAGTAAAAAGCTCTTCTTCTTTCGCATTTATATCCAATAAAACCAAACCAACATTAGGTTTCCCCTGTCTGGTCAGCGAACCAGTCTGTTGTTTAATAAACACATGCACACAACAGAGACGAATTGGTATGATATGGATTATATGGGCAATATCAAAATGATTACACAACACAACAGCAAGAGAAAGACTGATAGTTTAGAAGCTTTTCCGGTACCTCGATACATATTGATTTCTAACAACTTATAATTTGTTTCCACAGACCGAGATGACGCGAGGGAGCGTTATAGCTGTATGGGTAATCGCAACTTGGGCCTATATACTAATAACTAGTTTATTTACGGATATGTTTAATACCCAGATTGAACAGACTAAACTTATATGTGCCTACGTACAATTAAAACCTTCAAGTTCAGGTAAGTACACATGGTAAAATTACGCTAATAAGAAAACATTTGAAACGTAGTTTATATTAGGTCTTTACCTATGAAATTGCCATTTTGTATGAAAACATTTAAACGATTCTTTCGATTAATCGAAGTAATCACCCATGCAATCAATGCATCTTTGGCAACACAGTGGCAGTTTATTGATGCCCTTCTTAAAGAAATCAGCTGGATGGGAGCAACAAATTCTTATTATTTAATTTTTTAATAAAAATTTAAATTCGTATTTAATTTTTCGCGCCAAGAAGTTATCTAAATTCTGAAAAAGTAGTAGTAGTAGGCTGTAGGCGCAAGGTCTGATGAGTAGAGTATGACGGAGAGCTTCCAACCCCAGTACTTGTAACTTGGAGACCGTCTGCTGTGCAATATGAGGTCGCGCGTCGTCGTGCAGGAGCAGCGGAGACGAGCGATTGACCAATGCTAGTTGGAGATGTGCCAGCTTCTCCATCATTGTGTTCAGTTTTTAACAGTACACATCTGCAGTAATACTCACCCCGTTAGGTAAGAAGCTGTGATGAATCACACCGGCGCTAGACTACCAAACAGTGACCATCACTTTTCTAGGGTAAAATTTTCGTTTAGGGCATTGTTTAGATGCTGAACCAGGATCCAACCAACTTGCTAAGCGCTTGCGTTATGCAACAGAATCTATTTTTAATCGCAGGTAACAATGCAGTTCAAAATTCCTTAATTTGTGCGTCTGTTGAGCAGTGCAAGGCACGTCTCGACGCGTATTTCGCGCTGGCGATCATTGAGTTCGTGGGGCACCCATTTGTCAAGCTATTTTACCTTGCCAATTTGACGCAAATGAACCAATATTGTTTTGACGCTAACGTCGAAAGCTGTTGCTAATTCAGCCGTAGATTGTATATCATCAGCTTCCAATATCCCCTTTAATTCGTCATTGTCGACCAAAGTCTTCGGACGGCCGCGAGGTTCATTTTTCAGGTCGAAATTTCCAGAACGGAAGCGAGCAAACCAATAACAGGTTGTGCGTTGGTTTGTAGTGTTAGCTCCGTAAACATTTTTGATGTTGCGTGCCGCTTGTGCCGCGTTGCTGCCACGACGGTACGCATATTCCATAATTACTCGAATTTTTAACGTATCCATGATGACGAAAAATATTGAAATGCGATGAAACTGTAACACTAATCAATAAACAAATGACTACTTTTGGGAAAAGAATTCCATGTTTTTAAAATAAAATTAATTTGCAATTAGAATTATTAGCAATACAAAAAAAAAATTGAAATGGGCAGTACTGCAGAACGGCAACTTCATAGGTAAATACCTATTATTAGGTAGAAATAAGAAAGAAGACAGATCGATACGTTGGGTACACTCACCATTTATTGTACGACATTGTATCTACCTTCATTAAGTAGCACAGGTAATAAAAATAGATAGGTAACGGTAAATAAAATAACAAAACTTTTAATTGGGACTAATCCCACCCACATTCCCATTACTGTGACTCCTGTAAACCAGGATCTACAGCAATGACCAAAACACCAGAAAAGTTACACCGAGCTCGATCTCGGTGATGTCCTAGGAGAAGTTAGCATGTCTTGGAACCCGCAACGAAATTAATCAGAAGATAATGTGAGGAAGTAAGAAAATAACGTAATGCCTCTTCCCTCCTTTGCAAAGCGGAAGACCTTGAAAGCAACTAGGTGTAAATCCTATAGAAATAGGGAAGCACCACGGTAATAGTATATTACGGGTCCTATGTGAGCTATGTTTGATTCCAGTAATATGTATGGCAGAAACGATTAAAAGCACGAAAATGTACCCTCGATGCCACGAGATCCGCATAGTAAACTACTCCCGACGTAAAATAACAAAACTATCGTAGGTTACTTAACTACATTTGATGACATTGCTGTGTTCTGTAAGCGATAACTGCGTCATTCATCTTACTCTATGATCAGCCCTAAAGTAATGTACCCGCGTATGGTATTTCTATTAAAGAACGTTTGGAAGGTACATTATACCATTGACCCCGGGTATTGGTAACATGGTAGTCAATAAACTAATTTAAAGGTCTAACGAACAGTTAGAAAATTTTGAACACGCAACCTCAACCTGCGCCTCCGCCCCCCGCTTCGAGGAAAAAAGGCGACTACCTAATATGTAAAATTCTCGTGTCACAATGTTCGTTCCCATTCTCCTCTGCAATGGTTCGACCGATTCTTATGAATTCTTTTATGCATATTCAGTAAGTCTCCTATCTCAGGCCTACTGGAAGAGATTTCTGTGGAAATAAGTAGGCCTTTGTACTTTGTTATCTTCTTTGTTGTTTTCTTTTGTTATCATTTGTGTGTACATAAATCAATAAATAAGTCTGTGAATCGGCAACTATATGTCTTTCAAAGCCCTAAGAGACCTTTATCACTTAGGGGTTTGAAAGACAGATAGTTGCCGATTCACGAACCAAAATTTTTTTTTTGGTGTGAAAATTAAGGGTTGTATTACCATTATAATTTTTTTTTATATTATGTGGTACACTTTTCACACAACGTCATCTAGCCCAAAGTAAGCTAATATTAGCTTGTGTTATGGGATCTAGATAACTGATAAACATACTTATATATTTCTAAATACATACATATTATAGATAGGAAACACCGAAACTCCAAAACACACATTTGTGGATCACACAAATATTTGTTCCGACCCGGGAATCGAACCCAGGACCTCTTGCGTAGCAGTCGGATACACTCCCACCGCGCCACAGAGGCCTTTAGATGACCAAAAGAAGTGTAGCAAATATTGCCTGAAACTGCAAAAAAATATACATTAATTTGAAACAGTATAAAAATTAAATAACGTAGGAAAAATTAAAAAAAATCTTACCACAACACCTGCATTCAACATAGGCAAAATTCTTCCAGTCATATCAAAATTCATCAAACTTCCATCTAATGTAAAGGCATGTTCAACTATCACCTCTTTATCTAGCTCATCTTAACTTTTACATAAAGAGTATGTAAACCAGATTCAAATAGATTTAATTTTCACTCTGCTATCACCAACCCCTGCTTTTTAATAGTAATTTTAATAATTTATTCATTTTTTATCCCGCTCGATAACATCAATTATTATCACTTGGTAAGTTATCCCCTCCATGTGTCTACCGGTGTCACTTCTCACCCAGTAAACAGCACGGAGTAGAGATGAGACTGAAGCCGGACTCCTGTCTCTCTCACACAATAGCCTTCTTACTTCGAGTATCGATCGTAGTGGTTGGCGTTTACAAATTTTCATTTATTATTTGGCTGATGCTCACAGCTCCACCCGCGTGTAATTTGGTAATTGCACAAAATTGTTTCCCGCGGGAATAATATGTTTACCGGTGTAAAAGGTTCCCAATGTATTAACAAAAAAAGGTTCCATCTATTTTCCGATTTCCATCTAAATGTAATTAAGTAACAAACATTCAAATCTATAAAAATCTTAACAAAATTTCACATTTATAATATTGGTAGGATTACATTGCCATGAAAATACCGGAAATTCCCTTCTTGGTGCTTTTTAACACACCAAATTTCAGGCATCTACGAGTATAATATTTTAGGCTGTTTTGGTTTCACCTGCGTAGTCCTTTTCCCGTGGGAATGTCAGGCTTTCCTGTCTTAGCGCTTATATGAGGTACTATCTAAAGAATCCTATTACACAATTTTACGTTTCTATGGAAACGGGAACTACGCGGGTAAACCACACACAGCCTAAACTATTAAACATAGAAACGTGAAATTTGGTGAATGTGTTCTTTAGGTACTTTAGATGAGTACTAAGAAAGAAATGCCCGGTATTCCCATTCTAATGTATTCCTACTATGCATGTAGTTGTCAAGTGTATAATAAAGAATAAAGTTTCAGATCCTTTAGAATTCTATTATAGACTCTTGCGCCCTGCTCACTTTCTCTCTTTTAAGTGGCACAAACGAAGTTGCGCGGGTCTTTATTAGCTAGTATTTATATATATTTTCAGAGGAAATGCTAAAGCTAACGAAAAACATTTTGTCCTCGTTGGAACTAAGAGATTCTCGAATATCACCTTTCGGAGTATTCTGCTTTGACTTGGGACTCATCTTCAAGTTGGTAGCCTCGACCTTGGTATACATCACTGTACAACTGCAAATGGCCTTTCCGAATGTAGACAACAGAAATAAAATCGACAACGGCACAAAACCTGCCTCTATTGAAGAATTTATGTTTCTGTGTTGAAAATTTGTAAAAATAAATATATTTATTTAAATTTTTGTTTATTTATCAAACACACCTCATACCCAAACACCCGAAGGGGTGGCAGGTGCATATTATACGCCCACTTTACACCGTGTGTATTCCTGTCCCACAAAAGAGGTGGTGAGCCTATTGCCGTGTTGAAATAGACTGTGAAGTTGAAAATAAAAAGAATAGTGTAGAAATACTTAAATAAATAAATAAATAAATATTCATCACGCCTTATCCCCGAAGGGGTAGCAGAGGCATATTATATGCCCACTTTTCATCGTGTGGATTCCTGTCCCACGTAATAGGTGGTGAGCCCATTGCCGTGTTGAAATAGACAGATGCAGGTTGTGGCTACCTGCTGTTGAACTATTTCAAGCCGCCCATAGGGCCTTCAACCAGGCTTAACAACTTCCATTTTACTGGCAACCGGGACCAACGGCTTAACGTGCCTTCCGAAGCACGGAAACGCTCGCAAATGTAAATGCCACAAAGTGGTCACCCATCCGAGCACCAGCCATAGTTAAAGTTGCGTAACTCAGTGATCGTTTACGGAACACTGAGACCGCGGGGCCACGAGCGCTTCTCGTAAGTACTAAGTAGAAATACTTACTTATGTAATTTGATAAAAATACTACTCTCTCTGGTCATGATTTCCGCTTCTTCTTGTCGTTGCATGTTTAAAATATATTACATCTTGTGCTGTAAGTTTAAATTAGTTTTACATAACCATAACCATACCATAACAAGTTTTGTTATAAGTTTTTTTTAGACTACCTCTGTGGCGCGGTGGGAGTGCATCCGACTGCTACGCAAGAGGGGGTTCGATTCCCACCCAGGATAAAACTTTGTGTGATGAGCACGATGGTTTATTCTGTAGCTGGGTGTTATTTATCTATAATATGTATGTATTTAGAAATATATAAGTATGTTTATCAGTTATCCTAGATCCCATAACACAAGCTAATATTAGCTTACTTTGGGCTAGATGGCGTTGTGTGAAAAGTGTCCCACACATTTTTTTTTAATGGTTATGGGCCCAGGCCTGCTGAAAACTGTGTAGTAAGAGTACACAACTTGGGTAAGTTTTAAAAATAGGCCAAGACACCGCGTGGCGTCAACGTTAGTTTGTACGGCGATTTTTTTTTTTTCAGTTGGACAATGCTTCGTTACTGAGAAAGTAGAAGCATCACGACACGATGGAAGGAAATTCGGCTGCCAAAAACCTGGAAAGCAATACAATGAAGCTGAAAGGTATTAAAAATTGGAATGTATGGATGTTTCAAAAGTCAATTTTGCTGAGAGGTCACGGCTTCCTACATGTCGTGAATGGCACGACTGTGAAACCAAAAGAACCAGATAGCTAGCAGCAAGCTCTGGAAGCCAAGGCCCAAACTTGGATATTCATAAGGATGACAGAACAGGGCGCCTAAAAAGGCAACATTGTATGTTTCATCTGTAATCTGATTCATTTGCATATTTGTAGAAGAAATGCTCTAAAGACCTTAAAATGGTGACTTCAAAAAATGAATCATCTACATTTCTTTTCATTTCCCAATCATATTTGATATTGATGTTGCTACACTGAAAAAAATAAAGAGTCACACCGAATCGTAATTATACGGTTAATGTTTAAAAAAGTATTTTGCCTTTACCAAAATGTGAAATAGTAGTTATTAAGTTCCATTTATCAATAGTTCGTTATTTCTAATAAATATAAAATAAATAAAAAGTGAAGCAAAAATCTATAAATTTGTATTTTATTTTTAGTATTGCTGCTTGTAATTATTGATGTATGACCTTGATGCGTACATGTCACATGTCAGTCGAGTGTCAAGTGAATTTATTTATTATTTTGTGTGAACCTTGTAGCTTTGTGTTTCTACAGAAAAAAATTAACATTTAGAAAGGGTCGAGTTGAATTTAGGAACTTGCATATTACGACATAATTATATTATGTCTATCTGATTATATTAACTTACACTTTGAAGTACTCAAGATTTATTAATAGGTGGTTTCAAGTGGCCCGGTTTTATAAGCTCAGTTATGAAATCTTTTGTTTCCCCTGGCTATAATGAAGAATATAATGACACTAAGATGGAGAATTTTCTCTGAAGAAGAAAATCAAAGAGTTACAACAGATGTAGAACAAGCTTGGACCTCTTACATAGTATAGCTCGTAGTGTAGGAAATATTAGCGTTAGCAATCATATTTAATTGCTAAGACTCCATTCGCATTAATTTAAAGAACAGTACTTGCTAAAATTAATTATTGCTGAGACATCGATTACGTAACAATTGTCAATTCGTCACGAACCCACAATCCTCCAATACATGACTAAGCGCATCGACGTTCGCGCCGCTACTGAGTGGCGAGATGCGAATGCTAAATTAAATTGCCAAAACTCATAATTATAATTCACGACAAATTCATATCGCAGGCGAGCTGCGAATGATGCGTCGCTGCGATTGCTAAAATTCATTTTCACTACTAATTCATGAATGGATCGTGTCATTTTGCTATTGCGAAATACGGAGTGTGTGAATGAAAAAGTGCATGGTTGATATTCAGCCCATTATTTTTAACTATTAAATGCTTGTGTTTGGGGTTATTTATTTCATTTTAGTATAAATTTTTTTGACAATCTGTGAAAGCGATTGAGTAGAGTAAGAAGTCGAAATTCGTACGTACTTTTTACGAGTTTTAGAAACTTTGGTTTTTTTTTGTATTATTCTTTTATTGTGAATATATAAACCCTAAAATCGTGTGATTGTACTTTATTGTGGAATAAATAATGTAATACAAAATGTATTTTTTGGGTTCCGTCTCTCGAAAGGAAAACAACGGATCTAAAGTTTTTTTTATTTTTATTGAATTGAAAACTTCTTTTAGAGCAGTATGCATATTTTTAGATGAGATAAATATCTGGACCCGCGACACCGTTAGGCATATGCATGTACATATAGCAGACCGCGAACGCGTCTAGATAAATATTTTGTCTTGATAGTTAATTGGTACCTAGATTCAATATCTTGCTACTAAATAATAGAATCATCATCATTATCATCTAACGTTAATCCCGGTCAACAGGTCTTATTAAATAATGTTGTGTAATCAATTAAGACTCTTTCGGTGTAGAATTTTTTTCATCATCATCATCATCATTAAAGTCGATCCCGGTCAATTTTGAAGAGAAATCCGCGAACGAGGTTAGATAAATAAATTATTAATAAATTTGCAGAGTGCAACCCTTAATTTTTTTATTATGTCCTTCTGTCTATCCATGTGTCATCATCGATTTTCTCAGGAACGGGAGGATCTAGCATGTTGATGTTTACTTCATTGATGTTCATATTAGCATTTAGCATAGCAATAGTACGTCGCCTGCTAAGAGATAAAAATTAGCACGATAATGAAATTAATAAAAAATAGCATTAATTACCATCACTAATAGCTCGTAGCTATGTAAGAGATAGGCCAACATTTGGAGTGGCTCGCCAAAAGAGAAACGTGTATCGAAATTGGAATCAATAAAAGCTTAGGTAAATAAATCTTATGTTTCAATTTTAAATTACAAAATGTAGTGGTATCAGGTTCAGTGCGCAGTATTGGAGTCATTAAACTTGAGTGTCGGGGACAGCCCGAATCAATGGAAATTTTCATAAAATGTTTTAGAAGTTTGATAAACAAGAATTTTCTCCTTACTATATATAAATGCACTTCTAATAACCAAAATGTTTTATTTTCAGATTCAAGACAATTTACACATAAGAAGAATGATTAGTTCCTTTGTGGCTTGCATTAAAACTTATAATATTTAAATCTGAATCACGACAAATCTTTAAGTGAAATGGTCTCAGCAATGTGAAAATACTAATAAAGTATTGCTTCTTTGTTCTTCTTAGTCTGAAGACTATTTGTTTGAACACACTAATCTCTGGATTTTTCTACATTTAATCAGGAACGGTTATAGGGTACTCATACTGATTGTGGGTAGTGGAGTAGTGACCATAAAGAGATCCATAGCAATGAACTAACTGGAACATGTTACTTTTGTTATAAATAAATGATGCAAGAGCTCTATACTAGTTTCTAATATTTTTTTTATCTCTTTACATGCCTATTTCACCTTTACCATTATCATCATCTGAGCGTTGACGACGCTTGTATGTAAAGCTTTTCACATTGGCATTACCACTGTGGGAGCGACTGATCTTTGCTGTCTCAATCAAAGAAAGCAGGCATCCGCTGTTGATTGGCAGATACACCAGGTGGCAGATGGGATTGGCTTGGGCTTTAATTTTTGGTGGGGCTTTTGTGTTGAAATGCTACTAGCGTTAATAAGTCACTTGCTTTGTTATTATAATTCTACTGGTAATTTATATTTATCTATCACGCCTTATCCCCGAAGGGATGGCAGAAGCATATTATATGCCCACTTTTCACCATGTGTATTTCAAGCCGCCCATAAGGCCTTCAACATGACTTAACAACTCCCATGGTACTGGCAACCGGGACCAACGGCTTAATGTGCCTTCCGAAGTACCAAAACGCTCGCAAAAGTAAATCTCACAAAGTGGTCACCCATCCGAGGACATTGGGGCATAGCATAGTGAAAGTTGCGTAAATCAGTGATCGTTTACAGAACACTGAGTCCGCAGGGCCACGAGCGCTTCTAATATATGGCTTTCATTCAATAATTGTATAAATTATAATACAATTTATACAATTATTGAATGAAAGCCAAACTTAAGCTGGTCCTAGCAGCCAATAAAGGAGGACCCAAAGTTCCAAGCTCACTGTTTGAGTTGGAAAGTAACTGGGAATACGCAAAAATGAAGAATATCTCTTTTGATTCATATACCTTTCTTCATACTAAAATGGCCTGACAGTGGCAATGTGTCCCATGAATACAACCTAAATAAGGCTCTCATTTTATAAAGATTTGAGTCAAACGATTATTTAAAATAAACTCAGGGTCAGGCATCTTAAAAGCCAACTCTAAGTTCCTTAGCCCTACAATACGTTTTCTATACATACAGGCTTCTTCAAGACGAGCATGCTTTAAAAAGTTTCTTTACTGTCCCAAGTCTGCCATTGTCCCAAAAATGTATAAATTTAACAATGCTAGCTCTTAAAATGCAATAACAACAGTGAAATTCCTAAATATGAACGTAAAATGTTAGTCACCTAGTAACAACGAAAATTTCACCAATTTGACATTAATGATGATTCATTTAAATGAACCATTTTACGCATTTCCATACAAAACTGTCAAATACGATGATTTACAAATATGAAACATTTGACCTTCATTTTGTGATTCATCAAATAACTTGTCATTTTACAAAAGGTGAAATGAAACATTTGATGATCAAAATATGAAACATACAATGTTGCCTTTTTAGACCTCCAGGCTAGCAGAACAGGTGATGATTCATATAATTACATGTAGAACATCTGCTGAAATGTGGCAAAAACTAAGCAGTGTGTTTAATCACTAAACAGACACAATTGTACACATCATACAACAAAGGTTTTTTTAGTTACAAATATACTAAGGGGCGTTTTTGTCAAAATTGCAAGAGATTGTTTATAAAGTAAACCAGATGGTAGAAGCGATTTCTTCAAAATTTGTTATTACCAACGTACTAATGTCTTTGCCAGACCCATATAAACATTTAATTTCAGCATGAGAGTCAGCCCCAGAACACAAACAAAGTTATGTAAACTTAGTTGCTAGTTTCTTTATTGAAGAAAAATTAAAAGAAAAGTGTACTGATATACAACCATCAAAATCATCAGACTTTATATCTAGTAATGGAAGTGCAAAGAAAGTTAAATGCGGTAAACATGGTCATTATAAATATCAGTGTACATTAAAAAGTCATAGTGTGAAGAATATTTAAAATGTTTTTATTATAATAAAATTGGTCACATCACATTAAAAGTGTATGTCGGTTAAAAGAAAAATATAAGGATAATAAGGCTTTTATTGCTATGTAGAAGCAATAATCATGACGTTCATAAGTGTTACTTTGTGACCTATATGAATAAAGAATTTCATTTCATTTCAGTGTTGATCCTAGACCCTGGACATTTGACCCTGAAAACTGGAATTCGAATCTATGATCCTGGAGCAGGAATTAGGGACCTTAGACGCCGGGTCTCGGACCACGGATCTTGGGCCTGAAGCCCTCAGTTCTAAGCCCTGGAACTTGGATCATAACCCCTAAACCCTGGGCTATCGATCATGCTTTTTGGACCATATACCCTAAAACTAGTACTGTTGACCCTAGACCCTGGACACTTGACCCTGAAGCCTGGAGTTGACCCTGGACTTCGGATCTTAGACCCTGGAGCCGGAACTCGGAATCTTAGACCCCGGGTCTCGGACCACGGATCTTGGACCCGGAGCCCTCGGCTCTCAGCCCTGAAACTTCCTTCTGGTCCTTGACCCTGGGCTATAATCAGGGATCCAGGAGCCTGCAAATCGGATCTAAACCCCTGGAACTTGTTCATCAGATGGCCACAAAAAAATAAGCATTGTAGGAATATGTCCCTAATTTCTCAACAAACGCAAATCACAATAAAACCCAATAATAATAGTACATACATACATACATATTGTCACGCCTTAATCCCCGAAGGGGTAGGCAGAGGTATGCCTTCGGGGATAAAGGCATTTTTTTGACATGTGTCTATACGCCCACATTTCACCGTATGCATTTTTATCCTACGTAACAGGTGGTGTGCCCATTGTCGTGTTGAAATGGACAGGAGCAGGCTGTGGCGATCTGCTGTTGAAATTTTTCAAACCGCCCATAAGGCCTTCTACCAGGCTAAACTACTGCCAATTTAATGGCAACCGGGACCAACGGTTTAACGTGCCTTCCGAAGCACGCAAACACTCGCAAATGTAAATTCCACAAAGTGGTCACCCATCCAAGGACCACTCATAGTGAAAATTGCTTAACGCAGTGATCGTTTACGGAACACTGAGTCAGCGGGGCCACGAGCGCTTTGAGCTTTGTGTCTATTTAAGATGTTAAATTTGGAAGAAATTATAATTATAATAGTAACTTTAAATTAATTTACAAAATATCAGCTTGTGCATATAAAACACTGGTCTCGAGCAGTGATCTTCACAAATAATTTAAAAAAAAAATATTTTCACATCTTCAGCTGCAAAAGGGCACTTCTGCTTTGTGAAATCTCGAAGGAAAAGTGACTCCTGCTGCGAGCGTGAGGCAAAGTAACTTTCAACTTTTTAAATAAATTTGAAATAAGCAATAGCGCGGTCCGAAACTCAAGAGTAGCGCGATCGTACAATTGTGTAATTTAATTATTTTAGTTTATAGGTGTTACTATATTAATTTATGGCAGTTTTATTGAAAAATAATAATAACTATATAATTCAGTAAACAATAATGTCGCGTTACAAAAAAATATCTTTAGTATTTAGTGTTCAAAAATTGACATGCATTGTAATTTCGAACCGCAGCTCCAAAATTATCTGTATAATCTGTGGACAAAGCAGGAATTTAAAAAATCTAGTTGGTTTTCATTATTCGACTTGTGTTTATGATTAGTTGTGATTAACTTCAGGTAACAGTATTCTCGCTGGAGAGGTGCAAAGTTGTATGTTTCATACGGGAGCAATTTTTAAGCTATTGCATAGTTTTTATCGCGGGCTTTGAGTGGGCTTTAATCAAGAAATTCCGTAAGTAAAAAAACCTAAGATCCGATGCCACACGAAGTTCACCGAGCACGGCCGAGCGTTGGCTTAACGTGTATGTACTTATATTATATGGTACGATTGTACGAAGCTCGCATGGGTCGAGACGTGATTATAGTGAGTGTGAGGATGAGGGTGACTGTGAGAGTGAGAGTAGGGTGAGAGTGGGGTGAGCGTGGGGTGAGGGTGAGAGTGCGGGGTGAGGGGTGAGGGTGAGGGGTGACGGTGAGGGTAAGGATGAGGATGAGGTTTTCTTTTTATTTTTTAGAGTCACTTAAATTAATATCAAAGAAAAACAAAGGTGTGCTATGCAATAGCTTTACTGCGGCAGTCTCCGAGTGCCTCACGTCTTTTTTTTAACACGTGCCCATAAATCACTTACTGCCCTCAGTAGTCTAATTGAGAATCACTCGCTATGCTCGTGACTACTTCGCTGGTTTGTGTTTTAACATCAGCACTCGATGCAAATAATACTTTTGCTCATTTGTTGAACAAATAACTATTATATGCATTTAACCAATATTACGTAACACAGATTGCTCCTAGAAACTAGGGTTCTAGTATTTGAAAGAGGTGACGTAAGATCTAAATGCGCGATTAGGGTAAACTAGGAACGTCTAGAGCAAGTGAATGAAATTGTGTATTCAGGTACTATATAAGATGTGATTCGGATGTAGAACGTCGAGTAGCTGCTGGAAACAAAGTTAACGGTGCTTTGTCCCAATTAAAACATTTTTGGAAAACCTAAAAATACCAAATGACAGTCACATAATGCAAATTTCCAAAGTGAACCCAACCATGCCCCGGTTTGGTTCGCATGGGGGAGGTTCGTCACATTTCAACCATTATTTTAAATTGAACAAAATGTGATTAACCGCCTTGTCTAATTATTTCACGTTATGGTTTTCAATAAAACAATAGTACCTACAAATACAGATAATATGTTTTGAGGTAAGTACGTCAGAAAAACGTCAGACAATGATACTTGGAATAAAAGCCAACTTGTAATGGTAATTTGGAAGTAACTTTTGGATCTACACATTGAAACGAATCGGTTCGTTTCAATATGCTAATCCTGAAAACAGCTACTTAAATATTGTTCATACTGGACTGACATTATTTGTACTAAATTTTTTGAACAATAACCTATTGGAAAGTTATTATATATATACAGCGGTGTATGCAAACAAGTTAACCAGTAGTGCTACAAACGTTTTCTGAGTCGCATCCGTATAAATAAAATTATTGTCGTTTGTACCGGATCGCATTCAAAATATACAAAATGAAGAGTATTTTAGCTATTCTTGTAGTTGCTTCAGTTTTCTGGCATGCTGTAAGTACCTACTTACTCCAGTCATATATAGTTAACTAATGTTAAAAAAGATAATAATATTTAATAGGTATATATTTTTTATACTACTAAGGAAGCAAACAAGCATACGACTGACTTAGTTGACTTCAATAACCGTAGCCAAATTATAGACATTTGTAATACCATTGTGTTGGCACTAGTGTATGAGCACAGGGTCTAAATTCTGATATTTTATGTTCGTTGAGCAGCGCTCGTAGCCCCGTTATGTAGACTTACTAACTTAACTGCGTAACTCAGTTTGGCTGGTTATCGATGGGTGACCGCTTTGTGCCATAAAGCTGTCACCCATCGAATCCCATTCCATTTGAGAAAGTTTTCGTGCTTTGGCACACAGTCAAGCCGTTGGTCCCGGTAGCCAGTAACATGGCAGTTATTAAGACAAATTGAAAGGCTTATGGGCGGCTTGAAAATGTGTTTTCGTGTTAGCTAACATATTAGTGACGTGGCAACAACCGTTTTGTTAGGAAAAATACCCTGACATGTTTGCCGCGATTTTAGAAAATTACTATTCTAATGTTAGTGACCATAATATTTTAAATATTAGATTGTCATTATTTTGCTACATTTATTTGTGCAATAAATGTCATTTACTTGGAGAATGCACAAAGATAATAGAATATTTATTTTAAGGGTGACAGTGGAATGTCAGTGGATAGCGGTAACATAAAATAACAGTAAAAAAAATAAAATAAATATAAATATTGTTGGGACAACTCACACATCTGATTCCAAACTAAGCGGAGCTTGTACTAAGGTAACCGGATAACTGATAAACATATATTTCTGAATACATACATATTATAGATAAATAACACCCAGACACCGTATAAACCATCGTGCTCATCACACATAGTTTTATCCTGGGTGGGAATCTGACCCACAAACTCTTGCGTAGCAGTCGGATACACTCCCGCCAGAGGCAGTCAATATTCAGTCATAGTATTGAATTCAAGTTGAATATGTTAAACTGAGAACCGGGTAGTTGTCTGTGAATAAAGGAATCCTATGCGATAACATATGCGACGGCGACAGGTTAAATAAACTACATGATTACAGCTCACGATTCATAATGTAGTGCTAGTGCCAACGTTGCTTTACAGCAGCGTAACCTGGGTATGTCAGCAGATGCATGAAAGTAAATTGAATGCTGTGGAGATGCGATCACTTCGAAGATTGTGCGGCGTAACTTTGGCCGACCGAATTCGTAACGAAGTGATACGCAACATGGCAGGTTTGAATGAGTGTCAGCGTTAAGCGGGAAAAGGGCGTGCTCCGTTGATTTTGACACGTCCAACGAATGAGTGAGGAACAATTGACAAAGAATATATAATATATTGTGCGAAAGTAGAGGGTAGAAGTAGTCAGGGAAGGCCGAGACTTACAAACAAACAAACCTCGTGAGCAGATTGCTCAAAACCGGAAAAGTCAAAAGTACTTGGATATCCAGACGTGAATGTATGAAGCTATTGATGAATCTGCAAGAAGCGAAAGAAGTATGCATGAATCGTGAAGCCTGGCGATCTGTCCTCTCTGACTACCCGTCAGGGATACAGCGTAAAGATAGTTAGTTAGTTACTACAGTTCACAATAAACAAAGTGCAATTTGACTTGTGTCTATGTAACATTTGATTTTGGCTGAGTGATGTCATAACGCCAAAATAGCATAGAACAAAGAAGCAGCGTACCTGCCCACAACCTACAAGTTACAACCATTCAGTGATGGGGGTCAAGTCTACTATTTTACAATATAAAGCCGTTCTATTTCTATTCTATAACGATTCCATTGCGATTGGACTACCAAAAATGCAAATTATGGGCCGTTACTGGTGCGAGAAGCGTTAATAAAATTATATCGGCCGGCCGAATACTATTGGAGCGTAATAGTGGACTGCAAAATCTGTCAACTTTTTCTGTCGGCTCTCTATTTAGCGACGATTTCTATACCTACTCTTCTGACGCGATTGAATTAGTAGACTTGGTCCACTTCACAACTCGTAACAGAGACGAGACGTTCAGTTAAACCACTTGCGAACATTCTTGCTACCGGTGAATTTGTCTGCAATTGTTATTGTTTTTACTTATTGGGTTAATGAACCCCTCAATTAAAAAATGCTGTGACCTTCTCTGTTTTACTTTAAACTTTTGTCATAAATTATGATATTGATATATCAGAACACTAACTTAATTATTCGCATTTCAGAAAACTATACCGGCTCCAGAAGAGTCGGCTACGACCGCTAAATCAGTTCCAGATCGTAAGTAATATAAACTTAATTACAATAATGCGCTGGGTACCGAAATATGAATACTATACAATGCAATTGCCGATCTTTTGATCTCTCTAGAACAAATATCTCAAGTTTAGGGCAATCGCGCTCAATATTGTTAAATACAGTATAAATTCGAATATTATTCAATGAAAATGGAACTAGTGACCGACCGAACTTTCGGATTCGGTCTATATTAGCCGAAACTCACGGTTGCACCAAAACTCAGTGTTCGAGAATTATGGTAGGTCGTTCGGCTAATTTTGGGGCCGACTCGTAAATAACGACTCCTTTCGCCACTGTCCAGTGCAGTCTTGTGAGTTGTTTTATCTTTACATATTCCTTACAACATTAAACGAAACGAACAACAAACCAACTAAAAAGACGCTCTTCTATAAGGCGAGCTCATTTAGCAAAGAGAATCTTCGCCAGAACTGTGCAATACATACAGAATACAGAGAAACGACCTTTTGAATTGCACATTTGGAAACTTGGAATGCTCTGCCAGCACACATGTTTCCCTTCCACATGCCACCCCGAGTTTTATAGCAGAGCAACTTGACACATTGAGCCACTGTCAAGTCTTGTGGCCTGTAATAATGACCGTCATTTAGATAGATTTCGACATGACTTTCCATCAAGTGGGCGGGCGGTGTCAATTTGGCAAGCTAAATTTATAAAGTAAAAGATCTTGTAACATTTCAACTGCAAAAACAGCTTAACGCCCTGTGTAACATTCAGAAACTTAATTTTAACTATGAAAAAATGCGTATAGTTCGTTGAAACGACTTACTCGTAATTATTTCAAAATGTTTATATTTAGTTTCATTTTCGGCCGAAACTGTACATCATGGCCGAAAGGCTGGTTTCGGCTAAAAAAACCTATTTTGGTCAGACACAAAATTAAACGCGAAACGCTGTCAATGGTACTGGCAAAATTACATGGTGCTTCGAAACAAAACATGAGACTAACAGCGGAATTCCAGGTTATTCTGTCCTAGAGCAGGATCTCAGCAGTTCCGTTCACCGTTGGCACCAATTAAACAATATAATTTAAAATGACTTACCTATTTTATTTTCTACACACTATTCACTATTGCAGCATCTAAAGCTTCATCAGCCACACAAGCTGCACCAGTTTCTGGTATGCCAGACGTGAAGACAGCGGCGAGCGGCGTTGCAGGGACAGCCCAAGGCATGGTTGGAAAGCTCGAATCAGCTGGTAAGGTCACAACAAATTCTGTAACTATAGTAGTTTAAATAGAATAATAGAATGTTAAATATGGTTGGATATATTATATATTTCTGGTATCCTTCTGGTTTATTCGTCATAAAACGTCTCGTGTGTCCTGGGTACAGTATTCGTAAAATCAGTTAAGTTTGCAGGGAACAAAACAACAATCAATAACATAATTGTTGTCTTCAGATGTGATAAATAACCTAACTAGTAATATAATTTACTCTAAGTGTTACTAATGAGTATTGTACCAGAAAACCAAACTAAGTAAGACAATACTGAACGTCTATATAATTACAACTATTTTTTAAGTTATGTGTGTAGGTATAGCTTAAAAACTTTACACCCTTTTAGATTATCGCAAAATCATTATTTCTATGCTTTTGTTATAAATTGGTTGATTTGTTACTTTTCGTAGTTTGAATGAAATTATTTTTACAGGAACAGGAGCAGGAGCACAAAATCCTCTTAAACCAATGGTCGACGTGATAACTACGGCTGAAAATATTACTAATCGCTTCATTAAAACTTCCGGTGAAGGAATTTCAAGTACTTATATTTTACACTAAATTTACTCACAGCTATACATATTCTATCTAGATGTGTAACATTATATAGGTATCTGGGAATATCCTTCTTGGGGTATATACACAGTCTGATCAGTCCATGCTTCTAGCCCATCATTAAATAGTTTTTGAAGCTATGTTTAGCTTTGTGGACATACACTGCGCACAAATCGCATGCTTAGTATTAAAGTGACTGAATTCAAAATCAGTCGAAAATTAGTTCAATACACTGTAATCTTTAACACAACGCCATCTGTGACATACCTTGAGAAAATCATAAAAAGTTAGTGTTTTACTACTAATACAAGTTTTCGGTCTCTTTCACACTTATGAGTTTCAAGACGTCATTTTAACATAACACTGACACATTCATTATTCATCCAGCCAGTTTAAAGTAAATATCTGTTCATTTGTTTTAAAAGTGACCAATTAATATTTAAGATTGTTTATCAGTGAAAAGGAAGGTAAGTTTTATCGATTATTTTTGTGTAAACTAACTTAACACTAATTAAGTCTTTATGGTTTTTAGCAGACAACTGCTGTTTGGTATTAAAGAGGCATATAACCGCATACATAATTTTGACAGCCTAAAATTAACAAAATAAATAGTATTCAATTCAAATTTAAGTGTCAATGAAATATGTGGTTCATATACTATCTATATAAAATAAAATTACTGCGCTACTTACATTTGGCTAATATTTATGTGCAAATAAACAACTGAAGTCCTTATTGCAAAACTTCTGTTGCGTTTTGCCAAAAAACATGTATTTTTGATTCGGTCACTATAATACTAAGCGTGCAAAATCAGAGTCGTTGTTTAATACCACTGAAGACGCAGACAAGCATACACCTGATCGAAAGTGGTCCTCGTAGCTTATGAACGTTTTGCAACACCAGAGATGCTGCGCTCGCGCTGCCGATGCAAAAATCTGCTTAGGAAACACTTTGAAAAGCTCCCTATGGCGAGTGGTACGAAGATAAAAGTTTGTGGGTTCGCATTTTTTTTTCTCAGCGCCTTCTAGCCCAGAGTAAGGTAATCTAAGCTTGTGGTATGGGACCTAGATAACTGATAAACATACTTATATATTTCTAAATACATACATATAGGAAACACCCAAACTCCGAAAAAAACATTTGTGGATCACCCAAATATATGTTCCGACCCGGGAATCGAACCTGGGACCTCCGCGCGGCATTCGCACTACCACTGCGCCACCGAGAAATTCACTTCTACTTGTTACGTCGCAATATTAAATTTATTATTAGACGGTTTTTTTTGTGTCAGTATTTTATTGTGTATTTCACCAGTTTGTTTTTCTTTTGCAGAGATGTTTGGATTTGGCCTTTAGAGCTACATTGCAACACTAATAACACCATAAAATATGGATCAGAGTACGGTAATAAATTGGTAATATAACAAAGTTTGTTTTTTTTTTCTTTTATACCAATAAGGGCAAGCTTAAAGTTCACTTCATCGAAAGTGGTCACCGTAGTTTATGGACCTTTACAACACTAAAAACAGGGTACTACACTAGCGCTGGCACCTGCAAAAACTAAGATATAATAATTTTATTGATTAATGGATTGACTTTGTTTTTGGGATAAAGGGCTATCATAGGTAGGCATAAAATAAAGAGTTGCAATAAAATTAAACCATTTATTTTCACAGATTGATACCTAATTACCAATATTTAATAAGAAATTGTGCAAGATTTGAGCGAGCTCAAAATGTTAAAAACAACATTATTTGATCTATGTTCTTCATATTTGTACCATTGGAATATCTCAGATTCTTAGTATATTAGAATTAGTTATTTACAGGATATACCTAAGTTTTGTCAATATTGTAGAATACGAATGAGTGAATAAGTAAACGAACGAAACTTCAGCTCGAGAGTCGCATACACTACCGCTTACGGTGTCTGATGAAATTATCACATTTAGAAGTAAATCAGTTTTCGATGCAATGGAGAACATAACATAACATTTAAAGTAAAAAACGTTTGTCAGACCCATTGTATTATTGAAATTAAAACTAAACATTTACCCGAGTATCCTATGTTACATTCATGGACTACAGGTTTCAAAGAATAAGCGCATTAAAAGCGCTGTGTTAAAAAATAAGCAACGAACGCCTACTTGTATAGTTTACTTCACAGAAAGTATTTACCAGAAATAATTTGCCTATCTGTATCCTCTCTGCTGTAACTATTTATTTCATATTCACTTTGACAAATATGTATTTGGTCAAACAAGTGTCTGCATTTGTTAATATTTAGGCACAATATTATCACAGAACATGGAAACTAATCATAAGGCCGTATTATAGAACGATTTCTTTACAAGAAACGCTTGAGTGTAGTTTAAATGGCGAAAAAATCTTTAAGCGTTTGTTAAATTTTGAATATCTAATATACTATACGCCCATATTTTACAGTAAGCGTTTAAGTTCTCTCCTAAATGGCCTAAAAACAAGCACGGTATTGAATTGTAGCTGGTCAAAGTTTACAATGACTTGGTTGTAGCACCATTGGTGAACCGATTTGAATAAAACTTTTTAAACAATAAGGTGGCAGACAAACCTCTGTTTAGTTCCATATAACTAAAACATTATTCATTGTCTAGGTTTTTTTATAATTAAAATATAGATCAGTACTTATTATAAATAACCGCATCTTAAAGCTATGGATTTTCAGTTAGGTGGATAATATAGTAAAAATAAATAAATAAATAAATATCCATAACGCCTTATCCCCGAAGGGTGGCAGCATATTATATGCCCACCTTTCACCGTGTGGATTCCTGTCCCACGTAATAGGTGGTGAGCCCATTGCCGTGTTGAAATAGACAGACGCAGGTTGTGGCTACCTGCTGTTGAAATTTTCAAGCCGCAAATAAGGCCTTCAACCAGGCTTAACGACTACCATTTTACTGGCAACCGGGACCAACGGCTTAACGTGCCTTCCGAAGCACGGAAACGCTCGCAAATGTAAATACCACAAAGTGGTCACCCATCCGAGGACCAGCCATAGTGAAAGTTGCGTAACTCAGTGATCGTTTACAGAACACTGAGACCGCGGGGGCACGAGCGCTTCCGGATAATATAGTAACGTAATAATAAAATAACGACCTACATTAAATTCATCCTATCACAATACGAAACGAACTAATACTACGTGTTCGAGTACTAGTACGAGTATACCATCACAGTTACTAACGAAACGACATTATTAGAGTTTACGGGATATTTCTCACTGTTTTTTTTTTTTTCATTTTAGTGTTTTAAGCACAATGGCAGAATCGTGGAGGACATATAAAAGATTATAGTGGCCTTTCACTCTTATAGATCTGACAACCATATCGCCGTAATATCAACAAACATATCTCATGATAAATATACTACCTACTCTGTCAAGAAAGTACAGGGAAGGAATGATTAATACACAAAATTTATTTTTTTAGAAACTACACTTACGCCATGAAATAATCTAATTATAATTTTTTTTTATAAAAACAAAATAAAAATTAGCAAAATTATTGCTTTAAAAATTTATTAATGTAATTATTAAAATATTTATACACTTTTTTTGGAATTCAGTTCAGTTTTCGCATGTCTTTTACTGGATGGAAGTGGGTGTCACGAAGTGGTAATTAGAGTTTAGAAAAAAGAATGAATTTGGCTAGCGACTTATTAGTTCGATGGTATTTATAAAATTTTTGGTAAAAAATTCATTCACAACAATTCAATTCAAAACAAACAGAACCATGGGCGACGGTGCATTATTGTGGCGCAAAATTCAAGGATTTTCTTTACACAAAGGCCTTTTTCGAATTTGCTGTCTTAAACGCCACATAATGCTCAATTAACATTCATAGTGGATTTTTGAGACAAGGCAGTAAGGGCAGGTACTTAAGCCGTTTTGTTTACAAGGTAACGTTCCTAAGAGACCATCCATACATTTTTAAGAAATTTTGTACCATATTCACAGATAAGGAAAAACACCGAAACACATTCTTTGGTACTATTCGATCCTGTTTCATGTGAGGATCAAGACAGTCTATTGAACCATTTACAACAAATAGATAAACATAAACAAACCGTTAATTGCCGATATTTTTTGACAGTTTTCCCTAAAACTCCAAAAATCCCTGCTTTTTATGACCACGATTGTTGCAATAACTATACTAAATAAGAACCTGACAACACCTAACTACTTCTACAACAAGCGATACTTGCTAATCTAAATATTATATCACAACAATAAATGGAAAATATTTGTGAATACGAGCCATTTTACTCAACAGACTTATTTATATAAGGACACCTTTGCGATCGCCTCTCATAAAGTGTGAGTTCATATTAGAGGCAGAGGAACTGGTCTGTTTGTTTGACTCTGCTGGACGGTCGGTTGTAGAAGTGCGTTGTTTATCTTTCGTAAGTTTTGCTACCTGAAACGATAATAAATTAATATTTAAAATATTCTAATTTTAAATGCGCTAAAAATAGTAATTCTCAGTAAGTCCGCTCATTTGATACCCATATTACGGGCAGGCATAAAGGCTTCTTAATTAGTTTGCTATTTTAGATTTAGTTTAACGTTACTTTATATTTCGAGTTGTTCCGCCATCTTGTGTGTTCTAGAATGACATCTGAGAGCGGTAGCATGGTAATGCATTGTCATCCAAGCCATATATCATATAATGTCTTTTTACCTTAGTGTATTCTCAGTCGCTTTCAATCCCTACCTGGATTTGGAGCCCGGGGACAACTTCTACCTATAAGAATATTCATCAAGGTGCCTGCATTAGTTAGCAGGTACAACGCTAATATAAGCTTGTGCTATGAAACTCGACAATTGATAAACGTGCTTAGTATTATTAAATACATACCAATTATTTACAAGAGACACTCAATCTCACAAAATAAACATTTGCTGATAACACAAATATCTGTTGCGACCCGGGATTCGAGTCCGAAACAGTCTCATACTCTACCACATATCCTACCGTCACAGTCGTAGAAAAGGCTTACGTCTAGCAGTGGACAAGCAAAGTTTTGTTCTAAAGATCCTTTACATTTGTTGTTGTTTGTGTATAATTCATAACAAAACATTCAACCATATTTGCTTAGTATGAAAATCTGTTATACTCACGGCGTCATCGATAGCCTTAAATTGCCAAGGCCACTGTACTCTGTATAAGAAAGGCCTGTGATCGAAACGGTTGTCATCGGGACTGTATGACTCTGCGTGATACGATGGAGTCAGCACTGTCATCTTGTGACGATTGATCGCGTAGCAACGGAAGAAGTGTTTCACTTTCTCTGCCACCTGTTAATGTAGGTAAGGTAATATATTTTATTCTACCTAACGATATTAACATGCAAAAGAATGTTAAACCTCAACAAACCAACCTTACCGTACCTACTGACTAATAGACATGGTCAGGTGTGTTCTAAGCAGGCGCTTTTAGTAATTATGAGGTCAGATATCAGAGAAACAATATACAAATTAAAAAGTAAAAACCACAACTACCCTTCAAAGTTAATCTAAGCAAACGCCGACCATTAAAATTTGGAGGATTTAAGCAATGGAAGGCAAATATCCAATTTCAAGTCCAAGACAATACGCACATTCAATAACATTACGTTATAATATTAAACTAAACAGCCATAGCTAGTTTCCTATTTTGAGAAACAAAAATATATCTCACAAGTTTTAAGTTAAGGCATTGAGTTGTATAGTGCGCCATTGATTATTTGAATAGTGGGGGAGCGGTAGAAGAACGGTCGTTAGAGCAGGACATAATACATACATACATACTATCACGCCCGTTTCCCATCGGGGTAGGCAGAGACTATGGCTTTCCACTTGCTACAATCCTGACATACAGCTTTCGCTTCTTCTACTTTCATGAGTGTTTTCATACACGCTCGCCGGTTAAGGGTACTCTTGACCTGGCCTTTTTTCCAAAAGATCGTCGATTTGATTGACATACTTACGCCGAGGTCGACCCCTACCAGTTTGCCCATTCCCTCTCGCCACACACTCTGCTTCGTCAGTCTATTTTCATCCATCCTCTCCACGTGTCCGAATCATCTAAGCATCCCTTTTTCTATCTTAGTCACTACATCTTCTGTCATACCGCAATGTCTTCTTATCACACTGTTCCTTTCTTTATCCTTCAACTTCACTCCAGCTATACTTCGCAGACTTCTCATTTCCACGGCATTAGTTTTACTATCATGCGTCTTCTACCACACCCAACTTTCATTCCTTTGTTTATTAACGAATCATGCATAATGTTTACCATCAACTGCAACTCCTCCGCCGATGATGCTAGTATTACCTGATCATCGGCGTATAGGAGGCACTTGACGGTCAGTTCATCCATTTGTATACCATACGTACTCTCTTGCAGTTCTTTCAGGCAGCTGTCCATGTGTAGGTTAAACAGCAACGGCGACGCTACATTTAGTTACGGTTGCATTTTAAACGAGGTGGCCATCCCTTTCAAATTGGTTAATTTTGATTTATTCATTGGCGTGCATATGTATTTTAAGTAAAACAATATAGACAGGACGATATAGTAAGCATAATTAGTTGATATACTAAGTTTATTTTTTTTTAACTACCGTCAGTTTCTGACTCAAAATTCTCATTACACTGACCTCTTGCGGTGGACATTTATCGCTCCATTTATGTGCTAGTTTCTGCATCATGGTATATGGGCCGCAATTATGCGTTTTCCTCAACCGTCCAAATTCCGATAGCTCGGAATACGTCATGCCCATGTCTTGTTCATCAGTCTGAGTAATCTGACCGTCTGTCAATGGTTCTAACTCCGCCGTAGGAGGTGCTTGAAGAATCTCCGAAAGAGATGGTAAAAAGAACCTGTGTGGGAAAGAATATTCAGCACAGATTTTTAAATACTTATGAGTATATAAATAAAATGTTTTAGTTTGCTTTATTTACATTGAACTAGGGGAAGCCTGAGGCTCCGTCAGCGTGTTAAAGTTTTCCTGTATCCGTTTCCTACAGGAACCTGATCCCAGAATAAAAGAATAGGCTATTTTATAGTTTCAGCTGAGCGTTGATCAATCAGTCAGTCAGATTTTTTATAAATATTAATCTTAATAATATTATAAATGCGAAAGTTTGTATGGATGTTTGTTACTCTTTCACTTAAAACTACTGAATGGATTTGAATGAAACTTTACAACAATGTAGCTTATACATCAGAATAACACATAGGCTACTTTTTATCCCGGGAATAAGTTCCTGTGGGAACCGGGAACGGGAAAACTTCTCTACGCGGACGAAGCTGCGGGCGTCAACTAGTAATAATATAAATGCGAAAGTTTGTATGGATGTTTGTAACTCTTTCACGTAAAAACTACTGAACGAATTTTAATAAAACTTTACAACAATGTAGCTTATACATCAGAATAACACATAGGCTACTTTTTATCCCGGGAACAAGTTCCTGTGGGAAACGGGAACGGGAAAACTTCTCTACGCGGGCGAAGCCGCAGTTGTCAATTATATTCTATAAATAATCAAATCTTACCGATTCTTAGCATACTGTAGGAACATTTTGAGATCATTCTTAGATATTCCACCGATAGGATTGATATCGGCACTGGAGCAATCATACTTCGTCATGTAACCTCGTAGTGCTTCGTCAACGTTTGAAGAACCGAGGACAAGGAGACCACCAGGTCTTCCTCGAACCCAAAGCATGAGTTGAGCAAATAAATAGGAGAGAACCATTCGGAGACGCGCCTGGAACGTAAAAGAATCAATGTTTATGAATAAGAATAAAAGCTTAAATTAAGCCATTAAATATGAATGTAAGGGGCGGGGCCCCAACAAGATTTCTAATCGTGCAAGTGACCTCCACTGCTAACGATGCGGTGCACCTGCTGACTAACATACAACAATGTACTCGTAAGAGAATTGAAAACAAATAATTTGTATGAAATGTCCCTCAGTGGTGTTATGTGAGTTTGATCGTTTTTTCGGAACAACGCAATCTCCAATGTCACAACACATTTAAATTTTAAAGAGGAAAAATTTGTCAGTCACGAGCTGGACTCGAACCAGCGTCTTACCACGGTGGTGTAGTTGGTAACGCGTCTGGTGCGTTGTACCAGAAGACGCTGGTTCGAGTCCAGCTCGTGACTGAAAAATTTTTCCACTTTAAAATTTATATTTAGAAAAAGTTAGCATACTAATTGCTTCTCAAAATAGTCACAACACATTATTTGGCATCTATTTTTGTCATTCAAAAAGAAACATGGGTAGAGTGGTACTGTGGTCCCACAAGACAGTATGTGCACGGGGAAACGTTAATACGGTTTTTAAGCCAAGCCCTTGCCTGGAAGTATACATCAATTAGCTGAACTGAAAATAAAACAGAAATATTATAAGTTATTATAAGTAAGGAAGCGCTTGTGGCTCCGCGGACTCTGTGTTCTGTAAACGATCACTGAGTTACGCAACATTCACTATGGCTGGTCCTCGGATGGGTGACCACTTTGTGGCGTTTACATTTGCGAGCGTTTTCGGGCTTCAGAAGGCACGTTAAGCCGTTGGCCCGGTCGCCAGTAACATGGCAGTCGATAAGTCAAGTTGAAGGCCTTATGGACGGCTTGAATATTTTTAACAGCAAGTAGCCACAACCTGCGTTTGTCTATTTCAACACGACAATGGGCTCACCACCTTTTACGTGGGACAAGAATACCCACGGTGAAAAGTGGGCATATAATATGCCTCTGCCACCGCTTCGGGGATAAGGCGTGATAGATAAATATTATAAGTTACATTACCTGAATATTTTGCAGTGCTAAATTTTGTCTCGGACAGCCTCCATGCCCCCGAAACTTAGGAACTAGTCCTGTAGCTGCCGTGAATATTCCTAAGACAGCACTCACAGCTGTGTCAATTGTTATAGGAAAGTGATAACTACCTATTTCACTGGCTAGCTGAAAAAATGTGTGTGAATAGTCAATGTTCCAAAAGTTAAGTCGATGTTTAATGTAAGTCACATGTAAAGTAGGTGTAAATACTTATTTGTTTCCACAAATGTCTGTTTCGGAATTTTGGTGTTTACGATGGAGAAAATTGATTATTATTTAAGACTAGCTGAATTGCCCGGCTTCGTCCATGACATACTTTCAACCCCGTGGCACCCATTTAATCCCGTCGCTTATTACTTTTCCAAAAATGTATGAAAGTTTTCCTGATTTGTTGACATTTATGATTACTGCTCCGCTGTCCTGTGTAGTGGCCTGATGATATATAGCTTGGAACCTTCCTCAATAAATGGGCTATCCAATACAAAAATATTTTTTCAAATCGGTCCAGTCGTTCATGCGTGATGGCGTGACCACGGGAAATAGGGATTCATTTTTATACCTATATTATACAGATTAAACGTTGTCGAAATAAATATTAGTAACTACCTGAGAAGCTCTTTGTTTGGTCTCTTGGCTTGAATTTTCAGATGCCATATAACATGTTACCAACAACCTGTTACAAAGTTCCATTGGATCTGAAGGCGTATAATCTGATTGACACAGAATCTTGCGCACGTCGTATAACACTTGACTTTCTGCAAATAAGGTCTTCACATTCTCAAGACACATTTAGGAATAAATTTGCAACAAAATATTCACTGGCTTTGTCGCCCTCCATCGCTGTTTTTCATATTGTCAAATTATCAATTATGAGACGCGAAAAACAAAGTTGTGATATACCATTCAAAGTCATGTCTCTGACGATATGTTAATTTCTTGCCACAACCACAACTAAAACCTTAAAAACATGATACATAACTAAAATAAATTATTAAAAGAGGTCCCTTTACGCAAGGTTCTAAAGATACTGGCAGCGTTCCCCCTTTGAATAGCTAGACTAATATTATTCCATAATAATACATAGGTTACACATTCATATGTCATCTATATCTATTCAATATGATTCCGATATTGGGATGGTAAATAGAACCAATTGCTAGGAGCACTCAATTTACCTGGCATTAGTATGTATGAATAGTCTGTTTACAAAATTTTTACAATTGAATTTTTCAAATCAAACAAAAAAAACAGATTTCAAACAACAACTTACAATGCTACTGTTTTGTTACTTTGACTTTTCGCGAACGCATTAACATTTTGCATTGACTTTTACTGACCGAATTTTCACGAAAACTATATTAGCTATGAATTTACATTGAGAAAGTTTAAAAACCGTACCTCCTTTTTGTATTGCGTCACATATCTGTGTACACATTGAGAACACTATACATGCTGTACTAGTTGAGTCTACTCCACCGCTTAGAGGCAGAAAGAACCCCCCTTGTCCTGATCTACGAAGATAGTCCCATAACCAACATGCTGGTCCTGCAAATACACAAATCAAAGAAAAAAGACTAATATCAAATAATTAAAGTGTTTTCTTAGTTTGTGTTTCTTAGTATCCGACTGCTACGCACAAGGTCGATTCCCGCGCAGGATGAAATTTTGTGTGGTGAGCACTAGGACGATGTAACCAATGGACGCGTAATGTACTCAATAAAGTATGAAATCACATTCAACCAACTTTCGTGCGGTGGGGAAACTACACACATTGTTTTCTTACTCTTGCATGGAGTGTTGTCACTGTCTAACAACCAATAAAAATGTAGGTATGCAATATGAATTTGACACAATATTATTCGGCTAATTTGAGATGGTAACTCTTTGATATTGTTTATAGAGAAGGAAAGTATATTGAATATAGGCCGATTAAGTTGTTGGTATGTTCCAATAATTAATGGTTTTTGTTAAAAATAGTTATGTAAATGAAATAAATTTTTACTTACGAGAGAAAACAAACATTAATTGTTCGACCGCTATAACTTTTACACCATTTCACAGCACATTTCGTCATTTTTCTTTATAAATTACCCTCCGAACGTGTACAATCGACTGAGTCCGCGGAACAGCGACTCAGCTAAAAATGCTTAGCAAATGGCAAGCCGGGTATAGGCGCAAACGGTAAGATAGCGCGTCCATTGGTTAAATCGTCCTAGGGTGAGCACGAGGGTTTATTCTGTGTCTGGGTGTTATTTATCTATATTATGTCTGTACTTAGTAATATATAAGTATGTCTATCAGTTATCTGGTTACCATAGTACAAGCTCTGCTTAGTTTGGAGTCAGATGGCGTTGTGTGAGTTGTACCAACGATATTTAAATATTTATATTTAGTTTATTATCTGTGCAATGTTAATTAATTTTCTTAAAAGATTTCAGTGTCTAGATGATTGCAGTATTTTTTTAAAACTGAAAACAATATTGTATTTCATTTTTCTGTGTGAACCATCATTTGCAAGTGAATACGGTTTGACCCTACGGTCAGTTTTCTTCATACTCAGATGACTAACATACATATGTTACGGCAGAAGCATACTATACGTCCATATTTTACCGTATGCAGTTTTGTTGCATGAGGCTTCAATACTAAAAAGGAATACACACCTAATTCTATCTCCTCCTCTGGTGTTAAGTACTCCCACTTCATAGGTGGGCTAGATACGAGGCACACGTCGTCGTCATCTGATAAAGCAAAGTCCACAGTGATTCTCGGAAAGGGTTTGTTTGAAGCCGCCAAATGCGTTCGAGAGCGGATTTTCATTCGATATGATCTAATATCTTCGAGATCGATGGTCGCTGCCACAACTTCCTAGAAAGTAACTATATAAAATTATTTGGAACAATCAGACTTGCACAAAAACGGTCCGATTGCACATAGAATGCGTCTGAAAAAGAAGTCTTATCATTCTAGAAGTAACAATTTTTTTTTTACATCGACATTATAATTAAAATATTACTTTTTTTATTATTTATAACTTAAATATTTAGATAATAACAAAATAGTTATAAGCATTATAGAAAACCAGTGTTGTTTGTAGTTAATGCTCAGAGTTAGCGAAGATAACATAAAAGGGTTGGTATTATATACATTACATCATAAACTAGGTAAGTACATTTTCTATTTGCATTAAATTCACGTTAACAATGTTTTTATAAAATGATATTTGAGTTTACATTTAAGACTATGGGGCTCAAGATTGTCTATTTACGTACGTAATTCTGGCGGCAGTACAATAATAAGTCAAGGAACTAGATAGGCACTAGTTCGCTCGCCGTAGGTATTATTAACCGACCGACGTACACAACCGGTTTTGAACCACAGCCCAAGTGTATACAGAATATAGTGTATACTTACCACATCATGCAGCGCAAACTGTAACCCTCTACTAACAATTTCACCATTGACAGCAACACAGGAACACCCATTGAAATAAATTCTCTGTCCATCGCAACCTCTCAGATTACTGAACAAATAAGCGCCACCACTCTTGAAGGTTGCACTCTTAACCAGATCCACTGTGACGTAGGCTTTTCGTAACTCCATATAACTACCAGAACCATTTGCTATTATTTCGACCCCATCTAAGCCGAGAGGAATGTGACGACTGTAATAAAAAAATAAGATGAATTAGATGCTAACTAAATTGAATTAAGTGTATATACTTAGTTATTTGTAATACAAGTGTTATACAAGAGTGCAAAGTTGCTTTTTAAACGCGTGCTCAATTTTGATGACAGACTAAGCAAAGAATTCTAAAATTAATTTTCAATTGCAAATTAAAAATGAGTAACCTGAGCGTTAGAGAGGGAATCAAAAGAGCACGAGGTGAAAAATCTTTGCACTCGAGTGCAACACACAACTTTCCATCCCACCTCAGCGAGGTGGGATGTAGTTCAGCGAGGAAATTACTACAGTCGAGTCAATTTAATAGGCCACATTGACAGTTCTTCAAAAATCACCAGCGTTATCCTTGTAACGGCGGGTATATAATATTATTAAATTTTTCGAAGTTGTAACTACACAAACGCTGAACATTTTCCATTTAAAATTACATATTTTATTGTCTAAATGCCCAAAGAAGGTAATTTTACTATTTACTTTCACTAATAAACCATTGTAAAGAAAATAAACAATTTCTGTTCAAAAGAACTGAACGTCGCTACAATGTTGCGGCAGTGAACACTTTTCCATTTTAAACACTAAGGACGTTACCAAGAAAATCGAAAGTTTTTTTTTATTATTCGTAATATTCCACCACTTTTAATGTTTTGTTTTAATCATACTATTCTTCATAATTTCGTCATTCTTATGTAGTACACATCTATTCATTATTTTCATCTTTGTTTAACATAATTTTCTTTCACTAAAATAGTTCTCTTATTTTGACCAGTAAACCAGTTGGCCAAGATCTAGTGATGTAGAAATCCGATGTATGAAGGTCCGGCGTTCCAAACAATCAATTTCTTCTCTAAATGCATACTCCAGGACTTCTTTTTTGTTTTTTTTTATTTCTGTGTACAGTCGCATCTTATTTATATTTATAGAAAAATAAATTACCTGGCAGTTATACTTTTTATGTTTTGGGCAGGAATATTTCACAATAAATGAATACCCACATTGCCAGACTTCACGTCATAGAGGACTCAAAAAAAATAACAATGATAACATTTAACATCAATTTATTGAATTAATAATTATACACCTATTTAATATATTTCTTTATTCGTTTTATCTGTGATTCAGCACCACTTATGAAGTCCGACGGAAAAAGAATGCAACGCGATGCAATTTAAACACTATTTTTGCAAATTTTGCAAATTAATAATTTCGGGATGAAGAGTAGAAGCGTGCACGTCGCCATCCCTGCCAGCTACGGCTGCAATTCTACTACAACACGAGCACTGCAAGGACGAATAATGCTAGGGCGTGCCCCCGAGGCGACGCGCACCAGTTCGTCCCCGCTGGTGCGAAAAGTGTGTGCCAGAGCAGCGTAGGGGACCGCCACACTACACGCGCGGCCCGACACGGCTGGAAGTGGAGGACGGAGTGCAGGGTAGCTGCGTGGAATGTTAGGGGAGGAATGGCAGATAAGATGAATGAGTTAATGGATGTTATGAATGGGAGAAAGTTAGATGTAGTATGCTTGACAGAGACCAAGCGCAAGGGCAGCGAAGTCGTGGAGCTCCCGGGTGGGGTGTTCGCGCTATGGTCTGGAGTACCAGAGAGCGAGCATGGCAGTCGGGGGGTTGAAATTTTGTTGTCCTCGCGATTGGCCTCCGGTATGTATGAGTACAAACTGGTAGGTCCTAGAATTCTCTGGATCCGTCTAAAACTTGGTTTGACGAAGATTTTCCTGGTAGCTGCTTACGCGCCAGTATCTTCGTCGAACGCGAGTGAGCTAGAGGACTTCTGGGAGAGTATGAGAGAAGCTCTAAATGTGATAGAAGGAAATGAAAAACTTATAGTATGTGGAGACTTGAATGGATGGGTGGGTACCGCTCGCAATGGTTTTGAGTCGGTACTCGGGAAGTATGGGGGATAAAAGGGTGAATGACGCTGGCAAGCTTATACTGGCATTTTGTAAGGAAAAGGATTTGTTTGTGGCGAACACAATGTTCAACCAATTCATATGTATACGAGGAGATGTAAGTCAAAGAGAAGCATGATAGATCTATTCCTAATGGATAGTAGGCTACGTAAAAAGGTGATGGACACATGGGTTTATCGAGGCGCTAAACTAAGATCAGACCTAGTAATAACTAGGATAAGGGGTCTGTTCGCGGGTTGGCGTCATCGCACCGAGTGTCCTGAACCTGAGCCGACTCATAGCATCAAAAGCTGGAAGCTGCAGGATGCATCCATTAGGGATAAATATAAAGAAAGGGTAGCCGAAAAACTTGGCGACGACAATGTTAGTAGTGAGAATGTGGAAAGTGTATGGCAGAACCTTAGGGATAGTATGGTAAATGCCGCTGTAGAAGTGTGTGGAGAAACGAGAAGAGGCAGTAGTAATAAGCGTGACGCATGGTGGAATGAGAAAGTGAAAGAAGCAGATCGAATGAAGAAGAAAGCATGGTTAGACTACTTAGCGTCGCGGAATGATTTTAATATGTAAGAGAGATACAAGCTGCAAAAAGTTAACACGAAGGCACTAATAGAAGAAGCTCGTGAAAGGTGCAGAATGAAAGCGGATGAAAGGTTGTCGTCCAATTTCCGGGATAATGCTAGGCTCTTCTGGAAAGAGGTAGGCAAGACCCGGAGTTGTTTGGCAATCTGCAGTATGAATAAAGTGCTTAGTGTTAACAATGACGTCCTAACAGACCAAACTGACGTCCTGCAGAGATGGAGTGAATATTATGGAAAGATGTATGCAAGAAAAGACAGAGATGCCACATCGGGAAGTAGAGCTCACTTCGATGCTCCGGATCCCGATGTCATTGACGTCATTAGTATGAAAGAAATTGAAAAAATGTATTTATAGGAGGCACAATGCGGATTACGACGTGGAAGAGGTTGCATGGATCAAGTGTTTTCTCTCCGCATGATCGCGGAGAAGTTTCTGGCTATTAGCCAGAGGGTTTTCTGCGCTTTTGTGGATCTAGAGAAAGCATTTAATAACGTTGTGAGGGAAACTCTTTGGGATTTGCTGCCAGGATATGATGTGGACGGCTCGCTGCTGCGGGCAATACAGTCGCTTTATAAGGACTGTAAGGCTTGTGTCACCTGTTTTTGATGTCTGTACAGGCGTCAAACAGGGTTGTGTCATGTCCGCCTGGCTGTTCATAGTGTATCTGGACAGTTGCCTGCAGAAGTTGAAAGATTGTGATATGGGTGTGAATTTGGGTAACTTCTCAGTAAACTGTCTGCTGTACGCTGATGGCCTGATCAGAAGCCGACCTTCAGGCATTAGTCACTAATATGAAAGAGGAGTGTGAAAGTAAGGGTTTTAGCTTGAATGCAAGTAAGACTAAGGTTCTAGTATTTGAAAGAGATGACGTAAGAACTAAATGCGAGATTAGGGTAAACCAGGAACGTCTAGAGCAAGTGAATGAAATTGTGTATTTAGGGAGTATGTTTAGCGCGGATGGAAGATGTGATTCGGATGTAGAACGGCGAGTAGCTGCCGGAAACAGAGGTAACGGTGCTTTGTCCCAATTAGTAAAGCGACAAAGCATCGTAAAAGAAGCACGACTGGCGATTCATAACGCAGTGCTAGTGCCAACTTTGCTTTACGGTAGCGAAACCTGGGTATGTCAGCAGATGCATAAAAGTAAATTGAATGTGGAGATGCGATCACTTCGAAAATTGTGCGGCGTTACCTTGGCCGACCGAATACGTAACGAAGTGATACGCAATATGGCAGGTTTGAATGAAAGTGTCAGCGTTAAGCTGGAAAAGGGCGTGCTCCGTTGGTTTGGACACGTCCAACGAATGAGTGAGGAACGATTGACGAAGAATATATATTGTGCGAAAGCAGAGGGTAGAAGAGGTCAGGGTAGGCCGAGACTTACATATGAAGACCACGTGAGCAGATTGCTCAAAAACGGATAGGTCAAAAGTACTCGGATACCCAGACGTGCGTGTATGAAGCGATTGATGAATCTCGAAGAAGCGAAAGAAGTATGCATGGATCGCGAAGCCTGGCGATCTTTCCTCTCTGACTACCCCGTCAGGGATACAGCGTGAAGATAGTTAAGTTAAGTTAAGTTAATTAATAATTTATCTCTGAGTGCAGTGATGATATTTTCGTTCTAATTTTAATAGATGTCTGATTTAGTTTCTAAATTTACGATAGAAAACGTTTAGTAAAAATTAGACTGATGAGCTCAGCGAGGGATTCAAAGTATATCGCCCGAGGGAAAAATAATTTGGTCTCGAGTTATATACTCTACTTTTCATCGCCTTTCTATGAGAAAATAAATAAGAGACGCTGTTAGCTGCTATAGTTATTGTTGTAGGAGTTGCATTATCACTTTTATAACTCGAGGTAGTAGAACTCATTATTTTTGCAAAATACAATAAAATATGTACTGAGGTAACAAGAACAGAAAAGTAATTCACGCGCTTTTGTTTTTTTTTTTTTAGTTTATTCGGTTCCCCGTGCCGTGCAGCCAACACGTACCAGCCAGTAATTCATACAATTTGCGTTCGATTTCTATGAATGATATATGTTCTAAATTCTTTTACGCCCGCTAAAAATTCCTAACCGGAAAAGAGCTATTTTGTTCCCACTTATAGAGGAACAAAGCGACACTTTTCGAATAGAAGAAATGAAAACGGCTTTTGCACTCAGAAGTTTGAAATTACTCTCTCCGAGACAGGGGGGAAAAAAAATAATTTAATTTCTTATTTGCCCAGATAGAATCTGGTTATCATTGTAAATCTGAGTGGAAAGTTGCATTTTATTCGCTGCAGAGGGTATGTTTGAAATTTTCCTTCTCTTCACGTGGTTAACCCATAATTTTCAGTAAGGCCTCACCTCATCGCAGCACTTCATTTATTTATTTCAACCAATCCTAATATTTATTCACATAATAAACACTATATTTTATTGCTAATGTTGCTTGTTGTTTTGTTTTGTTGTTTTGCACGGAATTCTTTCCGTGCTGTAGTGAGTGAAACGTTGAGTGCTTCGCTCAGTAATGTAATTAAATTTTGCCTTTCGTACCTTTAAAAAGCATAGCTCTAGCTCGCAAGTATTTATATTTTAAAGTGGAAAAATTTTAGTCTCGAGCTAGACTCAAACCAGCGTCTTCTAATTCAATGCACCAGACATCGAGTCCTTCTCGAGACTGAAATAATTTTACACTTTAAAAATTAAATTTAGAAAAACTTAGCATACTAATTGCTTTTCAGAATTGTTTCTATAGAATTTTGTAATTCTATATTCGAACCATTCCCGTATTCATCGCTTGCTTATGCCACATTTACACTCTCGCACGAGCCACGAGACGAGCCGCAAGACGCGAATGTAAACGTGCACTCGTGGCTTGTCTCGTGGCTCGCCTCGCCGGGCTCACGTTCGGAACGGTTTTTTGGGCACGATTCAAAGGGGTTCGAGGGAAATACGACAGCGGTGTTCAAACTCGCGCTGGCGTTTTATTAAATTACAAACGTTTGACCGTGCCGGTTGTTTGTATTGATTTGATTGATTGATTTTTCAGGGTCTTTATTTGTTCTATAAATTTACAATATATGTTTACAAATGATCTTAGTCTATTTGCATACACCTAATCTTAGAGTACTATTGTTTTACAGACTGTATTGCCTTTTTAAAACATGCACATAAGGTAAAACTTATTAAACTTACATTGGTAAGAAAGAACACTGTACTCACTTGATACAACCTGAGCTATTTCGAACGTGCTAGTCTTAGAAGGGACTCACATTATATTAATTAACATATACCACAGATATCACACACACACTCCTTAATCAAAATTTTATAAATTAATATTAAAATATTATTTTACACAATATCTATACATCACACATCTTTTATGTATGCGGGTACTAACGCGCAATAAATAGAAAAATGCCGGTGAACGGCAACACCAGATAAGCGAGCTAATGTCATGATTCACGTAGGAAATAGTGATGGGGCAGTCTGTATCGACTATAAGATCGTGAGTAGGATAGATTAGTTAGTCTACTTTGCCCTATATTAGATATTAAACTATTATGATGAATGGGATTTTTACATAAAAAGAATTTACGTGCCAATTTAAGTATAATTTTTTTTTACAGGAGGATAATTGATATTACGGTGTAATATTTTGAGATTGGTACGAAACTGAGTGTTAAATGAAATCTTTATTGCCCTATTTTGAACAACTTGCAGTTTGTTGTAGTTCGTCTCCGTCAGACTGCACCAAGCAGGGGCAGCATATGTGAGGATAGGTCTAACTAGCGTAGAGTAAATACGTAATTTTGTGAAATTACTAAGTTTAGAGTCGCGGTTCAAAATAGGTTTTAATGAGTTCAGTGCCCTAGTACCTTTTTTGATAAATTGAGCTGTATTTTCGTTCCAATTTAGTCTCTGATCCAACGTGACACCCAAGTATCGCACAGTGTCACTCCAGGGGATCGGATAGTCATTTAACAAGACTGATCTAGTGGGGGAAGGCCGCTTTCTGGTAAAAAGAATAGCCTCAGTTTTATTTGCATTTAGTTTCCATCTTTTGAAAAAATTGGACAAGAGTTCAAGAGATAGCTCCAGGCGGCCTATAATAATATCCATATCTGTATCGGTAGTATACGTAGCAGTATCGTCGGCATATATAGCAAGGTGTGTATGAGCTTGTTTGGGGACATCGTTAATATACATAGTAAATAAGGCTGGACCGAGAATCGAACCCTGCGGTACGCCAGCGGGAATATTTTTAGGTTCTGAATGTTCATTGCCAATGAACACTGAGAAAAGCCGAGTCTGAAGATAATTTTGAATGAGTTTGACAAGACACAATGGCACATTAATCCTCATTAACTTATGCAATATTGGTTGTTTGTATTGTGCATTGTTAAATTGTATTTAAGTGCAGACTGCCTCGGTGGCGTAAGTTGTGGTGTATGCGATCTCCGTGTTGAAATGGTTAGGCGCAGGCTGTGGCGACATGCTGTTGACATTTTTTAAGTCTCCTATAAGGCCTTTAACTGGGCTTAACGACTGCCATTTTACTGGCAACCGGGACCAACGGCTTAACGTGCCTTCCTAAGCACAGAAATGCTCGCAAATGTAAATTCAACAAAGTGGTCACCCAACCAAGGACCACTTATAGCGAATGTTGCTTAACGCAGTGATCGTTTACAAAACACTGAGTCAGCTGGGACGTGAGCACTTTACGTAAAAAAATAATGGATTGGTAAAAGTAGGCATGAAACTGGGGTACAGAAATTGTTGCTATTGTCTTCGTTCTCACCTTTGTGGGTTCCACAATTCTTCGCATATTTCGAAACCTATACACGTGTCTTTCGTGGCTATAACTGCATCCCCGATAGGTACAATGTTCTGGCCTGTTATTGCTGTTATCATTCTTGGTAAATAAAATTCTTCAGTCTGTCGGTCCTAAAAATGCAATAAAATTTTTAATTCGCGAATATAAAAATATGTGTGGCGACCAACACCAGCTATGCTTTACCATTGGTAACAGTACCACTGGTAAATATTTAGCATAGCTCTAACGGGTTAAATTTGGAAAAATCTGGTACCGTTTTAAATTTTTTTCCAAATTTAACCTCTACCGTTTGCCTGTTTAGCCTTAACTTCTAAGCCAGTGCCTGACGAACGAAGCAGTCGCTTCGAAGAAAACCAGCCCTATCACGTTAACAAATATGGATACAAGTTTTTAAAGGCAATATAACATGAAGAAAATACTTGTGAAAAGGCTATTGTTAAGCTTTCAATCTTCGTCTTGTTTTTATTCAGTGTTCTCCCTATTGCTTTCCAACCCAACCTGAATTTGGAGAATGGAGCCTACATTTATTTGACTGCTAGTAGCAGCAATCGTATGGTTTTCAACTTTTGGTATTGTTGGGGGCGACTGCCGTCAAGCCACCTTTTAGTATGTTTGTAAGGTCTGTGCAAATGTAAAAAATAAATAAATAAAATAAATATCCATCACGCCTTATCCCCGAAGGGGTGGCAGAGGCATATTATATGCCCACTTTTCACCGTGTGGATTCCTGTCCCACGTAATAGGTGGTGAGCCCATTGCCGTGTTGAAATAGACAGACGCAGGTTGTGGCTACCTGCTGTTGAAATTTTCAAGCCGCCCATAAGGCCTTCAACCAGGCTTAACGACTGCCATTTTACTGGCTACCGGGACCAACGGCTTAACGTGCCTTCCGAAGCACGGAAACGCTCGCAAATGTAAATGCCACAAAGTGGTCACCCATCCGAGGACCAGCCATAGTGAAAGTTGCGTAACTCAGTGATCGTTTACAGAACACTGAGACCGCGAGGCCACGAGCGCTTCAAGTGCAAATGTACAGTACATATTTGTAACCAAAATAACAACTTTTTTCATCATAGTTTAGAAAGAGATTTCTATTGGTTAAGGTTACATGTGTAGTGTGTGCCAAAGATGACGCTGTACTAAACCGAAACCAGCGTATGTCGCTTGCCAAACTTTGAGGTGCATTATTTTTCTATAGATACTGTTCACATATATTGAAACAATGCAATTTTTTTTTACACACTTCATATTTGAAATAGAATAAAGAGCGTCAAAAGTCAATAACGGGACATCTACAAACTTTCGGATAATGCCAGTAAACGGTAATATGAAAAAATGAACTCACTTTGGTCCACGGAGAAAACCACCTAGACTCCCTGTAGTTTCCATCTTCACACAACATCATCTTTGGTCTGATGAGCAATATCTTTTTATTAAGAAATGCTACCCGACAGTTATAGAGTACGTTTCTATGTTGAACGGGCATACCAACATCGATTAGCATGTCTTTGCAAGTTGGCGATTTAAGCAATTCGACTAGTACTTGCCAGCTATGGAGATAAGTGTCTGGTTCGTAGAAGTGGTCCTCGCAACTGTAGCCACTAACAAAACATAAAGAGATGGCGGTAATATTCACATAAAATAACAAGAGGGATTGTTTATATGGAATCCTCGATACTTTACAAATACTCGTAACTAGCATGCATTCAACATAAATCTATATAATATATAAAGCTAAAGAGTTTGTTCATTTGGTTGAACGCTTTAATTGCAGAAAATGCTGATTCTAAATGACGCATTCTTTTTGTATGGGATAGTCAATTTATCGAGTATATAGGCTATATAGCTTCACATTGCCTAGGAAAGCAGAGCAGTAATCATAAATATTAAGAAATCGGGCAAATTTTCATACATTACTTTAAAATTTACTAACGACGTGAGTAAATGTGTGCCAAGGGTTTCAAAGTGTGTCATGGGCGACGCCGCGGGGACCAGCTAGTATAATATATTTTGACTTTTTCGGAAGGAAACCTCTCTATCAACCCAACAGTATACAAGCACTTTCAACGCTAAGTTTGAGGATAAGGTTAATAAATAACTGCCTCGGTGGCTCAATAGTAGTGTATTCGGCTGATTTTGCCAAGGACTCGAAGTCAAATCCCAGTTGACATTAACGGCACTTTGTAAAAACGATACGGCAATAGGCTCACCTCACAAAAATGCATACGCTGAAATGGGGGCACATAGTATGCCTCTGCTTACCCCTTCGGCGATAAAGGTGTGACAATATGTATGTATGTAAAACGATGTTCAACAATATACCAACCATATTTCTAATTCCGGACCAGTCCTGTAGAGAGCGCCCATTTCCTTTGCTTCCTGTATTGACTGTAAGATCCGGTTCAAATTGCCTTCGAAATCCAGTGCCCATTGGTTTAGCGTGGTTACTGCTACTGTTACTTTTCGCCCCATTGCTGTTTGTGTTTCTGAAAGCAAATGAATTATCAGTGTATAGGTCAAACATACATAAAACAACACAGTTCTCAGAAAACGGAAAGTCTGAAGATGAAAACTTTTCTATTGTTGTTGACATTGAACTATTAAACATCACATAAATGTTTAACATAGATATAACTTGAAACCCCTCACCATTATTTTTTAGGTACCGCAACCGTCATGGATGCCATACTGGAGTCCTACTGACTAAAACCACACGGTGCCTTCTAGTCTATGACCGGAAATCCGGAGGAATAACCCCAGGTTCAATACACATTTTTGTTTACAATCTGAAAATATATACGAAGTGCGGATGATGTGATTAACTCGCAAAAATATTTGTTAACCACCTCTATTTCTTTTTAGAACTTAATCAGCCTATCACAGTCTACTGTTGGACATAGGTCTTGCCCAAATTTTGTTGCTATGGAAAAGTATATGACTTTGCTGATACCACGCTCTGGCTAGAGGGGTTGGTACAGGTAGTCAGCAGGTGCACTTGCATGTGAGGCTGGTTTAGGCGAAGATGTGGGTAGGACTCCTTTGTACCCTACATAAGAAATATTGTTTAGCTATACACTTGTATGTACGCGTGAAATGCATGATAACAGTTCAATTTATCTTTTTAACATGAGCAAAGCTGACATCCTGAGCTGTAACTATGTAGTTCTGTAAAGTTTCGTATCTGTATTTAAATATTATGATAACGTGTGAGAGAATTATCCTACCAGTATTCTGAAGTCGAGTTTCTGTAGAAGTATGTGAAATTGTTTGAATGTTTGTTACATAACATACACTAATATATATAACTACACAGAACACAGTCTTAACATGAAACCCCAGAGCATGGAATGTTGCAGCACGAATAGCATTGATTACTTACTGTGCCCTAAACTGAATCAATTCGACTGAAACATGTTTTTGTGGCAAACGGGTATGGGAAAACTTATCCACGCGGGCGGCGCATAAAGAATAAAAAAATATTTAACTGAAAACTAAAATGATGCAGTTACTAGATCTATATTGAGGCTTGCCTCGACTAAATGCATATTCATGAAGTAAAGAACAAAGACAAGGGGTAATTGATGAATGACAAGAGACAGTAAGAGCAACCTTTGCCGTCGAGTATGAAATCGATCCGCGCCAGGTAGTACTAAGGCCCGGCCAATCACCCCGCAACCCTAACTGACGACGCATAAAGGGAACTTATTTAACTCAAAACTAAAATGGTGCAGTTACTAGAGCAATATTGAAGCTTGCCTCGACTAAATGAATATTCATGTAGTAAAGAACAAAACCAACGGATAATTGATGAATGACAAGAGACAATAAGAGCAACCTTTGCAGTCGAGTATGAAATCGATCCGCGCCAGGCAGTATTAAGGCCCGGCCAATAACCCCGCAACCCTTACTGACACATAGTTTACACGGTTTGTGAAAAAAAGAGAATATTTTATATACTTACTACGGTTTTCAGTCAGTCAGTCGGTCATAGTGACTTCCTACAGAAATATTAATTTATTATGTAGATCTGCTCTAGTCAAGAAAGATAGAAATCTATTCTTAGGTAAGTAAATCTATGTAATAAGACAAATGTGAGCTATCTGATCCATACCATGTACTGGCATTTCACTTCGGCGAGTGATAATATAGACTTAAATAGTTTAAATTTACACACTAGTGGTACAATTCGTCAAAGTTAAATACTCCCCAAAATTTAGATAATAAATTTAAAAGTATTGACTGCTGGTGTAGTCTTAATCAAATTATGTGTATAAAAGAAATTGATGGAAGGGTTTCCACCGGGTGGTGACAAATCTTGAAGCCAAGACGAAGAGCCCCAATTTCACCGTCTGATATGCTAGGACTGCAGTCCTAGTCGAAACACATGCAGTGGAAGACGACTATGTGCTGCCACACATGGGACGCACACTTATGGGATGGCACATGGGATGTCACATCGCTGCGAGCTATATAGGATTCGTTCCGAATAAACCGCACGGTGTCTCCTTTCTGTCTGTGTGCCGAAGATCGAAGATCCGAGTAAACCGGAGTTCAGTGACTCCGGCTCTTTGGGGTGCGTTTTAATTCTCACCAGGCCACCACAGAAACACAATAAGATACGTCCAACCCTGGGCCTGGTTCTGCTAAGGTAAGGTTGCCCAAACCTTTAACCCCAGGCTCGCGCTTATGGACGCCGGAGATCTACCTCGGAAGTTCGTTTCTGAAATGATTTCAGTTGTGGGCTAACAAAACCTGATAAGTATGTCTTGACTTAAAATAGTTCACGGAATTATACTACATTGTAATAGGTACCTATATTATAGCATTAATATTTCATGGTTCAGATCAACGGAATAGGAAATAATAGGACAGGAATCCACACGGTGAAAAGTGGGCATATAATATGCCTCTGCCACCCCTTCGGGGATAAGTCGTGATGGATCAAGAGATATAAGTAGAGATTTTTAAGCTCCTGAAATTCAGACTTTTTGAAATCACTACTATTACAGCCACTGTCGATATGCTCTCTTGGAAACGAACCATACCTTCGCAGAAAAAATACTTGATTGATACTAGACTTGGGTTTTTCTAGCAACATAACTAAGTAAACAGGTTTAATTTTAAATACTAGGGGTTTAATCCAAAGAAATTGGAAGAGAGGAGAGTGTCTTTTTGTCAGAAATGCATAGGAACCCAGTGATACCAGTTGCGACCCCACCCACGGTCATCTCCATTAAACAGACTAATCATCTGTCGTTAGTGCTGTCACACACTCGCGGACAATGAAACCCCAGAAGACCCAACAACCAACCCCAGAGCTCTCGACAGACTTTGTCCGCCATTGCGGCTGCGGCTAACACTTAGATAAGTATAAATCCGGTATTGAAGCCTTCAAAGTGTGCATACTGTTTGTACAAACATTTCAGCTTTTCTTCGCTGTATCCCACGCTGTCGCCGCCATTCATTAGTGAACGGTGGCGACGGCGTTGGATTCTATGACCGTAACGTACACCTAACTCTGAGCCTCTGAGTAAGCATAAAGGAACAGGTTATCATTTTAATCAACTGGATACCGAAAATAATCATCCCATAATTATCTTTGATGATCCAACATTTGATGATGCACCAAACTTGGTCAGCTGCTTGAGAAGCTGCTTCAGAAGCTCAGTCTGCTTGTGACCAAGTCTGGTGCAACCCGATCGCAACGTCAAGCTAATTTAAGGTAAATAAGCATGATCGCGTTAATACCTGTATTTTACACTAATTTGGTTGATGTGGTACTCGTGATGGACAAATGTTTTCATTTCAACCAAACCTTCGAGGGTTTGTAAAGCAATATAACAAAAAGAACTAGTCACAATCAGCCATGATAAAATTTCCCAGGAAACAGAAGCATTCACGAATTTGAAACAGAACTGCACTTATATTTTAAACGTATAAAATATCACATTACACGTCGATGCGAAGGAGGGAATATTATAAATGAAATCGACAGAAAAATATACTCTCACAAATTAAGAAATGACAAATTTTCATGTTCATAAATATGAGACAACTTAAGTCTAAATTGCAAAGCTTAATTTTGGGTGTAAATAATATAATGTGTAGTAAACAATCTTACCAGTTAATTCTGTAAAAAGGTATCTACGGAGCAGGAAAATTCGATTTCACATGACATGTTGCTTAGCAACTCGACGGACGTCTGCACCTAGACTCCATGGTTAGATAAAGCATTATCTGGAGTCTTTATTGCCATTATGAGTAGGTAGTTGCCTATCAAATTTTGACGAAAGTTTGAAGTCAGTAATTCAACTATGATATTTTATTTGAAATCGTTTCTTCAGTTGTCTGTCTAGGTTTCTAGAGCTCTGTCTACTGTCTAGGTTTTCACTTCAATTTTATTTATCTAGGTATATATAAATAAAATTGCAGTGTCTGTTTGTAATATCAAAGTAACAGCTTTTCACTAAATGCATATGACAAAAATGCATACGGTGAATTGGGCGTATAGTTCCTAAGCATCTGCAACCCCTTCGGGGATAAAGGCGTGACACTGATAAGTTGAGGATATGGAAGCATAAATACCGAAGCATAAATAAAACAATTTTTATAAGGTTTCTCTGTCTGTCTATTTGTCTGGCTAATCTCTGATATGGCTGGGCAGAAGTTAATGGGACATTCACGGCAGATAGAAGATGTTATAAGAAATAACTTAGGCTATTAGATCCCCGTATTCCCACTACACTGACTACACATGTGAAACTGCGGGGCATCCATAAATAAAATTTAATTAATTATTTTTCTTACAAAATCGTCTATATGGTAATAAAAAAATATATATTGATACCAAATATTCGTATTTATACTATATTTGTCGGTCGGCCTATGATTCTCTGTTTAGATGTTTACGATAAATGGAATGAAAAAAATTAAAAGTAGTAGTAGACTAATCTGAAACATAAACAGCATATGTTTACACTGTTGATTGATGGCACTTGGTGGAACTTGCTACACATCTTGAACTAAAATACTTGTGCTGTTCCACTTATTTATTACTTAAACCTGACCGGTTTCGCCTTACGGCATTTTCAAACTAACTTTGACTATATACAGTGATTTTTATAGTCCAAATGTTTAAATAATACCAGATTCGCGCCGCTGACGCCTGATCAGTCGCGCGCTGGCGCTTACTGAGGTAGGACCTATGTCAGGATTTTTCGTTGCGCTCCCCTTTTTATTTCTTCGCAATGGCACAGTATATTTATCAGAGCAGTAAGCATTCCATCATCATCCGAGCGTCTGTCCCAGCTGCATCTCCCGACCCCTGGAGTTCGCTTTGTATAGTGTATATGAGAGTTTTAATATAAAATGAGCTACGTACACTTCACAGAAGCGTTAGAATTATCCCTGTAAGTAGTATAAAATTGAACCCGGTACCCACAGGTTAGAAGGCAGTTATATAATTAACTGAGCCAGTGGGCTGTTCAATGTATGTTTACCTATTTTTCCGCTAACTATTGACGAATTATTATATTTTCTTTTTCAGGTAACGTATACTTTCAATTTGGTTCTAAACAAATTTTATCAATAGATTCTGAAGTTTTAACATAACGAATGCCCATGGCTGAAGTAATCAGTGCAGTTGTTATATTTAAGCTTCGCTTCGCATATATTATTTAAATTGTATCCAAGACCTTTGTTTTATTCTTGAAGTATAAATGATTTAAGTATGTTTATAAATTTATTAGCCACGAATTTATCACCGAAGGTGTGGCAGAGGCATATTGTGGTGAGCCCAATGCCTGTGTTCAAATGGACAGGCTCAGATTGTGGCGACTCGCTGTTGTAATTTTTAGGTCGCTGAAAGGGTATTCACTTGACTTAACGAGTGCCGATTGCAACGTTACTAGCAACCGGAACAAACAGCTTAACGTGTCCTTTGAAGGACGAAATCGCTGATAAATGAAAATGCTACAAAGCGGTCATCCATCCAAAGTCCGGGATAGTTTCTTAAACCAGTGATCTTTTACTGAGAATTGAGTTAGTGGGGCTACCAGCGCTATTATATTTATATTTTTACTTTATGTTAGTAGCCTTAAAAAATGTATAACATTTCATGTAACTAATAATTAATAATCCCAACATTTTAACCCGAAGGTTTTCTGCGCTTCCGTGGATCTGGAGAAAGCATTCGATAACGTTGTGAGAGGAACTCGGTGGTACTCCTCCGTGTGGCCTGGCTGGCCGTCCACACCATCTCCGGGCAGGATATGGTGTGGGCGGACAGCTGCTGCCGGCGATACAGTCACTTTATACGGACTGTAAAGCTTGCGTGCTACTAATGGGGAAGTTTACCTGGCGCCTCTTTTTGACGTCTGTTCGGGCGTCAAACGGGGTTGTGTTATGTCTGCCTTGGTTGTGTTTTTCATAGTGTATCTAATAGTTGGCTGCAAAAGTTAAACGATTATGATGTGTTGTAAAATTGGAAACTTTACAGTACATTGTCTGTTGTACGCTGATGATGCGGTAGTGATGGTCTCATCAGAAGCCGAGCTTCATGCATTAGTCACTAATATGAAAGTAGAAGTCTTCGCTGCATGTTAAACTAAGAATCGGGTATTTGAAAGTGAAAAAGTAGGAAATAATAGCAAGAATTGGGTAAACCGGAAACGTTTACAGCAATTAAATGAAGTTATATACTTAGGGAGAATGTTCAGCGCGAACGGAAGATATGTTTTGAAGTACAACGGTGACTAACTGCCTGAGACAGGGACATCCTCGTAACATTATGATTTTTGATTACAATATTATTTAAAAAAAAAAGATGAGTATAATGAGTATGGGAAATTTTATTTATTACTTGTACATAAAGCATAAATTTGTTATTAAATATCATCATTAACTCCTACTAATATTATAAACGCGAAAGTTTGTAAGTATGAATGTTTGATGATACTTCATATAAAAACTACTGAATGGAATTTAAATAAACTTTACAATAATATAGTATCTATCAGAATAACACATAGGTTATTTTTTATCCCGGGAACAGTTCCTTTAGATAACGGGAACGAGAAAACTTCATCACGCGGGCGGAGTCGCGGGTGTCAACTAGTATATCATAAACTTATAATAAAATCCAACACAATAACAGAGATGTTTCATTTCGATTGCTACTGCCAATCATTTTTACTGTGGCGTGCCAGCGAAAAATACATCGTCAATCTATCTTGGCGGGGGCTGAGGAAGCGTTTGGTGTCTACGCGACTTGACCTACCTGCCCTTAACGTAATGGGAGGTTTTACTGACTACTGATTTTTTACAATTGTTAATAATGGATTAATGTTTCCGTATTTTTTACTTTTTCTTGAAAAACATATTAATTGATAGTTTTACCATTATTTCACGTTTTTCTTTCTTCATCTTTATTTGAATAAAAAATAGTTTAAGCAAAAAAAATAGTTTTCTTTTATTCTGGAGTGTACTCTGAAAAATGGGCTCTATAAAAATACATACATTTTGTGTGTTATTTTTAATAAATTTAAAGTAAATTGTGTAAATCCAAACTATATATACTATTTTTTTAACATTATTTTAAAACTATACTATTATTAGACTAACTAACTATAGTATAGTTAGTTAGTCTGAAAAATGGGCTCTATAAAAATACAAACATGTTGTATGTTATTTTTAATAAATTTAAAGTAAATTGAGTAAATCCAAACTATCCCTAGACGGTGTTGATGTGGTTATTTCATATTTCAATTGAAATTCAAATGTGTATTACGACGCCTTCCACATCTAGTGATTCCAGTGCGCCGCGAATTTTTCTTTAACTTATTTCCAAGCAGCACGTTACCATTTGCAACAATTATTGACCAGCTGATTTAGAACTTAAATTCCTTTTAGAGACTTACAAGAATGTCTAAAGAAGCATTACTCAAGAGCTATTTTTCAGTTATTATACATCTTGAGCAGTATAAAATCTGTATTAAGGGTACCTCATAAGCTTTTACCTAATATGCTGCTTTAAGTATGAAAATGGATGGATGGAATGAATGAATGAATGAATGAATGAATACATGGATCGCGAAGCCTGACGATCTGTCCTCTCTGACTACCCCGTCAGGGATGCAGCGTGAAGATAGTTAAGTATGAAAATAAAATCAAGTACAGATTTACAGGTTAGGTGTTAAATTACAATAGCAACGGTGTTTTACTACAGGAATAATTTACTTTTATACTAAGGTTTTCTTCAGAAAGTGAAAGTGAAAAATCTTTATTCATGTAGGTCACAAAGTAATACATATAAACGGCAAGATTATTGCTTCTACATTTAACGCAATAGGTAGAGCCTGAGGAAGAACCTGGCAATAAAACTCATGGCCGCTCTTTTCTAACTGCCAGTACTTAATTACATTAGTTTTATTTACATGATATTTGAACAAATTAAATAGTAATGAGTCTATACAAAAGAAACAAAATCAAATCAAAATGAGAGCGTTTCTAGTTGCCAGTTTTAAAGGCAGCCCACCCTTATGACTCCGCCAAGAAACTCAATGGCTGCTATTTTAAAATACAATATTAAACTTACATTGTTCCTTTGGAGTTACGTGAGAACAGTCGACTAAATTTAATTTGCCTTAAATATTAATAGTATTATTTGTAATAATTGCTATAACAGCTATGAACTGCCCAGTCCCAACAGACGGCACCCGTTCACAGGTATGACGCATATATCAGCCATCGCCCTACTCAACCGTCTCATAGGGAATAAGGCGACCCGATACATGCACTACCACTGCCAGGACACTTAGGCGAGCATGACATACTCAAACTGCACAACAACAATCATGTCAATTTCAAAAATTATAAAAAGCTATGTGGACGGTGCTCACACAATAACAAACTCAAATTACATATATAGTTATTACCGGTACCAAACACGGCCATCCTTCATACCCTTAGTTGCCTGACGTTTCAGATTATTTAATTATGTTGAACAAATGTACATTATATTTATAATGTTTCTTTATTTCTATTTGTATATGTATGTGTGTTGACTTAGAGCGACTTACTCCCATGCATTTTTATCATTTATATAGATTGACATCATTTATATAGACATTTATAGAGATTTATATAGAAATTTTATGGCTTGACTGTTGTCTTAAACATATTTATTGACAATATTCTAATTTCATCGGGAGGTTTGTTATAGAATCGTATACATTGCCCCATAAAAGAATTGCTGATTATTTCGAGACGAGTAAAATGTAATACAAGATTATCTTTATGCCTAGTGTTATGTATATCACTTTTTTTAAGAAATGTGTATATGTTTTTGTGCACATAAAGTAAATTCTCATATATATATTGTGATATAACGGTAAGAATATTAATTTCTTTGAATCTTTCTCTTAGAGATACCCTGCGACCAAGCTGGTATATAGCTCTCACAGCTCTCTTCTGTAAAATAAATATCGCATTAATGTCCGCTGAGTCTCCCCAGAGAAGAATTCCGTATGACATAACACTATGGAAATAACTGAAATAAACTATTCTAGCCATTTCAACATCAGTGAGCCGTCTTATTGTTTTTACTGCATATGCAGCAGAGCTTAATTTGCCTGTCAATTTTTCTATATGTGGTCCCCACTGCAACTTTGAGTCAATAGTAATACCCAAAAACACAGAAGCCCCAACAGTATCCAACCCTGAACCATTAAGTTGCACATTGGTCGCCACCTGTCTCACATTAGGTGTCGAAAACTTAATTAATTTAGTATTTTTATCATTTAAAAGAAGTTTATTAACGTTAAACCAATGAACAACTTTTGAGAGTGCACTGTTTACATCGTCATAATTAATTAATTGTCTATTAATTTTAAATGTCAAAGAGGTATCATCCGCAAACAGCACAATCTCATGTTTATCCCCATCATCATATAAGTAAAATCAATCATAGTAAGGTAAGTCATTAATGTATAAAAAGAAATGGACCAAGTATTGATCCCTGTGGAACACCCATTACAACTGGAGATCCTGCTGATCGTTTACCGCTTACTTCAACCCTCTGAATTCTTTTGCTTAAATAAGAAGTCATAAGGTCGAGAGCCTTATTTCTGATACAGTAGTGGCGTAATTTCTTTACAAGAGTTTCGTGATGAACGCAATCGAAGGCTTTAGATAAATCGCAAAAAAACACCTAATGCATCCTGCGAATATAGTTAGTTAGTAGCGAATGTAGTAGAAAATATTGTATATTTAAAAATTAAAACCGTCACAACTGATCATATGATTAGTAAAATGACAAACATAAAACTCGATAAATACATTATAATGCATACATATTTCATGAAATAATTCATAGATAACAATTTTTAACTTTAGACATCAAAAAGGCTATTATTACACCGACTTACAACGACCTAACAGTGGCAAGTCTACGTGTTCTGAAGTCTATGAAGATAGTAAAGTTTACGGCCACGATTAAGGCCAATGGAAAAGTTTTCCACATAAACGCCACAACTTACCACTATAGGTAGGTATTACGTGGAAGTGCAGTCACCTTTGAAGGTTTCACAGAAACATTATCGTCATGGTTATTAATAATATTCTTACAAGAAACCCTTCAATGGTGTTTGGGGTGTTTAACAAATTAACATTATAAGTAGGTAAGCAAGCTATGCAGTTTAAAACAAAACTTTGTTCTGCAGAAACGTGAAAGAATGCGTCACGAACACGATACACGGTTAAAATATTAGTCGTTGTTGTACCAGGAACTCATCAGTAGAAACAGTAGGTATGTGCAGTTAAGTCTAGACTGAGCTACCGGTTAGAACTCCAACTTGTAAGTTCATAACGATGTTAGCGTTCTAACTAAAAAATGTTATAAAATTAAATGATTCCAATGTTATACAATAATTAATAATTTCACAAATAAATATATTCAACAATATGCTTAACAAAGAAAATTACAAATTACAAGAAGAAGAAAATGTTGCTAACATTATTCATCAAGGTGGGTTTATATTAAATGAATATTATAAATTGTAAAGACGGTTAATTAAATGTAAAAAGGAGCAACTATTTTACATTCGGAACCTTATAGAAATTCTATAAATAACTATAGATAGAAAATTTGGTAAATCCTATGTTTATTTCCGTGTCGTAAATTTTCAGAAATTTATCTAAATAGTCTTATATAGTATTGATAAATCAAATCTAAATTTTATATCTAGTAAATGTTTCCGACAATGTTAAAATTTCCATACTCCTAAATTTGGCATGATAGCCTTTTGACGTCACCAATCACCTGATAAGTTTTATACGAGCGAAGCATGACATTACGTAGCAATCGTCTTCCAATATACGAAAGCTTGAACCCCTGTTTTTGATGTGGTCGTTTACTCAGTTTAACTCAGAGCGCCGCGCTACCCACCGGTTACACGCCGAAAATCCAAGCTGATTATTATTATTCAAACATTTGTGTAACCATGGTGATTATTTATACTACATGGGCAGCTATTGAAATACACGCGACAGAGATTAATATGTGCTAGCGAATGGTGTCAACCGCTGTTTGCAAACTTGTTAACATGTTATGGTGGAAACAAATTGAGACAGTTCAAGAGATTATAATGATGATTGAAAAGGAAGAACAAAAAAAAGAATACATTGAGAACACTACAGTTACGCTCACATTGCCTTCAATAAATCCTGGATTACAAGATAATTTGTTTATAGCAAACCTAGAACATGTAAAATCGCTACAAGCCTCATTATTTCCAATATGTAGTAAAGGTAAATTAATGTGTCTACTAAAACTCATAGGTACTCAACAACTCTTTTAATCCAATTTTTCATTTTTGGATTTGGTATCAAAATCCAATAAATGATACCTCCATATAAAATGAGGAAAAAATAGGTCAAGCGACTAGATAATATGAACTTTATCTTGTCATTGCAATTTCTAATATTATTACCAAACTTGAGTTGATTGATTCCACCTAACAACGAATCCGGCCTGAATTTGCGTGTTTATGTCATTTGTGAAGCATAGATTGCCAAGTACGATTCGTCGGTTAATTCGACAAAACTAGGTCATATCACACATTATTATGTATAATACAGCAAAAGTTACAAGTACATACTACAATTTTTAACTACTTTTATATAATAGTTGAAGTACTATTATAAAATAGTTGAAACATCTAGTTAATTTGCAACACATTTAATAGAAGCTTGCTTTTTAGTTAATAAATTAATGAATCTTTTTACCGCAGGAACATTCATATCAAATTTTCTACAAAACAATATTAAGACAAATCAATTAGAAATCGACACAGATATTAGAACATTTCGTACAACAGCAAAATTAAAAGAACCAAGAGATTTGTTTGCGTTGCCGAAAGAGCTCGATTGTCCTCAACAAGCACCTCGATGGCCAACAGAATGTCAAGTAAGTACACCCAAACTCATGCTAACTTAATGAACCACAAACAAGGGAGCAAAGCTGTTAATTTAAACCAAATAAATATCTGGCAGCAACTGCTTCGAACAAAGTTAGCTTAACTTAGGCCCACTTGCGCGATCTTGGGTTAACGTGTATAACTCGGAGGTATGGACTAACCCCGAGTTAAATCAATAATTTTTCTCGCATCACCCCGAGTTAAGGGTATACCTAGGGTTAAATCGCTAAAATTTTAACTTACGGATTTCTGAGGATTAATTCGTCAAACGTTGGATTAGCAGCTGACAGACAATGCAGTGGCATATGACACATGCGTGACACGGATTCTCAAAAAAACACGCCACGCAAAGATAATACGATAAAAATAAAATGCACTCGGCTGTCATGTTACATTCATTCGTGTAAGAAATAGTCTTATGTGGCAAACTGTAGTGTAAAAGAGATAGACATACCTGTTTCATTCTTTGCTTAATCATTAATATTTGGTTGGATGACATAGAGTGACATAAAACACTGGGTTAGTTAACCCGATGATATTTTTCTATGGTGCAAGACATGATTAGGGTTAAAAAGTTATTTACTTAATTCCGAGTTAACTAACTCTATAATTATTTATTTAACCCCAGCATTCATGCAATTGGGCCTTGGTTTCGATTGGAACCAACAAACCTTCCGCCCGTATAGCCACCATCCTGGAATTTTGGGGATTTTTCCTTACCACCTATAATGTCCACTCTTTCCATCAATTAGTGGTCATGGTTACGGGCGGAAAATGACAAACAGTTAACATGTAGATGTAATGTTTATAGTCAATGATATGCATTTGTATTTTGTCGGATAGCGTGGTTTCTAGTACCCGATCATTTTGAGACGGAGAACCTTGTTCCTAGCTTGCCATTACATTTTACCCACCTGCATTTAAATTAAGACAAAATTAGTATATAATTATTTTAGTATATAATTATTATTAATAATAGTAATTAAAAAAATAATTAAATAATAAATTAATTAATAAAAAAATATCCCAGATTTCATAAAAAATATGTGGAGACTATTTTTTATAAATACAGATACGGACACTCGTGGCACTAACTTCAGCACAGCTTGAGATATTTATTTGCAAATAATGAATGTTATTGTTACCATTGTCATACAATTAATTCAATATGATATAGCAATTCATATATTTCGACTAAATGACTAATAGGTTATCGAAGAAAGAATTCAACATCTAACGTGGAGTTCGGCGTCGCCTGAGCCATATTATATCCCTACAGGTAAAGAGTTGAGACCACAACCTGTCGGTGAAGACGCTGGAACTGTAATATATCAATATTACCCAATGAGTGCCGTGAACTATGTGAGTTTGAACTATATATTTCATATATAAGTAATTAACTTCAGTTTCAATTATTTAATATAAAATATTAGCCTACATCTATATTCCAGTTTAGCCGCTCTACTGTAGGAGGTTCACGTTTGTATTTGTCGGCATGTGCCAGTGCTGGATCCGGCACAGGTAGTGATGACGAGTTAAGATTTGAATCTCGGTTTGAAAGCGGAAATTTAGCAAAAGCAATACGAATAACATCAGCTTATTACGAACTATATCTTCGCACTGATCTCTACACAAATAGACATATGCAATGGTTTTATTTCAGAGTCACAAACACAAAAAGGCAAATGAATTACAGGTAATAGGCGTTCTATTTCCTCACTATGTACTGTGTACTATACATATTATACACAAGCAAAATGTTACAGGTTTTCAATAGTGAACTTATCAAAAGCCGAAAGCTTATACAATGAAGGCATGCGACCTCTATTATATTCTACCAAGGACGCACAGTTGCATTCGATCGGTTGGAGACGGTGCGGTGATAACATCGCTTACTATAAAAATGATTCTAAGTGAGTACTATAAAATTAAGTCGTCCATGACGCTGATATACTTTAGCAACTTGCTTCTATCTGAAATCTTTCCAAGACCCGCCATAATTTGCGATCTAATTTATTTTTCAGTACCGAAGAAGAAGAACAATTTCCAAGTTACACACTGACTTTTAACATCGAGTTCCCACATACAGATGACGCTGTATATATCGCTCATTGTTATCCTTACACCTACTCAGATCTTCAAGAATACCTCTCCAAACTACAATCACATCCAGTTAAATCAACGTATGCTAAGCTCAGGCTGTTATGTCGGACACTTGCTGGTAATAACGTTTATTACCTAACCGTCACAGCCCCACCAAATCCCAGCGAGATGGAACAACAAAGGGTAATTTGCTGTTTAGGGTCAATTCACACCAAGACGCAAAGCGAAGAAGCATGAAGAGTCCAAATATTTCGCATTCTCATCGCGTTTCGATGTGGACTGAACCTCAGTGTGTCATGTACCTCACATACAGCTTGCTTATTTTGCCTTTAGTGTAACTCTTATTTCAGAAAAAGAAAGCCGTGGTCATTACTGCCAGAGTTCACCCTGGAGAGACTCCTGCATCGTGGATGATGAAAGGCTTCATGGATTATTTGACTGGAGACTCCAATCAAGCTAGAGAGTTAAGAGAAAAGTTTATTTTCAAGCTGGTGCCTATGCTGAATCCAGATGGTGTAGGTACTCAGATTTGCATATATCAACGTTTTATAATTTGTATAATGACAATATAATTCGATAAAAACTATTTTCAGGTCATTGTTGGTAACAATCGGTGCTCATTGACCGGGAAGGACCTGAACAGACAGTATCGAACAGTCATCAGAGAAACGTATCCATCAGTATGGCATACAAAAGTCATGTTGCGCAGGTTAGTACCCCTCGTAAAATATGTAGTTCTTCTTTAGTGCTTCTCTATGAGAGAATATGAACTCAGTTAATTAGGGTATAATGGTCCTGCCCTACAAAGCACTATCATAGTACCTACTGCTGATTTTTTTCTTTATTTGAGTTTTTATTAGATTACAGGAAGAATGTGGAGTCGCTATGTACGTTGATCTTCATGCACATTCTAGAAAACATAACGTATTTATATATGGTTGCGAAAGTCGCAAAACCTCTGACAAAAGGTTGCAAGAGCAAGTGTTTCCTTTGATGCTACATAAAAATGCTGCTGATAAGGTACGAAAAAGCAATTATCACTTTTGGTACACAGGTAGTCTATATAGCATTAACTTTCAATGCCTTTTTGCAGTTCTCTTTTGAAAATTGTAAATTTAGAATTCAACGAAGTAAGGAAGGTACTGGAAGAGTGGTGGTTTGGATGTTAGGTGTAGCAAACAGTTACACGATGGAAGCTTCATTTGGTGGATCCGAATTGGGCAGTAGAATGTCAACTCACTTTTCAGTTCAAGATTATGAAAGTCTAGGGAGAACATTCTGTGAGACATTGCTAGATTTCTATGACGAAGATCCCAGCAAAGAAAGATTACGAACTAAAATTGTCACAAGATTATTAAAAGAAGGATCTAACGCAGATGAACCAACGAACATTGACCTATCAGACTATTCTAGGTATGTCTTTATTTTGATCAAACTTAATTCCAATAACATAACTATGGTTTAATTGGATATGTCTACAATATAAACAATTTTAGTGATGAAGGAGATACTTCAAGCAGTAGTTCAGAAGCTGGTCTCAGAGAAACGTCCAATCAACCTGCACCTCCGTCCTCGCCGATATTTCCAGATATTATTAAGAATTCAAATGAGGTAAGCTTTAATTATTTGTTTTGTTTATCAATCACGCCTTGTCGCTGAAGGGGGTGGCAGAGGCATATTATAAGCTCACATTTCGCCGTGTGCATTCCTGTCCCACGTAATAGGTAGTGAGCCCATTGCCGTGTTTAAAACGAGATACTTCAAGCAGTAGTTCAGAAGCTGGTCTCAGAGAAACGTCCAATCAACCTGCACCTCCGTCCTCGCCGATATTTCCAGATATTATTAAGAATTCAAATGAGGTAAGCTTTAATTATTTGTTTTGTTTATCAATCACGCCTTGTCGCTGAAGGGGGTGGCAGAGGCATATTATAAGCTCACATTTCGCCGTGTGCATTCCTGTCCCACGTAATAGGTAGTGAGCCCATTGCCGTGTTTAAATAGACAGACGCAGGTTGCTGCAGACCTGCTGTTGAAACTCTTCGAGTCGCCCATAAAGCCTTCAACTTGGCTTAACGACTTCTATGTTACTGGCAACCGGGACCAACAGCTTAACGTGCTTTCTGAAGCAGGAAAGCGGATGTCACCCATCAACGTAACAAATGAGATATTGAAAAAATATTATCTTACAGAAACCCAGAAAGCAAAGACCCAAATTAGAAAAGATGAAACGAATTGAAAGGAAGAAAACGAAACGCGAAACTTTACAGGCGAGTCGAAAATCTAACTTAAGTTTATAGAATGTTGACACCCTCAATAAAGAGATTCTCTTTACAGGTATCAAGAGCTACCATAGATTTAACATCGGATGCAATGACAGATATGTCATCGGATGCTGATTCAGATGGAAATGACAGTCCTATGAGACGAGTTCAGAAATTGATACACTCATCAATAAAAGTAAAACCTAGGAGAAAAAAGAAGATGCCACCTGAACTCAAAATCATTAGGGCTCCGGTAACTATTTCATGTTGCCTATAAATTAGGATTAATGTTAAGTTAAATTTTAAGAAGCGCTTGTGGCCCCGCGGACTCAGTGTTCGGTAAACGATCACAGAAGTACGCATCTTTCACTATGGCTGGTCGTCAGATGGGTGACCACTTTGTGGCATTTACATTTGCGAGCGTTTCCGTGCTTCGGAAGGCACGTTAAGCCGTTGGTCCCGGTTGCCAGTAAAATGGCAGTCGTTAAGCCTGGTTGAAGGCCTTATAGTCGGCTTAAAAAATTTCAACAGCAGGTAGCCACAGCCTGCGTCTGTCTATTTCAACACGGCAATGGGCTCACCACCTGTTACGTGGGACAGGAATCCACACGGTGAAAAGTGGGCATATAATATGCCTCTGCCACTCCTTCGGGGATAAGGCGTGGTGGAGATTTTTATTTATAAATTTTAACTGTGAATAGGGGAATTCTGGAACCCACCACCAACTTGAAGCCAAAGTCAGTCTCACGTGCAAATTGGATTGGATAAGAACCGAGATACTATAAATTTACGTCTTGGACTTCCAACCATACCAGAAATAGAATCCAATCAGAATTATGTTTAGCAGTCAATCAAAGAGGACCTCTGGGTTCAAAAAGACAATAAAGATGGACATTATTTTTGAAAGCTTATCTACTTTCAGACGAGTGATTCACCATATCATTCAGATAATGAGAAGAACATGTTACGATCTAGAAGACCAAGAAGTGTGTCAATGTTTAACGATACACCGGAGAAAGCGAGACTGAATCCTGCATCGTGGCATCAATTTAGACGTCTACCGCCAGCTAAGTAATGATTTAATTCATACACTCGCACGCGCAATATCTTCCTCGAAGGGATGTGCACATTTGGTATTTAATTACTATGTAATAGGGGAATTACTTTATATTTATATTATATGTTGGGGAATTTCACGGTGCCAAAATGTTCGGTTTTCGGTAATATTAGTATAGAGTTAAAACGTCCTGGCAGTTCTTTATAACCGATGAAACTATTAACACGAAGAAACCACAATGTAAGCCTACTTACGCCGATATCTTCAATAATCCTAAGCCTGCATCGTATTGCTTCTCTATGAGAGGATATGAACTCAGTTAACAAGGATATAATGGTCCTGCCTTAAAAAGCACTATCATAGTACCTCTGAACATATTTTTTGAAATACTTATAGCGCGGTACGCATATTTTTAGATGAGATAAAATCTCTGGACTCGCGACACCGTTACCGAGACGCTATAAAAAGTTTTGAAGTACCTAGTAGATTGATAATTTCGTACTCAAGTTATCAACCTTCGATAGCTCAGTCGGTAGAACGGTGGACTGTATATGGTTTTAAATTGGAATCCATAGGTCGCTGTTTCAAATCGAAGTAGCTCTTTTTGTAAATATTTTCGGATTTTTTTTGTCTTGTTCTTAAAGTAATTGGGTTTCAAAATAGTAATTTTTTCATCATCATCATCATCATTAACGTCGATCCTGGTCAATTTTTAAAGTAAAAACCGCGAACTCGTCAAAAACAGACAGGTCAAAAGTACCTGAATATCCAAACGTCTATGTATGAAATGAGTAATCAATCTGCAGACAGCGAAAGTAGTTTGCAAAGAATCGCGATACCTGGCGATCTGTGGCTGTTTTTTCTGAGCCGTCAGAGATACAGCATGAAGATAGTTTGTTTTTAGAAAATGGGATATTAATGAACTGTTTGTACTTGCAGATGTTTATCCGATGCGAAGAGCAGAAGTGGTAAACCATCTGAACTACAAGTAAAGTTGAGCTCTCTCAAAAGGAATATATGGACAGGTGTAAAAAATGAAGAGAAAGGTCCACTATCTTGGGGAATATCCAGTTTTGTTATGAATTCCTATTTCACGGACAGTGAAGCTTTGTTAAGGTTTGATTTATACTATTTTTAAGCAAATATTTATTTAGATATTAAGTCAAAATTAGTTCTATGGTATAAATTCAACAGCATTTAATTGCGCTTACTATTATTACCATAGATCATGTTCTCGAAAATTAGAAGAACTAGAAGAGGAACGACAGAAAATCAAAGACGAAAAGAAGAAGAAAAAGACTAAAACCAAAAAGATCACTCTCAAAGTGCCAAATTCAATGAGTGAAATCTTAGAACCTATAAACAAATTACCTAAACCTTGGAAGAAAAAGGGAAAGTAAGTACAGAATACAATATTAGTCTTGGAATTTATGTCAAGCAAGTTTAAATACTCTAAGATCTCAATTATATCTAATGTTATGGACACCCATTAATTACATAGGTCTATCCTCATTTAATCTACCTACTCACAATTGCCCAAGAGAAAGGATATTAGCTACTAGTAGAACATGCCCGAAGTGAGAGGTTATGTACAGACTGCTAGCTCAAATAGATTAATAAAATCATAGTTTGTTTTCAGGTTGAAACATGCAAAGTCAGAGGGCTCTGCATATCAAAATAACACTAGCTTTACTGATATTCCACGAAATACACAGGCACAGAAAACAAGTCTGATAGAAAATAAGCAATCTAAGTGTAGGTTTAAAAAAGGTGCTATTGTTACAACTGCTGTTCAGACAAAGAAAAAAAATGCCAAAGTAAATATTATGTCAGAGAACTCAGATACAGATAATTCAATCCAGTCATCAAAGAAAATAAAAAAGAAAACTAAAACTTCAAAACCTAAATTTTGTAAAGCTGTTTCTGAAAATAAATATAAGACTTAACACACACACGCCTATTATTTGAACGGTACTTTTACCGTTACCATACCTCAAAAAAAGGCACCCTTTTTGATCACTTTTCTGTCTGTCTATGAAGATATGTGTCATGATCGATTTTCTCAAGAACGGGTAGATCTAGTCTAGCAAGTTGACATTTATACCAGATATATTCAATAATATGTCCTATAATCCTTTTTTAGGTGTATAAAAATCCAAGTCCTGAGGCAACACGATAAAAAGTCAACAAATTTCGATTTTAGCGAAAACTCGTAGCACCAAAACCTACCTTCATTTTTTTTTCGGTATTTTTCCTTTATTTGTGTTATAAGACCTTGCTTTTAACCAAAATTGACAATTCCTGGTCAACCGAAAGTACCCTATATATAGGTTTTAAGTATGTCCTATATAGTAGCTCCCGTTGACCTAAAGAGAAAATTAAAAAAAAAAGTAAATGATGTCCCCATTATATACATATTATAGTCCAATTAACATAGACCTCTAGCTCCGCTAGCTTAATTGGAACTAACCTCAAATAAGATACTAATATTGTGGGTAGGTAGCAAAACCCTCAGTGCATGAGTTCGACTCGCGATTAACCGGTTTTTTATAGTTTTCTCAATACTGGTTATTGTATCACTACATATTATAAAACCAAGTCGTTTTTCGGTGTGCGTTTCGATTGCTTCGCCACGGTGTCCAATCAAAAAAAGCACTCCGTCAAAATTGTCGAAATTTGTCAAAACCGAATGCAACAAACCAAAAATTTGTCAAAGTATATATAAAGAAGATATTAGGGTTTAAAGTAGGCTGCGCGAACGAAACGTGAAGGATTGCTTTAATTGACAAAAAGAATTAGATTTCTAACCCATGTAGTTGCTGAGATCTCCGTGGCCGCGCAATCCTCCACGTTTCGTTCGCGCGGCCATCTTTAAACCCTAATATCTTCTTTATATCTACTTTGACAAATTTTGATTTTGGTTTCTACTTTGACAAATTTTTGCTTTGTTGCATTCGGTTTTGACAAATTTCGACAAATTTTTGACGGTGTCCTTTTTTCGATTGGACACCGTGGCGGAGCAATCGAAACGCATACGTTTTTCGCTGTCTGTTCCTATGTATGCTTAAATCTTTAAAACTACGCAACGAATTTCGATGCAGTTTTTTTAAATAGATAGAGTGATTCTTATAGAAGGTTTTTATGTATATTTTGTTAAGTTTTTGTATACATTTACTTAAATATAACGATATATGTTGGCGGTGTCGGAAAAAATGAGCCGTCTGAGAGCTTTTAACGAAAACGCTGCCTGAACCCTTTTAGATATAACAAATTTAAAAATTTATTTACACAAATACATTATTAATCCTTATCATTTTTAATATGTTAGTTGGTTTGAGAGCGGTGAAGTAATCAAGTAATTTGGAAAATGTTCATACATTATTGTAAAATTAATAAATAAATATTCATCACGCCTTATCCCCGAAGGGGTGGCAGAGGCATATTATATGCCCACTTTTTACCGTGTGGATTCCTGTCCCACGTAATAGGTGGTGAGCCCATTTCCGTGTTGAAATAGACAGACGCAGGTTGTGGCTACCTGCTGTTGAATTTTTTTAAGCCGCCTATAAGGCCTTCAACCAGGCTTAACGACTGCCATTTTACTGGCAACCGGGACCAACGGCTTAACGTGATTTCCGAAGCACGGAAACGCTCGCAAATGTAAATGCCACAAAGTGGTCACCCATCCGACGACCAGCCATAGTGAAAGTTGCGTACCTCAGTGATCGTTTACCGAACACTGAGACCGCGGGGCCACGAGCGGGATTAAATGGGTGCCAAGGGTTTCAAAGTACGTCACGGGCGAAGCTGGGCGGGTCAGCTAGTAGTTTATATATTTGATGCATAAAGCACTACATCATGATTGGTTGGTGTAACATTGGAGCAAAGATGTTCATATTTAAATATATACAAAACTCATTATACACTCCAATGATGATGTGTTAGTGTATTAAACATACTGAGGCCAATAATTAACTATGTACGATTTTGGTGATTTTTGACGCTCATGTAAATAAATAAATAATCCATTCAGTAGTTTTTACATGAAAGAGTAACAAACATCCATACAAACTTTCGCATTTATAATATTATTAAGATTATCGAAATATCAATAAATTGCATCATATTGTATAAAATCTCTTCCATGTAAAAGAATTTGTAAAACAATGTATTAAGTTGTTTTTTAATCATGCCTTATCCCTAAAGGTGTGGCAGAGGCATTTTAAATATTATACATATTTGCCAACTTTTCACAACTTGTCTTCCTGTCCCATGTGTTGCTGTAATAGACTGATGCAGGTTGTGGCCCATAAGGTCTTCAACTTGGCTTAAGGATTGCCATGTTACTGGCAACCGGGACCAATGGCTTAACATGCATACCGAAGCACGGAAAAGCTTGCAAATAAAAAATCTATAAAGTGGTTACACATCCGTGACCAGCCATCGTGGCGAGCACTTCATCATGACATGTAAATAGAAAAGTAAGTAATAATTAATTCGCATTCAGTTTTTTTATAATTATAGAATAAAGAAAACTATTCAACATCCATACTTCAAAAATACCCTTTCAGGACCCTTATTTACTTAATGAAGGATCAATGATATTGAAATTTTCATCTTTATATTTTATATTTCCAGTTACTTATCCTTGAGTGGATCTAGAGCCTGGGCTCCAACATTATTGGTTGCTAGGAGCTAGCAGCTTTGATTTGGCATATTATTGTCAGCATAGTGATTGCCGTCTGACCTCCCAACCTTGATATGAATAATAAAAACACTGTTATTTTGTTGTGCTGTAATGCCATATAGAAAACCAATACAATGGAGAACACAAAAGAGTCAAAATATTACTGTCAAATACTGCTTAAATTGGAGCGTAGCTCATGTACATTACATTAGTTTTTATTTCACTTCGATACGTAACATACTAAGAGAAGTATTAGTCCTCTTTTTTAATTGCCGAGATTAGGCGCGCCCATTATGACATCACAGCCTCGCACAGACTGCAACAAGGCGCGGCGCGGCGTTCGGGTGCGAACAAGACCGCAACTGTTGAATGAGCAGGGTTGTGACGTATGCGGTCACCCACATTATACACACTTTGATCATCAATATTTTCACAATTTTTTTAAATATAAATACTTAAAAACACAGTTTTTCTCGTAATTTGTTGTAGATTTTTAAACATTTCAAGTAAAAGCGTTTACCAGACTATTTCTGTATTTGTACCTATGCAGTATTGGTATGCTAGTGCAATATTTACCATTTATTTGTTTACAATACCATTTTTCATTTGTACTTATGGATCTAGTGCAAAGCAGTAACATTTCCAGTAAGTAACTACAGTTTCATTAGATTTGAAATAGCTTGTTCATAGCTTTTGATTGACGATTTGGAGAGCATTTTATCGCTTTCTCTTTAAGTCAAATCAAGGACTGGCTATGATATGTGGTTGGCATTTATTTATTGAATCAATCAATCAAATCAGCCTGTTGCAGTCCACTGTTGAACGTAGGCCTCACCCAATTTTCACCATAACATAAATGTGACTTCATTTTGGAAGGATCAGTAAGAGGTACTCATCCGTTCCTCAGCAGATGCACCGCTTGCAGGTGAGGATTCAAAGGCTCTGAAAACGTTAGTAGGGCTCATCGTGCATATTTATAGTCCATAAGTGAGGTTACAACAACAACCAAAATATTATTTTATTATATGATTGAAAGTCAAGGACAAAGTTCTATCAATAACTTACTCTTAAATATTTCAGCACGTAAATCTCACACACTTTCCCACGTACCATATAAAAACACTTAAAAGAAAGAATAATAAACCACGACGTTGATTTCCAAAATTCTCATAACAATATTGACAATAAATTGACATTATTTGATTTTTTTTAGTTTTCTTCGCCCATCTTGGGCAGGCAAAGGAAACTTAGTCCATACAGCCTAGTCTTCAGTATTTATTTTTCTTGTTATGTTTTAGTCCTGTCTAGTCGTTTGTCGATGTCAAGTCCTCAGTCCTAGGTCCTAGTCCGTGCCCCAATAAGGCAGTAGATCCCTTATTGAAGCTCTCTTTGGAAATTTGGCACTAACACAAACAACACCGCTATTCTTTGCAATATATCACTTTCGTTCACTAATGCACTTTTCCGAACTCTTTATGTATAATATTCCACCATTATTAAACACAAAACACGAATTTTACACTAGTTTATGAAAATAATATACAACAAACGTGCGTCACCGCTCGCGTTGGCGCCAAAAAACTGACATTATTTGACATTGAGTCACGGTCACAATGACATTGACAGAACACGACATTTTCGATTTCTTTTTTTATCCTCATAGCAGTGTCGAAGGTCAGATCATGCCGTCAATGTGATGTTTTTTAAAATACAATAACTGTATTTGTATATATTATATCAGTTATATCCAAAACTCAATACACTATCGTGAGCTGTTGAATTGTTTTCATGACGATTAAATACACTTAATTTGGCCACTTTAATCTTCATGTAATTTATGTACACATTATCATCATGATTTAAAATTACCTAGGAAATTTTATAAAGATAAATAAATAAATGAAATAAATCGTCATAAAACATCGGAGTCTTTTATTATAAAACGGCAATAGGACCTAACAAATATGCTAACAAACATTTGTGAGCCAACTTGACTGTGTTAAATTTGGTGATGTAGTACAAAATGAATTAGTTACTGGTGTAGTAGCCGAAAAAGCAAGAATTCTTAGTTCTCCAGTTTCTGTAAGCTGAAGGGCATTACTAACTCTAGCACCTGATGATGTATAACCAGGTATTTGAGGTTCTCCTGTTATAGGATTAAAGGTGCCACATCTTGATTTTGCTAGAATGCAAGATGTAACATTGTTATAAAATCTAACATTATCTGCGTCAATTGTTATATTGACACCTGTTCTCGCTTCCCTGGTGCACTGTGAAATCTGTAAAAATAAACTGGTTTGAAGTACTTGTGCCACAACTCATTTAATGAATTATACTTAACTGTAGATTGATTTTACCCTATTGCCATGATGAGATGGGCAAATAGTATCGCTAATATCCTGCTATCTTGTAGCCCAGGGGTATGAGATAGCAATGGAGGGAGATGAAGCCGAGGAATGTATCAGTATCAAATAAATATTAAATATTATTGGTTATCTACTTACTAAATTAACCGAATTAGCTCTTCTAAGGCATCGTACAAAATCGCAGTAACCCATGAAACAACCAGACGGTTGAACATTTAAAGCTGACGTTGATAAAGCCTAAAAAATAAGACTTAATAACTTATTCTGCATTTTATACAGTCACTTACATTTATAATTGGCAACGAAATTAAATTGGTAACGAAAGCATAATAAGTACGGAAGAAACCGTAAAAGCATTGAATAATATTAAATTGGGTAAAACTGCTGGATTTGATAGGATTTCTGTCGAGATGCTGAAAGCGGGACATAGAGTGGCGGCTTGCCAGCTGTACCGCCTTTTTAACCTTTGCTGGAGGAGTAGCAGAGTGCCAAGAGATTGGTGTAAGGCTGTTGTCGTGCCGCTTTACAAAAGACAAGGGTCACAGCCAGAGTGCAAAAGCTACCGCGGCATAAGCTTGCTCAGCATAGTCGGCAAATTGTATGCAAAAGTTTTTTTTAATAACAGAGTGATAAATGAATCCAAAGGCAAAATATTGGATATCCAGGCAGGATTTATGAAAGGAAGGGGAGACACAGATCAGCGCTGTAATTCACAAATCTCGGATCCAAATCCTCTACTGCGCAAATGTCATCGATATTCAAAGAACTCGAATTTCGATGACATTTGCGCAGTAGAGGCATTGGATCGGAAATTTATTTGAATTGCGTTACTGCTCAAAAGGTCTATTGCATATTTGTTGGCTTGGAAAAGGCCGCCAACAAATATGCAATAGACCTTTTGACTTTTCTGCAAAAAATTTCGGCTATGCATCGTAAGGAAAAGTCCAGTAACGCAATTCACAAATTTCAGACAAAGCGGTGAGGCATGAAATATGGACAACACTGGTCAAGTATGGAATAATCGGTCACTTGATACGAGCACTGAAATCTCTCTATGAGGGCTCCCGTCCTTGTGTCGAGATCAACGGAGCTTGCACAGACATTTCTCACATTGAAAAAGGTGTGAGACAGGATTTTGTAGCGACGCCGTCGCTGTTTAACCTATATATAGACAGTTGTTTGAAAGAACTGCAAGAGAGTGCGTATAGTTTAAAAATGAATGAACTGACTGTCAAATCCCTTCTACTCGCTAATGATCAGATAATACTAGCATCATCGGCGGAGGAGTTGCAGTTGATGGTTAACATTATGCATGATGCGCTAAAAAGTAAAGGAATCAAAGTGAATTTTGAAAGAGAGAATAGTATGACGGATTGGTCGATTATTGTAGAAGAAGAACGAGTGGAATAGGTGAAAGAATTTGTACATTTAGGTTCAAAATTTGCAAGAGATGGAAAGTGTGATTGTGACAGACAGTGTCTGTGAAGGCAAGACTGGCAAGACTGGCACTGCGCAAAGAGGAGTACTTGTTCCTACACTTATGTATGGCAGTGATAGTTGAGTGTTGAAGAAGAAGCATAGAAGTAAAATTAATGCAGTGGAAATGAGAAGTCTGCGGAGTATAGCTGGAGTAAAATTGACGGAAAAAGATAGGAACAGCGTGAAAAGGAAACATTGCGGTATGACAGAGGATGTAGGGACTAAGATAGAAAAAGGTTCGCTTAGGTGATTCGGACACGTGGAGAGGATGGATGAAAGTAGACTAACGAAACAGATTTATCAGAAGAGAGCGAATGGGCAAACTGATAAGGGGCGACCTCGACGTTCACATGTCAATCAAATAGAAGACATTTTGGAAAAAGATCAGCTCAAGAGTACCCTTAACCGGCGTGTGTGCCTGAAATTACTTATGAAAGTGAAAGAAGCGAAAGTTGTATGTCAGTAAGTGGAAAGCAATCGTTTCTACCCTGTGCCTACCCTGATGGCAGTGGGTGTGTATGTACTGTATTGACTCACCATAAGACCCGTGGCACAGCTCACGTAAGACCCTGTGAAATATTGCACTGCACAAACGCTTAGTGCGTTTAATTCTTGTGGACCCTGTTGATATACATCAAATACTTTATTCATAACTCAGTCGCAAAGTCACTCGAATATTGTAGTCTAAGGTAAGTTATACATATAATCATCATGACTGAATAGCCATACCTCAGGCATTGTAGTTACTCGAGAAAAACATGTTATGCAAGCATCTCTTAGGGTCACGTTGGTAGGTTGAGCCGTACTGCATACAATATTTAATAAATTTTGCAACTGTGCCCTACAAAATAACATTTGATATGTAGGTATGGTCATTAAAACATGTAGATGGCTAAATAATAATAATAATGAGGGTCGTTGTTTACTTAATGCCAAAACCCTCTATAACCGTGAGGTGTGCAACCTCAGAGATTATTTCTTACACACTGACATGGATGGATGTACATCGTGATGTGGTTGTAGCTGATAACGAACTCGCCCCGTTTGCTCTTGCTAAGGATAATTGGCATAAACCTATGACACTAAGTCTCAATGACCGTAAGGTTATATGGATCAGTGAAGAGTTGCAATTTGGGTACATGGTGCTGATAATATTTACTATATTTAAATTTTAAAGTTGAATTATTTTTCAGTCACGAGCTGGAGTGTACACCAGCTCCAAAAAACCACTCACACACCAGCTGAAAATAAGAGAAAAACCTAACCTAACCACTCCGGGAGTGCCGACAGAAGTGAAACCTCAATTTATTAATAATTTATTTATCTAGACGCGTTGGTACATGCATATATGCACACACTATAGCTGCGTATCGTAACGGGGTGTAGCGAGTCCAGAGATTTATCTCATCTAAAAAATTGCGTACCGCGCTAAAAGAAGTTTTTCCTTCAAAAATTGACCGGGATCGACGTTAATGATGATGATGATGAAAAATAAATCTACACTGAAAGACTCCTAATTGATTACACAGCATTATTTAATAAGACCTGTAGATGACCGGAATCAACGTTAGATGATGATGATGATAATGGTCGCGAGTCCAGAGATTTTATCTCATCTAAAAATAAGCGTACCGCGCTAAAAGAATATTCACTTCAAAAATTGACCGGGATGGACGTTAATGATGATGATGAAAAAAAAATTTATCTCATCTAAAAAATTGCGTACCGCGCTAAAAGAAGTTTTTCCTTCAAAAATTGACCGGGATTGACGTAAAGATGATGATGATGAAAAATAAATCTACACTGAAAGAGTCCTAATTGATTACACAGCATTATTTAATAAGACCTGTAGATGACCGGAATCAACGTTAGATGATGATGATGATTATGGTAGCGAGTCCAGAGATTTTATCTCATCTAAAAATATGCGTACCGCGCTAAAAGAAGTTTTTCCTTCAAAAATTGACCGGGATCGACGTAAAGATGATGATGATAAAAAATAATTCTACTCTGAAAGAGTCCTAATTGATTACACAGCATTATTTAATAAGACCTGTAGATGACCGGAATCAACGTTTGATGATGATGATGATTATGGTCGCGAGTCCAGAGATTTTATCTCATCTAAAAATATGCGTACCGCGCTAAAAGAAGTTTTTCCTTCAAAAATTGACCGGGATCGACGTAAAGATGATGATGATAAAAAATAATTCTACACTGAAAGAGTCCTAATTGATTACACAGCATTATTTAATAAGACCTTTAGATGACCGGAATCAACGTTAGATGATGATGATGATTATGGTCGCGAGTCCAGAGATTTTATCTCATCTAAAAATATGCGTACCGCGCTAAAAGAAGTTTTTCCTTCAAAAATTGACCGGGATCGACGTAAAGATGATGATGATAAAAAATAATTCTACACTGAAAGAGTCCTAATTGATTACACAGCATTATTTAATAAGACCTGTAGATGACCGGAATCAACGTTTGATGATGATGATGATTATGGTCGCGAGTCCAGAGATTTTATCTCATCTAAAAATATGCGTACCGCGCTAAAAGAAGTTTTTCCTTCAAAAATTGACCGGGATCGACGTAAAGATGATGATGATAAAAAATAATTCTACACTGAAAGAGTCCTAATTGATTACACAGCATTATTTAATAAGACCTGTAGATGACCGGAATCAACGTTAGATGATGATGATGATTATGTTTGCGAGTCCAGAGATTTTATCTCATCTAAAAATATGCGTACCGCGCTAAAAGAAGTTTTTTCTTCAAAAATTGACCGGGATCGACGTAAAGATGATGATGATAAAATAATCTTACGCTTTTTCGATCAGGTCACGTGTCCTGACGCGAGTTTAAGATTTTATACCCATTACACAAAAAGTGCTCAACGCCGCTAAAGAAGTTTTCACTTCAAAAATTCTACTCTGAAAGAGTCTTAATTGATTACACAATATTATTTAATAAGACCTGTAGATGACCGGGTTCAACATTAGATGATGATGATGACTATAGTCGCAAATCCAGAGATTTTATCTCCTCTAAAAATATGTGTACCACGCTAAGAGGCGTTTTCACTTAAAAACTCCATCCGTCTTACGCTTTTTCGATCAGGTCACGTGTCCTGACGCGAGTTTAAGATTTTATACCCATTACAGAAAAAGTGCTCAAAGCCGCTAAAGAAGTTTTCACTTCAAAAATTGCGTACCGCGCTAAAAGAAGTTTTTCCTTCAAAAATTGACCGGGATCGACGTAAAGATGATGATGATGAAAAATAAATCTACACTGAAAGAGTCCTAATTGATTACACAGCATTATTTAATAAGACCTGTAGATGACCGGAATCAACGTTAGATGATGATGATGATTATGGTTGCGAGTCCAGAGATTTTATCTCATACCGCGCCAAAAGAAGTTTTTCCTTCGAAAATTGACCGGGATCGACGTAAAGATGATGGTGATGAAAAATAAATCTACACTGAAAGAGTCCTAATTGATTACACAGCATTATTTAATAAGAACTGTAGATGACCGGAATCAACGTTAGATGATGATGATGATTATGGTCGCGAGTCCAGAGATTTTATCTCATCTAAAAATATGCGTACCGCGCTAAAAGAATATTCACTTCAAAAATTAACCGGGATGGACGTTAATGACGATGATAAATCTTACGCTTTTTCGATCAGGTCACGTGTCCTGACGCGAGTTTAAGATTTTATACCCATTACAGAAAAAGTGCTCAACGCCGCTAAAGAAGTTTTCACTTCAAAAAAAAATTCACTATAAAATTTATATTTAGAAAAAGTTAGCATACTAAGTGCTTTCCTAAAAATTGTTTCTAGATTTACTAGTCTGTAACCTGGCTACGATCGGTGACCTATTTGTGGAAACCTAAGATTTATCTATTACTGATGAAGTTGTGATGACAATTTAAGATTCTATTAAGATTGACTAATAACTACCGAAAATATAAAAGGGACTGTACGGTTGACAATATGTCAAGCGTGCCACCGTCCCGGATAGTCTCTTCGGCATATAATTTCTGGTTGTTCTAGTCTCACAAATACTCAGAATAAGGAAACTAACTTTAGTTTCCTAATTCACAAATAGTGAGTATTTGCATAGACACAACCAATTAGCTAGGATAATTTATTAGAAACTTGCTCTGAAGTATAACCTTGTTGAATCAGAGGTACCGTATTTTATAATATATCGTAGTTTATATAAAGTGACAGTACCACGTTCTACTGGGATCGATCTATTGTCTGATATCATGATAACTGAAAATAGGTCGTTTAGAGCGCCTTGCAACAATAATTGTTGTCACTATTCCACACGACTATCCCGTGAAGGCAGAATTAGACAAACAAGCTAAGTATTTGGAATTGGACCACAAGATTGTGGACATTGAAGTATTGGCTCAGCTATTATTGTTCCCATAGTAATCTCGCAAGGAATTATAGCCGAGACCAACACTTTAAGAGACTCGCGTTATGCAGCTGGATCAAGGGCTTGATGCAGAAGGCAGTTCTTCTTAAAACTGCAAGTTTTAATAATAATAAATTTTAAAAAGCTATGAAGCTTGTACTACGGTACACAGACAAAACAATAAATTCATACACATAAAATAAAATGTTAACTCCGAAACAAACATTCATGGATTTCACAAGTATTTATTCAGACCCAGGATTCGGAATCAGGATCTCAGCGTGGCAGCCCAATATACTACTACTTAAACCAGCGAGATTATGAAACACTTGGGGAAAGTAGCAGTGGGATTGATTTTTATTCCGCAATTAATATCTCAACGCAATCGTTTAGGCGGCAGATTATTACGGGATATCATCATAACACACGGTTGTGCTTGTGTCCCTAACACAAGTCACATAAAGTAAACAGCTATATAAAACAACAGCTTACTGCTTTCGGCCCTTAAATGTTTTTTTTTTTAATTATATAAAATGCATAGAATGTAACATGCGAAATGATTTACGCCAGGCCAAACTTATTTGTGTCCTGTAAAATACATTTACGCGATATTTGGCATTTTTTCTAACTAACAATGTCATAAAGTAATGATACAAACTTCCTTATTGATCACGCTGTCTTTCTCATTAGTATAGGTATTGTGTCTAAAAGTTAAAATTGATAAATCATTAAAATAATGGGGATGAAGAGTAGAAGCGTGCACGTCGCCATCCCTGCCAGCTACGGCTGCAATTCTACTCCAACACGAGCACCTCAAGGGCGAACAATGGTAGGGCGTGCCCCTGAGGCGACGCGCACCAGTTCGTCCCCGCTGGTGCGAAAAGTGTGAGCCAGAGCGGCGTAGGGGACCGCCACCCTACACGCGCGGCCGGACACGGCGGGAAGTGGAGGATGGAGTGCAGGGTAGCTGCGTGGAATGTTAGGGGAGGAATGGCAGATAAGATGAATGAGTTGATGGATGTTGTGAATGAGAGAAAGTTAGATGTAGTGTGCTTGACAGAGACCAAGCGCAAGGGCAGCGAAGTCTTGGAGCTCCCGGGTGGGGTGCTCGCTCTATGGTCTGGAGTACCAGAGAGCGAGCATGGCAATCGGGGGGTTGGAATTTTGTTGTCCACGCGATTGGCCTCCGGTATGTATGAGTACAAACTGGTAGGTCCTAGAATCCTCTGGATCCGTCTAAAACTTGGTTTGACGAAGATTTTCCTGGTAGCTGCTTACGCGTCAGTATCTTCGTCGAACGCGAGTGAGCTAGAGGACTTCTGGGAGAGTATGAGAGAAGCTCTAAATGTGATAGAAGGAAATGAAAGACTTATAGTATGTGGAGACTTGAATGGATGGGTGGGTACCGCTCGCGATGGTTTTGAGTCGGTACTCAGGAAGTATGGGGATAAAAGGGTGAACGACGCTGGCAGGCTTATACTGGCATTTTGTAAGGAAAAGGATTTGTTTGTGGCGAACACAATGTTCAACCACAAACAAATTCATATGTATAAGAGGAGATGTAAGTCAAAGAAAAGCATGATAGATCTATTCCTAATGGCTCCTAATCGGCTCCGTAAACAGGTGATGGACACAAGGGTGTATCGAGGCCCTGAGCTAGGATCAGACCACTACCTAGTAATAACTAGGATAAGGGGTCTGTTCGCGGGTTGGCGTAATCGTGCCGAGTGTCCTGAACCTAAGCCGACTTATAGCATCAAAAGCTGGAAGCTGCAGGATGCATCCATTAGGGATAAATATAAAGAAAGGGTAGCCGAAAAGCTTGGCGACGTTAATGTTAGTAGTGAGAATGTGGAAAGTGTATGGCAGAACCTTAGGGATAGCATGGTAAATGCCGCTGTGGAAGTGTGTGGAGAAACGAGAAGAGGCAGTAGTAATAAGCGTGACGCATGGTGGAATGAGGAAGTGAAAGAAGCAGTTCGAATGAAGAAGAAAGCATGGTTAGACTACTTAGCCTCGCGGAATGATTTTAATATGAAAGAGAGATACAAGCTGCAAAAAGTTAACACGAAGGCACTGATAGAAAAAGCTCGTGAAAGGTGCAGAATGAAAGCGGATGAAAGGTTGTCTTCCAATTTCCGGGATAATGCCAGGCTCTTCTGAAAAGAGGTAGGCAAGACCCGGAGTTGTTCGGCAATCTGCAGTATGAATAAAGTGCTTAGTGTTAACAATGACGACCTAACAGACCAAACTGACGTCCTGCAGAGATGGTTCACTCCATCTCTATAATGGAAAGATGTATGCAAGAAAAGACAGAGATGCCACATCGGGAAGTGGAGCTCACTTCGATGCTCCGGACCCCGATGTCATTGAAGTCATTAGTGTGAAAGAAATTGAACAAGCGATAAGAAGTATGAAATGTGGTAAGGCTGAGGGAAAAGACAGAGTTACTGCTGAGATGATCAAGTACGGCGGGTCGCGTGTCTGGGACACACTATGTCTGTTATGCAACTTGTGCTGGCGGACTGGTGAGGTCCCAGATGACTGGCGAATAGCAGTTGTAGTACCTATTTACATAGGCAAAGGCTCGCGCCTAAACTGCTCCAGCTACAGGGCGATCAGCTTGGTCAGCTTAGCTAGTAAGGTGTATGCAAAGATTATAACGGCAAGAATACAAGAAAAGTCTGAAAGATATTTATGGGAGAGGTTGCATGGATCAAGTGTTTTCTCTCCGCATCATCGCGGAGAAGTTTCTGGCTACTAGCCAGAAGGTTTTTCCGCTTTTGAGGATCTGGAGAAAGCATTTGATAACGTTGTGAGGAAAACTCTGTGGGATTTGCTGCCCGGATATGGTGTGGACGGCTCGCTACTGCGGGCAATACAGTCGCTTTATAAGGACTGTAAGGCTTGCGTGCGAATAGGGGGGGATGTGTCACCTCTTTTTGATGTCTGTACAGGCGTCAAACAGGGTTGTGTCATGTCCGCCTGGCTGTTCATAGTGTATCTGGACAGTTGCCTGCAGAAGTTGAAACAATGTGATATGGGTGTGAATTTAGGTGACTTTTCAGTAAACTGTCTGCTGTACGCCGATGATACGGTGCTCATGGCCTCATCAGAACCGACCTTCAGGCATTAGTCACTAATATGAGAGAGGAGTGTGAAAGTAAGGGTCTTCGCTTGAATGCAAGTAAGACTACGATTCTAGTATTTAAACGAAATGACGTAAGAACTAAATGCGAGATTAGGGTAAACCAGGAATGTCTAGAGCAAGTGAATGAAATTGTGTATTTAGGAAGTATGTTTAGCGCGGATGGAAGATGTTATTCGTATGTAGTACGGCAAGTAGCTGCCGGAAACAGAGTTAACGGTGCTTTGTCCCAATTAGTAAAGCGACAAAGCATCGTAAAAGAAGCACGACTGGCGATTCATAACGCAGTGCTAGTGCCAACTTTGCTTTACGGTAGCGAAACCTGGGTATGTCAGCAGATGCATGAAAGTAAATTGAATGCTGTGGAGATGCGATCACTTCGAAAATTGTGCGGCGTTACCTTGGCCGACCGAATACGTAACAAAGTGATACGCAATATGGCAGGTTTGAGTGAAAGTGTCAGCGTTAAGCTGGAAAAGGGCGTGCTCCGTTGGTTTGGACACGTCCAACGAATGAGTGAGGAACGATTGACGAAGAATATATATTGTGCGAAAGCAGAGGGTAGAAGAAGTCAGGGTAGGCCGAGACTTACATATGAAGACCACGTCTATAGGCTACGGTGACCACTTTCTATCAGGTGTGTCGTATGCTTGTCTGCCACCCCAGTGGTATTAAAAATGAGGCACTGGTGCAAAGGGAATTATAAAGATTGGAATACAATGCAGAAAACGTCTGGGTAAGCCAATTATTTAAGGCATGAAAAGATTTTCTTACCCGTTAGACTATTAAACGTTTCAAAAGATTTTCTTACCCGTTTGAAGGACATAGTGCTGTTAACTTTTGTGTTTTCCATTGTAACAGTTTATTTTTAACGTCACTGAAATCGAAAACTCCGTTGGGTGCTACTCCTATCTGTCAAAAACATTAAACACTTACTTTTCGGGTTCTCCTTTTAAAATAATAGTACAGTATACATAGGTTCAAACCTCGCTAAAATTCAGTAAGTTCTGGTTCTTCCATTGTAAAATATTTTTTTGAACTTCATTAAAATCGAGTAAAGTAGTATTTGACCCGATCTGTTGGACGAATGTAAACTGTTATAGCTAATTATAAGATAGATTTATGGTTTTTTAATCTTATTTTAATCATAATTAAAATAACAATACTTACAACCAATATTAATAAAATACTACATTGAATATTTAATAAGTTGCAAACTTTGAATGTGAAATATTTCCTAATTGCCGCTTTTGCTGGTATACTCATGTTTCAAAATCAAACATAATATGACAGTATAACACCTGATCTAGTAATATTTATACTCTCTATAAATTTCCGATTAAATTTTTATAATATTCACACAATAAACTCCCATTGTATAAGGTGCTTTCATGTGCAACCACCATGAAGCAGCGAAAGTGTTAAAAGTTACAAAAAGGCAAATAGTAGGTCTACTAGTGGTTGAATGAATAATATTATTAAGTGAGTACCTACCATTTTAAAATTGATGTTAGGTGTACAATGCTATACACACCATCATCGTCATTGTCAGTGTATGATTCATTACTGTTAGTGTTTGATGTGGACATGTAGATCTGGTCCTACTGTTCATTGCACTGCGGCGTGTGTGTCTTTGCTGCCTGTAAATTCTATGGAAACTAAGGTAACCTTTGCCAGTTGTAGTCTTCTTCTTCTTCATCTTCAGCGTTTTTCCAGTTGCTTTCAGACCCTTTCTGGATTTGGAGTTTACTTCCACTTAATTGTTAGGAGCTAAAACGCTAAACGATAGCTATCGTTTGGCTTTTAATTTTCGGTATTACTCGTATTAGTCAGTTGAAATACAGTAGCATTCAAAAAAATGGTCATAAGCACAGAAACCTTAATGATCCGCGAAAGTTAATTAAAACAAGGAAATTTAGGGACCCATACGCTGCAATAACATTGGGCTTTGCCGAGGTTTTTGGATTGTTTTTGTTAACCTGACGATGTGTTTTTAGTAAAATTTTGTTTCACATTGAATAATATTCGTTAAAAAAACAAAGGAATTAAAGTGAATGTAAACAAGTCGAAAGCAATGGTATTTGAAAGAGAGGCAAGTATGACGGATTGCTCAATTCTTGTGGAAGGAGAAAGAGTAGAACAAGTGAAAGAGTTTTTATATCTAGGTACAAAATTTACGAGAGATGGAATCTGAATTATAATCTACTTTTAAAGTTACCTGATGTCGCCCAGTCACTAAAAACAGGACGACCACCAATCTGTAGTGTTTTTGACTTAAAACCTTTGCCAAACTCATCATTAACCATATTAAATAAGTGTATATATGACTGGTCTACACAAGTGAAGTTAGGTAGATATGTTAATCTCATAACTATATTTTCTTTAATAATGTTGAAGCGACTTTGGTGAATTGGTACATAATTAATTTGTTTTTGCAGACTATGTTACTACTTTTAGGAAACTTTATCCATTGGTCTGGATGATCTGACTCTACATGATCCACAATACCTTTATTTATAGGTTTAATATCAGTAAAAATATTATTAATACATTTTGCACTGGTGGCTGTAATACGAGTGGGTTTTAAGAATGCGCTATGCAGATTAAAGGATTAAATCCTTATATGTACATTTTTCATTTTATTTCTTTCTGATGGAGTTAATGATGTATCTAGTATATCAATATTAAAATCTCCACAAACTATTATAGATTTCTAAGAACTTTGGCATTTGAACATTGCTTCTTCTAGCTTTTCTTTAAATTTAATGTAAGGAGCATCAGGAGTACTGTATACGCTTAACAAGAGGTAATGCTCAAACTAAGTCCTGTAAGTACCAGAATTTACCTTAATTTACAACTTAATTTTTCAGACTTTTCTCTTTACTTGTGCTATAAGACCTTGCTTTTAACTAAAATTGACAATTCTAGACCAACCGGAAGTAAGCTTATAGGTTTGGCGATACTCATTGAACTAGAATCTCGAAATTTAGCGAAAAGCTAGTGTCCTTTATAAGTAGTTTATCTTAGTTCCTAAAATACAAAATGTTGACAACGGGGTGTCCTAAAACTTACATAGTAACACCTCTTGAGTTGTATGGATGCTCATATAATGTGACCACTTTGTGGCATTTACATTTGCGAGCGTTTCCGTGCTTCGGAAGGCACGTTAAGGCGTTGGTCCCGGTTGCCAGTAAAATGGCAGTCGTTAAGCCTGGTTGAATGCCTTATGGGCGGCATGAAAAATTTCAACAACAGGTAGCCACAACCTGCGTCTGTCTATTTCAACGCGGCGATGGGCTCACCACCTATTACGTGGGACAGGTAAATCCACACGGTGAAAAGTGGGCATATGATATGCCTCTGCCACCCCTTCGGGGATAAAGCGTGATGGATATTTATTTTATTTATTTATATAATTTGGAGGTCTAGCTTAATTGGCGAATAAGGTACAAATTTTATTATAGTGGTAAAATGAATAAGTATGGAACACTTGGCGCACTAGTTCGACTCGCACTTGACCGGTATTTTTATTTTGTTTATAACAAAAAAGCATCGAAGCGCTCGTGGCCCCGCGTACTCAGTGTTCTATAAACGATCACTGAGTTAGAGAAATAGGACTGGATTTGTGACGACAAATAAGTACATAAGTACCTAATAAGATAGTAGAATGGTTTTTACGACCTTCGCCTGTTTGTTGAACAAATTAAAAAAAAAACATGATCTCTAAAAAATTAAGGACTTTACGCGGTAACATTAACAATTGCGTGCTTGAGTGGTGGTTTCTTGGACATAAAGGTGTTAACGTGCTATAATGAAAGAGAATGATTTATTTGCACTGAAATGCTATTTTCTATCTTGCCGCATAAAATTCACTGAAAACCTCAGTATAAGAACCACCATTATACTGAGGGCAAGGACCAGGACCTAGGACTGAGGACTCGACATCGACAAAGTGACTAGATTATGACAATTAAATAATACTAACTAACTAACTATCTTCACGCTGTATCCCCGACGGGGTAGTCAGAGAGGACAGATCGCCAGGCTTCGCGATCCATGCATACACGCACGTCTGGGTATCCGAGTACTTTTGACCTTTCCGTTTTTGAGCAATCTGCTCACGTGGTCTTCATATGTAAGTCTCGGCCTACCCTGACTTCGTCAATCGTTCCTCACTCATTCGTTGGACGTGTCCAAACCAACGGAGCACGCCCTTTTCCAGCTTAACGCTGACACTTTCATTCAGACCTGCCATATTGCGTATCACTTCGTTACGTATTCGGTCGGCCAAGGTAACGCCGCACAATTTTCGAAGTGATCGCATCTCCACAGCATTCAATTTACTTTCATGCATCTGCTGACATACCCAGGTTTCACTACCGTAAAGCAAAGTTGGCACTAGCACTGCGTTATGAATCGCCATTCGTGCTTCTTTTACGATGCTTTGTCGCTTTACTAACTGGGACAAAGCACCGTTAACTTTGTTTCCGGCAGCTACTCGCCGTTCTACATCCGAATCACATCTTCCATCCGCGCTAAACATACTTCCTAAATACACAATTTCATTCACTTGCTCTAGATGTTCCTGGTTTACCCTAATCTCGCATTTAGTTCTTACGTCACCTCTTTCAAATACTAGAACCTTAGTTTTACTTGCATTCAAGCGAAGACCCTTACTTTCACACTCCTCTTTCATATTAGTGACTAATGTCTGAAGGTCGGCTTCTGATGAGGCCATGAGCACCGCATCATCAGCGTACAGCAGACAGTTTACTGTAGTCACCCAAATTCACACCCATATTAAAATCTTTCAAATTCTGCAGGCAACTGTCCAGATACACTATGAACAGCCAGGCGGACATGACACATCCCTGTTTGACGCCTGTACAGACATCAAAAAGAGGTGACACATCCCCCCTACTCGCACGCAAGCCTTACAGTCCCTATAAAGCGACTGTATTGCCCGCAGTAGCGAGCCGTCCACGCCATATCCGGGCAGCAAGTCCCACAGCGTTTCTCTCACAACGTTATCAAATGCTTTCTCTAGATCCACAAAAGCGCAGAAAACCTTCTGGCTAACAGCCAGAAACTTTTCCGCGATCATGCGGAGCGAAAACACTTGATCCATGCAACCTCTTCCACGTCGGAATCCGCATTGAGCCTCCCATAAATACCTTTCAGACTTTTCTTGCATTCGTGCCGTTATAACCTTTGCATACACCTTACTAGATAAGCTGACCAAGCTGATCGCCCTGTAGCTGGAGCAGTTTAGGCGCGAGCCTTTCCCTTTGTAAATAGGTACTACAACTGCTATTCGCCAGTCATCTGGGACCTCACCCGTCCGCCAGCACAAGTTGCATAACAGACATAGTGTGTCCCAGACACGCGACCCACCGTACTTGATCATCTCAGCAGTAACTCTGTCTTTTCCCGCAGCCTTACCACATTTCATACTTCTTATCGCTTGTTCTATTTCTTTCATACTAATGACTTCAATGACATCGGGATCCGGAGCATCGAAGTGAGCTTCCCTTCCCGATGTAATTAAATAATAAGAAAATATAAACACTAAAGACAAGGCTGTATGGACTTTTTTGTTTTTGCCTGCCCAAGATGGGCGAAAACAACTAACAAGTAGAACAATAATCTAAAAAAATTGACTTTTGTTTTGGAGGGAAGAGTGACAAGTGCGGACGCTTGCTGTATATTATTTTCTAAAACTAGTGCATTTATCTTGTTTTATGTGCGGGAGTGGTGGTTTCTAGGGACATAAAAGGTCTGTTAACGTGCTATAGTGAAAGACAATGATATATATGCAGTGAAATGCTTTTTTCTCTGTTGCCGCGAAAGGTCCACTGAAAACCTCAGTATAAGAATCCCATTATACTCCGCGTGTAAATTTCATTTTTGTCTTACCCCGCAAATACAGTCCACTTTGAATTTATTTATCTTGCCCGCTCAACCATTTTCTCAGGACCTCGGACTGAGGACACGACATCGACAAGGACTGGACAGGACTAATTAGAAGATAAGATTGAATAAATTGATATAAATAATATTTGGCTAAAAGGTCTTCGTAACCAGGCCATAACATAATTATAAATAAAACTAAAAAATTGATTTGCAGAAACTTGTGACTTGTGTGTGACTGGCGTCATTGAAAGAGTTCTTATTTAATTTGTTTTCTTTTGTTTTATGATGATTGAAGGACGAGCAAATGTGAGATTAATTTAGCAATGGAAAATATAATTGATTTCAGAATAAATAATCAGAGAATTTATTATTATAACCTTCTTTTCAGGAGCTACCCGATTTTCAAGTTTTTCGGACAGTAATAAAATACTGCTTGATTATCATAATCGTGCCTGTGCTCTCCTTCTTAGTTTCAAAGCTCGTCTTATTTGATGGTGTCCTTCGGTTAGAGCCGGTTTCAAGTAGTGTTTACTCGGCTGTAGTTGCAGTTATCGTTCTACATGTTACGTTAGGACTATACATTTACAGAGCGTACAGTGAAACTGAGGCTGAGAAACCCAGTAAACCTGTCAAAAAAGATTAAATACTTACATCTGTTTCATTTTCCATCACATTCACACAACATGGACAGCCTATACATGAAAGGTGAGCTATTACAAGTTCATACTAAGAACAGTGAAGTATTTGAAGGCCGATTTTATGGAATAACCAATGATAAATCCAAAATATCTCTCTATAACGTTAAAGAATCGCCTCAAGGCAACCCGAGTGATGGTATTTTTCACTATTATGACTCTGAAATAAGAGATATTGTTAAACTGAAAGAATCAAATGAACAAAAACATTTAAAAATATCAGAAAAAGAATGTGAAGAAATTATAAAAATTTCTAAAAAGTATATCTATATTAACCAAGTTGATAACACTTATCATGATGCTCTGGAAGATTTGGAACATTATAATTATATAGCAGTCAGTAGTGATGGTGCAAGTATGGGACGAAAATGTAAAATGCCCTTTTTAGTTCTATCTACACCTCGACAAATTTACATATTTGACATACAAGTCATGCTATATCATGCATTTGATGCTGGTTTGAAGAAACTTTTAGAAAGTGAAATACCCAAGAAGATTGTTCACGATTCAAGAAAGATATCAGATTGTCTATATCATAAACATAATGTAAAGCTGCAGTCTGTATTTGATACTCAGGTATATAAATTGAGTTAATAAGTAGCTATTGGTTGTTTTAATCATAAAGTCAAAGGCTATATATGTTTAATTTACAGTGTGGTTGGTAATTTGTATGACACAATCATAATATACACATAGTAAAGAAAATAAAATTAAATAGAAAATTAGATATGAATAATATTTGCATGATAAAAATAATTATCTTCACGCTGTATCCCTGACGGGATATTCTATGATTCTTCGAGATTAAACAATCGCTTCATACACGCACGTCTGGGTATCCGAGTACTTTTGACCTTTCCGTTTTTGAGCAATCTGCTCACGTGGTCTTCATATGTAAGTCTAGGCCTACCCTGACCTCTTCTACCCTCTGCTTTCGCACAATATATATTCTTTGTCAATCGTTCCTCATTCATGTGTTGGACATGTCCAAAAAAAAATATTGAGCACAGTAATGGGCTCACCACCTGTTACGTAAGACAATAATTCATACGGTGAAATGTGGGCGTATAGTATGCCTCTGCCTATCCATTTGGGGTTAAAGGCATGACAGTGTGTGTATGTATAAAAATAATTGAAGAACAGTTATTTTGGATTATAGAGTGTCATCTTGATCCATTTTCCGTAATATCTACAGTACAAGTTTCTTCAAAAGGTGTCTTTAAGATCTGCAATAATATAAATACCTGGTGTTGCAAACCCCATACCACTAACAATACACTCTATAGTGACACCTCAGTACCAGTACCATAATATAACTTGGTTTTCCATCAATTATTATCAGTATAATATATTATTTATTGCTATGAGGTGTATATAACCTTTGCATTAATGGCTTCGAACTATATAAATGTGTTATTTACTTTTATAAATTTGGGCCGTATTCTAGGTTGGGGACCTACTGATCACAAGAAATAAAAGGGGCTGTCTTCCTAGCAAAGTAAAGAGTTTACCAGAATGCCTGAATGTGTACCTGGGTCTACAAATGTCAGCTGTTGATGAAAAAGTAAGGTTTGATTTTCAAAACTGAACTCATATTTTAGTTCCGATTTGATAGTACTGCTGTTGTCAGCTTCTGATAACTGTTTTTTCCAAGAATTGCTTGGTTTAATAGAATACTTAACTAAAACCCTTATTAAATGCCTTATACTCATTAGTTGTGTAATCTTAATCAGATTTTAACTTCTAGGACTCAATAAAATTATTGTGTGTGTAGTTTGTTTTACTAAGTGCTGATGAACAGCATTTTCAAATAATATAATATTGCTTTCCCACTTGAGGCCACGGAAGTCCAGGCCCTATTGCACATGTACAATTTTAGTTATGTATGTTCTGAGTAATAAACAATCACTACAACTGAATATTTACATATTTTGATACAAGTTAACATAAAATATTCTTATTTTACAGCTTGATATTGTGCAAAGCACTGAGCGTCCATTAGCAACAAAAATTAAGGACAGTCTTGCTAAGAATGTGGCATTCTTGCATCGGTTATCAGAAATGATTAATGATGAAATGCTGCTACCTTTTGTCAGGGGTGTAGAATGCTTTGTGGAAAATCTTCGCTCAAGTGATGATTTCAAGGCTTGGGAACTCTGTGGAAAGCACAACCAATTACCAAAGGATTTCAAGAGTGCAATTGAGTATTAAACATACTGTTTAATGTGAACATTCCAATATACTCGTAAATGTGAGAACTATAATGTAGATTAGTTTTTTTTTACTGGCACTTATTGGTTTCAGTTTTGGCTTTTTCTATAATTCTGTATTGAGATCTTTTTGTCTTATCATCTTGAAAAATAATTGGCTTGCCTTTTAAGTTTTATGATCATGTTTTATCATACAGATTTAGTAGGAACAAATATAATCATTGCTGTAGAATTAAATTAGTTTAGGTATTACTAAGGGAAAGTAGTTATTCTTGCATAAGTAAAAACCATGTTTATATACATGTTGCAATAATCTTTGTCAGTATTTCATATTTATGGGAGTGCGCTCACATGCAAGTGTCTACTTAGCTTATTTAGATTTTCACAAATTAGGTTTATTTTTGTATCAATGGATTGGATGTTAACAACGGATTCGAAATAACTTTCTAAGGTAGAAAACATAGTGTGATTTTCCTCATATCCTAAAGGAAATATTTATTTTTCTTAAGATAAATATTTGGCGAAACGATTTACATAGCTTATATAAGAATTGCTTACGTGTTGTAAAACTTACCTTAAATAATCACTTTGAAAAAGCCAGCTTATGTGATGTTAAAAGCCAAGCTTTTAATAAAACCTGTATGTGCTTGAATCGTTTTTCATTGACAAATATTGTTCAAATCGCCATCCTACCTACCAACATTCTAAAGGTTAGCACTGATTTTTCACAAGAAATATCTCTAAACCAGTATCTTAAAATCCAAGAGGACACTATCCATTTTCTCTGAGTTGGTTGAGTGATGGAGTGATATGCTCTGGTTCTTCTGCATTGGGTTTCCACCAAGGTCTCAGAAATCAACAAAACTAATTTGGTACATAATCCTAATGTTCTACAAAAAGAGTTAAAGTTCCATATAATTTCATAAATATAAGTTGAGAAAAAGAAATGAGTACACAAGAATAAGATTGTGGGACATCTTTTTTTACACAGCGCCATCTAGCCTAAACTAAGCCGATATAAGCTTGTAGTATGAGATCTTTACACCTGATAAACATACTTATATTTTTAAATAGATACATATTATACATTGGAAACGCCTAAACTCCGAAACAAACACTTGTGGATTAAACAAACAATTGTTCCGACCCAGGAATCAAACCCGAAACCTCGGCGCGGCAGTCGCATGCGCTGCCACATACGCTACCGAGACAGTCGAGGTTGAGAGTGAGATAGTGCTTTGACCCAACAATAAGTAAGGCCTCCGAGCTGATTTGTTTAAGCCCACAGAGCCAAAGTGAAATACCTGGAATCAATACTGTACGACACACTATTAAGTTTTTGAATCAAGAAAAAGTAGAAATTCTTGACCATCCTCCATACAGTCCTGACGATTTCTTTACATTTCCTGAAATTAAGAAAAGTATTCGTGGTCAAAGGTTCCAGTCCGGTAAAGAAGCAGTCGACGCTTTCAAGTCAGCCATTTTGAACACCCAGAGTGGAATAAATGTTAAATGAACTGGTTTGAGCAAATGGAAAAGTTTATTAAGCTACTTTACGATTACGTACTAAAAAGTACTATAAGGTTCTAGTTGTTTTTTTCTTCAAACGACAAAACTTAAAAGGCACGCATCGTAGGATCGGTAGGTACCTATCATATGATGTCATGAATACTTTCATCCGAGTTAGCATTCATATTCGTGATATTACGACAATGTACTAGCCAGTGACACGTGGAACTTGGTTACGCGACTGATGATTCAAATGACTGCTGAAATCCCTCTGATATGCTCAACTTCAAAAAATATCGAAGCTTTTTTGCAGGAAACGTTACAAGCAGTCAGTCTTACACCTGAATTATTGGCAAGCTGACAGAACTGGCGAATTATTTGACATACCTACCCTTCAATTTTTAGGCGCAGTGACCCAGCTGCTCTACATAAAGAAATCTTCAGCAATAACAACCTGATGGTTGTCAAGCTCAAATTGACACAGGATGTCAATATATGGGTAATGCTCAAATCACAAGCATGTCAGAATATAGACACAAAACTCACTACATGTATACTATACGGCAAGGATTAGACTAAATAAAAACTAACTAACTAACTATCTTCACGCTGTATCCCTGACGGGGTAGTCAGAGAGGACAGACAATAAATATCGCGATACTCGCGATCTCGCGATATTTATTGATGTGTAAACGGAATCTGAAACTTTATTGACGATATTGATAAAAAATCTGGATTTTTTGTGATCCATCAATAATAGTCAATATTTATTGACTATGTGAGCGCTCGTGGACCGCGATACTGTCAGTACCCGCCCGACCTGCGCACCGAGATCATATCGGAGGATGCATCACAGAGTACATTTGGATGCATTAATTGAAGATTAGTTACAAATCCATCTTTTGAGTGTGTAAATTAGAGCTTGAGATGTATCAATAATAGCCTTCACTTATATTTATAAGTGAAGCCGGGAACAAAATGCTGGTATAACTTAAATCTTTGAGCGATCTTCCTGTAGCAAAGTAACGCAGTCACTGCTAACTTCTTTCTCACACTTATAGAACTTCTCATATGAGGATCTTGTTTGGTAACATATGGCGATATGCGGCCTAATACATACGAAAGTTATTTCTATAATCATCAGAGTAACAGTTTCATTTAATTTAAATGTGTATATTTATAACGCATGGACATCCACGTTTAACCCATCGTCTTCTTCTTTTTGTTTTCCCTACATTTAATGCTAACATAATGGCGATACAAGCTTTTGTTTTTAACTTCATAATGTTATGTAGGTAAACCTATTGTAAACACGTCTACACGGAATGGTGAGCCAATGAATACTGAGAAATTTGTTGTCAATATTTATTGAAAATGTAATACGCTTGAGATTCAATATATACTAAGCCCGGTATCACGATATTGGATCGCGATATTTATTGACTGTCTAATCCTTGCCAAATATGTTTTCATCATCGGCCATCGGTCATTCGACCCTATTAGAATTATATTATATTATCTGTGTTCGACTCGGACTATAGGTACCTACCTATAGGGTTCAAGCGTAGACAGATAGTATTCTCTGTCTACGGGTTCAAGATAGGATTGAGAGTAGGTATAGGTAATAGTAGACCTTTCTATAACAATGGAGCCAAGGCCAATGGTACAAACTAAACAACAAACTATGATATATATCTATGAGACAATAGATGCAAGTAACTTTTGACATGCACCTATTGAAGAAAAAAAGAAAAATTAATACTCAATGTATACTTTTGTAAATACGCCACATTATAATGCTTGTTTATATTTCTGCTCAAAACGACAATTATTTAAAAACGAGAAATGAGTGGGTAAATATCATAAACAGACTTAGAGTAGAGAATGTTCTAGAAAAGTAGGTAGCGCTATTATTGCGAGTAGACAAACTAAAATGTTCATTGGATCTTAAGTTCGATATGTGTTGCAGGCGCCGCATTGTCGCCTCGGCAAACCTGCAGACCCTGCAGTTAGCAGTAGCATGCACGACAGCTTGCAGATTGTCTTTATCTGACGAAGAAGACGTCATGTTGTCGTGAAAATCCAAACACAATAGAAAAAAAATGCATTTCTGTGTTCGCCATGCGCTTAACCTTTATGACGCACCTGTTATGCGCAGCACCACTTGTATTTGTGCCGCGCCTTACATAGCTCGTTTGTTATATTTAAATAGTTTGACTTTCCAATGGTAAAAGTTTTATAAATTGCGGTTCAGGACCTAGGTAGTTTCTAACCCTGAGTTTACGAAAAGACCGGTCTTTACCGGACTAAGTAATCGAATTAGTATGACTAGGCCAGTTTATCTACTGCAAACAAATGTTTTCTGAATATTCGTATGTGGACTACATATTTACCTAGACGTATTTTTTTCAGAACTGTAGGGTCTATAGGTATGCTAATACTGAATGTTCTAACAAAATCTTTAGGCAATGTGTCCAAAATTGAATTTCGCAGCGATATTACTACGGTATGTACCTTCCTATACGCTTGCTATACACGAAATTAGACTTGTGTTGTAACGTTGAAAAATAATTTTATACAAAAATTAAACTTCGTGCCATCTAGCGGTGAGTACCGTACAATAGTAGTCATAACGTGTGGTTATTAAACGTTGCTACCGGTGTGTAATTTTATTGGACTGGCGCAAAGCTCGATTCACCCAGTTAATATATTATCGTTAAAACAAAACCTTAATTAGGGCAACACCGTATCTAGGTCGTTACATAAGCTAGGTGAGTCATTTTCCAGTATATAAATTTAAACATTTGAAAAGACTCATACACGTGTGAATAAAATGCTGAAGTTTAATTGAGAAGAAATATTGTTCCTTTATTAACTGCGGGGAGTTTGGTACGTAACCATTGATTATAAATTTATTAAGTGTATTTTGTAGAATAATAACTTTCGTGAGCGTTGTTCATTATTAATAACTACGGTTATACTCACGTGTGAATTTCGGGATAGCCCGACTAGTTTCGTGCCAGCGCAGCTCCCGACGTAGCTTGACGCTCCTCTTGAAAAAGGACCTCCGTTAGGTCCGAAACTAGTCGGAATCCTATCTCGCAATTTCGCTATCCCGAAATTCACACGTGAGTATAACCGTAGTTTGTAATAGTGTTTTGTAGAATTAAATAATGCGGTGCAATTTATATATTGCTGCGAAAATCACGAGGATTTGATTGAGCCGAAGTTCTATAATTCATCAGGCCTGTGTGCCTGGATTACAGAGTGGGTTTTCCACTTCTGTAGTAGAGAATATAGGCAGTTGTTTTACTTTTAGTGATTTACCAGGGCAATGTTCTAGCCACCTGAACTACCCGAACCGTATCGAATCAAATTTTTAAACATTGATGCAATGGACTCCACTAAGTCTATGGATACATTTTTAAAGCAATTATTTTCCTAAATTTCTCATTTTTTTAAAATTTATGAGAAATTTCAACTTGATACGATACGGTTCGGACGTGTAGTTCAGGTGGCTAGAACATTGCCCTGGTTAGGCAAAGGTCACGGGTTCAATCCCCGTCTCGAATAGAATTGTCTTTATTTTTTTTAATAAATAATAATAATTTCCACCTTATAAAATAATTTATGAGAAATTTAGCATAATAATTGCTTTAAAAAATTTACTTATTGTGATTTGTTTTTGTTGCAGATTGACTCCCCGTAAGATTTACCTTAAAGTTTAGTGTAGGTAAACCAGATATAGATACAAGGATTACACATATAAAGCACTTACTACAGTATAATTTATTACAATTGGAAAGAGCCTGAAGCTAAAGGGCTCTCTGTATGTAAGTTTTTTTTATTCATTATTCATAATCTAATCGATGCTTCGAATTTTGCTCTTAAGGGAGTAAATTTAACTGTACTTCTGCCATTGCTGTAGACAGCAGAAGGGTTACTGGATCTAAGGACAAACAATTTTAATTATATAATAGTTTTAATTTTAATTCCATTTTTTTATATGAATTTGAATAATTGTTTTTTCTTATTTTTTTTTATATATTACAAATATTGAAATTTAATCGTGTCTATTTTGTGACGATAACTGAGGACCAATCTTTTGACCGTTTGTTTTAATTTATATTACCTTCACACCATAACTTCTGGGTACGAATTTATGGACGTGACAGTGTGTTACTTTGCATGGAAAATTTGTTTTGGCCTTTTAAAACTAATAGGTGCTGTCTGGCTGAAGCCAGAACGTGCTAAAGCCGCAATTTTTAGCTAGGCACTACATTTACTAAAAATTATGATTAGGTATTCGAAATAAATAAAAAAATGTTTCGTTAAAAATAAGTATAACAAACTTTTAACATTATTAACAGTGTTTAACAATATAAATTAAGAGATTTCTCTTAGAAATAGATTAGGATAAAATGCGAGCCCTTCAATAGATTCGTCTCGGCATGCCAATCCAAGGCGTTCCGTTGTAAACAAACGTTCGCGGGCTAATAGGACGGATACATTCGCTATTTGTGATAACTTCTCGGGTGTGAGGTGACCATTTTCTTCGAGCTGAAAAGAAACAAGGTAAATTATTAGGTAAATATAAGAGCCATCGCACACTGGCTTCTATTAATATCTGCAACCGGCCATTTTGAGAAAAAAATAAATAAGAGCAATAAAGCGAGTCAATGAACTCTACGATCAGATTTTCAGAATTAACCGTTTAGATGGTATGGAGTAGGGAGAGAGAAAAGACAGTGACAAAAATTAGCATTTCAAAGCTTTTTGCTGAAAGGTTAGGCAGCGAAATTCTAGACACGCATGTTTCACCAAGTGAATTTTGTTCGTGAAAGCTGGTGGGTGAGCAGGGTGAGCTTATTGCCGTTTAGGTACACTATATATATAGACTATAATTTCTTAACACTTACGCTTACAACTACATTTTATTAAATGTATTCGGCTCTTTAGACCCACCCCAGTTCCGTGCTTCGGAAGGCAAGTTAAGCCATTGGTCCCGGTTGCCAATAAAATGGCAGTCGTTAAGCCAAGTTGAAGGCCTTATGAGCGGCTTAAAAAATTTCAACAGCAGGTCGCCACAGACTGCGCCTGTCCAATTCAACACGGCAATGGGCTTACCCCCTGTTACGTGGGACAAAAATGTATAGTGAAATGTGGGCGTTTAATATGGCTCCGCCTAACCCTTCGGGGTTAAAGGCGTGACAATAGGTATGTATAATTTATTAAGATAGTAGCGGACGTGTATGAAATGTAGCCTAAAACGATCTCTGAAGAAGGTTGTATATCGTCTAAAAATGTAAGTTAAATAATAGCAGACTTTAAATTTTTGAAGCGCATAAATACATTTTCATTATAAATATACCTAGTCAGGTCATAATTCTGTCACATGTTTAATATAAAATAATTGAAACAAGTTTATTCATTATGTAACCATTTATATGCCAAAATGAACTTAGCAAAACATAGATTCTTATGACAATAAAGTTTATTCAAAATGACCTCCGTGATTTTGAATACTGGCCTTCAATCTGCGCGGCCAGTCGTCTATCGCAGCACGAACGAGGTCCATGTCTATATCGGCGGCTGCCTTAATCAAGGATGTCTTGAGTGACTCCAAATTGGGATGAGGCTTTGAGCACGCCTTTTCCTCCAAGTGTTGCCATATCTTGTAATCTAACGGACTCAAATCTGGACTGGAGGAGGGCCAGTCTTCGTGCCGGATGAAGTCGATTTCACGCGCCGCCTGCCAGTCTTGTGTGCTCTTCGCTCTATGAGCTGGCGCCGAATCTTCTTGGAATACCCAGTGCCTGTTATTGAACATGGTATGAGAAACAGGTTCCACAAGGTTCGTCAGGACTGTATTTTGATACACAACTGCATTCGTTTTTACACCTTTCTCACAAAAATGTATCTCTGTTAAGCCCCAATAAGAAACTCCCAACCATACCATGAGCGAGGGTGGAAAATGACCTCGTTGGACACGCGGAATACGGTAGCTCGCTTTTTCACTACTGTGTGCGTTCACCTTATCATTTTGTTTGTTGTAGCGCTCTTCTACGGTCAAAAAATTTTCATCCGAAAAAAGAATTTCACGATATTTTTTTCCCGCGTACCGCTTCAACAAAGCGCGGCATCTCTTCAGTCTTAGGTTCATTAGACGAGTATTTAAACGATGTCCTGTTTTTCTTCGATATGACCGAAGCCCTAAGTCTTCATTTAACACCCTTTTCACCGTGGTTCTGCTTAGCCCCATCTGAAGGGCCAACAGTTTCTGCTTACGTTTGGGATTTCTTTGAATTCGCGCCTTCACAGCTTTTATCACTGCTGGAGTCCTAACAGACCGAGGGCGACCACTTCTTGCCCTGTCATCTACACTAGAGTCTTCATTGTATCGTTTGATGGTACGATAAACGAATCTTTTGGTTATATTCAAATTTTTCAGTATGTCAAAAATTTTAATTGGAGCGTAACCGCAATGATGCAACGCAATAACTGCAACACGGTCTTCTTTAAGCGTCAACTCCATATTTAAAAATGAGTAAAATTTTAAAAAGTATACATTTTTATTTTCATGAACAATTCGAAATTCGAATTCAATAAACTTTTTTGTGGCCAGCATTATAAAAGAAAAGTTTTTACTGTGTGACAATACTTTTGACCTGACTAGGTATATATGCGTTGAATATAAATGAATAGTTACCAGTTCACTAGTGGTCTTAGCTACTTCTTCATCTCTATGGCTATTCAGTTGGAGAACACAAGCTCCACTCGGAAACTTTCTAAGGGACATTGGAGCACCTACAGTCGGCAATAACCTGTAAATGAAAACAACAATGTTAATTGGTTTAGTAAAACTATTTTTTATTGCATATTTGTAGACTTGGAAAAGGCCTATGACGAGTGGTGAGGCATGAACTATGGACAACACTGGCCAAGTATGGAGTAAGCAGTCACTTGATACGAGCACTGAAATCTCTCTATGAGGGCTCCAGTGCTTGTGTCAGGATCAACGGAGCTTGCACAAACTTTTTTCACATTGAAAAAGGAGTGAGACAGGGTTGTGTAGCCTCACCGGCGCTGTTTAACCTATACATGGACAGTTGTTTGAAAAAACTGCAAGAGAGTGCGTATGGTTTAAAAATGAATGAACTGACTGTCAAATGCCTCCTATACGCTGATGATCAGGTAATACTGGCATCGTCGGCGGAGGAGTTGCAGTTGATGGTTAACATTATGCATGATGCGCTAAAAAGCAAAGGAATGAAAGTGAATGTAAATAAGACTAAAGTAATGGTTTTTGAAAGAGTGTAACAGGTGAAAGAATTTGTATATTTAGGTTCAAAATCTGTGAGAGATGGAAAGTGTGATTGTGACATTCAACGAAGAGTTTTGGCTGGAAATGAAGTGAATGGAGCCATGTACACCTTTATGAGCAGTCAGAACGTGTCTGAGAAGGCAAGACTGGCTGTGCATAGAGGAGTACTTGTTCCTACACTTTTATATGGCAGTGAAAGTTGGGTGTGGCAGAAGAAGCATAGAAGTAAAATTAATGCAGTGGAAATGAGAAGTCTGCGGAGTATAGCTGGAGTGAAATCGATGGACAAATAAAGGAACAGTGTGATAAGGGAACATTGCGGTATGGTAGAAGATGTAGTGACTAAGATAGAAAAAGGTATGCTTAGATGGTTCGGTCACGTGGAGACGATGGATGAAAGTAGACTAATAAAACAGATTTATCAGAAGAGAGTGAATGAGCAAACTGGTTAGGGGCGACCTCGACGTACATATGTCAATCAAATAGGAGACATTTTGGAAAAAGGTCAGGTCAAGAGTACCCTTAACCGGCGTGTGTGTATGAAAACACTTATGAAAGTGGAAGAAGCGAAAGTTGTATGCCAGGATCGTAGCAAGTGGAAAGCCATAGTTTCTGCCTACCCCGATGGGAGACAGGCGTGACGATATGTATGTTTGTATGTAAAACTATTTTCTTAAGAGTCTATTCAAGCTGAAGGAAAAATGAAACAAATTAGAAACGGTTAAATTAAAATCGCTGGTTCCGGATACTACAAACAGCTAGTCTGCGGTGTTCTTTTAAAACTTTAGCACATGTGAGCGCAATTTGGAAGATGAGAAAGTGAAATAGTATTAGTTTTACGAAATCAACTTTAAATTCATTTTCGGCCTATTGTAACACTTAGTTGGAAGGAGATGCAAATACCTAGAAGTAACAACCAATAGGTAGACTACTGTGAGGGTAACCCACATCACTTCAAGTCCCCTGGGGTTATCCTTTCGAGGGCTCACCTGTGACTCCTGGCTATAGGCAGATAAAAGCGCACCATGTGGCTTTAGTCTGTAGGGGTCCGGCATAGCATCCAAGAGGATTTCCAAACTTCTACACTTCCAGTAAGAACTGAGTAATCGTAATGGGATTTAGAACTTTCCGCTTACAACTAGTTCGAGCAATGAGAATGTGTATCATCTCAAGTAGCTAACTTTACAACAGACTTAAAAAAAATCCTCATTGGTTTGATACAAAAAGAAATGATGATTACAATTAATGATGAGTGAACAAAATGTCGATACGACAAAAACCAGGAATCGTCTTCCTGTGAATGAGACATAACTGTTACCAGCCAATGCCTTCAACTCTGAAGTATGCTGATAATAGACATGCTTATAAAAAATTATAATTATTTTGTATTAAATGTTATTTTTTCAATATTCTGCTTTTTTTAAATTGTCGTACGACAGGTGTTTCACAAAATTTTTTTTTTGCTGCCAAACTGTCTTTATAATTGATAATTTTTTTTAAATCAATTATTTTGCTAAATTTCTCATAAATTTTTAATAAAGTGGAAAAAGACAATTCGATTCGAGACAGGGATTGAACCTGTGACCTTTGCCTAACCAGGGCAATGTTCTAGCCACCTGAACTACCCGAACCGTATCGAATCAAGTTTAGAATCTCCACCATATTTTTAATCGTCATTTTAAGAGTATGACCAGAGCCATCTATCGAGCTAATGAACAACTCGATACCAATGAACAGTGTTACAACCATTTTTAAACATTGATGCAATGGACTTCACTCAGTATAGTGATAAATTTTTAAAGCAATTATTATGCTAAATTTCTCATAAATTTTTAATAAAGTGGAAAAGGCAGAGCTGGTTAGGCAAAGGTCACAGGTTCAATCCCTGACTCAAATAGAATTGTCTTTTTCCACTTTATTAAACATTTATGAGAAGTCTTGATAATTCCTCGTGTGTAGGCGAAACACGTGTCGACATCGTACGACAGTTTAGAAAAGCGGAATATTGCAAAAATAACATTTAACAAAACAATTATAGATTTTCAATTAGCCTGATTCAATTAGTTAGACATGCTTATTATTATTTCAGATTGAAAAATAATATTTTTATAAATTAATAGGGCACTATTGTCCTTCAGCGAGGCAATGCGCCTCTTTTGCACCAGAAGACATGCGTGGCGCCTTTATGAATTAGAAATAAAATGAACTTACTTATTGTTTATATAATAAATTTATATAAATAAAATAAATGGGACAGTACAAACTTGCAAGCATTTAGAAGATCTTCAGGTGATACAAGCTCTAAACCTCGGGCTCTGTTCACTCTGCACCACACATCAGCCAAGGACATTATTCCACTACAGTCCTACAATAGAAAAGAACAGTTTATATTCACGAGGTTAGGTGAAGGTTTCACTATAATTATAATTTTACTATATTTGCCGCTCAGGTCAGTTAAGTTAGTAAGTTTATAATGTATTATTTTTAAATAATTACCATTAGAACAGCAACCATCATGTCAGAAATTTCCTGAGCTAGTCCTAAATAATAATCTGAATCAGATCTAAATGCGTCTCTAGTCACAGGGTCATCAATACCTAAGCTCATGAGGTAAGCCTTAAATCGCACTGTGTCGTCTTCTGAAATGTCACCTTGCTTTTCCTGAAACATTTAACTCAATTAAAATGTTTAATCCCAAAATCTGAAGGTGTAGACAGTATCTGCAAGTCTACAGACAAAGTAAGGTCAACAAATTTTGATTGCATTTAATGTGATGTTTTAATAATTTTATAACAATAATGGGCGATGAGATTGAATTACTATGTCCCTAAAGAAAATCAAAAAAAAAAAAAAACTTGTTTCAGGCGCCTGGAGGATAAGTCCTACCAACTTTATGCACACGGATATCAGCGATGGAGATTAAGCCTTTAATCATAAGAGCAGGAACCAAAAATAATAGAACACATCTCTAGAAGAAAGTTTCTATATTTTTATAGGCGAATTGATTGAATACACACTATAAACATTATCACTAATGGTATAACCTATTCAAGTGATTTAGTAAGCTAAGTTCACAGGGTTGAGGCGTGAAATTTAGAGTTCCCAGCATAATACCAGCTTATAAATCAAAATATATATATCGTAACATGATTCAAAACATGAGCCAAATCATTAAGTCGTTACTTGGGCCTAATCATGAGTCTTTGGGCCTGTTCATTGCGTCGTGCATCATTATTAGATTAATCTACACAAAAACAATTCAAACTAAATACCTGAAGGCGGTTACTTAACCACGGGATTCGGAATCACTTCTGCAGACCGCGACAGGTGTCGTCTCCACTAGAATGGCGAGCCCGTAACCACATGGTCAGCCCTTACGGCAAACTTCATCCAAGAATGAAGTTAATATATAAAAAAAAAAGTGCCTTTTCAGCTGCAAAGAAAAGAAATTAGTTCCATTAGATTTGGAAAAACAATTTGAGATTTGTTCGTGACTCGAACACATAAAGAGAACTTACCACTTTTTATGGGGAGTACTAATTAATCTTGAAGAGCAGGCAAATATTCCTTTAACGCCTCTTCAAGCCTCGCAAACTTTGTAATCAGCTGTAAACAACGCATAATTTTTCGTCAAAATTCTACTTTGTCAAAAAAGGTTATGAACGTGTTTCCAAGAATCCAAAGATCTTACCGAAATACATAGACATCCTGATACAACCCTTCATAAGAAGTCACAGGCGTGAACATCCATATACAATTTCTAAAAGATTACTTCCTTTTAGTGAAGTTTAAAAAATATATTTACGACGACATAATTTCTTCATCGATGTAGAAAGGCGAATGTCGTTCCGTCACCACTGTCAAAAGACATTGACCAATTGACAGAACTTTTTTAATTCGTTCATTCCAAGAACAGGCTGAGACATTCAAAAACATTCTGCCTACCCAAACGTAAATTATATAAATTCGATGACAAGTAGCGAGAAAGGGTCAACAATCTACTCTCCTCTCTCTCTAAATCTCAAGACTAACAATGAAACTTCAATGTGACGTTTTACAACGTTACATTAATTTGAAAATTACTGATAATTATTCATTATAAGTTGACGCCCGCGGCTTCGCCCGCGTAGAGAAGTTTTCCCGTTCTCGTTTCCCACAGGAACTTGTTCTTGGGATAAAAAGTAGCTTACATGTTATTCTGATGTATAAGCTATATCATTGTAAAATTTCATTAAAATCCATTCAGTAGTTTTTACGTGAAAGAGTAACAAACATCCATACAAACTTTTACGTTTATAATATTATTAAGATTAGTATGCTGAATGTGCATACGTATATTGCCCTAAGACATATATGATAGATATATTTCATTAGCTTTGAACATGGGTTGGTAGCTTAATAGACTAAAGTGGTACCCCAGTATCAGTTATTCCATAGTTGAATAATAAATAGTGAAGTAACTACTGACACTTTGATTTATAATATATAAAATACATACCCTAATTTTAGTGGATATATTCTTGGATATAGACACCATGTCCTTGGCTTTTTCCATCAACTTCCTCAAGTCTTTGAAAGCAACTGTGATGCTTTCATCAGTCTGTCTCTGTTGCTCTTCTATACTTCTTTCAATACCTACTATTCCAGAACGCATTTTAGAATTGACCGGTTGGATTGATGGTTTTGGAGATGAGGTAGTGCTGGCAGAACTAATAGGTGTTGTAACTGGAGTTGATCTTTCCCAAGCCTTTGATGCAACAGCATCATTGAGTGCTTTGTAAAAAGTTTGATCAATACCATCTTTAAATGAAAACTTGACAAAATGAAAAGGGCTAGTAACGGCGGGTCCTGGTTGTTTACCTAAAATGTAATTAATTTAGAAACTGAAGTAAATAAAGATAGTTACAAGTAAAATGCAAAAGTAATTATCAAGCTATCCAAGTAATGTGAAAATAGGGAAGAATGGTAAGGTATTATTCTTGAGATTTGTATCACTAACTTTATTTGTACACCAAGTTAAAGCAGTTTTACAATAATTTTCACGTAATGACGTAGAAAGAGTGGCATTATCGTTAAAAAGCAATTTCTTCTAGGTAACACTGGAATGGACAGAAAGACATGTTGCATTGCTGGAAGATTCAAACAGAATGATTTTAAGTAATTAATGTTTTAAAATATGTTTAGTGAATTAGTTCTTCTTATTATTACATTATTTACGTTAGAGATGGATTAGATTATTGCTGCACCTCTGGTGTTGCAAACATCCATAGGCTACGGTGACCACTTTTCATCAGGTGGGGTATGACTGTCTGCCATCTAGTGGCATAAAAAAAAATTAAAAGAGATACAACATGAAGATAGATTGATAGTTAATAATTACCAGGAAGTGCAGGTCCCAAGTGCAATATAATTCTCTTCGGCCCTCCAAGTCCAAATACCCCACTGCTTTCTTCTTCTATGCAAAACACATAATATAAGCAAAGTGACAAACATACAAGTCCTTTAGGTATATCGCCTGGTTTTCCCCATAGAATCCTGTGAGACGTAAGTACTACTTCACCATCAGTGTACTGGGTCTGAAAAATCATCCACATACATAATATTTATTGTTTCTAAATGATTTATGGGTTTCTAATAAACTGTTTTGGAAAGTAAACAAAACCTTATCATCACCATCATATATTTTAACATTTTTATCACGTTTCAAATAGTCTTCTCCTTCAAATAAACGCGCTTCTATATATTCAAATCTATCCATTTTATTACAGCTGCATTTATAGTTATTTATAGACGAGGCGCTTCTTTCACAATAAATAAAAGTATAAATTGAATAATTTTACGATTTCATTTTTGTTTGACTTTGACAGTGATTTTTTTTAATGATTATTTAATGGCCTGGTTACGAACATCTTTTAGCCAAATCTTGTTTTTTATTTATATCCTATTTCTTTAATCTTATCTTCTAATTTAGTCCTGTCCAGTCTTTGTTGCCTTGCCCTCAGTATAATAGTAATTCTTATACTGAGGTTTTCAGTGGATTTTACGCGACAAGAGAGAAAATAGCATTTCACTCCAAATATATCATTGTCTTTCACTATAGGTGATGGACGTGATGGTTTGTTGTTGGTGGTCTTCGCCCATCTTAGGCAGACAAATAAAAATAAAAAAGACGTGTGGTACTCGGAGACTGCCGCGGTAAAGCTATTGCATAGCATACCTTTGCTTTTCTTTGATATTAATTCAAGTTACACTAAAAAAAAAAAAAAAAAAAACATAATCATCCTCACCCCCACTCTCACCCTCACCCCACCCTCACTCTCACAGTCACAGTCACCCTTATCCTCACCCTCACACTCACTATCATGACGTCTCGATCCGTGCGAGCTTCGTACAATCGTACCATATAATATAATATATTAGCTATTAGCTAAAAAGGTTGCTTTGGCCGAAAAACTAGTACACAAAAAAAGGGCAAAGAAGTTCTATAATAAACTTCAAGAAGCAAGGCAAAGATCCCAAGAAGATGAAACGTTCCTGGAAATTTGTTACGATTACATGCAAAATGTGTCACTGCCAATAATCCCAGTGCAAGAAATATTTTATTTGCGGCAACTGAGCGTTTCTATCTTCGGCATTCATAATTTGAAAACGGGCAAAAATATCCTGTTCGTATATCATGAAGGGCAAGCAAAAAGGGACCAAACGAAGTATGCTCGTTTATTATGACATACGTTAAAGAGTACGTCGACAATAAAGTGAAAGAACTAATGCTCTTTTCTGATAATTGCGCAGGACAGAATAAAAACAATACAGCAGTACGAATGAATATGGCCCTAGTTGACAATGGGCGTTTCAAAAAAATTCAACAGATCTTTCCAATGCGTGGCCATTCTTTTCTGCCGTGTGATAGAGCATTTGGGATTATTAAAAGAAGCCTTGGTCGCAAAGAAAGGCTGTACAGTGTACAGGAACTTATGGAATTAATCGTATCATCGAGCAGGCAGAGTGATTTTTTTACAGTTCACTTAGTTAGCGGAGAAGATGTGACCGAGTTTAAAAAATGATGGGTTAAACATTTTAAAAAGACTGGACTATCCCTTGAAACAATGAATCGGCGAATTCCAAGAACGGAGAAAGTAAGCTTCAGTATCTCAAAGTTCCATCACCTCGCATTCAAAAAGATCGGCAGTGACGTACCGGTAAAAACGCATGAATTTATTGATGGAATGGTAAAGCATACATTTTTGCTAGAGATAAGACCACAGATTACCGTATCGCTACCAAATGAACCTGCGTATGGACCAAGGCAGCTCTGCATTAATGCAAATAAGATGCAAGACCTGAAAAATGCGTTCAGTTTGTGCCTGAAGACGAAAAAGTTAAGTTCTGGGACAATATATTGCAATGGCCCACAGCTGAAAATATTGAAGATGAAGAATTAGATTAATTCAGTTCATTTATTATGAAAATAAATAATATTAAACATTTGTACAAATTAGACTTTGATTGTAAAAACACACCTCGTACAAGATGGCTGTAAAAATCCATCTCATCCCAAAACTTAAAAAAATAAAATAAAATAATCTATTATGTATTATGCAACTACTTTTAAACATACCATATTTTAAATATTTTTCAACATAAATAGTAAAAAAAAATAAACTCTTGCAGTTAAATTTTTTTACACTAGACAGTTTTCATTGATTTTCTGAAACTTTTGCATTTGGTCTGAGGTGGGTTTTTACAATCATGCATTCATATGTACATATACGTTAAGCGGCAACGATTAACGTATATGTAATGATTAAGTATAATGCTCGGCCGTGCTCGGTGAACTTCGTGTGACCTCGTCTCGACCTTCGTCTTAGGTTTTTTTCCTTACGGAATTTCTTGATTAAAGCCCACTCAAAGCCCGCGATAAAAACTATGCAATAGCTTAATAAAATATCCGGTTCAATAAAGTGATAGAAACTTCTGCACTACTTTCTATTTCTATAGAGATTTGGGGCTAATACAAAAAACATCGCTGTAAATGAATATTTTTACACCTTCACAATGTTACTCATCTTCAATTACTTTTGCATATATATTTCGTATCTTATTCGCAACTTATAGAAATAATAAGCTAGTAAGCGGACCCAACGTTAGCGAAAAATAGTGTAGCTTATAACACACACATAGACAGCTTAGCACATCATCGTTATGTATATTGTTTGCCTACTTTTGTAACAGTTTACAATAATTTTATATAATACTAGTTGACGCTCGCGGCTTCGCCCGCGTAGCGAAGTTTTCCTGTTCCCGTGTCCCACAGGAACTTGTTCCGATAAAAAGTAATGTTGTGATAAAAAGTAGCCTATGTGTTATTCTGATGTATAAGCTATATTATTGTAAAATTTCATTAAAATCTATTCAGTAGTTATTACGTGAAAGAGTAACAAACATCCATCCAAACTTTCGCATTTATAATATTATTGAGATTTTCACTTTGACACATAAATCCTTGATTTAAAGATGAAGCGGCGGTTGTCATTACAAGTTTGTAGTTAATTTGTAGTAGAAAAGTTGGCTAAATTAAAACTATCCTACCAACACTTGCATTTAATTATTATTTAATTTATCATTATCTGCGTGGAAATGTTGGGTTACTTGAACATGAGGAAGATAGCCTTAGATGAAGAATACCAAACTATACACAGTGTTCCTGAGGATATACATTAACTTTGAATAATACTTCTCTAGCTCTTTAAAAATATCGAACAAAGGAAGCTTAAATAGCATAGTTTTTAAGTTATTGATAATTTAAGTTTAACCAATTTAATTGTGTTGTGCAGTGAGAAAGAGTCTTTATCTGTGAGATGTTCTCACTTTGTGCAACCAAAACTATCAAACTACATCAGTGGGATAAAAAGATCTTGGTAGAATACTACTAGAATCTGAGTCAGGTCTGTATTCCAGAACGTTTCTCAATACTCAATCAACGCTTGAGGCTAGTTTTTGCCTCATAAAATCAACTCTTAAGCATCGATTGACTATTGAGAAACGTTCTGGAATATGGGCCTTACAGTCTGAGTCAGGAGTCCGCTGCAACATGTTTTCATGTTTGCCAACCTACTAACATGTTATCCATTTGTCGCAGTAAATATGTTAGGGTATTTTTCTCTACAAAACTGTTAGGCCAAGCTCCTAACGTGTTAGTATAAAATATGTTGGTGTGTTAGCTAACACGAAAACACGTTGCAGCGGACCCGGCTTCATGTGGGCAATCGTTGTCAATGGCTACGTTCCACTTAATGTCCACAACGATCGTAACATACTTTATGTTTGTGTTAACTTTGTGTTTGTGTCGTTTCACGTCATGACGACATCACATGACCGTCGTGACGAAGACGCTTAGACCATCTTACTTACTTACTTAAAAATATTCTGCTAGTCGTGAAGGGGTGCGGGCACAATCACACACGTAGTGACAAATGCCCACAGTAAAAAACTGCATCACACAATAATAATTTGCAACACACTATTTTTTTTTGTCATTGCTTATGTTTCTATTCTTGTATACAAATGTGTAACGCTGTGTGCAAGAAAAGCGTAGTGTTTTATTCTACTTTGTTTATTACGTCTTAGAGATAAGGTTGATAATAGAAACAATTTTAATAATTCATAAAGACAAATTACTCGATTAGTTTATAAAATCGATATGTTTCAAATGTTCTCTATGCTCATTTACATATTGGGTTTATTTTATTTTTTAATAAATAAGCTAATGTAGACAGGAAAATAATATTTAAATATGAAATGCGATTCCATCTTATTATAAACTAGAAGTGATTGAACGTTTTTTTGCAGTTATTTACAGCACACTTCGGCATTATGGAGAAGGACACAATACGTCCGAACACTGCGATAACGATTCCAATAGTGAATCAATAGATTATGTAAGTACTTTTTATAAACTTAATGGATCGAATGATCCATTGACTTGGCAGAGGGCAATGTTCATGTAGGTGAGTTCTTTAGTTAGATGGTCTAAGCGACGACGTGATCGCTGATCAATGATTCGTTAGTGGGTATTTCTTGTTACGTTAGTCGGACGGCAATTTCAGCGGTTGCGGTCGTGGGCTTTGTGAGCGTTCAGTGGAGCGAATCCATGTGTCATTGTTATTTTTTTTATAATTATTTTATGGCCTGGTTACAAAGACCTTATAGCTAAATCTTATTTTTTATATCATATTTCTTCAATATTATCTTCTCATTAGTCCTGTCCAGTCTTTGTCGATGTCCTGTCCTCAGTCCTTGGTCCGTCCTAGCCTTCAGTATAATGGTGATTCTTATACTGAGGTTTGCGGTGGACTTTTCGCAGCAAGAGAGAAAATAGCATTTCATTGCATATAAATCATTGCCTTTCACTGTAGCACGTTAACACAACTTTTATGTCCAAGATACCACCACTCCCGCACATAAAACAAGATAAATGCACTAGTTTTAGAAAATAATATACAGCAAGCGTCCGCACTTGCCACTCTTCTCGCCAAAAGTTCATTGTTATTTTCTAGGAGTCTTTTTAGATAGAAAGCTGACAGGAACCCATCACGTTAACTATCTGGTCCAGAGATGTGAAAGGTTCATCCCGATCTTGCAAGTATTGTCTGGGGTGTGGTGGGGCGCCCACCCATATACCATGAAACTGATTTATAATGCCCTCGTGCGAAGCATCATGGATTACGGTACTTTTCTGCTCCCGCCGTGCAACTAAGGGGCTCTTGCTCAACTGGATAAGATGCAATTCAGGTGCCTTCGCATAATCATCGGATGCATGAAGTCTACACCTACTAATGCCCTCCAGGTTGAATGTGCAGACCCTCCACTATCTCTTCGTAGGAAGTACCTTGCTACCCGGTTTGTGATCAAGTGTGCAAGTATCTCAACTCACCTCCTCTTGGCGAGACTAAGACAACTTAACTCCCTTTGTCCAACATCCGGATATTGGCGCCACAAAGACATCCCTCTTACATTGGCGGCTTACAGATATAGATCTGTTAAAGTGCCATTGTTCAGTATGGAGTTTGAACTTTTCTGTTTTAAACCTGACATCATTTTAGACATAGGGATATTTAAAAAAGCACCTTTTGCAAGCAAACTATTTAATGCTACAGTGGACATGAAGTGAAGAGATTTAGAAAAAAAATTTACTGATGCATCAAAATTAGACTTCAATGGTTACACAGGTATAGCTGTATATTACCAATCTTCTAAAATAGTGTTAAAATGTAGGGCTCCATGCGAATCTTCCGTGTTCACTGGGGAATGTATAGGTATTCTTTACATTGAATCACATAATATCTCTAAGGGGGTGATTTTCAGTGACTCCCTTAGCTGCCTTAAAGCCCTGATTTAAAGCCCATTTGGAACCAGAAAGAATAACTCACTGATCCTGGAAATCAAAAAAGTTCTAATGAAATGCTTTAATAACCAATAATTGGTTCAGATTGTGTGGATCCCAGGTCACAGTGGCATTAGTGGAAATGAATGCGCTGACTCTCTAGCCAAAAGTGCTATCTCCTCAGAGGTCTCCGGTCTGGGTCACTTAGTAGTCCAGGGATTGGACCTGCTGGGGGTAACCCGCCGGAATCTTCAAGCTTCCTGGCAGGAAGCCTGGAACGATAGTGCCACCAAAAAAGGAAAAGCATACTACTCCATCCAACCTAACTAAAATAAAAATAGCTCCAAAACCTTGGTTCTACAAGTTTAAAAAAACTTCCAAACCTATAATTTCCGTCATCTGCAGGATTCGTTTGGGACACTGCTGTTCCCCCGTTTTCCTTCACAAAATCCGTGTACGGGATACATCACTTTGTGGGTGGTATAGACCTTGGAACATATTTTTTCAACTGTGAAAATTACAGACAATGTTTTGACTTGTACAATCGCCTCCCAAAACTTAATGTTCCCGTCCCAATTCACAAAATTCACAAATCCCAATTAACAGAGAAGGTTGGTTAGTAATGCCCCTCATTACTAACCTTCTCCTCTCCAGAACTCCTTGAGACGTTGATGAGCTTCGTCCGTGGTAATAAAATTAGATTGTGAGTCCCTATTCAATGTTGTTGTGGTACGATTTATGTAAAGATATATTTGTAAATATTTTGGTATTCCTTATTATTTCTTTGTTCTAACATGTACTGTATCCATTTTATAACCTTGTGCACATACAACTAGGTTAACTCAATATATAACGTATTTGTTGCAGTGTTCTAAACTAACCAATGAAACACACATAAGAATCACGGAATTTAACTACCTACTTTGTTTCACAAATCAATCACACGTATTTCCATCACACATCTGACATTGGCAGAGTCGTCGTCAACATAGCGACACCGCTTGCCATAAAGAAAAATTGAATTGAATTGTTATTTTCTTTCTTGGATTTTTTTGATCTGACATTTGACATTGACTGTTTGAGCATGATTGATTTGATTTGATTGCAAAATTGCAATGTGTGTGGGAGAGTCGTGTTCCAGAATTAACTTTTAGCTGTTCTCTTCTATAACTGTTTCGCCACTTATTTCTCTGACGCTCTCAGTCATTGAGAATAACATGAAAGATTGAAAGAGGTGAAAAACAATAGATGCACATAATATAACTGATTTATTACTTTAGTCTCTACTCTATTTGATTGCATGTATAACCTCCAAGTAGTAAGTTACTTGCTCACTATTTGTTGCATTCAAAAATGAAAGGAACGAAACCGAGAGTACTTAGTAATCAATTCTAACACAGGCACTGAAGCACTTACTTAGAAGCCTTGAAATAAGACACGTTTAAAGCAGTGAGTTAAATCATGGCAGATAACCAAGAATTATTACTTCTCAAAATCAAAGAGCAGGGTGATCTTGTTAGAAAATTGAAAGCTGAGAAACAATCGGGAGAGAAGGTTGGTGAATTTTTATTCAATAATTTGTTGTGTAAACTTCATGTTGATCCATTGTTATAATATCTCATATTTTGTGAATTTGAACTTATTTACTTTGTAGGGGAAGAAAACTAGTATGAAATATGATTTGGCAGCAATAGATAAATATTTTAGTCAGTATAGTTACGTTTGTAAGTTCACTCCATGTTATTGCGACATTGATTTGATGAAGAGTTTAAAAAAAATAAATTTAAGAAAATTTAAACACCTAAAGAGGTGGTGGTACCATATGCAAAGTTTCAGTGAGTCTGAGATAGCATTATTTCCTAAACTGGGTCCACCAAAAGAGTGGGAAGACATAACTGATGACAGTAATATTGATCAGCAGGTGTGTTCATGTTTTACTTTAACTGTTGCATTTATTCTCAACGAATTCAGCATTTAGTTAGTTTTTGTGGTTTATGGTACACCCCTCTGATTGGCTTGCTAGAGTATATTAGCCTTCTACATCTAATATGGTGATTTCGTCATCACTAACTCGGACAAAATTTCTGCCTAACTTGATTTGTTTGTGCATGGATATTAAAATTATACATCTGTATAATTTGCATTACACAGATGTATATTTTTATTTGAGCAGTTTCATAATTTTTTTTTTTGTTTCCGGATTGTAATAGTAATGCAGTCAGTGGTGACGACAGATCATATTCTTTGAAATCGCGAAGAGATAATTAGTCAAGCATGTCTTACAAATTGTTACGGTTTTTAAAGATCCCTGCAACTGTGATGCAATTGCACAACTCAGTACTGAGCACCAATTTCACTAACATGATTGCAACATCATCCCAGTGCAAGGTATTGGCTTACTTGTTGCTTATGTTTTATGACAAGTAATTCTTTAGTAGTCATTAATTTTATTTTTATTTTTTTCTTTAGTTAGTTTACCTGTTATATTGTTAACTTAGCAGTAATGCATTACATGTGTCAGATCATGACCTACATTATAAAACCTGCACCAGTTACATTATGCCATGTTACAATATGATTATAGCTTGTCTGTTTGTGCTTTTTGTTTTAAATCACAGATCACTTCACATGGAAGGCTACATGTTATTCTTTAATAATTACCTTTTACCGGTTACCACTTGCTTTTAAGGCCTCCTGGTGCATATTGCATTGTAAAATTAGATTTTATGTATAATTCTAATTTGTGACACTTTAATGCGTTAAGTTATAAAACATTTATATAAAACTCATTTAATAAGTGGTATTTACATTGAATTATAGAATGTAAATACCTACTGAAAAATATTTTATTATAGTTTTCTTTACATTTAATTTATATTTAATGTTATGAGACAAAAACCTTTTTCTATTATTTCTATAATTGGCAGGCAAAGTGCACCTTTATAGCACTTAACATATTAGAATTACAGAAATGTGATAATCATAACTTTTTAAATTTTCTTATTTCTTAGATCCAAGAAGAAGTAGCAAAGCTATTAGCATTGAAAGCACAGATTGGCACTGAAAATGCTCCTCCTCAGAAGTTCACTCTTAAGACCCCTAAGGGTACAAGAGATTACACTCCACAACAGATGGCCATCAGGAATGGAGTGCTGGATAAAATTATTGCTGTTTTCAAGAGACATGGAGCTGAATGTATTGACACCCCTGTGTTTGAGCTAAAGGTTTGTAATTCAAATAATTAACAGTGAAAAAAAAAATAAAGGTTGGGATAGAACTTAAACCGGTTATCTTTGGTTTACAGTGGCAATACTCTGATCAGCTGAACTACTCAAATAAATTTATCTGAAAAATTTAGCATACTAATTTACTCTAAAATTTATCAATAGCTTGCTAGATTGCTTTTGTTATTGTAACTCATTATCACTTTGTTCTGCTTAGGCTAAACTTGGTATGCTGGTGGATTGTCATTGTATAACTAAATAGCATAGAAATATTACCTAGCTACTGCTGCATTTCTTATTTGAATTGTGAGGGCAGATCAGAAATTGTATTGATTGTGTCATAAAATTATGTTTCAAATTTTAGGATGTCCTAACAGGCAAATACGGTGAAGATTCAAAGTTGATCTATGATTTGAAAGATCAAGGTGGTGAAATTTTATCCTTGAGATATGATCTAACTGTGCCTTTGGCACGTTATTTGGCAATGAATAAGATAAACAATCTAAAACGGTACCACATTGCTAAGGTGTATCGTCGTGACAACCCTGCCATGACTAGGGGCCGTTACAGAGAGTTCTATCAATGTGTAAGTTTTCTATTGTATTATTAGTTTTTGTCTAAGAAAAATATAGGAAGATAATCTTAACGCTTAATTAATGTTATTGCAAGCATGATTGATACTCACTATCATTTAGTATGTAATATAATTATTTTACTAATTTACAGCCTTGATGGCGAATTGGTAAGACAGCCACAGTGGCGCAGTGGTAGTACCGGGTTCGAATCCTGGGATCGAAAAAAAAAATTGTGTGATCCACAAATGTTAGTTTCATGTTATTATCCCCGAAGGGGTGGCAGAGGCATATTATATACCCACTTTTCACCATGTATATTCCTGTCCCACGTAAAAGTGTGAGCCCATTGCCGTGTTGAAATAGACAGATGCAGGTTGTGGCTACCTGCTGTTGAAATTTTTCAAGCCGCCCAAAATGCCTTCGTCCAGGCTTAACGACTGCCGAAGCACGGAAACGCTCTCAAATGTAAATGCCACAAAGTGGTCACCCATCTGAGGACCAGCCATAGTGAAAGTTGCATAACTCAGTGATCGTTAACATAACACTGAGACTGCGGGGCCACGAGCGCTTCTATATCTTCTATATTCTACATCTAGTATAATATGTATGTATTTAGAAATATATAAGTATGTTTATCAGTCGTCTAGAACCCATAACACAAGCTTGTATAAGGAAAAAATGTCCAACCATGTTTATTTATTATTATTTACTAGATGACCCCCACAGCTTCGCCCGTGGAATATTTTGACTTCCAGTCGCACCTATTAAATCTCATAGCTTATAAATTATACAATGATGCATAAAAATTTGCCCGATTTGTCGACATTTATGACTACTGTTCTGCTCCCCAGTGTAGTAGCGTAATGATATATAGCCTTCCTCGATAAATGGGCTATCTAACACAAAAATATTTTTTCAAATCCGACCAGTTGTTTCTGAGATTAGCGCGTTCAACCAAACAAACAAACTCTTCAGCTTTATTGAGCGAAGCAAAGCGAAGCTCCTATGGAGTGACTTCAATGGCGTTTGTAAATTGCAGAACTTCTACATTTTTCGAAAAAAAATTCTGCTACGGAAATCTATTCAAATTATGCAGGTCGTGACGAAGCCCGAATTTCAACATTCGATCTACTAAAAAAGCTATCCGCAAAAGTCATGTTGTCTATGGGAAAATACTTAGTTTGATTTAACGCTTCGCTCAAATTTATGCTGCTATCATAGGTTACACCTTTGCGACTGCGGGTACCTAGTAATATTAGTATAGATTAAGTGTATACTACTGCCATAATTGATGTATAGGGTTTGAAAAAAAAATAAGATGGAGAAATTTTAAACCTTGAGCGGGACTCGACCCCGCGACCTTCAATTGCCGGGTGGGATATTTATACAACTTAGCCACTGACGAATATATTCACCTTTTGTTTGAAGGCGATGTATAAATTCTTCACTTTAAAATTTATGATCAGCAGTTGGTTTGTAATTATTTCTTTATTCTATGAGGATTGTCAACGATCCTTTACTAGCGGGCGGTTTCGATCCACTTCGCGACAGGAGAGACTTTGCCTCCTTATGCGTGTTCTATCACCTGTACAACGGTCTGTGCTTTGAAGAGTTGTTTAATATGATGCTCACGGCTACCTTCTATCATCGCACCGCTCGCCATAAACAGGGTGTCCACCCATACACTTTGCGTCCGGAACGCTCGTTTACGGTTAGGTCCGATAGAGGCTTTAATCCGCGTACGTTTAGATTGTGTAATGAGCTCCCTGCCTGGGTTTTCCCGAATATTTACAGTATGGAGTTCTACAAAAGGGGTCTTAGAGAAAGTTTTTAAAGGGTTGGCAGCGCGTCCATAGGCTACGGTGACCACTTTCACCACAAACTCAATGGTATAACAAAAAAAAATTAAAATGTCGACATCAGACGCGGAGCGTTTGTGTGAGCCTGGGGGTGACGATCCGGGCTAGTGAAGACAAGCGAAGCCAGGTTTTCTCGCGCACGTCGATAGCCTACTGAAAATCTGAAACCCGAGAGGGGTACCTCACAGTAAAGGATAAATAAACAGGCTTAAACGATATAATATTAAAATTATTTGATTTAATATTGAGTTAATTGAGTCCAATTAAGCACTTTTTGTAATGTATGCCTTGTAAAGTAATAACCCTACATATTGACGAAACTAATTGATATAATTATAACATTAAAGGTTGTACTGTGTAAGGTAAATAGAAGTTAATTTATATGACTGGCATGCACCACTTTTGTAGTCAATCTAAATTAGACTAATGTATTAAAAACATTAATGTATATATTTAGAAATATATTAGTCTGTTTATCAGTCGTCTATATCCCCTAACTCAAGCGTATATTAGCTAAGTTTGGGTTAGATGAAGCTGTGTATAAAAAATGTCCCACAATATTTATTTATATTTATTTCAGGATTTTGACATAGCTGGTCTATATGACCCTATGGTACCCGATGCGGAATGCCTAAAAGTGGTGACGGAGATACTGAATTCACTCGATATTGGACACTATGTCCTCAAAGTCAATCATCGGCGATTATTGGATGGAATGTTCGAAGCTTGCGGTGTACCCGCTGACAAGTTCCGCACCACATGTTCGACTGTTGACAAATTGGATAAGGTAACTTGACACTGTATTTATTTATATTAAGATTTTGATATACATACTATCTTCACGCTGTATCCCTGACGGGGTAGTCAGAGAGGACAGATCGCCAGGCTTAACGATCCATGCATACATACATAAAATTACGGTATATTTAACACAAATCAAACATGAGTTAAACTGTGAGGAGTTGATGACGTCAGCAGAATCGAAGCGTATGATGCTGATGGCCTCATTGCATCGAACGCACAACACACACAGCACAAAAAAAACAAACAGTTCCACTTACGGGTTTGAAAGATAAGACTGCAATAGCTCCCAATCATACCGAAGATCAAAAGCCATGATTGGGAGCTATTAATGACGCTTTAGCTGAGATGAGCTTTTAGCGGACCCCGGGCGTCGCGAGATGCAAATGGGACAGACGCTCGGATGATGATGATAACGATAGCTGCTCCTAGCAACCAGTAAACGCTTACCCTAGGCTTCAAATCCAGGTAGGATTTGAGATCAGCTAGGAATACCAGTTAGTTTCTACCAAAAAAATTTTCATTCCAAAGGTTGCCTGGCTTAAGTGATACGACGGCCAATTGTAGTACTACTTTGTATCATATTACTGTAATACTATCTTGGCGTACAATAAAGAATATAAAAAAAATCTACTAATATTACTAACTGACTACCCCGTCAGGGATACAGTGATGATAGTTAGTTAGTTTAGATTTTTAATATTATAAACGCGAAAGTTAATAAGAATGGATGTTTGTTACTCTTTCACGCAAAATCTACTGAATGGATTTTGATGAAACTTAACAATAATATAGCTTACAAACACATCAGTATAACACATAGGCTACTTTTTATCCCGGGAACAAATTCGTGTGGGAAACAGGAAGGGGAAAACTTCACCACCCGTGCAGAACAGCGGGCGTCAACTAGTAAATCAATAATTACACTAAGATGAAAACATTGAACATTTCAACAGTAGGTAGCCACAACCTTCGTCTGTCTATTTTACGGCAATGGGCTCACCGCCTATTACGTGGGACAGGAATACATATGGTGAAAAGTAGGCATATAATATGCCTCTGCCACCTCTTCGGGGATAAGGCGTGATAGATAAATAAATAAATGAAAACATTGTTTTATGTAGATATTGAAACTTGGTTGCAGAGCGTTATAGGTAAGGGTTCACAAAGTAAGTCGCACCCGCGCTTGGTACGATAACCTTTTCCCACTTACCATATTAATCGGTCAAAGTGCCTTTACAATGTTAAGCGGTTTCACTCTATAGCTTAGTTCAACGTAAGAATATTTCTTATACAACATATCAGTCTGTCCACCAATTCAAACAATGCTGATGTTTTATAAACACACTTAGGAAATTAGGTACTTTAAATGCTATTAATGTCTAATTATTATAAGTAAATTTGTAATGTCATCAAACTTTAGTAGGTATGTGACCTCGCGCATATTCACCTGCCTAATATATGCAAAACTCTATTACTACATATCAATAGGTAACGTTTAATGAGCATAATCGACTCATGAAGCTATCGGGGCCCTGCTGACTCAGTGGTCTGTAAACGATCACTGCGTTAAGCACTTTTTGGCAATGGTCGGTCACGGATGGGTGACTACTTTGTGGCTATACATTTATGGGCGTGCTTCGAAAGGCAGATTAAACCGTTGGTCCCGATTGCCAGTAACATGGCAGTTATTAAGTCAAGTTGAGGGCTTGGAAAATTTCCACAGCAGGTAGCCATAACCTGTGTTTGTCTATTTCAACACGGCAATAGGCCATTGCCACCCCTTCGAGGATAAGGCGTAATTGATAAACATAAACGTATTGGACTATATTTAAAAGATAACTATATTGAGCATTATTCACTAGTATTCTTTATCACCACAAACATGTGTGATTCAAATGAAAAAACAATCGGCGACCTTATCGTTATGCGCGAGTTTTTATTGTCAACCTTTAAGCGAAATTAATATTTAATCCATGAAGTCCTTTAACATGTATTCGCACCATACGGTGTTTGAATGCGGAAATAGAAGTATATAAATATGCAGCCGGATATTTCGCCTCGCTATGCCAACATTTCGACTGGAAATATAAAACCTAATCAAGATAATACTCTGGCGAAATTTTAGGTTATTTACTACAAAACCATTACGCGATCTCACAGTTTCGATATAAAACATACCCCTGGCAATATCAATCCATGAGTTTGTTTGTCTGTTTGTTTGGTTGAAAGCGATAATCTTAGGAACTACTGTTCGAATTTGAAAAAATCTTTTTGTGTTGGATTTATCGAGGAAGCCTATAGGCTATATATCATCGCGCTACTATCGCGGGAAGCAGAGCAGTAATCATGAATGTCGACAAATCGGGATTTTATTATGCAGTATTCTAGACTTTTTAAGCGACGGGATTAATTAGGTGCGACGGGTTGGAACCATGCCACGGGTGAAGCCGTGGGGGGTCATCTAGTATGAAAATAAAGATACAACTACTAATATTATAAAGACTAAAGTTAGTGAGTGTGTGTATATTTGTTACTTTTTCACACTCAAATGGATGTACCAATTAATGTAAAATTTTGTTATGGATGTACACACAGACTTTTTCACATAGACTTTTTACCCCGGGAATAGATTCCTGTCGGAAACGGGTGAGGGATTTCTTCACCACACGAGCTCCTCATTCCTCCTCCTTGAGGAACTTCTCAGTCTCTCACGAGAGTATATAGAATGAGGCATGATTGATAAATTCCAACAATTATAATTTTCAGTCACCCTGGGCTGAAGTGAGAACTGAAATGATAAACGAAAAAGGAGTTACACCTGACGCGGCCGACAGAATAGGCGAATATGTACGACATCATGGCGGCGTAGAATTGGTCAACCAACTTCTCAATGACGAGAAACTATCCAAAACTAAAGCAGCCGTGGAAGGCCTGCAGAGTCTCAAGTTACTGCTAGAGTATTGTGAACTCTTTGGCATTACAGATAAGATACTATTTGATGTGAGCCTTGCCAGAGGCTTGGATTATTATACAGGACTCATTTATGAAGCTGTTTTAACACGTGAGTTTATTTTATTATCATAACGCACAGACCTAATAGAATAATTTCGACCTTTCATGAGTTTTATTTATGTGTGTGCGTGTATTTGAAGCAGTCTTAAATATGAAGGTGTCCGTGTGAGATTTAAATCTTCTAATACTAATGAAAAATTCTGACAGTTATAGCTTCTCATCATTATCGTGTGACATTACTTTTTTTTTTAACGTGTGGAGATCCTCATGGATGCTATGCCGGACTCTTATCTACTAAAACCACACGGCGCCCTTCCATTTGTCTATGGCCAGATAGTCCCGGGTAAGCCCTTCAGGACTTCAGGAGGATAGCCCCAGGGCTCCCAGCAGACTTTATCCGCAAGCGCGGTATCGTCTTCGGAGGGGGGGGGGGGGTTCGTTGGTTATCCCGCTAATCTTATATCTTTGGGGAGTATACTGTACTGTACTTTTTAGGTCTATTTTTATTTTGGAATAATCGGTGTAAAAAGTATTGTGATAAAGACCCCGCGGGTCTGGAATTGTGGCTTCTGGAATGGCAAATTCCGCAAAGGCGTCCAGAGGGCGATTAGGTCTAGAAAGGTATCCAATTGTGATTAAGACATGCAGTGCGGGAATTTGAGCGTCCAGAGGGCGTTTAGGACAAAGAAAGCCATGTTCAAAAAATAACAAATATATGTCACAAAGATTAATGGTTGCCAAGCTCGCTCAACTGAGACACAGACGAAACCACTTACAGTCGTCTGAAGGGCATTTAGTTGAACGTGAAGATTTTAGACTTCTAAATCTTAATGTTTAGAAAAGTTTTATAAAACGGCTCAGTCTATCCGTCCGTGTCTATACGCTTCTATTTCCAACAATAAGAGATGAAGACAAATGGTTTGCGGCATTCGACTCAGGACACCATGAATACGTGCATAGGCGATTTTGAAGTTTCTACCACTTGCGGTTTTGAAACTGGTTTCAGTTTAGAAGTCGTCTAATTCATTCGCTACCATAGTGAAGGGCGCGTTACTTGTTAATACAATCGATGCATATAAGAGCTGCGTAGTTGTGCGGATTTAAAGCCTTGAAGGTCAATGTTCAACCGTAATTTAGTTTAAATTATCAATTCAAATATTTTGAATACATTTATTTAAAATTTTATTGAGTTTCTTATATCTTAATAACTTCCTGTACTTCTCCAATCTTACTTATGTCGAGTCTCACAACTCCGTGCGTGTTGCAATAAGCTTTCTCTTGACGGTTTTAATTATCTAATCGAAAGTAGTAAAAGATTAGCACAGTTAGCATCGTCAAACATATCTATATGATTTGTTTTAGCGAGATCAAGGTTATTTGGTGAAGGTGAACAGGTCTTTTTCATGTCAAGGTTACACTATTGCTATTTTCAACCGTGTTATATACAAGAATTTGTTTTAGTGCAACACTGGTGGATTTACATAACAATGACATTGAGACTATGTTTAGGAAATAAAATTACGTTCCGGTTCAGTCGAAGTATGATTTAGCTTTTTTTTTTAAAAATAGAACAGAGTTTTTGTAAAGGGTGTGTAATTGTGTATTTCTGGACGGAGTATAAAATTAATGAATCATTCCTTTTTCATTATTGTGTAGTGAAAGGCGCCTTAGCTTTAACTGCGATACGTTTTGGGCTATTTACGATTATGCGACCTTTCCCTTCTCTCTCTCTCCTTCTATATACTCAAACGATTATTATTATTATAACTCTAGTCAAAAATGCTCATCGCGCCCAGGCCCATTCCGGCACTATTAATAAATGTTTGTGTGTGGTTACATTTCGACCGTATTATTGCTTCCTAAAAGTCACCGTTATCCCTAATAGATACATTAACAAGAAAGGCTGAAAAGGTTTCAACAGCAGGTAGCCACAGCCTGCGTCTGTCTACCTCTGTTCTTACTTGAGAGATTTATTCGGTTTGTTTTTAAATTGCTTTGATATATTTATATAGCATAACGAAGTATGAATCGGTAAAATGGAAGATAAAAAATAAATAAAATGTGCGCTATACTATAACTGCTCGGTGGCGTGTATGCGACTGTCGCGCTGAGGTCTCGGGCTCGAATCCTGGGTTGGAACAAATATTTGTGTGATCCACAAATGTTTGTTTCGAAGTTTCGGTGTTTAGTATGTATAATATGAGACAACTGATAAGCATACTTATTTTTTTCTAAATACATACTATTTAGAAAAATATAAGTATGTTTATCAGTTGTCTAGATCCCATAGCACAAGCTTATATTAGTTTAGGGTAAATAGCGTGGTTTTACAAAACGTCTTAAATAACATATTTATTTTACTATCAATTTTACAAATACAGTTCAGGCGTCCATAAAAAAATATTGACAGTTGGTTGACAGTGTGTTTCCTTTCAGAGCCAATAAAAATCGGAAATGAAGAACAAACTGTTGGGTCCATCGCTGGTGGCGGCAGATATGATAATCTAGTGGGAATGTTCGATTCTAAAAATAAACAGGTAATATATTTATCGACTATTTCTATCTACTAAAAAATTATGGATTGTTTAGTCCCTTCTTTTAAGATAAAATGGATATTTTGCAAAATGGACATTATGAGAAAGGGAAATTTTGCGGAAGATACTAACTAACCATCTTCACGCTGTATCCATGACTGTGCAGTTGAGAGGACAGAGCGCCGGGCAGGCGAAAGAAGAATGCATGATTCGCGCTTTCGCTTTCCGCTGATTCATTAATCGTTCCATACATTCATGTCTGGGTATCAATACTTTTGACTTTACCGTTTTTGAGCAATCTGCTCACGTCGTCCTTGTATGTAAGTCTCGGCCTACCCTGACAGAAAAGATAGATACATTTTGCGAAAGGGACATTTGCAACTTCAGACATCTTGCGAAGTGGACGTTTTGGGCGACCTGTCTACAACGATTTACTTTTTCTACTCACCAGTAGGACTAACAATAATGTGTTAATGTTGAAATTGAATCAACTAAACCACTGAAACCCTTTTACTTTATGACTTCACTTTGTTTTCACTTTATGGCATATTCAAAACCATGGAATTGTCGCAAGGCGAAATAGTACAGATTAAAAAAAGAAATAATGTGCATATTTAAGTGGGTTTCATTAAAAATGTGTAGCATGTTCTACCAAATGCTGTATTAATATTGGTAAGACCCTAATAACCTAAATTGTTATATCTCTAGGTTCCATGTGTTGGTGTGAGTATTGGAGTAGAGCGTATATTCTCAGTGCTCGAAGCTAAATTGGCTGCGGGTGAAATCAGTGTGCGTACAAACGAAATCAACGTATACGTTGCGTCCGCGCAGAAGAACTTCCTTGAAGAAAGAATGAAGATTTGCGCAGAGCTATGGGATGCTGGCATTAAGGTTAGATTGTTTCTTTTCAATAAGTCTTAGATGACCTGTTATGTCCTTTGCTTGGACTGTAGAGTCCTGGGTGTTAGAAACCTGAGGGCCGAGTCTGCTATTTAAATCGTGTCGAAATCGTCGCTCAATAGAATATTTATTAGCTATATTTATATTTTTCGATTCACACCCTGGATAAAACTTTGTGTGATGAGCACGATGGTTTATTCTGTGTCTGGGTGTTATTAATCTATAACTAGCTGACCTGTCCGGCTTCGCCCTTGACATACTTCGAACTCTGTGGCACCAATTTAATTCCGTCATTTTTAAAATAATGTATGAACATTTTCGAAATTTGTTGATTACTTCTCCGCTCTCCAGTACGCCCGCACGGCCCGGTCGAATTATGGTTACACGAAATTAATTTCGTTGCGCATTTTGATTTTGTTATAACTCGGATATTCATTTAATTTGCAAGGTGTAAAGGGACAAAATAATCTTTATGAAATGTTGAAGCCAACTAACTTAGTAAAAATGATAAGGATTATTAAATGCATATAATAATAATAAATCTTTATTCATTTAGGTCACAAAGCAACACTTATGAACGTCGAGAATATTGCTTCTACATTTTCATTTACTGCCAGATTCGCAAAGCAATAGGTAGAGCCTGAGGAAGAACCTGGCAATAAAACTCATGGCCACTCTTTTCTAAACGCCAGTAATTACATTAGTTTGATTAACATGATATTTGACCAGTTATATAGTAATGAATTTATACAAACAAAAAAACAAAATCAATATTGTAATTAAAATCATATCAAAATTAGAGCGATTATAGTTGCCGGTTCTAAGGGCAGCCTACCCTTGAAGAAGAAGAATATGGCAAGAAAGTCAATGGATGCCATTTTAAAATGTTGGAATGGCTTACAACATTAAAATTACACTTACATTGTTCCTTTGGATTTATGTGAGAACAGTCAACTAAACTTAAGTTTGCTTTAAATATAAATAAGATTATTTGTAATAACTGCTATAACAGCCATGAGCTGACCAGTCCCAACAGACGGCACCCGTTCACGGGTATGACGCATTATATCAGCCATCGCTCTACTCACCCGTATTATAGGGAATAAGGCGACCCGATATATACGCCACCACTTCCAGGACACTTAGGCGAGCATGACATACTCAAAAACTGCACAGCAACTATCATGTCAATTTCAAAGTAATAAATAATTCTACATGATGCTCACACAATAACAAACTCAAATTACATTGTATATTAGTTAATACCGGGACTAAACGCAGCCAATTTAAAAACCTTTAGTTGTCTGACGTTTCAAATTATTAATAATGTAGAGATGTAAAAATACAACATATATATGCAGATTCAAGGCATATCACAAGATTCATTCGAATCCTAAATAGCTCAAGCGAAGAGCAAGCAACTCATTTCCATTTATATTTATCATTCAAATAATCATTAGTTGAATATAGTATGTTATTCTTAAGAAATAGACATATATCGTCGCGGACTTTTTTGTAGACCTATATTAGATACACAATTGCACCATACATTATTTTGTTATATCTCAAAGGGTTTAGGCAGCGTTTTTGTTGAAGGCTCCCAGACGACTTTTTTTTCCAATATCCCCAACAAATATCGTTATAATTTGGTCAATGTATACAAAAACTTAACAAATTATACATAAAAACCTTCCATAAAAATCACCTTAACTATTAAAAATACCGCATTGTAATTCGTTGCGTAGTTTTAAAGATCTACGCATACATAGGGACAGACAGCGAAAAACTACTTTGTTTTATAATATGTAGTGATATGTATATATTTAGAAATATATAAGTATGTTTATCAGTTATCTGGTTACCATAGTACAAGCTCTGCTTAGTTTGGAATCAGATGGCGTTGTGTGAGCTGTCCCAACAATATTTAATATTATAATTAACTAGATGACCCCACAGCTTCGCCCGTGGAATATTTCGACCTCCAGTCGCACCTATTTAATCCCGTCGCTTATAAATTCTACAATGATTATTTTGACATCAAAATTTTTAGTAAATATACAGAATTTTTTTTACTCAAATACCATGATTTCTATATAAAATCTATATTAAATAACAAATGCCTTTAAAAATTAGATATTCTTACGTCTAGTTAAGAAATAATCCGTCAAAGTGGACCTTGCTCCAAACACAGATCAGATTTACTAGAGATGGTCAGAGGCATTTTTTTAAAGCGTTAGATACTATAGGAGCCGTAAATATATGGAAGAAGAACCTAGCACGATGGACGTCATGGTATTAGGAGCGCGGGCTGCGCAAGTAGCCCGTATGGTACACGACAGGGATATGCCGTATTGCATAGCTATGGCTGACGTCAACGCATTGTATAGACAAGGAATACCAATACAAAAGAAGAACCTCCCCCTGTGAAAAAGCAACCTGCCCCTTGTAAAGGTTCGGAGTACTGAAAGGCTTGGAATGGCACCCGTGTGGTAGCGGGCAAACCACCAAACGATAGCATTCCCAAGGAGGGTTGGTTTCAGGCTGGCGGCCCACCATAAAAACCAAGCCAAATCATTTTGCAGTATGGAATTTAGACATACTGCGCCGACCCTGTAAATTGGGACAAGGGCAAGAGGATGATGATGAATGATGCGTAATATTTGCCCGATTTGTCGACATTTATGACTACTGCTCTGCTCTCCAGTGTAGTAGCGTAATGATATATAAGCCTATAGCCTCTTCGATAAATGGGCTATCTAATACAAAAATAAATTTTCAAATCCGACCAGTAGTTCCTGAGATTAGCGCGTTCAACTAAACAAACATACAAACTCTTCAGTTTTATAATATTAGTATAGATTATTATTATATACGCTCAATACAATAGCACCGGTACAATTTCGACAGCTTTTCGTGATCTACTCTTACAATCGTACTCTAATAGACTTCTATCGGTCGGCCGATAGAATTCTACTAACACGTACCGCGCCAGTGGCCGCTAGTCAGTTGCATTTTTGAAAGTAACATTTTGACAGCCAAAAACTTCGATTCTGTTTCTATTCTATTCTACGGCTTGTCAATAGTATTCTCGGCCCCCAGGACCCAACAATATTTATTTATCTAAAATAAAATAATACTATCCTTTTATCATTTCAGACTGAGCAATCGTACAAGAAAAATCCAAAAATGCTGACCCAATTACAACATTGTGAAGAAAATGGTATACCATTTGCTGTTGTGTTGGGAGAATCTGAGCTAAAACGTGGTGTAGTTAAAGTACGAAATATCACCACGAGACATGAGGATGAAGTTCCTAGGGAAAAACTCGTTCAAGAGCTTACATCTAGAATAGCTGAACTAAGTTTAAAACAAAATGGCGCCGTGTAAAGACTTAAAATGCGTTGCGATTATTGCACAGTCTAATTTGGAAATCTCTAGATTGTATATGGCAAGTTGTTCATTTTTTGGTTTGATGCGTCTCTAAGTTTGAAATTACGTTTCAATGTATGACTGTACTTCGCTTCGTTACGAATTATCAAAGTTCTAGAACAAATGTTTTCGGTTTATTTTACCTTAGCTGGCTATTACATTATATAAAATTGTTTAAATTACCATCATACAGCTAAATAGCATATTTTTAATTATTATCATGTAGGCATTCACAAGAAAGAATTTTGATAGCCGCCTTCTCTAAGGGGATATACTACCGGGGGTTTAAAGTATCTCGATGACACAACGCGTCACAGAGTATATATTATTTCAATAAAAAAAAATTGGAAAACAAATGATATCCACCAATCCGCTGTCAAAATAGACAGGACTTGAAAAGACTGTGCCGCTATGATTGGTCACGCACGTAATATCATGAATAACATTGGTCGATATAAAACATGGCCGGCAGCAAGGAGCTAAGCCAATCAGCATGCGTCATGCGTATAAATGTAGTAACGTGAAACGTAGTATTCATTCTTCTGCTGAAGTAAAACTGCTACGTTCAAGAAGATGGAGTGTCGTACTAGTATGACCTGAATTTATAAGGGACACCGCATACTAGCTACTTTTAACATCGGCGACCGATTTAGTAGTTTTTTTAGAAGTTAAATGCAGCGATCGAGCTCTTCCTACGTTACACTCAAAAACGCTTGTCACGGCGATTGAATCGCTAAATCGTAGAAGTTGGTGTCGCGCGACTTTGATACTACGCCCGAACGGGGAAAGTCCCGAAATCCCGATGCAGAATCACAGCAGTTCCAAAACGCGCTATGTCGATGCTGCCTGAACGCAGAAGCCAACAAGACGCGATTCAGACTCGACACAGCAATCTGCGGTGTCCCTAACTTTTATAAATTACCCTGACGATATCTGTATTCGCACAGAAAACCAAAACGTGTAATATTTTCGCTATTATACATTACATGAAATTGTCACCGACATATAAACAATTGTTTTTTACTCAATGATATTGACTGCCATTGTTATGGTTTACTAAAGTCGAGATTACATTATATTTATCTATTTTAGATTCGTGTCTTCATTATATTATGTTCCAATTTCTATGCCTCTAGTTGTAAAAAATATTCGCTCCAAATTTTGCATATGTATGCTAACTAGAGATTTTCTGATTGAAGTTACTTAATTTATTACATTTAAGAGGATTATTAGAAATTTTCAAAATTTTTCTTATATTTTCTTTGCTAATATGTATGTGGTTAAGTCGGGTACTGCCACTAGTATTATGTTAAGTGTGTATTGTGTGTTTAGCATTAACTACTAAGTAGCTACTAGTTTGCTGTTTATTCAACTTTATGTTCTTTCATATAGCAAAGATGACAGTACGTTAAAATTATGTCATGTTATTTTTAACAAGAGCCTTCTATTTTTTTTGTTTATGTATACATCCGATTTGTGATTGCATTAGGTACACCCACAGACATATAATACAGTAAGCAGACCCAACAATAGCGAAAAATAGCGTAGCCTATTACACACACATAGACAGGTTACCTTAGTTATTTCTGGTGATTTATTTATAGTGAAACTTCATCCATCTATGCACAACACCTTTTTGTATATTTTTTGTAACATTTTACAATAAATTTATGTAATATTTTCACTCCGACACATAAATCTTTGATTTAAAGATGACAGCGGCGGTTGTCATTACAGGTTTGTAGCTTACTTGTAGTAGAAAAATTGGCTACGCGCTGTTCGCTGTCAATGTGTGAGTTAGGTGTAGCTACACAGGAATAACAAAGATAGCATTATACAACAAATAGCAAGAGTGAAAAGGATGAAGTATTGCTCCATAGGCAAAGAAATATGTTTGGTCTGCTTACTCTTGTACGTCTGTGGGTACACCTCTATTTGAATCATTTCATTGTCCCTGCACTTTAATATATTCCCAAGAACGACTTTAAACAATTAACGCGCTCCTCACTATCGTAGCGAAGAAATCAGACGACTTTTAAACCGGAACAGTTTCAAAACCGAAAGTGGTAAAAACTTCAAAATTGCCTATGCACATGTTCATGGTATCCCGGATCGAATGCCGCAAACCTATTGCCTCTATCTCTTATGATTCTTGAGAAATAGATATGTAATTTTTTTCTTGGGGACAATGTAAGCATCATATCAGTCGCCTGAGGCTAACATACTGTTTTGTGTTGGTGACTTCTCCGAACTTGTACAAGTGTGTAAGTGTAAGTTATAAATGTATATAATCATTGATGTCGGTCGAACTTAGTAATACTACTAACTCGTCGGACAGTGTTCCGCATTTCAGAGTTTCCTGTTTTCATTCTAAGTGATGGCAGTTGTACGACTACTTTCGCCATGATGTCTATTTTTTTGTTAAATTTCTTTCATTGTGTTTTTTTATTCGTAGCTAAACCATGGAAATCATAAAACAGTAGAAATGGCATGCGGGGACACTTGTGTGTCGCCGCGACATGCTCATCTAATAAGTACGATTAATACCTGCACTAGTCCTGGGGGCCGAGTCTACTATCGACAAGCTGTAGAATAGAACAAAAATCGCTGTATTTAGCGGCCACCAGCGCATTACGTGTTAGAAGAATTCTATCTCTTGGACTGCCTCTTCGGCGCGGTGGGAGTGCATCCGACTGCTACGCATGAGGTCGTGGGTTCGATTCCCACCCAGGATAAAACTTTGTGTGGTGAGCACGATGGTTTATTCTGTGTCTGGGTGTTATTTATCTATAATATGTATGTATTTAGAAATATCTAAGTATGTTTATCACTTATCTGGTTACCATAGTACAAGCTCTGATTAGTGTGGAATCAGATGGCTTTGTGTGAGTATTCCCAACAATATTTTTTTATCAGCCGACCGTTAGAAGTCTATCGGAGTACGATTGTGATAGGAGACTACAAAAACTGTTAAAATTATACAGTTGGTATTCTATTGAGCTACGATTTCGATTCTATTCCGACACGATTGAAATAGCAGACTCGGCCCCCAGGAATCGCGTACCGAAGAGATAAAATTCAGTTTTTACATGAATACTCTGTATTTTAAGCAAACTTCGCAGTAGGCGTTTAAAGATCTATTCGGCGCTCCATTTGCGATAATCTTGAGCATGTTTCGGTGACATACGAATGTCCCCGCATGCCATTTCTCCTGTTTTTACGATTTCTTTGAGGAAAATGCTTTATTCTGTGTATGTATACACACCTTTATAAGGGCTACCGTAGTAGACCTAGGGAAGCGTGGCGCTGTTACTAGAAAGAAAGATATCAATTATACTAAATCTAAACTACATAGTAATACAGCTCTAAATACCATGTCATATGAATTCGTCGCATGAAGAAGAAAGATTTAGTTGAAATGTGTGTAGGCTTAAATATAGTTTTTTATTTGTTTGATTGTATGTATTTGAGAGTCTATAAAAATGGCTTGTGTTTGTATTCAAGCATTTATTTAATGGTTTACATCTATAGAAATAACGAAAACAGCTATACTGGTAATTTTCTTCACGATTTTATAAAAAGGATACGGTAAATTTACAACGATTACGCATAAAAAGTAAAGACTTTATTTGTCATTTTAATATGCTAATTCATGAAACTTATAAAATAATTGAAAAGGTTATGTTAGCGTTTAGTTTATAGCATACTAAAATTTCTGTAGTAATTTATTTTAGTTTTCTAAAGCTTCCAAGTCTATTTGGTTTCTCTTGTCCCATGGATTGGACGTTGCGTCCTATTGATTTACTAAGCACAGACTCGGGATTGTTGAATTTTGTGCCGAAACGGTTTATGTAACTGTTAATAAAAATTAAGTTTTACTGTTTGTATATCTGGATAGAATAATAATAAATAAAGTGAATGTAGAAAATATATTTTTATTAAGCTCCTATAAGTCTGGGTCCGCTGCAGCATATTTTCGTGTTTGTTAACACTAACATATTTTACAAACATGTTAGAGGCCTAACAGTTTTGTTAGGAAAAAACACTCTAAACACGTTTGCCGCAACGAATGGATAACATGTTTGGTAAACATGTTTTATTGGAAAATTGGCGTGCGGACCCGGCCTAACACTATCCCCCTGAACCTCAATTCTAGTGCTTTATGTTAACACAAGCCACTGACATTCCAAAGTCACTTAAAACGGGCATATTTTAAGTACTATACATGTTATACATGTATATTGTTTATTTTCACTCTAAAACAATGCCATTTATTTTGAGAGCTTAACAAAATTTCTCAAAGTAAATGTCATTTTTAGAGTGATAATTCTATTTTTCGTGGCTTTAACTACATAAATGGAAGATCCTCCGAGCACGTGACCAGTCACAGACGTGACTTAGGCGATAAACTACGAGGAGACGATCACGCCAGGACGTTGGACGAACCTATCTTTGTGAGAAACTTCACTCGTTTCTCCACAGTGGTGACCACACGGTGAATGAAAGAAGCCTTCACCAAAAAGATTAGTAGCTTCCATTCGCCTCCATAACATCACTAAACGAATTAAGTCTCAATCAGCCAGTACCCCCAGCTTCATCGACTGAATAATTGTTTGAATGGAATTTATTGCGAAACAACATTTTGATGAAAAACACTTTTTCGAAAGACATTGAAACTTAATTTTATGATTAAAAATTAATTCTTAAAATATTATGTACCTACTTAACGCAAACAATCATGACTGAAGAAAGGAAAATAATCATGACTAATAACTATGACTGAAGAAAAGAAAATAATCATGACTATACCAACTATACTATGACTGAAGAAAGGAAAATAATAATGAGCTAAGCACTCGTAACTGCTCGTGCTGTAAACGATCAGTCTTAATCAATTATCACTATAACTGATCTTCTGGTGGGTGATCGCTTTGTGGTATTCTATTCACAAGCGTTTCAGTGCTTCAAAGTTAACATGGCAGCCGTTTAGCTAAGTTGATGGCCATGGGTAACTACAAAATTTTAACAGCAGGACGTCACAACCGTCGTCTGTGCATTTCAACACGTCTCGCCACCTTACGAAGGACAAAACTGCTTACGATGAAATCTGGCCTTAGGTATTTGTGGGACATAATGTGGGAATTTTTTTTTCACACCGCCGTCTAACCCAAAGTAAGTTAATATAAGCTTGTATAATATGCCTCTGCCACCGTTTCAGGCATAAAAGGTGTAAATAAATAATGAGTTAGTGCAAAAGCAAAAATAGTACCCCTAATATCTCGCGCAAACATAGAAGCTATGTACGCTTGTCGTATGTAATACTTTATAGTTACTAGGTACTTAAGGTAAAAGGACCTAGTTATTAGTCATGATTATTATTTTTATGTTTGGGTTTGGTACATACAATTTTCAGAAGTAATGTTTAATCATAAACTCGTTGGAAAGAGCTGTCCAACGTTTGAGAACAAAGGGTTGTTTTGAAATAAACTCCATTCGGACAATAGTTCCTTACGAATAATAGAACATTTGTCTATAGAAAATTACGGATGCGTCTGGATAAGGATGGTGCTACATTTACTCACATCAGCTCCAACGAAATATGAAAGTCAATGTACAATAGCTCAACGACTTATCTCGGTTAAATAAAATGGTTTTTCTGGGGGCATTGACTGTTTCTGTGGCGCGGTGGGAGTGTAGCCGACTGCTACGCAAGAGGTCCCGGGTTCGATTCCTGGGTCGGAACAAATATTTGTGTGATCCACAAATGTGTGTTTCGGAGTTTGGATGTTTCCTATGTATAATATGTATGTAATTAGAAATATATAACTATGTTTATCAGTTATCTAGATCCCATAACACAAGCTAATATTAGCTTACTTTGGGCTAGATGGCGCTGTATGAAAAGTGTTATTTATTTATTTAATATTAGGTAAAGAAAAAAACTTGACCTAAAGCCAAATATTGCCATTTGGGGTGTCTACCTCTGACGGGAGTATAATGTAACTATACGAGAAGGTTATATTCCAATTTCTATTAAACTAGGTGACCCCCCGGCTTCGCCTGTGACATACTTTGAACTCCCGTCGCACCTATTCAATCCTGTCGCTTATAAATTCTACAAAAATGCATAAGAATTTCCCTGATTTGTCGACATTGATGATTTTACTGCTCCGCTCTCCAGTGTAGTAGCGTGATGATACAAATCGACGAATGTAGCCTTTCTCGATAAATAGGCTATTCGACACAAAAAAAAAATTCTTATCCGACCAGTAGTTCGTGAGATAAGCGCGTTCAGCTAAACAAACCAACTCTGCGGAAGCTTTATAATATTAGTATAGATATATACTCGTACCTACAACTATTTGACGCCCGCGGCTTCGCACGTGTGATGTAGTTTTCCCGTTCCCGTTTCCCACAGGAACTTGTTCCCGGAATAAAAAGTAGTCTTAAGTGTTATTCTGATGTGTAAGCTATATTATTGTAAAGTTATATCAAAATCCATTCAGTAGATTTTACGTGAATGAGTAACAAACATGAACCCATACTTAAAACTTTCGCGTTTATAATATTAGTAGGATTGACGGTCTTTCCGTAAAAAGGTGTCATACGAGTATAACGTGGACGAATGATAATGCAGTGACATAAAACATTTTTGAAAAATCCACACAAGTGTCTTCAATTCTTCTTCATTATAATGCCTTCACTATTTTATTGTAACGGAATTTTGAGTCGATCTGTTTCACTGCTCACAATGGTTAGGTAGGGTAACCACTTTCGATCACTTGTCTCCCTCCAAAGTGATATAAAAATAAATAGGTAGTTAAGATGTCGCTGCTTAAATACTTACAAAATGTAATTTAACCGTATATTATTTGATATATCTATCACGCCTTATCCCCGAAGGAGTGGCAGAGGCATACATATTGTATGCCCACTTTTCACCATGTGTATTCCTACCCCACGTAATAGGTGGCGAGCCCATTGCCGTGTTAAAACAGACAGACGCAGGCTGTTGAAATTTTTCAAGCCGCCCATAAGGCCTTCAACTTGACTTAACGACTGCCATGTTACTGGAAACCGGGACCAACGGCTTAACGTGCCTTCCGAAGCACGTAAACGCTCGCAAATGTAAATGCCACAAAGTGATCACCCATCCCAGGAACAGCCATAGTGAAAGTTGCGTAACTCAGTGATCGTTTACAGAACACTGAGGCCGCGGGGCCACGAGCGCTTATTATTTGGATAAAGATTTTATCAGGTTGACAACATTCATCGTTAGTATTAAAATTTTATGTTTGCTTAGAAAATTTTGAACAGTCTCCCTGCCATTATTGACGCTGACTGTATGTACATGGGCGTACCCAGGATCTGTAAAAATAGGGGCGTTAATGTTATAAGTTAGACGTAGATTTCGGTGTGTAAGTGTGTCTGTCTGTGGCATCGTAGCTCTTAAACGGACAGGTTGATTTTAGGAGTTAATATGGGTCCAGCTGTGTAAGTGTATCACCTTTTTTTTTTCTTACTGTGATTACTCTGTTAAGTGCTTAAAGCGTGCCAGTATAATCGTTAAATGACTATTAATAGCCAACTTTGACCTAATGCTGCAATAAAAATGATCACCCGAGAACCCGACTCTTCGAAAATTCACAGCAGACATGGTGTTTGGGTTCAATAGTACCTACTTTCTAAGGGTTGTTCCTTAAAATACAAGTATATATAAAAATTAAAATTTTTGATTTTGAAATTAATGTTTTTTTTTTATTTGCTTATGTTCAAATCTAAATGTATAGATAAATAAAATTAAAATGTCTGTTCGTAATTCCAAATTTACAGATTTTCACTACAGAAAAAGTCTTTATTTTGCATAGACCATTTTAACGGCGCTTACAAAATGTCATACACTAGTTTAAAGATAAATTTAATATTTTTAGAGTGACCACCGGTTCGGAACGCGGCCTAACTCAGAAGAACCGGCAAGAAACTTAGGAATGTTTTTTTTGATGGCCTATTTACAATTTAATTTCACTTTGCCAGCAGATCATTTCTAGGCGTCCTTGTCCTGCAAATAGTCTTTAATAGCGTAATAACCTTTTTCATAAAACTTTTTTATTAACAGAAGAAGAATTTGAAGACGTGGTCGACAGCTTTGCGCCTTATTCTATAGTGATGTAATTTTCTGCACAGCGTTTCATGCTGAACGCAATCAAAAGCTTTGAATAGATCGCAGAATACACCTAATGCATCTTGCTTGTCTTCAGATTTTGATAAATCAAATACGTTTTTACATAACAATAAAACAATTTTTAAATGTGTATCTCTGTCTGTATGTTCCGGCTAATCTCTGACACAACTAAACCGATTTTAACGGGACTTTCACTGGCAGTCTTATTATATGTAGAAGAAATAACTCAGGCTACTTTTGTCCCGTTCTTTAGTTTAAACCGCTGTGCGTCTACTAGTAAATAAGAAATACATATAAATTAAAACAGGTACCTATTATTTATATAATTTCTTAAACAACTATGTTTAGTACGCTGGATGACCCACTGTTTTTACAGAAGCAGGTCTAAGACGGCGGCTTGACCTTGAAATTTCACGCTCGCCTCACCGCCTCAAAAAGCGGGATCCAAATCCCTGGGTACGCCCATCAGTATGTACCTACCATTATGCATTGTAAGTCTATACTACCTACTTTCAATACTCTGTCAACTAGTCTAAGAGCCAGTGAAAAGCTACCTATATGTATTTGACCAAACCTGGGGTAACCAGCGTGTGAATGCATTGTAGATGATCCTATAGTTCCATAAACATAGTAGTCACGTAGACTCTCCAATCTTCGATCCCATTGTTCAATGCACTCTTCTAATGTAATCCTTAACCCCTTACCGCATACGAATCTATATATTATTTATTATTATTCTCTTTATTAATTAAATACACATATAAATAACATTTTTAAATACACTATATAAAACAAATCTATTTAAAAATATAAAAAATAGCATCCCACCGGTATCGGGTACAGGGACCAAGCTACCGGTGGTCAGGGCTGCAGAGACAGGAACTTTCGCACAATACGTGCCGTGCCCAGGAGAACCGCCTTTTGCATCAAGCCCTTGACCCAACTGCCTAACGCGAGGCTCTTGGCAATCAAACCATGGGCCGATACGACTATCGGAACAATAATCGCTGAATCCACATGTCGACAATCTCGTGAGCAAGGTCCAAATATTTTGTTTATCCTTTTCTGCTTTTACGAGATTCTCGTCAGGAGGTATAGTTATATCAACGATTAATGCGAGGCGCTCTGACTGATCTATTACCACTATATCAGGCTTATTGGCTACAATAGTCCTGTCAGTGATAATAGATCGGTCCCACTACATCGTGACGCGACCATTTTCTAGAACTGGGACGGGCGCATACCTATAAGACGGTACCTCTGAATCGACTAGATTATATTTTTGTGCAAGTTGCTGATGGACAATCCTGGCCACTTGGTTGTGCCTATGCAAATACTCGCCGTTGACAAGACGAGAACAACCAGAAATTATATGTCTAAGAGATTCGCCAGGTAGGTGGCACGCCCTACATATTGCAGCCGTACCATCTCTCAGAATATACTTCCGATAGTTATTCGTCATAACAACTTCGTCTGTAATTGCACAGACAAAACCCTCGGTTTCTCCAAATAGATCACCGAAACGTAGCCAGGAAACAGATGCTAATAAATCTACATCGGGCCCATGTTAGGCCCGATGAAATTGTCCATGCAGCTCTTTACTCTGCCATATCCTCTTGCGATCGTCAGTACTAAGTAGTACTGGTTTGCGCCAGTTCTCTTTGGCAAGAGCGAGTGGGGTCAGTCCGTTATCTACTGCTACCACATCTCTATGCATACCCACGCTAGTATGAAGAAAATATTCTCTAAGGTTGCATATCTCACGGTTATGCAAAGTCTTGGCGTTTAAAAAGCCGCGACCTCCACACTTCCGTGGGATATACAACCTCATTACAGAAGAACGTGGGTAATGCATCCGATATGTGGTTAACAATGAACGGACTTTCCTAACCAGGGTGTCTAACTCAGTTTGAGTCTATCGTAGTATGCCGAAGGAGTATACTAAGACTGGCATGGCCCACCCGTTTATAGCGCGCACCTTGTTGCCGCCTGATAAAAGACTTTTTAGTACTTTTTTCAGGCGACCTAAGAAGCGATCTTGTCACGTTCGTTTCATGTCAGTCTCAGTAATACCCAATGCTCGCGATATACAGAGATATTTATAGGTTTCAGTCGCGGAAAGGGACCTAAGTTTTGTGAAATCTGAAAGATTAACTCCTTCAGATTCCACAATCCGCCCCTTCTTAACATGCATGACAGCACACTTATCTACACCAAACTCCATTTTGATTGAATTACTAAAAGTTTCTGTGACCTTTAGTATCTCAGTCAAATGGGATTCGGTGGAGGCAAATAATTTCAAGTCATCCATGTAAAGAAGGTGCGACACAACTTGACCTCCTCTCCGAAACTGATAGCCTAGCCCTGAATCCTTCAGTAAAGTACTTGAGAGGATTCAGTGCTAGACAAAACCATAAGGGACTCAAACTGTCACCCTGAAATATACCCCTCTCGATCTTGACAGATTCACCATTCCCAAAAACTTGACGACATCCTGGATAAACAAGAGCCGTTCTCCATTGCCCTATACATGCCTTCAAGAAGGTGCACAGAGTTGTATCAACTTTGTACAACTCTAGCACCCTCAACAACCATGTATGAGGCACAGAGTCATATGCTTTCTTGTAATCAATCCAGCATGTCGCCAGATTTCTCCGGTTACGGCGGACCTGCTGATTAATGACCATGTCAAGAATAAGGATTTCTTTAGTACCACGTGACCTGTTTCTACATCCATTGTGAGAGTTGGACATTATGGAATTATTTTCAATATGGGTGGTTAATTTTACTCTCAAGATAGATGTAAGAAGCTTATAGACCGTAGGTAAACAAGTTATCGGCGGTCTATAATTTTTAGGGTCTGTGGTACCTACTAGCTGAATTATAGAGAAGGTGAGTGATGCCTAAGGTCATAAAAGGTGAAAGCAACCCAGACTCAAGTGACGTTTGAAAGCAAGATGCCAAACAATCATGTGAGCTATGGAACCATTTCAGCCAAAAATTGTGCAATTCGTCCGGCCCAGGTGACTACTGGCTACATCATCCAACGTTATTATTATTATTGGTTCCATAGTTGGAAAGGACTCACATGACAATCCGACATCCCGATTCCACTCATCCTCAGTATGACTAACAGGCGCCGACCAAATACCTCGCCAAAATGAATTTGTGGCTTCAGCATCGAGTAGGCAAATGTCAGTCACATGAGAATCAGGCTACTCCTCTCGTTTTATTGGAACGAACGATTTTGAGTATAGCTATCTACTCTCTTCCTGTATCGTCGTATACGATTTGCCCACGCATAAACTTTCTGCTGGTGGTCAATACGTTCTGTGACCCGTAAAGAATATTCGCAAGGACCAATATCAGTCCCTGCGAACGTCCGGGTCACAATATTATTATTATTATAAAATTATAGATTATAAAGCTGAAGAGTTTGTTTGTTTGTTTGGTTGAACGCGCTAATCTTAGAAACTACTGGTCGGAATTGAAAAACTCTTTTTGTGTTAGATCGCCCATTTATCGAGGAAGGCTATATATCATCATGCTACTACCCTGGGCAGCGGAGCAGTAGTGATATATGACGAGAAATCGGGCAAAACTTTATGCATTATTGTAGAATTTATAAGCGACGGGATTAAATAGGTGCGACGGAAGTTCGAATTATGCCACGGGCTAAGCTGTGGGGGTCATAATAATATAAAGTTAACTATACTAATATGTGTTGGATAGCGCATTTATCGTGGAAGTCTATAGGCTATATCATCACGCTACTACCCTGAAGAGCAGGGTAGTAATCAACAAATCGGGCAAATATTCATACACAATTGTAAAAGTTATAAACGACGGTATTGAATGGGAGTGACGGGAATAAAGGCGTGACTGATAAACTGACCCGAGTTCGAAGTTTGTCACGGGCGAAGCCGCGCGGGTCAGCTAGTCTATATATAGATGCCAAAGTTTATCATTTTTTTTATAGGCATAACATTCGTTAATCTGAGTGCATACGAAGTCATATAATAATATGGCAACGATAAAAAACTATTAATGTATAAGTAATTGATTTTTGATTTGATTTTACTATAACTTAACTATCTTCACGCTGTATCCCTGTCGGGGTAGTCAGAGAGGACAAATCGCCAGGCATCGCGATCCATGCATACTTCTTTCGCTTCTTGTAGATTCATTAATCGCTTCAAACATGCACGTCTCTTATGACTCTTCCGTTCTTGAGCAATCCGCTCACGTGGTCTTCATATGTAAGTCTCGGTCTACCTTGACTCCTTCTGCCCTCTACTTTCGCACAATATATATTCTTCGTCAATCGTTCCTTACTCATTCGTTGAACGTGTCCAAACCAACGGAGCACGCCCTTTTCCAGTTTAACGCTGACACTTTCACTCAAACCTGCTATATTGCGTATCACTTCGTTGCGTTTTCGGTCGGCCAAGGTTACGCCGCACATTTTTCGAAGTGATCGCATCTCCACAGCATTTCGCTTACTTTTATGCATCTTCTGACATACCCAGGTTTCGCTGACGAAAAGCAACGTTGGCAATAGCACTGCGTTATGAATAGCGAGTCGTGCTTCTTTTACGATGCTTTGTCGCTTTAATAATTGGGATAAAGCACCGTTTACTTTGTTTCCGACAATTACTTGCCGTTCTACATGCATATGCGTGTAGCTTTTATGTTTACCCAAATCTCGCACTTAGTTCTTACGTCTTTTCTTTCAAATACCAGAACCTTAGTTTTACTTGCATTCAAGCGAAAGCCCTTTCTTTCACACTCCTCTTTCATATTAGTGACTAACGCATGAAGGTCGGCTTCTGATGTGGCCATGAGCACCGCATCATCAGCATACAACAGACAATTTACTGTTAAGTCACCCAAATTCACACCCATATCACAATCTTCCAACTTCTGCAGTCAACTGTCCAGATACATTATGAACAACCAGGCAGACATGACACAATCCTGTTTGACGCCTGTACAGACGTCGAAAAGAGGTGTCACATCCCCCCCTACTCCCACGCAAGCCTTACAGTCCCTATAAAGCGACTGTATTGCTCGCAGTAGCGAGCCCTCCCTCCATATCCGGGCAGCAAGTCCCACAGAGTTTCTATCACAACGTTATCAAATGCTTTCTCTAGATCCACAAAAGCGCAGAAAACCTTCTGGCTAACAGCCAGAAACTTCTTCGCGATCATGCGGAGAGAAAACACTTGATCCACGTCGGAATCCCGGAATCCACATTGAGCCTCCCACAAATACTTTTCAGACTTTTCTTGCATTCTTGCCGTTATAACCTTTGCATACACTTTACTAGCTAAGCTGACCAAGCTGATCGCCCTGTAGCTGGAGCAGTTTAGGCGAGAGCCTGCTCCAGACCATAGCGCAAGCATCCCACCCGGGAGCTCCTAGACTTCGCTGCCCTTGCGCTTGGTCTCTGTCAAGCACACAACATCAAATTTTCTCTCTTTCATTACATCCATTAACACATTCATCTTCTCTTCCATTCCTCCCTTTACATTCCACACAGCTACCCTGCACTCCGTCCTCCACTTCCCGCCGTTTCGGGCCGCGCGTGTGGCGGTCCCCTACGCCGCTCTGGCACACACTTTTCGGTGTGCGTTTCGACTGCCCGAATTTGTCCAATCAAAAAAAGCACTCCGTCAAAAAATTGTCGAAATTTGTCAAAACCGAATATTTCGTGAAATATTGCTCTAGAGCTTATACTTCTTTTTTCGAAAATTTTTGACAAATTCAATCTTTAATTGACAAAAAGAATTAGATTTCTAACCCATGTAGTTGCTGAGATCTCCGTGGCCGCGCAATCCTCCACGTTTCGTTCGCGCGACCAACTTTAAATCCTAATATCTTCTTTATATCGCATTCGGTTTTGACAAATATCGACAAATTTTTGACGGAGTGCTATTTCTGATTGGACACCGTGGCGGAGCAATCGAAACGTACACACTTTTCGCACCAGCGGGAACAAACTAGTGTGCGTCGCCTCGGGGGCACGCCCAGCATGGTTCGCCTCTGTGGCACTCGTGTCGGAGTAGAATTGCAGCCTTGGCTGGCAGGGATGGCGAAGGGCACGCTTCTACTTTTCATCCCCATCATCACTTCATACCAACAACACACTTCATACCAATCATCACTATTTAAGCCTAATAAAACACGATTTTGCAGTTAAATATTTTTTATTGCATCTCTGTAATAATCCATGGGGTAAGGGATTAATGTTAATGTAATGATTAGTGTACAATATAGAATACTCTATTCTATTTGGTAAAGATATTTGTACTTTAGTACCTACCTACCTACAGCTAACTAATTAAACAGTATTTAAAGGTAGGATGTAGCAATGACCTTCTAATTTGTGTTCCCGTTCAGTTTCCATTGACCTCGATCGGCTTGTCCTACGACATGTCCGCGTGCTTCTAGTTCCATAATATGATGTCACGGACGCCCAAGTCAGTTGTTCGCGTCATTGTTCTCACCACAGCTTCTGTGGTTCCTGTCATTGTACCTTAATGCGCCATGAAGTTTAACACGATTCTCGTTGATATAAAACTCTTCATACAATTCAATACCTGCTTATTGTCAGTTTTACTGGTTTACTGTTAACATCAATAGTTTTATCTGCTATGAGATGATTCTCCGGCATAAATATTCCTTAAATTTATTAACTTGTGTTCTCCTATTAATATCGGAATTAAGGGGATCGGTGTTAAAAGAAGCGTTAGAAGAACATTTGAAGGATATTGCACATGATGACGGAGCAGAATCTATCAAACATGACAAGCATAAAGAGGAAAAGGTCATTCAAGAAGAAAACCAAACAAATGATAATCATAAACACCAATATTCGAAAGTTAATGACGAGGCTAAATATTTGAAAAAAGAGCATGACTCTAAATCTGCAACAGAAAACGATGCATATAAGGGATTTGATAGCAAAAAAGATAAGGCAGAGGACAGCGAAGCGAAAGGTTTTAAGAGAGGCCACAAAAAAGGACACCATAAGCAAGGATTTCAAAATTCATATCATAAGGATGAGTCATCAAATAAAAGTACTTATTTTGATGATTTCAATGATGAAGGTGATCAAGCCCAATATAACAGTAGGTTAAATTCCCATGACAATCAAGGAGGAAGAACTTATCAGGGATCTAACAATAAAGGTACAGAACATCTAACAGATAATTATCGAGGAGGTGGTTACAATAAATACGGTGACACTGGAGTCAAACATTTGGATCATCAAAACTATGGAAAAAAATATCACTTAGATGACAGATTGGATCATAATAAGCATCGTAATAATCAAAATAATTATGACAGGGGTAATATACGGAATCGTTATGCGCATCACGCACCACACCCACAGCACCCACAACCAGCATGGGATTGGCAACAATGGGAGGATAGGAGAGGTCTGGAACGCCCTGGTTGGCAAGCAGCTCCAGGTTGGGAAAGAGAACCTAACTGGCAAAGAGATCCTGGTTGGGAAAGAGAAGCAGATTGGCAGAGAGAACCTAATTGGCAACGTGATCGCGGATGGGAAAGAGACTACGGTGGTCCAGGTTACTATGACGATAAAGGTTTCCGCCATGAGGGTGGCTATGGTTACGGCCCTAATCATGGTTTCGGCTATGGGTACGGAGAATCACAAGTAAATCCAGTAGCGGAAATACCTAAAAATGCACCCGTAGTAGCTCATAGAAAACAGACTATAACTATATATGAAGATCCGAGATACGATGGTAAGGATAAAGGTCAATTAAGACGAGAGGAAGGGGATTACTTAGAATTAGAGTATAAGCCGAGTAGTCATCGATATGCAAGTTACGACGATACGTATTACAACGCTCCTGGTAATCGAGAAGGAGCCGTAGAAGCTAGTAAAATTAATAGATTAGTTTACAACTATAGGAGGCAATAAACGTAATCGGAGCCTTTCTGTATCGAAATTCAGAGTTTATGGTTAGATCAATGTTAGATTTTATTAAGTACATATATTTAGCAATTGTTAGTGTAGTTTTTGTATGGTTATCATAAGATGTCTCTTTAAGTTCACATGAAAATTGACCATGTTGGACATGTCGTTCCTGAATGTAAAAGATTTTTATCTTGTGGTAACTAATGTTAGTTATCTATAAGATGATTCAAGTCAAAGCTGAAGCAGTTGACTTGTGGGAAAGGTGTTGGGTAAATTATTAAATAACTCCATAAAGATCACATTTTTAAATAAAAGTATTATAAAATAATATATATTTTTAGTGATTTCTTTCTCTATAATTTGTGCCTTTGCCGAAATGTACAACGACAGAGTTATGTGAATATTAAATTTATGGGTATTGACAAATATCCAGTGAAGCGTGGAAGGCAAATATGTAGTAAAACTTTGAAGCGTAGATTCCTCCGGGCAGTTGGTACGTGACGCTTGGATGGCCAGTCAGTCGGGCGCCATATTTCAATATGCTACAAGTGTCACAGTTGAATGGGTAAAGCTTTCGACCATGACGACACGAGAAGCGTGCTAAATCGGTGCCTTTGGTCCGCTAAAAAACACTCATCAATGAGTTAACTGTATCTATATTCAAGAAAAATGTAATGTAAGTAATCCTTTTTTGTAACCCTGTAATTAGGTACGTACTTACATACTTTTAGAAATATATGTATGACAATATTTTTATGACTACCTAATTCAGCTCTGGAAATTTTAGAGTTGTCAAATCTGTTGTTATTATAATACCTATGACAAGTAAGTATTATATATTAATTACAAATTGGTCAACTCTATCATCTAGGAACTTGCCAATATGTATGAAAAATGTACCGATGCTTGATTTCCTACTTGGTTTAGTAGCAACAAGCTCTTGTTATCTTCATCTTAATGTATTATCCGTTGTTTCAACCCATACCTGGATTTAAGGTCTGGGGTTCCATTTTATTTGGCTACTAGGAGCAGCAAAACGTATGGATATAATTTTTGGCATTGTTAGGAACGACCGCCGTCTGACCTGGTAGCTATCCCGGAGATCATACGTGGCACCAATGCAAGTAATAAAATGACAGCAATTGTTGGACGGGTTTATCAGTACTATTGACATTACATTAAATTAAAGTAATTTATTCGTGCCCGTAGTCGTACATACAAGGGTGTGTTGGGACTCCGATACTAAAAAGCTTGTAAACGAATTGGAGCAAAGAAATTGACCGATTACCAAAAGACGGAAAGAAATTACAGTACTGTATTGATACACACCTTAATTATTGGTACCTATTGATGTTTTTAGATACTGTCATAGCAGATTAAGACGTGAAGAAAATCTTTCTCCGAGTACCTAGTACCGAAACTAATTATTTTAAATTTGAATACCGTAAAATGATGCTTGATACAACAAGCAGAATGTTGAATTCAAAAATATGTTTAGCTAAGGTACTGCTCCTTACTTTACAACTTACCGTATCTACAAATAACTCTTTTAGTACTCCCAAAATTTTAGGGTATCTCTCATGATAATTTTAACCAAGTTTCTGAATGAAGTCGTCCTATTACCCCTTCCGCTTTAATTAAAAGACATCGTTATTGAGCCACTACCCACTCGTAGATATTTTTCAGTGATTTTATTAGTAATTTAAATTTTGCAACCCTTATTCGCGGTTCCGCTTTGGGGGGATAAACTAATTTAAACGTTAAGCACAGGACAAAGTCTCGTTTTATAATATGTATGGTCTGCGCAACATTTTAAAATTGGATTAGAACAGCGCGCATTCGAAATAAAAGGAGCTTATATTTTTCAAGAGATGACTTTTGTTTTACGGAAGAGATAAATTATGAATAGGAGAATTTCACTTTTTGGTGGAAGTGGAGAAACACCGAACGAACATTCGTTATTTAATAAAATGCTACATATTTATTCAAGCATTACCTGGTACACACAATTATTCTAAACAATAGTCGTCAAATCAACGTAGGACAGAATTTAAACAAATAATTGTAACAAAAGCTATAACAAATAATTTCATTGGTACTGATGACTACTAAATGGATATTTAACTAAATCTCGTAGCAGCTTGAGTAGACTAATTTCCCGGTGTGAATAAGGTTTTGCTAATTCACATTAAACTAAATATGTACCACTACCTATGTAACGACCATACCATACTATGTACCTTTTATTAAATTTAAATTTTCGTGCTTTGGAAGGCACGTTAAGCCGTTGGTCCCGGTTGTCAGTAAAATGCCAGTCGTTAAGCCTGGTTGAAGGCCTTATTGGCGGCTTGAAAAATTTTAACAGCAGGTCGTCACAGCCTGCACCTGTCCATTTCAACACAGCAATGGGCTCACCACATGTTACGTGGGACAAAACTGCATACGGTGAAATGTGGGCGTATAGTATGCCTCTGCCTACCCTTTCGGGGATAAAGGCGTGACAATATGTATGTATGTACCTATGTAATATCAGACGTGCACGTATTCTCTTTCTTTCATTTCTTTCTCTTATTCATTTACTTTTTATTCTTTTTACACGGTTTCTTCTACTGATCCTTCCCTTCCTGATTATGTTCTTTTAGAAAACGCTTTTAAGATTGTAAGCTTATGTCAAATGAGTAGATACTTCAATGGCTTTTATTATAATGTCTTTGAAATTACTTGGTATTACCTTGGTACAAATCTACATGTCGCAAATATAATTATATTACAGAATACAAGAGAAAGGAAGGCATGAAAGACCGACATTTTATTTCAGATTCGTCTCGAGTAGTTAATTGAAATGCGTTATAAGAGGATTTACCTATCACAGAAATGCATATTACTAGCCAATTTGCAATTTAAAAAAATAACAAAGCTTCTTTGTAATAAAAACGAATAGTATCTGCATTTACTTTATGTCGCCTCGTTGCATTAATAGGAGTACTCGTTTTACATAATCCTCTTTGTTTTGGGAAACTGAGCTGGTAGTTTCATCATATCTAAGCGTCATCGCTGGTTGAATGTGAAACCATTTCTTCAGCTCCTAAAGTTCGCTTCTCTGATTTTGGTTTCGACTTCTCCCGATTTCGAGCATTGCCAATTAAGTTAAGTAGCTCGATAGATGGCTATGATCATACTCTTAAATGACGATTTAAATATAGTGAAGAATTTTAACTTGTTTCGGTACGGTTCGGGTAGTTCAGTGTTGAATCAGTTTGAAACAAGTAACGCGTCCTTCACTATCGCAGCTAAGGAATCAGACGACTTCAAAACCGGAACCAGTTTCAAAATCGGATGTGGTAGAAACTTCAAAATCGCCTATGCACGCATTTATGGTGTCCAGAATCGCATGCCGCAAACCGTTGCATATAGACGACGGACGGACCGAGCCGTTTGATAAAACTTTTTTAAACATTTTAGACTTTTAAAGTCTAAAATGTCTAAAATTTTTAAGTAATGCTTCTAAAACTATATTTTATAATCTTTTTTTTTTGATCTTTTAGGCAAAGAAACAGGAAGAAAACTCTCAAACCCGAAACACTGAGCGATTACCTCGAAACTAATCACCGAGTCCTCAGTTTTATTATACTTGCGAACGACTTGTAGACACTAAAGCAATTTCAAAATGGCACCCGAATAACACGCCAATAATCGTTAGCAACGATTGGAAAACAAAACTGTGATTATAGGGTATTATCTAAACATCCCTTTCTCTCTCTACCTCGTTAATAAAAGTAATGTCGTCTCATTTGTCTCTTGAGGGGCTGCTGGCGAGATAGAGTGACATTACTTTAACGAACTTTCGATGGTCCACGACGGGATGGGGTTCCGAATTTTGTGTGTAGTTAGTTTTGATCAGATAGAGCTTAGCTTTGTTTAATTGCATACAAATTCGGTTCAGAAGATTAGTATACATAGTAATGTCTTATGATTCAGTTTTTTATTTTAAATAGGCTAACTAAGATGACAAATCAGAAAAATTGTGGATAGAGTGTATGTGTGCACACAGGGTTTCCGAAAGATAATACTCGTAGTAGGACAATTACATTACCAACAGCTTCCAATAAAACTGAAAACTAAAAGTAGCTGAATAAAAACTCAGATCTTGGGCTAATAACGAAAAGATTAGATGCAACTGAACTTAATACTGAGATGATTACTGATTATTATTGATTTTTATAAAATTAACACTTCCCTTCTAACAATTCAAGATGCGATCCTTCTTTCATCAATGAAGTCACACTCCGTATCAATACTAAACATTCAAATACTGATATTGTTCTATTTTATATATTTTTTATTCTGTTGCTTGGGTAAATTGACCATTGTAATCGCCAACTGATAACATAGTTAGGTAATGTAAACTGTTGTTAGTTTTGTTATTGTTATATTGATCTGTGTACGACTATTACTAAGTCCATAGGAATTGTAAAAACAGTTTAGACGTCTTGACTAAGTAACGTATGACTAAGTCAATATTTTTATACAGTAAGTACAAATGTAAATAGTTGTAAGTAAACCTTAATAAATAAATCATCACCGATTTTTAAGGAAATCAAATAGTGATACTGTTACAATTCTAACCAGCTAGATTAACAGCCCTCTATATTAACCAGGTATATTATCATCACGTCTACACAAATCGTGGGACAAGTTATTTTCTAAGCAGTCAACTCATCGTTCACAAAGTTGTAACAATGCCAACTCGACAACTCTCTTATCTATGAATGTTTATTGTCTGAAGTTGGCTGGATGGCTGTTTTGTCACTGATTCTCGGCTTGGCTCAGTTGAGCAAGTTGCTGGATGTCGTGAAACTTTTACTATACGACACGACTATTTTGATTTTCAATTACCAATTTTTTATCAAACATAAATCACTTGATTGGATGACAGTTCTGCTGGATGTAGTTACTTGTTGAAATCAAATATACCTTAAGTTTTATTTTTTAAACATTTTCATGTACGGCATATATTTTTGCTTAAACTGGATCTAGTCTCCTGCATATGATACTGAACAGTAACTACGTACTTCCGAGATATTAATTAATTCAGTAATTTCAAGAAGAAGTTCATCATAGTCACATTATAACTTGATATTGAATTTTCCAGGTATGCGAAATGAGAAGTAGCAAGTCTTGAAAGTAAGTATTCATCGGTGCTATACTAGTGAGCACACCATCAGGGAAACAGTTTATAGTAAAAGAGAAAATGTATGTTAGACGTTCACTATTAACTAAAAAGTTTGAACTTAAAAGTTAAATGTATTGTGATCTAATTTAGACTTTGAGAATATGATTTAGAATAGGCGACCACAAGTAAGTATAATTTTACATAGTTAAAAAACGATACGAAAAGAATCGGGTCGCACCGTGAAATGGTATTATCTAAAGGGGTATTCATTCACTCGTGACGAATCCACTGCCTGTAGCAAACTAATTGCTATAAAATGAACCGCTCCCGTGGGATTTAGCCCCCGTTTTTGTTTTAATCGAAATTTTCTGCACAAAGTGTCGGCTGCGGGATGAATTGTCACAATTCTCAACATCCAATTAAACATTACGGTTTGTTAAGCACAACTTACGATGGGTGAAACGCAGAATTTTCCTTGTATTTTTATGGGTTTTAGGAAAAAGTTAAAGAACAAGTCAATCAGCCGTCAAAGGGTTTCTTAGCTTCATTTTTTGTGCATTTATGCGGCTTTTTATTGTTATTTAAGTTACAATTTTGTGTAGGTACCTACTTACCTAAATGACAATGGGTACCTTGCCTACTTCGATAAGTTCGTCAAAATAATTAATTTAAGATTATCTGAATTTCCAGTGAGCTAGACAGAATTTTGCGATAACAGCTTAAAGAGAGAATATAAAATAACGGAGAAAATACACGGTGATATGTTTAGTGCTCTATTTTGATAATACATACATACATACATACATATTCAGCCTCTTAAACTTCGTACGATGATTGAACCTATGACAGATTATAAGGGTGTAAGGGGCCCCACCAAGATCTCTGGGGGTCCAATCTTACCTGCTTGCTGTGCGCCGAATGACATTTAAGGAGTCAGGAGGTCAGACGTCAGTAGCCCAAAAATGTCAAATGAAAGGGAACCCCAGACTTCAATAATATACTAAGCTGAAAACATTCTACGACTTGAAAACAATATAATAACAACCTGCCCGAGGAACTCTCAGAAATATTGTAAGTTTTATCATTGCGTCAAATTAAACAAAACACATATATAAACCTCAATCAAAACAGAAATGCAGAATTGGGGCACAAATGAAGGACCCGGCCTAGTCAGCCTACTACTGGTAAGTACAAAACCTGTCTAGACCTCACCATCATTGGGTATATTACAGAAATCCCCACCTACGATTAAGGATTTATGTAAATCAATTAATAGACACAGCTGAGTTTATTTAACTAGTGGAGATTTCTGGAAAATAAATTTACAATCCCCACTGGTGGGGATTTGTCGGTAGGGATTACTGGAATATTTCCTTCATTGGCATCTTGGGTTTAAGGTAAATCGATCAAAACGAAGATACATACATATTGTCACGCCTTTATCCGCGAAGGGGTAGGCAGAGGCATATTAAACGCCCACATTTCACCGTGTGCATTTTTGTCCCACGTAACAGGTGGTCAGTCCATTGCCGTGTTGAAATGAACAGGCGCAGGCTGAGGTGACCTGCTGTTGAAATTTATTAAGCCGCCCATAAGGCCTTCAACTTGGCGTAACGACTGCCATTTTATTGGCAACCGGGACCAACGGCTTAACGTGCCTTCCGAAGCACGGTACTAGGGTGGGTATAAAGGACCGACTAAATTTAATAAAATAAAATGTGTCTATTTTAGATGTTAAATTTGGAAGAAATTTTGAACCCGTTGCCTTTTTAGTGAGGTGGTAACAAAAAGGCTAAAAGGTCTTATGTGCTAGACACTAATTAGCACGACCAATTAAAGTCCTGGTTGTCTCGGAAAATAACGTAAATAATCAAAACGGAGAGTGACAACATATCTTCATTTTCGAGCCATCAGATTGAAGAATATTGTTCTACTTGTCATTATTTTCTTATTTCTCTCGCTTGCTTAAATCATACATACTTAATGGTTAGTAGTTTAATTACTCCAATTGACAAAAACCGTTCTATCTCCATCCTTTAAACATCGTACAAATGCCAACCATCCTTTAATAATTTAAAACTAAACTGCGGATCAAACAAATAAATTTAGTCATCAATGTGCACCAATGGCGCCACTTACGTCTGAAGTGGTTCATAACTTGCGACAATAGTTGCTTTACTATGTTTGCGAATGGCGCGGCAATATGTTCAACAAACAGCCTTCAGGTAAGTTATGGCGGCCCCTGAGTGTAGTTTTGCTTATTAACGAGACTAACATGGCGGGCGTTTGATAAGATTTCGGTTTGTCTTGGCATTCGTGCCTCGAGGCAGTCCTCGGGCATTTGGAGTTGAGACCACTGTATAGAGCAAAATGTGATAACGTGCTCTGCTTAAAATCATAAGATTTTGTACAGGATAAGTACTTTAATTTTTCATCAACGTGTTTACACTTTTACGGCGTTAAAAGGTTTGATGACGCTGGGAATGCGTTTAGAATGTAAGCACGGCTATGAGGACGGATTGATTTTTTCGGAAATTTTTTGAAGTATTTTTTGAATTTGACTATTGTTTATAGGTACATGAATGTAATTGTGTAACCATACATAACCTCTTAAAAATTATACAGGGACTCCTGAAAAAAATAAAATTTTACATTTTTATAGCGTTAAGAAAGCTTTTTTTGATGACGCTGGAAATGCGATTAGAAAGTACAGTGGGATAAGGAAATAAGTATAAAGGGCCTATAGGATTTATTCTATTCAGAAAATATTTGATGTTTTTTTATGAAATTGGCAATAGTAATTAAATGAATGACATTGTGTAAACGTACGTACGTGTTAACTGTACTGTACGTACTGTGTAACTTCTTAAGAATATATACAGGGTTTACTGAAAAAATCTTTAGGTATAAGGTGTCATCATCCTAAGGCTCCTTGCCATCATCATAAGGCGGCTCTATTGCATACTTATCTCTTTTGCCCCCTGTACATTTGGAGCAATTCTAATTTACAAGTTTTAGGGAGGTTCTTATTTTTCATCTCTTCTAAAATATATTTAGATCTGCAAAGTTTCCACCAAGATTTCAGGACACAAAGCGACTTCAAATGCTGAAAAATAGACGAGGCAATTATGATAGCGTCGTTAAGGGGAAGTCTAATATACTCTATATCTAGTCTATATATAGTCTAATAAACATGCATTCTGAACTCCTTAATTGCGACGATACTTCTACTTCTTTCGCTTTCTGCGGATTCATAAGTTGTGTACGTTTGGGTGGATCTCCTTCCGTCGTGACTCCTTCTACCCTTTACACATACAATCGTTCCTCGGTCATTCGCTGAGTGTTTCCGGACCGACGTAGCACGTCTTTTTATCAGTTTAATGCTTAAGTTTTCATGCAATCCTGCCTTGCCTGCCTTGTTATTGTTTGACATTTTATTTTGATTTTATTTTTTAACATCCTAAGCATAGAATGGCAAACTGTAAATAGATATACGGAATTTTGTTACCTGCTGTATAGCTACCCGGTATCTCTGGCGGCAGTGGAAGATCAGTGCTATGGATATTATATCAGTAGCATTAGCTGAACTGCAGCCTTTTATGCACACATTCTGCTATGACACTAGTGAGGTTCTACTGTTTTCATCTCTCTTATAATTTTTATGATTTTAAAGCTACGTAGAAGTGTACTGGCAAATTTATGTGTGTTTAATAAAATGCTTTTCTTTCCTCTTTCTTTATTTCTAAAAAGCTATACGTATTATTAAAATAGAGCACCATACATATCTGTTTGTTAAGAAATGTGGTTGCAGCGTGTATGGCGTGCAACGCATAGTTAGAGCCAGGCCCAAATCGCCCGACTGCTTCGGATAACTGACGGTGTGATGTGTTTCTACCTATAGGCGAAAATGCTGTATACGAAACATTGTAATAATTAATATGGCATTTGTCATGTTACTGTAAAGCTTTTAAAGAGTGCTGAGTACTCATCGTATAATAGAAGCTGAATATGCCATTTTGTAGGTACCATACTATACCATCCATCCAGATAAAATTTTATTGAAATGTCGGTTTGTACAGCGTTTTACTAAATACATACGAAACTATTAACAATAACCAAAATAAATTTTTAAAATATTGCATGTCTGTCTGTTCCGGTTAACCTCTAAAACAGCTGGACTAATTTAGATGGGATTTTCAATGGCAAATAGCTAATGTTGTAAGAGGTAACTTAAGCTATATTTTAATCCCGTATATCCACGGGAACGGGCACTACGCAATTGAAACTGCGGGGCGTCCGCTAGTTACAACATAAAATTTCAATGTTCTAGATTCATTTCATTGCATTTTATGTTATTCGGGACTTGTTCACGTAATATTTTAACTTTTTCTCACCTCTCGACGTTTTGGCTGTATTGCAAAAAAACCCGACTAACATAAAATGAATAGTATAAATCGTGTGAGTTTAAAAATATCATATATTTATCTCTGGATTCATGAGACTAAATGGCTTGGAAATGCTCAAAATCTATTTGCACATTCTTCAGTTATCAAATGTGACACCTACGTGAACTAATTCCATATTCGAATCCTAATGTTTTTTGAAGTGAAACTTCTTTATCGACGTTGAGAGAAATGGGAAATTTTAAAAGAATGTAAAAAATATGTCGTAAAGAAGTTTCACTTCTTACCTGTGTACTCTGGTACACACACCATATTTTTTTTAATGTGCGTTAACATGAAGTTTTGTTTATGATCGCCTTCAATCCAAACTCTACTTATTTTCCCGTTTACTACTCATAAAGTATGTATTTACTTTATGAGTAGTAAACGTAGTAGTAGTTTTACTTTTTTTATACTCTTAAGTATTTTTTTTCAGTGCCTTATTACTTTTTGCTTGTGCATCAAACAAGTCTTTGATAGTAAAGTCACGTTTCAATCACATATCAAACTTAGTTTATCCTACCCAGATATGAGGAGGATGTGCGTGAAAACCAACTAAATTATTCAAAATGACTGTGCGTGTTTACAATAGTAAAATATATCAAATGCAAGAAAAAAAATCGTTTTTAATTTTGGAACATCGAACGAAATAAGGTTTCATTTTTTTATACAAATACTAAATAGTCTAAATGCAGTTAGTACATCGCTGCATCGTTACATAAGGGTTTCATAGGCAGATGCAACAATTAAAATAATAGGTATTATTATTGTTCTGAGGAATTAGGTATCTAATCTTCATTCTATACTCTGCCGTAGGATATAGTTACTTTTATAAGACTCAATCGTAAGTATTTTCATAAAATACTAGTTGACGCCCGCGGCTTCGCCCGCGTAGTGAAGCTTTCCTGTTCCCGGGATAAAAAGTAGCCTATGTGTTATTCTGGTGTATAAGCTATATTATTGTAAAGTTTCATTAAAGTCCATTCAGTAACTTTTACGTGAAAGAGGAACAAACATCCATTCTTACAAATTTTCATGTTTATTATATTAGTGGCTTAAATAACGGAAACCCTTACATTTATTTTAAATAATTTAGTTTTGCTTAATATTATCAAACTAAGTATTTTCCCATGGACAACATGATTTTTGCGGATAACTTTTTTATTAGATCGAATTTTGAAATTCGTCACGACCTGCATAATTAGAATAGATTTCCGTATAAAAAAAAAAACCGAAAACGGATTAGAAATGGCGAGGTTATGCCCAGTGTTACAAACGCCATTGAAGTCGCTCCATGGGAGCTTCGCTTCACTTCGCTCAATAATTACTTATGTTTTATAAAACCATTTGTGTGCAAAAAATAAAAGGAATTAAATTAGTGTATCCTGAAGTACTCTCTTAATACATATTTTAAAATTAACAGGTCGAGTATGTTTTCTTATTGTACAAAGCACCGAATGACTTTGGCGACAATGCCTGGGTACGAACAGCCACAACAAAAGGGCTGTTACATTTTATTGCCCGCAATCGGCGCCAGTAAACCTCCTGATAGTACTCCAGCCAACAATTAAAGAGAAAAGATAAAACCGCCGGATTTTCACGACTCCTTTAGCTCACATATATTTGTATAAAGGAAACCTATTTACATGCGGATAATCTTGAACTTCCTTACAAGTTTTATTAGTTGTAAGGAGTTTTATATTTTAAGTTAATCTCTAAAAGAAGACGTTATCAATTCTACTGCATGGTTTTTGTTCTTTATCTGAGTGCTATTTGCTTCTAAAGCCCACATTTGGAGTCAGGAGTCTACCATATTTGTAGATTAGGTTATTTCAGCGAGTGAAGAATAAAAAAGTTATGAGAGTAGAACAACACAAGGATGAGAAGGTTGGTAAAATGCTAGACTCTCCTCTTCATATATTTTTTTTGTGCATTTGTGTGTTAGAGACCCTGTCGCATCTTTCAATTAGATTTTATTAAACTTGTGACACTTCTTTTTCTTGATTTAACGGGTTTGTCACATGAGTATTGCTATCAATAAATAATAAAAAATAGAGTACCGCAATTCAATAAATAAATAAATAAATAAATATCGAATTAAACTTAAAGATAATCTTACAACACCAAAAGATTATTATAAATTCATATCATAAATTCTAGCATGTAGGTGTCGAATAGTGTCGATTTCACAGGGCATGGGAAAAAAATCTGGCGCCCTGTATGCGGAACGCATCACAATCTGATATGGAGCGTGGCTCGCGGTTGTGAATAGTGATGATTTATCGTTAAATAACATCGATACTTTTAATTTCAGTGGAGTTAATAATGGAAAATATTTTAAACTATATAAAAAGCATATCTGAGTTCGTAGTGATTGTTTTTTTTTTTTTCGAATTTCATATTTTTTTTCATTTCCTTATGCATTACAAGGTTGGGCATAATACTCTGCAGGGGACTTTTGCGTTTCGTATGGATCACCTTGAATTAGACTTTGTTACCAAATTAAATAAAAAAATATAAACTGGCAAATGCGTGTTGGGTCACGCTTTTATAGGGGTTTCACTGCTAATTTCTACGACATTTACGTTTTTTATTTACTTATTATTATTTATTATTTTTAATAGTTGCGGGTGCTATATGGTCAATCGTTGTAGTGATAATTGAAATAGGCCTGCTCCCAGCAGTGACAATAATTATGAATCAATTCTATTATTGGTACAGAGTTTGATGAATTTATTTTACTCCTTAACGTTTTCTATGCATAATATGTATTGATTAAAAATATTTGAGCATGACAGCTTTGTTTGTCTCAAAATAAAAGAATGTCCTAAATATTTATTATACTCAATCAAATCAGTTTATGGTGGTCCACTGCTGGACGTAGGCCTCTCCCGATTCACGCCTCAACACGCCACAAAACATCTATTTTTTATTTTAAACTATCGACAAAAATCAGTACTTATTAAACACTTCCCTATTGTGAATAAAATCGAATAAAATGAATGAATATCGCGGATTGGTATGTGCACGGCGAATAGGGTTGATTCTGCGTGAGCGAGCGTGCCGCAATCACATCCCGCTGTCAACATGCTCCGTTCTCGCCTAGGTACATACAAATTGTTTCATATTTTAGGTCAATCTCTAAAAGAAGACGTTATAATTCTACTGCATGGTTTTTGTTCTTTATCTGAGTGCTGTTTTTGCTTCTATAGCCCACATTTGGGATCCCAAATACGAGTCTGCTATAATTGTAGATTAGGATATTTCAGCATCTGAAAGAAACTGAACTGTTGTGTAATGCCATAAGAGTGCGCTACCAAAGAATAGTAGAAACCAGTTATCTATATACAACATAAGTATTAACTAACTATCAGGTAAAATTTGCGTGAACCTCGTTTATAACTTGCAATTTGGTGCATATGTTTGTTGTTATGAAATCTTGCAATCAATTTTGGAGCAGATATCCTCAATCGATTGAGCTGGAATTACGTATACTCATTAATTTTGGATGACGATGCTTGGACTTAATTACATAGCCAACTATGTGACAGCCAAATCCATAATGGTGAAACACCCATGATAGCGGACTAGTTAATTTTGTGCTAAAATATGGGAATCAAATGAGAGGACTTTCTGCGTATTATTCTTTTAAACGCATTTAAAACTTGTTTTTTCTTTTTAATTACTATTAATTAATTTACTTCCAAAAATCTACCTTCTATTTATCTTAAAAAACTACATATTATGATATTTAACAACTTCGAGTGTTATCGTTATATTTTTGCTTATACTTAGGTATACTCGTATGCACTTTCCAAGGCATCGAAAATTACATTGAACATTAGTCTCAGGCTCCCAGGGCTACAAAACATATGAACATTCAACAAAAACAAACGTGAGGATTGCCACAGAACAGTGATAATTTGTCAGGTGCTTGTGTCCAAAGAATAATATTTGCTTAAAAACGGCACAACAAAAAGAAATGTCTATTGTCTACCCCGGTGTAAAATATTAAACCTGATTACTAGTGGTTCTGTGAACCGTAGACTTCGGAGTTTATTTTTTTTTCAATTAAATAAATAAATTCTACATTTCTTTTTTTCGTTTTGAGCGATCTTGCCAACCACTACGGGACCATTTCCCCTCCCCTGCCTCCATTTCCCCCCGATCGAAAAACCCCCTCGCTAAAAGTTGTTGTCTACATCAAGGATTGTCCATGCCAAGTTGCATGCAAATCCTATGAAAAAATGCGACCTGTGAGTGTGTGATGGACGGACGACATCAATAGCATTTTTTCCGTACCAGTGGAGTTAAAACGCTCGCTTCGCTCGCCTCCTCAGTCAATTATTCTATCTGATCTGATATAAAAGACGCGGCGTGAACGGACAACCGACAGTTGATTTGAATTGTGTAAAAAGAAATGTAAATCCACTTATTACGTTTGACAGATATGTTGTTAGCATACAATCACGCCTATATTCAGAGGATGAGGAAGATAGACAGAGGTGAATTGTACACACTCACAGTCTGCCAGTAATTTTGTTGGTCCCAACTCCCACGTAATAGGGGTAAGTAAATTTTAAAATCCAAATTGAAAATTTCAACAGTCAAGTCAGATGTTATACTCCTACAAATATCTGCATTCCAAGCTTGTATTTCCATCACAAAATATAATGGTACAATTTTTAAAACCAAATATAATCCATTAGCTGACTCTGAAAGCGCGTGAATTTTAGTGGAGAGTAGAGTAATACACTCGAACTGAATCTACCAGTAGAATCTTTGTAATGTGTCCGTGCCGCACTACGTAAAAGAACTTGTAGGCATTAAACAGATCTATATTCTTTGACACATTGCGTGGGAAGAATCCACACCGGTGCGGTGGCGTGTGCTTGGCCCCGCTAACGTCTTCTTCAAGGGGGATGAAATATCTAAACGCGAGTCTCTTAATGACTCTCATTTATTTCTCTTCCGAATCTCGTACTGAACGTTCGTAATTATTGCGTTTCCAGTAGGGTTATTAAGTTTTGCTTCGGTTAAAATGAGAAATGGCCACATTTATTCGATGTTCAACTTGATACCTTTTACTGAGATAGGGCTGAAAATTTAATTTTAGACGATGATATTATGACGTAATTATTTTAATTGTGGTATGCGTAATGACATTAAAATTTAAGGCATGGTTTTAAAATGTCACGGAGATATATTTTTGTGAATTAATTCGCCTGAAATGTATATTTTAAAATTATCTATTGGTGTTCGAAAAAACACACTGTTATGGCAGATATTGAATCTGAGACATTGATGTCCGGTTTCAATATTCTATCTTCAGTTAAACATTGATCGCTACCACAGATAAACAGTTGATTTTTAACTTTTGTGACATATACTCGTAGTTCAATGTCGTAGGTAAATATTTTTATCTATGTTTTGTTATTGAAACCGAAATTTTCGTCGATAGGAACCTTAATAGGGACCGAAGGTACATTGATATTATTTTAGACAATAGTAAGATAGATAGGTTATTGAGACCGGCCCTAAAACGAGTTAGGGTCATGGCTATAGCCACACTAATGAAAACGATATATTTATTGTAAATATGATTTAACAATATATTTATTATTTATTTAACGATATATTTAGGTATAGTGAGTAACGATTGACGAATAATGTTTATTGTGTGAAGGTAAAGGGCAGAGGTTTGACCGAGGCTTACATACAAAGAACTGTAAGCAGAAGCGTGAAGATAGATAGATTACATAGACGAAGAAGGCTCTGAAGAACTAAAGTGATATCAACATTATTACAATGGAAGTATTCTGACTACGATAGTAGCTAGTCTCTCTCAACCCACGAAGTCATTCCTGTGGGTTATCCGAAGTGTACGTGGGCAGTGCTGTCGGCGTAAGCCATAAATTGTGGTTAAGTACCATCTGGATAGTGTCGCTTTCAAATAACAACCCTATATTTTTCAAAATTAGGCAGTGATAGTGACCTCAATTATCAGACGTTGCCGTAATTTTCTATCAGGCGGCCGAAGTCATTGTCAAGCTAACGTTTATAAAATGTGGGTCAATCAATCAATCAAATCAGCCTATTGCAGTTCACTGTTGAAGGTAGGTATGTCCCAATTTTCGCCATAACAAATATGTGTGCCATGAATTTGGGAGGGTGATTCACCTAACGGATGACCAGACAGGGTTTTGTATCGAGATTTCCAACTCTTCGCTGTGACCTTGTCCAATAGCAGGTGCACTGAAGGAGTGTAAATGATGGCAAATGTTCTTCTGCCACATTAGTCATAATGGTAATAGAAAGTTTGTCCGTTTGGTTTTTTGCTTTTCATATTTATAAGTTAGAGTCTAGAAGAGACGCATGCCATGTTTAATATTCGACATCTCATAGTTAACAACTAAAATATCCAGTTTTACATATACTATATAGTAGTATTTACGCATTGACTTATAAAAAAAAGCATCAAAGAAACAATTTACTAAATGACTTAATAGTAAAAGCATCCTAATCTATACGTACAAGAAAACCGTTGATAATATATATTTTCTAAACCTACGAAATTAAACAGCCAGTATACACTCTTGATATATTACACCGTGTTTCGTGTGATAATATAATCATATCAGTATTTTACTGTCAGCCGTTTCAAAGTTCTAAAGCGTTCTCATACTTTGCGAAGGCTCGAGGCGCAAATCGCGAACTTTGTAAAGATAACATGCCTCGTCTAAGCCTACCGTGCTAAGCCCTTCCTCCGAGCTTCCACTGTTTACCAGGCGTGTTGTTACTTGAATGTATTAAATATTTATTACAAAGGAAAAGTGATTATGAAAACTAAAGAACTTGTAAGGATTTATGATATTGGCTGGAACGTTTTACTTACGTTTTTAAATAAATCTTGGTATATGATACCTGAAAGATAACATTTTCTTCAAAATTTAATGCTCGAATTTTTAAAGAGTTATTTAGTTTTATCTATCTAACATGGCAATGGGCTCACAACCTGTTACGTCTGACAAATGTGCACACGGTGAAATGTGGGCGTATAGTATGCCTCTGCCTACCCCTTCGGGTATAAAGACGTGACAATATGTCTAATAGTAGAAACAAGACAACTTTTGACGACAAAAGGATATACTAGGCTTATTGTGGTGACAAGATAACGTATTCCTGCGCGCAGTTTTGTCTAGGATATGAAGACATTGTCCCCCAAATATGTGACAGGGGCCACCGGAGCCGGAGGTCAAAGCTGGTTAGAAACTCAGGGGCTATCTTTCGAGGTTACTTTCATTACCCAAGTGAGGATTTCCGTGTAGTTTTAGCGGACATGCCGATCTCGCCGTTAACACCGGTGTGATGGGGTGTTTTGACAAGCGGGAAGTTCCAAAGATCAAAAAAACCTGCTACATTAAATAACATTTCCTTTTGAATGTGTATAGTGCGGGCGAATCAAAACACCGCCTATTAGCCACAAACAAAGAAGCTATTAAATTAATTACCTTCTGTAATAGCAGAGAGGCAATTAGCATGAGCGTGGCCCACAGAAGGTAATTCCACTCAAATTGCATGTGTAATAAAATTTTAGCAAACATCGATTGCCCTTTTTGAATTTCAATGAGTACGGTCAGTGTGTAATGAATGAAAAAGGGTGATATAGATATTAAAGAGGTACTTTTTATATAAAGGTATATTGCTTTATTCATATTTTATTTTTACTAGGTGACCCCCACGGCTTCACCCGTGACATATTTCGACCTCCCGTAGCACCTATTTAATCCTGTCGTTATTAATTCTACAATAATGTATAAAAATTTGACCGATTTGTCCACGTATATGATTACTGATCCACTCTCCAGCGTAGTAGCGTGATGATATATAGCCTATTGCCTTCCTCGATAAATGGATTATCCAACACAAAAGTTTTTTTTTTAACCTGACCGGCAAGTGGCTCACCATCTGTTACGTGGGACAAAAATGCAAACAGTGAAATGTGGGCGTATAGTATGCCTCTGCCTACCCCTTCGGGGATAAACGCGTGACAATATGTATGTAACCAAACAAAGAAACAAAATCTTCGGCTTAATATACCTAGTAAGTAGATATAGATAAATAATGACTACCCCGTTAGGGTTTATAGTGAAAATATATATTACAATTAAATAAATGTTTTGGTGTTGGATAGCACATTTATCGACAATAGCTATAGGCTATATAAATATATTATCACACTAAAACCCAGAAAAATTAAGCAGTAATCATATGTGTCAACAAATCAGGCAAATTTTCATAGTATAAATTAATAAACGAAGAGAAAAAAATGGGACGAAGAGGAAAAAATATCACGGACGAAGCCGCGAGGGACAGCTAGTGTTTGCAAAGTGCCCCTGCCCATTTCAACATGGCAGTAGGTTGGGAAGTGCGAGCGTACACTTCTAGACTTATAAATATCCACAGACTAGCTACGGTGATAACTTTCGATTAGATAGACCGTATACTTATCTGCCATCCTAGTAGTATACGAATAATATGTAATATTACTCCTCAACAATATATTGTAATATTTAATAAGATCTGTAACAAACAGTTTACATTCCATTACGCCTAACGAAGTTATCGTATTGGAAGTTCATGTCATCGGTAGGGGAAGCGGCTGCTTTGTCGTGTTGTCACCGTGAAATCACTCATTAGGAAAACCCACAGGAAAATGAAGGCTTAAAGGGTTCCTCGCTTCAAATCACCTCTTAATTATTATACATTTTTCCAATTGAGCTCATTCCGTTTTTGGAGATGAAATGATTTCGGTTCGAGTAAATTGTGGAATGATTTAAGGATGAGCCAAGGGTATTTAATTTTAACCTAAATTTTATATAACAAAATGATATATTTTAATTGAATTTGATAAAAAAATATTTCAGTATTTAATGTTACGAAAGGATATATTATACCCCGAAGAATTCGCATGAGACATTAGCATACTAATTCTTTTAATTTTTTTGTCCAAATCATGTGAGGTTTCAAAAATCATAGTTAGATCATAAGTAGTTATAATACAGAATACACTCTGATTAAAAAATAATCAAAAAGTTAATTATAATATACGCAAAAAACCATCCTAAAATATACGATTAATTCATAAGCGATGTTTCAGGTTTCAAGGGTAAAATAAAGCAATAATTATATAGAAACATTTATAAGACAATAGGGTGGCTGGGGGCACCCTAAAATGTGGAACACTTTATGGTTCATGAAAAAGTTTATCAAAATTTAATAGCATTCCCCACTAGTAGGCAGACATCCAATGACTTTGATATTTTTGACGGTATTAATTAAAAAATTATAAAGCTTCCCGTGGATGCCGCCCCGCAGCCATTGTTCGGGCCCACAAAGCATTTATATCGTGGAAAAAGATAAATATGCGAGACGCAGGTAATTGCGTACGCTTTTATTGAGCTGTTGTTTGATTTTAAAGGCTTTTTATTGTGAACAACATTTATTGCGCGTATGTACGTATTGACTTAACAATCGAAGTCTTTAATGAACTCGCTTTATTGGAATTTTACGATACACTCATACTCTGTTTGAGTTTTTGTAAATAATAAGCTGATGTAGGTATTCCGATTTAGTTGTATTATTACTTTTAATGGGTTTTGGTTAGATGACTTTTTAAGTAACGGACAGTGTTAAGCTAAGAACGCAGGTTTGAGAGATTATTTTTATAAATATAAAAATATTGTGCCGAACAACTTTTATTTTTTAAAACCAAAGACAATTCTCGATGCGAAAATAATATTTTTTTAGCCAGTAAGCGCTAAACACAAATATTAAGTACTAGAGTGAACTATCATTTCAATCTAGGCAGTCACTCTATGGCAGAACATTATTATAATACTAGATTGATATCGGCAGGTAAGTATGTAATTCTAAGGGTAGTTAATTATATAGAGACAGAAACTTGAAATGCTTACACCATACTTGTTAAACAGCTTGTATGGGAATATCAGAAATTTGACAAATAAAAGTAAATTTGCTCTACTAGGAGTCGGAGTTTCTGGTGGATGCGCTCCGTAAAGATGAAATCGTCCAGCAGGAGCTCCTTTACTGTTTTTAATGATTTAGTATTTTTATTAGTATCTCATTAGTAATCTTCAAGAGTCATAACAGTGTCTAGTGTACAAATATAGAGCCTAATATACAAATAGTGAAAAATTAATTGTATGTAAATACTCTAAGTAAGCTGTGACTCTAGCTTTCACAGTTAAAGCTCGAAAGCGATTTTGTAATGAGAGAAACGCCTTCATGTAATAAAAAAAATACTTCATTACCGACTACAATTAAAAATTAAAAATCGCGAGCGCACAAAGTACATCTCTCCGCTACGGGCGGCAGTCGAATGCGCAGCTACCGCAAGGCATGACCATACCACCGAAGGCGAGCGACGCTCATCTGCAATGTCACGGAATTGAAGACTGCCGCGGATGCGAGAGTTTCTCATGCGGTCTAACCGCGTGACTCCACACATCCAACACAGCATATTCCTTTCTGTAACTCGCAGGCTCCTGCCATATAAATTCTTATAACCCTCATAATTCATAATGCCATTGATTTTATATGCATGTCAGATATACTTAAAAGCACGAAACGTGATAAAGGTATGTTTAAGAACTCGTATTCTTTTTAAAATATGCCATAATTTAATACAAACATAATCAAAGGTAACCTCAGAGGTAAATATTTTACCTCATCACAATAAAACGGCTGGAAGCTTCAGCGATGATATCCCGTAAAATGCTTCCCTTAGGAAAGTGGAGGTAATTATGATTGAGCACAAAATGGGTAAAAATAAGGTGGAGTATTGTTTCAGACACAATTAGGGTTTGTGGTCCCGGTGGGAAGACCGCCCCAGATAAATGCAAGTCAGATAATACAGTGTCGAGATCATCCCATTTAGGATGATAAATTTTTTTATTGTAATGATGGATCGGAATTATGTTTCATGATTGAAATAAATTCACTTTATTTATTGATTTTTTATTGAAATGATTGATATTCGTTTTAATTAATCAAGGTTTTCGCATTACTCACCCATCTCTCGTTGGTTATTTAGCAATAGCTAAGAGTAATAGTAGAGATGTGTAGTGCTTGAGATTTGTAAAATTGCTATAAGTAATCTAAATGAGAGTAAATTAAAAAAAGAAATGCGCTGTATTGTAATACATTAAGCTGAATTAATAATTTGACTATTTTGGCGTATCTATGCTGCCGTAATTATGTAAAGACGTGTCTATATTTAATTAATTTATATCTTCTATTAACGTTTCGTATGCCTTAAGGTAAAACATAGTAGATCACCACACTTACAATAACACATTTCATTACAATAACTGTATAATTTACCTATGTTTATGAAATAAATGAATTTGCATTTAGAGTAAAATCATAATGAATTATATCGTGTGAGTTTAAAGATATGAATAATTTTTATCACTGTTTTTTTATGACGCCGATTAAGTGGACAAATGAATTTAAATTAAATCACGTCCTTTATAGTAAACTAGCTGTTCGCCAGCCTTCATCTGATATCGAAGTCACGTTACAACTTTATAGCGACGATTTCCCAAAAACGTTTTATATAAATAATCTTTCAGCTAAATCTATTACGTGGGTTATGGTATGTGTTAATTACTCATCATACTTTGTCAGTTGCCGGTAAGTTTGTTGCCGTTATCGTTATTAGGTACACTTATAAAAGCCATTATCCTTAGTATTTAGTTTGCTTTATTTAGTTTTAGTGATTTTAGAGCAGCTGTACCTGTTTTCACTTATTGGGTGTCTGGTCCAAAAGGACAGTCTTTATTAACTTCTTAACACCACAATATCTACTTAATTTGAAAGTCTGTCACATCCTCTTGAAATTCAACAGAAGCATGAACTCCACGTTCATAAATTAATACGTACATCAATTTATATCAAGAAAGTCATATTGAATTAACATATAACGCAACGGCGGTGCTTCACGGCAGGGAGCTAGGAGCTACGATTATGAATATTAATACGGCGGCGACACTGCAGGTTAGTGGTTTAACGCTAATTCGAATAGACAAACCTCTCTAGACGATGCCAAGCTTTGCTGTCTCTGTTTCACTATAGATGTACCGAGGATAGATGTACATACATATATACATGCATATTGTCAAGCCTTATCCCCACAGAGGTAGGCAGAGGAATACTATGCGCCAACATTTCACCGTTGCATTTTAGTCCCCCGTAACAGGTGGTGATCCCAATGCCATGTTGAAATGGACAGGCGCAGGTTTTTCAAGCCGCAGGATGTGACTACCTGCTGTTGAAATTTTTCAAGCCGCCCATAAGGCATTCAACCAGGCTTAACGACTGCCATTTTACCGGCAACCGGGACCAACGGCTTAACGTGCCTTCCGAAGCAAGGAAACGCTCGCAAATGTAAATGCCACAAAGTGGTCACCCATACGAGGACCAGCCATAGTGAAAGTTGCGTAACTCAGTGATCGTTTACAGAACACTGAGTCCGCAGGACCACGAGCGCCTCCGGATAGATGTAGTTCATTAAAAAAAACTTGTAGTAATTTGTATTATAACGATTTGCAAAATGATCATTACATATAAAACCCTCGCCTCTAGAAACCTTAGATTCACTTAAAATCTAAATCATCAAATCTAAATCCTTATGCCACAGTGTTTATCTCATGGACTTAAGCGCTCGTGGCCCCGCGGTCTCAGTGTTCTGTAAACGATCACTGAGTTACGCAACTTTCACTATGGCTGGTCCTCGGATGGGTGACCACTTTGTGGCATTTACATTTGCGAGCGTTTCCTTGCTTCGGAAGGCACGTTAAGCCGTTGGTCCCGGTTGCCGGTAAAATGGCAGTCGTTAAGCCTGGTTGAATGCCTTATGGGCGGCTTGAAAAATTTCAACAGCAGGTAGTCACAACCTGCGTCTGTCTATTTCAACACGGCAATGGGCTCACCACCTATTACGTGGGACAGGAATCCACACGGTGAAAAGTGGGCATATAATATGCCTCTGCCACCCCTTCAGGGATAAGGCGTGATGGATATTTATTTTTTTATTTTATCTTATGGTTGCCTGTAAGTAATTACCACTGTGCGAAAAAGCCCCCAATTGTATGACCTGTAAATTGTATAACAAATCTCTTTATTTGTATTCTTGGGATACGCCTTTGTACTACATTGTATTTGTACTATATTTTATGTTACACTATATTTCTTATGTGCAATAAAGAATTAAAAAAAAAAAAGAATTCATTAAAGTATTACTCACTCACTTATTACTATTTCAGCGCCAAAATTGTTTTAAGTGGTTTAGACGTGAAAAAGTAATATACAGATTGATCGAGTTACTTTTGTCAATAAAATGTAAGTTTGTATAATTAATGAAATACTCAGGTACATTCAATTTTGAAGAGTAAACTCGCGTACTTTCCTAATTTGTCTCAATTCAGATCCGCCGGGATCGATCTTGTTGCTTCTAAGATAAAGCCATAATTAAGAACCTTCTCAATCGATTAAGTTAAGCCGAGTTTAAATAGACGTTAACTCCAAGAGAAAGGTTTACTCCGGCGTGAAATGGCATTAGGTTTTCGCGCGTTTTATGCGCTTCGAGACGAGACGAGTCGCTAAGAAAGGGGGATTTAATGGGAGATTGACTTAATTAGGTAGCACCGTAAATTAGCTCAAGTATTTTTGATTGATACGATTTAAAAGGATTTGTAAGTTTACGAGGATTTAACCCGTTAGCCTTTTAAGTAGCTTAATTTTTTGAGAGTTTGCCAGTACATTAATATTTGCTTTGTAGGAAATTATTGGGCGTAAGGAGTCTAAAATAAGTCTCGTCGCAATAGATGTAGGTTAATTATGCAAAACTGCAATTCTTTTCTGTAAGTTTGATATTTACTCTCAGACACCTTAGTCAGAAGTTAAACATTTCATTCAGTACGTTCAATGCTCAAGCGAGAACAAAATATTACTTATTATAAAAAATATATAAAATTATAATTTTAAAGCCGGGACGTTGAAAGAACTACTAATTTCAACGTTTACTAAGCTATTAAAATTATAATTTCATTATTTAATTTACTACTAGTAACAAGGGTTTTATTGATGTCTACAGGTCCGATTGATTTGGAATGTCGGTGTTATAATAATTTAATAATGTTGAAATGTCTTTTGGGTGTTCTCTTAAAGACGTGTGGACAAAGTGTATGGGGTAGATATTTGTTATGCTTTGTTATGTGAATGGATTTCTGTTAATCTTCTGTGTTAAAAAGATATAAAAAATATAATTTAATAAAAAAATGCTCGTAGCCCCTGTATAAGATCACGGCGTCAAGCAGTTTTCGCTGTGACTGATCCTCGAATGTATGATGGCTTTGTGGCATTTCTACTCACGAGCGTTTCCTGCTCCGCAAGGCACGTTAAGCCATTGGTCTCGGTGACACATGGCAGTTTGTAAGAAAAGGTCAAGGCTTTATGGATGGCTTGCAAAATTCATTTGCAATTCATAATGATTACGTCAACACAACTCACTATCTGTTACGTGGACAGAAATGATTACAGGTATAGTATTGCCTCTGCCACACCTTAGGGGATAAAGTAGGTAAATAATATAATGTGGTATAATTTTCGTTTAACAGATTATATTTTTAGGTTTTATATACATGATAACGATTGTGCGAGACTTTCAGTATTACGGTAAGTATGTGTTTATAATTTATTAACATTAGATTCTATTCTTGAGCGAATCAAGGATTTTCACCGAGTATTAAAACTAACTACTCCAAAAACAGCATAGTAATAAAGTAATAAAATAAACACTACATAGTTTTAAGCAAAACTATTAAATGGAACACATTATATTCCAAAAAAGATTTTAATCGAAAGGTTGACCCCACTAATGCTATTAGTTAGCACGTTCTTAACACTTTTCGTGTTGAATAGTAATTACATTATATTCTCCTAACTAAGCCAGGCATTCTTTTCATAAATTATTAAATGATTGACAAGGCATTTCCGTTTCTGTATATTAAATTATACTTACCTTTTGCTTATGCCAAAGGGTTGGTAAGGCCGAAGCTGTGTCGATATTTTGCTGACGGGGCTTAATACTTATTTTCTATGAAACGGATAATATGAAAAATGCTGGTTGTGTCCATTTGTTAGTTTGCTTTCAATATTCACTCAAAGAGAGCTGTGAGGGGAATCGATAACTCAGCCATGAGTTTTAAGGCAAGGCTCGATACTTGGGCCATTCTTGTTCCGCATTTATATTAATGATTTACCATTTTATGTAGGGGACAGGAATAGGATTGTTTTGTTTGCAGATGACACATCATTAATTTTTAAAATTAAAAGACAATTAGATAACTATGACGATGTAAACAATGCAATTGCAAGAGTAGTTCATTGGTTCAGCTCAAATAATCTTTGCCTTAATGAAATAAAACTAAATGTATAAAATTTACTCTACCAAATGTAAAACAAGTTGCGGCCAATGTTCAACTGAATGGGCAAGTGTTAGAGTTTGTAGAATCAACTGTGTTCCTAGGTATAACTATTGATGCCAATTTGCAGTGGGGCCCACACATAGAAAAGACAGCCTCTAGATTTAGTTCGGCTGCATACGCTGTAAAAAAGATCAGGACTCTAACAGATGTGGATGCGGCTAGAATGGTTTACTTCAGCTATTTTCATAGTATTATGTCTTACGGTATTCTCCTTTGGGGGAGTGCTGCAGATTTAAATATTATTTTTGTTCTACAAAAGCGGGCTGTACGCGCTATTTATAATTTGGGCCCCAGAGTTTCTCTCCGAGAAAAATTCAAAGAAGTAAATATTCTAACCGTACCATCACAATATATTTTTGCCAATCTTATGTATGTCCAGAAAAATCTATCACAGTTTTCTAAACTCTGTGATAAACATAATATAAACACTAGAAATAAAAATAATCTTTCAGTCCACCACAGTCGACTACATAAGATTGGCGATTCTTTCCAGGGTAACTGTATACGCTTTTACAACAAGCTTCCCTGCGACCTGAGAAATTTACCTTTAAATAAATTTAAAAAGTTTATTAAAAACAAGCTTTGTGAAAAAGGTTTTTACTCCGTTACAGACTATTTGCAGGACAGGGACGCCTGGAAATGATCTGCTGGCAAAGTGAAATAATATTAAATTGTAAATAGGCCATCAAAAAAAAAAGCCTTCCTAAGTTTCTTGCCGGTTCTTCTCAGGTGGGCCGCGTTCCGAACCGGTGGTCGCTTTAAATATTTTAAATAGTGTATGACATTTTGTAAGCGCCGTTAAAATGGTCTATGCAAAATAAAGATATTTTTATTTTTATTTTATTTTATTTTTTAATCACATTTTACTAGCTAGCAGGATTTTCTTCGATTACGTAATTTGTATGATATACTATACAGCGCCTCTAGCAGTTGTGTAGTTATTTATTTCAGCGCATTCTACCGAGGAGTTACTCGTGGCGCATGTGTTCTGTAAGGAGGTTCGACTTCGGCATTACAATTGATTTCTAAACTTTAAAAAATAAAAAGTGAGTAATACAAATATCTTACCTGTTTGGTAAGTTTTGTGAATGTAAATAAGACAACCGAATAACATAAATATTTACGCAAACAATATTTTTTACTTATTACGCAGAGGCATACCTATTATATGCCCACAGCCAGGAGGATGAACGGACAGACAAACATTAACGGTTTATTGTTTATTACGGAAATATGTTTAGAAATAACGATCGGACAGACTCCAAGTTCAATTTAGACGTAAATGGGAGTTTTATAGTTGGAATGCTATGTGTCTGAGTGCCTGCCTTTGCACCGTACTCCATATCAGGTGGACCGATACAATAACAGGTATTCCAGCGGTAGTTCTTAGATATATTTTTATCAAAATCTGTTCAGCTGTTTGTTTTTATAAACTTACTAGTTTACGCCCGCGGCTCCACACGCGTGGAGTTTTACCGTTCCCGTTTACCACAGGAACTTGTTACCGAAATAAAAAGTAGCCTATGTGTTATTCTGATGTGTAAAGCTACGTAAAGATTTTGCTTGAAAGAGTAACAAACATCAATCCATCCTTACAAACTTACGCGTTTAAAATATTATTAGGATTGTGTCGGGAAGTTTTTTAATATTTTGTGTTATATATGATCAATTTACAATAAGAATAGTCCTAATATTACTGATTTCTTGAAAGAATATTTAGTAGTTTCCCATCACTAAACCAGTATAGCGTGACGATGCTACGACATTATGGATATTTGTAAATGTTGTACGAAATGTCAGTTTGACCTTATGCTAAGCGCACCGCTACTGAATTATTCGACAAGTGCCTGTTTGATCTTTGCGAGCTGCCCTTTATATGATTGCTGTCAATTCCGTTCAATGTACCGTACCTTTTGATGTCAGGTTACTATGAAATGACAGTAAACGGTTAGCCATTTTGATTTGTGCATGTCGGACGTATCTATAATTTGAAACATAAATAATTAATTTCACATTAATTTGAAATTCAATGAATGTTCCTAAAATAAATGTCTGTGACCTCGTCAGTCAGGTAAGTTGCAGGCTAGGTAGGCTTCAGACCCGTAGGTCTTGGTAGCGTCCTGCCTAACAACGACCAAAGCTTGAAACCTTTTTCCCCGAATGCAAAAATGCATCATCATTATAATAAGATATAGTCACGCTTTTTTCGCTGAAGGGTAGGCAGAGGCATACTGTACGCCCACATGTAAATTGTTTTGTTAATCAATCAAATCTGCTTATCGTTCATTAGTGGATGTAGGACTGTCCCAATATTATTTAAGGAACGTAACTTGTCTTATTGTACCATGTGGTCAGACCGATGGGTACAGAGTTAAGATTCAAGTTTCCTATCTCCATGACGTCATTGGTAAGTCAGCAGATACACCACTCGCTAGTGAGTCTGGGTGAGGCCCCCACGATCTTTGTACGGCCTCCTTCAAAGATTGTCACAGCAGTCCGCCCACCTTGCGCGAGATTGCATTTTCTGATATACAGTTATCACTCGAGTACCTTTCGGCCCATCAAAGAGTTCCTCGGCTCACATAGTAGTAGCCGAGGACTCGTAGACATCAAAAGTAGTAGAAGGATGAAAAATATATTTAAAAAAATTAAATTGAAATAAAGTTAATAATAATAATTAACCTGCGTCTGTCTATTTCAACACGGCAATGGGCTCACCACCTATTACGCGGGACAGGAATACACATGGTGAAATGTGGGCATATAATATATATGCCTCTAGATAAATAAATAAATAAATAAATTGAAATTCTGATCTGGCTTCATTATATCGCAGTAAGATAAGTTATTCTAAGGAGAGCGGCGCATTAGTTCCCATGCCAGGTGTACTTAATGTCCTGTTTTAAATTTGTTACAATAAATTACTTTGTGCAGGAAAATATAGCAAAGAATATACATAATTTAACTCACGGTATTGTAAACTCACGTGTATTACTATTAAGTATATTGGCTTGATTTAAGTTTTATACTATAAATGAGTTATAAACTATAATGAATGAATTACATTGTACATTTCAAACGCTCGTTACGGGTACTTGTTTTGAACTGTTTACTAGATATTTTAAGTAAGTGTCAAAAGCCTTAAATAGCAAACAGGTTGCATTTAGTTATTTACCAGGTATAGTCAACAGTTAGTAGAACTTGCTAATAAAACCGCATTATGATTGGTAAATAATTACTTCAATGAGTGGAATAAAAATAAAACTAAAAGAAAAAAAAATCCTTCGAGCCGGATTTGAACCAGCGACCTATGGATGACAATTGTTTACCAGCTACAGTCCACCGCTCTACCAACTGAGCTATCGAAGGTATACAAATGTTTACCAAAACGCAATTCGCTATATGTGATTACAATTATAACATTATGTAACGCAAAGTTACGACACTTTGAACGTAATTAAATTACATGCTAAGGCTTGTTCATATATTACACAACAGTTAGTTTGAGTCATTTACGTGAGTAAGAGCTGTAACTCACGGTCGAAATTCTTGGGGAACTCGTTAAGGCTCGTTTTGTCCGATACGGGACGCGTCGGAAACGACACGACAATCGCCCGCCGTCGCGACAGTTTCTATTCAAATTAGCCGCAATCTCACCACCATACCAATGTTCCACATTAAAATTAACTGTTTTATTATCTCCGTGTTTTATGTTCATTGAAGGTTATTTCGCAAACAAATTATGCTTGTGAATAGTGATGTTTCAATGAATGGGTACTTTATGTATTTGACCGTAATGTGTAGTTTTTCTATAGATGGCTGTCTAGGCAGTAGCCAATGTTTTGTAGCCAATGCGTGACCGTCGTCTTGTCATTCAGGAACCGTAAAAAACAAAGATTTTTTGTCACTATTCTAGATTATTATTATATAATAAAGTATTCATGGCGGAAATTATATGGTTTTTATACCTATATATTATGTACAAAATGTAGTTTAGATAACTGATGAGCTCATGAGGAGTACACTAGCAGGCTTTCGATCACTATCAGTGGTATGTGCGTCTGAATGGTGAATCCGTGAAAAGTTAAAAATCGTTCTTATTATTGGAAAAGTAATCTTTGGACAAATATTGACTTAGAATTTTTTTCATCAACGAATATGTGTTTAGGCTGTAAAAGTTGCTGTCTTCCGCCTAATATACAGGTTTGGTCTTATAAATATAAGCTGAAAGACCACTACCACTCGTCTTTACCTTAGTTAATTAATACATATGCGCAGTACACAGATAGTCTCTACAATATTTCGAATCTTAGGCCTACTGAAAGAGATTTCTTTGTTGTAAGTTTTGATGTTTTTTTTTTATTTTACTCGTGTGTACCTACATAAAGTAGTAAATAAATGCCCTAATGAAATAAATTGCTAATCCTACTGTTTGTTGACTCGGTATGAGTGTGGTTGAGTGACTGCTACAGTACAATAAAATTTGAATAGGTTTCTTAACAATACTAAACGTACAACGTTCTCTAAATGGTGACAATATCAAGTAAGAGTATAAAGATAGGTCAAGTTTGTATCACGTTGTAACCTTATTATCGGTAAGGTGACCTCTGCGGTCGCGACCTCATCTGTATTTTACCTACATACATTTTTGATTATTTTATATAATTAATTGGATTAGCAATATGTAAAAAAATGCTGGTCAGAGAATCACCCAGAGTAATTGAATAAAAGCATTTTTCATAATATAATAAGAAAGTACATAGTAAAACTTGCATTCTTACATATAAGGACCACGTGAACAGATTGCTTAAAAACAAAAAGGTCCAAAGTATTTGGATACCCAGACATGCATATATATGAAGCGATTAATGAATCTGCAGGTAGCGAAGGAAGTATGCAAGGATAGCGTAGCCTGGAAATCAGTATACACTGACTACCAGGACAGCCGTATACAGCATGAAAATAATATTTTTTTTTAGTTAAGGAAGTGAGTTTGTACTTACAATATAAAGATAAAGCATTGATATTGCCGTCTCATTCTATCGTAGAGAGAGAAAGGTGTAAGATAATTTGTAGTAGATATTCGATAGGGAACTTTTTCACTTCGATCAATCAATCAATTGAGATAGATTGATTGTACTTATAAATATATAAATATAATATATAATTATAAATAAAATGAAAAATTAAGACTATTAGGCATAATTTTTTTTTAATAAAGTGGAAAATGACAATTCGATTCGAGACGGGGATTAAACCCGTGACCTTTGCCTAACCAGGTCAATGTTCTAGCCACCCGAACTACCCGAACCGTATCGAATCGAGTTGAAATATCTCCACCATATTTTTAAATCGTCTTTTTAAGAGTATGACCAGAGCCATCTATCGAGCTAATGAACAACTCGATACCAATGAACAGTGTTACAACTATTTTTAAACATTGATGCAATGGACTCCACTCAGTATATTGATAAATTTTTAAAATAAAATAAAAATAAAATAAATAAATATCCATCACGCCTTATCCCCGAAGGGGTGGTAGAGGCATATTATATGCCCACTTTTCACCGTGTGGATTCCTGTCCCACGTAATAGGTGGTGAGCCCATTGCCGTGTTGAAAATAGACAGACGCAGGCTGTGGCTACCTGCTGTTGAAATTTTTTTTTTAAGCCGCCTATAATGCCTTCAACCAGGCTTAACGACTACCATTTTACTGGCAACCGGGACCAACGGCTTAACGTGCCTTCCGAAGCACGGAAACGCTCGCAAATGTAAATGCCACAAAGTGGTCACCCATCCGACCACCAGCCATAGTGAAAGTTGCGTACCTCAGTGATCGTTTACCGAACACTGAGACCGCGGGGCCACGAACGCTTCAATTATTTTTAAAGCAATTATTTGCTAAATTTATCATAAATTTTAATAAAGTGGAAAAAGACAATCCGATTCGAGACAGGGATTGAACCTGTGACCTTTGCCTAACCAGGGCAATATTCTAGCCACCTGAACTACCCGAACCGTATCGAATCAAGTTGAAATTCTCCACCATATTTATATCGTCATTTTAAGAGTATGACCAGAGCCATCTATCGAGCTAATGAACAACTCGATTCCAATGAACAGTGTTACAACTATTTTTAAACATTGATGCAATGGACTCCACTCAGTATATTGATAAATTTTTAAAGCAATTATTTGCTAAATTTCTCATAAATTTTAATAAAGTGGAAAAAGACAATCCAATTCGAGACAGGGATTGAACCTGTGACCTTTGCCTAACCAGGGCAATGTTCTAGCCACCTGAACTACCCGAACCTTAACTTAACCCGAACTTAAAATTTATGAGAAATTTAGCAAATAATTGCTTTAAAAATTTATCAATATACTGAGTGGAGTCCATTGCATTAATATGTATTCAGCACGTCGTCGCCCCCGAACACGACGGCGGGGCGGGAGCGTCTGTCCCGTACGCTCCCGCACCCGCAATTCCTCACGTTTAGCCGCCATCACCTCGCTAGCAAACGAGGCGACGGCGGCCCAACACTGTTGGCTGCCGACCATGGCTCGCACCACGGCCGGCAGCGACAAATCAACACCAATGAGGCCCGTGAGGGTAATACGCGGCCCGTCCCACGCCGGGAACACGGCAAGTGTGTGCTCCGCCGTGTCCACGACGCCACTCGGGCAGTGACGACACACGGGGTCCGGCTCCACTCCCGCCACCTCCCACAGGTACTTGGCGAATACGCCATGCCCTGTGAGGAGCTGACTGATGTGAAACGTCGGCGCTCCGTGTGCCCTCTCCAACCAAGCACGTAGGACGGGCCGGACAGCCCCCACGAGCCGGGGGCTAACCGAGCGCCTACCAACCTATCGGCCCACTTCCGGAAGAGATCGTCGCGAGCCAACTGTCTCCAGCGGTCGATCTCGTCCGGAAGCGGCCGTCCACCGTTTCTTCGCACCAGGGCGCTCTCTTCATAAACCTTCCTCAGGACTCCAGCCTCGAGATCCCAGGGGAGGCTCCCTGCAATCTTTTGGGCACATTGCCACGGTTACATTTGGTTTAGTTAGGTGAATACTCATTATAGATACCTACAATTTTACAATTATTAGTATTAGAAAATATTTTACAATTATTGCCTTTGGATAGAGATAAAAATATATACTAGAACAATGAACCAAAAACTAAAAACCTTAAAAAATATAATATAATAACTAAAATATATTATTAAAAGAAGTCCCGTTAGGCAAGGTTCCTAAGATACTGGCAGCGTTTCCCCTTTGAATAGCTAGACTTATTCTTTGTCCGAGGTAGCTGCCGGCTCTTTGGTCTCCTGTGATGTCGACTAACCTTTTCGTTATTGCCTTAAGAAGCCTTATAGCGCTAGGACCCCATGGACCAAGGGTCTCGACACAGAATGGCTACATATCACTATATGTACCTAAAAGTGCAAATGTTCGAGTTAAATTTGAGAACAATTTTTATAGCTATTGAAATTTGTGCCGCACAAATATACACGCTGCAAAAAAGTCCTTTGAGTCAGATTTGAACCAGCGACCTACGGATGACAATTGTTTACCAGCTACAGTCCTCCGCTCAACCAACTGAGCTATCAAAGGTATGTAACAGTAATAGTAAAAATGATATATTATATATCATATTATATATATATTGATATAAGTTTGTTCACAAAGAAGCCAAAGAACTAAAAAAAGTATCCTTCGAGCCGGATTTGAACCAGCGACCTATGGATGACAATTTGTTTATCAGCTACAGTCCACCGCTCTACCAACTGAGCTATCGAAGGTATGCAATAGTAAGAGTAAATATTGATACAAGTTTGTTCACAAAAGAAACCATGCAACTAAAAAAAATATCCTTCGAGCCGGATTTGAACCAGCGACCTATGGATGACAATTTGTTTACCAGCTACAGTCCACCGCTCTACCAACTGAGCTATCGAAGGTATACGAGTTACAACGAAATTAAATATTGCTTTATATAATTTTACATTATGTAATCTGAGATGTTGTTTAATGTTGTTGTATGTTATTAACAAAAACATATTCATGTTTGGTACATATTTTGTATTCACTTTAGGCGTGTAACTTCAGGCGGTACCTTACAATAATCTAAGACACTGTCGATAGATTGCAGTGGTATGCTATTTTTCCCATATCATTAGAGGTGCTGAGGCCACCTAAAACCTTGAAACATTACAGTAATTGAGAAAAGCTTCATGTTTTTTAAAAAATACCAAATACTTTTATAGAAAAAAGAGAGAATAATTTGGTACGGTGATGATTTTGGTTTTTTACATCCTCAAGCACGGCGTGGTACAGTAAGTCTTTTGTTTTAAGTATGGAAACTTCCACGAGCATCACCTCAGCGGAGATGTAGTTGCCGTGACTTAAAAATATAGATACAACTAAAATTCTTTGACGACTCTATTTTCAAATGATGGCGAATGTATTGTGCTCATCCTATTATTTTCTCAGTCTCTAAAATGATCTCACCACGAAATGATACGATAAAATTTCAATAATTTTACTTTCAGATCACGACTAGTTTATGTCCCATAATAAAAATGGCCTGTAATAGAATATACGAGTTAATATAGCATCGCAAAGTGTAGAACAATGTCTTAGAAATCATATTATTCTCCATACCTAGATCCCAGCAAAACGATGTACACTTGAAATAGAAGTGACTAACGTGATGTCTTTTTAGCCAGCTTTTGAGCTATCGAAGGTATGCAATAGTAAGAGTAAACATCGATACAAGTTTGTACGTAAAAGAAACCAAATAACTAAAAAAAAGAATCCTTCGAGCCGGATTTGAACCAGCGACCTATGGATGACAATCGTTTACCAGCTACAGTCCACCGCTCTACCAACTGAGCTATCGAAGGCATGAGTTGTACTGTCAAAATAGTCGACTACAAACTTGTGTATTAAGTAATCACTACACAAGTGAAAGGTGATCTAGTTCGCTGTGTAACGAAAGCATGTGTATAAACATTCTGTAGCCTTGATGTCACGTTTTATTTACATTACATAACATACACAGTAATCATGACACTGATTACATTTTGTTTATTTTCAATGAGATTATCGTAATAAGTAGTTATCATACGTTATTTAAACGTGTAAGGTGGCAAAGTAATTTGCACTAAATAGCGGTCTTCCACATAAAAATTATTAACACAAAATAGTTGATCTTTTTGACATCAGCCAAAGTTATTATCAGTTAAACTGTGGTTTGCAGAGTAGGTACCTATTCATTCCTTCAAGAACTTTCTCTCGGTGCCTACAAATGATTGTAATTCGCGTGTAGTACTACAATGAATGTATAATCAATCACGATATCAATTGATAGAGAAATAAGTCCGGAGAATACGATTTAGATATTAAAATTACAATCTAACTAAACTAAACTACGCAGTGATGAACCGATACGGAGTCTGGATTCAAGACACTGTTATTTCAACACCAGCTAGATTTTACTGCACCTTGCACCGCACCCTTGTCAAATCCTCCATATTATTTGCATATTAATTGAGTATTCTGGTTTTAGGAACGGCAGAGATCGTGGCAGTAAAGCCGCTTTCTAACTACTGCGTGATACGACTGTTAGGTGTGAATCCTTTAACTATGAAATTGCACGTTTAGATAACTAGGTATATGCGGTAGACGTGTGCCATTTACATGACAATAGTGTGACGTTAGAGCAGAAGTTTTTTTTTCGTCTCGATATAAAGAACAAGGATGATGTCACGATGTGATAAGATTCAATGAACAGTGTAACATAATCACTACTCTTAGATTAAGAGAGCGTGAGAGGTATGTGAATATATCAAAATAACAGAAAATGCACCCCTTTCATATAAGTACCATGACACCATTTAATCACCAGGCCTAGTATAATATTGTTTTATAATGTAATTATGTATCTTGACTAGTAATTACAGATTTATCCTAAACACAAACTTTGGGAATTGATTTGTTGCGCCAATAATTGACCCACAATATTATCAAATAAATCACTCCAGCGTGGTTCAGGATGAGCTCATTGACACACGTACATACATACAAAAATAAAGATTAATACAAATTTTATTCCCTGGCTGTGCAAAAACACAAATGCATTTAGGTCTATGGTGTAATTAGGAAGGCAGGTAGGCACTCCTGAGCTATGAGCCCTTTGTTGCGATAATTGTACAAAATAAAAGTAGTTTATTGTATTGTACCGCAAATTTTGTAACAGTAAATATTGTAACAATTACATTTGATTTGTAACCCAGATTTGTAAATATTTATTCAACTGTATATCGTACTGATTACGGTTTGTTTATTAACCACTTCAATTGCTATCTTCTTTACCTTAGCGTTTTCTTAGTTGTTTTCAAACCCTACCTAGCTTTAGGATCACTCACGGTATATTCAGAAAAAAGAAGAAAAGAAATCTATCTAAAGCTTTCAAAATACAATAAGAAAAATATCAAAGCATTCGTTGCTTGTTTCATAATTTAACATATTAGTTTTATATTCTCTATTTAACAGATGCAGGGTCTAGCAGGTAAGTTCGCTTGGATCCCGAGGACCTTGATGGGCCCCTCACATACTGTAAAAAGTTTGTCAGTGCCAAGGAAGTGAGCGCTGCCTGTCAGCGCCTTTTTAAGAGAGCGCTGCCTGTCAGCACCAATGGAAGTGAGCGCTGTTCGTGTCTGCCAGCGCTGATGCCGTTAGGCCAATGCTGTTGTGTGAGCGCTGCCTGTCAGCACCATTGGAAGAAACGATATACGAAGATACGTTACTATCCTGTAATGATTTCCTAGTACTCTATCTTACTAATGGACCATACATATACCTCTCGTTGACTATAGATAGAAATATAAATATGTGTATCTACATGTCATGGGTAGGATACACTCGGAGAATATTCTAAACTAAAATTGTGATACCTACCTAGTGGATACCAAGATGTTGCCGTGAGCCCACCTGGCAGTGTTTATTGCCGGATCCCGGGTGAACCTTTGGAAGGATGACCTTAGGGCTCCCGACAGACTTTGTATGCTTCGATACTCCGATATTTTTTATTGTCGTAATTCTAAATAGGATTTTTGTTTTGTCTTTTATACACTGTATTTTTATGACAAAAATAAAAAGCCCTAAAAATGAAGATCCCAAAGATATTTGATAGTAACTACTTCCCAAACAAAATAAACATTATACATACATCAAAAATATATAAAAGTAGACACAGCAAATTTCCTAAGGGAATATTAACCACCAACTACGTAGCCATTGTGTCAGCAGAGACTCTCCACACCTAACTTATGCGACAGTTTCTCAACAATAATAGCAGCGGGTACGAAACTATTTAGCAAGTTTACTCCGTCAATACAGAGGAGAAGGAGGACGAGATCTCGGCAGGAAGGAATAATTCATTTAGTAGGAATTAACTCGCGAAGTTTATGAGACGTGAGTTTCAAGAGTTTATGTCACCACGACTTTTGCGTTTGTTTTTATTCCATATTTTTGAAGTGACACTTCTTTATCGACGTCGAGAGAAATATTATACCTGTAAAACACGGCAATGGGGTCACCACCTATTACGTGGGACAGTGAAAAGTGGGCATATAATATGCCTCTGCCACCCCTTCGGGGATAAGGCGTGATGGTAAGTTTATAGCTATAAAATAAATATCGTCACGTTATACGGTTACGCGCCATATTGTTTTGAAGTTAAACTTCTTTATCATAAGTGAAACTTCTTTATCGACGTACGAGAGAAAAAAGCTGTAAAAAAATGTTGTAAAAAAGTTTCACTTCTTACCTGTGTACTCTGGTACACACACGTATTTTTTATACAAGCTTTTTCTTAACTTGCAATATATGTATGTTTGTTCGGTTCGAGTGGAATCTTGCAACTCAATTTTAAAGCACATATCTCTAACTTATTAGGCTGTAAAGTAGTATAGACGTTTAGTTTGTATGATAATGCACGGTTAGCAGTGTGGCTTAACTCTTGTCGCGCCACACAATATAGCAGACTAGTTATACTTAACACATTACTACAACATGGGTATCAAGTAAAATAACTTACTCTTTCTTTTTACTTATCTTTTAAGCACATTTATAAAAAAAGCTTGTTTTTAAAAATGACGTTTAGGTTTTTTTTTTAACACGGCAATGGTTTCACCATCGTGGGACAAAAAAATGCTTGCGCGAGCAGTTGGCTTATTGTCTGCCACCCCTTCCGGAATAAAGACTGATAGGTAGATTCATTGAAATGACTTATCGGAATTTGTTACCTAATTCAACAATTATTTCCTCATCTTGTAACAGCAGTAGCATAACTAAGGGTCTCCAAATCTTCTTCAAAAAATGTGTGCCATATTGGTAGGTTGATTTACCTTACAGGGTTTTATTTTGGGTACTTGTTCGCCATTGCTATGTCCTCGTCCATTAGTCAGCGGGTGTACCACTTGCAGGGGACACTGAATCCATTCCCATCAAAGGACTGTCTTGCATAATAGGTGTCACGTCACATTGAACCTTGAACGTAACAGTAGGTCGTTAGCTATGTGACATCATTCTAAAATTTAAAAAAACGGTTGAACATCCGGTCCATCCGTTGAAAAAACGGTTGAGATGGCGGACTACTTATTATTAACACATTGTTACAATATGGGTATGAAATAAAAATACTTGTTGAGAATGACTTGAAAAATAAAGTGACTCGCTCTAAATTCAATATGGCGGACTACTTAAGAGCCGGACAAAGATTTTTAATCATTCTTACAATATGAAGCGCTCGTGGCCCCGCGGACTCAGTGTTCTGTTAACGATCACTGCGTTAAGCCACTTTCACTAAGGCTGGTCCTCGGATGGTTGACAACTTTTCATGCTTCGGAAGGCACGTTAAGCCGTTGGTCCCGGTTGCCAGTAACATGGCAGTCGTTAAGCCCAGTTGAAGGACTTATGGGCGGCTTGAAAAAAAAAAAGGGGTAAAGGCGTGTCAATATGTCTATGTTTTACAAAATGGGAAATAAATGAAAGGAGAGAGAGAAGGCTGAGAAATACTATTTTTAGCGCATTTATATCAAAGCTTGTTTTAAAATAAAGATTTAAAAATGTATTAATTTATTTTAACGAGATAAGTAGACTTCTGAGTCCAGTGGTCCGGTTTTACGCAGTAGGCCAGTGATTGGGATCTGGGCGCTATTTCCCAACGCCTCTGTCTCTGAGTGAAGCTTCATTCCACAAGTGCTCTATATTGTTCACCTTACGTAGACAATAAATAGGAAGACACCTCTTAGGCGAACTGAAAGAAATTTCATTAGAAAATCTATTGCCTTAGTTAATTACTCTCATTTTAAATAATAAATCTATACAGATAAATAAAATAGAAGTGTCTGTTTGTTTAATAATTAATACTGCTTAAAATAAAACCTTTTCAGAAAATGCATATGAAATATTTACGGTAATTAAATAAAAAAAAATTAAAATTTTACTCTGTCTATCTATCTGTTTATTCCGGCTGATCTCTGAAACGACTGGACCGATTTTAATAGGTCTTTTACTGGCAGATAGCTGATACTAAAAAAAAAATTTGGGCAAATAATTTTAATTAATCTGTTTACGTTATACTTGAATGATCCCTTATGGCCTGCATGGAAAATTTCTACAAAGGGTAGCTACAGCTTGTACCTGTCCTTTTCAACACGGCAATATAAGGTCGGCAGAACGAGTGGATTACTTCTCGTTTCGCGTTGTGACGTCATTGTCGGTATCCAGTTCTGGGGGCCGAGTCTGTTATTTCAATCGTGTCGAAATAGAATCGAAATCGTCGCTCACTAGAAAGCCAGCGGTACAATTTTGACAGATTTTCGTAGTCTACTATTACAATCGTATTCCAATAGACTTCTATCGGTCGGCCCATAGAATTCTACTAACACGTACTGCGTCACTGGCCGCTAGTCAGTTGCATTTTTGATAGTCTACTAACATTTTGACAGCTAAAAACAGCGAATCTGGTTCTATTCTACGGCTTATCAATAATAGACATAGCCCCCTGATCAGGTGGGCCGTGTGCTTCTCTGTCACCTATAAAAAAAATAATGAATTGATTTAGACTGAGTCACACTCGATTAAATACATGAAGTATTTTCATAATCCAATTGCACGTAGCGTGTGGCGACCCTATTTCAGGCACGGCTGACAGTCATTTAATTACATAGATTACAAGTTGACATTTTCGTTTGTCGCTGCGATTTAAACTTGACTGGTATGGATTATACATATCCATTGCGACGGGTTAATCTTGTATGTTTATTATTGTGTTTGTTACTTTATATCGCCGTTATACAGAAGAAGCGTAATACAGTTCTGGATTTGCAAACCTACAGTTAGTTTTAACAAATTAGTAAAAGTTGACAGAGTCTCATTTGAGTTACAGAATGTGGTTAACATTTTATTTTTGTTTAGGTAATTTTGCTACTATTATAAAAATGGCAACTGTATATGACATAGTAATTAAATGTTATTTTTTACGTAGGTATAACATGAAAAGCCGACATTCTATCTAGTCCGAAGGTAATACCAATAGGTACTCTCTCAACATAGATAAGTAAACATAGATTAGTTACAAACTCAGTAGATAAGTTTTTATTTAGTCTTATATTTTTACTTTTTCTTACATTGCATATTTTCCAATTCTTGAGAGCACCTTTCAAGACGTATTACTGCAATCCTACTGGTAGAGAATACTCATGAGATTAAGTCCGCCTTGTACTACAAATGCTAAGTTACATGACCGTAAAACTCAGCATACCACGTCATGTTTCTTCTTCATTTCTGCTGCTGCATTCCCAGTCACGGTCAAACTTTTCCCTGAATTTGGAATCTGGTAATTAGACGATTTATTTGTTCAATAGTAGATCGCCTGGTAATTTACGTTTCGCTTTCTGAATTGCTAGCACCTTCCATCTCCGTAAGGATCTGCTTACAACTTATTTTCATTTAAACCCCGAAGATATTGGTGGGGTCCCAGTACACTCTTTTTTTACCCACTTGATAACATTACTTTACATTAGTAAGACAATAGATAGGTAACAGATTATATGAAATACAATTGTGGACTTTGAAATAATGATTGTAGAACACTAACAATATGTATATTAGTAAAGAAATATGACAAGCAAATTATTTCATTACAGTAAAAGTCTTAAGCACTTATGAATTAATGATCATTTAGCTACACCTTCAAAAGTTGTGTCCCATCAACTCGAATATTAATCAAAGTCGAAACAGGCTACTACCTACCTCTGCATATGAATGTATGTGGGAGCTTTTTAATTATAAACGAGCTTAATGATCATTTTTCATTCTAAATTGCCGTTTTCCTCCATTGTACATAATCACCATTACCCGAATAAACAAGAGTTAGGATTTTCATTCTGTTTAAATGAATTCATATACGACATTTTGTAATTTAAAATGGTTTGCATATATTTCGTAGATAGTGTCGCCCGTTGATAGTTTACAAACAGTAATAAAAAGCGTTTGTTTGGGGTTGGTGGCGTTGATTTCCCGAACATGAATATTCCGAGCTGTTTGGCATTCACGCCGCAAAACCGGTATCTAAACATCGGGAGTGCAATAAAACTAAGCACACGACAATCCGACGTACAATAAAACTGTAGCTGATTTCATATAGAGTTTGTTTGGATGTTTGGTTGAGAGACGTGGCTGGATTGTTATGTAATCTTCGTTTTCATATCACGAGCTTCAATCCTGCTTAGTGTGTACATTCGTTGTGCACCGAAATGTGTAGGGCTGCTTCTTGTTGTATCGATCATCGATATCTACCTACTTGTACCATGGAAGCTAATTCACGATACTCTAACGTAATTATTTGTCGTTAGGTTTTTTTCGACTTCATTTAATGATTTTATTTTTAGCTACAGCTAAACACTTTGATAATAGAATTATAAAGTGATTATAAGTATTTCAGTATATAATAAAAAATATTACTATGTCAAAACGCATTCTGTCAATTTCGCCACGCCGGGGTCCCCCACGGAACTGAGGCCACTTAGATTGCCTCATAATACCAGATCTGATATGTTTTGAATGGACTGTGGTATAACCTTTACACACAGTTTAGTCACACCTTTAACCCTAAAGGAATAAGCACAGGCATATTGTAAGCCCACATTTTTCCTACGTAACAGGTTGTGATCTAATGAACAGTCGCGTATTTTAAAGCCAGCCAATAAAGCCTTCATCTTGGCTTTACGTCTGCCATATATTACTGACAATCGACCTCATCGCCTTTACGAGCCTTTCGAAGCACTGAAACGCCCGTAAATGCAAATGCAACAAACCGGTCACCCATCTGAGGACCAGCCATGGTGAAAGATGCTTAACGCAGTGATCGTTTACAGATTACTGTGTAAACTGGGCTACGAGTCCTTTTCAAATAGATGTTGAATTAGAGTTTTGAAGAAAATATTATTTTGATAACCATCTAGATAAACAAATACAATTTAAAAGAGAATGTCATGAATTAAACATAAATTATTTCCAACATTATTAATATCGATATCTCGCATCGCGTCCCTAAATTCCGGAATGTTTGTAAAAGCACCTCCCTATAGAACAACGCCACCTGACACCATTATGCTATTATAATATTTTGATACTTTGCCTCTGATGTCTTCTTGACGACGCAGTGAATACCAAATTCCTGAACAGAGCCCTCCCGAGAGACACTTCAGGCCGCTTTTGTATCACGAATCAAATTTATTGGTGATTGTATTTGTATTTGATATCGATGGTTTTTTGAAATTACATCGTAAAGTTTATTTTATTATGACAGGTCTTTATATCTGTTGTTTTGTCACAGAAAGTGACGCGCCACCAATGATAAGACATAGAAGTGATCACATTGTAAGCAACTTGAAGGCTGCAGAGATATTTTAAAGAAGAAGATTTGTCAAGTCAGATTTGTCAAGTAAGTTCAATTCAGGTTGTCGGACAGTTCTTCATGTGACAATTTCGCCACTACTGACTGATAAATAGTTTAACCCTTTATTCAATTTCAAATTTAGCATTATAAAATAATGCTCAATTTAATATTGGTTTTTATTATTTTATAATGCTAAATTTAATATTGTATCATATAGTACTATTTTCATATAAATTAAAGTCAATTTTATATAATTCTATACTTTAGTAATTTTAAGCGTTCAAGATTTTCAGCATTTTATATTTCTTAAAATAAACATATTTATGTATTGATTTGTAGAAACATATACTGTATAGAATCATAAGTTATTTACCATTTTTCATTTTATTATATAAAATCAAATTATTTTATTAACTAACTATCTTCACGCTGTATCCCTGACGGGGTAGTCAGAGAGGACAGATCGCCAGGCTTCGCGATCCATGCATACTTCTTTCGCTTCTTCGAGATTCATCAATCGCTTCATACACGCACGTCTGGGTATCCGAGTACTTTTGACCTTTCCGTTTTTGAGCAATCTGCTCACGTGGTCAAATTATTTTATTGATAGGTAAAAATAATACTGCGTAGTTAAATGTCAAAAGTTTCAAATCTTTATTGCGAAAGAATACTTCTTGGGTTGTAATGTATACCTCTGAGTGGGTATTGTAAGGTATCCGATTTAAAATATTATTTCTCCAAGCTAAATATTTGACAATTTAAATGACAATGACACAAAGACTAAGAGACTATTGAGATTACGCCCTGAGAAAAAGGGTTTCAAATTGACACATAATCAATCTGCAGGTGGATTGACTGGGATTAAGATTATAATTAACAATCACCTTTACAACATTAATGGTTATCTATAATAATGATATCAAACATCTTTTACATGAAAAATTTGAAACAGACTACAGGTACATTAAACGGATTTATTAACAAAAAAATCTATATACAGAATAAATAGTCAAGTATAAAAATCAAAGAAGATATCAAAATTATACACACTATATGCAACACTACAAACTTATCTTTTCCAGTAATTCCATGATACTAGTAAAAATAATCTGGCAAATATGAGTAGTGCATGTTTCTATATTTGCCACGCATTTATTTTTATTGAGAGGGTTTGAATTTGGCGGCAGGATTTTTGTTTAAAATTGCATTTTTATATTTGGAACGCGACCCGCGACCGAAATGGCGGTGACAAATACGCATATCGCCGCTATGAATGACAATTGAAGAGATGTTTTTATAAAGACGCGATTTTTATTTTTATGCGAAAGAAATTGTGCCCATAAAAATGGTGTTGAAATGATGAGTGCCATTTTTCACTGTCGAAGGGACGTCTCTTTATGGGCTATTGTGTCTACATGATGTAAAGTTATAATTCTTTTTAAGTTCTTTTTGTCAACAGGGGCTGCTTAAAATCAGACGATTTAGAATTTCCAAATGGAGGATTTTCATTTAAAATGCCCTGAGTGAGTAGTAAACCTCGTTAACTTTTTATTAATTTACATAAACTAAAATTAATTTTATTTAGGAAATTGCGAGCCAAGTACTTAATCAAACCACAGTTTGGATTTAAATCATGAAGAATCTTTTAGGAATGCTAACGTGAAACTTAGTAAAGAATTGTGTATGGTTTTTGGAGAACTTTTGAGAACAATTTGTGTAAAATTCAAATCAGTGACAAGAGACGTTACAGCAAACATTTTCCTTAAATAAAAAATCGATGAAATAAAAGAATTAATATAGTACAATCATCAAAAAATATTTTCTTTTGCTCTTTTGCTCCAAAAACTAGATAGGTTTCCTCCTCCTCTTCCTCCACTTTCCATCCACTGTAATGAGGCCAACTGCACATAGGTCACCATCTACCAAATCAGGGGTCATGGCGGTATGGCCAGACACTTGTTCTCCTCATATAGGAAGAACTGAATATGCAAAAATAAAATAAAACATGTCCTGCTGATTGTACCTAATGAATATACATCACGTGGAAGCAGTCAGGTACCTTCGAGCGGAAATCATTTTTTAAATTGCACACACATAAATTCGCCGCCATTTTTGTGCTTTACCTAGTGGTTTACTCATGAAAACTCGAGATTTCATTAGTACTATTATTTAGATCCGTGTCAAAATGATAGGAAGTTAATTTAATAAGGAGAAAAAAGAAAAATATTCAGCCTAAATAATGATTAAGAAACTAAAACATGTTATAAATTTTAATAAAGTGGAAAAAGACAATTCGATTCGAGACAGGGATTGAACCTGTGACCTTTGCCTAACCAGGGCAATGTTCTAGCCACCAAAACTACCCGAACCGTATCGAATCAAGTCATACTCCTAAAATGACGATTAAAATATAGTGGAGAATTTCAACTTGATTCGATACGGTTCGTATATCACTTAAATATATTTAAACTACCCAATTTTTGATTGATTTAATATTTAGGTGGCTAGAACATTGCCCTGGTTAGGCAAAGGTCACAGGTTCAACCCTTGTCTCGAATCGAATTGTCTTTTTCCACTTTATTAAAATTTATGAGAAATTTAGCAAAATAATTGCTTTAAAACTTTATCAATAAAACATATTAATTTTCAACTTTGAATATATTGCAGTATATTTCTTTTGTAATTCTAGTAAAGTAACACCTTGTACATAGTTATATTATTACTGGTTTGCTACCATTAACTATGTTCAGGTAAGGTAAGCCACCGTGGTCAATTGTGAATTAAGCTTCCTGGAATGAGCTGTCTGTGTAATTCTGATGGCGCACCGCTATCCGAGGAATGTGCTCACATGGGGCTACATTACTATGTATAAGGAAGCGCACAAGTGCTAAATAGTGATATATTTTAAATTCAGCGCATGTGCGCGCAATCCATACATGTAAATAAAACTGTAACATTTTACTAAATGTATAATGAAGTAGTCATATATACTTATAGTAGTCACATTTTTTTTCTCTGTCACTCTGTCTGTCTGTTTGTTCTAGGTAATCTCTGAATCTGAATATTCAATACATATCAACATCGATACGTATTTTTATTAAATAAAAGAATATTTCACCTGTAATTGTAACATTCAGGAAATCATAGAAAAATTAGATAATCATGAAAAACCAAATTTTACGGAATATATAGCTCATTTATATATTTTTTAGCACAATTTATTAATATATCCACATTTTTATACACAACAGTTTTGCCTAATGAAAAATTTGACAGCAGTTGTCTAAAAATAAAGGTTTGCAATCAAAATAATATGACAATTGGGTATATACCGCGATAATAAATTATATTAAATGTACTTATGACTTTTGTTTCTGACTGTTCTGACCCTACGTATTCCTAGGCTTCAGTGGCTACATTTGATTAACCTGACTAGACTGGATTCATTGATTTACAGTTTGGCATCTACTTTAATCCTAAGCCAATATCCGATCACTAAGTGGGATTTGATGCAACGAATTACTCGTGTAACATACAACTTGAATACATTGGTACGTTAAGCAATTTTGAACTTACATGCTACGCAGAATATTACTCTTACCAATAAGTAGAGCTTTAAGTCTTCTGTCTATTCTGCAGTTTCATCTCTGCGTTAATGTATACGATAAATAAAAAAGGTAAAAATAGAAACTAAAAACATTTTGAACTCTCTTTTACTTTCTTAATTTGATAACTACCTAACTGTTATAGGTATATTTTTGGGTATGGACATTTAGAACCTGTCCGTTGTTCAACCCTGTCGAAATGTCGAGGAACAAAAGGTATACTAACCTTTTTATATAAGCTGTCCCGCCCGGCTTCGCCCGTGACATACTTCGAACCTTTTTTTTTCCATTATTTTTGAATCTAAACCATCCTTGGCGCCACCCAAACGCATACAAAAATAATCATTCAAAGTGAAAGTGAAAAATCTTTATTCATGTAGGTCCAGATTCGCAACGATATAGGTATTTAGCCTGAGGAAGAACCTGGCAATAAAACTCATGGCCACTCTTTTCTAACTGCCAGTAATTACATTAGTTTTATTTACATGATATTTGAACAAATTATATAGTAATGAGTCTATACAAAAGAAACAAAATCAAATCAAAATGAGAGCGTTTCTAGTTGCCAGTTTTAAAGGTAGCCCACCCTTATGTATACTGTATACGCTTTTACAACAAGCTTCCCTGTGACCTGAGAAATTTACCTTTAAATAAATTTAAAAAGTTTATTAAAAACAAGCTTTGTGAAAAAGGTTTTTACTCCGTTACAGACTATTTGCAGGACAGGGACGCCTGGAAATGATCTGCTGGCAAAATGAAATAATATTAAATTGTAAATAGGCCATCAAAAAAAAAGCCTTCCTAAGTTTCTTGCCGGTTCTTCTCAGGTGGGCCGCGTTCCGAACCGGTGGTCGCTTTAAATATTTTAAATAGTGTATGACATTTTGTAAGCGCCGTTAAAATGGTCTATGCAAAATAAAGATATTTTTATTATTTATTTTATTTATATTTATTTATGAGAAAGACTCCGGCAAGAAACTAAATGGCTGCTATTTTAAAATGCAGGTATGGCTTACAATATTAAACTTACATTGTTCCTTTGGAGTTACGTACGAACAGTCGACTAAACTTAATTTGCCTTAAATATAAATAGTATTATTTGTAATAATTGCTATAACAGCTATGAGCTGACCAGTCCCAACAGACGGCACCTGTTCACGGGTATGACGCATTATATCAGCCATCGCCCAACTCAACCGTATTATAGGGAATAAGGCGACCCGATACATACGCCGCCACTGCCAGGACACTTAGGCGAGCATGACATACTCAAAAACTGCACAGTAACTATCATGTCAATTTCAAAGTAATAAATAAGTCTACATGGTGCTCACACAATAACAAACTCAATTTACATATAATTATGTTAGTTAACCTGACGTTTCAGATCACTTATGTTGAACAAATGTACATTATATTAATAATATTTCTTTATTATTATTATTATTAATTCTATTTGTATATTTATGTGTGTTGACTTAGAGCGACTTACTCCCATGCATTTTTATCATTTATATAGTCTGAAATTTTATAATATGCCTTGTTACACAATTTGGCCTTGACTGTTGTCCTAAACCTATTTATTGACAATATTCTAATTTCATTGGGAAGTTTATTATAGAATCGTATACACAGCCCCATAAAAGAATTGCTGATTATTTCGAGACGAGTAGAATGTAATACAAGATTATCTTTATGCCTAGTGTTTACATTATGTATATCACTTTTTTTAAGAAATGTGTCTATGTTTTTGTGCACATAAAGTAAATTCTCATATATATATTGTGATATAACGGTAAGAATATTAATTTCATTGAACCTTTCTCTTAGAGATACCCTGGGACCAAGCTGGTATATTGCTCTCACAGCCCTCTTCTCTAAAATAAATATCGTATTAATGTCCGCTGAGTCTCCCCAGAGAAGAATTCCGTATGACATAACGCTATGGAAATAACTGAAATAAACTATTCTAGCCATTTCAACACCAGTGAGCCGTCTTATTGTTTTTACTGCATATGCAGCAGAGCTTAAGTTGCATGACAATTTTTCTATATGTGGTCCCCACTGCAACTTTGAGTCAATAGTAATACCCAAAAACACAGAAGCCCCAAAAGTATCCAACCCTGATCCATTAAGTTGCACATTGTACGCCACCTGTCTCACATTAGGTGTCGAAAACTTAATTACTTTAGTTTTTTTATCATTTAAAAGAAGATTATTAACGTTAAACCAATGAACAACTTTTGAGAGTGCACTGTTAACATTGTCATAATTAATTAATTGTCTATTAATTTTAAATATCAAAGAGGTATCATCCGCAAACAGCACAATCTCATGTTTATCCTCAACATAGTAAGGTAATTCATTAATGTATATCAAAAAAAGAAATGGACCAAGGGTTGATCCCCGTGGAACACCCATTACAACTGGAGATCCTGCTGATCGTTTACCGTTTACTTCAACCCTCTGAATTCTATTGCTTAAATAAGAAGTCATAAGGTCGAGAGCTTTATTTATGATTCCGTAGTGGCGTAATTTATTTACAAGAGTTTCGTGATGAACGCAATCGAAGGCTTTAAATAAATCGTAAACAACACTTAATGCATCCTGCGAATCCTCCCAAGCCGCATAAATACTTTTGAGTAAAGCAACCCCTGCATCCACCGTTGAGCAACCTTTTGTAAATCCAAACTGTTTCCTGTGTAGTAAATTATGTATATTAAAGTGACTAAGCAACTGTCCAAGCATTAGCTTTTCAAATATTTTACTTAGTGTTGGTAGTACGGAAACAGGCCGAAAGTTAGAGGGATCTGCATTATCGCCGGCTTTAAATAAAGGAATTACTTTACTATGTTTCATTAAGTCAGGAAATACCTCAGACTTGACACAACGATTGAACACAGCTGCCAGATGTGGAGCTATTACAGTGATAATATGAGAGATAGTTTTAACAGATAGACCCCACAAATCTTTAGTGTTTTTCATATTAATTGCCTTAAAAGTTTTTAAAATATCTCTAGGACTAACAGCTGAAAATTTAAAGTCTGTGCCACATTCCTCCACGGCATGTTTTAAAAGTTGTTCAGCATCGTTAGAGCAAGACGAGAGAGTTCTTGTAATTGAAAGAGGAATGATAGAAAAATATTTTTCAAATTCAGTTGCAACTTTAAAATCTTCTATAATATTTACGTTATTTATTTTTAAATGAAAATCATGACTGCGCACTTTGGATTTACCGGTTTCAATATTTATAACATCCCAAGTTTCCTTAATAACATTATTTGAATATTTGATTTTTTTTAAATAAATTGATTTTGCTTTCAGGCAGGTTTGTCTAAATGTTTATGAGTATTTTTTTACAAACTCTTGAAATTTGGATTATGAGGACTTCTCTTCGTATAGTTGATACAATTTCTTACGACTTTTATAGATTCCTGGAGTTGCCCAGTCACTGAAAGTTAGGCCTTCACTCTTAGATAAGTGCTTAGGAGTAAAAATTGAGCTGAACTCACCATTAATCAAGTTGACTAATGAGTTGTATAAGTGATCCACATTTCCGTGATAGGGCAAAAAATGAACTTTTTTTGTAATAATACATTTGAAATTTTCTATACGGTTCTCACTGAATGGTATCACATTTATTTGTCTTTTTACATTACTTTGAGAATTACAAAAGGAAACCAACTGCCCTGTGTGGTCCGAGTCAACCTTATGAATTATAAATGTATGTATTGGTTTCACACTACTAAATATGTTATCAATTCATCTTGCAGTAGTGGCCGTTATTCTAGTGGGTTCCATAAAATTGTGATATAAATTAAATGATTTTGCTAAATTCAGAAAATCTATACTTTCTGAAGACTTATCTAAAACATTTATGTTAAAGTCTCCACATACAACAATTGTTTTATGGCTATCATATATTTTACTTAAGGCTTCCTCCATTATTTCAAAAAGAGAATTAACTGGCGCGCACGGAGTTTGTACAGATCCAACACAATGAATCGCTCCAATTCAACACATGAAATATCCACAACTCGCTCAACAGAGAGGCTCACAACATCCAATCTTTCTTTAAATTTAAATATTTTATTTACTAATATTAAAGAGCCACCTCTTTTATATTTCTTTCTATTGAACGAGCTTGCAACCTGGTGATTATTGAAGCTATGAGTGAATTGATGACTTTTTAGCCAGTGCTCATAACATACAATATCAATACTGTTACAATTTATTAACAAATAAAGATAATAATAATTATCTTTTGTCAAATAAAATTATTTTCTAACATAGATGTTAGTATTAATAAAATGAAACTTTTTATTATCCATACATAATGTATGCAAAGTTATATCGACCCCTCCGGGCAATAAGTCGGTAATCGCAAAAAGCAAATTTTACAGGAAAAATGATTTACATGAAATTAAAGCTAATTTTTTTTTTATAATAGTATTTAGCAATGAGTTTCAAACTACATGCTTCTAATAAGCTACAATTTGTGAAGAAAGATCTTACAGTTTAAAAAAATGTTCTATTGCCCTGTAATAGTAACTTACCGGATTATTGTGGTAATTTTTTGAAGAGTGTTGATTCGTACTTACATACTGCGGAGTTTTATAACGTTATTTTGTAAAGCAACAAGTGATCATAACCAAGTTATTGTAGTAATATTAAAGGGCAAAAAATACTGTACAAGTAAATTACAGGGTTGTTTCCGGAAATATCACAAAAACATTTTTCAGTAATCATTCAATCCCAAAAATCATTTGAGTATAATAAACTAAGGTATTTTTAATAAAATAATTCAAAATAAATAGATTAATTATTTTTATTGCACAAAACAATATTTCAGTAAATATTACACATATTTTAAACACAACCTGCTTAACAAATTAAGAAAAACAGCCACATAATTTAATCTATACGAGGAAAAAGTCGGAGGGAGAGCTATGCCAGCAAAATTGCTCTATAGCCCCTAAGGCTAGACCTAGACCTAAACATAGACCCTAAGATATACGGGTGAATTTCACACATACAATCCTTACGATATCAAGCCAGTGCTTCTTGGGTGTTCCCCTCTTACCGGGGCACGGAGAAGACGGCATGGCCAAAAATTTGACCTATCTGCATTGTTACGGACATGAAGACTGCGGTTGAGGTAGTTCTTACGCGGTCCAGCCGCATGATTCCACACATACTTCCCAGCATTTTCATTCCGTAATTCGCAGCTCATGCTTGTGTTGCTTCAATAATGATTACACCCCACTGGCATGGCAATGTAACATGCCTAATAATGCTTTATTAGACCTGTCCCTTCAACCTCACTGACATTTTAGGGTTCCAAATGACACCAACCCTCAACCGCCACTTAGCCCATGAGGTAGCAATGCGTGATGTGACGTGTGAAATACAGATCCCAGGTATTTCACCTGGTCCATACCCTAGACCAGATGGAGTCAATGGAGGTTGAATCTGTAGAGTTTAACGCTAAGTATTATTTAAGTTTAAAACCACCACTCTTAAGCATCTCCGTCCACGTTTTCACACGTTGCACGAAACTACCCTCGACCGCGTCCGCCAGCGCTGTATCGTTAGAATTCATAGTAAGCCATGGATGCTGCATATTTGAATGTCTTAAACAGAAATGGACTAAGTGGACTGTTCTGGTGTACTCCGTCCGTGTGGGAAAGAGTGTTAAAGTCGCGCGCCAAAGCGATCAGATCCACAGAATAGTGGTGCAAGCGCCTAGAACCTTTGGACATCAGAGCCCACCAGATCATTGTTCCAAGAACACAGTCATCAGACTCTTCTTCCTGTACGAGTATTTGTTTGTCTCTTTGTCCTGTATTTCTCCAGTAATGTTGCGGTAAAAACACGGGTCCTGTTTTTGTTCTAATGATAGGATCCTTAGAACAAAAACAGGGTCCGTAGTTTTATTACCAGGGTGAAACCCATATTGATACTCCAAGAGAGTACACTTCTGCTAGATACGGAGGTTAAAAATCTTCTCTAAATCTTCATGCCACGATAGCTACCTCATTTCTACACCGACCGCTTTCCATTTGAAGACTGGAGTAATAATACTCGGCCTTCATTGGCTGGGAATCTCTTCGGTGAAGAGTACGTGGTTTAACTTGATATAATCGAAAGAGTCTTCATCGACTCCGAGTAGCAAGGAATGGTGAGTGGAAATAATCAAATAAACCTACGAATAAGTGGATATTAGTACAAAATCGACGGTCTAGGAAACGTTTTACAGGCAAAACCGGCAAAGCGACTACAGACATGTCAGATAAGTTTAAAGCAGCGGAAGTTAAAATACCTTTGTTTATATCCAATGTAAACAAAGATACAGAAATGGAAGACATCTGCAAATACATCGAAAATAAAACTACAGAGAAAGTTTCACTTGAAAAAATTACAATGAAAAAGGAAAAACCCTATAATGCTTTTAAATTGTTGGTTAACAAAAATAAGCTACATATTTTTTTAGATGACCAGATGTGGCCTGATGGCGTCACATTTAGGCGTTTTGTACCTTTCAAGAACAGAAGAGAAGACATAAATAATAGTATTTATGCCAGAAAGGATGAAACAAAAAAAAAAAATAAGCTATAAAATTTAAATGGATAGTAGTTCAAAAATGAAGATTATAAAATTTAACTGCAAAAATATTAAAAGGTCTGTTAACTGTGTGCGTAAACTGTGCAAAACAGCTGATATTGTTTTGTTACAGGAAACTTGGTTATATCCGCATGATTTAACATTTCTTGGCAGCATTGATCAGGAATTCAGCTACACAGGAAAGTCTTCAGTGGACACTTCAGCCGGTATTTGTAAGTGGAGACCCTATGGAGGGCTTGCTATACTATGGCGTAAAAGTGTATTTAGCTATGTGAGTGTGGTGCAGAGTATTAACAGCAGACTGTGTGCAGTTAAAGTGGAAGTAAACAATCGGTGCTTTTTGATTATAAATGTTTATATGCCGACGGACTGTAGTGATAATCTGCCTTATTTTACGGAATGCTTGAGTGAAATATATTCTAGTATACAAAACAATAATGTTGAATCAGTGTATGTTTTAGGAGATTTCAACGCGCACCCGGGTGAGTTGTTTTGTAATGAACTTCTTAGTTTTTGTAGTGAACAGGATTTATATTGTGTAGACTTGAACAATATAGGCATGCGGTCGCAAACGTACACCTTTATCAGTGACTCACACGGGTGTAAAAGGTGGCTAGACCACTGTATTGTCACAGAGGCAGCGAGACAAATAATTGTAAACATTGAGGTTATTTATGATACGTTTTGGTCCGATCACTTTCCCTTAAAAATAGAATATAATATAAATGTTATTAGAATAAAAACATGTACAGTGAAGTCATCGCTTAGCTGTATATGCTGGGGTGAAAGAAACCCAGAGGAAATAAAAGAGTACACTTCTAGATGTAATGATCAATTAAAATATTTAGATTTTCCTGAGGAGTTTGTACAATGTGCTGATATTTTTTGTGATAATGTTCAACATAGATTACTTTTAGATTCAATGTATAACAATATTGTATCAATATTAAGTGAAGCAGCCTGTGCAAAAAGGATTTCTAGGAACATTGTGAGAAAGAAAAGTATAAAGGGCTGGAATAAACACGTCAAAGAATTACATGCTCAGGCTAGGCTTAAATTTAAATTGTGGGCATGGTACGGCCAGCCCAGTAGTGGGCCTATTTATGAAGACATGGTATTAAGTCGTAAGGCCTCACTCGCCCGGTGAACCGAGTACTGTACGTACGCGTTTTGTGTTTACTCAGAGTAATCTCTTGTAATTTACTGTTAGTTGCTTTTGAATTATAGTTTTTATTTGTTGTGAGAAATGGAAAAATCTGATAGTGAAGGAGAGGATTCTAGTGACTCAGCTTTTCTAGACAAATGTAGACAAGAAATCGAGCGGAATCAAGCGGACCAAGGATCTTTAGGGCAATGCGAAGATCTTGAAAAAGGAGGCGCTGAGAAAAGGAAGGAAAGAGAAGATAATAATAGCACAGAAGAAGACTTTATTACTGATGTGAGAAAGAAGCCAAAGCGGTTGATTCGAAACGGTTCAACGGAAATGATAAATAATAATGGGAAGGTAGACAAAAATAAAAACTTCAATCAATCCGAGGACAGTACGATGTTTGAAATATGTGTGACGTCGAAGGAATGTTTACCTAAACAAATGGCTTTGGCTAAGTTACTTCGATCGGAGAATATAACGGGTATTATGAGAATAAAATATAAAAGTTTCAATAAGGTACTTTTACAGTTTCAATGCCAGGAGGATGCAAATAAATTGTTAGAATGCCAAAAATTTTTGGATATGGGTTATAGATACCAAACATTAAACGAAATGTCTTATTCCTACGGTCTTGTGAAAGGAGTAGATGCTGAGTTAACCGATAAGGACTTACAGGAAATAATAAAGTGTGAAATGGAAATTATTTCAATTTTACGATTAAAGCGTTTGAACGCCGAAAGCAAATGGGTAGATAGTGAATCTATTAGGGTCTGCTTTAAAGGCGACACCTTGCCGTCGCACATATATGCATATGACTGCCGCTTTAGAGTCGAAGCCTACACTTTTCCTGTGACCCAGTGTTCGGGTTGTTGGCAATTTGGTCATATACTTAGATTTTGCCCATCAAAAAAAAGAATATGCCCTAAATGTGGGGCAAACCACGAAAACTGTGAGGAAAAGAACATAAAATGTCTGAATTGTAAAGGACCACACTTGGTATTAGATAAAAGATGTCCTTTATACTTAAAAGAAAGACAGATAAGAATAATTATGAGTGGAAAACAAGTACCATATAGAAAAGCTCTTCAAATATTCCTCGAGAAACGTAATATAATTATTCAGGAGCCTGAGATAGCTAGAAATCTAGGAGAAGCCAAGGAAACATATAGCGAAATAGTGGCCGGCTCGTCAACACGTTTCGAACCTACTCCATTACGAACATCAACATTGGTGCATTCGAATGAGACGCTTAGCGAATCGATGCATATAGTTCAAAGCAGACCTCGCAAAACTACAAAAAAGAAAAGAGAAGAATCTCAATTTGTTTCGGAATGTACCCAAGATGAAAACATTTACAACCTTCAGAACCAAGAAAAAAGAATGGGCAATGAACGAGATGAGCAATTAAGGTATAAGTTCGATTTCAAAAAAAATTTGTTTAAATTAAAATGTATTTTTATGTCACAAGGCAATACAGGATAAATTAGTATCTTTTCTCAAAATAATAGGAGAAGAGCTCACTGAGTTTTTTGTAAATAGGTTTTCTATGAATGAGTATTTCGATAAACTGTTTAACTTTATAAATGGCTCCAATAAAGATTAATATTTTGCAATGGAATGCACAAAGTATAAAAAACAAACTAATTACATTTAGTGAACTATTGAATCAGGAAAATATACATGTTGGAATTGTAACTGAGACATGGTTGAACAGTGATATTCATATTAATATAAGCGGATATAACATTTATAGGTGTGATAGGTATGATTCATATGGAGGCGTCGCAATAATTGTTCATAAGTCTATTCGATCCTATCCAATGCCAGTTTCCTGTAATAATTCAGGAATAGAAATACTTAGTGTTAAGTTAGTAAACTGCATAAATTTAGATCGGATTGTAGGTATATATTGTCCGTCTTCTGTCCACACCCAACACTCCGATTGGGATGAAGTTTTTTCAAAATTTTCAAATTCTACATTAATTGCCGGAGATTTTAATGGTCACCACACCAATTGGTCGGTGAAAACCGACACGAGAGGTACACAAATATTAGATTCAGCCTTAGATAATTCTTTCACATATCTTAACGATGGTATGATTACTCGAATGAAACTAGTGAATGGGTGTTTACAAAAAACCTCCCCTGATATTACGTTTGTGCCCTCTAATCTTGCTATTTATTATGAATGGCAGGTGTTTAATGAAAATCTTGGCAGTGATCATATGATAATTAAAATTTCGACGCTTGTAACAAGTAACTCAAATATAATTAAAAAAAGGAATTTTAAAAGAGCTAACTGGGGTGACTATCGTAATTCCTTGCAAAATAAATTTAATTTAGAATGTTATGATGATGTTCAGGAGATGTATTCCGCACTTTTAAAGCAAATTATTACGGCCGCTGATAAAAATATCCCTTTTATAAGGTGTTGTAACAAACCAGCAACAAAATTTAAGCCAAAACCTTATTGGAATGCTGAATAATCGAAAATAGTAGCCCAACGTAGATTAGCACTATCTAAATTTCGTCGCAACCCCACCCCTGAAAATTTAAATGAGTTTGAGAATAAAAAACGCGAAGCACATAAACTAATAAATAAAGCAAAATCTGAAGATTGGCAAAGGTTTTGCAGTTCTATTAACCAAGAAACATCGGCTCATGAAATGTGGCGCCGAATGAAATGGATTAAAGGTTACGGAGGGACGAGAAGCTATCCACCGGTTGAAAAACAAAAACAATTACTGTGTACTCCCACACCTGATTATGTTAAAAATTTACAACATACATTTGTTTCACAGAATCCGGAGATAGAACGTAATTTTACTTTTCATGAATTACAAAATTGCCTTAAGAAAAAAGACTCGGCACCAGGTGAGGATGGAATCTCATATTCTATGATTTATAATCTACCCAAAGACGCAAAATCCTTTTTACTTAACATATATAATAAAATTTTGTCCTCTGGCACAGTCCCTCAACAATGGCGGAAAATTCAAGTTATTCCTATACCTAAATTTAATAATATTGCACCTGAAATTAAACTGAGACCAATATCTCTAATTTCGTGCTTATGTAAAACCTTTCATCTAATGCTATTCAAACGATTGGCGGCCGAAAGGCGGGGTATTCTTTCACCTAATACAGTTGGTTTCAGGAAATCACAATCCAGTTTAGACGCGATTACGCGATTGGTTACATACATACAAATTGGTTTCACTAAAAATATCCCTACCTTGGCATGCTTTTTGGACATACAAGATGCATATAACAATGTATCAATAGAAGTTGCAACAAAAATCTTAGACAATCTCAATATAGGATGTAAAATATGTACATACATTTGGTCATTTTTAAGTGAAAGACAGATAAATATTAGATTAGATAACAGTGCAGATTCAATCATTGCCAGGGAGACTAATAAAGGTCTAGCGCAAGGAGATCCTCTATCGCCTTTGATTTTTAACTTGATAACACATAGCATAAGCACCTTGCCATTAAAGGTTTTGTGGTCACAATATGCGGATGATTATGTCCTATATATTGCAGACAAAGATTTGAAAATATGTGAGCAATTAATGCAAAATGATTTAAATACCATAGTTTCATTATTGGGTGAACTAGGATTGGAACTGTCACCTTACAAATCCACCTACTGTTTATATAGTCGAGGCCGAAGAAGAATAGTACCCATAATACAATTAGGTGGACATAATTTGATTATTTCAGATAAGGTGAAATACTTGGGCATGTGGTTGGACAGAAGTTTACTATGGGGCAAACACATCAATGAAGTCGCTGAAAAATGTTCTAAATATTTAAATATTCTGAAAGTTCTAGCAGGTAGTTCATGGGGAGTTCATACAAAGCATTTGCGTAGGTTATACATTAGCTTAATAAGGAATCGAATAGATTACGGATCCTTCATCTTTGACTGTTCTGTAAAAACACATGTATCAAAATTAGACAGATTGCAAAATCAGGCTTTAAGAATAATTGGGGGTTTTATTAAAAGTTCACCCATACATGTTATGGAGAGTGAACTCAATTTAGTGCCACTGTATTTAAGAAGAAAAAATATTTAGCTTATAAATATACTTTAAAAATAGCATCCTGGAATAGTAATGAGACTGTTAATCTAATCGCAAATTTAAAAAACCTTTCTAATAATAGATATTGGGAAAACAAAAAGATACCACTTCTTGTGAAAATTTATAATGATGTCGGACAATGTAGTATCAATAAACTTCTTATACTTGGTATATTTTCCTTGGATATCTGGATTACGGGTGTAGAAATTAAAAATTATATCAATTTAAATATAAATTGTATTAACGCTCCTAAAGCCTGCTATGAACCTAATGTGTTATTAAACAACATAGTCGCAGAGCTAAATAGCACTTATAAAGACTGGCATTGGATTTTTACAGACGGATCTAAGAGTGAAGGTGGCATGGGGGCTGGTTTCTATGATCACAATTTACAATGCAGAGCCGGATTTAAAATTAATAATGAAGTAAATGTAAAGTCGCTGGAACTGATTGCAATCTATCAAGCCTTATCATACGCTATAAATCAAAATTTAAATAAAATTGTAATTTTTTCGGATAGCAAAAGTGCGCTGCAACATTTGGCTCGATGCACTTCTGGCATCAAAAGTGCATGGGTAGCCTACGAAATCTTAAAATATATTATTTCATTAAATAAAAACGGTAAGGATGTTAGGTTGCAATGGGTTCCAGCACATCTAGGCATTAAGGGAAATGAGGAAGCAGACCGTATAGCTAAGTTAGCGACAGTGGACGGCACTATGTTCAATTACCGACCGGACTATTGGGAATTAATACCTAAGTTCAAGCAGGAATGCTACAATGACTGGGTGATGCATTTCAAAAATATTTCAGTAGACAAGGGCATATGGTATCGAACCATTCAGCCGAGTCCTCCGAGACTGATATGGTTTGATAACCCTAAACTTAGCAGGAATTACATAAAACTAGCTTTGAGAATTAGATCAGGACACTACCCGTCAGCAAAGTTTGCTTATCTTATGAAAAAGTCTGAAACTCCCAACTGTTTAGTTTGTAACACAATAGAAGATGTGCAACATTTGCTGATGGAGTGTGGCAGAAACGGTACTGAACGAAATACTCTATTTAAAGAGTTGCAGTTAAATGTATTGGATGTAGGTTTAGTACAGACTATATTAAGTAAACCCAAGTCGAATGCTGCTAAAAAATTGTGTCACCTAGTTACAATAGCCAATCAACGCACTGTGTAAATAATTTTAAGCTTAGTATTAAGAATGATGTACCTATACTAGATTAAGGCACGATGGAGTTGACATTTCCTTGAAGGATAAAAACTCCAAAAAAAAAAAAAAAGATTAAAAAAAAAAAAAAAAAAAGTCGTAAGGCTTTTAAATCAAAATTGAAATGGGTCATAAAAAATCAAAAACAAATGGAGATGGATATTTTGGCATCGCTCCATTTTAAGAAACGTTTTTCATCTTTTTGGAAGGGCACTAAAAAACTTAATAATACTCCAAGTATACCTGTAAGTGTGGGGGGTAAGAGTGACCACAGAGAAATAGCAAATAGCTTTAGAGAGCAGTTTATAGTGAGCCCACTACTCGAGTCTGTGGAGGGGGTGAACGAGGCTGGGACTGATCGCTTAGGACCCCCCCTTCGGATTACCTGTAAAGAAATTAAAGCAGTAATTAAATGTATGAAACGGGGGAAATCACCTGGACATGATCACCTTAGCATCGAGCATCTCCAAAATGCTGGTCATCACTTGTCTAGAGTATTGACTATGTTTTTTAATCTATGCTGTGGTCACTCTTACCTACAAGAGATGACACAGAAGATGTTGGACACACTAGTTGTTCCAATAGTAAAGAATCGTACAGGAGACATAGCTGATAAAGGTAATTATAGACCAATCTCATTGGCAACTGTGATAGCCAAAGTATTTAAAGGTGTGCTTGACTCGCATCTCAGTCAATATGTGAAATTACACGACTCGCAGTTTGGTTTTCGTGCGGGATTGTCTACTGAGACTGCAATACTTGCCTTGAAGCACACTGTCAAATATTAAACAGATAGAAAAACACCAGTCTATGCTTGTTTCTTGGACCTTTCTAAAGCTTTCGACCGGGTTTCTTATAATGTCTTATGGGGGAAGCTTAGGGTAGCTGGAGTTCCTCCTGAGTTAGTGTCAATGTTCTCATTTTGGTATAATAAACAGAGAAACTTTGTTAAGTGTTCAAATGCATTATATGACCCGTATAAGCTAGAGTGTGGTGTTAGACAGGGGGGTCTCACTTCTCCAAGGTTGTTTAATATTTATATTAATGCCTTACCTAAGGAGCTCAGCAGCACTCATGTCGGGTGCCATATAGATGGAGTTAGTTTAAATAATTTGAGATATGCAGATGATATGGTGTTGCTGAGCCCCTCAATTGGAGGAGTGAGAAAATTACTAGCCTATTGTGAAATTTATGCAAAAAAACATGGGTTAAAGTATAATCCTGAGCTGTTGTTATTTAGAGGGAAAAATAAAAATCCTTCTTATGTCCCTTCTGTAGAACTGAGTGGTTCCGTTTTGCAGAGAGTTACCAAATTTAAATATTTAGGGCATATTGTGACAGAGGATCTTACTGATGACACAGATATGGAAAGAGAACGCAGGGCGATGGCGGTCAAAGGTAATATGCTGGCACGCAGGTTTGCTGGTTGTTCAGTATCAGTTAAAATAACACTTTTTAAAGCATTTTGTCAAACATTTTACACCAGCAGCCTGTGGGCTAATCATACACAAAAAGCGGATAACGTCCTGCGCATTCAATACAATAATGCTTTCAGGGCGCTGTTGAAGCTTCCTCCCTACTGCAGTGCGTCAGGAATGTTCGCGGATGCGCACACTGATGATTATTTCGCGATAATGAGCAAGAAAGTAGCATCAATAGTAAGCAGAGTGAGAGGAAGTAACAACAGCGTCCTGAGGGTATTTTCTAACAATGGATAGATTTGTTAAGCAACATGTCAGAAGTGGGGCTTAATAAATCTACTAATTTGTTTAATATATTTATACATTTAAATTATTGTTTTGTTGTTGTAAATTGTAAATCTGTTTGTTACTACTAACATAGGTTAAGTTATTTGTTATATTAACACACTATGGGCATGTGATGCCTGATAATAAAAAAGTTTTATTTTTATTTATTTATTATTATAATTACTTAACCGAATTAGTTCATCCATAGCAAGAATGTGCTGATGGATTTGTAGTCCAGAAAGCTCATATTTTTTAGTTATTGAATGGAGTGAATCTTGGAGTTGGCTGATTGTAACTTGTTGAGTATGCACATCCAATGTATGTTTTGAAATAATATTTTTTAACCTCATTGAATGTGCCTTTACTTTCTCTTCAAGTTTCAATTTCTCTCTATCAAACTTTTCATACTTAAATATGAAAAAAATATGAAATATGAAATAAAGGGGAACAGGAGTTCAGTGACACACACACGCACACAAGAAATATATATATAAAGATAATGCCGCATGAAATCCCGTTCTATACAAAAGTATGTGTTCAACACGTGTTAATTTAAAACTAATGGTATAGGTATTAGCTCTCAAGTATGACAGTACCGAATACAACAGGATACTAACACTGATATATGAAAGAGGGAGTATTAAAATTGTGCTTTCGCGATACTTATTTTTAAATTCACAATACAAATATTAATGTATTTATTTTTAAGGTTCAAGAACGTGTTCAAAGATCAAAGGTTTTCACTGAATAGATATTTTTTTTATAGTTAAACATAATTTCGTGTTATTGAAGTTATACTTCTTTTGGCGCGTTAGGGAAAAAATATGAGAGTATAATTTTACGATGCGCGCGCAGACCGTCACGAAAAACCGACACCCTGAAGTTAGCTGATAAGTGTTTCCATGACAACTTTTAGACACGTATCATTCAAAGTAGTTTTCAAACACCCTGAAGTTATTTTTAGTCATCATTTTAGTGCATAACGTGAAAAAAAAAATAAAAAAAGACGTGTGGCACACGGAGACTGCCGCGGTAAAGCTATTGCATAGCATACCTTTGTTTTTCTTTGATATTAATTCAAGTTACGCAAAACAAAAAAAAAAAAATTAAAAAAAAACCAAAACAAAAACACCCTCACCCTCACCTCCACCCCCACCCTCACCCTCACCCTCACCCTCACCCTCACCCTCACCCTCACCCTCACCCTCACCCTCACCCTCACCCTCACCCTCACCCTCACCCTCACCCTCACCCTCACCCTCACCCTCACCTCCACCCCCACCCTCACCCTCACCCTCACCCTCACCCTCACCCTCACCCTCACCCTCACCCTCACCCTCACCCTCACCCTCACCCTCACCCTCACCCTCACCCTCACCCTCACCCTCACCCTCACCCTCACCCTCACCCTCACCCTCACCCTCACCCTCACCCTCACCCTCACCCTCACCCTCACCCTCACCCTCACCCTCACCCTCACCCTCACCCTCACCCTCACCCTCACCCTCACCCTCACCCTCACCCTCACCCTCACCCTCACCCTCACCCTCACCCTCACCCTCACCCTCACCCTCACCCTCACCCTCACCCTCACCCTCACCCTCACCCTCACCCTCACACTCACCCTCACCCTCACCCTCACCCTCACCCTCACCCTCACCCACACCCTCGCCCTCGCCGTCGCCGTCGCCGTCGCCGTCGCCGTCGCCGTCGCCCTCGCCCTCGCCCTCGCCCTCGCCCTCGCCCTCGCCCTCGCCCTCGCCCTCGCCCTCGCCCTCGCCCTCGCCCTCGCCCTCGCCCTCGCCCTCGCCCTCGCCCTCGCCCTCGCCCTCGCCCTCGCCCTCGCACTCGCCCTCGCCCTCGCCCTCGCCCTCGCCCTCGCCCTCGCCCTCGCCCTCGCCCTCGCCCTCGCCCTCGCCCTCGCCCTCGCCCTCGCCCTCGCCCTCGCCCTCGCCCTCGCCCTCGCCCTCGCCCTCGCCCTCGCCCTCGCCCTCGCCCTCGCCCTCGCCCTCGCCCTCGCCCTCGCCCTCGCCCTCGCCCTCGCCCTCGCCCTCGCCCTCGCCCTCGACCTCGCCCTCGCCCTCGCCCTCGCCCTCGCCCTCGCCCTCGCCCTCGCCCTCGCCCTCGCCCTCGCCCTCGCCCTCGCCCTCGCCCTCGCCCTCACCCTCGCCCTCACCCTCACTCTCACCCTCAGTCTCACACTCACACTCACTATCATCACGTCCCGATCCGTGCGAGCTTCGTACAATCGTACCATATAATATATATTATGTACATACACGTTAAGCCAACGCTCGGTCGTGCTCGGTGAACTTCGTGTGACCTCGGGTCTTAGGTTTTTTGCGTTACGGAATTTCTTGATTAAAGCCCGCGATAAAAACTATGCAATAGCTTAAAAAGTTTTTGTTATTTTTACGTCAAAGAAGTATAATTTCTAACGCGTGTACATAAGTACACACACACTGTTTTATTTTGTTTTTTTATTATTTATCTGTATACTTTCAGAAAAAGGAATAAAATATTCAAACGTATTTCCTCTGTTATTATGAGGCACTGCGTTAAACGTAAACCCAGTAAAAACGACCGATCGGCCGAACTGGACATTAATCGCCCGTTAGTGACGCATTATTCACGGGCACGCGTTGCACTGAATCCTGTACTCTGTATCGTCTATAGCATACATGAACTAATAATATCCCACTTATAACCATAAAACTGTAATTGAATTTCAACGTTAAATTTAAGTCAATAAGAAGAAAATTCCTTTGTACTAGAAACACAGTTAAGTTGTACTGTCACTTACAACATCGTTTAACTAATCCAAACGAATATATTCTCTATTTCCCAATGAATAAAATTAAATCATTTTAAAACGACCGTTCGAAACTGCTAGTCAATATGTTATAGTACACTATTTTATCAATAAATATGTTAGCTTTAGTTTCATTTTTATTTTTCAAAGAATAGAGTTCACTTTAGAATAATCAGTATATGACTATCAGATATTTATTTATTTACGCAGATATAATAGCATAGCATTTATTACGTCAATAACAACAGTCACAGTTGCATTCGGCAATTAATTATTTGTAAACAATATTGCAGATCGTGCACGCTCGTAAATGGCTTGCTTTTGACGTAGTATCTTGATTCAATATTGATAATCAGTCAATAATACTGTACTAAAACATTATTACTGCATTAACAATTATAACGTATGATTAGTAATATATTAATAGCCTTAATTAGTCAGGATCATTTGTTAGGGTATTTATTACGGTGCACATGCATGTCGACATTTGTTACATGAATATCGCCAATAGTGCCCAACTGTTAGTGATATTCATGAGCAAAAAATTATAATTATGAATTTAACGTTACAATTACATTTTTTATATGTTCCATGTCCTACGTAGTCGTAGGATATGAAATATATAAAAAAAATCAAAAAGGTCACTAGGCAGTGAACCAGTAAGAATGTGAGGTGGTGGCGCTGAAATTCAGATGAGCCGGTAAATGAAATACTATTATGGTCTCAACCTGGAGCCGTGAGCCTGTGAGCCGGGATGGTACTATGAAGAGTATGTCGACCGCTTAATTAATTCGACCCTGTGGGACAGGAGGTGTTTAGCAATGCCAGCAAACAAATCTTCGGTATATAGAAAGTAGGTACTCATACTATGGGACAAAGGGTACTACCAAAAAAACTAGAGGAATGTTGTTAACAGGTTCCGCTACTCAATAATATCCTACAGATTATACTGGTGCTTTCAACGCCCTTTGACACTGACCGAAATAGATGCATTTTTACTCCCTAAGTGTGGGTAGTGTGGGTACAGAGGAATATGGGTCACCAACACACCAACCGTTTGACTGCATTGTGTGCATTGTGGGCTTATAATATGGCTTTGCCTATCCCTTAGTGATTATATGTATGTTACACATCCGTACAATCTAATTTTAAAGAAAGACACGTATGCACTTTAAAAATTGCAATTAAATTACATTACACTTATTTTAACTTAAATTTCAATTTAAGTTAAATAAGGGAATTAGTGGTTCTATTAACCGTATACTTCGGATTTTTTTTTCGTTTTCAACAACATTTCTTTTCGTTTTGAGCGCTCTTGCTAACCACTACGGGACCATTTCCCCTCCCCTGCCTCCATTTCCCCCCGATCGAAAACCCCCCTCGCTAAAAGTTGTTGTCCACATCAAGGATTATCCATGCCAAGTTGCATGCAAATCCGATGAAAAATGCGACCTGTAGACTGAATGGACGGACGGACGGCCGGACATCAATAGCATTTTTCCTGTACCAGTGGAGTTAAAACGGAAACTTCGTCGGTCAATTAAGTAAAATAAACTTATTATCTCATTTTATTGGTGCTGGAATGAATATGCTGGTTTAGTTAAAATGTTTTAAGTTTACAATAAATCAATATATCAACAAAAGTAACAAACCTGAACTTTATTCGCAAAATTACGGTGAAAATAAAAAAATATTGAAAACTAGCGTGACAGCCTGGAGTGCGTAAGCGATCGACGTGTGTGGTGAAGCAGAAACCTTCCACTCGGCCGAGCGTGAAGATACCGCGATAGTGCACTCCACTACCTCACTATGGAGTATGGTGTACCTACTCCAGCTAGTCTATATTGTGAGTTTCGGTATACTATAGTTGGACATAGGTGGTGAGTAAAAAAAATCAACCTAATATCGATATATTATATTTTATTAACCCTTATCCTTTTTTTTATACCACTGAGGTGGCAGACAATCATATGACCCACCTGATGAAAAGTGATCACCGTATCCTTTAGACGTTTGCAGCAGCAGAGGTGCAAAAGAATCTTCTAAGACCCCTCTCAAAATATAGTACATACAATTATGTACAGAGGGCAAAAGAAATGAGTATATAGTGTATTGAACCCTGTATATATTTTTATGCGGTTTTGTATGGTTACAATTACACTTATGTATTAACCATAGTCATAAAAGTACTCGTATATGTAACATTTTTGAAAAAATAAATAAACTGAAACTAAATAAAATGAATGAAGAATGAATGAAGCTTATATTAATTTGTGGTATGGGATTTAGGCAATTGGATCGGAAATAGGAAAAGATAAATGTATAATACAAGATGTCCCAGTGACCTATAAGGCCTTTCGTCATCGTTACCCATTGTATTTGATTTTCTAGTTTTCAAACAAACCTTACGTATTTTCCCAACAATCAAAAAATTTATAGCCTACGAGTGTATAGATACACATAATGTAATCTGTAGCGCTACTGCACCTAGATACAAATGTCCCTCACTTCTTCATTCCTTTCGAATCCTGCCATTGATGCCGCAACCAACGCCAATAATTTTAAACTACAATACTACTATTGTATTTACTTAACACTCACCTTGCGAAACAATTTCGAATTCTCCTAGTTTTTAAAATAAATGAGTAAGAAAGTCTCTTACTTGTTTATAACTAGCTACTTTATCAAAAAGTTTCTCTCTCTCGGCTCAACAACATTGTTTCTAAATTTTGTCAGGACACATCTGTTGCAAAACACACCATAACGAAAAGCCTCTCGAATTTAATTCAGTCAAGATGAATATTTATAAAGCGTCAACTGTTAATCCGGTATTGTTACGTTCTCGCCTCTCGTTGTGATGACGTCAAGACAATACGGGGCTCTTATGGGTGTGTGTATGATTAAAAATATCATCAAATATTCGAAATTAGATTTCAATGTTTTTAATTTTTTTTGCAAATATTTGATAATACAATACTTTGTCTTTAAATTATTGACAAATATTTGAAAATAGATTTCGGTGCTTTTAAATTTTTGGCTAATACGAGTATTTTAAGACAGTTTTTTGTTTTTTAAATATTAAATAGAATATGATTTAACTGACCCACTTTTTAAGATCACTACCTAAGTTCTATCTGAAGTGTATCAGCTATTGAAGTAGAGTTGAGTACCAGAGATCACCATATGAAGCTTTGATGTTTTCTTATATTTCTAATAAGCAGTTATTTTTAACAAAATATCAGTTTTTAATAAGGTTTTCGGTTATATACCTAAATTATTAAACACTTTTGCAAGTCTAGTAATTTGTATCATTAAACTTGTAACATTTAAAAAAAAAACTTTGATATTCAAACTTAACATAAATACGGTATAAATATTGCTCACAAATAAGGAAGTATGTTGAATAGGTCGCCGCGTGCAAACATTTGAAGGAAGCGCACTGTTCATCTAAGGAATTAACGAACAAAAGGCTTAAGTTAGCTCTGACGCCTTGCCATTGTTTGAACGGTTCGTATAAAAGATGTCAGCTTAACAGCTGACGGGTACGTCGTTTACAGATCAAATCTGTTTTTAAGACTTGTGAAATTATTCCACTCAAATTCCAGTTAAAATGGATGCTGTTGTCATTAGATCCGATTCGTTGTTTATTTCACAAAGTTGTAGCTCTCATCTCATTGTGCCGAATAAGTTATTTTCAAACAAGTTCCAAACCCATAAATTTTATGTTTCTCTTTTTTAACTATGTTTGTTTGAAGCGATCGTTTTATAGGCACCTCGTCCAGACTCTCATACGTTCACTTAAACTTATAAAATTGTGAATTTTATTTGTGAATATTTGTTTGCATAGTTAAGCATATTTATTATTTTGTCGTTACAGTTATTTTAAAATATAAAATTACAGTATAATATTATTATAAATTAATTCTAAACTAAACTAACTAAAAACCAAAAACTGCTAATATGAGTCATAAAATTAAAGTGAAATAAGACAAATTGGTTAAAATAAAATAAAAATAAATATCCATCACGCCTTATCCCCGAAGGGGTGGCAGAGGCATATTATATGCCCACTTTTCACCGTGTGGATTCCTGTCCCACGTAATAGGTGGTGAGCCCATTGCCGTGTTGAAATAGACAGACGCAGGTTGTGGCTACCTGCTGTTGAAATTTTTTAAGCCGCCTATAAGGCCTTCAACCAGGCTTAACGACCGCCATTTTACTGGCAACCGGGACCAACGGCTTAACGTGCCTTCCGAAGCACGGAAACGCTCGCAAATGTAAATGCCACAAAGTGGTCTCCCATCCGACGACCAGCCATAGTGAAAGTTGCGTACCTCAGTGATCGTTTACCGAACACTAAGATCGCGGGGCCACGAGCGCTTCATTCATCATTATGTTTAGTTATGTATCATATTTTTAAGGTTATACAAATTGGTTCAGGATGGAATTTGAACCTGAGACCTTTGCACTGAACAACCGCACCGAAACAAGTTGAAATTCTTCATTGTATTATAATCGTCATTTAAGAGTATGACTAGAGTCATCTATCGAGCAACTTATCATATTAATAAAAAAACTGTGTGTGTACTTATACACACGCGTTAGAAATTATACTTATTTGGCGTAACAAAATGAAAATATTTTTATTTTCTCTTTCGCCTTATTCTACGTTTGTAGAAAACACTAAAATGTTCACTATGGCTAACTTCAGGGTGTTTGAAAACTACTTTGATCTACTTATAAGTTGTCATGGAAACACTTATCAGCTAACTTCATAGTGTCGGTTTTTCATGACGGTCTACTCGCGCATCGTAAAAAATTACCCTCATCATTTTCCCCTAATGCTCTAAAAGAAGCATAACTTCAAAAATTAAGAAAGTTAGCAGAGTAATTGCTTTAAAAAATTATCCGTACTTAAACTTGCTTACTCCTGGATACCCCACCTACATCGGTAGGATCTTAGTTCGGTTGAATAGTTTGACTCACACACGTCATCAGAAACTACAATTGCACACAACATAATAATAATAAAAAAAAAAAGCATTCAAATATAGGGGTCTTGGCTCCTAATATGATTTTGTCCCATTCGGTGTCGAGACTCTTGGTCCGTGGGGTCCTAGCGCTATAAGGCTTTTTAAGGAAATTGCGAAAAGGTTAGTCGACATCACAGGAGACCGAAGAGCTGGCAGCTACCTCGGACAAAGAATTAGTCTAGCTACTCAAAGGGGGAACTCTGCCAGTATCTTCGGAACCTTGCCTAAAGGGACCTCTTTTAATAATATATTTTAGTTATGTATCATATTTTTAAGGTTATATTTAATGTTAATATTAAGTTAAGTTATGTTGATATTTAATAATATAATTATGTATATCTTTAAATATTGTATTTATGTTGATATCGTATATGTAATTTAACTTTTATGTACATTTATTAAATAAAAGTATATGATGTAAATTGACACTTTAAATTACTAATAATAATAATATAATACATCGTGTATTTTAGAGAACATCTGAACCGTCTTAGGAGTCTTGAAAGATGTCAGTAAAGTGCGGTTGACATAGATCGATGTGGCGACCACGACCACCTCTGGCTGGGCAAGCTTGGGACTGCGTTAAGTGACTGATGGCCGACTCTGGAACACAGATGTCACAAGTTTCTTTCGTTATATATGTATCATTAAAGGATTTTCATGTTTATTTATAAGTGAGATGTATTTTTTTAAAGTGGGCTATCTTATTGCTTGGTAGTTTACGCAGCACTTACAATAATATTCATGTATTTAAGGGTACGTTTTTCAATCACGCCTTTATACCCTAAGGGGTGGCAAAGGCATATTATACGCCCAAAGTTATTATAATTTAAAGATTTTAACAAATGTCATAATTTATAATAACTGCTTTGTGTTGTTTTAAAAACAATTAATTGGCAATTCTCATCATCATCCGAGCGCCTGTCATTTGCGTATCACGCCACCCTGGATTCGCTTTCCTACTTCTCCTCCACATCACACGATTATGGGTATCCATCAAACCGTTAGCACGCGTGTCATCTCTTATGTCAAGCCAGCAGCATTAATTAGTAATTCTGATCATTTATAAATCTTTAAAAACATCTTAATCATTAAAATCTTTTTATAGACACTTGATTTTATTTTAAATATTTATGTCTTTCACAAACCTATCGGTTGATAGCTCAAGATAGGTGACGGCAGGCTGCACTAGGCCCAAGTGGCTTAAATAATTGATAAATCGCCACCGAGCTCCCCAAAGTGACCCAAACTTGGAATTTACGGCCATTTAATTGTAGCTTAATTCCCAAACTAGTTTTTGCTCATGATATATAGTTCGTAGACGTGATTTGTTTGTGTTGGTTCTTGTTTGTTAATAATTACTGTGTCATGTGCAATATTGATATTATTTATTATTTACCTTCAATAAGAAAAAACTATAACTCCTTCTACCTTTTTTACATAACCACGTGAGCAGATTGCCAGATTAAATAAAACGTGAAAGTGCTAGGATATCAAGACTTGTATCTATGAAACGATTAATTTCCTAGAAGCGTAAGAAGTATGCAGGGATATCGAAGCCAGGCGATCTGTCTTGTCTGACTTCTACCCCATCAGGGATACAGCGTGAAAATATTAAGTGATGATGTTTGTTGGTATTACTCATTGCTATATAATTAAGAAATTATAAGACCTGAATTACTGTTGTTACTAATTGTTGGTACTAATTGTTGAAGTGATTATAGTTGCTTCAACGCGAAAAATTAGATACGAATGCTATATTTTCGCATAAATATAGACTACGAAGTGAATTCGCATTCGAACATATTCGTAAGATCTGGTTGCATATAAAGTATACTCTTCGGATCCGAAAAAATCTCAGCGTAATCGATGTAAATACATAAAAAAAGGAAGTCAGTTGAAAAACAGATATAAGTCATGTGTAGCCCGATTGCCCCCCAGGCTAGGCGCGTGTAATATGGACCTATTAATTGCTCGACCAACGCCCCGCACGCCCTAGGCACTCGAATGACAAGCATTTTGTAATAAAATGGATAGAATGTAAACGTCCACTCTATTTTGTAGTATTAAATTAAACCCATACCGAGGTTTTTGATACTGAAAAATATTAATTTTCGAGGGATTTAATAAATGAAAAAATAGTTTTTTTTAATGTAAGTATTCTATGCCCTGAGTTTGTACAAAAATCACAATATTTAGACTATTACGCCTTGTACCTTTTTATAAAAAAATATTTTATAATTTGTCCCAGTCACCTAAGAACCTCTACCAACACTAATCATCTACGAGTACATCCCTATTTTTATAAGTAAAGACTATTTATGTGTCGTAGTTACTGTTTGAAAATATGCAGATTTCGAACATCAAATCTTGAATATAAATTTAAAATTAAAAAATTTTTTGGTCTCGAGCTGGACTCGAACCTGCGTCTTCTGGTTTAACGCACCAGACGCGTTACCAACTACACCACCGAAACTTGCTCAAAATTTAAAAATTTCTTCTTTCCGTTTTAAAGCGACGGAAGATAACACTTGTAATATTCCACATTTTCGGTGTAACGTTTGGTAACGCAAATGGTGCGTTGAACCAGAAGACGCTGGTTCGAGTCCTGCTCGAGACTGTAAAAAAAACCACTTTAAATTCAGGTCCCACTCAAAATTGTTATAAAATCTTGAAGTATATGAGCAATTAAAGTACTTACCATTTTGGCCCTAAAGGATATTGATTCCTACAATTTAGTAGCAAAAAAAGACAATCAAACCAGTATCCAGTTATTACTGAATTTAGTTTACCGGTTTCATTTGATACTTTTTGAGAAATATTAAAAGAAATATAAGCGAATAGTCACACAATTGCCATGACACTAATAAATACAGATTGTATACCAAAATTAAATATCCCACATACTAACCTTGTTCAAGCGAAACCTCTACACAAGAGAACAACTACTAATCATATTAATTACGTCTCATGCCTTGTTATTGCCGAATGAAAATGTATGGAGGAACTAAACTGGAAACTCTCGGTATTAACTTATGAAGTGGAAATCCGTGCAGTTTCATTTGTGAGCTTCGTGAAATCGTGTATAATTAAATAGTTGCTTCCATATATTTTCATATTGAGTTTGTTGTTCGTTCGTCTTGTTTATTTTATAACAGGAACTCACTACGTTATTAAAAAAAAAAAGAGTAACTGCTCTTTGCAGATATATAACGCAGATAAATGTATCTTTGGGCTCTAAAATGTATCTTTGTAATCGTCACTTATGGATGCATTCTAGTATATCAGTTATTAACCTCTGTACCGTGACTTTTCTATTCAACTGGTACTAAGACGTGACTGATACTAACAGAAAGAGCTAAATGAAATTCATCATGGCAGACTTATGACTTACTTAAAATGTGTGTCAACCGTTGAAAATGCCGTATATCAAAACAGGTCAGGTCAAAAAAAATCCAAAAATATGGACATTAGTACATGTGTATCATTAAGACCGGTAGCAAGTGAAAAAACCATAAACATTATTTGGCAGACTGTTTATACTATTATCAATTAACAGTATAAACAGTCTGCCAAATAATGTTTATTCTGTAGTGAGAAGAAATAACTCCATTCAATGTAGATAATAGAATTAGTGAGTTAAATGCCACTGGTATTATAGAGGAGAAGACATCTATAATATGACGTATCATGACATTTTACATGAGGTTAAGTTGTAAATTGTACATGGCAGTCTGCGGTTTAATAACTGCAACTATCGGATGCACAGACGGGCGACTGTATTGCACGTTGATTAAATTATGACCTTTGAGCGCACGAGCACCTGTGCGATTTATCAATAACGCACTTTAGCGGATAAAACTATACGAACTCTTCATAGTTGTCGTACAAATATTTTTTTTTTAATATACGCGTAATGTACTCAATAAAGTATGAAATCACGTTCAACCAACTTTCGTGCGGAGGGAAAACTACACACATATTGTTTTCTTACTCTTGCATGAAGTGTTGTCACTGTCTAACAACCAATAAAAATGTAGGAATGCAATACGAATTTGACACAATATTATTCGGCTAATTTGAGATGGTAACTCTTTATATAATGTTTATAGAGAATGAAAGTAAATATATTGAATATAGGCCGTGTTGGTATGTTCCAATAATTAATGCTTTTTGTTAAAAATAGTTACATACATTAATTGTTCGACCACTATAACGAAATGTGCTGTGAAATGGTGTCATTTCACCGCACATTTCGTCATTTTTTTCTTTCTAAATTAACATCCGAACGTGTACTATAGACTGAGTCCGCGGAACAGCGATTTGCTAAAAATGCTTAGCAAATGGCAGGCGGGGTATAGGCGCAAACAGTAAGATAGCGCGTCCAATGGTTAAATCGTCCTAGGTTTTAAGCTACAGCTGACGCCGACGCCTCGCCGGCTGAAATTCAAAATGGAGATAAAATGAATCCTGAAATAAAAACGAAGCTACTCAATACACTAATATAACTAGTGTAGACCTAGAACAGATTGCAAAATATTTTTATATTTCACAAGATTAATAATAAAACACAAATCGTAATTAAAAAGCGTGTCGTGTAAAATACAAGAAGCGCTCGTGGCCCCGCGGTCTCAGTGTTCTGTAAACGATCACTGAGTTACGCAACTTTCACTATGGCTGGTCCTCGGATGGGTGACCACTTTGTGGCATTTACATTTGCGAGCGTTTCCGTGCTTCGGAAGGCACGTTAAGCCGTTGGTCCCGGTTGCCAGTAAAATGGCAGTCGTTAAGCCTGGTTGAATGCCTTATGGGCGGCTTGAAAAATTTCAACAGCAGGTAGCCACAACCTGCGTCTGTCTATTTCAACACGGCAATGGGCTCACCACCTATTACGTGGGACAGAAAAATCCACACGGTGAAAAGTGGGCATATAATATGCCTCTGCCACCCCTTCGGGGATAAGGCGTGATGGATATTTATTTATTTTATTTATGTCAGTTGCGCGTGTATGGTGGAGCGCGAAATCGGTAGCCTGGCGGAACCCGCATAAATGAAATCATATTTAGTATGGATGCGGCATAAACTCTACTGTGACAATAATGTCGAACTCTGTGTCAATAATAGAATCGATGAAAAGTTTTAATTAAAAATGTTAATCATTTATTTTCTACGATAAAGTGGGACCTACGTTCTACTTTGTTTCCTATGTTTCTGATGGTTGCCCTTTAGATCGCATATTTTTTTTCAGCATAATGTAGTTTGGCATAACAGTTTCAGCATAAAGTTTTCTCGCATAAATTATGATAAGCAGAGTGTTATAAACGCATAATGGTTTTATTGACATAACATTAACTTACTCAAAGTTTTTATCATAATTTTAATCAGCATAAATGTAAAGGGTATAATTGTTATACGCTTAAAGATAATTTATCATAAAATACAAAACGCATAATGGAGGTATGGATAACCGTTTAAATGATAAATGAATAATAATTTGACCAAGAATATTTAAGAAATGATATTGTAAATAATCATCTCACTCATAGCCAAGTTTTTAAGCTGTAACTTATAAAATGATATTTTAAGTGTTATTTTTTTTAGACTAGTCTTGAGCAAAGTCTTAAATAGGTACGACGACGTGCGAAGCGAGGAGGAGTGTTAGTTCACTTGTGACCACAACGCGCGAGCCGAGCGAGCGTAGCGAGCGGGCCGCGGCAGCGGCCGGCGATGCGCCAGAATAGAATTGCTCGTTTTAATCTACCTACTTTATTTTTGTATTTTATTTTATATAAGTGTTGAAATTTTTAACTTCAGTATAGTGACTATCGACATTTTTAATCAGTAGGCATTTCAATCTTAGACAGTTCAAGCTTAGATATAAAAAAAAATGTACTCGTTAACATTATGGTATTCTATATGTATGGCTTGTAATCTTTATGCGAGAGTGAGTGAGATGCCAATAAATGTTATGATTAGTAATCATTATTGTAAAAAAAATGATGCGTAAACATTTTATGCGGGTATATCATTATTGTAAAAAGTTATGGGAAAATAAAGTATGCCTAATGATTTATTCTGTTTGAACGTTATGCGAAACGAAGAGTATGCCATAAAACGTTATGCAGTTTAAGTTATGCCTCTAAAATTTATGCAACCCAATACGGACCCGTTTCTGACATACCTAATTGAAGTCACAAACTATCATGTAGTTTTTCGCATGTTAAAAATGATTCACATCATTCGCCTCTAAATATGAAGCCTAGGGTAAAAAGTTCCAATCAAATCGGTTCAGTAGCAAGAGTGTGATTAAAGGACCGACGAACCAACAAATATAATTTTGAATTTATAATATTAGTATTGGATAGTATGATGCAAATATATTTAGTAGTTGTATGAGGCTTTGAATAAAAAAATTAATAATATTTATTTGATACATAAATTTGATAGCTTACAATTTGCACATATTTTGAAATACAAGTACGATGCCATTTACGATAAACAAAATTGATCTAATAATAATAATAATAATAAATATTGTGGGACACTTTTACACAGCGCCATCTAGCCCAAAGTAGGCTAATATTAGCTTGTGTTATGGGATCTAGATAACTGATAAACATACTTATATATTTCAAAATACATACATATTATAGATAAATAACACCCAGACACAGAATAAACCATCGTGCTCATCACACAAAGTTTTATCCTGGGTGGGAATCGAACCCACGACCTCTTGCGTAGCAGTCGGATGCACTCCCACCGCGCCACAGAGGCAGTCATCATCTATCCAACATGTCCTATCCATACAGTTTCCCACATCGCGCGAAGTGAGCAAACTAGCTAGCTTATCATTAGTTTCCACCTCAATACTGAAATTAAGTCGGTCCCTTTCGTTCGGTCCTCTGTGTTTGTCTAGTTAAATTAAGTTGAAAATTTATTCCATATCAGTTTTGTGGGTCCCTCTGCGTCAGCGACGAATATATTATTTCCCAAAGTTAAATTAATATAGGGGTTTTAATTAGTTTTTGATGATAATTGTTTGCCCGCAGCTATTACTAGGCTACAATACAAATAATTACAAAACATATAAAACTGAACAAAACTAATTAATCGAACGGTGTACAAAACTTATATGTGGTTTCAATAAATTGTAACAGCAATTTAAATAGAACTCTACATATAATTGTCTCAAAAGATATCTAGCGTAATTTGAATTTTTATTTTGACTACCATAAATATTGCCTGCGTCTAACTGAGCATTGTTTCATCCTTTTATCAACAAGAACCTAGCACCAGTCAATCAATCAATTATAGTCACCTAATTGTCCTTACAATAGGTACATATAGTATAGAGTTTTGTTTCGATTTTTCCTTTTCTTCACCATGATTTAATCTGTTAGTCAGTAGGTGCACCACTTGCAGTGGAGGTTGGCTCGGATTCCGAATATATCGTTGCATTACCTAACTATTATTATTATTAGTTTTTTTTATTTTGTCCATGACTCGTCCTATATTATTATATTCTAATTAATCCGGGTCCGGTAAATCTATGGATATTTTGGTATACCTAACCAAATTGACAACCTGTCCATATCAGTTTCATCAAAGCAATAGGTTCTACTACTACGCTAACCACTTTCTATCAACTGATCGAAAGTGACGTATTTTCGTCTGCCATCCAGCAGTATTTAAATATCCTACTAATATTATAAACGCGAAAGTTTGTAAAAATGAACTCTTTCACGCAAAGTCTACAGAATGGATTTTGATGAAACTTTACAATAATATAGATTATACATCAGAATAACACATAGGGTACTTTTTATCCCGGTAACAAGTTCCTGTGAGAAACGAAAACGGGAAAACTTCTCTACGCAGGCAAAGCCGCGGGCGTCAACTAAGTGGCGATTAGAAAAGAGTGGCTATGAGTTTTATTGCCAGGCTCTTCCTCAGGCTCGATCTATTGCGTTGCGAATCTGGGAGTAAATGTAGAAGCTGAAATCTTGACGTTCATAAGTGTTACTTTGTGACCTACATGATTAAAGATTTTTCATTTTCATTCAATAATAAATTAACACATTGGGTAAGCACCATGCTTCCCAATGTGTTAAATCTCATAAAATTTATGGGATTTTTATGATAACCTATTAATATTATAGTACTATTAGGCCATTAAAATATTCTAAAATAGTTGATAATGTAACAAAGTTTTCAAGCAATTAGATATTGTGTTCAGCTGCTGCGAGTGATGTCGGTGGATTCGGTACTGAGTGAATTAATATTCGCTGTGGGATGCGACGTCGCGTCATGTGCAGCGGACGGACGCTCACGCATGCCTTGCGTTGCGCCCAGGCCGACCGTTCAACACCACTCATTAGGGATGGCTGCCCATCGCGATCGCAGAAATGTTTACAAATTAAATTAAATTTTGGATACCATCAATTTGAGGGGTGATAAAATGTGATGTTAAAATAATGTGAAGTACGCTAGGTAATGCGAGTCTAACTCTTATGCAAAGGATTCCAAAAGTATACTAAATGTATTATTTATACCAAAATATAAAGTCGAAGAGTGTGTTTGTTTAGTTCACCGCCCTAATCTCTGGATGTACTGGTTTAAATTGTATTTTTTTGTGTTTGATAGCCCATTTTTCATACAAGGCTATAAAGGCTATATATCATCACACTACTACCCAGTAGAAAGCAGTAGTAATTAGAAAAGTAAATAACTCGGCCAAAATTTCATACAGTATTGCAAAATTACATATATTTTTGTTAGAAAGATATCGCCATAGAATTACTAGTCTGTATCGCGATAACGTACGTAAAGAAATTTTGGACGAATGGTAGCTGCGTTGAAACGCTTCCATCAAAAAGCGCCACCTCTACCAGTTTTTCGCAGAAGTTCGTGAACGCCTGAGAATGTCTTGGCTTGGGGTGGATCACTGTGTTGCTCAATTTATTACGGGACATAGTAAATTTAGGAGCAAATTACTTTTTTTTAAGCTCGTCAGGTCACCGTTCTGTCAGTGTTCAAAAACTGATGCTAAATATAATCAGACCGTTCATCACATACTTTGGGAGTACTTTTGCATTTGGCAAAACTAGCAATGTAATATGCTAAGCAGTTTACAAGTAACATTAGAAGTAGTTTACTATGCGAATCTCGTGGCATCAGGGGTGAATTTTCGTACTATTAAACACTTCTAGGTCTCCCGCTTTACAAAGGAGGGAAGAGGCGTTACGTTCTTTTCCATCTTTCTCAAATCATCTTCTGATTAATTTCGTTGCGGGTGCCAAGACATGCTAACTTCTCCTGGGACGAGATCAAGCTCGGTGTGGTCTTGGTCATTGCTTTAGATCATTGGTTTATAAGAGTCATAGTAATGGGAACGCGGGTGGGATCAGCCTACAATAAATAAATAAATATTGTTGGGACAACTCACACAACGCCATCTGATTTCAAACTAAGCAGAGCTTGTACTATGGTAACCAGATAACTAATAAACATACTTATATATTTTAAATAATACATATCATAGATAAATAACACCCAGACACAGAATAAACCATCGTGCTCATCACACAAAGTTTTATCCTGGGTGGGAATCGAACCCACGACCTCTTGCATAGCAGTCGGATGCACTCCCACCGCGCCACAGAGGCAGTCAATATAATTTATATTGAACAATTAAAAATGAACGTTCAAAGCTATGTTTATTTCAGGTGTGTTTTAAACATCTAAATGATGTTCTCCCTCATCAATTGTCAAAATGACGGCATAAATTAAAGTCCCCTTGCCGCGAGGGCTGAGATTAATGTTGGTATTAATCGAGTGACCACCGCACGCTCGTTCTGTCCCGGTCGCCAAGAATGTTTAACCCTAATAATATTGCTATCATTTTGTTATTTTTTTTGTTTTAGTTTTTGAGTTCATTTTAATATTTCATACCCCAAACGAATAAACCATACTCCCTATAAGATCACTTTTTTTTTGTACGTCCGTGCATCCGTTTGCCTGTCAAGACCCTTGTTCTCTAGAACCTTTGGAGGCATCGAGTTGAAGTTAAAACTAACAAAAAAAAAGAAAACATTAATAAAAACAACACACAGATGCTTATGTCTACAATCCCTTAAAGCTGTGAAATAATTAAACTACTAACATCAATCATCAGGCATATAAAATTGTACGGAACCCTCGGTGAGGTAGTCCGGCTCGCCACTGGACCGTTTTTTTTTAGACTTAGTGAACGTAAAGAGCGAGAGTCTCCATTTCTATTTGGTAATTTTTTAATATGTGTTTTCCTCTATAGGTCATATTTCTCAACAAATTTTCAATAAAATGCCAAAAAAAATTTTTGAATTAGTATAAACCAAATTTCTACCCTTAACAAATCATACGATAATGAAACGCGGCGCGTAAACGCTTAAGACAGTTTACGACTATCCAAACACGCCACGCCAATGGGAAAACAGAACCATTTCACAGCCGAGGCACCCGAACAATGACATATAATGTAATTTAATTTCCCGAAACCCTATTTTATCGCTGGATTATTTGATCAAAGGGCTAATCGAGTCCACATACCTACAGTTTAGTCAAAGATAAACTTGCGACATGCGGGCGGCTGTGCGTATTTAACTAATGACCGACTCATGGGGGCCTATCGGGAGTAGTGTGGGGTGGAACGGGTGGGGTTGGGAGTGAGCAGGTCCAGCGATATCATTAGCTACAGATGCTGCTGGCCGGTGCCCGGTATAAATACATTAAGTGTACCGACAAGCTGTTAGAGTTAGCTCCAAACATAGTTTTGGACACAGATTACCTTCGTTTGAACGTTTACGTTTATTTGACACTTCTATTTACCTTACTCATAGAGTAAGGTAAATCGTTCGATCGATCGTTACATAGCTGAAAATTGTAGTTATGACACTTTCAAACTAATGTGCCGATATTTTTGTTGCTCAAATTGAAATTCTATAATCTATGTCTTATTTTATTTTTTCTATATTTTATTTTTTTTATGTCAAAAAATATATTACGAAATAAAATAAAAATTGGAACTGTGGCCTCGAATGTTTCGGATGGAATCTAATTTTATAAACCCTGATAGTCTTCATTCATTCTGTTTGAATACTTTTCAGGCAACAAATGCAGCGTGTGTAATGGACCCCATTCAGATGTCCAGGGCCAATCCACTTCACCTGATACTAACGGATGAGGCAAATACACAGGCTTACGGGGTTGTGAGGTCAGGCGGCAGTCGCTCTCAGTAATAGCGAAAATTTAAAGTCAAACGATAGGTGCTCCTAGCAGTCAAGTAAAAGTGAAGCCCAAGATCCAAATCCAGGTAGAGATTGAAAACGACTGAGAAACTCTTTACATGAAGAAAAAAAGATACTACTCGGGACTTCATGCGAAATAATTTTATAATATTTACTTACACAAAAAAGTATATGTGTGTGTACACGGGTAAGAAGTGAAACTTTCTTTTTTTATACTCTATAAAATTTCTCTCATACGTCGATTAAGAAGTTTCACTTATGATAAAGAAATATCACTTCAAAACAACATGACGCGTAACCAAAAAAGGTGACGATTTTTTTTTAAATTCCTCTTAAAACCCTGATAGTCTTCATTCATTCTGTTTGAATACTTTTCAGGCAACAAATGCAGCGTGTGTAATGGACCCCATTCAGATGTCCAGGGCCAATCCACTTCACCTGATACTAACGGATGAGGCAAATACACAGGCTTACGGGGTTGTGAGGTCAGGCGGCAGTCGCTCTCAGTAATAGCGAAAATTTAAAGTCAAACGATAGGTGCTCCTAGCAGTCAAGTAAAAGTGAAGCCCAAGATCCAAATCCAGGTAGAGATTGAAAACGACTGAGAAACTCTTTACATGAAGAAAAAAAGATACTACTCGGGACTTCATGCGAAATAATTTTATAATACTTACTTACACAAAAAGTATATGTGTGTGTACACGGGTAAGAAGTGAAACTTTCTTTTTTTATACTCTATAAAATTTCTCTCATACGTCGATTAAGAAGTTTCACTTATGATAAAGAAATATCACTTCAAAACAACATGGCGCGTAACCAAAAAAGGTGACGATTTTTTTAAAAATTCCTCTTAATGTCAATAAAGAAGTTTCACTTCAATAATAAATACTTACTTACACCGAAACATAACAAAATATACTATTCTTATTTTGCTTAAAAACCTACATCGATTAGTTTATGTCCGTCTATTGTTTAAGCACTATATACTTGACAGTCTAACGGCCACAGTTTAAATAAAGCGCCAAATACCCACATCAAAATCAATAGACAATGAAAAACAGCGGCCACTGTATGGAATATGGCGTCATAAAATTCTATAAACCCAATAAAATTCGTGCTCCGCGTCGGAACGTCCACATAAAATCTCAAAGTACATAAACATATCATAAGAGGGGATGTAGACCGAGTTATCCTCACAAAGAGAGTTTTTCTAAAGGATAAATGTGTGATTTTCTCAGATGGTTATTTTATACAGTGACGTAGACTTAACGTGCTGGGTTTTTAGCATTCGTAGCATTACCGTAGACGTAGCTACGTGGTCGTAGAGCGTAGTACTAAGCTTACTACGGCATCATAACATTCTAGGAACATTGTGTTATGCATTTATTTGTTACAAGATGATTTTTCAGTTTTTTTGCCTGAATATGGCAAAGCTAGAAGGAGGCATAATGAACTAGCAGTCTGTGTAAATTTGTATTTAATTATTTTACATTGTGTCATTAAACTACCAACAATATTAATAAATGAGGTATCAATAGAAGCAACTTGGTTTGACTTCTTCAACTTAGTGTTATTTATGTGTTAAATATGTGTTATGAAGCACTCTTGGCCCCCTGACCCAGTGTTCTGCAAACAATCACTGCGTTAGCAACTTTCGCCATAGTTGATCACGGATGGGTGACTGCTTTGTGGTATTTACATTTGCGAGCTTTTCCGTGCTTTAGAAGGCACAGGCATTTATCCATCGCCCCTTTATCCCGGAAGGGGTGGCAGAGGAATACAATACACCCACATTTTATCGTAAGCATTTTTATCCCACGAAATAGCTGATGAGTCCATTGCTGTGTAGAAATGGTCAGGCACAGATTGTGGCGACCTGCTGTTGAAATTTTTCAAGCTGCCCATAAGGCCTTCAACTTGGCTCAACTACTACTATGTTATTGGCGACTGGGACCAACGGATTAATGTTACCTTTAAAAGCCTAAATACTAGTAAATGAAAATGCCAGAATGTGGACACCCATCTGAGGGCCAGCCATAGCAAAAGTTGCTTAACGCAGTAATCGTTTACAGAACACTGAGTTAGTGGGGCCACGAACGCTTCTGAACATATGAACAAAAATAATATTTATAGAGTATTATAAATATAAAACATCATAAAGAGTTGGCAACACTTTTTATTTAGTGCTGCAATCCCTCCTCGTTTATTGCGATATAAATCGGCGACTAGATATGATTTATCAGCTCATCACTCTTGGTTAGGTGTGAGTAACGTTCTAACTGGTTATAACCGTTATTACAACCGATATAAATGTCTTAATGTATCTCTATATTATGAGCATTTTTTGTATTACTGACAAGCCTTTTTGGACTATACTAGCGGCATGCTATGATGGCCGTTTTGACATATTACAAAAGTGATGATATTTTACTTGTTTTACATAAGTACTCTGTTCTCTGCCGTAGTATAAATACCCTCAAATGTGGGCGACTGTTCACATATTTCTACAAATAGAAAGTAATTTAAATTAATACGAAATTTCATGAAAGGACAAACGTCAAAACGGCCATCATGGCGTGCCGCGAGTATAGTATTTGGTATTAATGAAATTGAATCCCACTCCAGGTACCTCTACTTGTGGTTGAGTACGATGATTCGGGTGTCATTATTTTTATATGACTGCCTCGGTGGCACAGTGGTAGTGTATACGACTGCCCCGCTGAGGTCCCGGGTTCGATTACCGGGTCAGAACAAATATTTGTGTAATCCATAAATATTGGTTTCAGTGTTTCCTAAGTATAATATGTATGTATTTAGAAATGTATAAGTATGTATATACGTTGTCTTAGATCTCATAGTACAAACTTATAGCTTAGTTTGAACAAGATGACGCTGTGTAAAAGTGTCGTACAATATTTATTTATATTTATTTAGCGCTCGTGGCCCCGCGGACGTAGTGTTCTGTTAACGATCACTGCGTTACGCAACTTTCACTATGGCTGGTCCTCGGATGGGTGACCACTTTGTGGCATTTATATTTGCGAGCGTTTCCATGCTTCGGAAGGCACGTTAAGCCGTTGGTACCGGTTGCCAGTAACATGGCAGTCGTTAAGCCAGTTGAATGCCTTATTGCGCCTTATGCGGCTTGAAAAATTTCATCAGCAGGTCGCCACAAACTGCATCTGTCCATTTCAACACGGCAATGGGCTCACCACCTGTTACGTGGGACAAAATGCAAAGCATACGGTGAAACGTGGGCGTATAGTGCGCCTCTGCCTACCCCTTCGGGGATAAAGGCGTGAAAGTATGTTATGTTATGTTATTTCATCATCATCATCCAAGCGTCTGTCCCAGTTGCGTCTCGCGACGCCCGGGGTCCGCTTTCCGAAATTTTCTCCTCCACTTTGCACGGTCGTCGGCATTCCCTGTAGTGAGACCATTGGCACGCATGTCATCCCTTACGACGTCAAGCCAGCAGTTCTTGGGTCTTCCCCTCTTACCGGGACCCGGCGGGGCTGACATGGCCAGACATTTGTTACCTACGTAGCCCGGCGGTAGCCGCAAGACGTGACCATACCAACGAAGGCGACATTATTGCAACTTGTCTGCAATGTCACGGACGAGAAGGCTGCCGCGGATGCGAGAGTTCCTCATGCGGTCCACCCGCGTGACTCCACACATCCACCGCAGCATCCTCATTTCCGTGACACGCAGCTCCTGCTTGTGTCGCTCCAATATCGGCCACGTCTTACTGCCATGTAAAAGGACAGGTCTAATATTGGTTTTGTAGACCTGTCCCTTCAACCGGATCGGCATTTTAGGGTCACAAATGACACCGGTCATCTCCCGCCATTTGGCCCACGCGGCAGCAATGCGTGACTTGACATCGCAATGGATGTCACTGGACGTGTGAAAAACAGATCCCAGGTATTTAACCTGGTCCGTGCGCTCGACCAAATCACCGCCTATGCGGACGGATGTGGGATCTGTCGAGTTTAGTGCCAAGTACTCGGTCTTCGCCACATTTAGTTTCAGACCGCCGTTCTCAAGCGTCTCCTTCCACGCCTTTACACGTCGCACCAATCTGCCCCTGTCCACGTTTGCCAGCGCAATATCGTCAGCATACATGAGCAACCATGGAGGCTGCTCATGCGGGTTTCTGATGCTGTCCGACAATTCGTCTAATATTACACTGAACAGAAGCGGACTAAGGACCGAACCCTGGTGTACCCTGACGGTGATGGGGAAGGGTTTCGTGTCGCCAACAGCAGTCCGAACCATTGAATCGGAGTCACAGTACATGTCCTGGATAGTGTCAATATAGACCTCTGGAATCCCTTGGACCGCAGTGCCCACCAGATCATGAACGAGGAACACAGTCGAAGGCCTTCTGCATGTCTAGAAACAAACAGTGCAGAGGCGTGTTCTTCGACCTGTATTTCCCTGCGACAACCCTCAGGGCAAAAACAGGGTCCGCGGTCCCATGACCAGGGCGAAACCCATATTGACACCCCGAGAGAGTACACTCCTGCCGGAATCGAGAGTCTATAATCCTCTCGAAGATCTTCATGATGTGGTGATGTTATGTTATTTATTTAATTATAATGAACATTCTAAAAAGAAACATTCTAAAAAAACGGAATATTGCAAAAATAACATTTAAAAACAAAATAATTATAGTTTTTTAAAATAGATTTCCGCCATGTAACGCCTGATTCTAATTGAATCAGGCATTACATATTTAATTATAATTTTTATCAGAAGTTCAGTTGATATAACGCAGGTACTCTCTAGTTTGTGATCAGATAGCTATCTCTCTCTCTCTCTCTCTCTCTCTCTCTCTGTCTCTGTGTGTCTGTGAATGTGTGTGTGTGTGTGTGTGTGAGAGAGAGAAAGAGATTTGTCACTATTGAGTTTCTTATATCGTCTCTTTCCTTTTTTAAATACTATACCTGGTCTTTATAAAAAGTAAGCTTACATGGGGAGAGAATCTGCAACTTATCACTTATCTAATTATCAAAATGCGGGTATTATTTCTACTCTGTGAGGCATCTAATGTATCCTGTTCTTTTGTAGAAATAAAAAAAAACATTGAATGAAATGGACGACGGTTGACTAAATACATATTACCATACTCGAGGGATGCTCACCCTTTACACAGAGACATCGGGCCGTGGAAATTGAAATGGATCGGATTCAAGAGTCCATCCATCACGGTCTTTGCTCCACATCTAATGGTTTTTTAATAATTCCACTTCTAACTTTAATATGTCGTCCCTCATTAGACAGGAAAGTGTGATCGAGTGCAATTGTTCGGAATATGACAGCCAATTGACAGTTCTCGATGATATAATCGAATAATGAAAGCGAGACAGTCCACACAAAGGTGTCATTGAGGTTTGAAATGTGAAATGAGGAACGCGATGAAAATATATAAATGGATTCTTTTGGATTGATTTTTAGAGATTATTCTTATGCTTAATTTTAAAATAATTAGTATGAGAACATTCTCATATAAATTTTATTAAAGTGAAAAAAGGCAAATTGGTTCGGAACAAAACTTGAACCAATATCTAGTAGTCAAACTCTTACATGGTGATTACAATACAAAGAAGAAATTAATCTTTTTGAAGTGAAACTTCTTTATCGACGTTCAAATATTTTTATAGCTGTAAAAAAAATCGTCATGTTTTTCGGTTGCGCGCCATGTTGTTTTGAAGTGAAATTTCTTTATCATATGTTAAACTTCTTTATCGACGTATGAGAGACATTTTATAGATGTAAAAAATAATTCTTAAAGAAGATTCACTTCTTACACCGAAACATAACAAAGAAATATGTGTGTGTACCAAAGTGCCTACTCAGTCAGGTAGGCACTCTGGTACACACATATTTAATTTTGGTTCTAGTCCCGTTTCGAACCAATTTGTCTTTTTTCACTTTAGTGAAATTTAAATTACTGTACTACTAGCTGACCCGCGCAACTTCGTTTGCGCCACATAAGAGAAACAGACAAAGAGAGATTAGTTAAAGAAGGTGGCACGTAGGCTATTCTTAGGAAACTACTTTAGAAGTATCCCCTTTCTAACAACAAAGCACTGAATCGGAATGGTTGTTGATGAGTTAAAACTGAATAATATACACGCGGGCGAAACTGCAGAAACAGAATATACATTTTACACACATTTCATCCTCTCTCGCAAAGGAACCGTGCAGAATATCAGTATTTAAACCTAAAAATTCATGCCAAAATTGATTCAGTATTCTCGGCTAAATGGTCGATTATAGAAAGTTCTACAAAAATAATTTCAAATATCTCCAATAGTTGATGCTCGCAGCTCCTCTCACGTGAAGTTTCGTTAGTGCTCAAAATGGAATTCTCGCGGGAAAAAGATGTTTTCCCGGACAAAAAGTAGGTATCCTATGTATTAATTCAGGAAATGTTCTATCTACATGCAGATTTCCATCAAAATGTGATTAAATAACAAACGTCCTAATAATATAGAAATCTTCACATACTTGTACATTTACAATATTAATAGGATTACATTCCGCTGGGAATTCCTTTCTTGGTGGTCATCTAACATAGGTACGTAAAACATACGTTCACCAAAATTCAGGTTGTGCATGGTTTTACCCACGTAGTTCCGTTCCCGTAGCTATACCGGGTATTTTTTCTTAGTGCTGATTCAAGGTAGATCTAATGAGTACTCTCACTAAATTTCAGGTGATGTACCTACGTTTGATAGTTTAGGCTATGTGTGGTTTCACCTCCTAACTAGGCGCGTGAAACCACACATAGCATATGCACTTTATAGCTCACATAAACGGTATTCCCGATATTATATATATGGAAATATCGGGAATAATAATAATAAAAATAATAAATATTGTGGGACACTTTTCACACAGCGCCATCTAGCCCAAAGTAAGCAAATATTAGCTTGTGTTATGGGATCTAGATAACTGATAAACATACTTATATATTTCTAAATACATACATATTATAGATAAATAACACCCAGAAACAGAATAAACCATCGTGCTCATCACACAAAGTTTTATCCTGGGTGGGAATCGAACCCACGACCTCTTGCGTAGCAGTCGGATGCACTCCCACCGCGCCACAGAGGCAGTCAAAATAATAAATACTAAATAAATACTGAATACCGTTTTATTTTCTTTTCCAAAAACTTTAAGTATACAATCACCAAATTTCAGGTTTCTATGTTTAATGCTTAGGCTGTGCGTGGATTACCCGCATATTCAGTTCCCGTGGGAACACCGAACTCGCTGGTAATACGGGAGCTTTCTTTTAGCCTTATGAGATTCTTCTAAAACAGGTGTACGTATATTCATGTTTCTAACTTAGAAAATGACGAACTTCCACTCAACCATTTATTACGCTTATTTACGTTTTTAGTGGTACAATTTAGCAAAAACCTTTCTTAGAAAGCACTACGTGTTTAAAGGAACCCCCATACAAAGTTTAGGCTTCGTAGCTTTGTTAGTTTTATAGGTTTCGTGATCGATTACAACTTCTGTTTTACCCCCTTAAGCGTACAATTTATCGAAATTCCTTAACGCGTATTTTTTATTTTTATACAGAAGCAGGTTTATGAAATTTGGTGTAGCTATGTTTGAAAATAAAGAATTTCCCATATAAACTTTCAACCCTTGTTTACCGTCTTATACGTAAAATTTTGCAAAACCGCGATACACGTGCCCATTTTTTTGTAACAAAAACAGGTGTACGTAAATTTATGTTTCTAACTTTGAAAATGACGAACTTCCATACAACCGTTTATCGCTTATTTACTTCCTTAGAGGTAGAATTTCGCAAAATCCGTTCTTAGCGGAAACCTACGTTTTAAAAAGAATCTCCATGCGATATTTGAGCTTCATAGCTTTGGTAGTTTCAGAGATTTCGTGATCAATGAGTCAGTCAGTGATTTTGCCTTTTATATATATAGCTTAAATGCAGTTATATAATTTTCTGTAAACGATCACTGCGTTAAGTAACTTTCGCTATGGCTGGATACGGATGGGCGACGGCTTTGTGGTATTACCATTTACGCGTCTTTACGAGCCTTTTATAGGATAAGCCTTTGATCTCGGTTGTCAGTAACATGGCGGTCGTTAAGCTAAGTTGAAGACACCTCATCACCTATTATGTGGGACAGAAATGTACACGTTGAAAAGTGGGTAAATAATATGCCTCTGCCATCCCTTCGGAGTGATTCGTAAAAAAAAACTTATTATACATTATAAGGTACTCTGTATTATTTATGTATTTGGTACAATTATGTAACCTTGTAACACGTTTTTTGATTTACTTAATTAAAAACAAACCTTCAGCAAGAAAGTTACACTCAATATAAAGTTAACCTAAAAAATTGAAACTTGGTATAGAACCTGCTTACAAGTAAAAATATAAGCCGGCATTAGTCGGCATCGCGAGTGCTGCACCTCTGGTATTGCAAAAGTCCATAGGCTATGGTGAACACTTTCAATCAGGTGGGCCGAACACTTGTCTGTCACCCTAGTAGTATAAAAAATATATAAATGATAAATAAAAAATATAAAAACAGTAAATAAATATATAAAACAAGCTTATATTAGCTTACTCTGGGATAGACGGCGCTGTGTAAAAAAAAGGTTCCACTATATAGGTATTTATTATTTATTTATAAATCAAAACTAAATAGCCAGAGACAGATAGGCAAACATATACATAGCGGTCAAACTTATAAAGTCTGTTCATATAGGGGATTTAACTTTCTTTAATTCATTATATATTTATGTAAGTCGTTAGAGAGTTCCTTGATGCTGCAACTACCCTTTTAATACAAGTTTATTGCATTTTCACCAGTTTCACATAGATTTACTAAATATCAACTCAATTGTAAACCAGTAAATGGTCTAAAGTTTGTAAATTTTGCAATTACTCTATTTGTAAACCAAACAGAGCAAGCTAATAAAAAGCATGTAATAAAAGGAAAAAACAACCCACCATCAAAAGCTTATGGAATGTTTACAAAGCTAGTTGAATTACCGTATAATTTAATTTTCCAAACAGTAGTACTCTTTGTTTATCTTTCATAAATATATTATGCCAATGTCATAAGCGGAAAGTAAGACAATAAAGGTACGAAGACAGGAATGCGAAAGGGGACGAGCGAACAAAACGACCGCGTTCACTGACCGCCATAAACAACAGAAACTATGTATGTGTGTAGCCACCTTTATATTTCATGCAAATCGACCGCCTTGCTGACTGTTATAAAATAGAATAATTGTAGCTACTATTATCTATACTAATATAATAAAGATGAAGAGTTTGTTTGGTTAAACGCGCTAATCTCAGGAACTACTGGTTGGTATTGAAAAATTCTTTTTGTGTTAGATAGCCAATTTATCGAGGAAGGCTATAGGCTATATATAGGCTACTACACTGGGTAGCAGAGCAGTAATCATAAATGTCGACAAATCGGGCAAATTTTTATGCATCATTGTAAAATTTATAAGCGACGGGATAAATTGGTGCGACGGGAGGCCTAATAATATTCCACAGGCGAAGCTGTGGGGGTCATCTAGTTACGAATAAAAGATCTTGTGTTGTTGTTGTTATGGCTAGTAGCTCCTTATAGTTAATTTTGTCAGAAATATTGATTGAAGATCAAATTTTGTAAGAATGTAGTGTTTTCTTTATAATTTTGGACTATATTACAGAGGCATTATAATAGTGAGCATTGGACGTATTTGCATCTTTTTCTTTTGGCAATCGGTTGTTTAGCGAATTTGAAATGGTATAAAATAATAATGATAAAAATATTCCCCACATCTAGCAAGTAGTCAAATTGATTATTATGCATAATTTATCATTATGGTTTAATATTTCTTAAATAAATCCTTATAGAGTTTAACCCAGTCATACTGAATAAAACCACACGTCGCTCCTGTGCTTTATTTGCGGAGACCGGGTGTGCCCTAGAGAGGATGTCTTTAGATATCCCTGTCAGGGTAGTTTGCTAGCTAGTGCAGCTGGTAGCCTAGCCTGCCATGGGCCGTCAACTTCAGGGCCACTGACACTAGTGATAGTCTAGCTTTTCGATCAGGCATGTATCATTATTTTCACAGATTCACGACGGTAGTCAACCAATCAAGTAAACTAATCGTAGTCCGTTATTTAATTGCAATATATTTTGTATTTTTTTGTAGTCCGATAGCTAAACATGTATTAAACTATATCACAGTTTCTGTAAAATATCATGTTACTGAGAAATTTACTATTAAAATTGCTATTGACTCAAAAATTTTACATTTCTTGTGGTAACTATCAAAATATTTTCCATTTCTATGGATGTTTATGCTATCGATTTGTATAAATTTCGTGGTTAGCTGCATTTCTTTTTACAATAAGAATTATTCTATAAAAAAATTAAAACTGTTCATTCGGGTTTTATTGAAATTAAATATCCCATCAACCGTACAGAGAAGTGACATTCCAGTATTACCAGTAAAAAGTTGGTACATCCATAACAGGCAAATATACTCGTAAAGTCTAAAACGAGCGATCACGCCTTTCGTAATGAAAATTCACTTACGCATAATATATTATTCGTCATAAAGAGCCTTATCTAAAATGCATCTTCGAACACGATCTATACTCACCATAAAAGTTACAAATAACCGCGAAATGACGCGTCATTAAATAATATCGCCCAGATAAGTGCAGATTAATGTCATTTTTATATCGTTCGATCGATATGGTGTTTTTCAAACGACCCCTTTGCGCATTAAAAACCGCGAGAGCAACCGATGTGAACGATTTCATATTACGATACAAGAACGTTATCTGGAAGAGATAAAAACACAGTAATCGAATTTATGGTTAAAGCTTTACGACAGTTTATTTTGTTTAAAATTCCCTAAAAGAATCGACTGAATACTTCAAATGCATTTTTAAAAAGCATCTATTTTAGATATCATTCAAGCAAAATAGAAAAAATACCATAATATAATAAATTATTGATCATAGATAAAAAAAATGCACTTTGCAAAGTAGTGTATCATAAGTACAAAAAATTATTACTGTTAATCCAAAAAAAAAATTTTTGACTTTAACTTCATATTAAAGGTAGCATTTCATATTAGAGGTAGCAACGTATGTGCCAAATATCATAAAGTAACGTTTATAGTTCTTCAAAAGTTATTGAAAGGCTATTGAAAGTTTTGACGGATTGAAAAACGTCCTTATGGCTACGGTGTTTCGCCTTTAGTTTGTTCAACCGAAGTTTGTTTGCGATCTTAAGTCGTGTATATAACAAAAGTGAATTAGAAGAAACAGCGAATTATATGTACATGATAACTATGTTTATTTTATTTGATTAACAACACAAAACAAACTTTAGGCAAGCCATGAACGATTTTGTCCTATTTAGACGCGAAAATGGAAGATTTGAGTTTTTACGCATCTAAAATCACTTTCTAATATAGCTACTTTATGAGACACTCGTATATCAAAGCTATGAAAATGTTTGCCCTACCTACATAATATTGGTAGGGCAAGCATCTGTGCAGAAATCACCCGGTCACTAGAATATTGTTTATACTATATTAGAAACGTGATCGCAATTTTTAAGAGCGAAAAAATTCTATTTCAACTTGACTCTGATGTTGGGCGTATTTGATTATACGCCGAGTGTGTATTCCCATTTACAGTGTTATAAAGTGAACGATATTGGAGAAATTTTACGATTCCATCTACATGCTATATTGAAATATTAACTTTTGGATTAAAACTATACCGGTCTGTTCGAGTGTAAATGATTTTGTGACATGTAACTTTAAATCAGCTCTCGGTTTACGTTTCAGTCAGACTACAACCTAATGACGTCACACTTCGATGTTAAGAGTGTAGTATAGACGTTACTATGTCATTACTTTAAGAAATTTTCTGTCATTATTGCATCTGTAGCCACACAAAGCTAGACATATTTAGAGTCGTGAGACATGGGCCAGGTGAAGGACTTGTTTTTATACGAGTTCTAACACCATATTACGTTGGTTTGGACACGTCCAACGAATGAGTGAGGAACGACTGACGAAGAAGATATATTGTGCGAAAGTAGAGGGTAGAAAGAGTCAGGGTAGGCTGAGACTTACATATGAGGACCACGTGAGTAGATTGCTAAAAAACAGAAAAGTCAAAAGTACTCGGATACCCAGACGTGCAAGAAGCGAAAGAAGTATGCATGGATCGCGAAGCCTGGCAATCTGACCTCTCTGATTACCCCGTCAGGGATAAAGCGTGAAGATAGTTAGTTAGTTAGTTACCATATTACACATGAATTATTTTAATTCCAACAAAATGAAGTTACCACTCTTTTAGGAGAACATCAGCAAAAAGAGACTTGTGTCATTTTCTGCAAATGTTTAAATTCGTAAAACACAAATAAACTCTACTATTCAAATTAGGTAACCTTTTTATTCGAGTTAAGGTTAAGTATCTATATACTTTATAATACAAAATGAAATGGGTACGAGGTTGACAAATCTGTATAGATAAAACTTCAATTCAAGCGAACTGAGTTATTTAGATGAGTTGAAAATTATTTACATTGGCGTTTCAAATCAAGACATGGTGTTCAATAAACAAAACCAGTCCATATCCTGTTACTCAGTATACATATTTTACTCTACTGCAATTAATCATCGTGTGCCTCGGCATCTAAATATATGCATGTCGGGCCCATCTACTGTTTGATTACCATTAGGGCAAATCACGCGCCACACGGCTCCCATCAATTTGGACTACGTATTTGCTATATGTAAGAGGCGCTGAACTTATATGCGTGTTGAAACAGGCAGGGGCAGGTAAAAAATTGTCAAACCGCTCATAAGTCCTCCAAACTGGCTTATCGACTATCATGTTTTCAGCTAACCAACAGCTTAACACTCATTTAGAAACATGGAAACGCTCGTGAATATAAATATACACTACAAAGGACACCATAAATTTAACCAAAATTAAAAAACTTAACTATCTTCACGATGTATCCCAGAGATATATTATGTATTCAAAGATGATTAACGCAATGATTGTTTACAGAACCTTAATTTGCAAGATCTTGCTTAATTAATACGATTATTAAGCATAAATAAAAAAAAATATCATCTCCTTGCTTTAGAACCGGTCGCATCCGTGCCTCTCTGATTTTTACTTCTCCACTTCGAACGGTCTTGGGCATCCATGGCAGTGAAAACCTTGCCACGCATGTCACCTTACTAGCAGCACTTTATGTGTCCTCCTACTGGGGCCCGGTGGAGAAGGCACGGCCAGACATTTGAAACCCACGTAAACAAACAGAAAATGTATAAATGTACGAATTGAAGACATTGCTTATCTAAATCAAACTTCATACGAGCATACCCGTTTGTTAATATAGTTTCTTGGGTAACATCCGTCTCAATATCAATGAATAGTAACAATGACATTTGCTTATTGTAATAGATACGCAGGAAATTAATATTGAGATAGCAAGTAACTGTTCCTACCATTGTCTTATAACATCAGTCACTGTTAAAATCATTTACCCCGTACATTTCAGAATTTATGCACACACTGTGCTGTAAGATGACTAGGTACAGAATCAATTATATTCATAGCTTAGACCATCTAAATATTATCTAATACTCGTATTCATAATCTTTCCTGATCATTAATTTTAAATTTATTAATTTATAGATTTTTTTAGAGATAATCGTATGCTGACTTTTGGGTATAAATTATTCAAAATTAAAAATGAGACTTAAATGAGCAACTTTTTAGCTATTAAGTTAAAGAACCGTACCTAATAATGCTAAAAATTTTTATTGAAAAACCTTTTAAGAGTCAAGTCAGAGCCATCTATCGGGCATCTTAGCAATTGAGTTTAAATTTTTAATTATGATAATCACGTGTTCATTATTTGATAAAGTAGTAAGTTATGATACTTACTACTTTATCAAATAATAATACATTGATCAAAACTACCTGGTTCCAAAGGCTATTTGTCTTGAGGAGTTAGGTACATAAGTACCGCTCGATGAAACTTTATACAAATTAGGGTTGATTATATTGTCGGTTAAACTGAAATCAATATTAGTCCAGGATTGTATACATAATGTTGTTCCCTTGTTAAAACTTGTTATGTTTTAGTTGTGTTGTATCGAATAACAAAGCTGTTTCCTGAGCAACTTGTTTATATAGATATATATTATATTAATATATCACGCCTTATCCCTGAAGGGGTGGCAGAGCTATATTATATGCCCACTTTTCACCATGAGTATTCCATTCCAGTCAGCCCACTGCAGTGTTGAAATAGACAGAAGCAAGTTGTGGCTACCTGCTGTTGAAATTTTTCAAGCAGCCTTAAGACTTTCAACTTGACTTAACAACTACCATGTTACTGGCAACCGGGACCAACGGCTTAACGTGCCTTCCGAAGCATGGAAACTTTCGCAAATGTAAATGCCACAAAGTGGTCACCCATCTGTGACCAGCCACAGCGAAAGTTCCTTAACGCAGTGATCGTTTAAAGAACACTGAGTCCGCGGGACCACGAGCCCTCGTATATGTTATTATTATTTTGATCTACTTACCTTAAATTATGTTTATCCCATACTCACTGCCTCAGTGACGTACCTTTGTGCTGCTGATTCTTGCTTTACAACTCCTGGTCGTGACAAATATTTGTATGATCCACACATGCATGTTTGTTTCGGAGTTTGGGTGTTTACTATGTGTGATATATATTTAGAGAAAACCATTAGTATTGTGAGACACTTTTCACACAGCGCCATCTAGCCCAAAGTAAGCTAATATTAGCTTGTGTTATGGGATCTAGATAACTGATAAATATACTTATAAAAAAAAAAAAAAACTAACTATCTTCACGCTGTATCCCTGACGGGGTAGTCAGAGAGGACTGATCGCCAGGCTTCGCGATCCATGCATACTTCTTTCGCTTCTTCGAGATTCATCAATCGCTTCATACACGCACGTCTGGGTATCCGAGTACTTTTGACCTTTCCGTTTTTGAGCAATCTGCTCACGTGGTCTTCATATGTAAGTCTCGGCCTTCCCTGACTCCTTCTACCCTCTACTTTTGAACAATATATATTCTTCGTCAATCGTTCCTCACTCATTCGTTGGACGTGTCCAAACCAACGGAGCACGCCCTTTTCCAGCTTAACGCTGACACTTTCATTCAAACCTGCCATATTGCGTATCACTTCGTTACGTATTCGGTCGGCCAAGGTAATGCCGCACAATTTTCGAAGTGATCGCATCTCCACAGCATTCAATTTACTTTCATGCATCTGCTGACATACCCAGGTTTCACTACCGTAAAGCAAAGTTGGCACTAGCACTGCGTTATGAATCGCCATTCGTGCTTCTTTTACGATGCTTTGTCGCTTTACTAACTGGGACAAAGCACCGTTAACTTTGTTTCCGGCAGCTACTCGCCGTTCTACATCCGAATCACATCTTCCATCCGCGCTAAACATACTTCCTAAATACACAATTTCATTCACTTGCTCTAGACGTTCCTGGTTTACCCTAATCTCGCATTTAGTTCTTACGTCACCTCTTTCAAATACTAGAACCTTAGTTTTACTTACATTCATGCGGAGACCCTTACTTTCACACCCCTCTTTCATATTAGTGACTAATGCCTGTAGGTCGGCTTCTGATGAGGCCATGAGCACCGCATCATCAGCGTACAGCAGACAGTTTACTGTAAAGTCACCCAAATTCACACCCATATTAAAATCTTTCAACTTCTGCAGGCAACTGTCCAGATACACCATGAACAGCCAGGCGGACATGACACATCCCTGTTTGACGCCTGTACAGACATCAAAAAGAGGTGACACATCCCCCCCTACTCGCACGCAAGCCTTACAGTCCCTATAAAGCGACTGTATTGCCCGCAGTAGCGAGCCGTCCACACCATATCCTGGCAGCAAGTCCCACAGCGTTTCTCTCACAACGTTATCAAATGCTTTCTCTAGATCCACAAAAGCGCAGGAAACCTTCTGGCTAAGAGCCAGAAACTTTTCCGCGATCATGCGGAGAGAAAACACTTGATCCATGCAACCTCTTCCACGTCGGAATCCGCATTGAGCCTCCCATAAATACCTTTCAGACTTTTCTTGCATTCGTGCCGTTATAACCTTTGCATACACCTTACTAGCTAAGCTGACCAAGCTGATCGCCCTGTAGCTGGAGCAGTTTAGGCGCGAGCCTTTCCCTTTGTAAATAGGTACTACAACTGCTACTCGCCAGTCATCTGGGACCTCACCCGTCCGCCAGCACAAGTTGCATAACAGACAAAGTGTGTCCCAGACACGCGACCCACCGTACTTGATCATCTCAGCAGTAACTCTGTCTTTTCCCGCAGCCTTACCACATTTCATACTTCTTATCGCTTGTTCTATTTCTTTCATACTAATGACTTCAATGACATCGGGATCCGGAGCATCGAAGTGAGCTCCACTTCCCGATGTGTTTTATAATATACTTATATATTTCTAAATACATACATATTATAGATAAATGACACCCATACACAGAATAAACCATCAGTCATCATCATCAGTATGTTTACCAGTTGTTTTAATACCATAGCTTATATTAGCTTAATTTGGGCTAGACGGCGTTGCACATCACACCTTTATATTATAAACTAGTTGATGCCCGCGAAATGAACTATTCCCGTTCTCGTTGCTATTTTTCCAATTTTTCTCTCTATAACAACCTTCCTTAGAGTTCAAGGAATAAATTAAACAAAACTACTCTAATTGGTCAAACCGTCTTCGAGTTTTGAGCTTTGCTACATATTTTGCGATTCATTTTTATTTATACAGATTTGAGAAAAATCTTTAACTCAATTTTTGTTCGATGGCAAGCAGTGTCACCATATCACTGACACCAGCTATCAGATGTGTGATTTGTTTAGAAATGGAGTAATTTGGATCAATTTCAGTGATACTTATTGTGTGTTTTGTGGATATCACAGTCAAAGTTATTGATATATGATTGGGTAGAGTACAAGTTAGGATCTAGAAATAATAAAACATACATATATTTACATGGAAATTTTATAGCTGTTAAAAAATGTCCTGAAGAAGTTCACTTCTTACCTGTGTATTCTGGTAGACATACATATTTATTTCATCCAAAGGTTGCCTGGCAGAAATTGCTTTAAGCAATTTTGCCTCCCGTTGTACTACTTTAGTTGTAATATTTTTAGTTTGGGTGTTTCCTATGTAAAATGTGTATGTATTTAGAAAATATAAGTATGTTTGTCAGTCGTCTAGACCCCATAGCAAAGCTGAATGAAAAAGTGGGAAAGAGCGCTTACTTTAGCTTACTATGAGCTAAACAGCGCTGTGTAAAAAAAAATATCCCACAATTTTTAATTTATTTTAACTTCAGTCTATACTCATAAACAATGTACCGACTAAAAGAACACAAGCCAAATCCGTTTGTCTGAATGCAGTTACATGAAGTAAAGGAAGTCGTTGGCAGTTCCGTTGCCTCATCCCTCCCCTCCTTTCTCTGCTTAGGAAATTCCGACTCGCAACTTTGACTTCGATGAAAGAAATACTTAGTACCAAGTTGTACGGCTTTCTTCATTTGTCTTTGGTTTGTAAGTCCGCAATAAAAGGGTGTCTTTTCAAAATACTTACAAAGAATTTTCGTATATAATGCGGTACTGAAGTAATTATTATAGCTTTTTGTTTATTAGTATTGTCTTGTCGTGATATTGTCTAGTTATCCTTTGTGAATTAATGTTTATATTAGGTATTACCTACTTTAGTAGAAGTGTTCCCAATTTATATACCTACTAGTTGTCTCCCGCTACTTCATCCGCGTAGAGAAGTTTTCCCGTTTCCGTTTCCCACAGGAACTTGTCCCCGGGATAAAAAGTAGCCTATGTGTAATTCTTATGTATAAGCTATATTATTGTAAAGTTTTATTAAAATCTATTCAGTAGTTTTTACGTGAAAGAGTAACAAACATCTGTTATAACAAACTTTCGGGTTTATAATATAAGTAGGATAAACATAGCATATGAAGGCAGGAGAATCCCATACGCTCATATTTTACTAGTTGTAACTAATTGATTATCTAAATGCTATATCTCTGACGGAGTAGAGGACGTTTCGCGATCCTTGTATACATACTTCTTTTGCTTCCTATAGATTCGATTCATTTATTATTTCATACTTGCACGTCTGAATATCCGAGTACTTTTGTCTTTTGAAGAGCAATTTTACCATTTGACTTTTTGTCTATTGCCGTATAGAAACGGACAAGATCAGGGGGCCGAGTCTACTATTTCAAAAAAAAACTATTATTTTACTACTATTTGAAAAAGTTAACGCACTCCAATAGACAATCTGTTGGCCGATCGAATTGTACTAACCTGTGACGCGCTAGTGGCCGCTAGTCAGTTGCATTTTTGGTAGTTTACTTATATTTTGCAAGTTAAAAACAGCAATTCTTGTTCTATTCTACGGCTTGTCAATAGTATACTTTACCCCCAGATCGTGATCACCTGTTGTTTGAATTTTGTAAACCTCCTTTAATGTCTTTACTGTAAGTCAGGGACTATCACAACTACTACTGACAACAGAGACCAACGGTTTCAAGTGTCCTCAGAGAACTTTAACGCTGAAAAATGGTAGTGGCAGAAACAGTCCATCCATATAGATCGTGATCGTGTACTGAACTAAATGTTAGCGAGGCTTGCATAATTTAGTAACACAGAAGTAAGTCTTTAACAGCAAAACATTTAATCAAAATATACTATTAAAACATCTAAATCAATGTTAATATCAGCATTATTTCTTTCATTTAAACGAAATAAGCATAAATTCTAAGTTTGTATGTGGAGACTTCACATACTTTGAAGAATTTTGAAAAAAAATGTATTGTCTTAATGTTGAATTAGACAGACGCAGGTTGTGGCTACCTGCTGTTGACATTGTACCTGACTACTGTAAGATTTAGGTACATAGGCACAGTGGCTTATTAATCCGAATATTTTCCACTTTTAACTGAGAATACAATTTTACTAAAACAATCTCTACATCTACGTGAAATGTAAAAGATCAATCTTAATAACCTTACGGAACTGCGAGTATTGAGCCCGCAAAGTACCATAAAGGTTATGTTAGTTAAGCTTATAGACTAAATACTTTTTGTCACAGGTTTGACATCATTTATTGAATAAGGAGGCGAAAGAACCGAGCCGACGAAAGTCTTCGGTTTAAGTCCACTGGTACGGGAAAAATGCTATCGATGTCCGACCGTTCGTCCGTTCGTCCGTCCATTCAGTCCACAGGTCGCATTTTTCATCGGATTTGCATGCAACTCGACATGGACAATCCTTTATATAGCCATAAACTTTTAGCGAGGGGGTTATTCGATCGAAAGGGAAATGGACGGAAATGGTCCCATAGTGGTTGGCAAGAGCGCTCAATACGGTATGGGGTTATACGAGTATAGGCTTGAAGTGTGCTGCTGAGCCAAGCGTTTTTAATTTTATTTTAAAATCACTGGAAAAAAAATTAACATGGTACCTCTTGGGTGCGCAACAGGAAAGCCATGCATGATCTCTACTAATAATAATTATCACATTAACCAAAAAAATGTTTAGCCTTTTTCCGCAATTTACCCCGAAGTCTACGGTTCACAGAACCACTAGTTAATTTATTTAATTAAAAATCAATGTAATAAAGCTTGTGATACTAAACTGAAATAAAACCATTAATACTTAAACAATATTCACAGTACAATTCTAATGTAAACAACAGTTAAACGGAGCTCGTATCTGCAACAGACAAAGCACGAATTTAGAAGGCTTAGTTGCAAACTAAACCGTGATTCAATTTTAAAGCCAAGTTCTACCCGCCGGCATTTAGGAATAGCCTCTTAATAAATCTGCTACTTACCCGACGTCCGGAGTTCGATTCCCGGTGGGGCTACACTACGAATTAACTAGTTGGCCTTTCGAGTACTGACCAACGGAAGTTGAGCTAACTTTGTAATTGGCGGGAATTTATTACTGATATCTTGAGAATACCCTCCATATTTTCACGATGAAGTGGCTTTAGTATTTTGAAGGGGATTTAAGACTGGGGTTACTGACCGAGTATAAAGAGAATTTACTCGTATAGCTAAATTTGAACAGAACTAATACTATAGCCTTATACATTTTTATCCAACTCTGAAAAACAATCATTTAATCAAATCAAAATATCACTGTCTACTGCTGGACGTAGGCAGAGTACATACATAATATATGAGCTAAAGCAGTAAGGAAACTAGTCTAAAATTACGTACTTTAACTCTACTGAAGCGTTAGGGTTGTCTCTGTAATTAATATAAAATGGAAAAATATTTTTACATACTTAGTGTAACTAGTGGATGGGTGACCATTTTGTGGCATTTACATTTGCGTGCGTTTCCGTGCTTTGGTAGGCACGTTAAGCCATTGGTCCCGGTTGCCAGTAACATAGCAGTCCGTAAGTCAAGTTGAAGGCGTTATGGGTGGCTTGAAAAATGTAAACAGCAGGTAGCCACAACCTGCGTCTGTCTAATTCAACACGGCAATGGGCTCACCACCGATTACGTGGGATAGGAATACACATGGCGAAAAGTGGGCCTCCGCTATATGCCTCCGCCACCCCTTCGGGGATAAGGCGTGATAGATAATTAATAGTTACACTAATCAGATAAATAAATCGCAAATAATGGAAGACGAAATTTTAAAGACCATTGATCCGTGCAGAACTTAACTAGTATGCTATGCACATATACCGACATAAAATTTGTGATAAAATGAGACCTAATAATTATGATCTTAGAATCTTTCTATCGTTTTTAGTATACTATAATAATATAATGCACAAAACTAGGATGGTATTTAATATCATCCAGGTATACGCTTACCAAAGTTGCAATAGTTATTATTAATAGTTATCGAAAAGCTGTTACCCAAGATAGTCACGTCTGGTCCGCAGGTCGTCAAAGGGGAACTAATCCGAACTATGATTAATTGAATTTAGAAGTGGTTCGTGCAATACCAACGAGAATCTGTTACTTTAGTAAACGTCTGCGCTCAAGCTTAGTTCGATATAACGTGGAAATATTGCCGCGTGTGTGAACTTTACTTCTCAATGTCGATAGCTAAAGAATTTGCAAGTAGCATAACGTATCTTTGGATCGTGATATTGCCAATATTGTAAAAAAAATAAAACAATTTGAGAATTTAGTTTGGAAACAATTTTAAAAACAATTAGTGTGCAATTTTTTTGTAAATTTAATTTTTTAAGCGAAAATAATTTTCATCCAAGAGCTGGATTTGGACCAGCGTCTTCTGGGTTAACACACCAGACGCGTTTGCCAACTACACCACCGTGACCTGCGCGAAACTGACGAATTAATCCACTTCTTTACGTCTTAAGGCGACGTAAGGTGCCAACGACCGGCACTTAGCAAAGTTGCATGGTACGAATGTACAGAATTGCATGTATATCTATAATGTAATCATTCGATTTGTGATGACACCTTTTTTCGACCTATTTTTTGCTGAATAAATAAATAAATAAAAACAACCAATTCAATGACCACTTGCGATCAGTTAAGTTATAATGTTTGTCTGTGTATTTTTGCGTGTGTTGATCTCCTTGTGATTCACCCAACCGGAGTTAACGGTGACATAAGAGAACGTCACTCCAATTGACTAAGACCACACGACTGTGTGTAGTCAGAAAACTTTTTTCAATCTCTGAAGGATTTGTACTAGTAAATATCATTATTATTCTAATCTATAACTAATACTAACATCTAGATGTGATTTTGGAAGTAATTACAAATAATATTAATTTCAGAGTACAACACTATTAAAACGTACTAATATATGAGTCTATAAACCACCAACCTATAGAGCTAAGTTACTTTAGTTTAAACAACAGATGAACACAAGTGGGAATAGTGTCCAAGTTTTTGATAGTTTGTGCGGTTTCAGTATTTACTGGTTAAGTTTAGGGTCAGTTTGGGCAACTTACACCGATCTCGGGGGAGGGCGTGCGTGTGACAGCACAGTTTTTAGTTTGTTTACTTAATCGGTTAGTGATTTATAAAGCTGTTTGCTGCCACTTTGATAAGTTGCGCTTTTGTTTTATAAAATAAAAGTACTTATAAAGGAATTCTCTAATTAGAAAATATACAATTATAAAATCACGAAATAAGATTAGTACATTTTTGCACGGAATCGGACTAATTTAGTACACTTAAGCTCAAGTTATATACGGCCAAAATTGATTTGAAGGTAATTTCTTTATTTTCAAGTCTTTGAGCTAAACTCGTAACCTTTATTTAACTCTGAATGTCTCAGAAAGCGCAATTTGGCCTAAAAGTAAAAAAAAACGGTCAATAATTCCTCCTAACTTTACATGTGCACCAGTCATAACATTCTCTACTAGTAAACAGTGTCCGTGCTTTAGCCAAGCACGTGCAGGCCATCAGTCATTCGACTAGCGTCGCGTCGAGTCGCATCGCCGGTACGGATCGCTGCAACTGCCAACGATCGCGCCAGTGGCTACCTCACTGCATCCTAAATGCTATGGCAAAATATTGTTTTCTGATCTGATATTGCAGTTTCAAATTTCTTATTGACAAGATAAAACGTTAAGCTTGTATTAAACGATATTTTAAGACAGTTATTTTTGCTACTAGATTTCACTAAGCAGACGTAACAAAGTGATACACAATATGGCCTATAAACAATGTTGAATGAAAGGACACTTTCATTCAAACCTGCATTTTGCCTTTTTGCCATTTTGACCTTTTCCAGCTGGAAAAGGGCGTGCTCCGTTGGTTTGGACACGTCCAAGGAATGAGTGAGGAACGATTGACGAAGAAGATATATTGTGCGAAAGTAGAGGGTAGAAGGAGTCAGGGTAGGCTGAGACTTACATATGAAGACTACGTGAGCAGATTGCTCAAAACTGAAAAGTCAAAGATACGCGGATACCCAGACGTGCATGTATGAAGCGATTGATGAATCTGCAAGAAGCGAAAAAGGAATGCATGGATCGCGAAGCCTGGCGATCTGTCCTCTCTGACTACCCCGTCAGGGATAAAGCCTGAAGTTATGCCTTGCCTATGAATAAGATTCATAGGTTCTTTTAAGGAAAAAATATACCCGAACTGCAGCGTTTATTTATCCATTGATTCTTGATTTATCAAGGAATCTTGAAGTACGTATCATGCAATGTAACCATAGTGTATTGAGTGTAGCACCTTAGGTGTTCCAATCATACCATGCCCAACGGTGGTTGTTCAGTGACCATTAACGATCAGATGGGTCGTATAGTTGTCTCCAACCTTAGTGTTTAAATGTAAGGTTATAATTTGCTGGAAATTCATGAAATATTCAAATAAATTTATTTGCTCAGGTCAGATCATACTTTCAACCTATATAATAGGTTGAAAGTATGATCTGACCAGTAAATCGATAGTATCAAGCATAGCGGTCACTGTTGCCAATAACAGTGGCTTTTACAGGAAAACCTGTTTCGTACAAAAATAACATATTGTGTACAAAGATTAAGTACGGTCAACAAAGTGTAATATATCAACAATTCAAACAATATTCCGCAAGTAGACGTTAAATTCGTGAACACGATTATTACAAATGACTGCTAATGCCCAAACAGTGATAGCACACGCGTGACATGATACGATACGATATTATTGTCAGGGCAGTGATCACGTACGATCGTCCTCCAGCGTCGGGAGTAATGACTGTTTGTTTAGGCTTTGTCCACGCTTCTAACAAACAACATGTTGACATGACGCACATTAGCTAAAATAGACTGACGCATTGAATTCCAAGTTTTGCGTGGTTTGAATTCAAACACGCTGTAGAAGTTGTCAATAATCGCTCTATTTGTAATGATTCATTAATATTGTTATGTAAAGTTAATTAATATTGCTAATTAGTAACGTTGATTTAATCCATGGACGAACATTATTATTTGTTTACCTATTTAATGTGTAAGTATAATAACTCGTTGTTATTTTGTTCTCTTGAAATTAGTTTGGACATGACAGGGTTGAATATACAAAACCGATAATTATATTTTTGTATAATAGAAGAAAAATAGATGTCGGCAGTCGCTGCTGCTCTTATTATCCAAATTAAAGAGGACGTCAGGTTTCAAATCCAGTTAGGGTTGGCTGTTCCGTGGGGTTTGATGATAACTGTGAATAAAATAAGGTAAAGAAGAGTAGTGGACAAAGAGAGTGTGATGGAGACCTAAACTGATTTTTGCGGTAAAAACCAGCACACCTGTTAGAACCTGCTGATTAATAGACGAAGACATGGCACACAGGAGTAAACCACGTAAGAAACGTCCTCATATCCTTCTTGCTAGCGTGGTGCACTAAGGCAAATCACCTTCCCAAAATGATTGGGACATTACAGGGGGCCTAATGAAGGCGAGTAGGCTGCTCACCATTGTAACAGCAGTAAGTCCCTAGAACTATACAGCAGGCAGGCTGTACTGGTATAACACCTCAAACCTCCAAATTAGTTGGATAACACCAGTACCTCCCTCCATTCCCAAAAAAGCAGGATAACATCCGAACACCCCTTGAGACGATGCCGTGGTAGCAGACAAAGTCTGTTGGGTATCACGGGGTTGTCGTTCCGAGGGCTCAGAAAGGGCACCGTGTGGATTTTAGTCAGTAAGAGTCCGGCATAGCATCATAACAAATAATGTCCCTTCCTAAAATCTCCGTGCAAAAATGCATCAACATTGTACATTTTTGATGATTTCTCCCAGTTTTCACCATCCAATTTACTGCAGTTTTTAAGAAGGACAAAGACCTTATAATAAAAACTACCGTCATCAAAGTATCTTCAGTTCATTTCACGCTTCTTAACCGACAAGAAAATTGAAAACTTTGAAAGACACTTGCGTCAAAAAAGTAAATCTTACATAAACGGAATATTTATTTTAAATGTTAAAAGCGAAAGACTTTATTTACTGTTTTATAATATTACTAATAGCGCATCACTGCGTCACTAAGAAAGGCACACCTTAAAATAGATAATTGAGTTAACCCTAGCACCCATGCGCAACCAAATTGTATACAAATATTTATGCAAAGTTAATAAAATGTAGTCCTATAAAAATAAACATAGACACAGATTAACATCTCCTAAAATAATATCTTTATACGAATAAAATTATTACGTCCGAATTAATTGTCGAATAAAATATTTTATGTAATATAAAATACTTTAGGTTTCGATGCTGTTTAAGCTTAGTCACGTATCTGTACAGTTTGTTCGAAAAGTGTTATGTTATAATTGAGACACTTAAAATTATTTCTTGCGACTTGAGTTGTTCTGAATTTATTTGTTAATGTAAACATCATTGAACTGATTATTTGAGAATAAGTATCCCACAACAATATATATACTTCATTCATTATTCTTTACCAAATTTGACAGGGTTAGGCGTTATTACGCCTAAAACAACATTCTCAACAACGTTCTCAAGATATTTCTTGAGAACAGTAGCACTAAGGGGCTAAGACAAAACTGTAACTGAATAAGTATCAGTGTTTCACATTTAAGTAGTATTAAGATTTTTTTTTTAATTTTATCATGTTTATTACATGACCCTAAACATGTATTTTAATAGTTTCTCTATATTAATTTATAAAATATAATTTATAACATATCTATATTTGCTATCGTAACTTCAATGTATTCTCATATTTAAGTAACTACCTAATTTGTGTAATGAAATCTAAGAATTCTGGTAATTGCAAGTAAAAATTTAAACTTATATTGGCCTATTTTCTGTACACCTTTCTCTTTGACTGTACAGTAGTTAGGGCTGAGTCAGCGAGTGACCGGCAGTAACAAATTCAGTGGCCGGTCGCAAAACGCATGTTGTTTTAGGCCGTAGTCAAACAAGGTGCAGCGTGACCACTGCTAATACTGTGTTTGTTTTTGATATTTATGGTACTACCGCTTGACGTGCTCACACACCCAAATAATCACCTCGTTGCAAAATACAGGATAAGAGTTTATAACACTTTTGAATTCGGACATAACTAACTAACTAACTTCACGCTGTATCCCTGACGGGGTAGTCAGAGAGGACAGATCGCCAGGCTTTGCGATCCATGCATACTTCTTTCGCTTCTTCGAGATTCATCAATCGTTTCATACACGCACGTCTGGGTATCCGAGTACTTTTGACCTTTCCGTTTTTGAGCAATCTGCTCACGTGGTCTTCATATGTAAGTCTCGGCCTACCCTGACCTCTTCTACCCTCTGCTTTCGCACAATATATATTCTTTGTCAATCGTTCCTCACTCATTCGTTGGACGTGTCCAAACCAACGGAGCAACGGAATTCGGACATGCCCACCTAAATAAAATAAAAAAGAGAGAGAGAAAGATTATTTGTCAAGAAGTATGTTGACGTATTGAGAAAATCAATACAGAACTCCTAAAAAGTGTAATATTTTTACCTAATGTAACCATGTTTTAATACGTGGCAATCCCTCCGACTTTAAAATTACCTACTTAATAAAATAGATATTCTATGTTCAAGTTATAACAAGTAATATATTAGGTTTAAAAAATGTATCTGTCGCATGTCAGATTTTCATAGTAACTTTTAAGGATTCAAAAATATCGTCGGATTCAAAGTATACTGTAGATCACCTGCAACCGTGTCAATAATTTGATTGGGCCGACGCATTGTGGTACCCATAGATGTTTCTTTCATCCACATTAGTAATTGAACTTTTGTGATCAGCTACGAACGTGAAATCGGCCTAGGTAGGTTGGCAATCACTAAAAATACATGATACTTCAAAAAGTTTGCATCTAAAGTTAAAATAATCCCTTACTAGTTTCTATGATAAACTAAGATCCAACCAGACTAAAATATGTAATTTGTATATAATAAATCAATTTATTTCAGGTATCATTACCTATATCAAGAAATTACATTAAATAAATAAAATAATAATTAGGTACATTATACATATGTGTCTTGTTACAAGTGGAAAGTCCTATGTAAGCTAGTTACATAGGACCAAAGGTACCTACTAGAAATACATAAAATATATATTGTATTTAACCAATACATTTGTATTTCAATTAAATCAATTCAAGTCTAATTGAACTAATTAATTATTCAGTAAAATAGATTTAAGTTAATTTTCAAATTAAAGTACATTAAATTATATTAATCTAAATTAAATTACATCACATATATTCATGTCATTAATTATTTAAGTCAAAACCTATCCCCATGGTCATATAAGATTCCACTCGACTCTCTTCATGAAAATTGTGCTGAACACAGCTGCCACTATCGCGTTTCTACACTTTGTCAATCTTAGTCTAAAAGAAGCCTTTAGCCTACTTGAGACGGCAAAGAAGTAGGCCACTCGGCTGTCCACAAACATGCCAGACGCGCTACACCTCCACGGGAGATTAAATAAGTACCTAATGATTTGTTAAAATCAGTGTTCGGTATCATCGTTGACAACATTATTCGATTACAGAGGATTCTATATAACTCGATATCGCTTAAAGTGGTAGCCATATCGATGAGAACGTGACGGCGAGAGTCGATTAAACGTTATAACCGGATTACGGTGACCGTCGGCTAAGTGCCAGTCGGGCTGCCACTAAACTGGACACTCGCTAATCTATTTCATGCATATACGGATAACCCATCGGGGTTCAACCTACATTTGAATATTATTAATATCGATTATTAAGTAGGTAATTTTAAAGTCGGTGGGGTTTCCCATATGCTAAAAGAAGGTTAGAGTAAAATAATTACACTATGAATGTTGTATTAATTTTCTCGACACGTCATCATGCTTCTTGAAAAACCTGATCTGCCTGACCGGTTTACTCGCTTGAAGCCTGTACTTTCTATTGTGGTCGGTCTTTTTCATCCAATTTCTACGAAGTTTCAGTACGTAGTAATTCAATTCTTATGTAACTTGTGACTTTAAATTATTATACTGCCTGAACGAATCCAAACACACATAATTTAAATAATATTGTTGAGGGGATTAAATATTAATATTATAAAATATAAATAAAGTATGTGTGTTTATTTGTCCTTCTTTCACGGCTCGTAAAGAAATTTCCTTCTGTTAAGATAACTATTGTTCTGGTGAATATCACAGGTTACTTTTATCCAGGACAAACATCTAATTGTGCATAATTTAATTTTTATGGCTATACATTTAAAATACAGTTTGTGTTCAAACCATGTTTTGTAGAGGCTACATACGTAACCGTTTCTGTTCAATATAACTAGTCACTGTCTGGGGGCATTAAATTTCATACTCAATACCCACCTAATCTGAAGGGCGCATACATTCGCAATTCGTCTCTGTAACGGGCAGATGTAATTAACTAAGGGTTTAATGACCTCCCTTCTAATTGGAGCCTAAGATTTGAAAGCCATTGTCTTACATATTCATAGAGGTGGTTTGAAGTACCTTGGGGCAGGTGCTTGTAATTTATTCAAAGAGCTAACGGACATGCAAATTGGTAGGAGAATATCGGTCATGTTTACGTCAGATTTGAGTGAAAATTATTGCGGATTGGCTTTCTCAGAATCCTGTTAGGTGAGGCCTGCTCTGAATTATTATAACAAAGTGCTCTCATGTAACGGAGTCTAGCGTTAAATATTAATATATTGTTTGACATAGACGTGTTGTATTTCATTTTATTAACATATCTATTAACTTACCTTTAATCCTTATAATTACTTCACTCTTAATTATAACTTTGTATTTATAAATCAGGGAGATCTAAGCATAGATTATAGGGCTAACTTTTCTGGTAAAGAAAAGGTCTACGGTGTACGTTTGTCTGCCTGCCACCTTAGTGATTTAAAGACAATACTGTACGCAGACGTTTCATAAGATGATTGAAAATTTTCGGTCTATAAGTAAGCCCAGCTGAATAGATTAATCTGACTTTCAAAGATAGCAAACGCTCCTAAAGAAAAATAGTAAAATATCAAAATAAAATAGGACGCTCTATTTTAAATATGTATTATATTTTATCCGATACATTATGTAGTATGTACTATATATTTCTAACCTAATCTTAGCAGCACATAATTCACCAGAATCCTTGTTCTATCCTCAAGGTATTTACACTATGCGGCAGAGATCTTAATCTTTTGTTATCATATGCCAAAGCAGCTTCGTCTTAACAACTAACTATTATACCCTTATCTGGAGAAGATGTGTTTAAGGGTAACATGGCTCGAGGGCGTTTGATTCTACTTAAGCAATTCATTATGTAAGGCCAGACAGCCTTTGACATATAGATAAAGAAAAATAGAGTTAATGGGATATTTACCATATGTTATTTGAGGAAGTTCTTTCGTGATCAAGGCGCTTGCAACAGTGTCGAAATATCGGCAACATAAAATTATACAAGACTAGCTGTGTGCCCCGGCTTCGCTTGTGAAATTCTTTGAACACCCGTTGCACCTCCTACATTAGACCTATGTCTCTTATAAATATTCAAAAACCTTTATATAAACATGATATCCAATTTTACACCCTTAAGGGTAGAATTTTGGGAAATCCTGACGTTCCACGTGTTTTTTTTATCAATAGTAAGAATGCGAAATTTGGTCTTTGAAAATGGAAAATGTCCTTAAGAAACTTAGAACCCCTATTTTACCCCTTTATACGTAAAATCAGGCAAAACCGTGAAACACGTGTCCATTTATTTGTAACCAAAAATACGTGTACGTATTTTATGTTTGCAACTTGGAAAATGATGAACTTTCATACAAAAGTTCGTCTCTTATTTTACCCCTTTAGGGTTAGAATTAAAAAAAAACCCTTTCTTAGTGGGAAACTACTATAAAAGGGTAGCTTACTCTAAAAATTATAGGTTTGTTGGCTCAAGGGCTTCGTCTGGACGTAGATAATAAGAATGAGTCACCCAATAATTTTATCAATAAAAGACAACCTTCATTTACCTTTTTAAAAGTAAAAATTAGCAAAACCGCAAAGCAAATTATTCATTTGTAATGAGAAATAAGTATACGTAATTTCATGTCTCTAACTTTGAAAATGACAGACTTTCACACAACCGTTTATGCCTTATTTTACCCCATTAGGGGTGGAATTTAAAAAAATCCTTTATTAGTGGGTGCCTACATTGTAATGGTAGTTTACCCTAAAAATTTCAAGTTCCTAGGTGCAAGGGTTTTGGCTAGGCGTAGATAGATGAGTGAGTCACACGTGATTTTATTAATATAGGTAAATGTCCACTACTAACGTTAGTAACAATGAAAGTTTTAAAAAGCGAAAAGCACTTCGAAGAATAAAACAATCCTACCAATATTATACCGCGAAAGTATGTAAGAATATATGGATGTGTGTTTGTTCTCTTTCACGCGAAAATTACCGAATGGACTTTGATGTAACTTTTGTTACAAATAAATAGCTTACACATAGTACTACACTACTACTACTACACTACTACTACTACTACACTACTACTGCTACCTTTTTTCTGGGAGCAAGAATAACTGTGGGACAATAGAACGGGAACATTTCACGTTTATTTCAAATTTGGTTTTATTTATTATTCCTAGCTAATTAATAAAATTACTAGTAGTTTTATTTAATTAGCAGTAGATATTACGAAAAGCTATTCCTATTGCCTACCTTAACTTTTGTTACCCGTATTGTGATGAGATAGAGTACATGTCATCACCTTGATTCATCCCGTGGGTGTCGTACAAGGCAACTAAGCGAGCACTTTCCTTACAGTAGGTACCCATTGCGTAGATATAACTCGAAACCCTAACCTAAACACAACCCTATTCCAATCTTGCTGCTTAGTATGCTATGCTATGTTGAGCATACTCTATATACCCTCAAAATGAAAATATTTAAACTATCGTGTCCAATACTAAATAATTCATTATTTTTCCTTATTCATGTGGTTTTATTGAAGTTATACTTTATTTGGCGGCATGGGAAAAATGATGAGAGTAAATTTATACACCATAAAGTTAGATGACAAGAGTTTCCATGAGAACTTATAAACACACTGAAGTTAGCTGATAAGTGTTTCCATGACAACTTATAACATTCAAAGTAGTTTTCATTCGTTTGATGCTTTTTTTCTTACTAATTTATCATTCCTGTTACAAACAAAGTGTTGTGGTATATGTGATGTGTCATTCACTATACTTACAGTGTTATGTTCTTTTGGCCAATCTCAATATAATCACTTCTTTAATTCCCAACATCAAAATAAATACCCTTCCTCTTCTTTTTCATTCTTCTTTTGCATTTCCAGTTGCTGCTTGCAGCCGCTAGCAGGCATCGTTTGGCTTTAGATTTTCGGCATTGTTGGGAGCAATTGCTTTTTAACCTTCCAACCCTAAAGGGCGTCAGCTTCGAAGTCTTGTCTGTTGGTCAATAGGTCAGATTGATTTTGCCGGAGATATTGATGAGGCCCTTTACATCCATCAAAAATTTAATTCCCTATCTCAAACTACACCTCCCTAGAACAAAACCGTAAACGTTATGGCTAAGATAAACTTTTTTACTGACGAATAAAGTCTGTCTGCCGTGTTTCAGAACTACTGCTTAAATGCTACAAATACTTGTGTACCGTGTATTTTGATCCTTATTAGTTTTCCCGTCTAATACTTGCTATTACAAGTACTACAATGCGGTTTGAAACACTGAGACAAGTGCAATACTCGATCCGCTAAACAGACGGTATGGCTCGCTTTGTGTCGAGTTGAGTAAACTCTGGACAGGTGAACGAAAGCCACTCCACCCAGGAATGCGATAGAGGTTACTCGGCAGTTAACGTTCGAATATACTGGCGGGTTTAGTTGTCAAAGAATGTGTTGTCATTGCTAAGGGAATATGAAGGACTTATAAAAATATATACGAGATTATTTTGTAGATAGTAATGATGGTAAAATCCTTATTTTATATTTATCATCATACAGATTTTAAAATTATCATATATACATATTGTCACGCCATTATCCCCGAAGGGCATATTAAACGCCCACATTTCACCGTATGCATTTTTGTACAACGTAACAGGTGGTGAGCCCATTGCCGTGTTGAAATGGACAGGCGCAGGCTGTGGTGACCTGCAGTTGAAATTTTTAAGCCGCCCATAAGGCCTTCAACTTTAACACGACCAACGGCTTAACGTGCTTTTCAAAGCTTGGAATTGGGGTGGGTCTCAAGGGCCGAATAAATTTAATAAAATTTAGAAGTTAAATTTGGGAGAAATTTTGAACCCGTTGCCTTTTTAGTGAGGTGGTAACAAAAAGGCTAAAAGGTCTTATGTGCTTGACACTTATTAGCATGACCAATTAAAGTCTTGGTAGTCTCGGACTATTTAAATTATCACTGCTGAAAAATTTGAAATTTCTAGAATTTTCGTATCTTTAACATCAAAATATGCTGTAATTTTTATCAATATACCATACGCGTATATATAGTGCTATGACACTCCCATTATAATTATTTTCTATTATTTTTGCCAAGATGTACAGTACCTAGTACAAATATTACCGAGAAATTAAAATCATGTAACTTTTTGACTCTCTACTCTGGCAATAGTGAACAATATTAGAGTGTTAGTGTAGTTTCTGTACTTATTAGGAAACCATAGACCAGATTTTCTTTTAAAGGGCCGTCAAGGGTATTCGTTATTTATCAAAAATATTAAATTACTCTTGAAATCCTTATATGAGTGAAGGTCCCCAGAATCTAGATTGTTGTTAAAAATCTTGGTTCTGGGGGTAAATATTCGATTAATTTTCAAACTCATTAGAACATTGCGAAAAAATCTCTTTAAACAAGTTTAAGTAAATTGATCTATGAAGTTAATCAAATATTTATCCAACCGATATTAAAATAGAAAGATAATCGATATAGATTATTGTTGAAGGCAGCAAGCACGTTTTTTATTACTTATTGACACTTTACAAATTTATTGCAAAATTAGACCTTTTATTTATACTTATGACCAATTTAATATTCCAATATTCCGTCTTATAAAGACAAACCAGGCTAACTCGATTCATAAACTTTTCTTTGAAATAAAAAGTTTCCTAACACAATTACGGAAACATTAATCGACACAAACGATTGTATTGCTGGCCACTTGAAACTTTCTCTTTGACGTCAGCCAGGCTTGTATTTTGTGGATCTAAACAATGGCACCGCAAAGTTACGAATTTATAACTTTAACCTGTTAGGTTACTGGAAAGTCACGTGGACGTGGCTTTCTTTTTCTCAGACTTCAAATAAAGTGTGTCGAAGTGGTATTTTTATAAACTTTTTAAGCTTACAATATATCTATGTTTGTTATTTCGGTTGGAATCTTGCAACTCGATTATGAAGCAGATAAGTATTTTTAACTAATTGAGCTAAAAGTTTGTATAATTCAATATGCTGGACTACTTAAGATGCCAGACTAAGTTTTTATGCTTTGCCACAATTGCTGACCTGCTGATAATTTTACTTTGGAATGGTCTTAATGTGGATCGTGCGGCAGACCTTCACTATATTCGATCCTTACCTGATTATCCTCAGCTGGCTACGCTTGATGATACTCCGTCTCTCCAGGAAGTAATCGGTGCCATTAAAGCACAGAAGAATAACAAATCTGTTAATGTTGATAGTATTCCCGGAGAATTGCTTAAATACGGAGGAAATGAGCTTTATACTAAAATCTGGCAGCTTTTCGTTTGAGTGTGGGAAACTGAGGAATTTCCTCCTCAATTTAAAATTTCACTTATATGTTCGCTATACAAAAACAAGGGCGAACGATCTAACTGTGTCTCTTACAGAGGTATATCTCTCCTTTCGACAGCGGGGAAGTCTAAACGAGTGTTTTTAAGTCGTCTGATTGAGTTGTCTGAGGCTATTCTACCTGAACCTAATTTTGGGTTTCGGCCTAACCGGCTACTGCAGGAGAAGGGTGGTCCTTGAAAAAGCATTCGACAGCGTGCCGCGGGATGCTTTGTGGATCATGCTGACCAAGCTGGGTTGTCCGGACAAATTCATTCGGATGATTAGACTCCTTCATGACTTTATGACATGTTGTGTCACCGTCAATTGTGAACAAACAGACCACTTCCCTGTCACCTGTGGAGTGAAGCAAGGATGTGTGCTGGCACCAACTCTTTTTGCCTTGTACTTGTCTGTTGTTGTGAAGGAGTCCCTTAAGTTAAACAGCGAAGGTGTATGAATTCGTTATCGTACAGATGGCAGTATATTCAATCGTTCTAGATTTAAAGCTTATACAAAGGTATCATATGACGAAAGAGGAGTGTGAAAGTTAGGGTCTTCGCTTGAATGCAAGTAAGACTAAGGTTCTAGTATTTGAAAGAGATGACGTAAGAACTAAATGCGAGATTAGGGTAAACCAGGAACGTCTAGAGCAAGTGAATGAAATTGTGTATTTAGGGAGTATGTTTAGCGCGGATGGAAGATGTGATACGGATGTAGAAAGGCGAGTAGCTGCCGGAAACAGAATTAACGGTGCTTTGTCCCAATTAGTAAAGCGACAAAGCATCGTAAAAGAAGCACGACTGGCGATTCATAACGCAGTGCTAGTGCCAACTTTGCTTTACGGTAGCGAAACCTGGGTATGTCAGCAGATGCATGAAAGTAAATTGAATGCTGTGGAGATGCGATCACTTCGAAAATTGTGCGGCGTTACCTTGGCCGACCGGATACGTAACGAAGTGATACGCAACATGGCAGGTTTGAATGAAAGTATCAGCGTTAAGCTGGAAAAGGGCGTGCTCCGTTGGTTTGGACACGTCCAACGAATGAGTGAGGAACGATTGACGAAGAATATATATTGTGCGCAAGCATAAGGTAGAAGAGGTCAGGCTAGGCCGAGACTTACATATGAAGACCACGTGAGCAGATTGCTCAAAAACGGAAAGGTCATAAGTACTGGGATACCCAGACGTGCGTGTATGAAGCGATTGATGAATCTCGAAGAAGCGAAAGAAGTATGCATGGATCGCGAAGCCTGGCGATCTGTCCTCTCTGACTACCCCGTCAGGGATACATCGTGAAGATAGTTAAGTTATAGTTAAGTTAAGTTATCATATGACCTTATCACTGATCTGATGTACGCCGACGATCTCTGTTTTGTTACCGAAACAATGGAGGGACTTCAGAACCTGATAACGAGGCTTGATACAGCATGTTCCAAATTTGGACTCAAAATCAATATCGCCAAGACCGAAGTGATAGCGCTGAATGTAACAGATCAGGCACCGCTTAACTTGTGGATCGGTTCACAGCCCCTGAAACAGGTAAACTCGTTTAAGTATCTCGGAAGTCACATAACATCAAAGGGAGACCTTGACACCGAAATTAACAGCAGACTCAGTGCTGCAATGGCAGTTTTTGGTAAACTTAGAACCAAGGTTTTCCGGTCCCACGACTTAAAACTGAGTACAAAGATAAATGTGAATATAGCAGTCGTCCTGTCTAACATGTTGTACATGGCTGAGACGTGGTGCCTGTATCGTAAGCATATACTCATGTTGGACAGATTCCATCTGAAATGCCTCCACGACATCATGAATATCAAGTGGTCGGACCGAGTCCGCAACACCACGGTGCTGCGTAGAGCGAACTTTTGCGGTATGGAGGCATATCTGATGCAGCGTCAGCTGCGTTGGTGCGGGCACCTGTCTCGTATGTCAGAGGAGAGAAAGGCAAAGCGCATCTTCTATTCTGAACTGGAACATAGTACACGCAAAAGCGGTGGCCAGTTATTGCGTTTTTAAAGACGTTCAGAATAGACACATGAAGAGATGCAAAATTGACTCTTCACGCTGGGAGTCTGTCGCTGCTCTAAGACCTGAATGGAGGCGGTCCATGTTCAGAACCAGGTCTTCAAATTCGAGGACGAGAGAAGGCGTGATCTGAATATTAAACGTGACCATCTTAAGAATAAACCGCCGTCTAACATCCACTATAGCTTCATCAACGGCACTCTCACATGCCCTCACTGTGCGCGTACCTTCACAGCTAAAATAGGGTACTGCAGTCATATACGGGAAAAACACCCAAGCCCATAACGAAGTTAGGTTGCCGTAGCCGAAATCGGTTAGGATACCATATAATTATACTTTTTAGTGCGTTGAAAAAGCGTTTTTTTAAACTACACTAAGTTAAAATCTTCACGCATAAAAAATTTCATTCACTTTCTCTAGACGTTCCTGGTTTATCCAAATCTCGCACCTGAGTTCTTACATCATCTCTTTCAAATACAAGAACATTAGTTTTACTTGCATTCAAGCGAAGACCCTTACACTGGAGCGAGAGCACTGCATCATCAGCTAACAACATTAAAAAAAAATAGATAAATAAATAACCATCACGCCTTATCCCCGAAGAGGTGGCAGATGCATATTATACGCCCACTTTTCACCGTGTGGATTCCTGTGACACGTAATAGGTGGCGAGCCCATTGTCGTGTTGAAATATACAGACGCAGGTTGCGGCTACCTGCTTTGAATTTTTTCAAGCCGCCCATCAAGCCTTTAACTTGACTTAACGACTACCATGTTACTAGCTACCGGGACCAACGGCTTAACGTACCTTCTGAAGCACGAAAACGCTCGCAAATGTAAATGCCACAAAGTGGTCACTCATCCGAGGATTAGTCATAGTGAAAGTTGCGTAACTCGGGGATCGTTTACAGAATACTGAGACCGCAGGGCCAAATTATTATACAGCTTTAAGAGAACAGTATTTATTTAAGCCAATAATATACTAAAACATACGACAACATAATAAAATGTATTAAAACAATATAATTCCACATAGTTTTCTGACTCGTAAGCGTTAATTATAATAATATAATACAGGGATTATAATAATATAATTATAATAATATAAGTCAGGGATACAGCGTGAGGATAGTTAATATTAATATAAAAATTTTAATAATAACTCATTTCCTACCCGTTAAGCCCCAGATAATTCAACAACAATATCGACGGCAGCAAAGAGCAAACGGACATCTGTAAAATCACTAGTTTTCAGGAGAGCGTTTTTAACGCAAAAACGTTATAACTTTTACAATTACAGCGCTAGCTCCTTGAAATTTGGAATACTTAATTAAAATAGCATTTCGAAGAAAGCAATGGAGGTCAGTCAACTGTAATATTCATGTTTAAAAAAATACGGCATATGTCATTTTCTACCTAGTACAAAATAAATTACTAAATGAGTCATCTGCCATATGTTTGCTTCTACTTCGGACTTTCTAAATTATGATCCCTAATTAATTTCATTATAAAACGTCAATAATTATTATCCTTTATATAATCTATATCCAACTACGACAACAGATAAAGGGCACGTATGATTGATAGCAAAATAATGTAGTTGTCTCAATTTACTGCGTATCATAAAGGTCCTGTTACTGATTTTGCAGTTATTTTTTAATTATGATGAGCTTTTTCAGTACAATAAAAGAGTCCAGTGCATTGTATTTTCCGTTTTAATTACAGTTATTGTATTACAAAGTAACAGAAGTAACAGTATGAGGTAACAGACACTTACAGAGAAAATAACATTTCTTATGAGTGACAACCTCTTAAATAAAAAAGTTGTATAGGCACAACCTACAATAAAATCCAACAAAAATAATGAAAATCTTTAGTAATCACGTATAAAGTAAAGCTTGTTTTATCACAACAATCAACTATAAACAAAATAATAATTTCGTTCATTTATCTCTTCTTCAATTATAATTTTATTTGTAATCATACAAAGAAACTAAACCTGCATTATGGTAACAAAGTGAAACTTTGTTAATCAACATGATTAATTAAGTTTACTATGCCGCTTTTTAAACAATAATTATTGTTACCTTAAAATATGACAAAAACACTTTAATGGCACTTTCTTAACACTATACTATGGAATGTAGTTGAATAAATCACAGATTTTAGAATAATTAGTAAGCAAGCTTAAATATATCAATAGTAAACCTTTTTTACCGCATACTCCTCAGCGGGCAGATCCCAAACCAATGGAGACTAAGTATTATTACTTCAGTCTTCAAAGGTAAGGGGTCAGTGCAGGAGTGCGGGAGCTACCGAGGTATAAAGGTGATGTCCCACACCATGAAGATCTTCGAGAGGATTATAGACTCTCGATTCCGGCAGGAGTGTACTCTCTCGGGGTGTCAATATGGGTTTCGCCCTGGTCATGGGACCACGGACCCTGTTTTTGCCCTGAGGGTTGTCGCAGGGAAATACAGGTCGAAGAACACGCCTCTGCACTGTTTGTTTCTAGACATGCAGAAGGCCTTCGACTGTGTTCCTCGTGCGATGATCTGGTGGGCACTGCGGTCCAAGGGATTCCATAGGTCAATATTGACACTATCCAGGACATGTACTGTGACTCCGATTCAATGGTTCGGACTGCTGTTGGCGACACGAAACCCTTCCCCATCACCGTCGGGGTACACCAGGGTTCGGTCCTTAGTCCGCTTCTGTTCAGTGTAATATTAGACGAATTGTCGGACAGCATCAGAAACTCGCATGAGCAGCCTCCATGGTTGCTCATGTATGCTGACGATATTGCGCTGGCAGACGTGGACAGGGGCAGATTGGTGCGACGTGTAGAGGCGTGGAAGGAGACGCTTGAGAACGGCGGTCTGAATCTAAATGTGGGGAAGACCGAGTACTTGGCACTAAAGTTAATTAAAAAGAAAATCTTAATTCAATTATGTAAAAAAACGATTTTCGCAAAATTGCAGATGTCCGTTTGCTCTTTGCTCCCGTCGATATATTTTATAAGTAAATCGGAATATTGCATGTATCTTACAAGCTGGAGGGTAATGGTAACTACATGACCTATTTACACTCTTTCTCTGAGAAGTACTAGTCTTCATTCCTCCGTTGCAATGAGTTGAGATAAATCGTGACTATCGTGCGTTAGGATTGAAGAATCGAGAGTGTGTTGTAGATTCTGTTTCCACCTCAGCTCTTTTATTATCATGCCACGATGTTAATTCAATTATCGAATTAGGTATTACATCACTTTTTTTCCATAACTTGTAGTACATTTTCTTTTCGCAAGGGTGGAACTCCATTATCCATCATAATCACTTCTTCTTCATCTTAAGTGTTTTCACAGTTGCTTTCAAACCTTACCTGCATTTGGAGCCTGAAGTCTACTTTTATTTGACTGCTTGGAGCAACTATCGTTTGTAAGGAGCGACTGATGTCTGACCTCCCACTTGCGTCGTTGCCTCATCCTTTAGTCAGCAGGTGCACCGCTACCAGGTGAGAACCTTCAGAGGGGGGCCCCTTACACCCCAAATCATGATATACCGTATTATTACACTTCAAACTGAAACCTATTTATTCAAAAATCAAAATCAAAAATCTTTATTCATGTAGGTCACAAAGTAACACTTATGAACGTCAAGATTACTGCTTCTACATTTACATTTACTGCCAGATTCGCAAAGCAATAAGAGCCAGAGGAAGAACCTGGCAATAAAACTCATGGCCACTCTTTTCTAACCGCCATTTGACACAGTTTGATTAACATGATATTTGACCAATTATACAGTAAAGATTTTATACAAAAAAAAAAAACAAAATAAATGTTGTGTTCATTAAAATTACACTTACATAGTTCCTTTGAATTTATGTGAGAACAGTCGACTAAACTTAGTTTGCCTTAAAATTAAATAATATTATTTGTAACAATTTCTATAACAGCTATGTGCTGACCAGTCCCAACAGACGGCACCCGTTCACGGGTATGACGCATATATCAGCCTAAACCCTATTCAACCGTATTGTAGGGAACAAGGCGACCCGATACATACGCCACCACTGCCAGGACACTTAGGCGAGCACGACATACCCAAAAACTACACAGCAACTATCATGTCAATTTCAAAATTATAAATAAGTCTACATAGTGCTCACACAATAACAAAGTCAAATTACATTATGTATATTAGTTATTACCGGGACTAAATGCAGCCATACCTTTAGTTGCCTGGCGTTTCAAATTATTTATACTGGAGAATGTAATAAAAATAATGTAAAAAAAAATACAACATATATATGCAGATTCAAGACAAGTAGATGATATAACACAAGATTCATTCGAATCCTAAATAGTTCGAGCGAAGAGCAAGCAACTCATTTCCATTTATTTTTATCATTCAAATAATCATTAATGGTGTAATAAGCCCTTTTCAAGAGGTGCGTCTTAATTTCCGCCTTAAATTTATGTAACGGCAGGTTCATAATGTCTAAAGGAATTTTATTATATAGGCGAACGTCAATTCCTGCAAAAGAGTCGTGAACCTTTTGTAAACGATGATGCGTTCCAATTAATTTATGCTTATTTCTAGTATTTATCGAATGTATGTCACTGTGTCTATTGTATAAATGTATGTTCTGTTTAACTAACATGATATTTGCAAATATATACTGTGATGCAACCGTTAAAATGCCAATTTATTTAAATTTCTCTCTAAGAGACACTCTAGCACTCAATTTATATATTGCACGTATAGCTCTCTTCTGGAGTACAAAAATTACTTGTAGATCAGCTGCTTTACCCCACAGCAAAATGCCGTAAGACATGACACTATGAAAATAACTAAAATATACTAGCCTGGCAGTTTCTACATCAGTGAGCTGCCTGACTTTACTAACGGCAAAGGCTGCCGAGCTGAGTTTACCTGCAAGACACGTTATTTGGGCGTTCCACTGCAGTTTGCTATCTAAAGTGATCTCCAAAAATACAGTTGATTCTACAATATTAAGGGTATCACCGTTCAATGTTATATTTGTACCGCAATTCCTGACATTAGGCATGCTAAATCTGATACATTTTGTCTTCTTAGCGTTTAGTAGCAAATTATTGGTCGTAAACCAATCTACAACTTGGGCAAGTGAACTATTAACGCCGTTAAAATCAGTAAGCGTACGATCTACTTTAAAAATAAGTGACGTATCATCAGCAAATTGAACAATGTCGCACAAGTTCTGTATATAGAATGGCAGATCGTTAATATAAATTAAAAATAGAAACGGACCTAGAATTGATCCCTGCGGTACGCCCAAGGCTACAGATGCTCCAGAGGAGCGAATTTCATTGACATCAACAAGTTGTATCCCATCATTTAAGTAGGAGGCAACAAGATCCAGTGCAGAGTCTTTGATACCATAATAAAAGAGTTTTCGCAATAGTGTTTTATGTTCAACGCAATCAAATGCTTTGGAGAGATCGCAGAATACACCAATAGCTAATGGAATAATTATCAAACTTTCAAAATTAATCACAGTAACTGCCGTGCACACAATCAAACGTACGACGCTACTGAATATAAGCTCAATCCTTTCATCCACAACTTACTCGTAAAAGTAATATGATATGCAACATGGAATTCACAAGTAGGACTCAACTCCACTAGACTCGAAGGGCTCGCAATTAATTCCTGATTGATTCACAAAGCTAGTTGGAATTTCTCTAGTTTACCCCTCCAGTGCCCCCTCGCCCACCTGCCTCCACGTAAGGATCAGACAAAGATACCAAGTTAACGTCAGCTAAGGTTTGTTGTACAAAATTTATATGAAACTTTGCTTCCGAACTGTAAAACGTGCGGTCTTGCTGCGACGAATATCTGAAGATAATTATGATTCTACAACTTACATATAATGTAGAAGTCTATGACATTGAAACCGAAAATGCATATTTTGTTGTTAAAATTTAATTTTTTTTGAAAGTTTTCTTACTCTACTAATGTTTCGTTTCAATTTAAGGTTACTGGCAGTAGAGATTGTAAATACATTTTAGAGAATAAATAAGAAAGCTATATATATATATATATATATATATACTCTAAGATATGCCTAGATAGTGTTTCGAAACCGGTCATTGAAAAGAATAGTGGGTCTACGGTCTACAGGGTCATGTTACGTGTGTTATTTTATGCAGCAAAGCGATTGAATAACTTACTCAACTTAGTGAACTCAACTGAATTGTTTATATGTAGTAACCTAATATTTATAAGCTACTACATTTTCCTGGTATTCCACCTGTCATTCGATAGGTAGGTACACATATGCAAAATGAAACGAGTATGGACTTTTAAAATTCTTAATGTCATATAAAAATCAAATATCAAGTTCGACATGGCAAGACTGTACTTAGGAAGAGTGACGTGATAGAACAACTGCTAAGATATTCCGAGGCGCAGAGTTCGCGGCTGACGCTCCATTATGTATGCCCCTTTTTGTTCATCCAACCTTTTCTCACACCCTTGACGTATGGCGTAATTGTTTAACAAAATTGTTAATAAGTAATAAGACGTGTAGAGAAAATTATACGTTGCAAATATTAATTGAAAATGATTTTCAAAGATTAATGTGTTGAGTGAGATAATTGGAGTTTGCTTTACTGTTGACTATAATGTTAGATAAAGATAAATAAATTTTACAGTAGATATTTAAACACTATTACTTTTTTTTCGCCCAGGAAATTCCTTAGAGACAGTATTCTCTGTTGAGGTGACAAAGTACGTGTGTAAAGCTTCCAGTCTATCCAGTCTATTTTTTTTTATTTCACCTTCAAATGTACAAAGTAACGCGATTTAAACGTCCGTCAATGTACCTACAATGGTTTTGGGTTGTGTTATTATGGGTTTATGATGTGTAAGGATGTTGTCATTTGTTTTGGTCTACACAGTGGCGCATCAACGACTTCTGGAGTCCTACCTGCCGTAGCACATGACTGTGGTGCCTTCTGGTGTAACCGAATCCCACCCTACTACTAACCTTTAGTGTCTACTTAATAAATTTCAATTATAAATTGTAGCATATGCTTAGTAATTTTGATACTTTGGTTCCAAGGCCGAACGAAGCACGTGAGTTATATTTCGAACATATAACACGCGTTTGGCCTTTTTCTGCCAGTATTTTGATGATTTACACCACAGATAACGCACTGAATCTTCTCTTACCATTAAAAAAGTTCAAAAACTTAAGTTTACAGTAATGATTAACAGTGTCGAGCTTATCTTAATTCAAGCGACATGCCCGACTCACAAATGAAACTCACAAGTGAAGTTAAAAATGGATATATAAAAAAACTTTTTTTATTATTCGTCCAATTTTATTTTAATACTATAGCCGAGTAGCCATAATTTTATCAATCTGCGCAATCAATCGGCGTGTGTGTCTTTAGCCTATAAACCTATCGTATCCTATACAGTAAATATTATTAGGTTTACTCGTATACGTACCAAATCTTCAAAATAGCGTCATAATCAAGTCAGAATTCGACTTCAAAATATGTTCATCACTTCAAAATCTAGGCTCATAACATTATTGCGGTTTAATACAAAACAGGCTAAACTTTTGAACACCTTACGCCCAGTCTACCAATATTTTATTAACGGGAACCCGGTACATTAACTTCATTACTTTGCCCCGAGACGTGCATGCAGGAGTTTTTAATAACATTCAATTTTAATTACTGCGCTGTAACATGTGTTTTACTTTATGTTTTTGGAGTTTTAAGGTTAATGCATTATAAATTTGAGTGTTTCATTTTATGTTAGAAGTCTGTAGCAGTTTATAAGCTCAGTAAATTTATATCATGTGTTGAAAAAATAGTGAAGATAAAAGTTAAAAAAAGAGATTATATACTTTAAGAAAGAAAAAAAAAATAAAACAAAATATCCATCACGCCTTATCCCCGAAGGGGTGGCAGAGGCATATTATATGCCCACTTTTCACCGTGTGGATTCCTGTCCCACGTAATAGGTGGTGAGCCCATTGCCGTGTTGAAATAGACAGACGCAGGTTGTGGCTACCTGCTGTTAAAATTTTTTAAGCCGCCTACAAGGCTTCAACCAGGCTTAACGACTGCCATTTTACTGGCAACCGGGACCAACGGCTTAACGTGCCTTCCGAAGCACGGAAACGCTCGCAAATGTAAATGCCACAAAGTGGTCACCCATCCGACGACCAGCCATAGTGAAAGTTGCGTACCTCAGTGATCGTTTACCGAACACTGAGACCGCGGGGCCACGAACGCTTGTATCCCCTGAAGGGGTAGCAGAGGCATACTATATGCCCACAATTCGGCGTAAGCATTTTTGTCTCACATAACAGGTGGTGAACTCATTCATAAATTCTCTTTCTCAGTTTTCTTCGAAACTTAAATAGTTTTTTTCTCACGAGTTAATCATGAAAATAGGCACCTATTTATGTGTACGCGTGCATACTAGTGATAAAATTATCTTTGGTAATAATGGTGGTATAAACATTTTTAATCTAAAGTCGGACCCACCTTAAAAGTAAGTCAGGAAGTTGTTCGTAAGTTTTCACTCATACTAATATAGGTACCTACTAATATGGTAAATGAAATAAACAATGTAATATACTTTTCTCAAACATGCATGGAAATACTGTCATTATTTCGAAAAAATAATACGCGAAGTATCGCATTTACGGATAGAAAAAATGAAAATCATTGCTGGATTGTTTTTTGAATTTGGAACTTACAACGCTCCAGGAATGGGATTAGTAAATACTCTTTGAATGAATCTCTTTTATTATTCTTCTTCAGCGGACGCTTACTGTAAGTATAGTATTTTTACAGCCGAAAGACATAGGTTTACTCTTTAACTGTGGTATTTTTTTAAATAAGTGCATTCATCTTATTTTATGTGGAGTGTTGGATTTTGGGACATAAAAGTAGTGTCAATGTGCTATAAATAATAAATAAATAGTCACACAGCACAATCTAGCCTAAACTAAGCTATAAGCTTGTGCTATGGGGTCTAGACAACTCATAAAGAAACTTAAATATTTCTAAATACATACTTTTAATAAGAATTAATTTAAATGTATAATACTTTTGAATTTATTAAATTTATATACGGCCCTTTAGACCCTCCTTCGGAAGGCACGTTAAGCCGTTGGTCCCGGTTGCCAATAAAATGGCAGACGTTAAGTCAAGTTGAATGCCTTATGGGTGGCTTAAACATTTCAACAGCAGGTCACCACAGCCTACGCCTGTCAATTTCAACACGGCAATGGGCTCACCACCTGTTACGTGGGACAAAAATGCATACGGTGAAATGTGGGCGTTCAATATGCCTCTGCCTACCCCTTCGGGATAAAGGCGTGCCAATAAATATGTATATTTGTAATACTTTTGTTTTATTTCCATTCATTCTTTTGAGAAAAGCACTATACAATAATGTACTATAATTAGAGTGCTGGCTAGTCATGTAATAAAATTACAGTATATAAACATTTATGGATATCATTACGACTACAATTACAAGAAATTAAAAAAAAATAATGACTTAGGAACTCACTCGACCGAGCAAAATTAATATAACACAGGTGCTTGAAAAAGTTGAGTTTTGTGTAAATGAGCGGGAGGGTAGTCGGTGCCCATGCATATGGCGGGAGGAAGCGACAGGCATAAATCTGTGCGACGGTGGCGCCGCGGCCGGAACAGGAAGCGCCGTCGTCGTTTGCCGCATTGTGATATGGGCCGATGGGCCGCGCGGACGTCTCTTTGTGAATACCACTTTATGGAGGCTATTCGAGAGATACGCCGCCACCCTGCCGTGTCCTCAAACGCTATTGTCATGCCACCTTTATGGTGATAGCCTGCTTCAATACAAGTACTTTGTGTGACTTGGAGAGAAAATGAGAGAAATAGAATGAGGTTGGTCAAAGATAAGAAGTTCAATGAATCGCTTTTTTTGTATAAAATGACATACAACTGTTTTAAGCTAATGTTTTGCTATGTTTATCAATCACGTTTTATCCCCAAAGGGGTTGCAGAGGCATATTGACTGCCTCTGTGGCGCGGTGGAAGATCATCCGACTGCTACGCATGAGGTCGTGGGTTCGATTCCCACCCAGGATAAAACTTCTGATGAGCACCATAATAAATTCTGTGTCTGGGTGTTATTTATCTATAATATGTATGTATTTAGAAATATATAAGTATGTTTATTAGTTATCAGGTTACCATAATACAAGCTCTGCTTAGTGTGGAATCAGATGGCGTTGTGTAAGTTGTCCCAACAATATTTATTTATTTATTATTTATATTATACACCCACTTTTCACTGTTTGTAAAATTGTATATTCCAGTCCCACGTAATAGGTGGTGAGCCCTTCGCCGTGTTGAGATAGGCAGATCTAGGTTGTGGCTACCTGCTGTTGAAACTTTTCAAAACGCCCATAAGGCCTTCAACTTGGCTTAACGACTGCCATGTTACTGGCAACCGGGACCAACAGCTCAACGAGCCTTCCAAAGCCCGGAAACGCTCGCAAAAGTAAATTGTTGAATAAAATTTTATAAAACCTACTTATTATAAAATTTTATTCAACAATTTATTTTAAACCAACTTCTAAGTAATTGTGAAATAAATAAAGTACTATGAACATTTCTTCAGAATCCGGAGTGGTGGTAACAGGAAGTTTATTTCTTTCACAAATCCGCTCTGACTTTTTAGTTTTAGTTTTCCAATTCCAAGTAAATTATGAAATACACGATCCATCATTTACGTAAACTATAACTATACTAGATATTTTTATAAAACCAAATTTTTTTCTGTTCGTGATCATGTTCTTCAATTATCATTTTGTACTGATTTTATACCGCGTACCTAATATAAAATGCAGGGCATATTGTGTGTAATGCTGTAACAGAAATATAGGATACGGCCTAATCGCGGAACCATTTCAAAGGTAACATCCGGCCAACCGCAGTTATTGTGGTTGGATGAATTTTAAAAATGGAATACATTTTGTGGTTATCCAACACTTTATGCCATTCGTAAAATATTATTTGGCTTTAAATTTCGTAATTTCAGTACATGAAATAATATTGTCAAAAGTATTATTTTTATTACTAATTATACTCTGAATATTAGGTAATCACAGTGACATGGTTTAGTCTAAGTCATTGTTTTGTAAAATAGAATATATCTTTTATATATCATTCTAGATTCATTTAATTTCCAGCATCATTTATTCTTATTTCCAATTCGTTAAATTGATATGTACTTAAAATGATATCCTATACTGCATTGAAAACCATTTGCAAAGACTTAACTGAATTTCTTTTTTAAAATAACATTAGAAATGTTGCCATAATTATCAAGTAACATTTTGCTGGTAGCGACAAACACTTATGGAAATCAGATTGAACAGTACACGAACATCGTCCGCCGGGTGCATTTGCTGTTGATGCACTGATAACACAATATTTGTGGTCATTCAGCACGTTTCTTCTATTTACATGCAGCAGACTGTGTTTTATTGTCACTGTAGTATTTAAAATTGTGTTTAATGATATGTTCAGACAGGGCAGAATGTTTATACACAGTATTTCACATTTCAGAGTAGTTTTTATTTACAGAAAGTAAAACAATATAATTTAACTAAAAGAGCTAATCTACATCGTCGCGTACTGAAGAACCATTGTAGCTAAAGTCATATTTCTAAACCTATTTACATGAAACTTGCGCGTTGTTTTAGCGTTGGTGATGTCTGATTGAGGGGAATAAGGGGCAACTTGCTGTAGCGTCATTTTTCATCAGGTTACAAGGAAAAAGTTTAAAAAAATAATATTACACTTTTTTTTTGTCAAGACGTACTTTCTATTCTACATTAATTTTAAAAACGATTATTGCCATATGTATGCAACTCAATCATTCTTTTTGATACAAAACAATAGGTACATTTAGATGACATTTATAGCCAATGCATTTATTCATTTCAGTAAGCATTGCCATACAACGTGGCAATGCGGCCAGTCTTATGGGAACCTTGGTTGATTTTGATGGGGAGGAATTCTTCGACACCTAGTCGGGGCATTATTGTCAGTCTTGTAATAATCCCCACCACCTCTTTTTTGTACTAGGTTCTGTAAATATGTTAAATTTTAATAAGTTAAACATTTAATTGTTATGTACAGTAGTAAGCAAATAGAATATAAATAAATACTTAGTTTTTTTGAAATTGAAACGTTGTATTTTAAGAATCCCGGCAAAGAGACGGTTTAATTTTTGTTAAGATAATTTGTTTAAACATAAAACTTAGTCTTAGGGTATAAAAAAAATTTTAGAGTGCATTTAAATTGTACCCATATTTTAAAAAAAACAGCTTATATTGATACGTTATACGTTGAAGTGGATACGTTCTCTACATATATCCAATTCCTTTATGATATACCTTTAAATTAGTATCATTTATCGCATTTTCTATTTACCCTTCCTACCCCAAGTACCAATGTTCTATATCAAAACGTAGCTAAATAAAGCAGACATCAAAACTTTCGAAATAGAAGCAAAAGATTGTTGCACAACTATTTCGCAGCGTGAGTTCTCTCAATATTTATGAAGCCAAGTTCTCAGCCGTCATCAATCACAAAGTTATAAATAAAACAATAAAAGGTAAAAACTTACCGAGAGGGTCGGCCATTCACTCCCTGGCGCAATATTGCCGAAGGAAAACCCACTTATTGGAATAATATGTAGATTACAATGATATTAGGAGTATACCGAGGGACTTGTCGATACTTTATAACGTGTATTTCGATAACTCTTTCTTGTAATATAAGCATATGGGTATTGTTGCATAAACATCAGGCATCAGTATTCTGTAAACGATCACTGTGATAAGCATCTTATGATACGGTAATCCCGAGATGGGTGACCGTTTGATTTATGAGCATGTTTGTCGAAACGCACTTTAAGCTGTTGGTCCCGGCTTCTGTTAACGTGGCAGTCGTTAAACCAAGATGAAGGGCTTATATGTATTTACGTATGTATGTGGTTATAGTAAGTACATAAAAAAACGTGTGGCACTCGAGGACTGGCGCGGTAACGCTATTGCATAACATTTTTAACCAACTTATGCAATTATTATTATTTATAATTTTTTTGCAGTTTTTTTTCTTTGATATTAATTCAAATTTTTTCTTAAAAAATATATTCAAAAAAAATTTTTTTTTACACTTATCTTTTGTATATTACTGTTATTATATTATATATATTGTATAATTTTAAGTAAGGTTAGGTCTATGTATCTATTCCTACAGTTGTTATAGATATACTAGTTATCACTTACACCAACAACTACCCACTATATATTGCTGTTTTGCCAAAGTTGGCTGTAAGAAATTACTTTTAGCGTTAAGGCCGTCATTTGCACATTTTACTACGATGTAGTCCTTAATTTTAATGTAATGTATGGACTGGAAAAGGCCGTGCTCCGTTGGTTTGGATTGGACACGTACAACGATTGAGTGGGAAACGATTGACGAAGAATATATATTGTGCGAAAGTAGAGGGTAGAAGGAGTCAGGGTAGGCCGAGACTTACATATGAAGACCATGTGAGCAGATTGCTCAAAAACGAAAAAGTCTAAAGTACTCGGATACCCAGACGTGCGTGTATGAAGCGATTGAAGAATCTTAAAAAAGCGAAAGAAGTATACATGGATCGCGAAGCCTGGCGATCTGTCCTCTCTGACTATCCCATCAGGGATACAGCGTGAAGATAGTTTAGTTTTTATGATTGGTGTACAATAAAGAATATTCTATTCTATGTTCTTTTTCATTTTGAAAAATAAAGTTCTTTTACTTAACTCAAAACAAATAGTTCTGTACCAGAGAAAGAATCCATCTCCTATATACACTAAACAGGGTGGTTCCAACAATAGTTTTCCAAATGGAGTCTGTATAACTTATTTATGATAAATCGTATAAATCATTTTCGCTAACGCGCCTCCAGTGTTCGCGATAAAAGTAAACGAATCAACTTGCGTGTGATTGGTGAACGTGATACTACTGCGGTGGACTTCGCTGCCAAAAACTTCGGAAGAAAGAATAACATGGATAAGCTTTGCTGCCTGATTTGAGTATTCATGATTACATCAGTACCTAGTCAGAATGTGTATTTGTAACGAACTGACTATCTTCACGCTGTATTCTTGACGGGGTAGTCAAAGAGGACACATCGCCAGGCTTCGCGATCCATGCTCTTCTTCCTGCAGATTCATTGATATTAATATAGTACATTATTTTGAGCTAAAACGTAAGGTATTTCAACATGAAGTGAAAAATAAATTAAATAAAACAAATATAATTATTACATTGAATTTTTGAAAAAAATTGAAGCGCTCGTGGCCCCGCGGTCTCAGTGTTTTGTAAACGATCACTGAGTTACGCAACTTTCACTATGGCTGGTCCTCGGATGGGTGACCACTTTGTGGTATTTACATTTGCGAGCGTTTCCGTGCTTCGGAAGGCACGTTAAGCCGTTGGTCCCGGTTGCCAGTAAAATGGCAGTCGTTAAGCCTGGTTGAAGGCCTTATGGGCGGCTTGAAAATTTCAACAGCAGGTAGCCACAACCTGCGTCTGTCTATTTCAACACGGCAATGGGCTCACCACCTATTACGTGGGACAGGAATCCATACGGTGAAAAGTGGGCATATAATATGCCTCTGCCACCCCTTCGGGGATAAGGCGTGATGGATATTTATTTATTTATTTTAATTATTACAAATAAGAATATTTTACAAGTTTAAGTTTATTATATAATCGGATGACTGAGGAAATGTACTTAACATCCAATAGTTGCATAATCCACTTGGTTTGACAACCGCTTGGGAGTTTTTATTTTGTCTCATCTTGAGGGTTATTGTGTGTAAAAGGCCCCATCAAGATCTCCGGGGCTCAAGTGACCTCACATGCTAGTCACGGACGAGGCAACGATGCAGGCTTACGAAGTTGGTAAGTCAGAAGGCAGCAAATAAACGATAGTCAACCAAATGGAAGTAAACGCCGTTCAGCTCAGGGTGGAAGCTACTGAAAATACACTGAGATGAAGAAGATCTTGAGTCATGAGTTTGTATTGCTTTATACTAAAGAATATAAACGTGATATGGAAAACGTAAAATGTTAACAAGTGTTTCTTCAAATGGGGATCAGGTTTTTGTAAGAAGCGTTGCAATCGTCCATGGGCCAAGATAACCATTATCTATTAGAACGTATGTCTTTAATAATTTAGTGGAATAAAAAACAGAAAATATAAAATCCACATAATTCTAACATCTAAACAAGCAAATGAAAACGAACTTTTTTTTTTTCATACCTCATATTCTAGCCTATATGCCAGTTGTAATGCGTTTAATATTTCATGATATCGCCGCCAGCTCTATCGGTATCTCGGATGCCATAAATAACGAACAAAAAGCAAGGGGCGCCAAATCAAACCTATCAATATAATATTAGGCTTGTATTGTTGTCTCTTTTGCGTTTTGAAAGTTGAGATAAGTTTCTGAAGTAGTTTATTCTTTATTCAATTCACCTGCAACTTTCGGAAACAATGGCTGGATAGTAAAAAGGTTTTTATTACTTTATACATATACGACAGAATGCTATTCGACTATTTTTTCAGTAATTGACAGTGATCATTAATTTTTGTTGATACAGATATAATTCTGAACATTATTTTTTGAAGGTAGCATGTTTAATGACTAAATCATAATATGCTTAACCTCTCCAATGTCTCATACTAATATAACTTAACGCAAATATTCTAAGCTTCATTATGTGATGATCTCGTTGCAAGTAAAATATCAGCTATATTTTGACCACGACCACTGTACCGCTCACTGTTACACAATTGTACGCAGTGAACGGTACAGCGGTCGTGGTCAAACTACACCAATCATGACCGTCACGTTGGCAGCTCTTATGTGGTGCGGAAGATATCTCGAGCATTTTCTGCCAAGCTGTTGTGAGTTCAGTCTGTCACATCACAAGACTCTTTTAATAATTTGGCTATAATACATGTCGTTATAGTTACGTCTGACATTATTGTAGTTTATCGTCTGTTACTTTCTTGATCGTATGAATCTAGTCTAAGGTATTAATATACAAGTTATCGGTCAAACTTTATGTATCCGTGTGGGTGACGACGCGTCTTATCTACTTATTTCTCGGCAATTCTAGGAGGTAAACATTGTGTCAAATTATAATTAGTAGAAAGGATAGGAAAGAAGGAACAGAATAGAACTGGTGGTAAAAATGACTTTTGATTTAGTGTGAAGAGTTGATGGTTGTTTCAAATATTAAAACAGCTTCGTCTTGTTGACAGGTCATACCTCCAAACGGGTTGATTATTTATAATAATACTAGTTGTTCCGCCCGGCTTCGCCCGTGACGTTATTCTAACCCCGTGGCACCTTCATTTATTCATTCATTAATTTCACACGGCATCGCCCGCGTAGAGAAGTGTTCCCGTTCCCATTTCCCACAGGAACTTGTTCCCGGGATAAAAAGTAACCTATGTTCGTCTCCTGACTCTAAGCTACCTCCCCACCAATTTTCAGCCAAATCGGTGCAGCCGTTGTTGAGTTATAAATAGTGTAACTAACACGACTTTCTTTTATATATATAGATAGTGAAGCATGTACCATATTTATACAATTAGTTTTTAATATTGTTTTACTTAAATACATTCTAGCAATACACTTCATTTATATACATTGTCTATAACTCATATCATTATAGTTGCTTCTCAGGTTGAGTACGGAAATTTGTAAAATCTATTTATTATTTAATTGTATTAGAATACAAGTCATCATAATACAAGCCAAGTTAGAAAAGTATCTGCAATTATGTACCCATTACTTTTGAACCGCTAACTACAAACAATACTTACAATGGCGTTGGAAATTCAAATTCAAAAGGGCTAAACGGTAAATTTATCGCGTGTTTCCGATTTAAATCGGCGAATTAACGACATTGCAGTGCGACACGAGCGCCTATTTGGCGAATTTATTCGTAGTGAGCACCGTGGTGATTGCAACCACCTTTAAATTATAATGTTTTGCTTTTAATACGGCAGTAGGTAACATTTCATTTACATTAAAAATTAAATAAAGACTATAAATAAATTAATACTCTTCGTCTGTCTTCTAAATACGCCTGATATTTTTTAAGGAAATCATCATTGTATATAGGTATTGTATAGGTATTTATATGAGTATATAAATACCTATACAATACAATACATTTTTACATCTAAGTCTGAACCTTGGGGTACAATAAAGTAGTACTTACTTACTAAATTATTTGCATACAGGTCCTACCAGTCCACCATCTTACATATTCGTCTATGATAATGAGTATAATACGTAAGCAAAATATAAGTAGAATATTTCCAAATACAAAAAAGTATCAGCTGTGCGGATGACAGACGCTTATCTCGATTTACGAGCACAAATCAAACATTTAGTCGAAGCGGTAAATCAGCATAGCACTGGATTTATAGCGCATTCGCACAATGGCGCTAAGCACGTGCGCTGGAAAATATTGAAGTAAACATACAATAATTTTGTTTTATCGTGGCTTTTATTTACCTATATATAGACTTATATGTATACTTACAGAGAGCATTATAATGTTTAACTATTTTATTATACCACTGAGGTGGCAGACAAGCATACGTCGCAACTGATGAAAAGTGGTCACTGTAGCCTATGGACGTTTGCAATACCAGAGGTGCAGCACTCGCGCTGCCAACCTAATAGAACAGTCTATCTAGTTGTAGTCTACGAGACCACGGCTAGTCAAATATAGGCGAAACGTCGGCAAGTGAGTAAAGTTTCAAACACTAAGAGAAAGTCAATGATATTTTATTTTGTACTGCATAGATGTTGACTTACAGTGATAGTGATGTGCTCTTATAGAAGGTGAAGGAAGGATACTTTTGCTAAAATACGGATATCTTTATCTAATGTAAGTACTGATTCAAATATCAAGCGGTATAGATTGTGTTACTGGGCGTAAAGGGCTCCGCAAAGATCTCTTAAAACCAAGCGACATCACCTGCTAGCTGTACACCTGCTGAGTAAAAGGCAAAACAGCGATGCAGTCATCCTTACGAGGAGATCAGACGGCAGTCGTTCTCATAGTCCCCCGTTCGATAGTTAGCGATATTTGCAATGAAACCCAGGCTCTAAATCCAGGTAGGATTTGGAAGCAAATGGAAATACACTAAGATAAGGTGGAGGATATATTGTGTCAATCACTTCATGTAAAAGTTATATAAATATATCCATCACGCCTTATCCCCGAAGGGGTGGCAGAGGCATATTATATGCCCACTTTTCACCGTGTGGATTTCTGTCCCACGTAATAGGTGGTGAGCCCATTGCCATTGCAAGTTCATGTAAAATTAGACAGTCGTGCTTGTTGCAGTTAATAATAAATAAATAAATAAGAGGAGTAGCGCCTACTACAAATTGGTATGCGCACAATTAGCTATTAAAACAGGAATGCGTTTGAACTTACTCTCTAGGTACTATTCATACCGTTTTTCTTAACAAAAGCGTGCAGTTAATGGTTTTTTAAATATCGTCAAGTACGGCGCGGCTTCCACACGTCCGTGAACAATGGCACGAAAAAAGGGGGAAAATATAATTTATTTTCGAGTTAAATCTTTTGTGGAAATAATATGACATTTCTATTTGAAGTTGGCGTGTGATTTATCGGTTGCCTTGTTGCGGTCTCGCTTGCCAGTGGGCCCGTTCAATGTAAGTGTCGGCCACAATCGGTCCGCTTGTTTCGATTTAAAGATCGATGGGCTTATATCCAGATGATACTTTAAAATTGTTGCCAATTGGTTTTATTTGCTAAAGTTTACTACTTATTCACTGTTAGGTGTAGGCACTATAATGGAATCGTGTTTGAATTTCACATTTTTATTATGTTCCCTTGTTAACACTTAATTATAATTGTAAATTGGCTTAGCGAAGCGAATCATTAATTTTCACTTAACCACAAAATTTCATTTTATTTTATTTATTTTATATTTATTTATCCATCACGCCTAATCCCCGAAGGGGTGGCAGAGGCACCTGTTACGTGGGACAAAAATGCATACGGTGAAACGTGGGCCTTTAATATGTCTCTGCCTACCCTTCCTTTTTTTGTACATTCCTGATATTTATTCACGATTTATATTTAAAATTCTTATTTTTACCTAACTATAAGGTTTCATTTTTATACGCATCGTATTAAGTCAATTGCGTAATAAACAATGATTTATATACGAGTTTTTGACTTCTCTTAACCATAGACGAGTTATTTTCAATGGGTAAAAGGGAATAGAGAAAAACTCATATCGAATGTTGCGTTGTTAATTCAAAAAGTTTTCATTAGACGAGTTGCAACTGTGTTCGAACAACTCGTATAGTATAGCATTAGTACGAGTGAGCAAAAGAATTTAAAGTATAGTAAAGCAAATAAAACAGGAAGCATGAGTCGCGGAATAAAGCCAGCGACAACAATTGCTACATTCCAGGCTCGAAACGGTTCGAGACGGCTCTATGCTACAGTTAATGGCGGTGCTACAATCTCCGCATTTACACTCTTTTATTGGGTACTTCGTGGGATTTCACTGATGACATTGTAAGTGAATGTATCGAGTGCCTGAAATTTATGTAGATAGATGATTTTATACAGGACTCCGAATGAGAATACTGTATAATTAGCTAAAGTCAAATAAACTGTTAACGGGGTTTTATAAGGCTCGTTCTTACAATCCAATACTACTTAAATAGGAAAACATCTAGTATAAATAGCATAAACACCGAAACAGTCATCATATTTTCTCCGATAAATTCATACATAAAGATATTTTTTAATTTTACTTTTATTGCCGCGTATCCAGCACAGTTGGCAGAGCTTCGTACAACTAACTCGCTCGTTTTTCTTTTGTTATACGAGTCCAGTCGCTTCCACAGCAAAGTTGACAAAAAATTAAGCTTTATACAACTGTTATGAAACTAATATATGGCACCATTGTCCTCAAAAAATGCTTAAATTCGTTCAAATATAATAGGAATTCTCTTCACACATGTATGCTCAGCTTAGTACATCCAATATTAAACATACATTGTTTTGATAATAAAATAAAATATTAAAATCGTGAGCGTTTTGGTATGAGCATATGAAAATATTTTTATCAAAGCGACCCCAACGCTGAACGGACAGTGGACAAGCCGTCACGCAGCCGTGCCGAAAATTAAAGGATTCCGTCCGTCCAAAACAAATACGAGAATATTTTTATATTTTATTTTTGTTTTAAATAAAAAGCTACAGCAAACGGTGAGTAGGACCCGCAGGTGGGAATTTAAATAATCTGACAGGGATTAAAAGGAGAAATATCAGCTTTTGACCGTCGGTTACAGCCTCCGCTGGATAATCCATTTAATGTAATGTTGCATTTATATCTACATGTTTTATTTAAATGAACGACTACACCTACAGCTGTATTTGTTTGATATGACTTAATGTAAATAAAGCTACTAACCTACTCGTATATTTTAGTAAATAACTTTTTTTGATTTACAATTTTAATAGTCAAATCATTTATTTCTATGGGGCTAAACGCGGTTAAAATACATATAATTTTGAGTTTGGTCGAACCAAAAAGTATGTAACATAACGACGTTTAGTTGCGTAAATTTAGGTGTGTATAAATAGTTGTAGTATGGAACATCGTACTTTAACAGTGTAGTCTATTCTTGTTTTATTGGTGAAATACCTAGTATTTTCTTACACATTAATATTAAGACAGAAAGATAAGTAGTAATTTTTGACGCATCCTACATTTAATTTCATTCCCTTATCATGTCATCAATACCTAACATAAAATATTGACAAGCAAGATGTACCTACTGTTTTTCGTCTCTGTCACTTATAATTTACTCCGACCGCAGGAATCGCAACCCTTCATCAATGGGGCTAAGCAATCAACATTTTAACGAATTCGAATGCACCATAAGACCCTGATCTCAGAGTGTAGACCTTTTGTAAACCAATGCATAAATTGTAAATGCCACTGTGGTTAGTTACGTCGGGGATCTAGCTAAACGTCAAGTTGATTAATCACTGTTTCCCCTATGTTATTAACATGGTAATGGTCCGCGAATCGCTTTCTTAGCGATACTTAATGATACGGGATTTACTGGATGATTACGCAATATACAGACTAAACCAAGAGCTTGCGGTTATCTTTTTCGGACCGAGGTTTCGGTTATTATAGTGAAAGCTAAGATAATAATTTATGCAAGGGGACGTTTATTCTCAAACTTAAAAGTTAGTTTAATGAATTGTATGTAAATCACAACACATATTATAAAAATTCTATCAAACTTATGAAATATGCCGAAATCAAGAAATAATCTGTACTTATTGTCGTATCGGTGCTAACTAACAAATTATACGACCCCGAGCCAATATTCCGCCACTTTAATAGTACTGTAGCGCCGAAAAGGTCTTCGAATGTGCATGTGAGCACTTTGGACATTTAGCCAGCAAGTGTAGCTTAGATTGTGGATCAGTACCAATATTTTAAGGCGAAAGTTTATGAATGTTGTATGTTTGTTACTTCTTCACGTTTATATGACTGGACCAATTTAGATAAAATTTTGTGTGGATAAAGCTGACGCCCTAAACTTAATACAAAGGATTTTTATGTCTCAGGAATCGGTGTGCCGCTTTGGAGCAGCGGGAGCCCTTTAGTAAAAAACCTTTTGCTCATATTCTCTCACAAACACAATATGCTTGTAATTGAAGGTCTAAAACAGACTGTTAAAATGTTTATTCTATATATTTAAGTAGCGCAATGTAATGTACAAGTGTCTCTTACTATTCACTAAAAGGTACTCGAGTAGCTAAAATATTTGCTCACCTATCCTCTGTCCCAGAGGACTGTTGTTTCTATGAATAAAATAACAATTATAAGTGATCCTCATCCCTACGGCGCGTGCTTAATTCCGTTTGAAATAATACTCATCTGACGATTTACTGACACATGGACTATGCGTTCAACGTACAACTTTTACAATTTTTTTTTAATTTAGAGCCTTATTTTTAATAAAAGAAGTAAATTATGGAATTTTTTTTATGTTCATAATTAAAATTTTAGAAGAGGTGTCTAAATTATTTTTAATAAATATCACTTAAGTTCCACAATTACCTGTCTATAAAGAAAATGAAACTGGTAAACATTTACATAAAGTTTGCAAATAGGGGAAGAGAACAAAATTGGTGAATCTATTGTTAATCGTTAAATTTAGCGTTTATTTAAAATGTACAATTCGGTGTTTTGTTGTAAGTACGCAGTATATCTCATATTCATGTTCGACTTAGAGAAACTACGACTAAAAAAAAGTATTGAAACCTTGCGAAAATAAATAGTTTTGGGTTTTAATATCTAATATATATAAAAAGCTTTAATTCTAAATAGATTATGAATTTTATTTTTTATATTTACGCCAACATGTTGGCTATACAAAACGGCAGTACACCCTTATTGTCTGCAGAGTTGTATGAAGTTTGTTCTGTTCGTCATTCCAGCTATTTGATGTGGGATTGCGTCTCGTTGCCTAAATTTAGTTTTGATGACCCCCATGACGGTAAGTGGCGGGCGCTGCCTACCACTTACTATTTTCTTAGCAGGCTTGAAATTAGTATTGCAATTATTTGAGTAGAGACTTAATTTGGATGCCGGCGCTAAATGTCCATTGTATTAATTGGCTGGTCCTCGGATGGGTGACCACTTTGTGGCATTTATATTTGCGAGCGTTTCCGTGCTTCGGAAGGCACGTTAAGCCGTTGGTCCCGGTTGCCAGTAAAATGGCAGTCGTTAAGCCTGGTTGAAGGCCTTATGGGCGGCTTGACAATTTCAACAGCAGGTAGCCACAACCTGCGTCTGTCTATTTTCAACACGGCAATGGGCTTACCACCTTTTACGTGGGACAGGAATCCACACGGTGAAAAGTGGGCATGTAATATGCCTCTTTTACCCCTTGGGGGATAAGGCGTGATGGATATTTTTATTTTTATTTATTTATTAATTGTATATTGTGAAATAGAATCAATCGCTAGAAGCGCTCGTGGTCCCACTAACTCAGTGTTCTGTAGATGATCAATGCGTTAAGCAATTTTCACTATGGCGGGTTCGCGGATGGATTACCGCTTTGTGGAATTTATATTTACGAGCGTATCTGTGCTTCTGAAGGCATGTTAAGCCGTTAGACCCGGTTGCCAGTAATATGGCAGTCGTTAAACCAAGTTGAAGGCCTTTTGGGAGGCTTGAAAAAAGTTTCAACAGCTGGTGTCGCTACAAAACGACAACCGGCTCACCACCACTGTTACGTCGGACAAAAATATGTATGGTGACAAAGTGAGCGTATAGTATGCCTCTGCCTACGCTTCGGGGATTACGGCTTGATAATATGTATGTATGTACGTATGAAGGTAACAATTCAAAAATTTATGCCTTCGTAACACCTAATATCCGGGAGCAGAATAAATATCATTAAAATGATTGGTGTTGATGACTGTGTTGTAATAGTTTATGTATATCTATCTATCTATCTTCACGCTGTATCCCTTACAGGGTAGTCAGAGAGGATATGTTAATGTTGAGACAGTTTATGTTCTATACATAAAATGTGCTATTATGTTATTACCGCCATAAAAGTAGTCATCTACAAAACAAGGCAATATCTACGCTAGATATCTGATAATACCTACTTACGACTTATAATAAATCTATTGATGTTTTAGATTCTTACGTTCTTTTCAAATTTATTTACGAATTTCAATTATAATTTCGTGGCATTTATTGAAAATGATTAATGTTCCATGATCATTTAAAATTTTAACGCCGTCTTGGTCTACTCTCAGTTGTAATTTTTTAGCAAAATTAAGTGTAATTTTCAAAATCGCCACATGTATTGTAAATTAGTTCTGAAATTAAATAAATTATTGAAAGCGCATTCGTTGGTCATAGAAATCGTAAAAACAGGAAAGTGTCATGCGTTAAATTTGTTTTACAAAGTTTTAACCATATTAGGTTCGCTTAAAACATTAAAGCAGTCCCAGCCCTTACTAATATAATCCCTAAAGATGTAAGATAAAACAATTACGTTACTTATGATGATCGCTAATAACAGTAAAAATAACCGCGCTACATAAAATATCGCATAAAACGATGGTTGTAAAGTTGTTTTTACTTAAAGTTCCCTTTATAGGGGAATAACCATAAAGAACGAAGTTTGTCGAAGGATAACCGATATCTGCCGAACGATATGAACATAGCCATCTGCTTTTATCTGCGGGGGAGTTAACTGCCAATCTAGAAAAGCTGATCGCTCCGGAAAAATGTCAAGAGTTTACTGCGAGCTTGGAATTTAAGGTCACTCTGTTAGACTATCACGCCTTATCGCCCAAAGGGGTGGCAGAGGCAAACATATTGTACGCCCAATTTTCACCATGTGTATTCCTTTCCCACGGTAGTGAGTCCATTGCCGTGTTGAAATAGTCAGACGCAGGTAGTGGCTACCGGTTGAAATTTTTCAAGCCGCCCATAAGGCTTTTGGCTTGACTTAACGACTGCCGTGTTACGGCAACCGGAACAACGTTTTAACGTGTCTTCCGAAGCACGGAAACGCTCGCAAATGTAAGTGCGACAAAGTGGTCACCCATCCGAGGACCAGCCATAGTTGAAGTTGCGTAACTCAGTGATCGTTTACAGAACACTGAGTCCGCAACTATATACGCTTACTATAGACTTGGTGGATGAGGCAAAATTAGTGTTATCTCACTTGGCATGGTGCGAGAACGTGGTAGTACTAGTAATTAGCAGTAAAAAGATAGTCCGTAGTATTAAATGAGATGCAAGATGTCATTAGTTTAAAACAAGCGTTGCTAATTTTATTATAGTCTTTCGGCTTTTAGTAGATTATATATAATTGAGTATATTTAGGTAAATAAAATAAAGTGAGTTTAGTTTTGAATAAATTAACTAAGTCTGTATATGCGATAGGCCACCTCGTCTGGGGATTATCTGAGCATACCCAAATAATCCTCCACCGGCGCGGTACCCCGGCGAGGCCGGGCAGCCCAGAGGTGTTTTGGAGAGTTTAACAGGTCCCAAAACACCACCACTAGGGCAGAAAGGTAGCCGAGGAGTTTTAGTGGGTATTCCCAGTACCACCACGATCAGGTGCTGGGCGACCCCCACACAAGCCCACTGCTAGCCAGCAGTGGGTAGTCTTTAAGAGAATCTCTCCTCGTACAAAAAAAAAAGATATTTATAAAAGATTCTTACTCTAAATATGCTTTTATACGCGCGAAGATTCATGAAAGTTATCAGTAAAATACCAAGGCTTTAAATTAAATTTTAAAAAATTTATATTATTGTTATTTTGGAACCATACAAACATAGTCCTTAATAACTCATATATTCTTAGTTTTGGTCATATGACCTAAACTTTGTTATTGTTATTATTAATATTTACAGTTATTGTCCAACGATGTTTGCATGGAAGAATAACTGAATAGTTTTCCTTTAAACACTCAGTTTAAAATTATTTCAGTGAGCATAATCCAGTTGCAAATAATAACAAATATATATTAATTAATAATTTTCTAATAAAGCGCTCGTAGAACCGCTGGCATAGTGTTTTTTAACGATCACTGCTTTAAGCAATTTTCGCGGGGGTTTGGCGCCAACGCGAGCGGTGACGCATGTTTGTTGTATATTATTTTCAAAAACTAGTGTAAAAATTGTGTTTTTGTGTTTAATAATGGTGGAATATTATACATAAAGAATTCGGAAAAGTGCATTAGTGAACGAAAGTGATATATTGCAAAGAATAGCGGTGTTGTTTGTGTTAGTGCCAAATTTCCAAAGAGAGCTGCAATAAGGGATCCACTGCCTTATTGGGGCACTGACTAGGACCTAGGACTGAGGACTTGACATCGACAAACGACTAGACAGGACTAAAACATAATAACAAGAAAAATAAATACTGAAGACTAGGCTGTATGGACTAAGTTTCCTTTGCCTGCCCAAGATGGGCGAAGACAACTAAAAAAAAAAAGCAATTTTCGCTATGGCTAGTCCTCGGATGGGTGACCACTTTGTGGCATTTCTAGAGCGTTTCCATGCTTTGGAAGGTACGTAAGCAGTTGATCCTAGTTGCCAGAAACATGGCAGTTGTTAAGCCAAGCTGAACGTTCTTATAGGCGGCTTGAAAAACAGCATGTCGCCAAAACCTGCCCCCGTTCCTCTAAATACGGCCGTGGTCTCACCTGTTACGTTGGACAAAAATGCTTACAGTGTAATGTGGACGTATATATTTACCTCTACCACCCCTTCGGGGATAAAGGCTGAATGATAAGTATTCATAATTCAAAACAGCATGGCAGCGCGAGTGTAACGCCCCTGGTGTTTAAACTTCCATAGTTCACCAATCTCGATCAGGTGCGGCGTATGCTTGTCTGTCACCTCTAACGAATAAAGAGCGAACTTCTGATTGCAAGTGATTTTATATTTTGGCATTTTTGAAAGCAGCCTGTTTTTTTTTTTTAATAATTATTTAATGGCCTGGTTTCTAAGACCTTTTAGCCAAATCTTATTTTTTATATCATATTTCTTCAATCTTATCTTCTAATTAGTCCTGTCCAGTCGATGTCGTGTCCTCAGGCTACGTCCTGGTCCTTGCCCTCAGTATAATGGTGATTCTTATACTAAGGTTGTCAGTGGACGTTTCGCGGCAAGAGAGAAAATAGCATTTCACTGCATATATATTATTGTCTTTCACTATAGCACGTTAACACAACTTTTATGTCCAAGAAACCACCACTCCCGCACATAAAACAAGATAAATGCACTAGTTTTAGAAAATAATATAAAGCAAGCGTCAGCACTTGTCACTCTTCCCGCCAAATGTCCAAAAGCAGCCTGTTCAGTGATAGTGTTACTACAATAAAAACTCATGTTCTCATATATTTTAATGGTTACCCAATGAATACCTATGTCTCTTTTGTTTGCGCTAGAAGTATGGCATGACATTTATTTTTTAAATAAAATTGAAGTAGTTCGCTAAAGTCTGACAAAAATCCATGGCCACTTTTAGCGAACGGAGGGCTATTCTTAAAGTCAACAAGACTATTGAAAGATTGGCCCTTGATTTGGCGGTCCACTGATGAACCTCAACACGATCGTACATTATATATATGTTAGGAACGTTATAGGGTGTAAGTGGCCATATCATGGTCTCCGGGGCCCAAGCGACCATACCTGCTCGTGTAGCGAGTGCTATCTGACCTCCTAACTCTGTAAAAACGCTCCCAACAATGGCGAAAATCAAATCTAAACTATAGCTGCATGATGAAGAAGGTAGGCGGTGAGTGAAATTTTATTACTTAGGTCATGATTATGAGACACGATCGAGGTAGTAGAAGAGGAAATAGTGACGTCACTATAACCAAATATTATTTCTATCGGATTTAGCGTGCAGTCACTTACCTGTCACCTTAGAGTTATAATAAGAATATTTGAATCCAGAACAAAGGCCTCTAGAATAGCAAGAGTTTCTAACTTAGAAATCTGAACATAGCGATAGAATCGAAGTATGTACTCCGAAGATAAAATATTTTGCATTCTGCTTGTTACCTATCTCCCTCTACTAAAAACATTAATAAATGTCACCTTGTATCCCAGATAATTGATTTTTCGGCAATCAAAGTAATGGCAAACTAAAGGTAACCTTTGAGCCATCTAAAAATTCAATTCCATATAAAATGTATGGTATTAATTCTTTTTTCATGATAATTTCTATTTTATTACTCATTCAACTATTCGGGGATAAGAAAAATCCAATACCGCAAAGATCGTCAACAACAGCAATATAACGTTCTTGAGTTATATGTGTTCGAACAATCCCCACTTTATTTTATTTATTAAGACGTGACTCGTACGGCTAGGCCCTAAGAAGTGTAATGAAGTGCAGGAGACAGCTCAGCATAAGGTGGTTATTATAATTTTAATTAGTATTCGATCTCCTAAGACGTAGAACAGATATATTAGATATTTTTTAACTGCATTTTCCTTTAATTGCTAAAGTAATGAAATAGCACTTTTTACCCTTAATTGCCTGTTTTGTTGATATTTTTGAATACTGCTCCGCTCTCCAGGATAGCCTTCTTCGATAAATGGGCTAGCCAACACAAAAAGAATTTTTCAAATCCGACCAGTAGGTCCTGAGATTAGCGCGTTCAACCAAACAAACAAACCCTTCAGCTTCATAATATTACCCAAAAACCATTAATGACCACCCGATTACATATATGTGATCATCAACACAAAAATGAAACTCCGGCCACAACACGACCTTATTCAATTCCCGCACTCCCATCATCGATAAGGGAGCTATCAAAAGGCTCAAATTCTTTTTTCTCGTCAGTCTCCCCTCGCAAATGATCGAGCCGCTTATTATTTGGCGTGTGCGCAAACATTTAGCGCCCTTATCACGGCTATTAAAGATACGGCTTCATTACACGGAGAAGGTTGCGCTTTGCGATCCGCCATTGTGATATTTTCTTTTTATGCACTTGTTTTCCTTGTTACTCTTTCTTGTTTTGTGGCGAATAATCATTTTTATTTGGGATAACAGATTGTTGAAATAAGTGTGTCATTTTTTGAGATTAGATTACGTTTATATAGTTAAAGAACACAAAAAATTTACCAATATCTACAATACGAATAGTACCAATCTCTGAGGTTGCAAATGTCAAGAGGTTACGAAGACTACTTACTTTGTATCAGGTAAGCCGTATACTTGTAAGCATGGAAATATGCAGGACTAGTTTTAAGAAAGAAAGAAAGAAAATATTTTATTGCAATAGCACAACATACTTTACAGATATTATAACATAACATAACTTTCCTTAAATACAAAAATAAAAAAAAATAAAAAAAATCACCAGTAAAAGCAACTTCCAACTCCTAAATTCACAAAAGAACTGATGGTAATTAGTATTGGCTAATTACCATCAGATTGTAAAGGTAGTTATTCTAATTATGCACGAAAAAAAATATTAGTTACTATATTTGTGTACTATTTTTTTCTACAAGATATATTTTTGAGCTGCTACCTTAAACCTTAAAAAACAGTGATAAATACTGTTGTGAGAAAATTTTGCATAACTTTTAAAATAAAATGAAAAGAATATCCCTATCCTATATTTTTATTAATATTCAGATTGATTACTATTTCTTATATTCATACTATAGTTTCCTCGAAGCGATAAGCAGAGACATACAATATGTCCACCTTTCACCAGTAATATTTTGTGAGCCTCTATTATTAAAACAGAAATTATTATCAAGTCATTCAAGGTTTTAATTCTGCTTACTCTGCCAACTTCATGTTACTGACCAGCCGGGACCGACAGCTTAGCGTGACTTCCGTAGCACAAAAACGCTCGTCAATAGAAACGTCAGAAACGGTTACCCATCTTAGGACTAATCGTGTTGTAATATGCTTAATCCAGTAATTAGTTATAGAACAATGAACAAGCGAAGCAACGAGCACACAATCTTTGAAACTTTTACTTGATTACACCAATTTTTTATATACGTTTTGAGATAAAACCCATGAATATATTATCGAATTTTGTTGTTAAAGCATTTAAAGCGTTACATACGCATAATTTGTAAAATACACCACATAATAGAGTAACATGTGACGTTATACGCGGGTCGAGGGAAATGAAGTGGAATCTTTCAGATAACGCACACATCCCTACCCCATGTTCATATATACATGGCACACCTACACACGCACATCATAAATAGCTCTCGTAGGGTTGAGTTCACAATGTAATGTAGGTGACATCGATAATTTGCTGTAATGGCATGTAAGTGTTAAATTGAATGTATTTAGACACGAGTTAAGGGTTGATGAAATGTGACGTGGCCTACAAATGACTATTTACGTTACGTATTAATATTACAATATCATCTTGCAGAATCACATCTATCATTGTTGAGTTCATAAAAATTAATTCTGCATTTGACGCATGAAAGTTAACATACAATATCACTTTTTACAGTATGTATGATTGACTGCCTCTGTGGCGCGGGGTGGGAGTATATTCGACTGATACGCAAGAGGTCGTGGGTTCGATTCCCACCCAAGATAAAACTTTGTGTGATGAGCACGATGGTTTATTCTGTGTCTGGGTGTTATTTATCTATAACATGTATGTATTTAGAAATAAATAAGTACGTTTACATTTATCTGGTCTATATAATATCGCATTAGGGATATAGTAGCTATCTAGCTACTATACTTATCTTTACTTGTACTTAATATACTTGTACTTATCTAAGTACAAGGTATAGTCAGGAAAATAGTTTCAATTAATATATATTCCGTTCTTTTACATCGCTTTATATAATTACAGACCAAATGGGTTTAAAACCTAACTTATATTTCATATATTTTATTTTATATCTTCATGACCCTGGTTAACAACATATTTCTGTCTTCATTATATTGGGAGATATTTTCCTGTTCACACAATTGAGCGCCAAAGGAAGTGGCAGGCGATAAGGTCCAATGAGCACAGTGGGTTGTTTTCCACTTGTGGACACATGCCACTGATACTGTTATAACTAATAACCAATATAAGGATGTTGTCGTCGGTCTTAGACTGCAGATATTATATTTGTATGATGATCATAAGTTACAACTGATATATATTTATAAATGGTTATTTTTCTTTCTGTATATAGCGCTAGGTGACCGTAACAGACTTGCCTGAATTACATAGTACCATCAAACCTTCTGGCATGATGTGGGTGTGTAATTTACCTCTGCCGACCAATTCGGGAATTTAGGCGCTATATAATGCGTTATGTTATTATTTTGTAAACCAATATGTATCAATTTTAAATAGTTCATTGAAAACGAATGAAATAAATTATCACGGAGTATAGGTATAGTCAGCAACGAAAAGAGCTTAGCATAGCAAAACATTACTAGATGCTGTATCCCTGATGGAGATTTAATAATCGTTTCATTCACGTCTGGGTATCCGAGTATTTTTTACCATTTACATAAAAAACCTATAACCTACCCTAGAAGTCTCTCTCTAGAATATATTTACTAAAAAATCTAAAAGTTCATAAAATTCAGTATTTCATGAATATACCTACGGTTTTTTACAAGAATGCACTGTTCTAAAACAATTTAACAAAAATAATAACCAGCATGCAAAATTTCATTCACAAAATCTATTTTGTAAATTCGGGTTTGTGTTTTGTCTAATTTTGAAGTTGACTGTACTTCAAATGACAGGAAAAGGTATATACAATTACTAGATGACCCCCACAGCTTCTCCCGTGAAATATTTTGACCTCCCGTCGCACCTATTTAATCCCGTCGCTTATAAATTCTACAATGGTGAATAAAAATTTGCCTGATTTGTCGACATTTATGACTATTGCTCTCCTTCCTCGATAAATGGGCTATCTAACACAACAAGAATTTTTGAAATCCGACCAGTAGTTCCTGAGATTAGCGCGTTATACCGAACAAACAAATAAACAAACTCTTCAGCTTTATAATATTAGTATAGATTTATATTTGTATACATAATAAATAGTTCATTCTTGAATCCATTTGTTTTCTCTATAATTTAAAGCATTGGATTCATCCATTCCAACTTGGATTGTGGAATAGATTCCCTGTCGCAGTTTTTCCAAGCGTTACAATTATGTGGTTCTTCAAACGGGGTCTTACAAGGTTTTTGCAGCGTCGGCAGCGCCAGTAGAGCGGCCATAGGCTATGGTGACCACTTTCAATCAGTGTTATAAAATGTCTGTCACTTCAGTGATATAAATAAAATTTCAGCGAAAAGTATTTCTCCATTGAAAAATCATAATCGCTGTACGTTTCCATTCAATTACTTAGTTATACTTATCCAATCCATCATAAACGGTGTCTATTCTCCGTCCCGGTATTATTTCTACGTAGCCCTATTCCGATAAGCTCAGCATTATGATACACTATCAATCATACGTACTATTTACCGTCTTGAAAGAAATACTTACAAGAAATAGTATTTGAGTATTCTTTTCGTTCTGATATCGATAATTAGGAGCTTTTAGCATATGTAATAAAGGTAGATTCACTTTGTATTTTTTTTTGGTTATGGTTCTACCTAAGGCCATGAGTAATTACCGTTGTTGGACAATAGTGGCTGGTACTTTACTGTTATAGTTTAAAAAAGGGTTCTTAGGAGACCATCCATATTTTGAAAGATATTTTGTACTACATTCACAGATAAGTTAAGCCATTGGTCCCGGTTGCCCTTAGCACGGCAGCCAAGTTAAAGAACTTATGGGCAGCTTGAAAATTTTCCACAGCAAGTGGCCACAACCTGCGTCAGTCTATTTCAATACGGCAATCGGCTAACCACCTATTACGTGGGACAAGAATGCACACGGTGAAAAGTGGGCATATAATATGCCTCTCCCTCTTCCAGAATAAGGCGTGATTGATAAACAACATACAAACAAACATTCACAGATATTGGTAAAAAGTTAAAGTTAGCAAAAATAACACCAAATCGACCATGTGGGACATTGTGGGACATTTTTTTTATAAGCTTGTTTTATGGCTAGACCACTGAATATAAACATACATATATATTCTAAATACTTCATATTATATATATATATATACATAGAAATACATAGACATCACACATTCATATTATACATAGAACAGACCCAATCTCCGAAATAAACATTTGTGGATCACACAAATATTTTTTTCGACCTTGGAATCGTACCCGGGTCCTCAGGCGCGGCAGTCGTATACACTACCACCGCGCCACCGAGGCATGTATTTCACTCTGATAAAATTATACCACAACCATGAGGATGTACCGTGTAGGTTTAGTCGGTTTAAGTCCAATATGCTCATCTCGCCGTTAACTTCGGTAGAGGAAAGCTGGTGATTCACATATAAAAAAAATATGTATGTTTACCAGAGTACACAGGTAAGAAGTGAAACCTCTTTACGACATATTTTTACAGCTGTAAAATTTCTCTCAGGCGTCGATAAAGAAGTTCCGCTTATAATAAAAAAGTTTCAAATCAAAACAACATGGCGCGTAACCAAAAAATGTGACTTTTTTACAGCTCTACATCTACATCGATAAAGAAGTTTCACTTCAAAAATTCATAAATACATAATTGGCTTCGGTTCCATTTATTTGTATACTGCTAGCCGCTGTTTGTCCGAGACTACCAGGACTTTAATTGGTCGTGCTAATTAGTGTCTAGCCCATAAGACCTTTTAGCCTTTTTGTTACCGTGAGGTGGTAACAAAAAGGCAATAAGTTCAAAGTTTCTTCCAAATTTAACATCTAAAATAGACACATTTTATTAAATTTTATTAAATTAGTTTGGCCCTTTAGACCCACACCAGTTCCGTGCTTCGTAAGGCACGTTACGCCGTTGGTCCCGGTTGCCAATAAATTGGCAAGTCGTTAAGCCAAGTTGAAGGCCATATGGGCGGCTTAAAAATTTCAACAAAAGGTCGCCGCAGCTTGCGCTTGTCTATTTCAACACGACAATGGGCTCACCAACTGTTACGTGGGACAAAAATGCATACGGTGAAGTGTGAGCGTTTAATATGCCTCTGCCTACCCCTTCGGGGATAAATGCGTGACAATATGTATGTATGTATGCTACATACGCTGTCTCCAGATCAGATTTGTCGAATATATTAAGCAATCAATTGCTTTTCTAACCGCAATGTTGAACTTCCTTTCTTTGTTAGTGATATCATATATAGTCGGATATTGCTATTGCCTGATCCAACCTAAATGCAATTAAAGTTGAGTCATTCATAAACAGTTTTAGATTTGAGACTTTATCAACGTTTAAAACATAAGAATCGAAGTCTTATTTTACAAAGCATTAAAATGGTTTGTCATTTTGTACAAAAAAATAACGTGAATTATTTAGTACCGTAAACAAGAGACATCTAGACAAAAAGAAATAAAACATTATCTCAAGCAAAACACCCCATAAAACTGAATTGTCTCGAGAACTTTATAAGCGCGATAACGGCAAAAGTTGTACCAAGCTTTGTTTCGCCGCTTACATAGAAACGACCAGAAAATCATGACCTGCTATGATCCGCGCTGTATTTAAAATGTATCGAGAAAAACAGTTTTAGATGAAGTGTCACAGGTCTTGTTCGTTTGGACGTCGCTTTCCTAGATACTATGCCAAGCAACAAAAAAGAGGATTTCAAGGAGTATCCATCTCAAACTCCGCCCACTCCGTGACACGCCCACATAGATCCTCTCCTGAAAGGACCAGAGTAAGACATTTCTTCAGTTTCAATATAATATAAAGGACGCTATGTGTGCACATCTAATACAAGTACATTTGTCTGTATGAGCTCCATCCTACAGGAGACTAGATTCTATCTATTGACACACACAAACACAAAGTTCTAAAATTATATTGGAAAGTTTTAGCGTAATTATATAGAGCTTTTCTTCAACACACACAGCTGAAAAGACTATTGTTTACTGGGTTATATACACATAGAAGTAAAACGTAGATAAGCGTGGGAGGTTTCGTCGGTTCGATCAATACCGTGGTCCGTGGAGAACGGAGCCGAATACTGCTCCGCTACTCGGTTAATTAATTTAAGTCTGTATATTAGAAATATGAAAAATGTACAACCTATAAGTCTTTATTAATTGTATGGCAGACTGTATTTGTAAGTTAACAAATAGACTTATGAATAGGAATCTTATTCCTTTCACACAACATCAAACACTTTCCACATTTTCCCCGAAGTGTTGAAAGTATTTTGAAGTGAAAACTTCTTTTAGCGCGGTACGCATATATTTAGATGAGATAAAATCTCTGGACTCGCGACTCCGTTACGAGACGCAACTATAGTGTTTGCATATATGCATGTACATATAGCAGGCCGTGAACGCGTCAAGACAAATATTTATTTGATAGTTAATAGGTAGATTCAATACCTTGCTACTAAATAATCATCTAACGTTGATCCCGGTCATCAACAGGTCTTATTTAATAATATTGTGTAATATCAATCAATTAAGACTCTTGAATGAGTTGGGAGGTTTGACGTCAGTCTTAAAAACCTTTTAAATTTATATCCATTAACAACAACAATATCATGAATATATTTGTAAGGCTTTTGTCTGAATTGTTTTCCCAGTTGCTTTCAAACCCTAATTGGATTTGGAGCCTAGGATACACTTTATTTAGCTGCTGAGAGCAGGTATCGTTTGGCTTTTAATTTTCGGCACTGTTGTCTGACCTCCCGACCCCGTAACCCCGCCTGCGACTAACACTAAGCGAAAACTAGCAAGTGCGCGGTGGTAGCTTGGGTCCCGGAGATCTTGGATTGGCCCCTTACACCTATATACAAAAACAGGTATATACCTATATTCGCTCCGACGAGGTATTCTAACCCGAGACACTATAGGTAGTCATATGCACCACCGCTGCCCCACCAAGGCAGTCAATACGACTATGCAGGTATTTCAGTAGTAGTAACTATAAAGACACAAAACTTATTCCGTAAATAATCTATACAGACAGAGTAACTTAGATTTGTAATGGTTAGCAGATAAATAAATGTATTTTTGAGTTTTTTCAATAACCACAACCAATGAGAAAAATAGTGTTAAAGTTTTAGACTTCTAAACCATGTTTAGAAAAGTCTTATTAAACGGCTCAGTCCATTCGTCCATCCGTCTGTGCGCATCTATTTCTACGTACCCATAGGATATAGAGACAAACGGTTTGCAGTATTCGATTCAGGGCACCACGAACACATGCATAAGGGATTTTGAAGTTTCGACCACTTCCTGTTTTGATATTGGCTTCGATTTAAATGTCGTCTGATTTCTTCTCTACGTTAGTGAAGGGCACGTTACTTGTTCTATATTGACAATTTTGTATTCTATGTTGAGTGTAATTGTCTCACGATCTGATGTCACTATCTCTGGACGTCTATAGTTCCCCAACATTACATCTTTTTTTAATAAATCAATATTTTGGTCTATTTTTTTTTTACAGCGCCGTCTATTCCATAGTAAGCCAACATAATCTTGTGTTATGGGATCTAGACAACTTATAAACATACTTATATATTTCTAAAACATACTTATAATACAAAGAAAATCACCCAAACTCCGAAACAAACATTTGTGGATCACACAAATAATTTTTCCGACCCAGGAATTGAATCCAGGACCTCTGTGGCGGCAGTCGCACACACTACTACTGCGCCACATCAGCTTGCAGGTTAGATTAATTAGATTAATGTCAGGTGATCTTCTTTAGGCACCTCTACACGCACTACTAGTCATACCTTGAATAAAGAGTTAACCAGTTCAGCTGTGTATGGAACACAAATCTGTGCTCAGCTGATTTTGAACTGGATCCTGTAGATTTTATCACATACTGTGTAATCACCCGAATTTATAAGTTTATAGCGAATCAAAAGCACACTTTACAGGCATCCAAAATAAGCATCATAGATAAAATACCTACTTATCAAAAGTTTATAATTAATAAATATTCTAATAGTCATCTATTTTACACAGCGCCATCTATAGTTATAAACAATATAAAGACATAAAAATAAATAAATATCCATCACGCCTTATCCCCGAAGGGGTGGCAGAGGCATATTATATGCCCACTTTTCACCGTGTGGATTCCTGTCCTACGTAATAGGTGGTGAGCCCATTGCCGTGTTGAAATAGACAGACGCAAGTTGTGGCTACCTGCTGTTGAAATTTTTTAAGCCGCCCATAATGCCTTCAACCAGGCTTAACGACTGCCATTTTACTGGCAACCGGGACCAACGGCTTAACGTGCCTTCCGAAGCACGGAAACGCTGGGCTCACCACCTATTACGTGGGACAGGAATCCATACGGTCAAAAGTGGGCATATAATATGCCTCTGCCACCCCTTCGGTTATAAGGCGTGATGTATATTTATTTATTTATTTTAATCTAACTAAGCTATTGTCTAAGTACTGTAAAATAGCGATCGAAAGTTACTCTGTCTGTAACGTTTTTGAACGATTTTAACACTGAACGACATTGATAAAATTTATCACGGTGATTGTTTGAAACTAGAAGATGGACACAAACTACTACAAATCGATATACCTACTATCATTGAGAATCTAGAGTCATCAAACATCATGCAAAAATATTTTTTAACAAAAGCATGTACGAGTACATGACCCGTTTAGTATTGAAGTAAGTTTCATTAACATTCCCCTATATTTTTTTATATTTATTTGTTTTTTTTTGTTTCTGCTTTAATTCATATCAATAATGATTTATTTTCCATTGTTTTATATCAAGTATTTATCAATAAGTCTCCTAGGTTACGTTTGCTATAACCCTTGAAAAACACAACAACCGTCGTCATGGTATCCGGAAACGGATCCTCGTTTAATTTTTAATTCGGTCGGCGGGCGACGCGGCGCTGTCGTCGGCGTCTTCCTGCCGTCGCTTCCGGTTGCGTGCGCTTCTTTTTTCAAAGGTTGTATTTCCGGTTTGGCACAGAAGCCGATGTCACGCGGCATTGGACAAGACTCAAATGAAATGGTTTTAATTTTTTATTTTCCATCAACGATACGGGAAGCTTAGAGCAGTTGTACGAGTATTTGGGTATAAGTGCACCAAAATAATATAGTTATGTTCCAGATTGATATAATCAATAAATAAAAAAAATAAAATAAAAAAAATGTGTGTATAAACCTACACTACCTGTGTCCTGTGTGTATAATTCTACACTAGCACAAAATATTAGCTAGCTCAAATACAATTTCTATAAATATTGACAATAATGTGACATTAGTTTAATCCACATTAACTTTATCTAAGTCCCTTATTATTTGCACCATTTTTCCTTATTATCTAAACATGTATCGATATATATATATAACAATTACACAAACAACACTATTAACCAAGAGGAGTTAATTTTATAACTATAAATAATACACCGTAAACAAATATTCATGGCGTTCAAATAAAAAATGTTCATTGTAATTTTAACTATAACTACCATGTAAATATAAACTCATTTCATTCATTATTCATTCAGGCAACCTCATAAAGGTCGTTTCGATTATTTTTTCTGTCGAGCAACATTTTTCTCGTTGGATAAAAAATCCGCATCTGCCGGATATTACCATTAATTATGAATCAGGAGGTTTCACGGCAGTCAACGTCCTGACGTTTATAAATTGTGAAAGACAATTGTGGACTATCGGGATTTTTAATTTATGAAAAACATTTTTTGTTCAGTTATCTGAGATTTTTGAGGAATTTTATCTAATTAACATAAAAATCAGATATATTTGTTATACTTGACTTACTAGAATAAAAAAAGAAGAATGAAAGACCGTGTTTATGTAAAATCAATAGTAGTTTGCACCTAGCTCCTAATTCGCGTTGTATGTACGGTACCTACTTATATCATTTAAATCTGTTAATATTTGTCGAACAAATATTTTAACGTCTATACAGTAGATTCGTCCTTTAGAAAAGGAAGTTCGTTTGTGATAATACCCCATTTATTTTATTCAACATTTTTAAGCTATAAGTGAATACATTTATTTTGTGTCATAGGTATCACAAAATGTGAGTGTTTATAATATAATTGAATTTCTAATAAATTAATTCCAGTTCTTCTCTGACTCAAATTCAAAAATAATTTGTGTTAAAAATAAATAGAAACAGATAAATATCGATGTTTCCAAAACACAAATCGCCTTGAGGCGATTGATCTCTTTCGCGGCACGTAAATCAAAGTGGCAAAGACAAGGGCCGGCTAATGTCCGCCAAGGGCCAGTTGGTGGGCGGACGATAGATGACCCCAGTCTCTGCGGCCGCGGGATGGATGGGGCTATCCCTCCGAGAGAGTGTACACCTGGCTGAACGCAGTAAATCTTCAGGTAACCTCTGAGAGTAGGTAGGGTTAATTATTACAATAATGTAGATTGTCTGGTTAGCTAGACAGTTTTTGTATTGTAACATAAGTAAAATGTAAATGAATATGTGGAAAAAAAACTTTAATAAATTTCATGTGAATAACATTACATATCAAGCCAAAATTCATAGTTTGTTAAAACTAGTTTTACATCTACTATATTGTTGTTAAGTTTTATCGAAATTCATTCAGTAGTTTTGCGTGAGAGAGTAACAAAATACATCCATACATTCTTACAAACTTACGCATTTATAATATTTGTTAGATTAAATGTTACTGTAATTATTAACATCTACTGCTACTCACGCTAATATCCTTGTATAATAATATGTTGTTAATCACCTTGACATATATTTTCGAATGACTTTGGTACTTGTATTTACTTTTCACTTTTAAGCAAACGTAGAGAACGAGTGTTTTAGAAACAAATTATGTGTGTGTGTGTGTGTGTGTGTGTGTGTGTGTGTGTGTATGTCGACTGTGAATGTGACCTATAGACGAGAACATCATTTATGGGTCACACTTTTCAACGCTTTTTCATATTGTTTTTGTCACTAGCTGTTTGTTTTTTTCACGTGGAAATTGAGATAAAAGGTGGAAGTATAATTCAATGTAGCACAAGGTAAATTTGCTGTAGCGTCAACTATAAACCGATTTTAATCAAATTAACTAACTAAACTAACTATTTTCACGCTGTATCCCTGACGGGGTAGTCAGAGAGGACAGATCGTCAGGCTTCACGATCTATGCATACTTCTTTCGCTTCTTGCAGATTCATCAATCGCTTCATACACGCACGTCTGGGTATCCGAGTACTTTTGACTTTTCCGTTTTTGAGCAATCTGCTCACGTGGTCCTCATATGTAAGTCTCGGCCTATCCTGGCTCCTTCTACCCTCTACTTTCGCACAATATATATTCTTCGTCAATCAAATTTGGAGTTATGTGTGATGTTGATGAGTAGGATATCTATGAGTTAATATGTATTTAGGTATGTTGTTTCTTTTTTAATTTAGGATACAACACTTTTCTTTTAATATTTCTTCGTGTCTTTTTCTTTCATGTGTATGTATTCCCAGTTATCACAAAACCCTACCTGAATTTGGACCCGAAGTCTGCTTTTATTTAACTGATGGTAACAGCTATCGTTTGACTTGTCTTTGGTACTGTTGGAAGTGTCTGCTATCTGACCTCGCTAAGCCCATAAGGGCACATGCGTTATTGCCTCATCAGTAAATCAGCTGGTGTACAATTAGCAGGTAAGGTTGCTTGAGCCCCGGAGATGCTGGCGAGGCCTCACATCCAAACCAACCAATCGTATAAAATATAACGTAATAAACACCCATAGATTGCGCTTATTGAAAATACAAACAATAGTGTTATAAAATAATGTTCATTTAAAATAACAAAGTTTATTTTATACATCAGAATAAAAAAAAATGTTATGTTGTAAGAACAATAAGTATAACTATTTATAATAATAAGTCTAAATATCACGCTGTCATGGCTAAGATTTTCTATATTAAATGATGATGTCGTTCCTTCTGCGTACTAAAAAGATTTTAAAAGATTGTCATCCTACAGTACAAACCACCGTAGGGTTTTGTCTCAAGTAGCAAGCATGACGTATGTGCATTGCGGTCCCTTGGGCGCTCTGTGTTTAGGCAGGGCTCCTTCACGATTTATGTCCGGGATTCTGTTGTCCACTTCAAATAAACATGATGTTCAACTGGAAGATGAGTAAGGTCTTTAAAGTTAATTTGATCCAATAGGTACTTAAATACTTTACTATGTACATATCATATTAGTGTTTGAAACGTCAACAGTTTTGTATAAGTAATTGTCGTTTACCGATAGATGGCGTGTTAGTGACGTCACACTAAATGTCGCTATCAAGATTCTCCATAATGTGGGCATGGTTATTATGTTTTATTAGTAAAAGTGATCTAATCTACAAAATTGGTTTTATTTTATTAATACGCGTGGCAAACAAGCTCTCGCAGTTAAACGAGATTCAGGCTTGTACAAGTTTTATGCACTCTATTTTTTTACGCGTGGCAAACAAGCTCTCGCAGTTAAACGAGATTCAGGCTTGTACAAGTTTTATGCACTCTATTTTACTACAGTGTAAAATGTCGTACGATGTCATGTGTAGGCGAAACACGTGTCGACATCGTACGACATTTTAAAAAAGCGGAATAATGCAAAAATAACATTTAAAACAAAATAATTTTCATTTTTTTCCTACTATATTACCTAATATATTAAACGTGAAAGTTTGTAAAAATGGATGTTTGTTACTCTTTCACGCCAAAACTACTGAATGGATTTCAAAAGCAACTTTACAATAATATAGCTTATACATCAGATTAACACATAGGCTACTTTTTATACCGTGAACAAGTTCCTGTAGGAAATAGGAACAGGAAAACTTCTCGACGCGGGCGCCACGGGCGTCAACTAGTAGTACATATAGCATTATCAGACCATTAGTTCTTGTTAATAAGGTCAACATAAACTGATACTAAATCAAGTTACGTTTTATTGGAAGTACTCAACATACTTGGACCCAATGAAGCTACACATAACATTTGATTCCATTTTAAAAGCTTTTACTTAACATTTAAATACATTTGGTAAGTCCTTCTCATCAATATTTCACTTTTTCTTAATTAATATAGAAATACATATCAACTTAACTTAATATTAACATTAAATATAACCTTAAAAATATGATACATAACTAAAATATATTATTAAAATATGATATTATATTTCACTTATTTTCACTGATATCGAACTAAAATTTTAGCACACACGTTTAATTTTATGACAAAGAACGATTACATGGTTTTTTTTTTAATCATATACATAGATACTTAAGTGTATAATTTAGAGGCCAGGGTAGAAAAATAATCTCCTATCTACCATGTCCACTGATTTTATATTACCTAATTATATCACTTAGGTGGCAGACAAGCATACAGTCTGTCTACCTGTTCGAAAGTGGTCACTTTAGCCTGTAATACTATTCGTGTTACTCTATTATCAACCCATTTATTAGATTTTTTTAAGGACATTATTTTTTTCTAATCAATGTTCTTCTCAAAACATACTCGCCATATTGATAACTAACTTATATTGTAATAAGAGCAGAGCTGGTACGCCGTCGCTGGTAATATTTACAGAACTGAAAACAAACAATATAATCATGTGATCATTTATAACCGTGATCAGACTCATTAGTTGCTCAGTGTACGGTCGGCACAAAAGTTGAGAACGTATAAATCGCGCCGACACTTGCTAGTTCCCATAGATATTATTAATGGCTCTCTTGGATTCGGAAAACAGATTACGATAGTATAATGTATAGTCATCAAAGGGAATGGTGTTATCTTGGGTAAAGAGAGTTTTGGGTCACTTCTTATTTATGCGTGTTGTTTTTTATACTACTAAGCCGGCGGACGAGCTTACGGTCCGTCCACCTTATCGAATGCGGTTACTGTAGCCTGTGACACCTTTTTCAGTCCATCAATAAGAAGTATTTGTTTATTTGATTTTGGATATTTTTTATCTTTTCAATGGGTTCTAACTTAACCAAACACAATGAAGTTGACTGCGAAATAATAATTATATTGATGATTAAAATTTTAAATGAATTTAGATCAGGGTTGTTGTTCACGTGATAAAAAACACGGTTTTAATTGAATCTGTTTCAAACACTGATTTTAACATGTGTTTTAAAACATCTCGTTTTTAATCACGTCAACATAGATTTAGATACATTTGACAAGTAGTATTTAAGTCGCATCTGTCTGCCATTCACTAGGTTCCCGCGCAAACTCCGAAATTTTCACTATTTTTAAATATAGGTACCATAGATAAGTATGTTCCTATAAACATAACAGTAGTACTAATCTTTTATAATAATAAACATGAATATTACAAGCAATTGCATTAAGTACCATACAGTCATAATAAATTAAAGTCATAGTTAATTTAACGATGATTTCATAAATGGGCACGCAAATGGTCCATTGAGCTCCGGATACTGGTTTACCGTAACGTATAGGCGTATCGACATTATCGCCCGACGAACACCTATGAATAAATATGGCGGCAAAAATGGCGACCGTTTATCAGCCACCGGAAGTAGACACTGGGGACCGGAAGCCGAGTAATAAATGTTATTAGATAGCCCCTGGGCTTAGTTCGGCCGGGATTATGTGCGTTTTTTTCGTACTTCATTCGGCGGACCGTTTTTGTTAATGTGTCTGGGTTTGAAAATAAATTGGTTGGGACAATTAAGTGGACTAGGAGACATTTTTATGTTGATTTTGTTTTAATATTGTAAAAAAATTTGGATGTTGTTGTTTGGCTGTTTAGGTGTAAGGCCTAACCATCGGCACGAGGTAACAATATAGGTGCCTTAATGTTTTAATATTGTAAAACTTTTAAAATTGTAAAAAAAAATAATAATTTTGTAAAACTTTTTGGATTTATTAGCTTGTTGTTTAGCTGTTTAAATAAAATTGGTTTATCCATTTAAGAGCTATCGTCGCACAGACAGTCATACATAAATCCACATATACGTATACTCATGAACACACACATGCATAGTTTAACGGTTAACCATATCACACGCCTATTTTTGCGACGGGGTTCAAAACAGCTCACACACAAATACTGAATGTTTGCCCGAAACTTCCGAATGTCAATAGCATTGGCATACGTTGCGCATTCGGTATTTACTAACGACTAGTTGAAAAGTAGACTAGTTGAAGATAGATACAATTGGCACACACTACCGTTACCAGCCTATTTTTATTTGTTTTTTACTTATTAGTTGTTGATTTTTCTTTTTGTATGGAATAGATAGACTATAGAAACTAAATAGAAAAATCAATAACAACATCAATAAGTGTTTTTTAGGCCAAACTTATTTTTTCAGTCTCCGAAAATTATGACTGATATAATTTGGAATAGCATAATTTATGATATTCTAAATCGAATAATTGAATTCACACTCACTAAAATTGCAATAGTTCCAAACAATTAACTAAATATAAAAAAGGGAGTTTTATTTTTCGCCAATACTCAAAACTCATTTGTAATTTTTTAAAATATAAAATAAAATAAATATCCATCACGCCTTATCCCCGAAGGGGTGGCAGAGGCATATTATATGCCCACTTTTCACCGTGTGGATTCCTGTCCCACGTAATAGGTGGTGAGCCCATTGCCGAGTTTAAATAGACAGACGCAGGTTGTGGCGACCTGCTGTTGAAGGTTTTCAAGCCGCCCTTAAGGCCTTCAACCAGGCTTAACGACTGCCATTTTACTGGCAACCGGGACCAACGGTTTAACGTGCACGGAAACGCTCGCAAATATAAATGCCACAAAGTGGTCACCCATCCAAGGACCAGCCATAGTGAAAGTTGCGTAACTCAGTGATCGTTTACAGAACACTGAGACCGCGTGGCCGCGAGCGCTTTAAAATTTTTTAACTTAGAAAAATTATAAACATATACACAATTACACATTACAAACTCTCTTTTACTTTTGAATTAGTTCTTGATGCGAATATTTCATGCATTCCTTAGTACTTTTTGGCACTTCCCGATTCACTTGTAAAAATTATGTAATCTATCCTTTGGGTTACATATTATTAATCCTATAGATGGAGCAAATCCCTAGCAATTATGATAATTAGAATTGACAAATTGGTAGATTTCCGCCCAGAAATTCCTGATAATATTTTTATTTTCAATCATAGTCAACCGGTAATAACCAAAAATACTTTCTCTTCTTCAAATAACAATAATTTGCAAAAAATATTTTAATTTATAACAAATTAATATGTTTAATAACCATAAAAATATCGTATGCTATTATCAATGCTACGGCGTAGCTATAGCTCGTAGCTCGTAGCACGACCGGTAGTCGATATTGTCAATACTGGCAAGCCTCCAGCCATGAACTTGGTTATAGCCTCCTATTTGCATATAAGTTACCATCTGATAGTCTACGATAATATAAATAAATAAATATTGTGGGACACTTTTCACACAGCGCTATCTAGCCCAAAGTAAGCTAATATTAGCTTGTGTTATGGGATCTAGATCACTGATAAACAAACTTTTATATTTCTAAATACATACATATTATAGATAAATAACACCCAGACACAGACTAAACCATCTTGCTCATCACACAAAGTTTTATCCTGGGTGTGAATCGAACCCACGACCTCTTGCATAGCAGTCGGATGCACTCCCACCGCGCCACAGAGGCAGTCATCACGATGAATAAAATATTCTAGCAATTTTATGATTAACTTGAAAAAAAATATTTTTACATAAGTTTGCTAAAATATCAGTACCTAGGAGGTTGGGTTCGAATCAAAAGAAAAGATATGAGAGATATTTTTCATCATAAGTCGTGAAATGAAATATTTTTTATACACCCAGCACCAGGTGAATCCTTTTCCAAAGTCCCCATCAAAGTGATGTTTTTTTTTATTAAGTTATTAGAGAGGTACGGGTATGTACTATATTATAATAGAATTAGTTGCAGCAATATATTTAATACATAATAATAAATATTAGATTTTTTAGATTCTGGCGTTTTGTGCATTATTAAATATATTAATAAAAAATTACAAAAATGCTACTGTTTGCATAAAGTATGCCTCTGTTAATTAGTAAAGTTATAAACATTCAATACAGTCAATAAGGAACATATTAATCACAAGAAAAGCTATTCCAAGTAGATGGCCTTATGGGTGGCTTAAAAAATTTCAACATCAGGTAGGTACACATTAGGTAATCTGCATTTTGACACGGCAATGGGCTTTTCACCAATTACGTAGAACGGGAATGCACACAATGCAATGTAGTCAAAAAAAATAAAGCAATTCATAATAGGCGATATATCTCTTTCTTGTGTTCTTCCAGTCCAACTATTTCTCGCCTGAAACCCAAGTGGACTAAAATCAAAAATTCACACTTCAGTACCCAAGACCCTAAGCTCGTTACGTCCGCCACTAATTACACCCACATTTCTGTAGCTTAAAATTTCAAATTGCAACCCTCTCTTATGTTCCATCCCTTTCTATCATGCTTAAAACAATACCAACTGTTGCGAATGTAAATTGGTGTGCGTATGTGAGTATGTGTGCGTGGGTAAACACCGGTTTAAGCCTAACTGGCCTTAATGAATCGTAATGGCCCCTATAATTCGCGGCGTAACTAACTGGCCATGTGGGGACGTCCTCGTCCCCCACTCGTGTGACCTCACCCCCTCCTACCCCGGTATTTGGAAGCGAGCCATATCGCGTCTATGACAGCAGCGGTTCTCTTTTTAAATTTTTTAGGGCGTCCGGGTTTGGCGCTACAATTTGCGGTTACGTGTTTAGATTGCAACGCCAAAATATTGTCGCAGGATAAACATGATAGGATTTATATTCCGATCGTATGGCTGGTTTGTGGTTGCGCTGTTTTAGGTTTAGAAAAAATTACCTAGATATTCACAGAATGCTTTGGGGTTTGCCAGGGGCCGCGAGATCTTACTTTTATTCTGATGGACTACATTGTACTGTCAAGTTGTACATATTTTTGTGTACTGTGAATGTATATACATACCCGCTTTGGACCAACACGATATTTTTCAGGTGACTTAGATACTTAAGAAGTAATTATTTTATGCATTGCAAGGAATATTGTAATAAATTTGAAATTAATACTGCCAAAAATCTCCTGCGGCAGTATTTTTATACTTAAAATATCGGAAACAAAATACACAACCTAATCAGGCGACTGTTTCTTTTTTTTAACGTGTGTTAGTCCTCTCGGATGTAATGCGGGACGCGAACTCTGAGTCTGTCTATTGCCGGACGCTCCGGGTAACATCTCGGAGATCTGGTGGCCCTAACTATTAAACTATCGCGTTTCAAACACTAAAGCGTAATAATTAGTAATAATTATTTTAATACGCAGAAAAACGATTATTTAAATTTTCATCTTAATTTATAAAAGGCACAATCACTGACTGACTCATTGATCACGATATCTCTGAAACTACCAAAGCTATGAAGCTCAAACTTCGTATGGAGATTCTTTTTAATACGTAGGTTTCCGCTGAGAAGGGATTTTGCGAAATTCTAGGGTAGAATTTAATTTTTAATTTATTTTATTATAAGCGATCAACGGTTATATGAAAAAAAAAACAAACCATATGTGGAAGTTCTTCATATTCAAAGTTAGAAACATGAATTTATATACACCTGTTTTTAGTTACAAATAAATGGGTACGTGTTTCGCGGTTTTGCAAAATTTTACCTAGAGGGGTGTAAACAAGGGTTGAAAGTTTATATGGAAAATTCTTCATTTTCAAACATAGCAACACCGAATTTATTACACCATTTCTGTAGAAAAAACATGTGTAAAGGTATTTGACAAATTCTACCCTTGAGGGGCTAAAAAAGGAGTTGCAATAACTGACTCTCTGATCACGAAACCTATAAAACTAACTAAGCTACAAAGTCCAAACTTCGCATGGGAGTTCCTTTTGACACGTAGGTTTCCCATAAGAACGGGTTTTTCGAAATTCTACCTCTAAGGAAGTAAATAAACGATTTACGGTTGTATGGAAGTTCGTCATTTTCCAAGTTAGAAACATGAATTTACGTACACCTGTTTCTGGCTACAAATAAATGGAGACGTGTATGGCAGTTTCGCAAAAATATACCTATAAGGAGGTAAACAGGGGTTGTATTAACTGACTCAATAATCACGAAATCCATGGAGCTAACGGAGCTATGAAGTCCAAACTTCGCAATTGGGTTCCTTCTAACACGTAGGTGCCCCCTATGAAAGAGTTATGCGAATTTTTACCCCTAGGACGTAACTAAGGGTTAAACGGTTGTATGAAAAGATAGTCATTTTCAAAGTTAGTAACATGAACTTACGTACCTACACCCGTAATTCGGTGTTCCCACGGGAACCGAAACTATGTAAGTAAACCACGCACAGCCTAAACATTAAACATAGAAACCTGAAATTTGGTGAATGTTTACTTTAAGTATTTGGATAAGCAATAAAAACGGTATTCCCGATATTTCCATGGAAACGGGAACTACAGCCAAATACAGACTAAACATAGGTACATACCTGAAATTTTGTGAAAGTATTTATTAGGTATCTACCTTGAGTCCATACTAAGAAAGGAATACCCGGTATTCCCATGGGAACGGGAACTACGTGGATAAAACTATGCACAACCTAAAATTTGGCGAACGTCTTCTTTTCGGTATTCCCACAGGAATGTAATCTTACTAATATTATAAATGTGAAAATTTGTGAAGATCTCTATATTTTAATTATTCATAACTATTTGGACGTGTGTTATATAATCACATTTTGATGAAAATCGGCATACATCGGCTCCGCTCAAGTAAAGTCCTTGGTACATAAAAAGGTTTTCTCGAGGGTAAAAGATGCTTTCCCGGGATATAAAGTAGGTACCCTATGTATTAATTCAGAATATGTCTCGCACATGATATTGACTTCAAGCAGTTTTGCCCACGTGTATATAATTCAGTTGTAAGTAACTCATCAACAAGTATTATGATTCCATTCATTTTTTTGTTGTTAAAAAGCAAATACTTCAGAAGTTGTTTCATGAGAATAGCCTACGAGCCAACCTCTTTAACTAATGTCAATTTTATTGTCAGTTTCTCTTATGTGGCGCTAACGAAGTTGCGCGGGTCAGCTAGTATATTTATATTGCCTTACAACAGACAGCCGCATTTATCCCTATAGAAATAAAATATTAAGAGTATTTTTTTTAGTAATAATTTTTCATTGAACTCAAATGTTCCGTTAAAACAAAAACCTTAAATTCTCCAACAATTATTAATTCCATCTCGTACAATCGCGTTATAATAATTTAAAATAATGTAGATACTTTTAAAGCTTGAAACTCTATGACTCTAAAGTCATAGAAAATGTAGCTCTCAAAATATCTGACTTATTCGTGTTGAGTAAAGAAATGGTTGAACTGAGTAGGCATTATGATCTTCATCACTGTAAGAGCAGGACAGTCAATTTAGTCACCGCCACATGTTGCTAACTACATTCTCGGAGTCTCATTATCTGACAGATATTGTTACTACATTATTTAAGGTAATTAATAATGTGTGGTGATAATGAGCACTTAATACGTACATTTAAACATATAATACCACATTTTCACTAGTTAGTTATATATTTCACAAGTGTATTGTTGAAGCATTTTAACTTGCCGAATAAAGTTTCTACAAGTTAGTATAAGTGATGGAAAATAAAGTATGCAATATGTAATATAGCATTATGCCGAGATAACAGCCTTATCAAGGTGGCAAAAATACTCTTACAAAATGTACTTATTATCCAAATGTGGAATACTACCAGTACCACAGTCAAGTAATATATAATTTGTGCACATTAAAACTTCGAAAACAATCTCGTCGCACTCGTAATTTCAACCTTATGTCAATATAATAATGTCCTATAAAAAAATATCTATATTTTGCATCGACCATTTCAACGGCGCGGCGCTTACAAAATGTCATACACTAAAACTAAAGAATAAATAATATATTTAAAGTGACCACCGATTCCTTAATACTAAGAACAGTAATTTGTCGATGCACAAACTTATTTGGTTGTATACAGTAATTAAACTTGTGTGTTAGTTTTAAACATTTTTATTTCTTTCTTACATTACACTTACCTAGGAAATCCTTATGCAGTTGTTTACCGACTAATGTGATTGGTTAATTGGCATTATAATTTTGTTATTAATGTATAGATATTCAATTTATTTAATTATTTATATCAAAAATATAATACCATAACATTAAGTCATGTATGAAATGGGAGAAAATGACATATTTACCACAAAATTTAAAAATCTATACAAGAATAATATTTTTTTATTTTTAATTCACAAAAAATTATAACTAGCAAGATACAATTTCGTCCACCCGGTTATCAGATGATGTATTATGGAATAAAATGTGAGTTAAGACTCAAGTTTGCACAATAAATAAATGTTTCCACAGACATAATTGCCGTAATTTCATGAATAATTACCGCCACAGAGCAATTAAATAAATTACAGAAGGAATAACGAGCTCCTTCGAGCTTTAGTTTAAAGTTGGGGAGTGGATGTTGCACTTTATGTTTGGATATTGTAATATCTGTTACTAATATTACAATCTGGTTCTGGTGATAGATGGCACTAGGCCTGGCGATGCTGAAGTGTGTCATAGTTTCAATATATTAATAAACGTTGTAAAGGCTGAGTTTTATCACACTGTTCGTGATCTTTATTTTTTTTGACTTCTAAACCCTAAAGTTAGAGCAGTGTTAAAAATGGCTCAGTCTGTACGCCCGTCTGTACGCATCTATTTCACAAGGACCATAAGAGATACCAAAAATACGTGCACAGGCGATTTTGATGTTTCTACCACTTCTGGTTTTGATACTGGTTTCGGTTTAGAAGTCGTCCGATTCCTTCGCGCTAAGATCGTGCAGGGCGCGTTACTTGTTTACAGGTTACTGATTTATCCTGCTTCGCAATAGAGGAAAAAGCCTTACTTCTTTCTTTTTTCCTTTTTTTTTCCATTCCCCCAACTTATAATTATAACTATCTTCTGATCAATATGGATTTCAAGAAATTTTTTTATACCACTGAGGTGGCAGGCAAGCTTGCAAGTACAAGACCTGATGGATAGTGGTCACCATAGCCTATGGACGTTTGCAACACCAGAGGTGCAGCACTCACGCTGCCGACCCTTTAAACACCTTCTAAGACCCCTTTTTGAGAACCTCATACTGTAGACGTTCGGGAAAACCCAGGCAGGGAGCTCATTCTACAATAAAACTACTAATACTGGACCTCTAACCTTTCCTGGAACTTTACCGAATTCAAGCTCAGTGTAACTTTACTGTTCTGGGTCATTGCTAATTATATTTATTTATAACTTACGCATGTTATGACTTGCTGTATGCCTTTGTTATGTGCATTCTTGTTGCGGAATTAAACATTTATTTTTTCTTATTCCAAGAATCAGTATGATGGAAATACGAGTGGAATTGGTCCCAATGAAAACTGGGTGTATTAGAGCCCTAACGAGACCTTTAGGGTCTCCTGATTAATACACAGGACGGTAGAGCGTCGGAGGTAGGAACACTTGATACAAAACCAAACCTGTCCAAAATCGTCGAGTCAACGTAGCACAGTAAGGCCACTACTCTCTTAATATATATAGTATCCCTAGTAGCCCTAATTAAGCTCATATAAGATTGTGCTAAAAAAGAAATTATATATTTATAAATTATTATATATATATAAATATATATATATATATATAATATAATTTTTTTTTACCACAATCTGTATTTCATTATTCTTGTATAGATTTTTAAATTTTGTGGTAAATATGTCATTTTCTAAATAAAATAAAATAAAATAAATATCCATCACGCCTTATCCCCGAAGGGGTGGCAGAGGCATATTATATGCCCACTTTTCACCGTGTGGATTCCTGTCCCACGTAATAGGTGGTGAGCCCATTGCCGTGTTGAAATAGACAGACGCAGGTTGTGGCTTACCTGCTGTTGAACTTTTTCAAGCCGCCCATAAGGCCTTCAACCAGGCTTAACGACTGCCATTTTACTGGCAACCGGGACCAACGGCTTAACGTGCCTTCCGAAGCACGGAAACGCTCGCAAATGTAAATGCCACAAAGCGGTCACCCATCCGAGGACCAGCCATAGTGAGAGTTGCGTAACTCAGTGATCGTTTACAGAACACTGAGACCGCGGGGCCACGAGCGCTTCAAGCTTCATTTTCTCCCATTTCATACATTACTTAATGTTATGGTATTATATTTTTAATATAATAATTAAATAAATTGAATATTTATACATTAATAACAAAATTATAATGCCAATTAACCAATCACATTAGTCGGTAAACAACTGCATAAAGATTTGCTAGGTAAGTGTAATGTAAAAAAGAAATAAAAATGTTTAAAACTAACACACAAGTTTAATTACTGTATACAACCAAATAAGTTTGTGCATCGACAAATTACTGTTCTCAGGATTAAGACATTTATTATATTGACATAAGGTTGAAATTACGAGTGCGACGAGATTGTTTTCGTAGTTTCAATGTGCACAAATTATATATTACTTGACTGTGGTACTGGAAGTATTCCACATTGAGATAATAAGTACATTTTGTAAGAGTATTTTTGCCACCTTGATAAGGCTGTTATCTCGGCATAATGCTATATTACATACTGCATACTTTATTTTCCAACACTTACTAACTTATAGAAGCTTTATTCGGCAAGTTAAAATGCTTCAACAATACACTTGTGAAATATATAACTAACTAGTGAAAATATGGTTTTATATGTTACACAATCTTATATGATCTTAATTAGGGCTTAAAGGTGTATTGTGAAATTATCCCAAAATTATATTTTTCACGCCTGTAATAATTATTTCTCAAGTAGTTAAAAATACACATATTGGTTTCGTTATTTTAGATTTCAATGACCTATTATGTATATAATGATATTTGTTAATCTATGATCATAAAATGAAAGCTGAAATTGGACATACAATTTAAAAAAAAACGTATTAAGCTAAAGTTCGTTTGGAGTAATTCGTAACCTTTATTAAAATATTAAGTACTTCTTCAAACAATTTTTTATTTAAACTTAAGTACTACATGATATCTGCTGTCATTCAGCCAAAATTGGCAGTGTCCATCGTGCATATTAATCACTAGGCGTCATCTGGTAGCGGCTTTTCTGAACTGAAATTAAATTAAAATATTCGGACTCTGGACTCGCAGCGACAAACATGTAACATTTGGTGCTAATAGCTGAGGAATCCTTGCGGTCACTTCAAAATTTAATATCAGAATATTAATCCTCAAATTAATAGGGATGAGGGCTACGAATTTGGGTGATCGGTGAGAAGACGACTTGTGGTTTCATAAGGGAAATAAGTTAGGTAGCGTAGGTGTAAGTCTAAGCCGATACCTTTTATACTGTTGGGTGCATTGAGAGGTCATTTTAGCTGGAGACGTTAGAGGAAATAATAATAGGGACTAGTAAAAATAATCTTGAAAAGCAATAACTTTGCTGACTATACCACAATTTCTCTCGTCCTTGCCCAATTAAATTCGGGGACACTACTTTAGTTCTCTAAAACTCTGCTACGCTCAAATCTTATGAAATATTCCATGTAATACGTCTTAGGACGACTGGGGTTCCAGCTCAATTCACAACCTGTCCTTTGGAAGATTTAGTATTTTTATATATTTTAGATTGTAGGTTGATGACAGATGATTTATTTTTTGAAAATAAGGGTAAAGTGAAAGTGGTGCTATTCACAGTACTCTTATTAACCGAAATTACACATATGGTAAGGATAGCGTAGGTATTCATTTTATCTGCAACTTGGTCATCAAATCGAATATAAATGAATAGTTATATATAGTTATAATATACCCAATCACACACCAGTTCCATTCAAAACAAACTACTTAAATGTTTCATTGTTGCAACTAAATTAAAAACATTATAGAAATAAGAAAATGAAACATAGAAAAGAAAATGAAATATGATAATTGCACACACACAAACAAAACATGGTGTACATCACCATCTTCTTCCTTTTTTGAAATCGGGTACAAGTAAGTAAAATTACCGTTTTGTCTGTGTGTGTGTGTGTGCTAGTTGACTGAAACTTGGCAAAATGCTAACGTATTGTAATCATTTTCCTAGTTAACTCGTAAAATTAAAAATAAATGTTTATGCCTATAAATTATCGAACATAATCGACCGTACACACTCAAATATTGACTAAAACTGGCTCCAACGATAATAAAATTGTCGATATAGGTACACTGCACCCATATTGTTCAAACAAGAGGTACAAATGAATAGTTAGGCGACCCGTACTACCGTCCTACGTGATAAATTCATTTTTGGGCAAAGCTGCGAAGGTTTAATTTGTTTGCGAGCACTGCTATTTGGAAAACGCCATTTCTCATTGAACAGATTACGGAGATTACGAATTCATTAGGGATGCTATATCTTTTGTTCGTGGTGTCGGGACCCGGCTAATTGATATTTTGGGCACACATGTAGTGCCACGCTGTATTAATCGGTTCGGTAATTAATTTGCAAAAGAGTAAGGGAAGAATAATGAAGGTTTACAGAAATTAAAATTGATCGGTATCATTATTTTATCTTGGTATGAGTATGTTCCAAGCGTGCACTTCAGCGAATACTAGTCTATACTACTAATATTATAAAGGTGAACTGTTTGTTTGGTCGTTTGGTTGGCTGGTCAACCATTTATCGAGGAAGGTTATACATCATTGTTAGGGACCAAGGTGGTAGTAGTCCCTAAAATAGGTGGTCGCTACAGACGGCGAGAGCGAGGGACTGTATAGAAACGATAAAAACGATATTTTGCTCTCGTCGCCCTGTAGGCTGTTGCAGCTGATCCGGTCTGAAGAATGCCTTGTCCGTATGTTTACGCTGAGGTGGCTTCAGGGCAGGGGTTCCAGGCAGAGAAACATCTTCGGATTTTTCTTGGTTTATTTTCTTGAGCCGTAAAGTATCAGGACCGTTGAACCGTATCGGTCGTATCCGACTGGTCATCTCACAACTCCCCTAGAGGAGTTGGAGGGAGACTGGTCGAGGCATTCGCCTCTTGCAGTGAAGTTCAGCGCCGCTTTTCGATACAGGCGGGTCGTTGGAGTGGTTAGAAATAGCCGTTGAGTCATGTCCGGGCGTCATGTCCGGTGGTGGAGCGAGCCGCTAATGAGCTCTGACCCCGTCGGATAGTTCCGATGGGCGGTCTTCTAGCCAGCGGCAGCTGAGGTCGTCATCTGGGGGTCACCCTAAGGGCGTCGGCAAGGTCCAGCCTGGCGGGAAGGGTTCCCGACAGGCGCCCATCAGCCGGCCTCAGGGTGACGTTGTCTGGTCCGGTCGGGCTGCAGCGGGGATCAAGTCCCGCGGCAGAGGTCTGGTCGGGGGGGGGCGCCGGTGGTACGGAGCGATCACCCGCAGGTGACAGAAGTTCGACTCCCCGGCGCGTGCAAACATGTTGGCGCTCAAACGACCGATGTAGTCATCGAGGCTCTCCATGCGTAGTTCTCGGGCGATCGTCTTATTCCTCACGAAGCGAGGGGCGCCTACGGCGTGTCGCAGCGACAGCGACTGCTGCGCACGCAGCCGTGCACGGTACGTTTCTGCAGCCAGAGCGTACCATGCAGGGGCATCGGCAAATGCTTGCCAATCCTGGCGAAAGCGGGGTGGTGGTGGCGATGAACGAGTAAGGATACTTGTCAGGGTCAGGAGGACTAGCTAGTGATCCGAGAGGAGGTGGTCGTCCAGGACGTCGATCGATGGCGCGGCTGGTAGGCCGCGGACCAGCTACAGGTCGATCACGTCCGGCATGGGTAGTGTGTCGGGACCTCTGGCCCCAACACCTCGTACCTTTGCTGCTCCGCGATGTTAAAGAGTCTACGCCCGTTGGGGCAGATGCGCGTGGATCGCCAGTCGCGCGTCCGGCTGCTTGTAGAACGCAAACACACGGATGGGGCGGCGGTCGACGCAGACTTCTACACCCAGGGCGTGGGACGTCTGCAGTGCAGCTGTGGGCAGCGGTTGGTGGACGACATTTCTCTTCACCAGGACTGCCAATCCCCTGAAAGCAGTCCCATACTGGGAGAGTTGCTCCTCTCGGTACACGCGATACCCTGGCATTCGGAGTGCTGAGCTCTTCCTGAGGCGCGTCTTGCAGATGAGGGCAATATGGACCTGCCACTGTGCGGTCAGCTGCCTCAGGAACCTGGTCTTCACGAGGGACATCCCGTCAGCGTTCCAGAAGATGATGCGTAGGGAGTTATCTGCCATAGGCACAGATTTTCCCTACGCATTGCAGGATTAGCTGGACAAGGTCCCGTCCATCCTGGATGGCTTGGAGCACCTCGGTCAGCACTCCGATCACCATGGTGATCAAAGGGTCAGCTCTTCCACCTTCGGCCGGCACGCTAGTTATCGGTTTCGGGTGCAGGGAGCAGCGACCACGGGCTTGGCTGACGCTTGCATGGGCTGCTCTGTCGCTGCAGCCTTCTTGCGGGGTCCTCGTTTGTGTTTCTTTCTGTTGGTTTTGGATATAACTCCCGGGGCAGAGTTGGCATCTGCCATCAGGGATCCGGAGGCGTCTGATTCCGGTGCGGCAGCACCAGAGGAAGCAGGCTTTAAGGGTGCGGTGCGCGCCACGGTGCCAGCCTTTTTGTTCCGCGCCTCCCTGCGGAATACGGGGCAGGCCACGTGGTTTGCGCAGTTTGTGCACGTTGGTGGGTCTTCAAGTGGCCGTGGACATTCTTTAGCGGCGTATTCACCGCCGCAACGTACGCAGGCGGGGGCCCTGTGGCAGTGGTGCGATTAGTGCCGGAATTGCTGGCACCTGTGGCACTGAGCCGGGCCCTTTTTCCCGCGCCAAGCTTCTATTTTGATTCCGGGCATACAGAGCATCTCTGTGATGTCATAAATGCCCGGGATAGCATCTTTGGTACGGTGGAACTGCGCCAGGAACAGACAGCCTAGGCAGCCAAAGTATGCGCGAATTGCGCGCACGAATTCGGGGATGTATCGGTCGTACAAAAGTGCGCTTATTATGTATACAAAATCGGCCCGCAACTAGAGGGGTGTTGCGGGAGCAAAACAAAATGCGCCTAACTATATAAAATGTACTTATATCTAGACCTATCTACGGTTGTAGATTTATTTATTTTTAGTTATACTCATCGCTATTCTTACAATTAATATTCTTATGTTCTAATTTTATTCACATTGAGTTTTCGGGTGACGTAGCTAACAATCATCATGTTACTACTCGGGGCAGTAATCAAAAATATAAATCGAGTAAATTTTCGTATATTGTTGTAAAATTAATAAACGACTATCTTCATATAACACACAATTATAATATTAAAGTAATACCAGATACCTACTATCTTGAGTTGCAGTATAGGACATTCCGGACTGCCGCGATTGGACAGCCAACACCGCAGTCGAACGCGCGACAGAATTAATTGCAGCTCGCGTTTGAGGTGTGCCATAATTATCGTGCCACTGAAAGCTTGGCTGATATTGATGGTCAACGGCGTGGATTAGAGTTTTACTCGTATATGGATCAGAGTTAAAACTTAGTATAAAAATAATAGTTCTACAAAAATTGTTTTTGTACTCGAAAACATATTTTAGTTTAAAATACATTAAGTACGGCATCTTTAAGAATAAAATATTTATTAACATTATGCACAACAAAATGTATACAGAATAATTTTTAAAGCACCAGCAACCTGCTACGACTCGTAGCTAACATCAAAAAAATTATCATTTTGTATTTTTTTTATTCTTAGATTTTTATTTCCCATATTTAACTTTAATACCTAAGCAATTTGTGGTAGTCAGGGTCGGTATATACACTCCTGTTCGAGCGCCTGAGCAGGTTATAGGATAAATATAGCAACAATAGAGCGACATCGGAGTTTTCATGACTGGTCATAGATATATAACAAAGTTTGGCAAAATTATTCCTTTTAAAAATTTTAGTAGTAGTTATAGTATCTTTCAAAATTTTGAAGTAATACATAGTTTTGTCATTGTAGAAAAAAAAAAAATATTTTATATAAAGATAGATTTTTTCTTGATTTTTTTTTATTGTAATTGGTTGAGAATTGATGTCAAAGAGTCATATAAAGTGTTACGTACTTTATGTCAAGTGTAAGTATATTTAATATCAGATTAAGATTTAAAATGAATTCATTTTACATAATCTTTAATAATATCAAAGCAAATTGTAACAAGATGCGTTGAGGCAAGTACGACACGCGGTAAAGACAGGGGTCGTCGCGCGGGCACCGAACCGCAACCGACCTGCGCCCGACGCCAACGCCGCGACAGAATTAATTGCTCAACCCACTACCGAGCACTTGCTTCACCTCAAATTACCGTTGGGGAAATTTTACTGTTGATATTGTAATTAGGGAATGCTAATTTCGACCGAGGTATTTTAGTTAAAATATCGAAGATAGTGCTCAATTTTCTTGGTATTTTATAATAATTTTAATGTGTTCAATTTCTCAAAACTGTGATGTTAATTGTTTTGAATCTTTAGTTTACTGTTGATTTTTTCATATTATACAATTCGTGACAGCAAAATTAAGATAAAGAGAGAACAGAATCACCAGGTTTCGCGATTCATGCATTTTTTCGCGTCCTTCATCAATCGTTTCATACATGCACATAGGTTTACTTACTCACATTTTTTTATATTTTTTTTAAAACAAATTATTATTATTATAATGAACAAAATATATTCGAGAAAGGGTATTTTTTTATATATTTCAAGAATCAGATTGGAACAACTTGAACCCATTTTCCAATAACTGTGACTCCTGTAAACCAGTATCTACAGCAATGACCAAGACCAGATACATTAACATAAAAAATAACAATTAGCTCCTCATTTGCCAGTAAAGTTCGATGTGTATTGTAAGGAAATTTAAAACAAACTAGTTGAGTGATCAACGGTACCGGTTTCTTAAGGCGACGACGTCTTAGTAGTTTTGATGAGAGTGACCTTGACTCACTCCTCGAACTATTGAACAATTAACAATTTGTCTATCAAATAAGCCTATCAGGCAATTCTGGGCCTAGCCTGTCACAAGTTTTTTTAAAGAGGAAATTTTTTCAATCACGAGCTGGACTCGAACCATTCTGTTTGCCAAATTTTATTGGCAAAGAGTGGTTCTTTGCCAATAAAATTTGGCAAAGTACAAAAAATAAAATATGTGAGTTTTTATTTATTTTAATCTCCATTATATCTTTAGAAACATTAATACAACATTTGGATATTTCCACGCCTTCACCTGAATACTTAATCGAGGTAGAAACTTGGCAAATCAGTATTCGCAAGCGGTTCGTTCTTACAGCAGATAAGCCCAGGATTCCGTCGCCTGTGAATTCATCCCGCGATACTTGTGACTAATCGCTGGGATTCACCTCGCCGTCTCACGATAATCCCGGACAAATTATAGGGGTGCTTATTACTGTGCGGGGTTTCAGGATCATTATTTAACAGTCAGTTGAGGTAAGCGGTGTTTCAGATAAAGGCTGGGTTCATGGAAACATAAATATGAATGAATGTGTAGATTTTTTTTAGGTAGGTATATTGTTACAGTGAACACGCGTGACGTCACGTCGCATCGAGTTTGTTTTACATACAAATAGGTTAATATTAATACATAATAATATTACAGCTTAACAAAATTACGTCAGATAGTAAGCGAAAATCGCATGCGCGTCCTGCCAGTTATTTGCCATTCGTCTATAGTAATAGTGTCATCGTATGAGAAACAGTGACGCTCTTTGATACGCATGGTTGTATGAAATAATTATAGAGCATAGACGATGCTATATATTACCGAGTAGGAAAGATACACCGGATACCCAGACGTGCACGTATGACACGATTAATGAATTTGCCGTAAGCGAAAAAGAAATGAACTCGTATTTTGCCTCGTGAATTGTCTGCTCTTCTCTGGGGGGGTACCCCCATCAGAAATTCAGGGTGAAGACTGTTAGTTTTCAGTTACTTAGAAATTAGCATAACATTCTACCGACAATTTTTACCGATTTTCCTGTAGGAACCAATATTGATACAGATGTAAAAAGTATTCTTTACCTTCCACAGATACTCAAGCTATTATCATTGATATTTTAAGCGAATTCCTTCAGTACTTCTTAAATTATTATTATTATATACGTACCAGCAGACAGACATTCATCCCGTTACAAATGAAATTATATTGCAGAAATTAGTTTATATTGCTAACAAATAGTCATAAAATTACTCTCAGCATTCATTTGCAGTCACAACAATAACACAAGACTTCATTAACCGTAGTTAATTGAGCAAAACTGACAGAAATTTATAACAGTTCAACTATAAATATTTTATTTGCAGATATAGAATCCAAATAGCCAATGAAACCGGATCCATAAAATAAAAGACCGGCGACTCATAAATAAATAAACTAAAAAATGCAAAGGGAATAAAAAGAGGAATAATGGTGGGTATAAAAGAGGACAGTTTTGCGTCACAAAGCCGCATGCGGGCCTCAGATATTGACAGTAAATTTCATTCATACGGCATTAGTGCCGCACCATCAGATCCAGGGATATCTGCCGCAAACAATACGCGTACAAACGGATAGACGCGGTAACATTGTTACTGACACCGATGTGTGACATGCGAATTTTATTTTTGTCTTAGCTTTATTAATTACTAGCTGTCCCGCCCGGCTTCGCCCGTAACATTATTCGAACCCCGTGGCACCCATTTAATGCCGTCGTTCATTAATTTCACACGGCATCGCAAGCATAGAGAAGTAATCCCGTTCCCATTTCCCACAGGAACTTGTTCCCGGGATAAAAAGTAACCTATGTCCTAAGCTACCTCCCCACTAATTTTCAGTCAAATCGGTACAGCCGTTGTTGAGTTATAAATAGTGTAACTAACACGACTTTCTTTTATGTACATAGATATAGTTTATTTGATTAAAGTATTGAACTTTATAAGAAAACCAATTAATGTGACTAACTGAAATGAACACGATGTTGCTGCATTCGATAGAGAGAACTGTATTTACTATGTTATATTAAGTATGTATATTTCTCATACATTTTTTAACCACCTATTACGTGGGACAGGAATCCACACGGTGAAAAGTGGGCATATAATATGCCTCTGCCACCCCTTCGGGGATAAGGCGTGATGGATATTTATATTATTTTTTAATAAAGTGGAAAAAGATAATTCAATTCGAGATGGGGTTCGAACCCGTGACCTTTGCCTAACCAGGGCAATGTTCTAGCCATCTGAACTACCCGAACCGTATCGAATCAAGTTGAAATTCTCCACCATATTTTAACCGTCATTTTTAGAGTATGACTCTCTGGTCATACTCTAAAAATGACAGATGACTCTCCATCTATCGAGCAAATATATATAAATGATATATATTTGCTGCCACAAAAATTATAAATTTATATTAATATATTATAAATAAATAAATAAATATCCATCACGCCTTATCCCCGAAGGGGTGACAGAGGCATATTATATGCCCACTTTTCACCGTGTGAATTCCTGTCCCACGTAATAGGTGGTGAGCCCATTGCCGTGTTGAAATAGACAGACGCAGGTTGTGGCTACCTGCTGTTGAAATTGATACAGAATATAGAATCCAAATAGCCAATGAAACCGGATCCATAAAATAAAAGACCGGCGATAAGATATTATAATATATTTATTAAATTCGTAACTCTATACAACTGCTGTGGATGGCGTAGCGGCGTCTACGCCAAACCGCTACGCGTCCCTACCACACCGACCAATTTAGCATGGAACACCACATATCGAATTATGAAAAATATCACAATTACTAAATATAAAACTACAAATCAGAATTCATTTGAGGCCATTTAGAATCTTTTAGTCACTATGGAAACTTTTTAGCCTCTCTGTCACTACTACAGTCAACTGTCAATCTCTACATGATGGTTCTTTTCAAATTATTAGTTCGAAAGATTGGCAATCTATGTCAACCTATTGTTGTCTCGGTTTTTCGGTCAATATTACCAAAATTACGTTCAACGTGTTGGACAAGCTTGCGAGGTGAACATATGATATTAAACCGACTAAATATTCCTTTAAATAATATTTTTCTTACTTAGTAACATACAAAATTAATTATTAGAAAGTAAACTAAGACGAAACCAAAAAAAAATGAAAACTAAAAATCCAATCTACGTTATGGATTTTCTCCACATTCGCAATCATCGTGTGGTCAAGTGTCAGTAGTGCTATATTGTTAGGTAACTCTTAACCTTTGTTTGGAAAAGATACCGATCTGGTCTACGAATAGTGTCTATCAATTTTTATAAAAAGTTTATCACATGAAGGCTCAAATAAATAATTTCCGAAACGAAATACATAAACTCAGAAGGCTTTGAGTATTTTTGCCGTTTAACGGTGTCCGCAGAAGCGGTGGCACCTACACTCACTAAAGCCTTACAACGCTCCATTACTGTTGCATATGACCAAGTAACTCGACATATCCTTAAAAGTATTTTCCTGGATTATTGCTAACCACACCTACTTTTTTTTGTGTGCATTCCCTTTGGATCTAACCCCACCGAAGCCAAAAATAAGATAAGCATGTCAGACTCGAAGTGACCAAAACCCTCATAAAAAGGTTCCCTTCATAACCTAAACCATACCAACTTATTTTTAAAAAAATCCTTGTCATCCGGTTTATATTGTTGACAAGCTAATATAGTATGTTATATGAAAAGACAACATCATAATAACCTTGTTTATCTACAATCACAAATAAAGAGTAATTCGTATCAAATCCTGGGACTATGTTTCATCCCATTCTTCAAGTTAAGCCAATATTTGGCGAGCCCGGGACAACTTCCGCGAATGTGACCCGGTAATTTATCGGCGGACAAAGTGAAGTTTATCGAAAGAACGAGAATAACTTTATTATATAGTGACCGGAAGTTGAGGGTGGACATCTAGCCGGCCTCCGCGCAACAGTACAGTCGCATACGTCAATGTTTAGGAAATTTAAGCATACGGATTTCTTGGTAGTAGTAAAATAAATTAAAGTTTATATTAAATAAAAAATTCAAATCTTTATAGGAATAAAAATAGTTATAAAGACGGTTTTTATATTTTTTGTTTATTGCATCGTAAACCTGATAAATAATATAATTATTTCATCGTACTCGTAATAATTTTATTAATGCAACAAAAAATCTAGCCTATCGCTGCATAATACACGAACTTAAAAATATTTTCATCACATCAACATGAAACATTATTGTACTATTTAGAATTAAAAAATTGTTGTATGACTTTTGCAGCTGACTGTACAGTTTTACGTCGTTATATTTTTATGGAGTCACTCGGCATTTCTTTGCAATAATGAAATATGTCGCGAACGTCCAGCGTCCGTTCCTCATTGTAAACACATTTTGGAAATCGTCCTCATGTGGACGAACACGGAAATCGCACACGTTTTAGGCATTTTATTTCATGTGACTTGTATTTTCCTTTGTCGTAAATATCTGAGGTATGAAGGGTATTTTATACGGAGACTAATGTGGATAGAAACGTTTTGGCTTATTACAGTCATATAGTATATAGTTACATTCATATTTGATTATTTTTTTTATTAGATTATTCATATTTGACAATACTGGTATTTTGTCAACAAGTCATAACAAATTTTAGACTGCTTTTTTCAAAGATGTCACTAATATTTTTTGGTTTTATTATTTTCTTGACCGAAATGATAACTCAAACCAGTCATAAGTTTAATATAGATATTTATAAAAAAGTTTTATTAACTTCAGACAAAAGAGACTTAAACTGCTAGCAGTGCACCTGCTGAGCAACAGACGAGGCACCGATGAAACCTTCCTTACGGGATGGTGAGGTCATACAGTAGTCACTCCGAAGGATGCCGAACGAATGCCGATGCGAACACCCTAAAACGAAAGAGTTATCACACCTACATCGAGGGTAATTACGATTATGGACTGCAATTGATAATATTATTATTTATTAGATACATTTTTATCAAGCTGAACATATTTTAAAGAATATTTAAAGATTATTTAGTTTTCTATTAAGGCACTTGTATAGTAAACATAAATAACAAAATTCCACATACACAAAATATATTACTTTGTAGTCTTCTAAGAATTATCTTAATAAAACTTTCCTATCCCATATAACGCTTTGTATAGACTTTCGAAGTAAATGAAAAACGTTCAATAAAGTTTCATTTTGCGTCCACTCGGCCGTCCAAAGCGAAGCTCCTTCAGTATGATACTGTCAAGTTGTTCACGCTCCACTACACTTATTCATAGCGGCATGGCGACGTCTTTGCTGATACCCGGCGGTCCGCAACGTAACCATGTGCGTTTCACTCTTTTATATTTGACTATACTGGTATAACTTTGTCAAAGATACTATTTTAGGAATTGGTATCAAGAAAAATCCTTAATGAAGGAAGGAACCCGGCTGACATCTCAATGCCTGCGATTGGAATCCCTGCCTGGTTCCTTCGAACGTCCTTGATTACTGTTCGATAGGTCTTTCGCGAATCCCTAATTGTACACTTAAGTCATTATAATTACTATCGTCTATATAAGGGTGCGAGAGAAAACGATCGAGCAACATTCCTTGGTGATGCTTTACAATATCCTAAGTTATGTTTAGATAAGAATCTATGTTAATATTATAAAGCTAAAGAGTTTTTTTATTTGGTTGGTTGAACGCGCTGATCTCAGGAGCTACAGGTTGGATTAGAATTTTTTTTTTGTGTTACATAGCCCATTTACCGTGTAAGGCTATATATCATCATGCTACCCTGGAGAGCGGAGAAGTAGTCATAATGTCGACGAATCGGGCAAAATTTTTTATGCATTATTGTAAAATTTATAAGCGGGATTAAATAGGTGCGACGGGAGTACGAAATATGTCACGGGCGAAGCCGGGGGGGTCACCCAGTTATTTATAAAAGTGGTAACACGAGTGATTCCGTTTCATTAAATGGTGTAAAGAAGTAAATAAATACCTTCAGATAACCACAATATACATAAATAATTTTACATGACAGTTTACCTCCTATATCCGAGCCCTGTCCAGTACGCAGTGAGTCTTGTTTCGATAAAGGCCCGTTTAAGTACAAAGTGATTTGAAGCGGAGACGTGTCGCCCCGGGCGACGCTTTACCCTATCTCTTATGAAAATTGCCACAAACTTACTGAGTCTTTGATATTTTACGGTAGGTATGTAATTTTGTGAAGGATACAGGTATATTTAACTTTTGTTGGATAATATGTTAGCAAAGGAGCCGACAAGATTTCGTCTAGAGTTGGTTTTTAGGAAAAATTACTTCAGAAACATTAAATCTTGACTTTGCATCTTTGCATTATAGAAAAACAGAATTACTAAAGTAGCTAGCTAGTAAATTTTATTAATTAATATTATAATAAGTGGTATAGTAGAGCATTTGTTGTTTTTATGTATTACTTGCCAGTATACGCCGATAAGTTGTACGTAAGTATTTGTAGGAATCATATCTCAGTATGGAAATACTTGTTTGTTTATCAATCACGCTTTATATCACCATGTCTATTCCTGTCCCACGGAATAGGTAGTGAGCCCATTGCCCTGTTTAAAAAGACAGACGCAGATTGTGGCTACCTGAAGATTTTCAAGCACCCATAAGGCCTTCAGCTGGCACTGATATGGCACGGGACAAATGGCAACGCTGGTAATTGGTAATACCATAAAGCGATCACCGTAACCAGCCACAGTTCGCTGTGGCTGGTTACGGTGATTCAATTACAAAGCAACCCGAAGGTTTACAACTAACATATTTTTCCATCCATTCCATCCTAAGGTTATCTGAAAGAAATTGCTTTATAGCGATAAGGCCGCCCTAAGTATATGTTTTACGTAAATCTTTCTAGACTAGCTTCATCTTAGTCTACAAGTAAAGTTTTATTCTAGTCCATTCTATTCTAAACCAAAAGTTCCTAATAAAAAGTAAATCCGTATCCCTGACTGACGGTAGTCAGAGAGAACAGATCGTCAGGCTTCACGATCTATGCATACTTCTCTAGCTTCTTGCAGATTCATCTATCGCTTCATACATGCACGTCTGGCTATCCAAGTACTAAAAAAAATCGTTCAAGAATATCAATAATATCATGAAAGTAACTTTTTTCGCACCATTTTTTCTTACCAATGATTTAGTTGTATAGTTCCACAAACAATATAGAGCGAACACGTGTTAACAGCGCCATAACCGTGTGAGTTAACTGCCGAACTTAGGGCTCTTTGTGAAATATGACGCAGTGCGAAACGACCCTTATCGCCTTGTTGATTTTGTTTTATGTTACAACTAGTTGACGCCCGCGGCTCCGCACGGGTGGTGAAATTTTCCCGTTCCTGTTTCCCACAGGAACTTGTTACCGGGATAAAAGTAGCCTATGTGTTATTCTGATATGTAAATCAGTAGATTGTGCGTGAAAGAGAAACAAACATCCATTGGTAGGATATATATATAATATACTTTATGACTGAAAATCATTTAAAAATACATGTAAACTTAGTTTAATAAAAAGGGTCTGAACGTTATCTAACGATCTTTTGAATCATAATGTGACCACTAAGTGAAGTATACATACATATATATTATCACACCTTTATCCCCGAAGGCGTAAGCAGAGACATACTATACGCCCACATTTCAACGTATACATTTATTTCCCACGTAACAAGAGGCGAGTCCATTGCCGTGTTAAAAATGGACAGGCGCAGGCTGTGGCGACCTGCTGTTGAATTTTTCCAAGTCGCCCATAGGGTCTTCAATTTGGCTTAAAGTGGTTACCCATCCAAGGACCAGCTATAGCGAAAGTTGCTTAACGCGGTGATCGTTTACAGAACACTGAGTCAGCGGGACCACGAGCGATTCAAGTAAAGTATGGTTATACTTAACCTGATGTTTGAGTTAGTGTGCTGACACTTATTGTCAAAAATGATCAGCTCACAGCAGTCAGTACATTTAAAGGGCAATCACTATTTTAACTGTCATATTAAGGTAAACTGATCGTAGATTTTTCATGAAACCTGTTACAAATACCTTGTACATATATACGAGTTATAAGGTTGCTATTAGATTATGTTCTTATACATAACCTTTTTGTTATTCCCTAACAATCGCTTCAAAAATTATGAAATTTTGTTTGAGAAGTAAACATTTTTTATTTAAAACACACCTAACCATGTTACTATGTTTAAAAACCTGGGGTTTCATGAAGAAGTTTTCCTACAAAGTCGACATAAAATACAGTTCCCAGTCCATTTTATTTTGTACTTCGTATGAACCTTAACATAAATCCCTATATTTTATGGTAGAGAACAGGTGACTCGAATACAGCTTACAAAAGGTTCGGCAAAAAGTATGATTATTACCTTTCGTCGGGAGCAGTATCAAAATCTACTTAAAAGTGAATATGTTATATTCGAAAAAAAAATAGTTCTATATTTATTTCTAAAATCGTTGCAAAAAATGAGCATATAGAAAAGGTAGCTATTTTATATGAACTTTTTTCACTCCCACTCCCTTTGTTTATACTGCTTGTGTACTAGGATCTACAGCATAATCATAATAATACTTAATACAGTTTCAAGAAAAGCAACTAGATCACATCCCATTTCTATGGTTCATCTCATTTTCAGCTCATCTATCCTTCAATAGGTCTGTAGTGCTTCCTTATTCTTAAGGAAGCACTACAGACCTATTGAAGGAACAAATAATATGTACCTAAGGGAGAACTGCTTAAGGGCACGAAAATTTATACCAGATGTGTTTAGCAACACGAGTTTTAATTTTTACCCCATGTTTTCCTTTGTATTAAAAATAATTAATTAATTAATTGGGCAACTTAGAAGTACAAAAAAAATTAAGAGAAAAACGAAATTTCAATAAATAAATAATAAACTTGAAAGTATTGAATTACGTTTCTTTTTTAAATTTGCTGTAATTAGCCCTCGACCACACCTGCAAGGCTTCTTTCGAACTTTGACCAGGGAATCCTTAGTAATGCTTATTGTGAAACACGATCGTTTCTCATCGCCTAGCTATCGTAAACAAACAACTATTTCTGAAAGGTTTCCTACAGTTTAACAATTTGCTCAATAGTTTAATAATATCCACTGAGCTGGGGAGGGGTTCTGCCATGTACCAAACCAATAATAACTTTGGCGCCTCACATAAATCGCAGCATTAATTTTACAACTCAAATGTAACAATTTAGTTGTAGGTAAGTAAGCACTTAGTTATACGCCAGAGGCGCTGCCTCGCAACTTAAGCGGGCCTCCCTCACCGCTAAACAAATTTGACAGCTCCAAGTTAGCCTAAGTTTGGGCGCACATGTACAAAATTTACTTTATCCTCAATGTAAATGAATAACATCCTTAAATTTTTAGTCATAATAGTTACTTTTGGATAGCACGCGTGGTTGCAGATGTGGTAAACTGTTTGCTTTTTGCTAAAGTTGCGTCTGACTATTTAGCATTGTGCCCACGTTGAAACAAGTTGTCATGATTATTAAGGTGTTTAGCGTTAAGTTAGAGTTAGCGTATGATTACTTTGTGAACTTATCTGTACTGAACACGTACGCATAACTTAATATTCATGTAAATGCCAGGTTATAACTAACTTCTAATTTCCATTAGCGCTAATATTTTCTTGAAAAACATAATATATAAGGACAATGTTGAAGTGCAGTCTATCGTTAAAATCACGATGTATGTTTTGTCTTACTCGTACGTATTTACTTATTTGTTGTACAAGGGTTAAACAACGCAATTTCAACTATGCTTTCCTCCGGCTATGCTTTACTATGCTTTTTTCTTATTTACGTTGGCGTACTGAGCTAGCTTATGTGGCCCTGACCCTGGTGGCCTTTTAGGAGATGCGGCCTAAGAGCCCAGCAAAGAACATGGATACTGAATGGTATTCGACTATTTTGCCTACTCTATCCAATCAGGTCCTTTAAGCGGGTGATAAAATAACACTTTCTTACACGGAAAGGTCAGAATTACAATTTGAAGTGGAAAATTTTTTTAGTCTTTTTATACATTATTTGAACTTGGACAGTAGTAACTTCAACAAAAGCAATAGTGTCTAGCTGCTAGACACTATTTGAAATTGTTTTTACGCCTTATAAATTCCACTGAGTCACTTTTACGGGTTACGAGTGCAAAGATAAAAATATTAATGCTCATAATATAAAGTTGCTTAAATACACTTTTCAAAGTAATCCAAAGCTCCTGAGATCTTGAATATAATCGTATGCAGCTAAGTTACAAAAGATTGTCGGAAAGTTTAAGGGTTACGATCTCCCGCTGCGGGAGTAAAACTCTGGAGTTTTACTGTTATCATCTTATACCATGAACTTGAAAGTGTTTGAAGCATTTTATGATATTAAATTATTATAAGTACAAGTTTTAAAGTGACTAAAAAATTTAGCATTTGTTGTGCATTTTACAAATAAATAAATAAATATCTATCACGCCTTATCCCCGAAGGGGTGGCCGAGGCATATTATATGCCCACTTTTCACCGTGTGGATTCTTGTCCCACGTAATAGGTGAGCCCATTGCCGTGTTGAAATAGACAGACGCAGGTAGTGGCTACCTGCTGTTGAAATTTTTCAAGCCGCCCATAAGGCCTTCAAACAGGCTTAACGACTGCTATTTTACTGGCAACCGGGACCAACGGCTTAACTATTGAATATAGTATGTACTTAGGTCGTCATAGTGACCGATATAACACTCTTGTCATTGATTACGTTTGTACCGATGTTATACATTTTCTTATATTATATTTCTAGTGTTTATTCTGCTGTTCCTTTGTATTACTCCAAAGCATTCCACATATCCAACAATTAGTTATGGACCCAGAAATGCCCAGGAGTACGCAACAGTGAGGATACGAATAGAACACGAAGGAATTAAATGTATATTCGGGAGAGTGATTGGGATTGTCCGTTCAGGTAAAAAGTACAATTTTTTTTTTTACTAAGTAGTTGATTGTGAAGTGAGCGAAAATGAGCTCAGGTATGGCAGTACGTATAGCCTTTGAGCAAGGAAAACTATGATAGCTGGCGAATCCAGGTGCAGGCTCTTTTAATAAAGAACGATGCGTGGAAGTATGTTAGCGGTAGAAAAGTTAAACCTGAAAATACTGTAGAGTCAGAGAAGTGGGAAATAGAGGATGAAAAAGCGAAGGCTCACTTGATCTTGTCGATAAGCGGCAGTGAGTTGAGACACGTTAGAGGGTGTGCGTCATCACGAGAAGTTTGGCTCAAGCTTGAATCCGTCTTTGCTTCTCGAGGACCAGCGAAAAAGGCTACATTGTTAAAGCGATTGATATTGCACAGGTTGACGGAGTCTGGTGACGAAAAAACAAAAGTACGACTGAGGTTGATTCGAAACCGAGTACGACTGGAAAGAAAAATTTTAAATTCAAATGTTATAAGTGTCACGAATTCGGACATAAAGCTTCGGAATGCCAAAAGAAAGTTATCAAAGGGCAATATCCTAGTGGAGCAATAGTATCGCCACAAGAACAAAAAAAAACAAAAAAAAAATATCCTAGTGTAAATAATGTTGATGAAAAATGTATTATTTCTAATTTTTCAGATAATGCGGTGTCTAATGCTGTGAATATGTATAAAGACACATGGCTACTCGACAGCGACAGACATCTCATTTGTGCAACAACATTAGTATGTTCGGTAACACTTTGACAGAAATAAATGGAAAAATTAATTTGGCAACAAATGTAAGTACAGACATAAACCACATAAACCCTTACCGGGTTTCATTAGATTATCGGCATGTAAAGAAAACTCTAGTAGAATCCTTCAGTTAAATAATACTTATTGCGTACCCGATTTAAGAAGTAGTTTTATCTCAGTAGCTAAACTGGCAGATGATGGGTATTCTGTCGTTTTTGAGCGTGATCATACTGATATAATTGATAAGAAAGGTGAGATTCAGTTAAAGACTCATAGGAGGGGTAATTTATATTGTTTGTTAGAGACTGAATCTACGTTTAATTTGAGTAATTCAAATGTCGATCTTTTTACTTGGCACAAGCGTTTAGGACATTTAAATGACAGAGATACCATGAAACTTTAAAACAAGGTGGGTGCTAAGGGTAATTTAGATGAGATACAAAAATTATCGAATTGTGACATCTGTGCTAGAGGAAAATTGTATGCCTTACCATTTTCTGAATCAAGTGGTCCATGCAGCGAAAAACTAAAAATTATTTATTCCGATATTGTAGGTCCAATGAAATGTGAATCATTTGGACGTGCCAAATATTTTATTACTTTCACGAATTGTACGAGGTGGTGCGAAGTTTACTTTCTTAGTTCTAAAGATAAAGCTTTGGAGGCGTTACAAAAGGAAGGTTGAAAATCTTATGGGAACAAAGATTAAGTACTTACAATCTGATAACGGTGGCGAGTACTGTAGCAAAGAATTTGATGATTTCTTGCGACGTGAAGGCATTTCAAGGAGATTAACAGTTCCGAGAACACCACAGCAAAACGGAGTAGCAGAGAGAATGAATCGAACATTGGTGGAAATGGCCAGGTGTATGATGTTGAATTCTAAACTGCCGATGGGGTTTTGGATGGATGCTGTGGATACAGCATGTTATATCCGGAATCGATGTCCAACTAGAAGTTTACCTGGTGACATTCCGTTTGAACGGTGGTTTGAAAAGCCTGTCAAGATTAGTTATCTTCGGAAATTCGGTACTAAATTTGCTGAAAGAGGCATACCTGGAGTATTATCGAATATCCGGATGCTGCTAAAGGTTACAAAGTATGGATTCCGGAACAAAGGAAGTCCGTTGTAGCGAGAGATGTAAAATTCTGCGATCAAAAAGGAACGTGTGACGAAGTTTCGAGAAAAATATTGAAAGTTGAAGGTAACGAGTCAAAAGAAGAAATAAAGGTATAAGATTTTTTGATATAGAATTTTTCGAGATACCTATATCGAATGAAGAGTCGGAAGAAGAAGAATTTTTCGAAATACCTATTTCGAATGAAGAGTCGGAAGAGGAAAGATTCAGATCATCTATAGAGGAAGATGGGCCTGAGAACAGTGAGAATCGCAGCGAGATAGTAGAACAGTTTCCAATTTCGGTAAGAAAAGGTTTTACAGGCGATGAACTTGACCAGCAACAGGTCGTGTTGAAGAGAGGTCCTGGTCGTCCTAAATTATTGCGATCTGGAGGTAAAGGTCGACCGAAGAAAGTTTATAAAATGATGGAAGCGGAGCAAGCTGTAGGGGACCGTGAGGAGTCAAAAGAAAGCTGTGGCGAATCTCTCATCGATTATATTGATTTAGCAGGTTCAGCAAAAATATCTTTGAATGGCGCTATGGCAAGCAATGAGAAAGCTGAATAGGAAAATGCAATTATATCAGAGATAAGAAGCTTAATATCAAAACGTACTTGGGAAATAGTGCAAAGACCGAAAGATAGAAGTGTCGTTGGTTGTCGTTATGTCTTGACTACAAAGGTGAATGTTGATAAAACAACGAAAACAAGGCAAGATTCGTAGCACAGGGTTACAGTCAACGTTATGTAGTTGACTATCATAACACCTTCTCCCCTGTTGTTCGATTGGATACAGTGAGACTACTGGCAGCGCTTTCTGTAGAATTTAATATGGATATACACCAAGTTGACATTAACACAGCGTACTTGAATGGCTATTTAGATGAAGAGATTTATATGAAGGTGCCAGAATTTCTGTCGGAGTGGTTGAAGATGTTAATAAAGCGTGAGAAAGAAGATCCTTCCATTGTGAAGAGAGCTAGAGAAATGTTGCATACATTACAGTCAGGGTATGATACATGTTTACTAAAGAAGTCATTATATGGTTTAAAACAAGCTGGTAGGCAATGGAATATAAGGCTTTATAAGAAACTGAAAGATGAAGCAAAGTCGGAATTATAGTTGTTTATATTTCTAGAAAGTAGATAATAAACACTTATTTGTACTGGTCATATACCAGTACAAATAAGTGTCGACGATATTTTAATAGCTTCAAACGAAAAGAGTTTACATATTTTTGTTGGAGTTGTCTAATGAATTTGACTTAAAAGACTATGGTGAAGCGAAATATATTCTAGGCATAGATATTCGTCAAAGTGACAATGGCATTTGTTTATCACAACAAACATATATTAAAGAAAAATGTGAATATGTTTTTCATAGAAAAATGTAACGATTGTATGACGCCTATGGAAATTAATTCAGCCACAATTAAGAAGGATACCACCGGAAAAAATGAGGTGAAATGGCCATATCGGGAAATTCTCGGGTCATTGATGTATTTGAGTGTTGGCACGAGGCCTGATATAGCGAATTCCGTAGCTAAGTTGGCTCAGTACGCTGATTGTCCCGAGGCTTGTCATTGGAAGGCGGCAAAGAGGATTTTACGATACCTTAAGGGATCACTCGAGTATGGTCTGTTCTATAAGAAAACTGGAAAGTGCGTTGAGGGGTTTTCGGATGCAGACTGGGTAACTGCCTTATAGACAGGAAGTCTTATTCGGGGTATGCCTTTATTTTAAGAGGTGCTTGCATTTCGTGGTTATCTAGGAAACAACGCAGCGTAGCTACGTCTACCTGCGAAGCTGAATATATAAGCTTGTCGGAAGCCATGAAGGAAGGTATTTATTTAAATAGTTTATTAAATGAAATTGGTTTTCCAAATTATGGTCAGGTTGTTTTACATGCCGATAATCAGGGGGCGATATTTATAGATCAGGACCCGGTCTATATGCGAGAACTAAGCATATAGATATAAAATTCCATTTTGTTAGGGATGTTCTGAAAACAAATAAGGACATGAAACTACGACACGTGCCAACTGGTTCGATGTTGGCTGATATTTTAACAAAGCCGTTATCCAAAGACATGCATTGGAAATGTATGGAAGAGTTAGGTGTTAAAATTTGTTAAATATTGTAATAAGTTTGTATAAATTAGGTGTTTATGTAATGAGTGATGTATTCAAATTTGTTTTTATAAGTAAACTAAGTAAGGGGCGTATTAGACGACCTAATTAATGGGCGTATTTAATATAGAATGTACTTAGGTAGTCATAGTGACCGATATAACACTCTTGTCATTGATTACGTTTGTACATGTTATACATTTTCCTATAAAATATTTCAAGTGTTTATTCTGCTGTTCCTTTGTATTACTCCAAAGCATTCCACATATCCAACATTAATGTGCCTTCCGAAGCACGGAAACGCTCGCAAATGTAAATGCCACAAAGTGGTCACCCATCCGAGGACCAGCCATAGTGAAAGTTGCGTAACTCAGTGATCGTTTACAGAACACTGAGACCGCGGGGCCACGAGCGCTTCATTTTACAAATATATTTCATTACATAAGCTTGGTAGTTTTAACAGTAAGATGATAGTATTGTACTATAAGCGAGGACTTGTAAATGACTTTTAGATAGCTCAACCTAATAACTATTTAGTTTTGTGTAGCTGTGAGTCTTCTATGTATTAAATAAATAAATAGTTCGGATGAAACTAATAGTATTATCCAATAATAAAATCAATGCGAAAGTTACTTACCAATACCCTTTCAGGTCTGATAGATACTAAGTGGTGTGCTTCTATGGATGGAACTAAAGATTTTATCTAGTAATTAAACCCTAGCTAATTTTATAATGCTAAAATGATCTTCGCAAATATGCTTTCAGGTCGTAGAAGCTATAAGTAGTGCGCTTCTCCGACCTGAAAGTATATTGTCAATGTTTTAGTACAGAGATGTAGAATATAAGTTCATCATTAAGATTTACTGAATTGGCGAAAATAAATCTTTAATTAAAAACAACATAGTATTTTGGCAATATAAGACTAGTAATATATAGCTCATCATATTTTCTTCACAGTACACCATACTGTTAAGGAAGTATGGTTAGTTTAGCTAATCGTCCATTTTAAGAAACAAAATAAATTCTTGTGTACATTATTTTCACGCTCATATACATATAGACATTTTACAGCACAGTCTAAAATGTATTCCAAATTGATTATTAAATAACGACCATTAAATTTTCGACAGGGGTGATCAAAAAACGCAGGATTAATTCAGATTTAAGCTCCGCGAGTCGGAAGCTTTTAAATTCGCATAAATACAACATGTCATGGGCGGTGGCCGTCTGCCTTTATCAATTACAAAGAGGAACCGTACCAAAAATGTAAAGTGGAAACCGTTGGTTGTTTCAAACTTTATGTAGCGTTTAGAATCATGTTGTTGGTTACAATTAAAGGGGTCAGCAGAATTGTTTCTTTCCATTTCTAAAGTAGCAAACACTACAATACTCGGATACCCAGACGTGCGTGTATAAAGCGATTGATGAATCTACAAGAAGCGAAAGATGTATGCGTGGATGACGAGGCCTGTCGATCTGTCCTCTCTGACTACCCCGTCAGGGATACAGCGTGAAGATAGTTAGTTAGTTAGCAAATACTACTAACGGTTGACCTGACTACACTGCTTATGGAAGGTCTCATATATCAATAAGCTTGTGACAGGGGCCTCGTATAATCCATATGTAAGACAAGTTTATAATATATACTTTGTGATACCAGCAATGTGGGGACAGCAGCAGAGATAGCACGCTACATTCACTGGCGGAGTGTGGGCGCTGCAACGCCGAGACCTCGCTGCAGGTCTGGGTGTGACATTTTCACGCCGTCTATGATCCTGAGCAAGAGTGAGTCCTGGTCAGTCGGGAGCCTTAGGGTTATCCTTTCGAGGGCTCACGCAAGTGCACCCCGGCTTTTTAGTTTGTAGGAGTCCGACATAGCGTCCATGAAGATTTCTACACTTAAAAAAGTCCTTTAGTTCCGTTAGATTTATAATGAGAAAACAATTTTATTTTAACTTTTTTATTTACACGAACGTAGAAGAATTGTCATAGTTAAAAAATTAATAAATAAAATACTAAAGTTCTGCTCTTTGTATTTTATTTTTTATCCACTTTTATTCATTGTATTCCGTAAATTCGAAATTGTGAACGACCCTTGATGTCCGATCGTCACAAGTGGCAACAATATTTAGTGGCACATTTTATTAAATATTTTACTGCTCAAAGCAATATCGCTGTGTTTACGAATAGGATACTTTTGTATAAAACGTGAATAACGGGAAATAATCGAGATTCGTGTACATTTTGTGTTTTACATATGATCAACAAAAAGTATTAATTGTAATGGCTACTCATCGTGTGTTACTTTATTTACTACGCAAGACATCATAATTTAAAATAAATGTAGTAAGCAATTGAAAAAAAGCACTTTTGGGAGTTTTAGCTAATTCAGAATAACTAAACAAAAGGTCGTATTCATGTCTTTAAATTGTGTACTAACTCCAGACCAAATAGGACCTCCATTTGGTCCCGGAGTTAGTACACTGTTTAGTTTTTTTAATAGAACCACGAGAGACTACATCGGTAATAGTTCTCTACTAGTCGAGCTTGCATTTAAGTTTTTATTGATGCATTTACCAAAAGGTTAATTTATAAATATAGTGCTAGCTATAAGCTTGAACTAGGGTATCTACTTGTATATTTCTAAATACATACATATCATAGCGCATACATTTGAAGCGCTCGTGGCCCCGCGGTCTCAGTGTTCGGTAAACGATCACTGAGGTACGCAACTTTCACTATGGCTGGTCGTCGGATGGGTGACCACTTTGTGGCATTTACATTTGCGAGCGTTTCCGTGCTTCAGAAGGCACGTTAAGCCGTTGGTCCCGGTTGCCAGTAAAATGGCAGTCGTTAAGCCTGGTTGCAGGCCTTATGGGCGGCTTGAAAAATTTCAACAGCAGGTAGCCACAACCTGCGTCTGTCTATTTCAACACGGCAATGGGCTCAACACCTCTTACGTGGGATAGGAATTCACTCGGTGAAAAGTGGGCATATAATATGCCTCTGCCACCACTTCGGGGATAAGGCGTGATGGATATTTATACATAGGAAACTCAAACTCCGAAACCAACATTTTGTGGAACACACAAATATTTGTTCCGACCCGGGAATCGAACCCAGACTTCAGCGCAGCAGTCGCATACACCACTACTTCGCCACCGAGGCAGTCAAACTTAGCAAGATAAGCGATTGTCAGTTTTATCTTAGCACTGTAAGTACTCGTATAGTATTATAACTTCGCTGGTCACAACTGGTTTTCGTAGGCGACCTCTGTTGAATGTGCCATTTATAACAACAAAATGCAAGCGCAATTCCTTTTTCCATCTTCCCCTCGATGTTTTAATATCCACTCACCGTCGTTAGACTTTGATCTGTTTTCCACTAAGTAGGTACTGTAGGCACGATGAGGAGGAAACGATGAGGGTTTTTTTTTGAAAATGACATGGTACGTGAATCTCGGGTTGTTCTATAATGTCTGTATGGTTGTAGTTGCTTTTTACCACTTTGTAACTTTAAACCAAAATTACAAGATTTCTTTGCATATAACAACAATAGACTTTTCACCCATTACGTGGAATAAAATATTACTATATAACTGGTGAATATAACTGGTGAATTATTAGTTTATATTGTTTCTCTGCCTACTCCTTATGGTAAAAACATATATAACTTTAAAGAGAAATCAATTTTAGCTGACTTACAATATTTCCCCAATCAGCAAATAATTAGTATTTACAGTCAAGCATTTAATATTTTTAATTATTAAACAAACCACAGTTGCATAAAATGACGTATATTAATTACAGGCACCGTAACAAATGATAAATATTTGCTCATTTGCAGGTCAACATGATAAATTGTAAATTACTTGAAAATGTGTGTTTTTGAACCGACAGCTTACATTGTAAAATAGTGCAACAACGATGAAATGAATTCACGGGCAAATAATGAGGGGCGAATTAAAAATGCAAAAATTGATTAATGGTCCGTTCGTTGTTGGACAAATATGTGTGGAAGTGCATGTGAGTAGTCAATATTTGTTGTATACTACTTAAGCATTTATTGCATCAACTTTTATATAGTAGATACCTAACACATGAATGGCTAAACAATTTAGGGTAATTTAATTTTATATTTTTGTAAATAATTAATCAATTACACACATTAACAGTTCACTGCTAAATGCTGAAACATTGTCCGCCAAAATCCATAATGACTTTTGTGAACTTCAACGAATATTTTTTACATAGCGCCTTGTAGCCCAAAGTAAACTAATATAAGCTTGTGGTGTAGGATCTGAACAAGTGATAAACAATAGGCATTCATTATATATACATCTACGGAAAAGGACATATAAAATTTGAGTTTGACATAACGCAAATATCTAAATTAGAAATCACCAAACTCTATCATACATATTCTCAGTAAAACCTGTAGAAGATTTATTGCTGTTTTCATACCTGTAGCTGATTCGTGTAGCAAAAACTTGCTACGCCGTAAAGACTACTGTCTTTGCTACGATCTAATATTGCAGTACTATTATTGCTATATGCTCTAAAAAAGAATAATAGTGGAATTGTTTATTTAAATTTTACAGAACATATGTTGCACCATAGACGTAAATGCAGTTTACTTTAATTGAAAATATTTGTAACATTCATCGGACCGAGCTCTACGGTAGGCAGCCGGTGTACAATTAAGGCTTGGGGTTCCTGCCGAGGCCACGATATTAAGTTTTTTAAAACAATGCGAATCGTAGAAAAAACGATTTCTAATTTTGAAAAAAATATAAATGGTAGTTAAGGATTTAATCTAGTCAAAATGGCTTTCTGTTAAAAATCCAATTAACTTAACTTGATAGAAAGACATTTCAAATTTACCCCCTTTCGAATTGTTTTTTAAATGCCAAATCTAAACTACAGATAATTTTCATGAAATTTTTATACCCAACTATAGCTACTAAATATTTATAGACATAATCGCTTACTTTGACTATATACAGTGATTTTTATAGTACAAATGTTTAAATAATACTAGATTCGCGCCGCTGACGCCTGATCAGTCGCGCGCTGGCGCTTACTGAGGTAGGACCTGTGTTAGGTTTTTCGTTGCGCTCCCCTTGTTATTTCTTCGCAATGGCACAGTATTTTTATCAGAGCAGTGAGCATTCCATCATCATCCGAGCGTCTGTCCCAGCTGCATCTCGCGACTCCCGGAGTTCGCTTTGCATAGTGTATATGAGAGTTTTAATTTAAAATGAACTACGTACACTTCACAGAAGCGTTAGAAATATCCCTGTAAGTAGTATAAATATCTCGAACCCGGTACCAACAGGTTAGAAGGCAGTTATATAATTAACTGAGCCAGTGGGCTGTTCAATGTACGTTTACCTATTTTTCCGCTAACTATTAAGGAATTTCATTTTTTTATTGTGTAACGTATACTTTCAATTTGGTTCTAAACAAATTTTATCAATAGATTCTGAAGCTTTAACATACCGACTGCCACTGGCTGAAGTAATTAGTGCAGTTGTAATATTTAAGCTTCGCTTCGCATAAATTATTTAAATTGTATCCAAGAACTTTGTTTTATTCTTGAAGTATAAATTATTTAAGTAAATTTATAAATTTATTAGCCACTAATTTATCCCCGACAATATGCCTCTTCCACACCGGCAGAGGCATATTGTGGTGAGCCCAATGCCTGTGTTCAAATGGACAGGCTCAGATTGTGGCGACTCGCTGTTGTAATTTTTAGGTCGCTGACTTAACAAGAGCCGATTGCAACGTTACTAGCAACCGGGACAAACAGCTTAACGTGTCCTTCGCAGGACGTAATCGCTGGTAAATGAAAATGCTACAAGGCGGTCATCCATCCAAAGTCCGAGAGAGTTTCTAAAACCAGTGATATTTTACAGAGAACTGAGTTAATGGGGCTACCAGCGCTTTTATATATTTTTTTTATTTTACGTTAGTAGCCTTGAAAAATGTATAACATTTCATGTAACTAATAATTAATAATCCAAACATTTTAACCCGAAGGTTTTCTGCGTTTTAGTGGATCTGGAGAAAGCATTTGATAACGTTGTGAGAGAAACTCTGTGGTACTTCTCCGTGTGGCCTGGCTGGCCGGCCACACCATCTCCGGGCAGGATATGGTGTGGACGGCCAGCTGCTGCGGGCGATACAGTCACTTTATACGGACTGTAAAGCTTGCGTGCGACCAAGGGGGATGTTCACCTGGCGCCTCTTTTTGACGTCTGTTTGGGCGTCAAACGGGGTTGTGTTATGTCCGCCTTGGTTGTGTTTTTCATAGTGTATCTAATAGTTGGATGCAAAAGTTAAAAGATTATGATGTGTTGTAAAACTGAAAACTTTACATTACATTGTCTGTTGTACGCTGATGATGCGGTAGTGATGATTTCATCAGAAGCCGACCTTCAGGCATTAGTCACTAATATGAAAGTAAAAGTCTTCGCTGCATGTTAAACTAAGAATCGGGTATTTGAAAGAGAAAAAGTAGGAATTATTTATTTATTTATTACATACAAGTAATAAAAAAATAAATAATTCCTACTTTTTCTCTTAAAAAGCATAAATTTGTTATTAAATATATCATCATTAACTCCTACTAATATTATAAACGCGAAAGTTTGTAAGTATGAAGGTTTGATGATACTTACATATAAAAACTACTGAATGGAATTTAAATAAACTTTACAATAATATAGCTTATCTATCAGGTATATAGTAACACATAGGCTACTTTTTATCCCGGGAACAAGTTCCTTTAGATAACGGGAACGAGAAAACTTCATCACGCGGGCGGAGTCGCGGGCGTCAACTAGTATATCATAAACCTATAATAAAATCTAACACAATAACAGAGATGTTCCATTTCGATTGCTACTGCCAATCATTTTTACTGTGGCGTGCCAACGGAAAGTACATCGTCAATCTATCTTGGCGGGGGCTGAGGAAGCGTTTTGGTGCCTACGCGAATTGGCCTACCCGCCCTTAACAACTTTTATTTGGTCACGAAAAAATAATAATCTAAGTGCTAATTAGTTTACGGATAAACTAATTAGCACTTAGATTATTATTTTTTTAATATTGTGGGACTTTTTTCACACAGCGCCAACTAGCTCAAAGTAAGTTGATGTAAGTTTGTGGTTTGGGATCAACTGATAGACATAGTTATATATTTCTAAATACATAAAGGGTGTACATATTATACATAGGTAACATCTAAACTCCGAAACAAACATTTGTGGATCACACGAATATTTGTTCCGGCCCGAGAATCGAACCCGGGACCTCAGTCGCGGCAGTCGCATGCACTACCACTGCGCCACCGAGGCAGTTGCATATGAAAGGAGTGAATGATCAGATGACGAATAACAGGGATGAATGGAAGAGGAAAACATACTGCGCCGACCCCAAGTAAATTGGGACAAGGGCAAGAGAAGAGTTCGTTTCGGAGTTTGGGTATTTCCTATGTATAATATGTATGTATTTAGAAATATATAAGTATATATATCAGTTGTCTAGATCCCATAACACAAGCTTATATTAGCTTACTTTGGGCTAGACGGTGCTGTGTAAAAAAAAATGTCCCACAATATTTATAAATTTTATATTCATATCACTCCTTACACAGTCCATTCATTTTTTCTTTGGCCTTCCTCTGACTCTCCATCCATCAACTTTCATATTCATAGTTCTTTTAGTGACATGACTTTCATCCCTTCTCATCACATGCCCATACCAAGACAGACGGTACCCTTTAATTTTTTCAGTCACAGGCGCCATTCTCAAACTCCCTCTAATATACTCATTTCGTATTTTATCCATTCTAGTCACAACACACATCCACCTTAACATTCTCATTTCAGTTACATGCACTCTTCTTTCATCCAACTTCTTTACGGCCCAACATTCTGATCCATATAAAACCACAGGTCTTATTATGGTCTTATATATTTTGCCCTTCAACTTGTGGGGCAATCGTAGATTGCATGTTGTGGCCGTGACCTTTCGCCATTTCATCCATCCAGCATTGATACGATGTGTAATGTCCCGGTCGATTTCCTATTACTCTGGATAAGTGACCCCAGGTACCTAAACTGGGAGCACACCGGTAAAGGTCTACCGTCAACAGATACGGCGACAAAACTGGAGAGACCGCCGAAATCGCAAAACAGATACTCTGTCTTGGACTTGCTTATTTTAAGGCCAACACTCTCCAGTCTTTGTCGCCACATCCCCAGTCTGCTCTGGAGCTCCAGGCCTTCGTCGGCTACTAGCACGATGTCGTCTGCAAACAGCATGCACCAGGGCGCCTCTTCCTGTATGTCCGCCGTAAGGGCGTCCATGACCATGAGGAAGAGGTATGGGCTAAGAGACGATCCCTGATGCAAGCGTACATTGACACCGAAACTACTAGTAGTACCAGCTACAGAACGAACTCGGGTACTACATCGACCATACATTGCTCGGACTAACCGCACATACTTCTCAGGCACTCCTTTCTTCTCCAGGGCCCACCATAACACCTTTCACGGTATTCGGTCGTTTGCCTTTTCGAGGTCAAAAAACACCATGTGCAAATTTTTGTATGCACTTCTGTATTTCTCGCACAATTGGCGAATACTAAAAATGGCGTCCGCTGTTCCCCGACCTGGTATAAAACCGAACTGGCTATGAGAAATTTCAGTCTCTTCTCTCAGTCGTCGCTCTAAGTTTCACAGTGACTATTAAAAATAAATATATAAAAGTATACATATACTAAAATTGGCCTCACTCGCACAAAACCCTACATAGTTTTGACGTGACAATATTAATAATTATCAGGTTTATTACGTAAATTAGCATATTCTTCTTCGTCACTTTCGAGATGTGAAACTACGTTAAGATATAATTACTTCCTTACAACGCGCATAAAAGACATACCAACAAACACTTCCATATGTAGAATATTACATTGAATTTTAAATATTGTGCTACGCCATAATGTAACTCAAAATTTACACAACTCTTTCTAGCAATCGCCACAAACGGCAATTAAAACGTACATTCAAAGGGAAAGATTGCTTGAACAGTGCGGGTGTATAACTTTTTACCGTAGATTAATAGCATCAATCGCAAATCGGCCATTCAACACGCTCAGCCGTTTCTGCAGACCATTAAATAGTGGTGAAGTGTACCACTCGCATCGCGTGCCTAGCCTATATTAGATGTCATAACAATGCAACTGGCTGCAACCTTCAACCTTCAAGCTTAGACTACAAAAAAATGGATTAGAATTCAGATAACATGTAAATTAAAAACGTGCTTTTAAGAGAAACTGCAGGTGGATAGACTCTTATAAATCAGGTATTTGAAGAAACTATCACAGTTGTTCCGAGAGTGCTCAGTGCCCATGCGTACGACAAGACAAAACAGACTGAAAAACTCTAGATTGGTGGTTTGGTTCTCTCCTCTTCCCCAACATTGAATAAATTGAAAGGAGTTTTTAAAAACGATATTAGTAAAACATGTAAATTATTCGTACTTTTATACCTTTTTCTATTATTATTTATCCAATTTATACAATGGACCTCTATCAGAAGTCTTAACAGGCAATTCTGATTATTAGCGATATCACCATCAGTTTTTGGGAAATAGTTTTTAATTGAGTAGCAGTAAGAATTTGACTTCACTTTTTAAGAGGAATTCAAAGATTGAAATAACCATTTATCTGGATCTAACGATTTTGAGTCACTATTTCATGGAGGTTTCCTGGTAAAAGATTTAGCCCTTGAGGACTCCAATTTATCTACCTGTGTGCGGGTAACATACGAGAGTGTTTATGCCAGTGTCACTTAGTTTCCATTTTAAATTTTACTAAATCTACTATTGGTTTCTACCATCATATACATAAATATTTTTATTTGTTTATATAGAGTGGATACATTAGCAAATACCCCCAAATCAGGGTTTTTATGCATGGGGAGAGCTGGGAAGAAGTCTGAGCCCAGAATATGAACTACTGAACTATATGAACGTCATTCGGTTGAGATGAGATCATTATATTATTTTCCTTTCGTTATTAGATTGCTATAAAGCCTTGTATAATGTTTGACGAGCTGATATATATCAACTGTAGCATAAGTATCGATGGACGCGTTCCAAGTAACAAGTCGTGTATATTCATAAGCTCCATTATTTATATTTGCGATTGGTATAGTATTCTATTGTAGTCGCAAATAGCAGGGAAATTAATAGAAACAAATGATAGAATTCTGAATAGCCCTATCCATAATTTTAAGTTGGAGGTGCATTGTACAGGGTACCATTTCACATCGAGATCGCAACGATAACGCGCCGCCATGCAACAAAGCCTCGCTAAACACCGTAAACTTGTGAATTATTAATCTCCTTATCGAGTACTAAACATGACCAGCTTCATGAAAAATTTAATAAATCGCCCTTTAGATTTATTGCTGCGTATTTCATGCAATTGCCAAGCAAGGGGCTTTGTAATGCAAATTACAATGTTTTACGTTCCTTTAATTATTGATAGTCGTGTGGTTTTGATGAATCTCAAATTTCCGTTGGTAGCTATGTCTCTCACTATGTCTTTTCATGAAAGTCTTAAAAGAAAAGGTCTATGATTACTACGATTCCATCAGTAGTTTTATTAAAAAGATGAAAATTCTTCACGCTCAAACAGCAAAACCATATTCGATAAAACTTTACGTCTCTGCTACACATAACAAGTCTCAAAACACATTCAGGCAATAGGGTATACTTTTTTATACCACTAAGGTTAAGGTGACAGGCTGTACACACTCTCTCACCACACGCACCACCTTTGCGGCGTTACACCTATGCTGCCTCGCGGAGTGTAATAAGGTTTACATTGATACTGTGCAATGAAACACCTACCAACCTTACCATCTACCACCTACCAATCTTAACACCGACTTCTATAATATTTAGATGCACCATCTAGTTTTAAAATAACAAATAAAATTTGCTTAAAAACAGGCAAAGAGTTCCTCTAAGATCTCTGGGGCTCAAGCGACTTCATCTACTACACCTGCTGACTCACGGACAAGACAACGACGCGTGCGCGTGCGCTCTCGTGGGGTTCGGAGGTCAGATGGCAGTCACTGGCAACAATACCGAAAATCGAAATCCAAACATTAGCACCTTGCAACCAAAAAAAGTGAACCACATACTACAAATCCAGAAAGAGTTAGGTAGCTACTGGACACACATAAAATAAAGAAGAAGGTGGAAGACAAGTATATGGGCCAACTGATCAAAACTGGTGACCGTAGTCTATTTATGTTTGTAACACCAGAGGTGTTATATATTCGAGCTTCTGACAAATGCTACTAATTGCTGAAATTATTACCTGCGACGGTTCTGTTTTTAAAAAAATTGCATTGCATTATACCAAGATTAAAAATAGCTTCATCGTAACCAAATAAATTTTAACTCCTAAGGCCCACTTGCGCGATCTTGGGTTAACGGGTGTAACTCGGAGGTATGAACTAACCCCGAGTTAAATCATTAATTTATCTCGCATGACCCCGAGTTAAGGGTATACCTAGGGTTAAATCGCTAAAATTATAACTCACCGATTTCTGAGGGTTAATTCGTCAAACCTTGGGTTAGCAGCTGACAGACAATGAAGTGGCACGTGACACATGCGTGACACGGACTCCTCAAAATGACACGCCGCGCATATATAATACGATAAAAATAAAATGCACTCGGCTGTCATGTTACATTCATTCGCGTAAGAAAAAGTCTTATGTGGCAAACTGTAGTGTAAAAGAGATAGACATACCTGTTTCATTCTTTGTTTAATCATTAATGTTTGGTTGGATGACATAGAGTGACATAAAACACTGGGTTAGTTAACCCGATGATATTTTTCTATGGTGCAAGACATGATTAGGGTTAAAAAGTTATTTACTTACTTCCGAGTTAACTAACTCTATAATTATTTATTTAACTCCAGCATTCATGCCAGTGGGCCTTAGTCAAACATAAATCTCACTAAAAAAATTGTCTGTGGCAGCCCTTTACCCAAACACGAAGGCGGGAAACAAGAAACAAAATGGAGTAGCGAGCAAATTTGCTAATTTTATCTACAGAGCTGAATAAAGATATATTAGTGGTCCGAACAATGATAAAGGAATAAATTGTGGACGCGATAAATCAGTAAAGGATGGTTTTAATTACACGTCCGACGGAACAACTCGAAGTTAAGCTTGGTACACAATGGGGACATTCTAGACGCAAAGTAATAGAGAAGTCCTCTAAATATTTTATTAATTGGCAAAGTGGAAATTGAAGTAAACCAACGGTCAAGATGTATGAAAATACTTGCAGAGTAGTCAAACCATAGATACTACACATAAAGTTCCGAACAAAAATTGAGCATTTACAAAATTCTGTTGTGAGAATCTTTTGTGGCTGAGAAAAGCAATATAAAACAGTTATTATTTGAACTGCAATATTCTACACATATATATAATACCCTATTCTTTATTGCAAAATAAACATAATCAGTTGAAACCAGCCACTCCGCTTCATGGTATAGTTTTCCCGTTCCTGTTTCCCAGAGGAACTTGTTCCCCAAATAAAAAGTAGTCAAAGTTCTATTCAGATGTATAAGTTATATTACTATAAGGTTTTATTAAAATCGATAGCTTTTGCGTGAAAGAGTAACGAACATTCATCCACACATCCAAACAAACTATCGCGCTTAAAATATTAGTTGGATATACTCACTAAGCCTATTAAAATAACCCGCATATAACGAGATAAGTAAAACTGTCACACATATTATCTTGATATATATAGTGTATAATTATATCAAGTTATAATGCTGTTTAGATACAATAACACTAATAGAAATTCATTAAAGATGGACGTCAAAACACGAACACAAATTTCTTGAGAAATATTACAAAATCTGTTCACAGATAAAATTAAGATGAACGAATTGATGCTGAATGGTGAATGCATTTAACTTGAGTCATTCAAAACTACGTTATGTGGTACGGCCCTTATCAAGAGTTTTGTATTTTACGGAACGTAAAATGTAAATAAAGTTAATTGTAGCTAGTTAAGTGATTTCAGACTTACTTGAATAAATTTTACTTTCAGTAGAATGTTACATTTTTGTGAGTACATTTTTGTTGGAATTACTTTTGGGTGGAGTTTAACTCCACCGCTAAGTTTAGGGACCAACGCACTTAATTTTCTAGCTCGTATAGGACTACTAGACAAAGGTTTTGGCATTGGTGTTTTTGAAAACGATATAGACATAGTCATTTACTTTTTACAAGGGTCATATCCATGCATCTAGAGCGGTACTGCGGTATACGTACGCGTGTGGTGGTGGTACCTGCTATTGTGACTAGCTCCGTTGTTTATATTCTAAAAAACATAGTTAAAGTGGCGAATAGTATATAAATTAAATACTCTCGTATTCTCCCAAATACGAACTAAGTGACTACGTGATTAAAATAAGTAAATAATATACACAAGTAAAGTGAAACCAAGAAAAACAACAGGGCTCACGGGTAGCGCAAGTGTTATTGTTTAAACGCGTAAGCGCCGCTGTATGCACGGCGCTTGAGCCCTTTTGGTTGCGATCTTTTGCATGTGGCGGCGAGGCGTTGTGTGTTGGAATCGTCTTTGTTTACTATGGCGCCACTAATGTCTGTGCCGGCTGTCGGAATCCGTTTCCAAAGCGAAATGAATTCTTATCATGCTCAGTGTGTAAACTAAAATACGACCTAGACTGTGCCGCTATGGATTACAGGAGTTTTGTGACGTTGGATCCACAACAAAAGGGTAAGTGGAGGTGCCCTGAGTGTTGTTGTAAACAACCGAAAACAGGAACTTCAAATACACCGGTTCTTTCCGCTATCTCGGGGATCGCCACCGGGCCAGAAATTGGAGATTGTGAAGGATCCAGGGCTATCGTCAAGCAGAAGCAGCATGTTAAATCGCCTGTCACTGCTCCCTCTGAAAAAGCACCCTGCATTGGGGAGGGCAACTGGACATCGGAGGAAAAGCTTCGCAGTATCATTAGGGAAGAACTGGCTGTAACTCTTACTACCACCATTCAAAATCTTGTATCAAATCAGTTGAAGAGCATAAGGGAGGAAGTGAAGGCATTCCATGAGTCTATGTCTTTTATCAACGAGCAATTTAAGTTGATCAAGAAACAAGTGGAGGAAAGGTGTGATTTTGTCTCAAAACTTACCCTTGAAAATCAACAGCTAAACTCGACCATACAGGAGCTTTCGGTAAGGATGAATATAATCGAATTACACATGAGAGAATGTAACATCGAGATAAATGGTGTGCCCGAACAGAGATCGGAAATTTTAACAACAACCAAAACTAAAAAACTAACTAACTAACTAACTCCGAGCACGGATAGGCCGAGAGCTATTTTAGCAAAAATGCGCTCGCCGCATCTGCGCGACACTATTCTGGCAGCAGTTTCCAAATACAACAAACAGCACAACGATGATAAGTTATCCTCTCAGCGTCTGGGATTAGGTGGACCACGAGTTCCTGTATTTGTGACGGAGCATCTAACACCAGCTGCAAAGAAGCTTCATGCTGCAGCTAGGAAAAAGGCCAAGGAGCTACATTACAAATATGTCTGGTCGCGATACGTTCGTATTTACGTGCGTAAGGATGAGGAGAGTCAAGCTTTGTTGATGAAAACCGTGGAGAGCTTGAGATTAATGCACTAGATTTGTTCTGTTTTCCTTTTATTTTATTTTGTAATAAATTACACGGTCTTAATATACCAATATGCTTGATATATATTATCAGAATGTACAAGGCTTAAGGACAAAAACTAACAATGTACTTAAAAATATTTTAAATAGCAATTTCAGGGTCATTGCTTTCGCGGAGACTTAGCTTAATTCAAATATTTCCACTAATGAACTTATTGATCATAGGTACATGGTATATTGACGCGACCGTGTTTGTTCTGTTGACTCCAAATTGGATGGGGGAGGGTTAATGATTGCCGTATCGCGTGAAATTCCCTCTATCAGATCGAAAGCCTTTGAAACCGATGTTGAAAGCCTATGGGTAACACTAGAGTTGAATAGAAATAATACTATTAGAAAGGTCACCGTTGTCACAAATTGTATGACAAGTGCTACAGTAATTACAAGCAAACGATAGAATCTAATATCCCTGGTAATCCCAAATTGATTTGGAATTTTGTTAAGAATAAACGTGGCGGTCGCACTACCATACCCGCCGAAATAGTGCATAACGACTTTACAGCAGAAACAGGTCTAGATATTGCAAATTTATTCGCGACTCATTTTTCATCGGTTTACAACTCGCCTTTTGACCCATCTTCCGGTAACTTATACTCTAACCATGGCCTTATAGGCAATTCTTTCATCGGTGGACTCCGACTTACTGAGACGGATGTCTATCGGGCCATAAAAAAAAATTAACATTTCTAAGGGTGCCGGGTGACTTGACTGCATTCCGCCTTTATTCGTGAAGAGATGTAGTTCAGCACTGTCCTTGCCCCTTAAACTCATATAAAACCGATCCCTTGCAGATGGCGAGTTTCCGAAGGTGTGGAAAAAGGCAAGAATCTTACCTGTTTACAAGAAAAGAAATGAAGAGCACGTTCAAAATTACCGCCCAATTTCCATTCTATCATGTTTCTCAAAACTGTTCGAGACTCTTGTATACCCTTTGTTATCAGGGTTAGCTGAACCTTATCTCTCGGCTCATCAGCATGGTTTTAGAGCAGGCCGTTCAGTAGAGTCTAATCTCGTTCCTTTTGTTTTGGATTTGTGTCGGCAGGTTGACAGGGGTTTGGAGGTTGATGCTATATACACCGACTTTAGTAGTGCATTCGATAAAGTAGATCACAGGATCCTTGTCAAAAAAACTAGGAAACTTTGGCGTGGGTGGCGTTCTGTTGCAATGGTTTAAATCTTATCTGAGCAATAGGCCACAAAGCGTCGAAATCTGTGGATTAACATCAAAAACATATTTTGCAGATTCTGGAGTTCCTCAGGGATCCCATTTAGGCCCGGTGCTCTTTTTGATTTTTATAAAGGACATAACGTACCACATTGTTCACTCAAAATATGCACTGTATGCAGACGATTTAAAGATTTGTAGAATAATAACCAATTCCAATGATGTCTCGCTGCTCCAAAACGATTTTAATAATATTCTTGTGTGGTGTAACAAAATCGAATGACAGTCAACATAGATAAATGTTTTTTCATAAAATACTATAGAAAGAAAAAACCACTTGTCACTAAGTACGAGATAGGGGGCAAGAATTTAGTAGAGGTCAATGGAATTCGTGATCTAGGTGTAACGCTGGATAGCGAGTTAAAGTTTCATGCTCACATTGACGCTACAGTAAAAAAAGCCGCGCAAATGCTGGGGTTTATAAAAAGAAATTCGATTGGATTTACCCAACAAAATACTAAAATTAGTCTATTTCATTCCCTGGTACGTAGTCGCCTCAAATTTGCTTGTGCTGTATGGAGCCCTTTCTATAGTGTTCACTCACAACGCGTTGAGAGCATACAAAGAGCCTTCTCCAGATACCTAGCTTTTCACGCTGCAAATTTATCTCACAGAAATTCCTATGAGCGTCGTCTACTGCACTTCCATATGCAGAGCTTACGTGATTGATTGATTTTTAGATTTTGATTTTAATATGCTCCAACTACAATGAGTCTGTACGCAAAAATAATGACCTTGACATCTTTCACGACCACTTCAATGTATTTATCTCTAAACTATCGGATACATAATTATAAAGTTTCTTGTATAATTAAATTGATGTTTTAGCTGTTATTGTTATAATCATCGTAGGACCTTAAAGTGTCCACAAATGCCATCGCCACTTAGATGTAATTTTTGGTTTGAGTGTTTAGCTTAACACTTGTTTGTTTCTGGATCTTGCCTAGTATTTGTTATTTACCGCATGTATTTTATGAAACAATTTGGCGTCAAACAGGGATGTGTCATGTCCGCCTGGCTGTTCATAGTGTATCTGGACAGTTGCCTGCAGAAGTTGAAAGATTTTAATATGGGTGTGAATTTGGGTGACTTTACAGTAAACTGTCTGCTGTACGCTGATGATGCGGTGCTCATGGCCTCATCAGAAGCCGACCTTCAGGCATTAGTCACTAATATGAAAGAGGGGTGTGAAAGTAAGGGTCTCCGCTTGAATGCAAGTAAAACTAAGGTTCTAGTATTTGAAAGAGGTGACGTAAGAACTAAATGCGAGATTAGGGTAAACCAGGAACGTCTAGAGCAAGTGAATGAAATTGTGTATTTAGGAAGTATGTTTAGCGCGGATGGAAGATGTGATTCGGATGTGGAACGGCGAGTAGCTGCCGGAAACAAAGTTAACGGTGCTTTGTCCCAGTTAGTAAAGCGACAAAGCATCGTAAAAGAAGCACGACTGGCGATTCATAACGCAGTGCTAGTGCCAACTTTGCTTTACGGTAGTGAAACCTGGGTATGTCAGCAGATGCATGAAAGTAAATTGAATGCTGTGGAGATGCGATCACTTCGAAAGTTGTGCGGCGTTACCTTGGCTGGCCGAATACGTAACGAAGTGATACGCAATTTGGCAGGTTTGAATGAAAGTGTCAGCGTTAAGCTGGAAAAGGGCGTGCTCCGTTGGTTTGGACACGTCCAACGAATGAGTGAGGAACGATTGACGAAGAATATATATTGTTCAAAAGTAGAGGGTAGAAGGAGTCAGGGTAGGCCGAGACTTACATATGAAGACCACGTGAGCAGATTGCTCAAAAACGGAAAGGTCAAAAGTACTCGGATACCCAGACGTGCGTGTATGAAGCGATTGATGAATCTCGAAGAAGCGAAAGAAGTATGCATGGATCGCGAAGCCTGGCGATCTGTCCTCTCTGACTACCCCGTCAGGGATACAGCGTGAAGATAGTAAGTAAGTAAGTAAGTATTTTATGAATGCTATGTACTCCATAATAGTTATACATATCAGAAAATATAACCTTTTATACAAAAATATGTAAGTGCTGTAATATGTATAAAGTGGATGTACTTTATATAAATAAATAAATAAATAGAGCGTGTACTCATGGGTACATTAATTTATAAAACAGATGACAGTCACCCACCAATAGCTAAAAATAAATACTTCTGTTTCTTCAAACTTGACTTAAAATGCCTCAACAATTAAATACTTTTAAGTGTCAGAGAGATGCAGAAACGCCGATCGTGATCTGTTGCGTTCATTCTCAATGTTACCGATTACTTCGCCAAAATATTCCGCTTAAATATGCAATACAATACAATACTCTTTATTGTACACCATAAACTTACAATAGGAATTTACAATATTTATAACTTAAACTATAGGGTACAATCGGCGGTCTTATCGCAAGGTGCGATTTCTTCCAGACAACCTAAAATGGACATGGTGCCATGGATTTGCTTCTATAGGCAGTTCATTGGTGCACTGAATTTGGAAGATATTAAATTATTATTTTTGTACATAATTATGCATAACGATACTCACAGTTGGTACACATAAATACATAAATATACACTACGTAATACCTACATATAGGTACAAATATTTATATAATTTTATACATACACAGATACATACATATAATACGTTTCTTTTTTTACTTTTTACGTAAATCTTAGTGTGTACATAAATAAATAAATATACATACATACATAACGAAATATACAAACATACTTTCACATAAATATGTATTGTTTTACTAGCGTCTAGTAATCTTATTTTTAGGTTAGTAAGTAAAATAAAAAAATAATTTGCACTTAAAAAAGGTCACAAGGAGGGACTGGATGCAAAAGACGCAGAATCGTGTTTTATGCCATGAATTGGTAGCGGGCTTCTTAATTTGATGATGATGATAATGATGAAAAACTTACTCCAATTTAGTTAAATCCAGCCTATAGCGAACATTAAAATTTTAATAAAAATGCCTTACATTTGTTAATATTTTATATTTTCTAATCCTAAATAGTCTTTTATTAGATTTTTTATGAAAAATCATCTTTATGATTATTCTTCAATGATATCCTAAATGTAATGTAGGTATATCTTTTATCTGTAGTCGAAATACAGTGTGCATTGTAATTGAATTTCGACTACAGTTAACTTAAAACGTCACTTGGTAATCGAAATACTTCAAAATTAACAAAACCACGAAAATGTGAGTGTAAAATACTAAAGGTAATTAAAAAAATTAACGTGACTTAATCCCTTCCTTTAATAGAGAGAGACTCAAGTGTACCATAGATACCGGAATACACATAAAAATCCCAGAGAGCAAAAGTGGCTGCATTACACGCATCGCTTGTTTGAAATCTCGCTTTGATTCATTCAAAAACGAGTGTTATTTTAATTATAAACATTATTTATCCTAATTAGACTTTTTACACACTCGGAGCTCAACCACCGGCAAATTGGCGGCCCACTTTGAATGCGCTATAATTAGAATTCAGTTTTAGCACACAGGCCCTCAAGAACTCACGTGTTTGATAAACTGTATGTCGATAGGCTGGAGCTGAAAGCCCTTGCTCTGCCAATTAGTTCGTTGCCATATAAATGAAATTCATTGCGAATATGAATTGATGACGAAATGTTTGCAATTTAAGGGGACTGTAGCGTATTGGTTTTTAGTGTAGTTGTTTATTACATTCTTGTAACAAGATAATGACTTTTTTGAAATATTTATATAAAATTCTTGTGTCACAGTGTTTGCAACCAAACTCTTCTGAAAGAATGATTTTCATGATAATTTTTGTACATATTTATTAGATTTGAGTAGGTTATAAATTATTTTTATCGCATTCTCTCGCAAGCTACGTTTCTGAAGTTTCACTTCACCCACACACGGTTTTATACTTTTTAATTTATTTATTCATTGCTACTACAAGGACTGTCAATATGTCATAAACGCAAACTGGGTAGTAAAACGCAAAATTACAGTTACTATTTGTCGGCTAATTTATTAGTGCTAAGGTAGCATTTTCGAGCAATATCATTACGTAGTCAAGCTGACCTCGATAGGGTAAAGCTTACGCCGAACTCGGTCTACTAATTATTGTAATTTTTTTCGAAATATTTACAGTGTTTCAAATACCTATGTGAATTCGTTCTTTATATATTATTGTTTTGTCCACATTCATTACATACATATAGTCACGACTTTACCCGAAGTAGTATGCAAAGGCTTACTATGCGTCCACATTTCATTATTTAACTAATTTTGTTTAGGGTGGGCAAATCAGTTTACATGTCCGCTCTTTAATCAAAAAGTCCTGTATATATTTTTGTTTATCAATCACACCTTATCCCCAAAGGGGTGGCAGAGGCATATTAGACGCCCACTTTTCACCATTTTTGTTTCTGTCCTACGTAATAGGTGATGAGCACATTGCCGTGTTAAGATAGACAGACGAAGGTTGTCGCTACCTGCTGCTGAAATTTTTCATAAGGCCTTCAACTTGGCTTAACGGCAACCGGGATCAACGGCTTAACGTGTCTTTTGAAGCATGGAAACGCTCGCAGAAGTAGATGCCACAAAGTGGTCACCCATCAGTGATCAGCCATAGCGAAAGTTGCTTAACGCAGTGATTGTTTACAGAACACTGAGTCCGTGGGGCCACGAGCACTTCAATATATATTTTTGTAAGGTTTTGTTTTATTACATAATTTTTATACTTTTTTAATAACCATAACAAATGTCATACTTATATGCTTTATACCTACTGTACGTCTACTACCAAGTACCAAACATAAATGTACATTAGGTTCCCTATAAACCAAGATATTGTGAAAACATCTTCGAGATAAGCATGAAAGAGAAGGGTTTTGCCCGACCCTATATCGGCACCATTAACTTACCGAAACAACCCACCTGCCGATTTATAGAAACGGGTTATCTGAGGAAGGTACCTAACATATGGGTACCAATACGTTTAGATTCTTTTCTTTTAATGTGTGACGTAAATAGCATAACTTGGTTTGTAATATTTATTAACAGATGATTTTTTCATCAATAACCAATAAAATTGTTGAACTATAATACTGGGTAGAGCCGAGGTCTAGTCTGGGTCGACTGCCTCGGTGGCGCAGTGGTAGTGTATTTAACTGGCGCGCTGAGGTCCCGAGTTCGATTCCCAGGTCGGAACAAGTATTTGTGTGATTCACAAATGTTGGTTTTCGAGTTTGTGTGTTTCCTATGTATAATATGTAGGTATATATTTAGAAATATATAAGCTATGTATATCAGTTGTCTAGATCCCATAGTACACAAGCTTATAGCTTAGTTTGGGCTTGGTGGCGCTGTGGAATAAGTGTCCCACAATATTTATTTTATGAAGTCGCTCCGACATCGGAACTTTTACTACAAGAACTTAGATACCCTCGCTGACGAAATCAGGGTTCACTTTTGTAAACACAACCATCTATCACCATATCAGGTTTAACATTTCTGTACTAATATTATAAAGAGGAAAGATTTGTATGTAAGTATGTTTGTAACGAATTGGCTTAAAATGTACTATATCGATTTTAAAAATTCTTTCACTGTGTGAATGCTATATTATCACTGATTAATATAGGCTATTTTATTTGCCAAAATGTTTAAAAAATAAATGTCTACCCGTGCGGAGCCGGGACTGGCCCCTAGTAATTAATAAATTGGCTTGCAATAATTAATTTGACAATTTAATATACTAAAAAAAACAGTTTTTAAATTACACCTTATTAAATTATACACATCAATTAACTGTAGTAGATTTTAATTAAGGTGTTAAAAAAGGGCCATTATCTCGGTTTATTTGCGTAGGGCGTTGACTTGGTGGGCATAAATCAACGCTAGACAATGGTAAGGCTAGGGAATTAAAAATGCTCGCGGAGTCTCTGCAAGCTCGCACTGAAATAAAGGACTTAGCGCAATCTTTGCGAATGGTTAATGAATTACTTTTGCTAATTTCACTGCGGGGACTGTATTCAGCATAGATTTGTGGTTGTTTGAATATGCTTAAGTTTTTTTCATAATGTTTTGTTTTCATTAAAAAGAAGAAATAAAAAATTAAAATGTTATATTTTGTGTGTAAACAGGCATAAAACAGAAAAATGCTATTTTTGTATTACTAGTTGACAAATTTTATTTTAACATTAGAAATTAAATTAAATGCAATTGGTACATAAGCAAAACTGGGGACACTTTTCAGCATATACTGACACCGGAATAGCATGTTGCAGCTAACGCGTGACAGCGCTGATTTTAAAAAGTGTCAATATAGATCAACTATCATTTTGAAAATATTTTGGTTTGGACATTTTGGTTTGATATTTATGTTTAAAAAAAAAAAAATATTTTATTTATGTTTAAATCTGTAAAAATTGTTTGGTCTCAAAACATAATAGGTAATCATATTTTTAAAATAAAAGGGAAAGAAAAAAATGTAGTACGAGTAAGTAGGTGCGAATATTATCAGTATTTTTACTATAAAGATGAAAGTTTGTGAGTGCACAGGTTTGTTACTTCTTAAGTTCAAACGGCTGAACCAATTTGGATAAAATTTGGTGCCCAGGTAGATATCACCCTGTATTAACATATAGGATACTTTTTATCACTAAAACAGGTTCTTGTCGGAAACGGGTACGTGAAAACTTTACAACAGTACTATTCCTATTATCTATTAAATACTCAGTGGTCTATAAAATGACCACTCAGTTGATCTTGTGTTGATGATGATCATGAATGATCTTACGTTACTCTACCTTTGCTTACGCTGTGGTCTGTCCTAAGACCGGCCATTTGGCAAGTCAGCTTTTTAAATTGGGGCTAATCCCACCCACATTCCCAACACTGTCACTTTTGTAAACTAGGATCTACAGCTATGACCAAGACCACAAAAGTTACACCGAGCTCGAACGCGGTGAAGTCCCAGGAGAAGTTAGAATGTCTTGGAACCCGCAACGAAATAAATCAGAAGATAATTTGACAAAGTTAGATAAAGAAAATAACGCCTCTTCCCTCCTTTGCAAAGCGGGAGACCTGGAAAGCAACTAGGTGTAAATCCTATAGAAAAAGGGGAAGCACCACGGTAATAGTATATTATGGGTCCTATGTGAGCTATGTTTGATTCCAGTAATATGTATGTGATTCCACTAAATGCACAATTCTGCAACTGCAACATGCAAAATTCACTCCTTATATTATTTGTAAACTGCTTCGCATTTCATATCGCTTGTTTCGCTAAATGCTACACTCGCAAAGTATGCTGTTGAACACTGACAGTAACCCAACCAGCTTAAAAAACTGTAATTTGTAATTAAGATAAGTCAGCTATGCTCAGCTAGCTGAGTTCCTACTGCTAGTGACATGGTAGTCTTTAAACCAAGTTGGAGATCATATGGGCACTTTCAAAAACAGCAGGCAGCCATAACCTTCCCCTAACCGTTTCACCTGGTAATAGGTTCGTAACCAATTACGTGGGACTAAATACCCGCTGCCATCACCTTTAAAACAAGGTATCGCTATTTGTATGTATATTTATCATCTAGCTACTATATAACACGCACTATACTCATCATCATCATCCGAGCGTCTGTCCCAGTTGTATCGAGACGCCCGGGTTCAGCTTTCTTCTCCACTTCGCACGGTCGTCGGGATCCCCTTTAGTGAGACCATTTAATTCCTATAAATACATTAAAAATATTTTTCTTGGGGTATGATGGAGTTTTGAATAATTCCTACGATATGACTTTAACGGGAATTTGAAATATAACGCCACGAAGTAAAAAGCTAAACTGTACATATTTTTATGATGATTAACATAAAAACCTCTTCTTATAATTTTCCTCATCTTATTTATTTTCCAAATACGTCTCTGTATTGAATTAAAGTAACTAAGACAGTATTATGATGTATACTGTGGCGGTTCGCCCTCTGCTGACATTTTAATTAATCATTGCAGATTAAACATGAAATACGGGCCTGATAACAACTCGGAAAGAAATCGCTGCCAACTGCATTTAAAAAGCAGTCATCCATTTTATTTAACCTTATTAATTAATCTTCTTCCACGATAGATATATATTAAAGTGCTTTTATTAAAGCTGCAGAAATAACATAAGAACAACTAAGTAAGCAGATTAGTTGGTAATGCCAGTTTGGCAAGTAGTTACAGCTGTCTTTGGAATTTGGAAACTCCGCGAGAATCCGCCATTTTGGATTCGAGTAATGTCACTTTATTCTTCGAGTTTTTATCAGCAAGTCCTTTCAATTGATACCTACCTATATTGCAACTTTGCATTTAAAGTAACTAGTCCACAGTCTTGGGAGCTGGATTTAGAATTACGTCACACAGCTAATCATGCATTGTCATCCAAATTATACTTGTGGTTAAAATTTCAGTTCAATCGGTTGACGATATCTGCAATATTGCAAAACATTAATTATCAGATGCCTCACTTATCTATCAACGCCAAGCCGAAACCTTTAAACTTTGAAACTTGAAATTTTACAATGTAGGCGCCCACTAAAAAAGGATTTTAAAAAAATCCTTCCTTAAAGGGGTATAATAGGTAGTTAACGGGCAAAGCCGAGGGGCACAGTTAGTACCTACTTATAAAAGGCTACCGTTACTGACTTATCTTTCAACCACACTCAATCTGCTGATTGATCTAGTAGAGTCTGATCTAGTGATAGCGTAACGTAGGCATCCATTACAAATAGAATTTTGAGCTTCCCACAAAAGCTATAGAGTAGGCCTAAAGTTCGTGGCGGGCGAAATTGTTTAGCATAAACTTGGTAGTCATTGGTAAAGAATATTAACGTTAGCTAAGTTCATATCAACACGGCAATGGGCTCACCATATGTTACGTGGGACAAAAATGCTTACGGTGTGTGTGTGTATATATGCCTCTACCACCCCTTCAGGGATAAAGGCCGTGCCGTGTTAAAACTGACAGGAGCAGGTTGTGGCGACCTGCTGTTGAAATTTTTTAAGCCGCCCATAAGACATTGAACCATTTACTGGCAACCGGGACCAAAGGCTTAACGTGCCTTCCAAAGCACGGAAACGCTCGCAAATGTAAATTCCACAAAGTGGTCACCCATCCAAGGGCGGAAAAAATCGTTAACAAAAACCCTCAGCTAGCGGAGTAAGAGCGCTTCATAAAACGTAGACGGTTTTGCATCAATTTGATTTTAAAATTATTATAAAATATTGTTAAACGGAACCTCTTACTAATCTTAATAACTCTAAATGTCGATATCTGACTCCATTTCTGCTATAATTACCATCATGAGTCTATTTTGAGTGAGGAACGATTGACGAAGAATATATATTGTTCAAAAGTAGAGGGTAGAAGGAGTCAGGGTAGGCCGAGACTTACATATGAAGACCACGCGATCTGTCCTCTCTGACTACCCCGTCAGGGATACAGCGTGAAGATAGTTAGTTTTTAGTTTATGAGTCTATTTAGCTGATAAATATCGAGTTACTGGTTTATGGTAATAGAAAGTTAACCTCCTTCTTCATTTAACAATAATAGACTACGAAAACTGTCAATTTTTTCTGTCGGTTCTGTTCTGACGCGATTGCATTTTTGGCCTTGGCCCCCAGGCCTAAGTCTACCACAAAGCAGTACTGCTGCCCGCAGCAAGGGCGTGAGGTGCCTAAATGCATTCCATCTCTTAAAAAAATATAAACCCTAGGTAAATGATCGGATACTAGATTCGCAGCATAATCATAAAGTAAGGTACCGCAGGTTTATAAAACAACTAGTATAGATGTACTTTATTTACTTTAAATCCAATCTAATCAATATAATGTTTTATTATAAGCTTGTATTAAGGTATAGACACCAGGTACCTACTCAAATAATATTTGTAAATACATATATAAACATATATTATATAAGATAAATCACACCCAAAAACAGAATAAATCATCTTAAATACTTTTCATACAAAGATTTGTTCTGTACGAGAATCGAACCCTGAAGACTGAAGGTTGTCTTCAGTCTCACAATTTGGTAGTAGGCACACTACCCATTAAAACTAATACCAGACAAGGAGCTCTACTACAACCTTCGAGAGTATCATCGTGGACGAAGTTCGTCTGCCGACTGAAGTGTCAGAGAGTGGGCGGAGCACTCTGGTGGGCGTTATACCACCTACTCATCGCTCCGCCTACCCACAAACCCGCCCCTTGGAAACGAAAAACTGTGACAGGTGGGCGTGGTATCCTAAAGTATCGTCGTTAAGGATACTTTATCAAGTAATTTGTTACTTTCGATGGCGATTTAAAATTTATTTGTCTAGGCTACTATCTTGATAGGCTTAAATGTTAGTGGTAATTTTGGAATAGTAGCACTTAATAATAATAAAAAAAGACTTTGAAGCTAAGGTCTTTTGTTCAATATGAATACCATTCAAGTAGTTAAGTATGTACTGAGTAAATGAGTATTCGTTTATTCCAAGTTGTCACATTGTTGGAATGATGTACAATATGATTCCATCAAAAAGTAGAGGATTTTGTTTGAACATAGTGTTCAAAAAAACATCACATTTTTCTCATTCTTTATCTTAGCGTATTGAGACTTTAAAATGTTTGTTATCCATTGATGATTTGATTTGGCCCTTTCGAGACTATCGCGGCCCAAGCCAGACTCATCAGCCCACTCACGATCGAGACGGTGAGAAAAAAAACTCTTTCAAAACAAAAAACTATACTTAGGTACAAACACCTTAACTTGGGAGAGCCCAATTAAATTATGAGTTAAGGTGTTTGTAAAATAAAATAAATATCCATCACGCCTTATCCCCGAAGGGGTGGCAGAGGCATATTATATGCCCACTTTTCACCGTGTGGATTCCTGTCCCACGTAATAGGTGGTGAGCCCATTGCCGTGTTGAAATAGACAGACGCAGGTTGTGGCTACCTGCTGTTGAAATTTTTTAAGCCGCCCATAAGGCCTTCAGCCAGGCTTAACGACTGCCATTTTACTGGCAACCGGGACCAACGGCTTAACGTGCCTTCCGAAGCACGGAAACGCTCGCAAATGTAAATGCCACAAAGTGGTCACCCATCCGAGTACCAGCCATAGTGAAAGTTGCGTAACTCAGTGATCGTTTACAGAACACTGAGACCGCGGAGCCACGAGCGCTTCAAGGTGTTTGTAAGTATAGTTTTATGTTTTGAAAGAGTTTTTTTTCTCACCGTCACGATCGTGAGTGGGCTGATGAGTCTGGCTTGGGCCGCGATAGTCTCGAAAGGGTTACAGTTACAATTTAAGATAATCCACTGTTCGACTCTTCGAACAGTGGATTATCTTAAATGTTTGGTAAATATTCAAGTATACCTAGTCAGGTCATAAGTATTGTCACACAGTAAAAACTTTTCTTTTAGAATGCTGGCCTCAAAAAAGTTTATTGAATTCGAATTTCGAATTGTTCATGAAAATAAAAATGTATACTTTTAAAAAATTTACTCATTTTTAAATATGGAGTGGACGCTTAAAGAAGACCGGACTTTTGGCGCAATGATGAGCAGTGACGCACGTTTGTCGTACATTATTTTCAAAAACTAGTGTAAAATTCGTGTTTTTGTGTTTAATAATGGGTTTAAGAGTTCGGAAGTGCATTAGTTAAAGAAAGTGATATATTGCAATGAATAGCGGTGTTGTTTGTGTTAGTGCCAAATTTCCATAGTGAGCTGCAATTAGGGATCCACTGCCTTATTGGAGCATGGACTAGGACCTAGGACTGAGGACTTGACATCGACAAACGACTAGACAGGACTAAAACCAAATAACAAGAAAAAATTAATACTGAAGACTAGGCTGTATGGACTAAGTTTCCTTTGCCTGCCCAAGATGGGAGAAGACAACTAAAAAAAAATAAAGAAGACCGTGTTGCAGTTATTGCGTTGCATCGTTGCGGTTACGCGCCAATTCAAACTTTTGACACACTGAAACATTTGAATATAACCAAAAGATTCGTTTATCGTACCATCAAACGATACAATGAAGACTCTAGTGTAGATGACAAGTCAAGAAGTGGTCGCCCTCTGTCTGTTAGGACTCCAGCAGTGATAAAAGCTGTGAGGGCACGAATTCAAAGAAATTCCAAACGTAAGCAGAAACTGTTGGCCTTTCAGATGGGGTTAAGCAGAACCACGGTGAAAAGGGTGTTAAATGAAGACTTAGGGCTTCGGTCATATCCAAGAAAAACAGGACATCGTTTAAATGTCGTCGTCTAATAGACCTAAGACTGAAGAGATGCCGCGCTTTGTTGAAGCGGTACGCGGGAAAATAATATCGGTAAATTCTTTTTTCGGATGAAAAATAATTTACCGTAGAAGAGAGCTACAACAAACAAAATGATAAGGTGTACGCACACAGTAGTGAAGAAGCAAGCAACCGTATTCCGCGTGTCCAACGAGGTAATTTTCCACCCTCGCTCATGGTACGGTTGGGAGTTTCTATTGGGGCTTAACAGAGGTACATTTTTGTGAGAAAGGTGTAAAAACGAATGCAGTTGTGTATCAAAATGCAGTCCTGACGAACCTTGTGGAACCTGTTTCTCATACCATGTTCAATAACAGGCACTGGGTATTCCAACAAGATTCGGCGCCAGCTTATAGAGCGAAGAGCACACAAGACTGGCTGGCGGCGCGTGAAATCGACTTCATCCGGCACGAAGACTGGCCCTCCTCCAGTCCAGATTTGAGTCCGTTAGATTACAAGATATAGCAACACTTGGAGGAAAAGGCGTGCTCAAAGCCTCATCCCAATTTGGAGTCACTCAAGACATCCTTGATAAAGGCAGCCGCCGATAGTGACGTGGACCTCGTTCTTGCTGCTATAGACGACTGGCCGCGCAGATTGAAGGCCTGTATTCAAAATCACGGAGGATATTTTGAATAAACCTTATTGTCATAAGAATCTATGTTTTGTTAAGTACATTTTGGTATATAAATGGTTACATAATGAATAAACTTGTTTCAATTATTTTATATGACATGTGACAGAATTTATGACCTGACTAGGTAAATAATATTATTTATCTACTCTGATACTATAATACAAAGATTATAAAACTGATAACAAAATTCTTATGACAAACATTACGTACAGGCCAAAAATAATAAAAAAAAAGTTTCATTACGATACAGGTCTTGTATGGACACCTGTATCATAATATAACTTTTTAATCATAACGATACACCTATAGGTACAACCTCCAGCTGGACCAAGGCGGTAAAGCGACGCTCACTGCTGCCCTGCCCGCCTCCGACACCCCGCGCGCGCCCGCTCGCCTCCGTCACACAATAACACGCAGATACGACACTAAAGCATTTACATCTCTCTTATTAAGGCGCAAACATTTGACATTTAAAAAAAAAATTGTTGTTATATATCATTTTATTTGCAATATTGTTTTACGTATGAGAGTAGATAAAGTAGTGTATGATACTGTACATAACTTGGTCTTATAATACTCGTGTGATACTATAAAAAAACTCGCCTACGGCTCGTTTTTTTGAAACACACTTATAAGAACCCTTATTATGCAGCAGTATCATAAACTACTATTAGACTATTTGCTACTTATTTAAGTAATCTTAGATATCTACTTAAACTGTTGATTGATGGCACTTGGTGGAACTTGCTACACATCTTGAACAAAAACACGTATTATATATATACTTAAAAACGTCTCTGTAACGATAAAGGAGAGACGACAGAGAGAAAGATACCACCACAGACTGACGATGTGCCAATCTAACGCACAACGTTCGAAGATTACCTCTAGTCATTGTAAAAAAAGAACGATAACGATGATGAAGCTAACCTGTATCCTCCAGAATGTTAGCTATGTGCATTACATTAAAGGTTGCCTGGAAGAGATTGTTGTTTGCGATAATTTAGAAATGTAAAAACTCGGTAATTTGATTTAAATCTGAAAAAAATCTAAACTATACTATCTTCACGCTGTATCCGTGACGGGGTAGTCAGAGAGGACAGATCCCCAGGCTTCGCGATCCATGCATACTTCTTTCGCGTCAATCGCTTCATACACGCACGTCTGGGTATCCGAGTACATTTCACCTTTCCGTTTTTGAGCAATCTGCTCACGTGGTCTTCATATGTAAAGTCTTGGCCTACCTTGATTCCTTCTACCCTCTACTTTCGCACAATATATATTCTTCGTCAATCGTTCCTCACTCATTCGTTGGACGTGTCCAAACCAACGGAGCACGCCCTTTTCCAGCTTAACGCTGACACTTTCATTCAAACCTGCCATGTTGCGTATCACTTCGTTACGTATTCGGTCGGTCAAAGTTACGCCGCACAATTTTCGAAGTGATCGCATCTCCACCGCATTCAATTTACTTTCATGCATCTGCTGACATACCCAGGTTTCGCTACCGTAAAGCAAAGTTGGCACTTGCACTGCGTTATGAATCGCCAGTCGTGCTTCTTTTACGATGCTTTGTCGCTTCACATTTTTGCTTTTTTTTTCTGGTGGTCCAATAAAGAGTATTATTGTTATTACACAGCTTTACAACGTAACTTTAAGTTGACACGTGTGACACCAACATACGAGACAAATCATCAAGTCTTCTTGGGAGCAAAAAAATCATAATGTCAGGTTTGAATGAATTATATCAATATCATCCGACTGATACCAGATCTATGTAAGAATCAATCAATCCAATCCAATTATTGGAAGTATATCCAATGTTTGACTGCCTCGGTGGCGCAGTCGTAGTGCATGCGACTGAGGTCTCGAGTTCGGACTCAAGACCTCAGTCGCGGCAGTGGCACACAAATATTTGTTTCGGAGTTTGGGTGTTTCTTATGTATAATGTGTTTGTATTTAGAAATATATCAGTATGTTTATTAGTCGTCTATATCCCATAACACAAGCTTATATTAGCTTACTTGGGGCTAAACGGCGGTGTGTATAAAAAAAGTCCCACAATGGGTACCTTTACTTATACGCTCCCTTAATCACCTGTTACGATACTTGTGGGATGAATTTTGGTGGTGACATTTGTATTTCATCACGTTACTACACCAAGGTATGTATTTATAAGAAACATAAGTATTTCTAACTGGAAGAATCTTTTAGATAAGATTTTCAACATCGAATTGCGCTACATTTTCAAAATATTTTATTCAAAGGATTCTTTGAAACATGCCAAACAAGTAATTTGTGAAATTCGAAACACCTTAAAGAGTTAACAAAGCGTTACGTCATGATCACGCCGAGAATGTCTTTGAGAAAATTATTAACATAGCTGTGCCTCCCCAAATAACTCTTACTATCACCCTGAAAGCGCAAGGGTAAGTAGCAAGGGTATTATTTTGTACCTGCCTTACAATAGTAGCGAAATGTTCCTTAGAAATGAATTCATTTAACATTTTTTTACTGAAAGCCAAAATTTTTACAATAAGAGGATATTAAAAAAAACAGTATAATACAACAGATAAACTTAAAATTCCTGCTCTGCAACTGTAAACAACCTTAAAAAACCGGACAAATGCAATTCGGATCCGCCCATCAAGGATTCCGTAAAAATGTGTAGGTACATTATGTTATAAATAACTAACTTTGTCCCCCAGCTTCACGTGTGACATACTTCGCACTTCCGTTGTATCCTACATCTCAAACGCATTAGTTAATTAGTTTTTAAACAACGTATAGCAGTCTAGTTTATTGGCTACCCAAGTTTGCCAATTCTGTCACCAGCGACATTTACTACATATTGATAACAGTTGTCATTAATTTACGTTGTTAAACAGAAGCAGTGTGTATACACTTTAATTAATACTCATTAAAATAAATTAATGTGAACAATTGAATTTGTGCACTAAGTGTTCAAGTTACAGCTAATTTCTCAATCAACATTTTTTTAAATAAGGATTGATGGGTTAACGAATACCATGTTTCTGGCAACCGGGACCCACTCCTTAACATGCCTTCCGAAGGTTTATATCCGAACAAGGACCAGCAATTTATTCAAAATTTATATTAATTCTAGAGGTTATGTGAAATACCTAACTTACAGAAGCGGTAAATTATCTTAAGATACTCGTATACTTACCATGTTACAACCAGGTTTAAGTTACCTCGTGGTAAATAATCTATCTCCCATCCTAAGAATAATATCCGAAACGTCAGCTCCGGTGTATTTAATATCATGTGAGTTATTTGAGAAGCTATTTAATAATGATATAGAAATCTTGCACCGAAATTATGATAACGAATTTGTAAATTGATGAAACAAGCGATGCAGCGCTGAGACAATAGCTTTATTATTAAATCACACTCATCATGGTTTAAAGAATAACCTAGTTCAAGACGCCACTTTGGGAACACTGTTTGTGATACCTGACCGAGAGAACGTAGTGAGAGTTTTCATATCCATGACGGGGTAGTCAAAAAGGACAAATCGCCAGTCTTTGCGATCCTGGCATAGTTATTTCACTTCCTGTAGTTTCATTAATTGGTTCATACATGCGCATCTGGGTATCGAAGTTAACCCTACCGTTTTTAAGCAATCTGTTCACGTGATCTTCGTATGTAAGTTTGGTCTATACAAATTTTTTCTACCCTCTTCTTTCACCATATTCTTTAATATTCTTGGTCAATTGTTCCTTGCTTGTTCATTGGATCTATCCTAATCGACGGTGCATGCAGCTTAATATTGATATTTTTATTCAAACCTGCCACATTACGTGAAACTTTGTTACGTTTTCAGTTAGTAAACAGTATGCCGCACAATTTTTGAAGTAATTGCATATCCAAGTGATCCATAGTTTTAATTTGAAGATGTTCAAGTTTTATATTTTTATTATGGGATTAGATTAAATCGTCGCGCCAACATTCACACTGGATCATAGTATAGAAGGGAGCCCTTTCGATCGCATAATTTTTTTCAGCATAATGAAGTTTGGCGTAACAGTTTGAGCATAAAGTTTTCTCGCATAAATTATGATAACTAGAGTGTTATAAACGCAGAATGGTTTTATTGGCATAACTTTAACTAACTCTAATTTTCTTTATCGTAAGTTTAATCAGCATAAATGTAAAGGGTATAATTGGAATACGCATAAAGATAATATATCATAAAATACAAAGCGCATATTGCTGTTTTGGGCAAAGTCGTAAAAAGGTACGACAACGAGCGAAGCGAGGCGGAATGTTAGGTTAGGTTAGGTTACTAATTGGCATCATGCCAATAAATAAAAAGATTTATAATTGTTATTGTATCATTATTATAAAAGAAGTTATGGGAAAATAAAGTATGCCTAATGATTTATCCTGTTTGAACGTTATGCGAAACGAAGTCCGAGACTACCAGGACTTGAATTGGTCGTGCTAATTAGTGTCTAGCACATAAAACCTTTTAACCCTTTTTGTTACCACCTCACTAAAAAGGCAACGGGTTTAAAATTTCTTCAAAATTTAACATATAAAATAGTCACATTTTATTAAATTTATTCAGCCCTTTAGACCCACCCCAGTGCCGTGCTTCGGAATGCACGTTAAGCCATTGGTCCCGGTTGCCAATAAAATGGCAGTCGTTAAGCCAAGTTGAAGGGCTTATGGGCGGCTTAAAATTTTTCAACAGCAGGTCACCACACCCTGCGCCTGTCCATTTCAACACGGCAATGGGCTCACCACCTGTTACGTGGGACAAAAATGCATATGGTGAAATGTGGGCGTTTAATATGCCTCTGCCTACCCCTTCGAGGATTAAGGCGTGACAATATGTATGTATGTATGAAACGAAGTGTATGGCAAAAAACGTAATGCAGTTTTAAATTATGACTTTTTAATTTATGCAACCCAATACGGACCCAGTATATAAGATGTCCTTACAGTTTCTCTGTAGTAAAATCCCGCATACTCCGAGTACTCATGCACGGGTGAAGGTTGTAGCGATGTTTAGTCATCATCACTTTCCCTGATACGGTAGAATCCCACTGGAATTATAATTTTGAAAGGGACTAATTACTTACCTAGTTCTATTCCCTCAAGGCAACGATAGTTAAAAGTTTTTGATTTACCTCCTCACTCTCCTTGCGCTCTCTCTTACGGAACTCTGTTTATGTATATACTTTGACACCATCCACCTTGTGGTATAAGTTCTCAACTTTTTCGGTTGTTTTCAAAATCTCAGGTTTTCAAATCAGAACACTTTTTTCATCGTTAATCTGGAAAAGGGCGTGCTCCGTTGGTTATACTATTGACGAAGAATATATATTGTGCTAAAGTAGAGGGTAGAAGCAGTCAAGGTAGGCCGAGACTTACATATGAAGACCACGTGAGCAGATTGCTCAAAAACGGAAAAGTCAAAAGTACTCGGATACCAAGACGTGCATGTATTTTTTTTTATTCGGGAAGCAGTCAGTTTACAATATCTTATTGATTATAATTTTTTTTATCATAAAACCATTTACAGAGTTCTCGCATTTTAAAACTAAAAAAAATAAGTAGGTAGTTGTTGTCTCCGTTACTTCTATTTATATACATAAGCCCTTACTTTCAAATAATAATAGTTGATACAGCTTATAATTCTAATAGTTATGATCACATACCTTGAAACCAATTCTCGGCCAATCCATCTCGGATTTTATGTGGCAGCAAGTTAAATAGGTCAAATTCGGGTGAGTTGAGGTTATTGAATAATTTTGAACTCCTATTGTAAAACGATTTTTTTCTGTAAAAAGTACCACTGCGGGGAACATGCAGGAAACCTAGATCTGGATGCCGGCGAGCTCTCGTAGGTACCGCAACAACAATCCGGGACAATAGTTCCGCGGAATCTATCCGACACTGTGCTATTTTTGCTAGAGTGATTATATCTGCTATTTTACATCTCTCTTCAAGAGGAAGTATGTGAGGTCTTACACACCCTGAAATGTAATCTTTATCACTAGTATTGCACTTATACTGTAAATACCTCAAAATCGCTTCTGAATCGATTCTATTCTATTTATATAGATTTGGTATTGTGGATTCCAAATCTGTGAGCAGAGGATTTTTGTTACTTTAATATAATGAAACTGTGAGCTGGCGCATATGATAAATCCCAAGGCTCTGTTGGCTCACAAGGCTATGTTTTCCACGTATGAAGCAATTAACGAATCTACAGGAAGCGAAAGAAGTATACATGGATCGCGATGCCTGCCAATCTGTCCTCTCTGACCCGTCAGGGATACAGCATGAAGATAGTTAGTTAGCTAACACTCTCTTCCCATTATTTTCTTCAACATTCCTTCTCTTAATCTGGATTTTTTTAACTTTTGCTTTCTAGTGTTCCTTATTACTCTCCAGCACATTGACCACTTTTACACTTTTGTTCTACGGATTAGTGCTGCACATTGAATAAGGCACCTTCTAATGGTGACGATCCTCTTTATCTTAGTTTTTCGAACCACTACGGAATTATCAATTTTTTGTTTGCTTTCTTCTTGGATACTATGTCTCTGCATACCACCGTGTATTTTACTAAGTACTAAAGATTCTCTTATATTTTATTTTATTTTTCAATTGCAAGTTTCTCTGCTAATTTAATCTAATTAAAAAGTGTTTAATTTTTTTAAAATTTTATATCATACAGAAATTATCCGATCTTTTAGCATTTCTTTGGTCTTTCTGCTGATGAAACTTTACACCACCGTTCAATCCTGCATTATTTTTAGTTTGCCGAGTATAGTATCTGTTTCTACGTGACTGTAGAATCCTATTTCACTCATTGGTACCTATTGAAAGTTGAGGTGGTCACAACTTTAGCAATTCCAGAAACTCTTTGCCTGTTTCGTTTACTTGTCGACGCTGTCTCACTACTCACCTATCCCTATAGGTCAAATAAGAAGTATATATATATATAGTTACTTCACCTAAAGGTAGAATTGAAAGTAAAAATTCACCCAGCCTTATATCTAATTTCAATAAGGACTAACTTTGTCGGTCACTAACACCAGTCACAACAATTAGTTAAGCCGACAGCTAGTGATGTATGGAAGCTCTATAGGTTTACGATAGCTCGCTTTAACGAACTAGACGGCCAGATGCCCTTAATTGCAATAACAACCGACTGAGTGCAACTCTATAATCCTGTTCATATTAAAAGGATTCTAGAAATGCTTTTCATGTAAGGTGTAGTACAGTTTCTAGAAACGCATTTTTAAACTACAGGTTGTAGTACATTCTCGTGTCTCTTAAATACAAATTAGGAATGGAAAATGTCCATCGGTTTTTTTTTTACTAAAATATATAAGAATGTCTTTGGTGTAAAAAATTAAAATCTTTTAAAATTTTTATCTTACACCTTATTCTACGTTTGTAGAAAAAAACTAAAATGTTGACTATAACTAACTTCAGGGTGTTTAAAAACTACTTTGAATGTAGTTATAAGTTGTGATGAAAACACTTATCAGCTAACTTCAGGGTGTTATTTTTCGTGACGGTCTGCGCCCGCATCGTAATAGTATACTCTTATTAAGCTTTTATTAAATAATGATTAAACAATGAAATAATAATTACATGGTTATTAACAAATTAAAATTTAACATTTTTACAGAAAACAATACAAAAAGAAGGGGACGGGTGGTGGGAATTATTACAAGACTGACAATGATGCCCCGACTAGGTGTCGAAGAATTCCTCCCCATCAAAATCAACCGGTAAGGTTCCCATAAGGCTGGCCGCATTGCCACGTTGTATGGCAATGCTTATTCTCTGAGCGAGAAAGAGGCCAGCCCTATGGTCACGAGAAGAATCGACCAGTCGCTTTGCGATATCACTATACAGTGAACGAGCACTTGGGCCCCACGAGCCCAGTGTCTCGACTCCAAACGGCTCAAAAATATAATTACCTATTAAATTATTATATTTGCGCCGCTTGAGAGTCTCGGCGGATGCAGCAGCAGCACAAGCGCAACTCGCCGTGCTATGAAGATGAGAAGGAGCCAGGGTGTCAACACAAGTTGCATCCCAAACTAATGGCTTTCCCATCTTCCATGGCACCAATGACATACCGTCTGGCCTCTTGCCATCGTCACGCGCCAAACCATTAGGTTCTAGAACGGCTGGAACACCGGCGGTGACAAGAGCCCGACGGATAATGTCATTAAGGTATGCATGACGTGACCTGCGACCTGCACTCCTGCTGCATGAGAGACCGTGATGCCCAAGGCTGTCGACTACTTCACCACATTGACAGCAATGCGGAGAAACGCAGGGAGCACCTAAACGAAGACAGACAGCAATTCTGAATGTAGTGTCGTCCAACATAGTACCTATGTTGGGCGATGGAAGAGCCTGAAGCCAAACACCTGACTCCCATTCTCCCACAGCCAATAGGCGAGCACGTTCTGCAACATTCGAACACGTGTTCAATAAATTTTTTCTAACCTCGTTGCAGAGAGGCCTATCCCACTGCCTCTGGGAGCACGGGTTGGTCGGTAAAACAGTATCTGGGCACTTAAGTTTCCAAACATTTATGGCTTCAATCTTGCCTGGCACTTCAGAATTGACCAGTGTAGGAATTAAAATTTTCCTGGTCAATTCATCAGTGCCGTGTACTGAAGACAAAAATGCAGGTAAACTTATATCAGAGATGTTACGAACACCGAGGCCGCCCCAGCGTATTGGTAAAGACGCTTGGAGCCACGCTCGGTCGTCCAAATCTGCATTCAAAATTTTGGAAAGCGTGGTATGAATAATTTTGTCCATATTTTCCAAAAACGGTCGGATGTTTAAAAAATTGAGATGAGCGAAGGGCATGAGTTAATTTTGGGACGAAAAGACAATACCGAATAATTGTAAAGGCTGATTGTATATTTATTTGAAGGAGTCGATCCGAAACTTCACAAAAATTTTTGATCTTTTCCTCAATGAAAGATTCATAGGCATCTTCTAGAACGGGAGACCCTAGGAGGCGTAGAGAACAATTCTGAAGGATTTTCAAATTTGGAGCCAAAACATTGAATTTTGAAATAGTAGAAACACTATCAATATAGTCATTTAGAAAAATTTCACACTTTGAAGGATTCAGATCCAAACCAATTAATTTAAATTTATCTTTTATCAATGCCAAATCTCTGAAAACTGTGTCTACATCTCCTCCTAAAGTGCCGTCATCTAAATATTATATTTCCATAACGCGCCAAAAGAAGTAAAACTTCAACAAATTTATTGTGATCAAAGACACTGTGTTGTTATTCTAAACATTCATCCTACTATCTTGTTTGTTAAACCCACCAACGATCTACATTTGTGCCAAACAAAATTTTAAAGAATACTCGTAGTTTGTTTAAGTCTGTAAACTATTTACTGTTGTCTTCTACTTGCGGACTATTATTATTACTACTTAATAGCTGCGGATAGATGTACGGACGGACATGGCGAAATTAAACACGTTACACCATTAGAATTTTGTCTCACATAAAAAATCCGGTAGTGAGATCGTTGTTTTATTGTTTATAGTCAGGCGCAATTTGTGGCTATCCGCCGTTGAAATTTTTATAATGCCTTTAGCTGGGTATAACGACTGCCATGTTACTAGCAACTAGGACCATCGGTTTCAATTATATCCAAAGCACGAAAACGCCCCTAAATGGAAAGGATACAAAGCGGTCACTCTTCACAGAACCAGCCATATCGTAAGACTCCGTGATATTTTCAGAATACTGAGTTGGCGGAGCTGCGAACGCTCATATTCTACAATATTATAATGTGTATACCTAAAATGCCTCCTATTTCAAGAAAGGTAGTACCTAAGTTGTGTTCGTCGACCCGTGTGACGACATTAGCTCTGCGTCGTGCGATAAACAAATTCAAACGGCCCGTCTGCTGCCATCCCGAAATCCATCTGTTGTCCCAAAATTAATTAATGCCCACTTTATACCAAGCACAATACAGATGTGGATACATTTCAAACGCATTCATTTCAACTTACTTAATTTTAGTGATAAATTTACAGCGCTTCCCAAAAAATATAATTACTTAATTACCTATACGACTATCATCCGTAAAACTGTTTTATGTTTACAAGTTACATGTTTTTTTGTAACTTTTCAAAATATTGATTACAATAAATTATAAATTAGTAAGTATGATGAATAATAATAAGAGTATTTTACCTAACTAAAGTACTAAACTAAATCGAAACACAGTTACTTTTTAAGATTCATATGCATACATTGGTACCAGTTGTCTATTCCTGGACATGCAGAAGGCCTTCAACTGTGTTCCTTGAGCTATGATCTGATGGGCACTGCGATCCAAAGGGGTTCCGAGGGCTTATATTGACATTATCCAAGACATGTACCGCGATTCCGTTTCCGTGGTTCGGACCACTGTTGGCGACGCGAAACCCTTCCCCATCAGCGTCAGGGTACACCATGGTTCTGTCCTTAGTCCGTTCTTGTTCAGCGTGATATTAGACGTGACGTTAGACAGAATCAGGGACTCACATAAGCAGCCTCCATAGTTGCTCAAGTATGCTGATGATATCGCGCTTACAGACGCGGACAGGGGCAGGTTGGTACGAGGTGTGAAAGCGTGGAAGGAGACGCTCGAGAACGGCGGTCTGAAACTTAATGTGGCGAAGACCGAGTAATTGGTATTAAACTCTACGGATTCCACATCCATTCGCATAGGCGATGATTTGGTCGATGGCACGGACCAGATTAAATACTTAGGGTCTGTATTTCACGCGTCCAGTGACATATATTGCGACTTCAAGACACGCATTGCTGCCGCGTGGTCCAAGTGGCGGGAGATGACTGGTGTCATTTGTGACCCAAAAATGTCGGTCATATTGAAGGGACAGGTCTATAAAACCATCATTAGGCCTCTTTTTACATGGCAGTGAGGCGTGGCCACTACTGGAGCAACTCAAGCAGGAGCAGCGTGTCACGGAAATGAAGATGCTGCGGTGAATGAGTAGAGTCACGCAGGGAACCGCGTGAGAAACTCTCACGTCCGCGACAGTGACGATCGTGAAATCCATGACAGACTCGAAGTCCGTGACATAGCAGATAAGCTGCAAGAGTGTCGCATTTGCTGGTATGGTTAATGTTGCAGCAACCGTGTCGGGCTACGTGGGAAACAAATGTCTGGCCATGTTGGCCCGACTAACTTGTCCCGGGATAGATAGGAACCGTGAAGTTTTAGATGGTTCGAGTCCGGCATAACATTCTTGGGAATTCCACATGTTAATAAAACCCTTTCTTTTCCATGCATATGAGTAATATAAGATCGAATCTACATCAGCCAAGATCCCTCTGATAATCTAAACTTGGTAGGGGCGCTTTTTTTTGAAAAAAAATTGTTCGGTCATAGGACGAAGTTAAGAAAAAGCGAAGTAAAAAATAGTATTAAAAAAGAAACATGTGTCGAGGTTAAATAATAAAAAAAACTGGGACAGAGAAAACGAGAGTGTGTGTTGCGCACACGGCTGTGCACTGACTTGGTCGTGTGCTTATTGGCTCGATACACACACGCATACATACACAGAATAATATTAAATCGCTCTACTCATCGCTAAGCAGCGTTAAAAAACTCCGTTCCAAAAAACAATTCTAATAATTCGACTCCGTATACTTTATATCTTTTGTCTACTATACCTTTGATAGGGTTTACTGGTACAGTTCTTAGTAATATTCATAGTAATTGTCAGTATGTTGGATGTTGTTATACCTATCTTGTATTATATTTGTACGCACACATACATTAACACCACCATCAGTAATATTCTCAAGTTCCGCTAGCATATGTTATCATTGATCAGTGGGCTAATTGTGCGTTAATCAGCCGTTAATTACCGGGTCGGGGGGACGTCATTATGCGAACACAGTCAGTGCAATCAATATCCTACTGTCAAGTGCAACTTGGTCTAATTTGTCCCAGGTTTATAAGGGTGATTATCTACATCCGTATCTGTTAGTTAAATTTAAAAAATGTTGTTTCTACTCTTTTAGGGACTTTCTTGTAGTGTTTTATGAGAGTGACTTGATCCGATGTTTGAGAGCTTTGCCACCCTTAGGCCCGGCCATAACCACGTGTCTGAACAGTTGCCGTGCGTCAAGCTAATGTATAAAACGTTATACAATGCATGTCGCAATTAAATTTACCGATCGTTTGTCGGAAGCTTAGCCGACTAAAGTGGAATTTCTGGATTTGGCAAAGGAATCTGGTTCAATAGCACTCGATCTTATGAAAAAATTGTATTATTAGCCTGCATACTTTGTGACCAACATGAATACAAATATTTTCATTTCATTTGGATTCACCCAAGTATTCTGCTAGTATTAAAGTAAGTCTTTTATGTCTGAACCGTAAGAGCTCGTGCACATTAGAAGAAATTTGCGCACGTGTCTACCAGAATTTCTTATACGAAGTTTGAATCCTACACATATGGTTAGCTACACATCGTATCCTGCACTCTGTGGATGTTTCTCCGCTTCACTATGTATATCTACACATTTTGATTGAACTAAATAATATAAATAGTAAAACCAACCATATTCCTCAAAGATACAAAAATAGGAAAAGGCTGTAGGGACATAGGTTTACAGTGTCAGCAATTATGTATGCGCTCGATTATGCACAATCTCGCGTTAGTCACGGGACTGTCGGGCTACAAGTTGGTATGGTGCAAGGCTTGCAGTAGATCCAATAATTATACCTTTGACCTAGAACTGCATCTCTTTTATTTGACCCGAACCCGTATCTCAACATTGGTGACTCTAGACAATGGACACCTAGCCTACTCTACAAAGTCGTGTGAAAGCACGCGTCACCATCGCAGCAACGTGACCGGCGGATGCGATGCGTGGCAACCATGAATTTACCTAAAGGTGAGTCCATGGGTGACAACTCGCCCTGTTCGTCGTGACTAACAGGGCCACCGCTACCAGTCTAACCCACCGACCTAACCTGAGCTTATTGTGAGAAGTTTATTGTTTAATGATCTGCCAACAAGAGTGATTATCAAGTGACTACTCATCATGGCTGCATTGTTAGCAAAATTCTAGAGCGACCAAAGCAGACCATCGGAAACGAATACGAGCGGAGCGACATGGAATTTTCGGGGTGAGACACAGCATTACTACTTGGGAGCGTGGCTATTTCCACCCAATACAAAAATTACAGCACACTCGAGGATGAACACGGATGGCTGGAGGCCAAGACGGTGGCACTCTATCATAAAGTGCACGCGTCGTAATGGTGCATTACATGTCCACATGTATGGCAAATATCGCTCCAGTGTTAGATGGCGCAACGTAAGGCAGCCAGAACTATTCGGTCCATTGCTCATTGTAAACTATTGGTGAACTTCGCTAGCAGATACTCAATCCAAAATCGCAAATTAGTTTTTTCGTATGTACAGCTTTAGCAAAACAAATATACACATTTTTATTGAAACAATTTTATGAAGATTATAAAATCATAAATACAATTATGATTATGTTGTTTTGCCATAATTTAAAATGGTGTGATGGTATTGGTATTCATATTTCATGCAATTATTTAAAGTAGAAATAGAAATAGTCTGTTGGTACATCATTTATGACTGTACGACTCTGTGTAGAGCAATGTTTGATAATATCAGCGTTTTGTTTCATTCATTGTGATGTACGTTTTATATTATTGATTGTAACTGTGAATAATTAGAACTTGATTTTTTAGTTTACATGTACCTAGTCAGGTCATAAGTATTGTCACACAGTAAAAACTTTTCTTTTAGAATGCTGGCCACATAAAAGTTTATTGAATTCGAATTTCGAATTGTTCATGAAAATATAAATGGATACTTTTTAGAATTTTACTCATTTTTAAATATTGAGTGGACGCTTAAAGAAGACCGTGTTGCAGATATTGCGTTGCATCGTTGCGGTTACGCGCCAATTCAAAAATTATGACATACTGAAAAATTTGAATATAATCCAAAAGATTCGTTTGTCGTACCATCAAACAAAACAATGAAGACTCTAGTGTAGATGACAGGTCAAGAAGTGGCCGCCCTCGGTCTGTTAGGACTCCAGCAGTGATAAAAGCTGTGAAGGCGCGAATTCAAAGAAATCCTAAACGTAAGCAGAAACTGTTGGCCATTCAGATGGGGTTAAGCAGAACCACGGTGAAAAGGGTGTTAAATGAAGACTTAGGGCTTCGGTCATATCGAAGAAAAACAGGACATCGTTTAAATGCTCGTCTAATGGACCTGAGACTGAAGAGATGCCGCGCTTTGTTGAAGCGGTACGCGGGAAAAAATATCGGGAAATTCTCAAAAAAAATTACCGTAGAATAGAGCTACAACAAACAAAATGATAAAGTGTACACACACAGTAGTGAAGAAGCGAGCAACTGTATTCCGCGTGTCCAACGAGGTCATTTTCCACCCTCGCTCATGGTATGGTTGGGAGTTTCTTATTGGGGCTTAACAGAGGTACATTTTTGTGAGAAAGGTGTAAAAACGAATGCAGTTGTGTATCAAAATACAGTCCTGACGAACCTTGTGGAACATGTTTCCATGTTCAATAACAGGCACTGGGTATTCCAACAAGATGCGAAGAGCACACAAGACTGGCTGGCGGCGCGTGAAATCGACTTCATCCGGCACGAAGACTGGCCCTCCTCCAGTCCAGATTTGAGTCCGTTAGATTACAAGATATGGCAACACTTGGAGGAAAAGGCGTGCTCAAAGCCTCATCCCAATTTGGAGTCACTCAAGACATCCTTGATTAAGGCAGCCGCCGATATTGACATGGACCTCGTTCGTGCTGTGATAGACGACTGGCCGCGCAGATTGAAGGCCTGGATTCAAAATCACGGAGGTCATTTTGAATAAACTTTATTGTAATAAGAATCTATGTTTTGTTAAGCTCATTTTGGTATATAAATAGTTACATAATGAATAAACTTGTTTCAATTATTTTATATTAAACATGTGACAGAATTTATGACCTGACTAGGTATTTGTTTTATAAGTCATTCTGTATTTTTTTCTTTTTTTAAAGGGGGGAAAAGATGTAGGGACTAACTGCAAGCACACTTTACACCAGCAGTCCTTTCCTCGCACATAATGGGTTAGGTCGTTTCATATCGTATAGTTATTGATGCAATAATATGTGTTATTGGTACCAGACAAATAAGAAAAGAAAGGGAAGGCAGAGGTTCACTAAACGCTGACAATTCATTGTATGCAATTTCGTCCTACCTAACAGGAGGTGAGTCCATTGCCGTGTTGAAGAGGACAAACGCAGGTTGTGGCGATCTGCTATTAAAATTTTTCAACTTGGCTTAACGACTGCCATGTTACTGGGTAACCGGTACTAACAGCTTAACGTGCCTTTAAAAGCACGGAAACGCTCTTAAACCACAAAGCGGTCACCCGTCCGATAACCAGTCATGGCGAATGGTACTTAATGCAGTGATCGTTTACAGTGCAATCTCTACTACTACGTAGTATTCAACTACTACGTAGTAGAGATTGCTCCATCGAAGCGCACGTGGCCCCGCGGACTCAGTGTTCTGTAAACGGTCACTGCGTTATGCAACTTTAGCTATAGCTGGTCCTAGTATGGGACCACTTTGTGGCATTTATATTTGCGAGCGTTTCCGTGCTTCGGAAGGCACGTTAAACCGTTAGTCCCGGTTAAGCCAAGTTGAAGGCCATATGGGCGGCTTGAAAAATTCAACAACCGTAGCCACAGCCTGCGCCTCTCCATTTCAACACGGCAATGGCCTCACCATCTGTTAACTGGGACAAAATGCGGTGAAATGTGGGCGTTTAATATGCCTATGCCTACCCCTTCGGGGTTAAAGGCGTGACAATCTGTATGTATTGAGATATTAAAAGATTGATGAAAGTTATTAATTAATTTGTACCAATATAAAATTAGTCGTCATTTTTAAGGCGCCATATCCAGTCTCGTATGAACCAAGCGGTCATATTTCACTTTAATAGAAAATAATAATAAACCAATATTCGGTTTCGAAACGATATCAAATATACTCGCATACTCATTCAATGATGCGTATTAGTCCTACAATCATGTCAATTCATTACCGTAGTCCGTGTGCGTCATGTGACCCGGGGATCATAGCCAGGGATCGTCATTTACCGTCAATCGTGCCTAACATTCCGTCTGATTACCGAATACCGATGTAATTGTGCATTAATTACACAGAAACGAGTGTTTGCATACGAAACACTATGGACAAGTTACGGTCGCTTACATTTTTACGTACTTACATGAATATTGTTTAGTATCCTAACTTCTTTATCCAAACTTAAGGTAATTTTGTTTTTTAAATGAGGACAATTTTTAGTCTTATGAGCGCTATTGGCTCAGATAGCAATTTTTAAGCTATTGCATAGTTTTTATCGCGGGCTTTGAGTGGGCTTTAATCAAGAAAATCCGTAAGGAAAAAAACCTTAGACGAAGGTCGAGACGAGGTCACACGAAGTTCATCGAGCATGGCCGAGCGTTGGCTTAACGTGTATGTACATATATTACTCGTATATGGTACGATTGTACGAAGCTCGCACGGATCGAGACGTGATGATAGTGGGAGTGAGGGGTGAGGGTGAGGGTGAGGGTGAAGTTGAGGGTGAGGTTGAGGGTGAGGGTGAGGGTGAGGGTGAGGGTGAGGGTGAGGGTGAGGGTGAGGGTGAGGGTGAGGGTGAGGGTGAGGGTGAGGGTGAGGGTGAGGGTGAGGGTGAGGGTGAGGGTGAGGGTGAGGGTGAGGGTGAGGGTGAGGGTGAGGGTGAGGGTGAGGGTGAGGGTGAGGGTGAGGGTGAGGGTGAGGGTGAGGGTGAGGGTGAGGGTGAGGGTGAGGGTGAGGGTGAGGGTGAGGGTGAGGGTGAGGGTGAGGGTGAGGGTGAGGGTGAGGGTGAGGGTGTGGGTGAGGGTGAGGGTGAGGGTGAGGGTGAGGGTGAGGGCGAGGGCGAGGGCGAGGGCGAGGGCGAGGGTGAGGGTGAGGGTGAGGGTGAGGGTGAGGGTGAGGGTGAGGGTGAGGGTGAGGGTGAGGGTGTGGGTGAGGGTGAGGGTGAGGGTGAGGGTGAGGGTGAGGGTGAGGGTGAGGGTGAGGGTGAGGGTGAGGGTGAGGGTGAGGGTGAGGGTGATGGTGAGGGTGAGGGTGAGGGTGAGGGTGAGGGTGAGGGTGCGGGTGAGGGTGAGTGTGAGGGTGAGGGTGAGGGTGAGGGTGCGGGTGAGGGTGAGTGTGAGGGTGAGGGTGAGGGTGAGGGTGAGGGTGATGGTGAGGGTGAGGGTGAGGGTGAGGGTGAGGGTGAGGGTGAGGGTGAGGGTTAGGGTGAGGGTGAGGGTGAGGGTGAGGGTGAGGGTGAGGGTGAGGGTGAGGGTGAGGGTGAGGGTGAGGGTGAGGGTGAGGGTGAGGGTGAGGGTGAGGGTGAGGGTGAGGGTGAGGGTGAGGGTGAGGGTGAGGGTGAAGGAGAGGGTGAGGGTGAGGGTGAGAGTGTTTTTTTTGTTTTTTTTAGTGTAACTTGAATTAATATCAAAGAAAAACATAGGAATGCTATGCAATTTTTTTTTTCGTGTAACTTATTATACTTACTCTCACGGCAAAAGACTTAGATAGACAAAGCTTAGTTTTAGGAACCTTTTTTAAAAATATTTTTCAGTCGCTTACTTTCATAAATAATTTGGTTTAGTACCATAATGCTTTTAACGTTTAATCTCATCCACCTTAATCCCTCAGCATAGCCAAAAATATGAACTAGTAGAGCTATAAAAAACTGTAATAAAGCGATAACGGAGCGAAACGTGCGAATAAACGTGGTTACGGTCGTAAAACTGTCGAATTGAATGGACGACGCAGTTGAACGAGCCGCGTTCATACGTGAAACAAACAAGACAACACGTTTTCTTTTCATTGTGATCAAATTGAACGGAAAATAATGTCCAAATATATCAAACGCACTTTGAACGTTGAAAGCAGACACTTCTTCATCTTAGGAGTTTTCCCAGTTGCTTCCAAATCTTACCCTTACCTAAAGCCTTGGGTCCACTACTTTAATAATAGCTGCTAGGAGCGGCTATCGTTTGTCTTTTAATTTTCAGTATTGTAAGGAGCGACTGACGTCTGACCTCCCAACCCCGTAACCCCTGTGTGGTTGTCTCGTCCGTCAATCAGCAGGTGCACCGTTAGCAGGTCAAGTCGCTTGGACCACGGAGGTCGTGGTGAAGCCCTTTACGTCGAAAGCAGATTATTAGTACTTATAATAATAGTTTGTAAGTCTGTATGTTTGTTACGTCTACACGCTTAAATGGGTCTCCCTACCGATCATTACTTTACTGGATGCGAAACGTGACTAGTGCTTGGACGACGCCACCAAGAGCTGCTCGTAGAATTAAGTATGTTGTGGTGAAATGGTGGCGTCACGAGGAAGTACCGGTTATGAAATAATGCATCCAGAGTAGCTTTGAAGTCCGTGACACTGCGTACCAGCTGCAAATCGACTTAGTTGGTATAAAAAATTGAACTGCAAACTTGGGGAACTAATTTCTGGTAATATCACCTCTGCCAGGTAGCAGCATGATGGCCAGATCCAAAATGTTTGACGTGGCGAAAGATATCATTAGTGCCTTTGGCCTCACTACAAGGGGTAAGACCAGAGCAGAGAGAGAAGAGTATGTAAACGAACCTAAACCGCCTTAGTATAGTCATTGAATGCGGCCGGATTGGTGTTCATATAACTAGTGGCTCTGTGAACCATAGACTTCGGAGTAATTTTCTTATTCATTTATCAATAAAAAAATCAATAATACTTTTTTTTCGTTTTGAGCGCTCTTGCCAGCCACTACGGGACTATTTCCCCACCCCTGCATCCATTTCCCCCCTGATCGAAAAACCCCCTCGCTAAAAGTTGTTGCCTACATAAAGGATCATCAATGCCAAGTTGCATGCAAATCCGATGAAAAATGCTACCTGTAGACTGAATGGACGGACGAACGGTCGGACATCAATAGCATTTTTCCCGTACCAGTGGAGTTAAAACGGAGACTTTCGTCGGCTCGCTTCGCTCGCCTTCTCAGTCAATAAATATATATCTGTGTAGATAGGAAGATTGAGCTATTAGTCATACTTGCCATATATTTGAGGTCATATGAACGTGGCGTAAAATCAGGTGCGGTCTCGACGGCGTTCGCATTAATAATGATAAATTTCACGTCATTAATTCGGTAGGATTAGTCGCGGGGCCGAGTGCGCGCCTCCGATAACCAAATATTAACTCAATTAGTGCAGAAACGTGGGCCTCGCATTCAAATGCCTGCTAATCCTACCCCTTTGATATCCCAGGACTGACGGTATTACATGTAGACCGCGGAGAATAGACTTGTGAAAATAGCGGTTTAAGGCTAGGACATACTCGTACTATGGTCATTTACTAGCAGTTGCCGGAGCTTTTTTCGTAAAGAAGATGTAAAATTTAATGTGTAATCCAAATTGGTTCAAAAGAAAGCTTAAAAAATAGTGGAAAAATTTTACACTCTAATTATTTTTAATATATTTGACCCAGATAAACAAATAAACTTACAGGCAAGCTTAGGAAATGGTTGATTTTAATAATTAGCTCATTACGTAAAGTCGTGCAACTGCTAATAATTAAGTTCTAAGCATAGTATAATTGTAATCACCATTCGTTTATGTCATACTTGCAATATGGCGTTTATTTATTTTTACACTGCTATGGTGGCAGATAGGCATACCTTACATGATCGAAAGTGATCACCGTAGCCTATAGGAATTAACATCACCAAATACAGGCATTACGTTCTTTTCCTAGTTCCTCACATTATCTTCTGATTAATTTCGTTGCGGGTTCCAAGACATTCTAACTTCTCCTGGGACTTCATCGAGATCGAGCTCGGTGTAACTTTTCTAGTGTTTTGATCATTGCTGTAGATCCTGGTTTTCAGGAGTCACAGTAATGGGAATGCGGGGGGGATTAGTATCACCAAATACAACTTCATGTCTTTTAAAACATAAAAAGATCTTCTAAATGTGAATACCACATACGGTCACCCATCTCTGGACTGACCGTAGCCTAAGATGTTTAACACAATGATCGTTTACAGAGCACTGAGCCAGCAGTGCTACGAGCGCTTCATTAGTCACGTGGATATAACATTAATCCAATTAATGCCACCCGATCGTAATGACAAATGCATAGTTAGCAATGACAGATTGCTAATACTCAGCTAACGATGCAAAAGCCACTGTTAGTATGACGTCATGACGTAAAACATTTATCATAGACATAGACACATGTTAGAAACTAAAAGTTGTTGCAGTCGAATATAAAGGTACTCGTATAGGTATCTGTAGTAAACTATACAACAAGGTTTAACAATTTATTATTTTAAAACGGTAATGGTCATATATTTATACAAACATATTTTTACTATTTTATATATGAACAGAGCCGAATGATGCTGTTGATTCTTTACTTACCTTATTATATGCTAATAATATGTTGATACTTTAATATTACACTGACTACATATGAGTTTGGGGCACTCTTTTCAAAGAAAAAATATGTGTGTGTAACTGTGTGATAGTCATGTCACTTCTTATCTGTGTACTCTGGGTACACAGGTAAGAAGTGAAACTACTTTACGACATTAGTTTAAAGCTATAAAATTTCTCTCATACGTCGAAAAAGAAGTTTGTTTACATGTTTACCAATAATTATGGTAAATTAAGACTGAAATATGTCATACCTGAATTAATTAATAAGCTTCCCGATAAACTAAAAAAAGAGTTAACAAAAAAGAATATCAAATACAAACAAAAAAAATATTTCTTAGATCAATCAAGGAGTAGTGACTACAATCTTTAGTCATATTTTTCGTTTAGTATTTTTGTTAACATTAACACAAAAAGAGAACATGCTGTACTTTTTTATTGTACTGTTGGAATGAACAGACAAAGGACAGTAAGAGAGTGCGCGATCTTTTGTTATTTACCCACATCATAGGAATATTTTGTTGAATATATTGGGTCTGACCTTCACGGAAGTGTGTGGCGGTTAGTAAGTCGTAGTTTAAAATGTACTCTTATAATTGTTATGAAGATTTTTGTATGAACCAACACGACATGTGATTGCTTGTGTATGTTTATATAATATATGTAGTAACATTAAACTATATTACTAGTAGTACCTAATACCTCAATGTGTAGTAACAAATAATTCAGAAACAAATGTTAAAATACCTGCAGTGTACGGTGAAACCTGGAAGGGTTTATGTTTACACTGTAAATGTTTATATATGTTATCGTATCTAAGTAAATAAAAAAAGAGAAAATTCTGTGACTCAAACCAACCTTTTTTGAAATTCTTGTTGTTTGAAATTCAATTTCACCACTTTCGGCATGTTACTTCAAGGACGAAAACCGTTCAGTAACTGGAGCAAACCAAACCATTTCTTAAAACAGACGTCATAAACGAGAGCGAAAGATAATCATTATGGTAGCATATAAAACATCAACCCAATGATTTACAATAAAGCTCTTTTCATCGTTTTAAGACTTTCAATGCTTGCGTAGTGAGCCATGAACAAACTTAATCCAATCCACGATTCAAACCGAGTAAAGACGACGTCTCAAACAAATTATTTGACATAATATCGTTAATTAGAAACCCTCTTTTGTTACCGAGGGTTGGATAATTAGGTTCGGATGTTCTGAATGGGCCCTTTTTCTGCTCGTTACAGCTGAAACAAAGGGGCCAAAGAAGTAAACAGGCTGAATTGAGACGCGGATTTGCATTAGTAGGCACTGACAAAAGAGTTTGACTTTAATTTTCTTACAATGTTGGTTTACGAGTGCGTTTGTACCTTTGCAGTTAAATTGATTCATTTCAATTTGGATTATTACAATTAAAACATGACATAATGGAAACAGGCTGTAGACTCGAGAAATAAGTTAGCTAACTTAAACTTAACTAATTATAATGAATTTACTTTCAAAAAATTTCATGTAATTGAAATTTCTTCTTCTTAGTCGGTCACTCTTGTCAGAGTAGTCGTGGCTGTTGATGAGCAGGGCTGCGGTTCGCCGTCACCACTTGCTTTCATGGCTGATGCATGCTGCGCTATCTGCCTCCACTTTTGGCGGTTTTCGGCACTGCGAGAACATTGTACTGCGGTCGACTGTGTAGCAGTTTTAATGAGATCCATCCAACGGGTAGGGGACCGACCCCGTGACCTCGTTCCCTCCACACGGCCTTGTACCACTAGTTTTTCTATTGAACTCTCGTTTCTGAAGATGTGTCCATAAAACTTCAGTATTCGTAGCTGCACAATCGACGATAATCTATCCTTTATATGAAGTTCTTTCAGGATAGAATTGTTGGTGAGGAAGGCCGTCCAAGGTATTTTTAAGAGACGTCTCCAGCACCACATCTCCAGGGTATCAATTTTCCGGCGATCCTGTAGTTTGAGTGACCAGGTTTCGGCTCCGTAAAGAAAAATTGGAAACACCAGGCACTTCATTAGGCGAACTTTTGTGTTCTTCGTTATTCTTTTGTCCTTCCAAATCTTTCCCAATCGCTCCACCGCCGATCTAGTGATGGCACATCGTCGCCTGATCTCATCCTCGCATCCTCCAGCGTTCGAGATAGTGGAACCCAGGTAGATATGTTGTTGTACCACCTCACAGTTGGCTATGCGTATATCCGTAGGATATAGTTTAGCTCGATCCACCACCATTACCTTTGTCTTGTCTCTATTTAAGGCAAGACCAAATTGGAGACTAGTATTTTCTAAACGAGTCAAGAGTTCCTCCAAATCCTCTTTTGATGTAGCCACAAGAGTGGTATCATCAGCGTGTCGCAAATTACTTATCACGCGACCACCGACTGAAACACCCCCACCCCACCCATCCAAGACAATGCGAATTATATACTCAGTGTAGATGTTGAATAAAAGGGCGATAATATACACCCCTGGCGAACACCAGACTCTGTCTTGAAGGTACCCGAAGATACATCGTCCACTCGTACTACTGCCGTACCGTCTTCGTAGCGTCGCTGAAGCAACGATATTAAATGTTGTGGTACTCCCATCTCTAGCAGGACTCTCCAGAGACGCTCCCATATAGCAATTGAAATTTAAAGCAAACAAATATTCTTTATTATAGCAAATTTTTTAAATAAACGCAAACTATTGAAAATTATTAAAAATCGTCTAAACTAATATTATAAAGAGAAAAGATTTGTAAGTTTGTTTGTAATGTATAGGCTCAGAAACTACTGGGCAGATTTTAAAAAATCTTTCACCATTAGAAAGCTACATTCTTTGTGAGTAACATAGGCTATATTGGATTTTCAAAAAGTTTAGGGTTCCGTACGACATCTCGAATAGGAAGATTTCACCACGCGAGCGAATCTGCGCCATCTGTTAATAATAAATAAATAAAAATTCAAGCCTATTTTGACGGACACACTCAAATCTATGAGCCAACTTAATGCTGCCGAAGCAATTTTTGTGACTTGTTTTTTCAGAAAAACTACAGGAAAAATGGAATAAACACCAGGATACCTGTGTAGCTATCAATTACCCTATTATGTTATATTATATTATATTACTAGTGGACGCCCGCGGCTTCGCTCGCGTAGAGAGTTTTGCCGTTCCCGTTGCCCACAGGAACTTGTTCCCGGGATAAAAAGTAGCCTATGTGTTATTCTGATGTGTAAGCTATATATTGTAAAGTTTCATTAAACTCCATTCAGTAGTTTTTACGTGAAAGAGTAACAATTATCCATACAAACTTTCACATTTATAATATAATAGCTGACCCGCGCAACTTCGTTAGCGCCACATAAGAGAAACAGACAAAGAAAGAGACATTAGTTTAAGAGGGTATAGAGGAATACTTATTTATGAGTTTCTTCGTCTGAATAATATACACGCGGGCGAAACTGCTTGAACTGAATATCCTGTGCGAGACATTTCCTGAATTATTACATGGGGTACCTACCTACTTTATATCGAGATATAGAGTTTTTTGTGTACTAACGACTTCACGTTAGCGGAGTCGCGGGCATCAATTTTCGGAAATGTTATACCGATATGCCGATTTTCATCAAAATTTGATTAAATAACAAACGTCCAAACGTCCAAATATTATAGAATTTTTAATTTTTTATTATTTATATAATCTTTACAAACTTCCACATTTAAAATATTAGTAAGATTACATTGCCGTCGGAATACCGGGAATTCCTTCTTAATGCTCATCTAACGTAGGTACGTAAAGAATACGTTCACCAAATTTTAGGTTGTGTATGGTTTTTTGACGTAGTTTCCGTTCCGGGGAATACCGGGTATTCCTTTCTTAGTGCTGATTCAAGGCAATTTCAAGTATGTACCTATGTTTGATAGTTTAGACTGTGTGTGGCTTAATCCGCGTAGTTCTCATTTCCATGGAAATATCGGGAGTCCCGTTTTTATTGCTTATCCAAAGACTTAAAGTATAAATTCACCAAATTTTAGGTTTCAATGTTTAATGTGTAGGCTGTGCGTTGTTCCCATGGGAACACCGAACTCACTGGTATTACAGGCCTAAAACAGGTTAGGTACGTAAGTACATTGATAAATTTTTAAAGCAATTATTTTTGCTAAATTTCTCATACATTTTTATTAAAGTCGAAAAAGACAATTTGATTCGAGACAGGGATTGAACCTGTGACCTTTGCCTCACCAGGGCAATGTTCAGCCACCTGAACTACCCGAACCGTATCGAATCAAGTGGAAATTCTGCACCTTATTTATATCTCGCTCGATAGATGGCTCTGGTCATACTCTTAAAATGACGATATAAATAAGGTGGAGAATTTCCACTTGATTCGATACGGTTCGGGTAGTTCAGGTGGCTAAAACATTGCCCTGGTTAGGCAAAGGTCACAGGTTCAATCCCTGTCTCGAATCAAATTGTCTTTTTCCACTTTAATAAAAATTTATACGTAAGTACATGTTTCTAACTTTGAAAATGACGTACTTCCATACAACTATTTCTCGCTCATTTACTTCCTTAGGGGTAGAATTTCTCAAAATCCCTTCTTAGGGGACACCCACGTGTTTAAAGGAACCCTCATGCGAAGTTTGGGCTTCATAGTTCCGTTAGCTTCATAGTTTTCGTAATCAATGAGCCAGTTAGTACAACCCCTTATTTACCGCCTTATAGGTAAAATTTTGGGAAACCGCAATACACGTGTTCATTTATTTGTAGTAAAAAACACGTTGAAAATGATGAACTTCTGAACACTGAATGATACAACTGTTTATCGCTTATTAACTTCCTTAGGGGTAGAATTTTGCAAAATCCCTTCTTCGGGACACATACGTGTTAAAAGGAACCCCCATGCAAAGTTTGGGCTTCGTAGTTTTGTTAGTTTTATAGGTTTCGTGATCAATGAGTCAGTTATTACAACTCCTGTTTACCCCCTTAAGTGTAGAATTTATAAAAAATCCTTAACACGTAATTTTTTATTTTTATATAGAAGCAGGATAACAAATTTGGTGTCGCTATGTTTAAAAATGAAGAATTTCCCATATAAACTTCCAACCCTTGTTTACCCCCTTATAGGTAAAATTTAGCAAAACCGTGATATACGTGCCCATTTATTTTTGACTAAAAACAGGTGTTCATAAATTCATGTATCTAACTTTGAAAATGACGAACTTCCATACAACCGTTTATCGCTTATTTACTTCCCTAGGGGTAGAATTTCCCAAAATCCCGTCTTAGCGGTAACCTACGTATTAAAAAGAATCTCCATGCGAAGTTTGAGCTTCATAGCTTTGGTAGCTTCAGAGATTTCGTGATCAATGAGTCAGTCAGTGATTTTGCCTTTTATATATATAGATATGGGATTGATTAATCAAAAGTAAACTAACAAAATCTCTAAGGAATATATTTAGGAAGCTGTCGAGCAAGTAATTTAGAAATTAGGAAAAATAATAAAAATCACAGACGTTCCGCGCTGCCCCTTATTCTGCGAGTTTTATACGACATACGTATACGTATGTCGTATAAAACTCGCAGATACGAATATTTTATACGACAACCTTGAGAATGAAGCGTAGCCCATTCTTATATGTTCTATGTTTTAATACTTACATACAAAACAGTCATAGTATTGAACTGTTATTATAAGAGTAAATAATGCATGTGAACACTGAATCAAAAGAGTACTGCCAATATTTGAAGGTCAGGATGTGCTCCAAGATCTTAAAGACGTAATGACCACTGCATTTTTTAAAATAAATAACTATCTAAGTAACTATCTTCACGCTGTATCCCTGACAGGGTAGTCAGAGAGGACAGATCGCCGGGCTTCGCGATCTATGCATACTTCTTTCGCTTCTTGAAGATTCAATAATCGCTTCATACTGTCTATCTGTCTGGGTATCCGAGTACCTTTGACTTTTCCGTTTTTAAGCAATTTGCTCACGTGGTTTTCATATGCAAGTCTCGGCCCTACTTCACCTTTCACCCTCCACTTTCACACAATAATATTCATCATCAATCGTTACGTGATGCACCCTGCAGGTCAAATCTACTTTCTAATCTCAAATTCGCAAAATCATAAACCCTATTATCATCAAGATTGTGGAACTCACTTCCGTCTATTAGCAGATACAGTAAAACTATTCTTACTGCTAATAGACGGAAGTAACTCTTTCCAAAAAAAATATTTATACAATAGTGTTACATACTATATACATACATCTACATACTTATCCATTATTTTAATTTGTTTATTTTCCGCTCTCTTCATTACACATTTTATTGTATTATTTTTTACTTCTTCACTTTCTGTTCTCACCAGATACCTGGTAGATTGTTTTTCTAAAAGTTATCAGTACTATTGTGGCCGTTCTTCATCCTTTTGTTCGCATAATTATTGAAACAATCTGAAAATATCCCATATATATTTGAAAATTATTAAATAAATAAATAAATATCCATCACGCCTTATCCCCGAAGGGGTGGCAGAGGCATATTATATGCCCACTTTTCACCGTGTGGATTCCTGTCCCACGTAATAGGTGGTGAGCCCATTGCCGTGTTGAAATAGACAGACGCAGGTTGTGGCTACCTGCTGTTGAAATTTTTTAAGCCGCCTATAAGGCTTTCAACCAGGCTTAACGACTGCCATTTTACTGGCAACCGGGACCAACGGCTTAACGTGCCTTCCGAAGCACGGAAACGCTCGCAAATGTAAATGCCACAAAGTGGTCACCCATCCGACGACCAGCCATAGTGAAAGTTGCGTACCTCAGTGATCGTTTACCGAACACTGAGACCGCGGGGCCACGAGCGCTTCGGCCACGAGAAAATTATTATGTTGTCAAAAACACCATTCGTAAGAAAGAAAAACCAAAGTATTTAAACTCCACTTGGGTTCAAGACGTTTCCCCTTGCTGGTTTAATTGCATCGCCATTGTTCCGACTGATTTGATTCTGTATCTCTCTAAAGGGCACAATCATAATAACGAGCTTAGCGGCCTCGACGCATCTTCTGCATATAGTCGTAAATGATCGTTTACTTTAGATAGGTACTAAACTCGAGACGAGCCCAGATTCTATATTGATTTATCTATTTATTCTGACCACAACGCGATTTCTCATTTATTTATACTTTTTCATACATATTTATCATTTATTTATTTATTTATACTAACTTTACCTCCCGGTTTCGCCGGTGACATGGTTCGATAAAACATCGATAAAACAATAACCTCCAATTTTACCCCTTTAGGGGTGAAATTTTGTAAATTCTTTTCTTGGTGTATGCGCCTGTATTATAAGAGTAATTTAACCTAAAAGAAATAATATTTACAGGACCAAGGGTTACGGCAGTGAGTTGATAGGTGAATATAGATATTTTGAATGAATCCACCAGAACCTACTACTACATAAGTACCTGACCGGTCACTATTCATAGCATTTTCAAATGTTAACACATATTTATTGACATCAATGTTGCATAAAGTGTGTTGAAAATAAAAATCAACAAAAGAAAATTAATTAGCCTACGATATTAGTATGGAGTATGGATTTCTTACCACTGAACTGTACTATCGTGTTTCTGCACGAGGAGCCACGTGTCATGCACACTCTTTCTCTGACAATTTCAGCAACAACAAGTTGCTCCTAATTGTGTTTGCGATTCCTTTAGAAGGCTCTTTTGCCTCAGTTCCAATTGTGTAAACTCGTTGTGAAACGACGTTAAATACGACCGAATTTCAGATAATTAACTTAGATTACGGCCTTTCAGTAATTAATTGCCTTTGTAGCTGAATATTATGAGTAAACTATATCTTAGAATGATTAAAATCCATAAACACTACTGTAATTAATATATAGTACAGCTTTACTTTACAAAAGGTCGGTCAACAGTGATTACGGTTGCTACAACCCGGTCGAAATGTCAGGCAACCAATGATAGTTTCTTTGGTTGCCTTACATTTCGACCGGGTTTAGCCGTCGCATAAGGACTGTATAAAAGTCCCCTTCCCCCTAGATCTCTGAGGAGCTTAGACGTGTATTGAGCAAATCTGCTATTAATTGAATAAATAAATAATTGAAAATAAAACTGAAAAGGTACAAAAAAATTCTACATAAATTTAGGAGTGCATAAACGGTCGAAGTTAGCGTTGAATCTGAGCAACAAAGTTGTGTTGTGATTGTGAACGAAGGCGAGTGTGTTCAACATCATCCTACGCTTGTGTGAGTAATTCAAAACTTGTTTCCTTTACCTGTGGCGGTCAACTTATATCAGACGGAAAGCGCCTTTGTATCAATTCGTCGATTTCGACTAATATAATTTGAGCCCTGACTATATTGGTGCGGTCTGTGGGGCAACGGTATTACTTTCTAGCATTTTCTGACTGCCTAGTAGTAATATTTGACTAAGTAATCAACTCGGTACCGAACTATGCCGCTAAAGAGAACTCCGCCTCCGCAATCTTCACTGGCGCCCCGGACAGAGACAATAGAAATAGCAGATACAACCGCCAATACATTGCCTAATGTTTCTGAGCAGGCGCTCAGTACGCCGCAACTTAGTTCGTCTGAACCATCTATAAATGTAATACATGAGATTTCTAATAAGTATTCCAATAAACACAAATAAAACACGTATTTAGGAATTTCAACAACTCAACGCCATCTTTTTATTACTTTTTTTTTTTAATAATTATTTAATGGCCTGGTTTCTAAGACCTTTTAGCCAAATCTTATTTTTTACATGTTATTTCCTTAATCTTATATTCTAATTAGTCCTGTCCAGTCGATGTCGTGTCCTCATTGTCCGTCCTGGTCCCTGCCCTCAGTATAATGGTGATTCTTATACTAATGTTGCCAATGGACGTTTCGCGGCAAGAGAGAAAATAGCATTTCACTGCATATATATCATTGTCTTTCACTATAGCACGTTAACACAACTTTTATGTCCAAGAAACCACCACTCCCGCACATAAAACAAGATAAATGCACTAGTTTTAGAAAATAATATAAAGCAAGCGTCCGCACTTGTCACTCTTCCCGCCAAATGTCCTTTTTATTACTACTATCCAAATCGTACAGATAACATAAAACAAGTGTCATAATTCACACAGAGTATATCACACTCGTCCCCCTTTAATTAGTTGTTTAATAAAAAAAAAGGAAATAATCAATTACGAAAAATTTTTAGTAAATAATAACAAATATTATAAATTTAACCTTTCAGGAGCCTTAATATTCCTCTGAGACCTTCGTAATATATTGGAAGGTGCCCCCTGACTTACACTATTATTTGGAGTACTAATTCCTGTAAATACAGATGCTGGGTTTTCAGAACTCTCTCTATGCCTTGACTCATTTTCTGCTGTATTATCTACAAAAGAACCCCCCACCTCTAACCTGATCAAGGTCTGGTGTTCCTTGTATTGTTTCATCACTCATACCAGGTGTCTGCTCTGGTATTGGTTCAAGATAGACACCCAGTCCCACTGGTATGTCTAATGCTTGGGGCATATCCAACTTCTCAGCCTCTCTCCCATTATTTGACAAACTATCTTCTGTAGAACTAGCACAAGGTCTTATTGATGAGGCATGGAAATATTTAAGAGAACCCTCTACATTTACTAAATATCTAATACTACTCAATTTTTCTACTATTACTCCTTTAATCCATCCTTTACCTTTATTTAAGTCCTTACACCAAACCATATCCCCTTTACTGTACAGAATCATATTTTGTTCGGTCCCTTTACAATAGTTTTTAGATATAATGTTACTTGGCTTCATGAGGTCAAACCTAGTCCTGGGTCTGTGTTTAAAAATTATTTCATTTGGAGATTGGCCGGTTACATTTGGAGAATTTCTATAGGTAAAAAGAAAGTTTTGTAACATTATTTCTTTACTCAGGTTATGTTTTTCTCTTTTCATACGAGTGAGATGTCTTTTAACCGTTTGCACAGTTCGTTCAGCCATCCCGTTTGATTGCGGATGATACGGTGGAGTTTTAACACCTTCACATCCATTTGCTTTTAAAAATTTAGTTAATTCTACCGAATTAAATGGAGGCCCATTATCATTCACTAATTGTGCAGTAACACCAACCACTGCAAAAGTTTTACACAATTTTTCTATAACTTGAGATGTTGAACTGCCACTATACATAATATGTATATCTAACCATTTTGATTTTGAATCAACTATTAGAAAGTAAGTTACTAAAATTATTCTGAGTCTTTTGCCAAGGCATAGTTGGACATGAATTTGTGAAACCTCTACTTTCCTGACAAATATCACACATTGATACCATTTTTTCTATACATTGTCCTAAATTTGGCCACCAACAGTATTCTCTGATTAACATTTTTGATTGAACTATACCTAGATGGAATAACTTAAGTATTTTATCCCTTAATTTTAAAGGTATAATAACCCTATTTCCCCATAGCACACATTTTTGCTCAATACTTAATTCAGCTCTCTTGGTAAAATAAGGTATAAGTTCATCCCTTTTACACTTATAGGCCAACCAGTTGTAACATATTCATACACTTTACTACATTAAAATCTATTGGAATATCTTGCTCAAAATTCAGAAAATTTATAGTCTCTGGTACCTCAGCTGGGATAGATAAAGGTAATCTAGACAAAGTATCTGCATTAGCTAACAAGGTACCTTTTCTATAACAAATATTATAAGTATATCCTGATAGAAGAAGAGCCCACCGCTGAAGTCTACTGTTGGCTGTTATTGGGTTGTTTTTTAAGGGATCAAATATGAATTTTAGTGGCATATGATCAGTAACCAAATTAAATCTGCGACCAAATATAAACTTGTGAAATTTCTTTACTGCGAATATGATGGCTAATGCTTCTTTTTCAACTTGTGAATATTTTTTTTGTGCGCTGTTTAACGTTGCTGATGCAAAATATATGGGCTCTCCATCTATTTGGTGACATAATATAGCTCCTACCCCATACTCACTTGCATCAGTTCTTAAATATAACTTTTTTTTACAATCATAATGAACAGGCAGTTGATTTTCCACTAACATTTGCTGACTATTTGCAAATGCTTTTTCACAACTTTGTGTCCATTCATATGGAATATTTTTTGTTAATAATTTATGAAGTGGTGTTAAACACTTAGACAACCTAGGTAAAAATTTGCCATAATAATTTAGAAGACCTAAATATGCTTGAAGTTGTGTTACTGTTTTAGGTGCTGGAGCATTCATAATAGCTCCTACCTTTTCTGGTAGTGGTTTTATGCCTTGGTTACAAATTAAGTGCCCTAAGAATTTTATCTCTTTACAAAAGAATTGACATTTCTCCAAATTAACCTTTACATTATAAGCCTGTAGACGCTCCAACACCTCAGTCAAATTCTTATAACAATCTAGCACATCATGCCCTTTTATAACCACATCATCAATGTAATAGTTAACATTATCTAATCCTTGCAAAATTTGATCCATAACACATTGGAACACTGATGGCCCACTCGAAACCCCGAATTGTAAACGATTTGGTCTAAATAATCCTAAACTGGTATTAATAGTCATATATTCTCGAGAAGCATCATCCAGCAATAGGCACCTGTTAAATCTAACACACAAAAAATTCTACCACCTGTTAATTTTGTAAACAGGTCATCGGGTACTGGCAGGGGATAATGGTCAGTGTCCAACATTTTATTTAATGTAACCTTATAGTCTACACACACACGTAACTTTTTATCTCCCTTTTGAGCCAGTACAATCGTACTAGCCCACTTACTGTGCTTTACTCTCTCTATAATTCCTGCCTTTTCTAAACCTAATATTTCTTTTTCCACCTCTTCCCTTTTAGAATAAGGAACAGAGTAAGCTTTATGGAAAATAGGTTCAGAACCTTGTTTTAATTTTAAGCTTGCCTTTAAATGTGCTATGTGGGAGGCTCTATCTTTTTCAAAAACTTTTCTATATCTATTTTTAATAGCTTGTACTAAGTGATTACTTTCCTTATCACTAGACTCTATTTGGTTTATTTTAGAGAGTTTTTGCCACTTAGGAAATAGTATGCTTAACCAATTTCGACCAATTAATGGCCCAAAATATGTGTTACAATCAATAACTATTAAATATAGTTCATTCCATTATTACTCAACTTTATAGATCCTAATATTATTAAGGGCTCACCTGATACAGATTTTAAATTAAAATTGCACTTTTGTAGAACACTATTAGGAAAGTACTTAACATAATTACTTTTATGAATTACACTTTTGCAGGCTCCTGTGTCCACCTGCATTCTGATAGATGAGCCATTCAATAGTCACAATGTCATCCTAGCTGCTTCTTCAGATGCTTCCTCAAATTTAATCTCCTGGATGCTCCCCAGTATGATTTCTTCTCCCTGATTTTCATCTGGAATTACCTGCTTCACCTTGTCCTTTTCACCATTACTACTTCGAAAATGACATTTGGATGCTATATGACCCATACGTTGACAGACATAGCTGTTCCACGATTTTTTAAAACAGCAATCAGCCACGTGATTTACTCCACAACGACTACATTCCACTTTATTACTAATATTTGGAAAACCACTTGGCTTATTTGAGCGCTGAAAACCACTATTTTTCTTTATCACCTGTACTTCAAGATTAGGCTGCATATATTTTGTTTCTTTCTCGGCACTTTCGTGTGCTGTTGCCACTCGTACAGCAGTATCAAAGGTAAGGTCATCACCTTGAGTTAGTAATTTTTTTATAATGCTTTTATTTAACAACCCACACACCAGGCGATCTCTCAAGGCTTGCTCCAAAAAGTTGCCAAAGTTGCAGGTTGCCGATTTTTTCTTAATTTCTACAATAAAATTACTTACAGTTTGCCCCTCTCTTTGCTTACACTTGTAAAATTCGTACCTGCTAGCAATCGCTGACTTCGTAATTACGTACTGTTTCGTCAAAACAGATATCAGTTCCGTGTAAGTTCTTTCCGCTGGCTTTGCGGGAGATAATAGATTTTTCAAAACATTAAATGTTTCCGGCCCAATCAGAGTAATAAGCATGGGCACCTTTTTATTTTCTTCGATACCATTAATAATAAAAAATTGCTCCATACGTTCGCTATAATCGGCAAAATTACTCTTTTCTGCCTGAAATTGTTCTATATTACCTATAAGAGCCATTTTCCTCGTCGCCAATAATATGTATTCCAATAAACACAAATAAAACACGTATTTAAGAATTTCAACAACTCAACGCCATCTTTTTATTACTACTATCCAAATCGTACAGATAACATAAAACAAGTGTCATAAGTCACACAGAGTATATCACAATTTCCAGTTTAAATGTTTCACCTGACATTACATTTCCTAGAAAAATCTCAGAAACTAAGCCTTCTTTGCTAAATAATATCATCGAAACTGGCAGTGTATTAAAACTAAATAAACAACCGAGTGATGTGAGGGATGTATTTCGTATCAACACAAGGAATCCCTCGGATAAACCCATCATTGTCGATTTTGCCTCCGTTCTCCTGAGGGACGAATTTCTACATAAGCTTCGTACTTTTAATAAACATGGTGGCAGGTTGAGTACTGAGCACTTTAAAATTAGTGGTCTCGTGAATCGGATATATATATCGGAAAATCTGTCGGCAAAGAACATACGACTTTTCTTCTTGGCTAGAGATGCGGCTAAAATAAACCAATTTGAATTCTGCTGGGTCACACATGGAAAGGTATTTGTTCGCGAGAAGGCTGGTGGCCCTCATTTTCAAGTGAAAAATGATGATGACTTGGCTAAAATTAAAAAACCATGTGACTACTTGACGGTACCTCACATAGTATGGAGTCGCCTTTGCGTGTAATTTATGTTAAGTTGTATTATGTGCATGTCAATATTGAATTTCAGCTATCTCATATGTTTCATAGCTATTTTTGTATCTCAAATAGTAATATGTTAAACTTCAATCATATACACACCCTATACCTACACATATCACTCAAAATCGCCCAATTCTTACACACCTACTTACCACAAGCTCAATGAGTTCAACTGGAAATTTGTTCCACTATTGTTTGATTTTATTATTATTATATTTTTTCTTTCTTTTAATACACTATGAATAGTTTTAACTTTGTAAGTAATGAGGTTGAACGCGTTACTGTTTCGGAATATTACACTTGCTCTCCAGAAGCAAGTGATGGGTACTTGAACCCTACTTTATATGACCTCAAAATATTACACACCAACATACAAAACGTAAACAGTAAATTTAATAATCTAGTAGTGTTAATGCCTCTCTTATTCACTTGACATCATTATCCTTACTGAATGCTGGCTAAGTAAGTGCCCTAACATCCCTTATCTACAAGGATTCCATTCTCATCGTTCAAAATTCCAAAACCAGAATGACGGTGTGGTGGTCTATATAAAAGACGGCTTGAATGTCTCGGTGGAGGTACCACAGTTTAACGATGCCAGCTGTATTCTGATAAAATTTCCTAACAAGACTGCTATTGTATCAATTTACCGGTCCCCATCTTTCAAAGACTTGACTGGGTTTTACAGCAGCCTAAACGGTATACTGAGTACTTTATCACAATTTAAAACGCTTGCTGTTATAGAAGATATTAATATTAACATTGCACAGGACTCCGATGACGAAAATACTGATGAATACCTAAATCTCACAGCCTCCCATGGTATTCTACCTGCTTATATCATACCGACTAGGTTAAGAAAATGTATAGATCAAGTGTTGCTTCGCTCACAAAGTATTGCTACCTCACTGGTTCTGGATTTTTCCATCTCGGACCACTTTCCAGTCATTGTATTTTGTAACCTTGATGTCAAATATGTTTCTCGTAAAATCTGTAGGACAAGGACTGATTTAGCGGCGGTTGTTGAGACTATTAGAAACACTGATTTTTCAGCTATTCTAAATTCCCATGATCCAAATACAGTCACGGAATCGCTAATTTCTATTATATCCTCGGCAATCCAAACTAACTCAGCCTCCAAATGTAGTGTGAGGAAATGTATAATTAAACCCTGGATTACTCCTGGCATACTGAGATGTATACGTCACCGTGATAAATTATCACAATTTGTACAAGAGGAATCCTGAAAATGACTTCCACAAGCTGATATTCAGCCGTTATCGCAACTTTTGTAACGAACTTCTAAAAAAGTTAGACGAGAATACGAGCGACCCCGACTCCGTGAAGCCCGTAACCCAAAAGAGACATGGCACATTATCAAGCAAGTTGCAGACTTGGGTCAAAGCTCATCGCCTTCGTTGGAGCTATTAAAGGATGGCGGTGATCCACACGTAGCGGTGAATAAAGTGAATAACTACTTTGCTGATGTAGGAAAAAACCTAGCGTGTAAAATTAATCAATCTAATGCTTATTTGAGTCTGCGCAGAAATGTTGATGGCTTGACTGTTCTGAATCCCAAAAAGTTCAATGCATTTATTTTATATTGTGTGGACCATGGAGAGCTGGAAAGGATCATTTTAAGCCTAAGAGACCAGAGCTCAGCTGGAATGGACGGCATAACTACTGCTGTTGTGAAAGCCTCCAGACATATTTTGATACCAGTTCTTGTCCACACCATAAACCTGTGTCTCTCGAACGGTGTTTTTCCGGACATATTAAAGACCGCAGTTGTTCATCCGATTTACAAGTCGCGAGACAGAGACAGCGTGTCAAATTATAGACCCATTTCTTTACTTTCAAATATATCTAAAATCTTTGAAAAAATTCTAAACGCAAGATTAACAGAATACCTTATAAAACAAAAAAAATTAGCACATAACCAATTTGGGTTCAGGAGGGGTGTATCCACTGAGGACGCAGTGTTGGAGCTCACAGACACTATTATTGATAACTTCGAAAAAAGGCGTAAAACACTGGGTATCTTCTAGGACCTCTCCAGGGCCTTCGACACTGTCTCTGTCCCCATACTTTTATTAAAGTTAGATGCATACGTGGCGTAGCTCATGACATTTTCAAAAGTTATCTAACAGGTCGCAAACAATACACAAACATAGAAAAGTATATAAGCGATGAACAATCTCTTGCCTTTGGCGTCCCGCAAGGAAGTGTTTTGGGGCCGACCCTCTTTATCATTTACGTCAATGAGCTGTGCCACTTGTCTTTGCCAAACTGCAAGATAATTGCATGCGCTGATGATACGGTGTTGGTGGTTGATGGTTTTGACTGGAATGAGGCATGTAAGAAGGCTGAACGGTGCTTAAGGATGGTAATGCAGTGGCTAACCATAAACCTTCTAACATTGAATGTCGATAAGACTAAAGTTATTTCGTTTTCCAGCAATAAGTCAGGTAGGCCCTTTGCGCCTGTTGCAATACGAGCTCACACATGCTGTGTTACATTCCCAAACATATGTGACTGTCCGGTAATTAAAAACACTGACGTTATAAAGTACCTAGGTGTGCTTGTTGACGCCAATCTAAAATGGAAACAACAAATAGACGCCACAGTGGTACAGCTGAGAAAACTGACGTATATATTGTGGGACACTTTTCACACACCGCCATCTAGCCCAAAGTAAGCTAATATTAGCTTGTGTTATGGGATCTAGATAACTGATAAACATACTTATATATTTCTAAATACATACATATTATAGATAAATAACACCCAGACACAGAATAAACCATCGTGCTCATCACACAAAGTTTTATCCTGGATGGGAATCGAACCCACGACCTCTTGCGTAGCAGTCGGATGCACTCCCACCGCACCACAGAGGCAATCAATTTAAAAAAACTCAGAGCCGTGATGGACTTTGACACTTTGAAGATGGTCTAATTGACGCTTGCACAGTCAATAATAGGATATTGCTAGACTAGTAAGTCTGGGGTAGCACTGACAAAACGTCCATGCTACGAGCGGAAAGGGGGCAGCGTGCAATACTTAAAGTACTTGTCAATAAACCTGTCCGTTTCCCTACATTAGCACTCTACTCTCTATGTCAGGTGCAAACTGTCAGACAGCTTTTCATCTCTCAAGCAGTGCTCCGCAAACATGCCATGCTTGATATACGATCCGGAGATATACAGCACCAAGCGCCGCTCCGATAGAGTATGCATTATTAGATCTCGAAAAACGGTAGCCGCGTCCCGTCACTATAAACATACTGCTTCCAAATTGTATAATAATATTAATTTGTTACTGAATATTTACCCTATGACTAGATATATATTGAAAAGAAGACTAAATACTTGGCTGATGAACTTAAACTATGAGGAAACTGAGAAATTTGTGGGACCTTGATAATATCACACCTTTCTACACAAACACAACAACACACACGACACACACCCAACATACAAAACACACCCAGCACACTACATACAAAAACACATGAATTGACACTTCATTCTCACATATATACAGAATAATAAAATACAGTAATATAACTTTTACATCTACTCGGATCTTATTACATAAATGTTTAATTCTTGTAACAATCATGTTAATACTGTTAAGTCATGTTAATAATTAAGTCTGGAACGAAATTACCTTCCTTACCGGGAGAATGGCGTTGATGGCTGCACCACACTCGTACTATTGCAGCTGTCATCGTTGTAAACTTATGTTTTTTTCACAATTTTGTATGTTCCAAAAATGTTAATAATAAATGTTAATAATAATAAATAAAGAAAAGAAATGTACTTGTAGTGGAGGACGCGATAATTTTCGATTACAAAAGGAAACAAGAAGGTAAGAGAATATCAATTTAATTTTACCGTGTAATGTTTTACAGTGTAATGAGTCAAACCAGTTTGACAAACAACAATAAATAAATAAATAATAATTTTTTGCGATATATACTTTTCTGCTTCTACACACACCGGCACAATTAGCGTAACATAAAAAAAATGCTATATATTTTTCAAAACAATTTTATTTTAAAAATCAGTAAGATTTAAGGAACATAAAAAGTCCAAAAAGTCTTAAATTAAATAAAAAAATAAGATCTTTACATACAAACTTGTTCACCCGTAATATGGAACACTTACTCGAAATTATTAAAACGTTGATTAAAATTAAAACAATCACAGAAAAAAGTGACGATCAACATTGTTCTAATTTTAAAATAGTTTATTATAAAAAAAATAGTCATAAACCAGCCAGCAACATTAATTGAAAAAGGTTTTATTCTTTTTTTATGTTCCTCTAATTATGCCGGTGTGTGTAGTAAGTACGAACGAACAACTCATATGTAAGTTGTCGTAGATCTCCGCTTACTACCAATAAGTAAGGTATACGTACTTTTTTTACGTATGTATCCCTTCGTATGTCGCCGGTCTTGAACTGGCTAAAACTACGGTATCTGCCTATCTTTCTATTGCCGGATGCCCAAGTAACTCCTCGAAAAATATGTCCCAGTGCTCTCTGCAAAATTTGGCTACCATCGCGGCCTCACGTAAGGGTTCGGGTGTTATACTGCTTCTTAGGGCGTGTTTTTACATCTTTTAAATTCATATCGAATTATTAGCCCTTTTACACCTACTATTACTGTACTGTATATTATCTCAATTCTAAACAAAAGACTTTGAGGAAAATATTTATTTTGAAAACAAGAAACAGGAATACGAAATTATCAATCAGTAATGGTTTATTTTAGTGTAATGGTACAGTTTTGTGTTACGTTGAAATGCTTTAACACAAACACAATCAATACAATAGTTCAACCACCGTGAAAATATCGAATATCGAGTAACTTAAAACCCATGCAAATTCGGAAAAACCTATTTTAATCTGCATCGCACACCGCTGGACGCTCTTTTCATTCGATACCTTTTGTTGCTGGATTCAATTAAGTTTACATCGGCACCGAGGTCAGTTAATAAAAACCGTAGCCTACAAAAATTGACGCGTAAATCAAATTCAATAAAATGCAGTACAATAGAATGGGACTGAACATCGAAAATGACAGCGTAGACAATGTCTGGTTGCGCTCTCAGTGTGCCAATCAATGTGTATTATTAAACACGGGAAACCTACAGCATGTTTTTTTCTGAATAAAATAAATAAATAAATATCCATCACGCCTTATCCCCGAAGGGGTGGCAGAGGCATATTATATGCCCACTTTTCACCGTGTGGATTCCTGTACCACGAAATAGGTGGTGAGCCCATTGCCGTGTTAAAATGTACAGACGCAGGTTGTGGGTACCTGCTGTTGAATTTTTTCAAGCCGCCCATAAGGCCTTCAACCAGGCTTAACGGCTGCCATTTTACTGGCAACCGGGACAAACGGCTTAACGTGCCTTCCGAAGCACGGAAACGCTCGCAAATGTAAATGCCACAAAGTGGTCACCCATCCGAGGACCAGCCATAGTGAAAGTTGCGTAACTCAGTGATCGTTTACAGAACACTGAGACCGCGGTTTTTTTCTGTATATGGGATAATGAATATTCCTTTTCTAAATATGTAACATTATACTAATTCGTAGTCGTACAAAATGTGGCATCTTTTAGGGTTCCGTATCTCAAAAGGAAAAAACGGACTCTTAAAGGATCACTTTGTTGTCCGTCCATCTGTCGGTCTGTCACGACCCTTTTTCTCAAACGCGTATCAAGCGGGTATCAAGCTGAAATTGCTGCGTCTCCTATGAAAGCTGAAGAGAAAATAAAATATCTTTGGACTCCCATTCGACTCCTTTCCCAATTTGGATGTAACAAGGTTTTGTATAGAGTCTGTACAATATGCGACGTTCGTGATTATGTTAGTTATGGTGATAACGTAAATATCGAAATAAGTTTAAAAGTTTATTACTAAATTTACCCTCAAACTATGTTAAAATAATGCTAATATTAGGCTAATGCTGATGGATAATTATAGTTATTTGCTAAGAGTGCACGCGGTTTGCTGTCCGTAAAGGCACTGATGGGTGCCACGCACCCAAATCGGCTATACTGTTTGTTGCTGGATCAGCAAAACGTGTTCGATCATATTGACTCGAACAAAATCAGTAATTTAATCAAAATATATTACTACATGTCTAAATAATAGCTGAGCCCGAGGCTTCGCCTGTGCCGTACTTCCAACCCTGTGGCACTCGTTTAATTCCGTTGTTTATCAAATTTTATACAATACTGTATGAAAATTTTCATGATTTGTTAACATTTATGATTATTGCTCCACTCTGCTAGGTACTAGCGTGATAATAATTATAAATTTCGATGAATGTGCTATTAAACACAAAGATATTTTTTCAATTCGAACCAAGTAATTCCAGAGATTGGCGCGTTTATACAAATAAATAAACAAAAAAAAATGTACTTTATTAATATAGATTATTCTATTGAAATTCGCACAACTGGAGTCGTCAAAATATATTAAATATAAAGCCTTTAATATACATTCTTAAATAGGTGCAGCGATTGAGTATCTCCACCCCTTTACATTAAGTATTCCCGTCCACCTTTCCACGTTTCCGAATTAATCGCCCGAGAGCCACTCTCTCTATTAAAGTTTCTTCACGAGTTGTTTAAGAGGCTCAAGTTCTTTAAAACTCTGCAGATAATGTTAAACATTCATTTAAGTGCGCGAGGAACGCCCAACTTCCGAGTTGTCGTATAAATCTCCTAATTCTTCAAGCGTTTAATATTCATATCACCGTTTGCAAGCCTGCACTGCAAACTTCGTAGTTTTTATACCTACATTTTATTAAAATTATATTAGTTTGTAAAATATTATATCTTCTAAATATATAAAAGAAAGTCGTGTTAGTTACACTATTTATAACTCAACAACAGCTGTACCGATTTGGCTGAAAATTGGTGGGGAGGTAGCTTAGAGCCACGAAACGGACATAGGCTAATTTTTATTTAACTTGTTCCTGTGGTAAACGGGAACGGGAAAACTTCTCTACGCGGGCGAAGCCGCGGGCGTCAACTAGTATATAATATAGTAGTATATTATTTTGAAAAAAATAAAAATAGTTTAAGTATATAAGGAGTGGACGTAGGCCACCACACTCCACTTTGCCTACCATTGCATTTACACAACTTATAAGTAAGGGACAACGATTAATTGATAAGTAATGGATAAGTTCCACAATTATTCATAGAATTGTATAATAATATATATTTGTTAAATATAATTTAAAAATATTAAATTAATAATTGCCGAAATTAAAATTCACACAAAATTCTATTATACAAATTGATTTAAAACTAAACAATGGTTTTAGTGGTGTTTATTTATCACTAGTTTCATAGATCGTAATTTGATTTTGTCTGTTGCAAGTTTCTAACAGCCAATAAAGATTGAAGTGTTAGGTAATTGAGAGAAGCAGCCAAAACACGTCGCTTGTTCATTCGAGGCATTATAAAAAGTCCAATTTAAACTGATACGTCCTGCCTTCAAATCCTCTAACTTTTAAAGTACTCTGAGGGCTTTGTTAAAACTGTAAGGAAGGTCTTCGTAAATTGGTTATGTAATAACCACCTCAACGACTGTTATTGACGTAGCTGTCTCAGCAGATTCGATATACTCGTGCTCACTTCATTTAAAGACAGTGTCGTTTCGTTTCGTTCGGTTGGACAACTCCCACAACGCCATCTGATTCCAATCTAAGCAGAGCTTGTACTATGGTAACCAGATAACTGATAAACATACCTATATATTTCTAAATACATACATATTATAGATAAATTGTTATTTATAATATGTATGTATTTAGTGGTGTTCCCAGACACAGAATAAACCATCGTGCTCATTACATAAAGTTTTATCCTGGGTAGGAATCGAACCCACGACCTTTTGCGTAGCAGTCGGATACACTCCCACCGTGCCACAGAGGCAGTCGATCGACAGTATTACAAGCTTTTATTGTTTTCATTTAGTAATTGTATTAATCTAAATAACCTACAAGTTATTTGGTACCAAAAGAAAAAGAGAAAATTCTAAGATAAGAATCAATTAAAAATTACAAAGCGTTAGACGTTGCTGCGATGAGTTAAACTCAAAACTATTTTTTTTTCTACCTTTTACCTATACAGGGTCATTTGTAAAACACCAGCAACCTGCTAGAAGTAGATACCCAAGGTCATAACCAACAACGTCTACCACTTCTAGTAATTCGTTACACAGCGAGTACTATGGTACATTGAAACTTCGAGCTTCTTCATGGGTTTTCGCTCGGATTCGCTTCAAAAGACTCCAGTGGCTCTTTTTTGTCACGTACTGCATACCTCGCTGAACGATGGAAGTGCGCGCATCAATGCGGTTGGAAAAGGTCAAGGTCAAAGGAGTTATGAACGGTCCACCAACATCCCCTGTGATGTTCACGAGTTGCGTATTACTGTAATTCAATCAGTACATTAAATTAAAGTTATTTGAAAAAAAAAATGTTCAAAAATATTCACCAAAAAAAATATTCTAAATTGAAAAAAAAATCGTTGGACATGTTTTTATGATGTTAGCTACCTAGTACTAGCAGGTTAGTACTTGTGCTTGTGTTTTACAAATGACCCTGTATAAGAATAAATTTTTTTTTTTTTTTTTTTAAGGGACTTTTATCCAACATGGACATGTCAGCTCATAAGAATAAGTTGTACCAATATTTTATACGATTTGATGAACACTCAATACAAAGAGACGAGATTTCAGAGACAATAGATTTGACTTTGAGTCGGTGAAAAAATAACTAAAGCAAAAGCACAAATGAATTATGATAAAATAGTTTAAAACTCTTTCTAGGTTACAATTTTAACTTATTTAACATTCAAAATTACATTTCTTCCAAAATGTATCCAAAGAATTGGGAATGTAATTTTCTCATTTTGAGAATCGACAATTCTAGTAAATAAATGGATTTATTTTACAAAACTAAAATCTTTTTCCCCTTCAATGTTTTATTGTATATCCAATTTGAAATAAAACTGAAAAGACGCATACCGCTCTCGTAGCACGGCGAAACGTACCCGCCCAAGTCATGTTCCGTCAACGGTATTTTAAATAAACTGCATTTTTGTGTTCTTAGCATATTTTTCAAGAGTCGACGTCGCTTGTGGCGTATTAATGCGCACTCTTAAACACCCCTAACATGAATAATTAGGTGTTCCCCGGATTTATCCTTCGTCGTTATCTGTAAAACACGCGTTTTAAATTCGCAAAGTCATTCTTTCCGGTTTATTGAGGATAATACATCTTGACTGGGATGAGATTCTGATTAATGTCTTTAAATCGAGTTGCCGTAACTTTGTCAAAGATAACGGAGAAAAATAAAGGGACGTGACTCGACTAATTTGATTTTTACGAGCCTGAGAGTTAAAAAGAATTATAGCGTTTAATGCAAAAATATGGATTTGATACTTTTGGGAAGGAACCTAATCTGTTACAGTTGTATTTAAACTGGCAGCAACAGCATTAAAAGAAAATTATATATTCCTCTTTTGAAATTGATAGTGTCGGAACCAGAATGGACTTGACGTTGAAACGTCATATCGTTTTCATATAATTCTATATCGTTTTCTACAAATATGAAAGCTAAAATTCTCATTTCATTATGTTTTGGTAATAATATAATTCGTGCTCCTATTTACTCTTATAATATTACTTTTAATTTGTTTTAATATTAAGTTCTGATTGTTCCAGCACTGTTGAACTGTGTTAAAGTATATGCAGAAGGCGAGCAAGATATTAAAAGAGGACAGTTCCCTTATATGGTAGGTAATTATTTACAAGTCGATGCCTGCAGCTGCACCTACATGGTAAAGTTTTCCTGTAGCCATCGCCCACAAGAGATAAAAATGCCTATGTGTTGATTCAGGGTGTCGACTGTCTGTGTACCAAATTCAGTAAAATTGGTTTAGAATTTAGGGAGTGATTGACTGACAAACATTCACACTTTTAGTAGTAGATTTTGTTGTTCAAGACAAATAGTTTTATCAGTATGTTTTGATATATGTATTATTGTATCACGGTACTGATCTTTTTATTGGTCATTTCATGAACTAACCTGAATATTTATTTTATTTCCAGGCATTTATTTACTATCCAGATGAGACAGTACTGGATGGTAGTGGAGCACGCTTTCTTCGCGGTGCAGTACTAATTCGACCTGACTGGCTTGTCACTTCTGCTGTTGGTCCAAGTATTCTCACTAATGGTCCCAAAGGATTCCCACGAAAAACTCTTTTAGCCAGAGTTGGTGCTATCTCAATTGATACTAATTTCACTCTAAATGAAGACGAAGATGAGCAAGAACGTGAGGTAATAATATACAGTAAAACCGAAGTGATAATAATTTATTAAATTGATAAAAATACTATTGAGATCACTCACACAAGTAAAAGAAATTCTTTCGTTTATCAATCAAACTTTATCTCCGAAGGGGTGGCAGAGGCATATTATATGCTTACATTTTACCGTGTGCATTCCGGACCCAAGTAATAGATAGTGAGCCCATTGCCGTGTTGAAATAGACAGACGCAGGTTGTGGCTACCTGTTAAATTTTTCAAGCCGCCCATAAAGCCTTAAATTAAGGTTAACCGCTGCCATGTTACAAGCAACCGGGACCAACGGCTTAGCGTGCCTTCCGAAACACGGAAACGCTCGTAAATGTAAAATACCACAAAAAGGTCACCCTTCCGTAATCAGCCATAGCGAAAGTTGCATAACGCAGTAATCGTAGAACACTGAGTCTCGGGACCACAAGCGCTTCATACATTAATTTTACCTCATAACAAAACTACTTGGCAATTAACTAGTTTAAGCCTGAATTATTAATGTTTATAAATTTTCCTTGACGTCAATGGAAAACTTGCCTATAAGCACAGAACAGGTAATAGTACTACGTGCTATAAGGCTGGTGTCATTGCTACCTTAAACATCAACTCTTTTCTGAAGCAAGTAAACGCCCATAGTACTACATAAAATAGGCCGATGATTTTTCTCTTAATAATAAAATATCACTGGGTTTAAAGATCTGGGTACAAAACTGGGTAAAAAATCCACATACAAAAGTTTGTTCGTACATTGCTTTCTTGCGACCTACAATAAAGACAAAGAAACATATTTTATTTGTAATATTGATTTGCATTACGAAAAAAATATTCACCTATTTCTTTCAAGTTTGTCATTTTATCAAATGTAATATTTTTAGATAATACAAATAGTTCGCCCATACAACCATAGTGCCACGCAGTGGTGGCATACCGACATCTCTTTGATGAAAACTCTGCTACCCTTCAACATGACCTCGGCAGTCTACTACACGACATTGAACCACAGATCCGAATACGTTGAGAAGACTTGCACTATACTAGTTTATGCCGTGAGTAGATTTGTTTTATTTTGTAACCAGACATAAGGTTGTCAAATTTTAATTACTTTCGTCTATTGATATTCACTGCGTAGTATTCCTCCGCATTCCCATTACTGTGACACCGGAAAATCAGGATCTACAGCAATGGAAGACTTGCATTGGAACCCACATCGAAATCGAAATTAAACGGTAACCGGAGATATGTTGAAAGAGTTTGAGGGTGTAAGGGTCCACCAAGATCTCTAGAGCCCAAGTGACGTGAACTGTTAGCGGTGCACCTGCTGTCTATCGGACGATCCAACGACGCAGGTCACGGGATTGGGAGATTATAGTTGGCAAAAAAATAACCGTTTAGTTCCAGAATGTCCACTTCCTATAACATCCTAGGTGGTAGACCCGTATGTAGGGTCGTCTGGGTAGGTACCACCGCCTTTCTTATTTCTGCCGTGATTTTAGGGAAAGGTAGCCGGTGTAATTACTGGGCATAAAAGGCATATCATCTTAGGCTCCAGGATGGCAACGCACTTGCATTGTTAACCTTAATATTGCAAGTGTCTATAGGCAACGGTAACCACTTAACACCAGGTAAGCCGTAAGCTTGTTTGCCATGTCGTAGTATAAAAAAAAAACAACTTCCCAAAAGGACCACATCCCAGAACGACCACTTCTCGTAATGACTTTTTTTCTCAGATTGACTACTTCCCATTTCGTCTAATTCCCAAAACGACCACTTCCCAGATTACCACTTTCATGATGACCACTTTTTTAATAGCCATATACACTACTTAATTTTATCATGCACTTTTTTGCAAAGCTGGAGATACGAGATAACTGGTCTACATCCTATGCGAGTTTCTTTTGGATCCAATACTATATAGTGTATCGCAGTGTGTTTAATAGATAAATTTAATAAAATAGATATATTTTTCTGACCTTTAGAGATCTCTAAGGTCGACTGAGAGTTCAGATGTACTTGCAGAAAATTAAGTTTTGTCTTTGGAAGTTCTTTACTTTTCTCCCGTTTTATATCAGAGACGTATTCGAATTAAGTTTGCTGAGATGTCACTGACCTCTATCTCTTCTATTTGTTAATAGAAAAAGTATGGTAACTGGACGGAAGAAAGGAATTTGATACAAGTAACCGTTGAACTACTTCCGTCGTCAGTGGCGAACTGCGGTCCTAACTTCCTTCACGAAACAATGGCATGTGCTTCTGATAGTGATGAAAATAAGTACGCCGTTTACGATCCTAATTTCTGTCAAGTAAGTTGATGATACTTTATTTTTAAGTCAAACAATTATTCTTTCAATTTTTAAATACAGGTATACAACTAAGTTGAACGAGACGTTGAGGCGCTAGGAATCAAATCTGCAACTACAGATCTGATCTTTTAATCTTAAAGATTCTATTAATCTTAAACCTACTCTGTCGAGGATTTATTTCCTCTTAATTGTCGAGATTAATCACAAAATAAAGAAGTAAATGGAGAATTTCCATAAATTTTGACTGCTTCAACATTTTTTAATTCTCTTTTAATCCATTTAGGGCAACAGCGGTGGGCCTCTTGTTTGTGAAGGTGAAGTAATGGGACTACAGACTTATATCAATAACGACTGTAAACAACCTCATCTGTATCAAGTGTTGTCTGCATGGGAGAATTTCATATCGTGCGGAACAGAGGATAAATGTGAAGAGGAACAGTGTTCTAAAATTTGCGACGTAGCTAATAAAGATCCTACTTCAAGCAATGTTAGCGAAACGTCAACGGTAGTGGAAATGTCCATAACAACAGTCACCACTATTGATGAAGACGTAGTAGGTACTACTGTTTCCACTTCTGGCATTTCGGAAATGGATGAATTGCACGGCCCTACAGCAACCCACCAACATGATACTATTATGAGCCAGACTCAGACAGAAGAAACTACTACAGATCAAGTTACTACGGACCTAAGTACTTTAGACCATTCTATGCTAGACCAAATTACTACAGAACTAACCTTTGCAGCTCAAACCACTACAGCTCAAACAACTACAGTTCAAACCACTACAGATATGACTACTACGGTTACGGTTAGTTCAGAGTCAATGATAGCAAATTTACGAAGAACTACTGAATGTGTACTTCCGCCATCTACTTATCACCGAACAGCAAGTTCACCTGTAATAGAAGAATTCCCTCAGAAAACCGCGTGGCCTAAAGAGCGTATCGCATCATCACAGGGTAATGAAAACGTGAGCAGGAAAACAAATGTAGAAGCCCGATTACATATGCCACGACGTAGCTTAGGACATACCATTGTAAAGAACAAAAAGCTTTTCTTTGGATATTTGGTGTTGACTTGTTGGTATTTTATTTAAATAATATTTAAAGAAACAATAAACATTTATTTTCTTTAATAAATGTCAAACAGGCTCTAAAATGTAGGGCTTATTACTTACTCTGTAGTTTCAGGGGTTCATACATCGGTGATAAATCCGGAGACATCGACGAGTATGTCAAGATACACATAACTGCCGATTGAGACAAGTGAGAAAGGGTCACCTACGTCTTAAGGTGTCTTAAGCAAAGTAGTTCAACCATAAGGTTAATTTGCTGGTAGAATGTGAACTGTTCCAAAGTCTGGTTCATTCTTCTTCTGGTCTCATTTACCGGACAATTGAACTATACCACGGATAAGAAGTCTATTCGTGGTAGCAGACAGTATGCTGTGGTCCTAGATATGAGTGGACTTCTCCTCCACCAGAACCCAGCAAGAAAGGCAATCCCAAGTGCGGTAGAGGATGATGTGCTCGATAATAATCTCGATGTTCGAAAATCGTAATCCGTATGTAGTGGAAAAAGCACTTTAGTCTCAATGTTTAGGAACTAAAGTAATGTAAAGTGAAGAGAACAACTTTGGAACTCTACATTTATTGTGACCCGACAAGCTCTTAACCGTTTATTAATTTGAAATGACCTTTTTTCAGTTATGGTTACAAACTTTGTTATTCGTCCAAGTTGATATTTTTTTATTATAATTGTAGACATTATTTTACTATACTTTTCATTTTAGGCCTTAGTCGTTAAACCCAATATAACTGAATATTATTTTCATTATTTGAGCTCATTGTACTTATGCCGCCTCCTCGGAAACCGAGGTTCTTTTTTTGACTGCTTTAAATCTTCTTCCCTTGGACCATGTCCAGGCCCAATTATGAGGCCATTGGCAAGCACACCATCCTTTTTAACATATTGGGTCTGCCCCAAAAATGAATATAAAATGTATCAACTAAAAAGATATGTTTTACATCCATTTTTGGGACGTTTTACGAAATAGACATTATGCAAAAGGGACGTTTTGCGAAAGGGATATTTTACAATTGGGACTTTTTTGTGAAAGAAACATTTAGCAAAAGGGAAATTTTGAGAAACGGACATTTTGCGAAGGGACATTTTGCGCAAGGAATGTTTTGTGAAAGCGACCTTTTGCAAAAGGGACATTCTGCAACGAAACCCTCCTAAGACTATAGAAAGGGCACTTGCGTCGTTTTGTCGTCCGTTAGATGCACCGCTAGCAATCACCTGCTCAGAGCTCAGACACTTGGGCCCTGAAGATCTTGTTTGGGCCCCTTTCACCCAACAACTTATTCTATCTACTTATACTTATTCATGAAAATTTTAATTTATTTTCACTATGTAGTACATTATTAATGCCTGCACTATTTCCAAAAGATGTTTCATTTCGACGGCGGCGTTGTCGAAGTTTTGAGAATAAGTAGAATTAAGTAAGGTTGCAGGCTTAACGCCTCCATAGCTTGCTCTAATAGCATTAAGAAGTTTCCAGACCGTATTGAAGGAATTTCTATATAAAATGCATGTTAAGTTTTATAGGTAATGTATTTTACAAATTTAACTATTACAAGATTCTGCAAACTTTGTTTTACAATAATGATAAACAAAAATACTTCTCCCTATTCTCATACCCACCAAATATACAAAAAAAACTATTTTACTAAAGTTTTTCGTGCCGTTTCAGAGGTCTATAAATATTGTGTCACAAGATATTAAACTAGAAAACGCCCGTGGCACCGCCCGTCCGATTGATATTTTGCAGTTTTTATACTGTATTTCCAATTACTTTCAAACCCTTGAGCCTGGCGCCCACTTTTATTTGGCTGCCACGTTTTTGATTTTCAATATTGTTGGGAGCGACTACCGTCTTACCTTTATCTACATAAGGGCGCCTGAGGCTTCGCCTCATCCGTTAGTTATCACGTGAAACGCAAACGAGATCGCTTGGGCTCCGGAGAGCTTGGTGGGACCCCTTACACACTGCACACAATATTCACTCACTACAATCATAGCCTAAAGATCATAGGTAGGTTTTCTCTCGTTATACTTTACACTGTAGTACACAATATTTGTTGTTCGTATGTAGTACAGTTTACCAGGTTCGGGTTATGCGCATTTCGCCCCATTCGCACTTCGTCCTACGTTTGCATTTGGTTCCATTCGCACTTAGTCCCATTCGCACCTAGTCCCATTCGAACTTGGTCCCCCATTCGAACTTGGTCCCATTCGCACTTGTTCCTATTCACACTTCGTCCCATGCCAGTAGTTTGTAAGGGAAGGTATATATGATCCAAAGTGTATTAAATTATTTTTAATACACTTTGGATCAAAAATATAAATAATTTTGATGAAACAAAGCATGTTGCCCCAAGTTGAGCTTAATCTAAAGAATATCAGTTCAGTGTTTCCGGAAAATTGCCAATACATATAGACAGACAAAAATTGTAAAATACATCATTATTGTGCTTTTATGGTGTTTTTATATCACCCACATATTTTTTTAAGAAATCTACCAACGGCTCAGACACAACTTTTTTACTGTTTATAGTATATAGATTGATTTTTATAAATTCAATACATTTTTTACCATAAACCTACATCTTCCCCTACAAACTGCTACGTGTATATGGGACTAACTGCGAATGGGAGCAAGTGCGAATGGGACCAATTACGAATAGGGCGAATCGCGAACTTGACCAAGTTCGAACATAGGACTAAGTGCCAATTAGACGAAATGCGCATAACCCCCAGGTTCACCGATATTAAAACTAAACTAATATATGAAGCTGAAGACTTTGTTTGGTTAAAGGCACTCTCATCTGAGGAACTACGGAATCGAATTGAAAAATTCATTTTGTTTTCGCTCATTTTAAATTAATTTATTTACCGAGGAAGGCTGTATAAGGCAGAATTTCTTCACGCTATATCCCTGACGGAGTAGTCGGAGAGGACAGATCGACAATCGCTTCATACATGCGTCTGGGTATCCGAGTACTTTTCCTTTTTGAGCAATCTGCTCACGTGGTCTTCATATATGTAGGTATCGACCTACCCTGACTTCTTCAACTTTATAATTTCGCACAATATATCTTCTTCGTCAACCGTTCCTTACTCATTCGTTTGACGTGTCCAAACCAACGGGGCACGCCCTTTTCCAGCTTAACGCTGACACTTTCATCCAAACCTGCTGCCATATTGCGTATCACTTCGTTACGTATTCGGTCGACCAAGGTTACGCCGCACAATTTTCGAAGTGATCGCATCTTCACAGCATTCAGCTTACTTTCATGCATCTTTTGACATACCCCGGTTTCGCTACCGAAAAGCAAAGTTGGCAAGCACTGCGTTATGAAGCGCTAGTCGTACTTCTTTTACAATGCTTTGTCGCTTTTCTAATTGAGACAAAGCACCGTTAACTTTGTTTCCGGGAGCTACTTGCCGTTCTACATCCAAATCACATCTTCCATCTGCGCTAAGCATACTTCCCAAGTATACAATTTCATTTACATGCTCTAGACGTTCCTGGTTTATCCAAATCTTAAAGATAATTAAATAATTTGCTGATATTGTAAATGGAATAATGATAGATATTCAATGTTCAAAATAAAAAAAAAATTGTTGTGTTTTAAAAATAATATGTTATTTTTTTATTCGCCGTAGAGAACTTTATTTCTTTTTTAAAAGAGTATCAGTTTTAAATAAAGTTTTAAAGAGGTTTTAATCTGTATATAAACTTTTTATAGTAACTAATAATAAATTTTAAAGTCGTAAATGATTTAGGATTATGATTTACCTAGATTCTGTTGTGTTGATTGTTTTTTTTTTTTATTGAAAATATAATTTGAATTTCATTCGTATATACCGTCACTCCATATTTCAATATATTATTTATAATATATATATTATAATTCACAAAAATAATAATATCCCAAAATTTCCATTGTTAAATAATGTCTTGTTAAACTAATTAACATATCTAGCGAAAGACTACGGTGTCTCAAAACCCTCGGTCCCTTCTCGAAGCTCCTTATTTGCATTCCGTAAGTCGCGGTTAAGTACATTTAACTTATAAGTTTAGAAGCTCTTTGCAAATTGTTGTTAAGCACTACGAGAACTCCTAAACCAACCAAATATAACTATATAGTTGTACTGCGTTTGGGATAGTTTGGTAGTCTCGTGTTTTTTCGTGGGAAGAAGGGGTTTTGCCGGGATGTAAAGTATCCCTAATATGTTATCTGTGACTCTAAGACTAACTTTTTTTATGTGAGGCAGTGAATCGAACCTCTCGTTTCAACTATTTTAAATTCGGGGTTGTACTAGGAGTCGTGGTCAAGTTGAACTTTGTTTACTTATATTATCAAGAAAAGATACGGATCAAGAAAGACTTGGCCACCTTTGTTATTACAGTTTTCTCAGTGTCTTAGGTTTTTACAGCACCTCTGGTGTTGCAAACTTCCATAGGCTATGGTGACCGCTTTCCATCAGAGGAGCCGTATGCTCGTCCTGCCACCTCAGTGGTATAAAAAACTAAACCAAAGAAAACTGGCAACTGTATCATCTTTAACTTGAATAGGTAGTATTTTCTTGCCAACCTCCCGAGTGCACTGAATTGAAATGTAACTTAATATGATTCGATGTGTTTAAATTCGAAAGGGGATCGCATCGGAAAACTGTTATGCATATTTTAAAGTTAAATTTACTTACGTCGGACCCACGGCACCGAACGAAGATTCGACTCACTGCGAAGTTTAAAATGTTTTATGATATTCAGCGGACGTGATAACGATGAATTTGTGAATAACCAACTCAATCGAAATGTTTAAAACATATCCATTGAAATTTATGGCTCGAGAAAGACGTGAACTTATTAAACCACGTAGGAACTCTAACGATGCCCCTAAAAGTTTCGAATAGCAATCTTCACAGCATCCATTTGCAAAAATATTCACATACAGTTATTAGGACAGAGTAAAATTCTACCTTGATAGTGTGTAACTATCTATTGTTCTTGAAAAAATCTTACTAAGAGTATCTAATATTTACTATCGATTTATATATCTATACCTACAGGGCCATTTGTAAAACACCAGCAACCGGCTAGGACTAGGTAGACCTTTTGAATTACTTTTTTCTTTTAAATGTTATATATTTTCATATATTTTTAATTTAGCCTGTATTTAATGTACTAATTGTATTACAATACTACGCAACTCGTGAAAATCACAGGGAATGGGGGTGGTTAGGTGATAGTTCCTTTGACCTTAACCTTTTTCAACCGCATTGGTGCGAGCGCGTCCATCGTTCATCGAGGCATGCAATACGTGACGGGAAAGAGACCCAGGAGTTCTTTTAGGCGAATCTAAGACTGAAAACCTATGACGCAACTCGACTATTCAATGTATGCTAGTACTCGTTTCGTAACGAATTGCCAAAAGTGGTAGAACAAATGTTGTTGGTTAAGACCTTGGCTAACGGACTTTCCTAACCGATTGCTGGTGTTTTACCATAGGTATGAATACATACTTTTTTGTCCATCACTTCTTTTCCAGTCAGGTCACTAAATACTTATACAACTTTCATACATACAGTTATGCCTAACACTATTTCTTTTCTTTATCTACTCCTTTCAAATCAACCAAACTTAATTAATTTTACATTCAGCATGAATGAATCTATTTAATTTTAGCACAATACGCAGAATAGTCAATACTGATATAAAAAGAGAAATTTGAAGCTTGAAATTTTAAAATTATTTTTAGGATGTTTTATCCCTGATTTCAACTACTTTTTATCCCGGGAATATATATCTGTGGTCAACGGATTCGTGATAACTCCGCAACGCGGGCAGAGGCACAACTATTAATATATAGGTAGTACTTATAAAGACAGTTTTGCTACAAATCACAATAAAAATCATCTATACTAATATTATAAAGCTGAAGAGTTTGTTTGTTTGAACGCGCTAATCTCAGAAACTACTGGTCGGATTTGAAAAATTATTTTTGTGTTAGATAGCCCATTTATCGAAAAAGGCTATAGGCTATATATTATTCTGCTACTACACGAGAGCAGAGCAGTAGTCATAAATGTTAACAAATAGAGGAAAATTTTTATGCATCATTGTAGAATTTATAAGCGACGGGATTAAATAGGTGCGATGGGAGGTCGAAATATTCCACGGGCGAAGCTGTGGGGGTCATCTAGTAATATATAAATAAGTTACATTCAACGAAAACTTATATTAAACCCCCAAACTCGTCAAACCATTCGTATAAAATAACTATCGCAGTTTGTTCTTAAATATTTTTTGTAGAATAATTAACAGAAAATAAACAACTTTTAGCAATTGATAATACAAGGGACGGCCGAGTTAACAAACAAAAGGAATTAATTCAACAATCTCGTAAAAAGAAATAAGCAGTTCATAAAACTTTTAATAATTAAAACTGAAATAAAAATAAGAGCACCGGGGGCATTACTGGCTTTATTAATAAGACCTCCTCCGCCCGTCTCCTAACTTATATAACTGGAAGAATAGACGCAATTTAATGTCAGCTTAGGGGTCTTCTTAAATGGTCGGAGTCTAAGAACCATTTTCCTATATAAATCCCTAGTTGGAGGGGTAAAAGAACTGACAACTGTCATTAACTCATCCTGGCCGGGCATTAAGGAGTGTAAACAGGGAATAGGTTATAAAAATAATAGCCTGGCTATTTATCACGATAAGAATAAAAAAATGGATACTTATTTTTTGTATTCTATTTTTCCTGTACTCACAGGAGCATTTTTCTCAACTTTATCTCTTTTCGATTATATGTTTTAAGGTCTCTTTTCGATGTAGGCTGACAATTCTGACAAACATACAATAGAATTTTTTCGAAATAATTTTCTAAAGAATTTAGGATTTAAGTACCTAATTGCAAAGAAGTTAATTCAGTTTGTCATAAAGATATGTTTCAAAATAGCACGACCATATATTGTAAATATTGACTGGGCTTTTTTGAACTAAGTTTCATGGCGCGCTTATGGGCAGTGCGATTTAGCAGAAGTCACGTAAAGAAATGCCGTATGCTGTGTGTGTGTGAATAAAATTTAATTTTCTATGTTTATAGTTTTTTATTATTGTGCGAAAGTAGAGGGTAGAAGGAGTCAGGGTAGGCTGAGACTTACATATGAAGACCACGTGAGCAGATTGCTCAAAAACGGAAAAGTCAAAAGTACTTGGATACTTAGACGTGCGTGTAAGAAACGATTGATGAATCTTGAAGAAGCGAAAGAAGTATGCATAGATTGCGAAGCCTGGCGAATCGCGAAGCCTGGCGATCCGTCCTCCCTGACTACCCCGTCAGGGATACAACGTGAAGATAGCTTAGTTTTTTTTTAATTACATCTACGTACATATTCACTATTTAAGTTGTACACAATTTTAAGTACACAAATTAAAGTCTTCGATAGTATAGTGGGCAGCATCCCCGCCTATCACGCAGGGACCGGGGTTGGATTCCCTGCCGGAGAGATTCTTTTAGTTTTTTTTCATTGAGTATTTCACTAAGTATTCTTTCGACTTGTTATTTATATTATATTATTTTTGCAATAAAATCAATTAGATTATTTTTTGAAAAACTTAAGGAACTTCGTTCCTGATAGGGTCTCCCGACCACATTTTCTTTTTCTTTAATTATAGAACGTTTTCTCCAAACTTGATTGATGTTATTGGCTGATACATGACTTTTTGCGTTGATGGGATTCAACATTCTGGGAAATCGCTTACTTGTAGAGAATACAACTTTATGCAAAATCAACGCCATTTCGTTACGCTCAACAAAATAGACTGATGTTCGTATGAAGTACGCTATTTTGTGTATAATATCATCGGTTTCGGTATTAACCAAAATGAAGTTGTTTTTAGCATAATATGCAATAATAAATGTAGCTCAGACCTTTGACACAATCAGCAAAGCAGTCTCCGTAGGCAATTTTCAATCTCTTTCCTATTTGTGACAGTAATAAAGCGGCCGGGAAATGTCAACAATCAATTTGGTATTTCAATTTATTCCCAACCATCGTAGTTCGTGCGGTGATAAGCAAAAGAAAAACGCGATCATTGAAAACGGAAATTATTGCAAGAAGCCATCAGTGGTGTGCGGCAGGTTTCCTATGTTTTCATGTCGTTTTTATTTTTGCCATACGGATTCAATTTATATCTGTGGGTCGTTACCTATTGGTTGCACTTCGTATTGTCCACTATACTGTATTCGCGGTCAAAAAGTTTTGCTGACAAGGCTAGTTGTCACACGTGTACCTATTACTTGCTTATCTTGCTATGACATCTTGTTTAATCCCCCCTTCAACAAATTTAGCCGAAAATTAAATTAGACGTTCTACGACTTTTCTTTTTTTTACTTGACATTGAATTTTCCAAATCTCATCTGGGCCGCACACTACTATTGAATTAATGAATAAATAATATTGTGGGACATTGTTTAAACACCGCCGTCTAGCCCAAAGTAAGCTAATAAGCTTGTGTTATGGGATCTAGACGACTGATAAACATACATATATATTTCTAAATACATACATATTATACATAGGAAAAAAAACCCATACATAGACACATACATTTGTGGACCTGAGAATCGAACCTAGGACCTCGGTCGCGGCAGTCACATACACTACCACTGCGCCACCGAGGCCCAATGAAACAACATTTTATGCTACAGGTTACATCAGTTTAGGCAGGATCATTCAACTTATATTATTACTAGCGTATAGACCACAGAGCAAGGAATCAATGTCACTTGCTCCCTACTAGAGACGTCTTATCCTACTAATATTATAAACGCGAAAGTTTGTAAGATTGGATGTTTGTTAGTCTTTCACGCAAAATCTACTAAATGCATTTTGATAAAACTTTACAATAATATAACTTACACATCAGAATTACACATAGGCTACTTTTTAACCCGGGAACAAGTGCCGGTGGGAACCGGGAACGGGAAAACTTCACCACGCGTGCGGAGCCGCGGGCGTCATCTTGTTCTATATATTTGATACAACCAAGCATGTCAGAGTGCATCACCCTTTTCTCAAACGCATAATATTAGCGTCACCCTTTTTTCGCATAATATTATTAACTTTTTCTCACCTCTCGACGTTTCGGCTATATTGCAATAGCCGTAGTATCACGAGTAGACTGAGTCCTGGTCGATTTAAGAAATGTTCGCAAATGATGAGACCGAGGTCCTGGGTTCGATTCAATTCTGATGTACTGTACTGAGTAGACTGAGTCTACTCGTGACCACGGCTATTGCAATATAGCCGAAACGTCGAGAGGTGAGAAAAAGTTATTAATATTACTTGAAAAAGACCCAAATAAAATAAAATTCATAGTTTAAATCGTGTGAGTTTAAAAACATGATTACACTGTTAGTACAGACGAACGGTATGCAACTGACAGACTACTTATGTGACTCTCACCTACAATCGAACGAAAACTTGGCACGCGATTTTTTTTTACTTTCCTCTCTATTAGGGCGCTTGTGAGAGGGAGCGAACAACAATGTGTGAAGCAACATATATACCGACAAAGAAAATTACCCATGTTTTATATACTACTCGGGACTTCACGCGAAACATAATTCTACGTACATTCACCGAAGTTCCGAACGCGTTGCAACGTCAGTGGTCGCGGCTGGACTGGCGGTGAGGGCCGAGAATATGTATGAGTTACTTTTGTGTGTAACTACCCTCCATTATTTTTATAATATATAGAAGATATGGTATTTCAGGATGCCCAAACCCAGATCATGTTTTACTGAGTATCTCAACTCCTTACGTGTGAAAACACAGTTTACGTATGAGATTGAGAACAACAGGTCATTACCTTTTCTGGATATTAAACTAATGGTACCTTACCATACTGTGTACCGTAAACCCACTCACACAAATAGATACTTGCACGCCTCCTCACATCATCACCCACTTCACCTTAAATCCGTAAGCGCGACTCATCAAGCGAGCCAATGACCTCTGCGACCCTGAACGTCTACAGCAGGAGTTTAAACATGTTCAGGAGATAATGAAGATGAATGGGTATACTACGAGTAGCAGGAAAACACGACATGCACCGAGGAAGACGAAACCGGTAAATATATTACAATTTTTAATATTACCCACCTACACCTTTTATATACATTTTCTCTCTCTACTTTCAGCTATTTCACTCCTCAGGTACTGACAGAATGTCACAGGGCAACGCTGACACCGTCTTAGTCTTACTAAATACTAAGTGATCCCCACAGCTTTGCCCGTGACATACTTCGAACTCCCATCGCACCTATTTAATCCCGTCGAATATAAATTCTACAAAAATGCATAAAATTTTCACTGATTTGTCGACATTTATGACTACTGGTCCTCTCTCCTGGGTAGTACTATGATGACATATAGCCTTATAGCCTTCCTCGATAAATGGGCTATTTAACACAAAAATAATTTTTCAAATCAGACCAGTAGTTCTTGAGATTAGCGCGTTCAACCAAACAAAAAATCTCTTCAGCTTTATAATATATTAGTATAGATGAGAGAGTACAGTTTCGGACATTTTCTAAATCTCTGCAGTAGATGACGCTCGTCGTTCTTCTTCTTCATCTGAGCTTCCAAACCCTACCTGGACATTAAACCAGGCGTCCACTTTTATTTAACTGTTAGTATCACTTGGCTTCTGATTTTGGGCATGGTTGGGAGCTATTATCGACAGACCTTCCAACCCCTTAAGGGCGCCTACATTGTTACTTCGTCCGTTAGTCAGCAGAGACCCCTTTAACCCAATGAGGCCACTTACACCTTTAAGCACGTCATTCTTTTTTTTATTTTCCAATTCATGATCGATGAGGTATTATACTAGCGGCACGCTATGATGGCTGTTTTGACGTTTGTCCTTTTATGAAGTTTCGTATTACTTTTAATTACATTTTATTTGTAGAAATAACATGCTTCACATGTTGAGTTACGCAACTTTCACTATGGCTGGTCGTCGGATGGGTGACCACTTTGTGGCATTTACATTTGCGAGCGTTTCCGTGCTTCGGAAGGCACGTTTAGCCGTTGGTCCCGGTTGCCAGTAAAATGGCAGTCGTTAAGCCTGGTTAAAGGCCTTATAGATAAATAAATAAAAATAAATATCCATCACGCCTTATCCCTGAAGGGGTGGCAGAGGCATATTATATGCCCACTTTTCACCGTGTGAATAGGCGGCTTAAAAAATTTCAACAGCAGGTAGCCATAGCCTGCGTCTGTCTATTTCAACACGGCAATGGGCTCACCATCTATTACGTGGGATAGGAATCCACACGGTGAAAAGTATCTACTTCAACACGGCAATGGGCTCACCACCTATTACGTGGGACAGGAATCCACATGGTGAAAAGTGGGCATATAATATGCCTCTGCCACCCCTTCGGGGATAAGGCGTGATGGATATTTAAATTTATTTACTATCAAGCGAAGGTGACCACTATCTTCCTTTTTTTTTGAAGTTGAGTGCATCTATATATTTATACCCTATGCTAAATCTGTGCAACCTTAGGTCTTTTAATAGGTGGAATAAATTTTTAATGCTTGGAACTTTAAATGCCTGGAAAGAACTCTGTAGTCATAGTGCTCTCGGAAGTGCTCTAGAATGCTATCATCATTTCCAATTGTATCTGAAGTCCTCTTTCCGAAGGCATGATTTAGGATACTCTGTTAGATGTGAAACACTACAGCAACCAGCTTATAGTCGCCTCGAGACGACTGAAAAGGGAAAGGAGCCAACTAGGGTAATTGTTAGTTGTATCCCGTCAATGATCGAGCAATTTGAAGGCTATTGCCACTTCTTTTTTCATACGTGTGCAAATCCTCATAAATGGTATGCTGAACTCCTACTGACTTAAACCACACGATGCCCTTCCAACTGCCTACGGCTACGGTCCCGAGTGAGCCCTCGGAAAGATAGCCCAGAGAATAACAAGCGAAGTCAAGATATCACCGGATAACCCTCGTTATTGTAGAGTATGATGACCTCTTTTTTCTTCGTACGTAAGCACGTATTATGTATTACGTAGTGTTAAGCTTAATTCTAAACGGCTATGATGAATGTTTTAGGAATGTAACAATGTTCGTTAATAATCTAGGTATTCAAAGACTAATACCACTATTACGAGAGAATAACGCTAGGAGGTCAATATATCGCCGGGTTTGCCCACCTTATCGTAGAGCATACATTAAACTTGAAATTTTATGAATAGGGAGTCTCGTTTCTCGCTTTAAACGCGGTGTTAAATGTATTTTAAATGGCTATAACGACTGTTTTAAGAATGAACATCATTGTTAGCTTGTAGTCTTTTCATTCTCTCATCGTAATTTTTAGCTAGAGTGAAACAATTTTGTAGAGCAATATTCTAAGGTTTAAATATATCTGAGAATAGCTCATCATAACACAAAGTCCTTTTTTTTACACAATCTCAAACAGTAATTTGATATCGTTTCAAATGATTGAAGTCTCCTTCAAACTTCTTTACGGTCAGATACGCTATAGTTTCATCGCTTATTTAAAAGATTCACCTGTTTGCACGTAAGGCAGACTTGAGACGTAAGGGGTCTAACCAAGATCTCTGGGATCCAAGTGACCTCTACCTTCTAGTGGTACACCTGCTAGATATCGAGCGAGGTAAAGACGTAGTGGCTTTTTTTTTAATTGTGTTTTAGAGGGTTGTGGTAAAGATATTCTGAAATAAGTCGGGCTAATGAATGCTCTCGGACTTTTCTCAATCTTAGTATACGGTAGTGGTGTCCGATGTATATGTGGTAAGAATGAGGTGTAATATGAGTAGGATGGTGGAGATTAGGAAAAGTGTAGGGAGTCGTAAGGTGTGTGGCACGAGAGTGTGTGAGGGGATTGTCTTATTAACATATAAAAATAATGTTTATTTTTGTTTAAAAGCTGTTGTGGTGTGCGTCTTCCGCGGTTGAGAGGTCAGACGGCAGTCGCTTGGGTTCGATGAATCAACAGTAACTTGAACAAATAACTAACTAACTAACTATCTTCACGCTGTATCCCTGACGGGGTAGTCAGAGAGGACAGATCGCCAGGCTTCGCGATCCATGCATACTTCTTAAGATATTACTTGAACAAATAAGTTTACTAAATGGGTTTCTATAAATAAAAAGCGTTCATATTCTTGAACAAAGTTTTAATGAACTACATCTTTGGTTGTATCATTGGCTAGAACCTGAAACATTCGTATTTATACAAATGTGAACGACTGATTACACATCTAGAGGAATGCATGGGCTTGTACAGTCATCAACAAAATACTTAATATTATTATTATTTTAAAATAAGAAGGATATTTTGAAAACTGCTAAGTAAAACCTAAATGAATCTACAGGTTGCATAATTGTAAGTAATGTACTAAAAATAACTGTATCATAAATTGTTTAAATCCCCTTCTTACCGAGTGGAAAAAATTAATGAGTGAGAACCAATATCACCAGCCTGTAATGTGAGCAATTCTCACCACCACTCGAGGTTAAATGGAAAGTGCAACACTTCTTCCAAAGATCAAAAGGACTGCAACATTTTTCTCTTCTTCCAAGGAACAAGGAAAAAATGTTGCAGCTGTTTCCATTACCTTCATTATGATAACGTTACTTTATAAATACTTTGTAAAATTGTCTATGCACCCTGAAGATGTTCGAAACTCGTTATACAATAAACCAGCCAAAGATATTTTTTATTATTTTACGAACAAAACCTTTGCAATATTATTGATCTGAATTAAATTTATCCGTGAATTGAATCGTGCATTAATAATACATAAGTGATTTTGTACACGATTTCCTTATTAATTCTCTGGGCTATTATGCCCTCAATTTCGAACATGTTTTAACAACAATAAACTCAATACAATATGCTTAAGTATAGCAGTCTTCAAAATATCCTTTTGTAATTTAGTAAAACATAAAAGTAATGGTGATATATAAGACAAGGGCTGACATGAGCTGCTCTACTTACAACTGCTAACAAAACGCTCACTTCCACATTTTTTAAAAACAGTGCACGATCGATTGCTCAGTATACTTATATCTTCAGGAGCCGAAATTTGTTAAATTATGTGTACATAATTAAATGCTTATAGTTTTAAGTTGATAGAAACAGGTGTACACGATACAGACGTTTTAGGTCTGCAGATTTTAAGGTATGATAACTTCATGTGTAACGAGCGCCTGGTGTATATATAGTAGATATATCATCCTGACAAAATTTATTTAAAATATCACTAAGCAAACTAATTTGAACTATTTTGAATTATGTTTTATATAGTTAACATTAAACTATATTCACATTTTACCTATTAATCCAATTTTATATTCACGTAATAGATACAATAATCTACTTACAGTAAATGAGCTATTTACATAAATAATACAAACTTCATAACAATGTTTACAGTAAACTTAACAGTTAATATACAAACGTATGACTTGACCAGAAAAATACATTTTTTTTATCAACTACATACATTTGAAAGTACTTCATTTGAATTTTCAATTTGTGTTACAAATGCGCCCCTCAGTAAAAAATATACTTTTTCTGTTCAAGCTATACAAATAAACAACAAATGAGGTTTATCAATTAAAAAGTCTTCAAAATTATATTTTTTTAGTGGCTTAGCCAAAATAATATAATAATGAATTTGATCGTTAAATATACATAGCTAAAGAATTTGAGACTAACGAGTTGTTTTTACTTAAGTGTTTATTTACAGTAACACAAATTTTATTCTAAAAGACATTAATTTCCCTAAGATGACTTTTCGGCACCCATAATATCAGTTGCGCTCGTGAGACTTAACTTTAGGTATTTTTAATGTTATTTACAATAGTCTTTTTGGGTAGCCAATACAAACTTACTACCTTCAAACTAAACCGATTTAATTTGTATAACAAAGGTACGAGCAATTATGTTTATTTAACTGCTAAATGTATCTCAAACTTACAAATGAGTCGAGTCGTAAAGATGATCAGTATAGACTCTGTTGATAAAACCAATATAGACCATTTTTAAAAACTAAATATCCAATGTTAGCTTAGATTGAGTAAAACCTCAAGAATCCAACCCAGTTTCACAGTTAGTGTAAACTGCTACGCATGAGTGATTAAAATTCATAGCTTTCATATGCATGCTACCCGAGTTTTTGCGCCGCTGTAAGCCGATAGAAATTTCAACAAATTTGTACAAAACGGAGATTCAATGCTATTAACTATATCTTAATTTATCAAAATTATGTATGAGATCAAATTATGAGATTATAAAAAAACTAAAATATATATCCCTCACACTTAATCTAGTAGGATATTAGTATAATATTATATTTTTAAGAAAAACTGTAGATAAAAACCTCGTGCTCTGAAGTGAGGGCTTCAGATACGGCTGAGACTAATGCTCGAATAATGATGGTTCCAGATAAAATATAAAACCTTATTTATTTACAAACTGACCTCAATACTTACAAACAATAGAATACTTTAACTAGAGTTTGGCATTTACTTTGCTATACGTTTTTTACACTTAGAACGTCAAGTCCGAATAAAGTATCACTTGAATGCCTTCATAAACGTGGCGTTTAAACACTGAAAGTTTGTTTTACACGACAACTGATTACGTTTAGGTCCATTTATGTATTTAGTTATGATACTTTGCGTAGGGGTGAGCCGAATCTCACGCGGTATAATCTCAGCTGGACGCTGAAAGTCCGAGAGGCTTGAGGTGTGGTGGGGGCACGAATGGTGCCGGCGAAGAGCCCGACATGTTGTTGTTCAGATCACCGGAGCGACTCGAGCCGTTCATCAAACTGCTCATGGCGTTGCTTGTCTGTTGAACATTGATTTAATTAAGTTCTGAATACATCACACAAATGAGATAGGTATCATTAACTTATTCGACACTAGATGGTGTTTTACACAACAAGGCGATTGCATAACAAGTTTAAATTTCTTTATTTAAATTTACAAGCATGATAATTTATTAATGTCAAACTGGTGCTTTCACCGAAAGATGAAGATTCTGTGAAGTAATGAAGTAATTAAAATTAAAATTTTTACACCTTTTTAATGTCAAATGAGTTAATTTCCAGGAAAGGTGGGTTTGATAATGTTATTAATTAATGCATAGTTTGCATATGACAACTCTTGAATTAAAAGAAACTTCACACTTAAATTGACAAAAATTTCATTAATATCTTCAAGATCTGGTTTCTCATCACTACAGATATTGCATTTTGGCCTCCTTCTAATCTCAATGCGCAACGCCATCGTAATCTTCATTCAAGTATAACTGTGCGCATTTCTGGCGGGACACTTTTATCTCACCCGACACATTAATTTTGTTTAATTTAATAATAATAAATAAACAGACACTTTTCACACAGCGCCATCTAGCCCAAAGTAAGCTAATATTAGCTTGTGTTATAGGATCTAGATAAACTGATAAACATACTTATATATTTCTAAATACATACATATTATAGATAAATAACAACCAGACACAGAATAGACCATCGTGCTCATCACACAAAGTTTCATCCTGGGTGGGAATCGAACCCACGACCTCTTGCGTAGCAGTCGGATGCACTCCCACCGCGCCACAGAGGCAGTCTTTTTAGCAGTTTTCGACAATTCAGTAAAGAAACTTACCGGTGGCGGGGGTAGATGTGTAGTTTGTCGCTTAAGATGCGCAAGTGGTGGCGGATTATACGCCATGTTGGCGAAAACCAGCCGCTCCTCATAGTCATACTCGCACAGGATTTTATTATCGCATAAATAAAATCGATCGCCCACGCAGAACCTACGATAAACACAAATATTTCATTATTTTATTCATATATATCTGAAATATCATATTGATAAATAAGAAGGTGCTTCTGTGAAGAACGATCCAATTAGTGATATAACAAAAACCTACACAATACTAATAAGGCATTCTACAAACGACAGATTAAATATTTATTCTGCGAGAATAATATCTGCAAATTTAAATAATTATATCGATTACACACGGAGTAGGTTTAGCAGTTTTCAGGTGACGATTGCGTGTTAGGCGGTGCGTTATCATGAACCTAGTGGTCGATTCGATACTCGCACAAAATATAAAACAGCTCTGAAATCGATAAATCATAAAGTCTACCGTCTGTTGCACGCCTATAATAATCCATACGCGTAAAATTTTCCGGTAAAAGTCCTGAAACCTCGACTAATAACTATCTCTAGTATAGTTACTTCTTTCGTTCCATCACGAAAATTAAAGTCCCTTGTAAACAAACAAAACAAAGTATTGTTACACTTTTAATTTGTTACTCACAACCTGACACACATACTCTTCTACACTTCTTAGATCGAATTGTAATAAGTTGGTCTAATTAACAGCAAATTCTACTACCTTTGTGCCTGAATCTAATTGAAAACTCGAATAAAATAAGCTTGAATTTATCCCTTAAACAGTAGAGCTTTACCAAATAATGTATTTTTATTCAAAGATCTAATCGTAAGCATCATTACTTTGAAGAAAAAAAAACACTGAAACCAACCACTATAAAACGTCTAAGAAAGAAAATTTACTGTCATGAGTGGAAAGGTCAACGCGAGGCGAAGAGTCGCGATAACGTCACGCAAGCGAACATCCCTCAATGTGGCAAAACAAAAGGTATCGCCTTCGACTCGCCAGTGGCCGCCCGGAACCGCCGCGCCGGTGATAACGCCGACCTTATCTACCCTCCTGCCTCGGTCCCCGCGCGCTGGCGTCTCCGCCACCCTGCCAACTCTTTTGTTTCACTTGTCACAAAAATTAAGCGCAATAGCTCCGCTACAAATGTCTCTTTTTTAAGGGGCCAATTTCCACCGCAACTCAGTCGATTTCGCCGCTCTTAATTAACTTTATTTCCTGTTCTCTTGGTTCCCGACTTTTGTTTTTAACTCGTCGTTTTTTATTTCGCTATTTTTTGTCTGCAGCTGCGTAATGGAAAAGATGGAAAACGAAATTTTAATGACTGGGTGCAAGTTAAGCTTTGTTCGACGCGCCATTGTGTCGCCGCGACGTCCAAGCCAAGTTTGACGTTTTATGTTCAGCGGAAATGTACTGTGGCTTCCTCTGCCGATAAGCACTAATAATACCCAGTATTTTACAGAAAACATTAATCCACCAAAACGCCTAGACAATGTTAGAAATAAGTTATTTCTGATATCAGATATAAATATGAAATTCAAACTAGAAATTATAATATGATAAACGTCAGTTTGACACACGTGGTCCGGTGTCGATAGACGACGTGACGTAGGTACCTAGAGCGTGCGATCCGCAGCACGCGGCTTCCGCCGCGGGCCGCCACCACCGCCTCTCGCCACCAGATAGCTACTAAATTATTTAACCGTTTAGCGATATTCGTCCGTGAATCCAGTGATATCTGTCCGTCCGTTTCGATCGGACAGCCCGCAAATTGGATTCAGATTTCAGCCTGGTATGGAAATTGATTTGTATGTGATATTTAATGGTTTGCACTACCGAACTCTTGTTGCTTCATGTTTATTAAGCCTAATACGGCTAATTAGTGAAACATGTGTACTTACATTTTCACTGTGCACACAAAATTATTTTCTTTTTATTGAAATAATTCAAGTTTCAACTAGTAAGAATGTATTGGAGTTTTTTTAATGTAGAAACAAAACACTTTCCATAATACGAAGCCAACTGTTGAACCTGGTTTCTTAAAGCAGTCTAATAAATATATAATTCGTTGAGAATGTCGCACGAGATCTACTAACTCGGGAAAGGTTCACAAGTGACATATAAACCATTCAGAGTGGCTCCAATCTTCGCGACCTTTCTATTATTTAAACGGACGCAGTCCGGCGAAAATTGCCGTTTTCGCGCCTGCAGCCCTACTCTGGAATGTACTCGGATTTTTCAGATAAAATAACAGTGATAAAAGTTTGCTTCGCTTCAAATACTTAACGATTTGACACATAAAAGATATGTTAATACAAATATTTAAAAATAAACCCAGCGAATTAGGATACCTTTACACTGAGATAAAGAAATACTTCTAGAAATTGTACTAAAACAAAATTTCGTCTTCTTACTCGAGTCGATGTAGTGTAGTCGACTTAAGAATAAGGAGCGAGATAGCTAAGGTACCTGACAACGACATGCACTGTACAATTGAATTGAATAATACAGTCGAACAGTATTCATGTGTTTTGATTAGTAAAGAAATCTGTTTGCTGGGACGTGCTGCTTTGGGGAATTCCAATATTCATAGTTTGTTGTTAATATTGTATGCATGGGAACATTACAGTTGCTGCCATTGTCTTACATATAACATTAACCCCTAATATTAATAATTAATTTACATTTTGTCATCAGTTTTATAATTTTTCAGTCAGATTAGACTAGGCGATAACGAATGTGGGTCTTTCTAACAAAAATGAAAAACAAATGTTTCGGTGTATAAAAGGTATATATGTGTATACTAGGTCTACCATATACACTAAAACATTTGTTTTGGGCTTCGAACTCGTAGCCTCAGCAACGATATCGTATTAACTACCACCATTCCACCGAGGCAGGCACTTTAAAATGTAGCATACCAATATAATATGCTGTTTTCTATGTGTATCTCGCAGCATCTGGTGTGAATTTTCTTGATTTTAGACATTTTTTCTAAACATTTTATTAAAATCGAACATTGCTTACATGGGGCCCATAATAATATACTATTACTGTGATACTTCTCTTTCTCTATAGGATGTAGACCTGGTTGTCTTTCAGTCTCCTGCTATGCAAAGTAGTGAAGAGGCGTTACTTTCTTTTCCCAACTCCCTCAATTTATCTTCTGATAATTATCGTTACGGGTTCCAAGACATTCTAACTTCTCCTAAGACATTACCGAGTTCAAGCTCGCTGTAATTCTGGTCTTCGTCTTTGGAATAGATCCTGGTTTACAGGAGTCACAGTGATGGGAATGCGGTTGGAATTAGTCCCATTAAAAAAACTCTGTAAAAAGCTTTTAAATGACCGTGCTTCGTTACCTAAGCTACTTCATTACTATTCGATCAAAAGCTGTTCTTTAGTATTAAAAACGTAGGCAGTTGAAATGAAGAACCTTTCCTGGCGCTCATTATACTGATCTTGACTTCCAATGAAACCGTTAAAGGGTTCCAATAAGGTGCTCATTATCGTACAAGGCCAATTCAATATGGGTGAGTGAATGTTATAACGATTTGTGCAGAGATATCACAGTCACAAGTTTCTCGTATATTTCTTTTTTGTGCTCTACAACTTCAGCTAACGAGAAACAATTAAAGAGCAGGAAACTATTAGTGATGATTGATACAAATATCTGTTTTAATACAAAATATAGTATATTTATATTTAGCTATTTCTAATGCTTATATCATGATCATTGTTTATTCCTAGTACTGACACTAAATTTGATAGCACCAAATGGAAACTGTGAACTTACTAGTTGAAGCCCGCGGCTCCGCACGCGTGGTGAAGTTTTCCCGTTACCGGGAACTTGTTCCCGGAATAAAAAGTAGCCTTAGTGTTATTCAGATGTGTACGATATATTATTATAAAGTCTCATCAAAATTCATTCTACTAACAATTATAACTTTTTTTTATTATTTTACATTATAACTTTCGCGTTTATAATATTAGTAGGATAAGTTAATAAATTAATAGTTAAAAATATTTTTCAAAAACAAGCTTGTATTTAAATACGATTAATTAAAAATTTTACGATTTCCTTTCATGTTATCTTCAGAGTTCGGATATTTTCTACCTTTTTAGAAAAGTATGGCTTTCCACTTTCCCGATGGGAGACAGGCATGATGATATGATGATGATAGAAAAGCATATGTTGTCTAGATCCCATAACACAAGCAAATGTTAGCTTAATTTAAAATAGATGATAGATACCTTGTAAAAAATATCTAGACTTGTCTTAAAAACTATGTACCTATTAAATTATATCAAAACCATCTAAGATTCTTTTGAATTCAATTTCACAATACCAAAACCTATTATTCTAGTCACACTGTAACGTATAAAAGCCTGACGATAAGTGAAATAAGGTTCTAAATTTATAGTCTGTAGATATTAAATGTTCACACAGGACCGTATCGTAGTATTTCTGCCATTGACTTTATTATGTAGCGGAAAATTTAATCGCGTTCTTTTCACGGTATCCGTGAGATGAATAAACAATCTAAACTGCTGTTACATTATATCTCTAGCCTTTTCACACTTAAGGTTGTAGACATCGTGCGTCTCTTTCGGAAAAACCGCGTTTTTACTATAGAAATTGTTTAAGAACGTTTTTGTAACAAGTAAGGTTGTGTGTAACGTGTAGAGCTCACTTCAAAATTCAAATAATGCCAATATTAGTAGTTTCTTCATGATAACCTGGTCTAAAAGCTGGCATAAAAACCTAAGGTGCTTATGACTGCCTTGAGATATCCTTTTAAGGAAATACCCGGGGCACCCGGCCCTAGACGGATAAGTATCCTGTGGATATAGTCGGTTCGAGACGAGAGACATATAATGATATCCATACGTTATAAAATGGTGCTAGCTGTAACTTCAGCTGCCATAAAAAAAAGCAAATACTTAATATCTGATGTAAAGACTACAATTTACTCGTAGGATCGCTTCATTTTTTTCTTGGATATTGTGCAAGATCTAAGGGTATTATTATACATCGGTCCTAGAGACCAGTTGCAAGTCGGGAATAAGTACAATCAGATGCTTATTTTTTAGATTTTTCCCTTTACTTGTGCTATAAAACCTTGCTTCTAACCCAAATTGACAATTAGGTCAACTGAAAGTACACTAAGGTTTTGGATCGAAAAAGTAACTTTTTTTTAATTTTTCGATTATTTATCTATTTAATTCTTAGTATCGACTTATTGTTCCCGGTTTCGATTCCTGGGTCAAAACAAACATTTTTGCGATCCACAAATGTTGGTTCGGAGTTTGGGTGTTTCCTATGTATAACATGCATGTATTAAGAAATATATGTATGTATATCAGTTGTCTAGATCTCAAGAACATGTTTATAGCTTAGTTTGGGCAAGATGGCACTTTGTAAAAAAATAACGGGTGCTCTTTCGATCGCATAATTTTTTACAGCATAATGTAGTTTGGCATAACAGTTTCAGCATAAAGTTTTCTCGCATAAATTATGATTAGCAAAGTGTTATAAACGCATAATGGTTTTATTGGCATAACATTATCTTACTCTAGTTTTTTTATCATAATTTTTATCAGCATAAATGTTAAGGGTATAATTGTTATACGCCTAAAGATAATTTAAAACAAAACGCATAATGGAGGTATGGATAACCATTCAAATCATAAATGAATAATAATTTGACTAAGAATATTTAAGAAACGATAAGACACCATTGTAAATAATTATCTTACTCATAGCCACGTTTTTAAGCTGTAACATATAAAACGATATTTTAAGTGTAATTTTTTTAGACTAGTCTTGAGCAAAGCCGTATTTAGGTACGACGACGAGCGAAGCGAGGAGGAGTTTTAGTTCACTTGTGACCACAACGCGCGAGCCGAGCGAGCGAAGTGAGCGGGCCGCGGCAGCGGCCGGCGATGCGCCAGAATAGAATGTAACTAATTATTATAATAATATAATATAAATAAATAAACTATAAATTGCGCGTTTTAATGTAACTACTTTCTTTTTGTATTTTATTTATATATTCTGTATATAAGTGTTGAAATGTTGAACTTCAGTATAGTGACATTTTTAATCAGTGGGCATTTCAATATTAGACAGTTCAAGCTTAGATATAAAAATAAAAATATGTACTCGTTAACATTATGGTATTCTATATGTATGGCTTGTAATCTTTATGCGAGAGTGAGTGATATGCCAATAAATGTTATGATTTGTAATCGTTATTGTCAAAAAAAATATGCGTAAACATTTTATGCGGGAATATCATTATTATAAAAAAGTTATGGGAAAATAAAGTATGCCTAATGATTTATTCTGTTTGAACGTTATGCGAAACGAAGAGTATGCGAAAAAACGTTATGCAGTTTTAAGTTATGCCTCTAAAATTTATGCAACCCAATACGGACCCAAAAATAACAGTGTCCCACAAAATTATATTTATTTATTTTTATTGATTGTAGAATTATATAACTGTATGTTTATCTGACCACGTGAGCAGATTCCTCAAAAACGGAAAAGTCGAAAGTACGCAGATACCCAGACGTGAAGAGAAGCGATAGATTAATCTGCAAGAAGCGAAAGAAGTATGCATGGATCGCGATGCCTGGTGATCTGTCCTCTCTGATTACCCCGTCAGGGATATAGTTTAAGTAAATACTGACCTATGATTGCACTGTTGACAAGCGAAGCACTCGAGGTGGTAGACGTTGCTGCGAGCACGCATGACCATTTCGAACGCAGGTATCACTTTGTTGCAAGCTGCGCAGTAGCCCGTGTTGCCGAATAACCTTAACAACAAATAAAATTATTTATTCAATATTTTTAAATCTTTTTTAATATAGTGAAATTATGAACATTTATTTTCATATACATTGTAACTGGTAGGGCAAAATAATGATTATAGTACCTACTTGATAAGATATCACTACCCTGTTGTAATACTTGCAGAAAGTAAACAGACTATAAACTAATTGTCTCCCTATACTGAGGTCTATAGTGTCTATTAGGTGTATACAAAGTCATGGTAAAGAAAGCAGAAAGGCTTGTTTTTATACTAAGCAAGATAAGGTGGGTTCACCAATAAAATTATTTTTGTACTATTTGAAGTAAAGTAGACTAACCTCAAATAGTCCCGTTTGCAGAGGATAAGATTGGCGCGCGTGTAAAGCGTGTGGCCAACCTCTCCGAGCCGACAGTCACAGCATCCGCACTTGAGGCAGTCTTCGTGCCACAGCTGATCCAGAGCCTTTAGTAGATACCGCTCCGTTATTACTTTACTGCATCCAGCGCAAATCTACGGCAAAAATATATACTGTTTTAGAAAAGATTTTAGGTAAGTATATGTACTAACAAATTAAATAAAAATGAAAATAAATATCCATCACGCCTTATCCCCGAAGGGGTGGCAGAGGCATATTATATGCCCACTTTTCACCGTGTGGATTCCTGTCCCACGTAATAGGTGGTGAGCCCATTGCCGAAAAAAAATTTCAAATTCTTATTTCGAAACATAAATTTCGTACTGATGTATGAATGTTTATCTATACATATCTATTATAAAGAGAAAAGATTTGTTTGTTTGTAGTCGATAAGGTCTAGAAATAATGAACAGGTTTAAAAAAAAAATTCACCATTAGAAAGTCAAGTTATTCCAAAGTACCTAACATACGCTATGTCATTATGTTACGAAGCAAGGCAGCGTAGCGTAACCTAAATTCAAGAAATCGAGCAGATCTAAATACATTATTGTAAATACGGGTTAAACAGGCGCTACGGGCTTCGAATAATGTCACAGGCGAAGCAATGGCGCATACTAATAAATAATATTGCACCTCTCTCTGCCAACACTTTTCAGAATCGCATTAACGCCTAGAGATAGCGCCATCTATCACAAAAATCTTGTATTAATTCATAATTATCTGTTTGTATTATCTACTGTAAGATGGCTGTAGTGAACCTAGACCCGATACATTGTTCAGGACTTTCATTCCTCTGATCTGACCGGTGTTGAGTGCAGTATTTATTGTATGATCTATGAATGTCTCATTCGTTTACCTTTACTGCATGTAACCGACTCACGCACAAGGGGAGTATACAAGAGCTATGAATAGCAAAGGTATCTATTGTATCATCCATTATTCCATACCACCATTACCATCTTCCCCGTAATTATTACAACTTTTTCTATGAACAGAACATAAGAAGAAATGATTTTAAAGTATTTGCTGACTAACAGACAAGGCAACAACGCAGATGACCTTACGTGGTTGAGAGGTCAGACGGCAGTAGCTCTCAACAATGTCGAAAATCTGAAATCAAACGAGAGCTACTCCTTGCAGCCAAATAAAAGTGGATCCTAAGCAAATAAAAATGGAAATATAGTAAAGTAAGGTAAGGTTAGGTACGGTACGGTAAGGTAAGGTAAAGTAACGTAAAGTAAATTAAAGGCAAAGTAACTGGCAATATATGATAGAAAGAATTTTAAAGTACTTATCTTTGTATTACGGAACCAATAGTTGAGTATTTAAGTACCTGTGGCTGTGGTGGTTGAGGCGCGGACGCTGTCGCCGGTTGCTGCACAGACGCAGGCAGTGGCGAGGCGCGCGCCTCCTTCGTCACCTCCATGGCGAGCATGTGCGACCCCAGCGTGGGACTGCCGCCGCTCGCCTGTTGCGGCGTTCGCCTCTCGCACTGTACACAAAAACATTGCAATAAATATCAAGAAATCAGAAGAAATATTAACTAACAAACTATCCTCACACTGAATCCCTGATGGAGAAGTGTCAGAGAAAGCAGATCCTTTCGTTATGCGATCCATTGTTTCTTCTTTCGCTTTAAATAATAATTATTCAGACTTTAAGACTACATAATTAGTTACCGTACAATCGAGGATTAAGATCATGGATGACTTTATATTATTAAGTAGTTGTTATTTTCACCAAACAAAGACACCTTTGATATTTGGTAGAAAACAATAAATCCTAAACTAAACGAATGCCACAAAATAATTCTTCGGTTTGAGTAATATCCGTAAGCTCCTTAGCAACAAATCAAGTTCAGTCCAATCGAAGTCCATTGATATTGAATCGTAAGTCACGATACATAATCGACTCAGAGCTGAACAACTCATTCAGTACATTTTATGTTACAGCATAAACTGCAGAGCCATGAAATTTATTGCCCGTAATATTTCTCGAAAAAATTAGCACAACTACTCAAGCGATTAATGAGAACGTGAAACACGACTCGACGATACCGAAGTATGGCAAATTTTAAACCTTAAAATATCGATAAAATACAAAAATAACAAAAAAATCTGTAATTGAGATTGAGTCGCCAAAAAAACTAGCAATGAGTTGAGCACGGACCGCGGTACCGTCATGGTTAATTAAGATTTTAAATACAATTCAATTAAATTTGGCAACTGGTGCAGCCTCGCACTATTTTGTTGTGTTGACAATCGCGGCTACTGCCACTAGGTAACCTTTCTACTTTTTTCTAAAAACGCACAAACTTATTTTCTAGTAAAGTGGTTTCGGATGTTATGATTCAACATGCCTGAAACAATGCTCGCTATTGTAACGGCCATGACGAATGACCCGCGGCTCTTATTTTTGTGTGTTTTTGAGAATGCGTCCGATAGCCTGCCATAAATAATACCTATTCCAATATATCCCGGAAGCCTGCAAATAGCGACCAATCGTGTCAATGACTGTTTATTTAAACTAAGGAAATTAATCAACTTTGTTGTGAGTCAGTTGAACCTCGCTTTTAAATACATACTGTAAGCATAATACCTAATCCAGTATGTCGAATGGCTTTAATTGCACACGCTATAATATTAAAACAATAGTTTATTTCTGTGGTGCCATTGCATTGAATATGAAATATTACCTAGTTTTATTATAGTCACTTCAGCGCTCGAGTTTCACGTGCATAGAGCAACTAATTAGAGCTGTATGTTGGTAGGTACTGACAATTGCATTCATGTACAACTACTTCGGGCTGTTACCAATAAGTGCACTCGTCATTAATTACAAGGGCTTACATTAATTTAATAATTGCATGTATCCATATTAGCTACTTATCTATACATATAATAAAATCGTAATCGTAAAAACTGTACATTAAATATTTTTACAAAAAACACTTGTTGTGTATTCACCGAAGAATACCAAACCCAAAAATGTTATTTTTAAAATTTTTGTCTGTCTGTTTATCTGTTTGTCCGCAGTACCTTTGTCCGGGATAAACTCAGAAACTACTCATTGGATTTAATTCAAATTTTGTACAAACATTAAAAGTAGGTCGGGTTAACACATAGGCTACACGCTACATAACCTATTAGCTCGGCAGAGAACAATTAGGTATAAACTTAGTAACAATTAAATAGATTTAATTGAAATTTTGTTTGAGTATTAACAATAGGTCGAGTCTACATATACGCTAGATATAATTACGCTATATAGGTAACCAAAGAGCTCGACAGAGAACGATTAAATTCACCAGTCTGGCTTATCGGGTGATAATTTTTGGGTACTGTAAGCAATGATGTGAAACATTTACTTTTGTTGGTGTATTTACATCTATTTAATAGTGGTATATAGTAAGGTGTAGGACGAGGATTGGAACCGTAACCTTTACCTAACCAGGGTAATGTTCTGCGCCACTAAACTATCCGAACTGTACCGAAACAAATTGAAAATCTTCACTATATTGTAATCGTCATTTAAGAGTATGATCAGAGTCATATATCAGCCACATAACAACTCTGATATCAATGAAAAGCGTTTTAACCATTTTAAGACATTGATGCGATGGACTCCACTCAATCCATGGATATTTTTTTAAAGCAATAAGCTAAATTTTAAATAATTTTAATTGTATTTGCCAACAAAAAATTAAAATAGAACTTGGTTAAGCACGGGGCTTAGTTTCAGTCACTGGTATTGAAACATAAACTTTTTCACCTGTGCTATGCGAGGTAGTTATGAGTGTTTTCACACAAACATACTTATATGTCTGGGCTAAATATAGGGTGTTTAAATATGATATTAAATATACATTGAATATTTTTGAAGAAAGTTTGTTGTATGTATTATATATCCAACCTACATTGAGTATATTAAACCTCAAAACACTAGCTTATTAAATTTTCAATTCGTTTGTTAATTTGTTTGTGTACTAAATTTGGTCTTCAAAAACGAATAGTCCGATCTTAACTATTTTTATTAACAAACACTACTTTGCCAAGGGGCTCGGTAGAGAGTTATACAAATTTTGCGTCAGATCATAATTTCCACGCGAACGAAGTCTCAGGCAACACCAAATATATTGTTAACTTATTACAATGTAAATGCAGACAATAACATATAACTACCATATTATATTTCTGTATCAAATTGCAGAATGAGCTATACGAGAATAAACTCCCCCTCAAGGTGGATTAACCATGAGGGGAAACAAAAAAAAACAGCTAGTATAGATAATACAAACTAATCATTATGTATGTAGTACTGTGAAAGCAAACACAGGATTATGGATTGAAATATAAGATATATAGGTGTTTATAATGCGCCTACTATTTACCAGCTAGAAAATGAGACTGATATGAGGTTTTAGGGGTTTGCACAGATAGTAAATAATGATGTCAAATACTTTGGTAATAACCACCAAAGTAATTGACAGGAATGGAAATAGCATATTTGTGCAAGAGTTTTAGAATAACTACTGTTACTAATTTATTTATTGCTTTTAACCATCCTGCCTCATAGTATACGTAAACAACTACCACTACTAGTAAAACCGAAAATAAGTCGCTCTTGCACAGTCAACTGATACATTAGGCAAATCCTTGCCATATTTTGGCGGGAAAATTGCAACACACACTAACAATTGTGTTGTGATCATTGAGGTAGGAATAAAATGTACCGATGTATCAAGGTGTGTATCACAACGTACATTTGTCCCAGTAATAGAGAGGTGAATGACTATAAGGCTTTATTTTCATTGATAGTTTTTTCCAACAACAATGCTCTAAGGTCATAGTGAAGAGGGATCCATTGCAAATCTAGACTAAAATACCGCTTATGTACTCGTTAAATAAATAAGACGACTAGTCTTTTTAATACAATAACTTTAGTCTCTAAAAATTAAGTCAATCTCGAGTTCACAACAATGAGGTTCAATAGAAATTCATTGAACACGGTACAGTACCGTGGCCTGACTCCACAGTACAATGGAGGTGATGCACGACTGAAGTATTGATGCGATATTTTTTGCTAAGTGGACTGTCCGTAAAGTGAACCTTCGTGAATAATTAGAGACCGGTGACAGCAACACGCTACGCCACTCGGGAAACAACCCGTGACGAATGCAACCAGCCAAGATTAGACGCAGTCAAAGCAAAAAAGCTCACGCCTTCCATTAGCAGTGACTTTCGAAACGTCAATACGCACGAATTAGGATTTAACGAATGTCAGCCGTAACAAGGGACGGGACGGTACAAACTATGCAAAAAAAAATTTCATCCTGACAGTCTCTAAAGCTATCTTCAGGGATTTTAAATATGTATTAATTTGCAAATAATATCTGCATTCAAATATAATGAATCTAAATAGACTTATTTTTAAATTTCCCGGTTTATTTATGTAACAAAAAAAAAATGCTATGCTGAACGGAAATTTAAAAAAGAAATCGAATTACATCACGATTTTTTTATCAAATGGCCCAATATTCTTTACTCTCAAATTCTGTCTCACTAAGGCTATGTGTGTATGAAGGATCTACTATGTGGTGTATCATGGTTCGTGGTTTATTTCACTCAAACGCATATGCCATGAACTGACATAGATGAAGAGGTCCCATTTTCTTACTTTTCAGTAGTATTAGGTTAATACATTATATGAAGCGATTAATGAATCTGCAGTAAGCGAAAGAAATATGCATGAATCGCGATGCCTAGCGATCTGTCTTCTCTGACTACCCCGTCAGTAGTTAAGTTAGGTTAGGTTATAAACGTACATAAGGGTATTCAAAGTTCCTGCTAGAGATAATAGTGACTAAGATACTTATAACCTTAAGTAGAAACTGTCTCAAACTAGTTGGTTTTCAACTAGAGGCCGCCTTACAAAAGTAAATAAACGCAAATGAACATAACAAAAATGCAAATGGAATGAAATTCATTGAACACCGGATATATATATACTTGGATGCAATTGGACAGAAATTGAAGGATTGCCGCCATGAGTCGCCAGGGAGCAGGCAACCAGCGTTGTACCAACGTTAATGATTAACACAGACGCGGTCCGAGACCAATTATGCACTGCCACCACACTCCAAATTAGAAACTATTTTCGCCCATTAGTGGCCAACTTCATAATCAATTATACGTTAAAATTTCACAGCGCTATTTGGGGAGCTCTATGTTTGGATAATCGGAGTTTGTGGTCCCACGGCGAGCTATTACGTGGCTCTGTACCGGTCATAAAGGTTTTTGTTAGGTTTCCTGCAAATTTTAATGCAAGTTTTGAATGCGTTTCGGTCAGGTAACTGAATTATGCTAAATAATTGTACTCGTCAGTGGCGAAGAGTTCATATCGCATGCTACCGAAAATTACATTTTGATCCCTTTAGCTTCCCGTTTCAGTATTATTAATTTTGGCTTACGTAATTGTATTTTTTATTATTACTCTCTCATTTGTTCTCCTTCTTTCTCTTTCACGCATACTATGGCGGCAGAGTTTCATGAAACTTTTAGTGCGGTCGCTGTGATGCGACGTTGTTGCTCCATAGTTGGGCAATCTCTCGCCGTATCCGATGCAGAAACACACCAAAACAACCTACGTCATCGGGTAGGAGAGGGTGCCGTTATGCCTCTCCAGTCAATTCTTCATGCCACCTCTTTACTCCTTTCTACTCCTCTATGATTACTTGAAGGAGCTTAGACCACTGTCCTTCAATTTCTCTTCGTACATAACTCCGAACCCGCTCCAGTGCCACCCAACTCAATGAGTATGACACTGCATGGGCTTTCACCACCATGGAGGCTAGGAGACCTGTGCAATATCGTCTTTGCAACTTTATAAAAGAGGAGTGTCAAATTAGTTAAGAATAAAAATTTCACATACTGCTAAATTCCTTGTAAATCTTTGGGTCATCTTCAGCACTTTTTGGTGAAAAAAATTTAAATCTAATACTAGAACCACAAACTTAACATAATTTTGCAAAGGCGGCAACCAAATAAATCTTTTAGAAGATTCGTTGAGACAGACAACAACTAATAGGATTGAGTGCACTCCGCTAATCATAATTCATCAGCGAGATTAAAGAATAAGCGGCAGTGTGAGGGGGATACGGTAGGCTTCGACTCCCCCAACATTCTGCCCACTGTTCGGTTGAGACGTAGAGACAATATGATTGCCACACCTGCGGAAACGGCGCAAAGTAACGAGACGAGAAGCTAAATAATTCAAACAACTAACAGTTATGGATATTGCTCTACCTACGCAAGTTGTATATAAATAAAACCTTTTTTTTATTTACGGAAAGATTTGTTTTTTTTTTTAATTCTTAATTTTATTATATTTTATATTTGATTGCGTATTATTTAATAATCCTTTATTTACCGAACATGGGTCATTAAATTTACTATCCACAAAAGTTACAAATATACTTGTTATAAAAGCCAAATAATTATAAAAATAAATTGCCATTAATTTACTGCTTTGGTGATAATAGGACAAATGTATAATAATTAAAAATTAATGTAAAATTTTATGAGCTGTAAAAATGTAATAGGCTGGAACTAACTGACACTTAACTCTCTATGAAGTTAATAAATCATATGACCCAAACTGTTTTTTCCTCCTTAAGAGTTAATGTCAAATAATACTTCTCACATTCAAAGTAGAGCAATTTACCTAGTGCACTATCTACACTGGCACTTATTTAGCAGATTGCTTTCCTTTAAGTTGTTCTTTAATCTAGGTATGGCCGCTCGTCGGCCGCGGATGCCGCGTCGCTTTAGTTCACACCCTCTCACGTCACATCCGGTGATGCTGTAAAGAGGATATATTCGCACTTTGATATTAAACTCTCACAGTTGCAGGTGAGATGTGCTGCGTTGGAAAAATTGTTTTTTCACTTGACAAAAAATCTTTGCAGTTGGAAATATATATTCTTAAAATACTGTATAGATATTTTTTAACAGCTGTAATATGAGCCAAAACGATAAACAGCATACAAACATGTAGTAGAAATAAAACTAATTAATAGCTTATCTTTGTGACAATAAAAGGTTTTCAACGCGGTAAGAAACAGACGATGGGCAATTAGAACACGAATGTGAGAAGCATTATCAACCTCCCGCCACAGATCGGTAACCGCCGATTCAACGCGGAATTTCGGTAATACTAACCCATATTGGATTAGCTGCGGCACCAAACTGCCGCAATAATATAACGAAATTCAAACATTAATAGGCTCAAACACAATCATGGATGGCCGCATAATCGAGTTAGCTGCTTTTCGGTTAAACCCCTATCGTATAATCTGCTCCATTGTCTAACAGTCGTGGCGCTGATCATAAGGGCCGATTATTGTGGCAATTTCGTGTTTATTGTTTTCAGGTGTCTCCTGTCACCCCGGCGTTCTGAAGGAGGAATACAATCCACCAGCTTATCTCAATAGTAACGATCTCGTAAAATGTTACAGTGGACGCCTACAACGTTTTCCAAACAAAGCGATGTAATTGTTAGTTCAGCAAAATTACTACAATATCTGTTCTTGATACCCGTTGAAAACACCACATAGGGGTACAGACAATTCAGGAGAAATAATCTATCCATATAACAATACAATAGCTATAAACGTAAAACAAGATGATAAACAAAGTCTCGTGGCAGTCGAAGTAAGTGATACTCAGGTGGAATGTACGTCAGGTAAGTTAAAAGTTTCTCCTCGGTTAGATGCAGTTGAAGGAACAAATAAGTAGATAGAAGCTGTGTCAAAACTGCCAAAAACAAAACTATAAAGTTTGCTTTATAACGGATAGATACTATCTATTTCAAATGTCGAACTCAATTTAGATTGGTGAGTATTTTACAACTTACGCTCCCGCACTATATTTTGTTCTTAACCATCGATTTCTATTCATCATATTTAAAATGTTAATCATTTTCTAATCAAAGCAATCATAATAATTTATTAAAAGTAGTTGATAGTATAGTCACTACTTGAACATTGAAAGCTGTACCTACCTAATAAAACTCGTCTATAATTACGCAGTCGACTAAATACTTCCGATTTCATTTTAACACTTAAATAAGTTTATACATACTTTGTTACCATGTACACTTTATGACTACTCAAACGTTTTAGGTCTATTACAGTAACTAATGTAACGATGCTGTTGTAACATCACCAATAACAACTTTTGCTGATTTTTTATTAGAATATAAAACAAACGTATCGTATTAATTATGAGTCGCGATGCAGTCACATCCTTATTGATCGTAAAGAATCTTTGATAGCGTTGTAAAATGTTCGAAATCGTTGTCGTGATAATTTATGAAGCATGTTTATGGATGACTTTATGACGATATCTGTCTTTCCACCGTATTTGTATTTAATACAGCGTAAATACTGACACCATTCTGGGATTAATTTTCATGTTTTCTACAGCCTTTAATTTTTCGAGATGAGTTATTAAGCTAAATCAGTATATGGCTTTAGCAAAAGTGAATAGCAACTTGTAGCCTATTACGTGAAGTGAGATATAAAATAAGGCCGCGGCGAGTAACTTCATACATTACAAGCCGATAACCAGACAAGACTTCTGAGACACAAACCAGTCCCTTTTAGTGAAATTGAAAACTTTTTCTGTTACTCATACCGCGACCACGACACGGCTCCTTTTAAATCAATTGCCTTTTATAATTAACTTACTCCGTTATTGGAGTGCACTCGCTCGTTGACTCAATTAAAATTCAATCGAGATGTAAATCTATCTATTAACGAACGAGTTTTTCTGGCAGATATAATTGAGTAAAATTGTTTTCTAGATAAGTGTTGCTTGTGTAGGTGCTTTAAGTGGAAATATTGCTTACTTAGATATTCTTATCACAACGATTAAATTATCAACACATTCTGGTCCACTTTATGACATCGTTCTAAGAGATGTTAATTTTATATCCTTATCGTTTGTCTTATATAGAAGAAGCAAAGGAGGATCGTTATACTACATAACGTTTACATAAACATTTCTTTTCAAAGAACTTTACAGCTTTATGGATTTTCAATATTTTTTTAGTAATTGTTTCGCCGTATTGTTTTTAAGTTGCTCGATATATTCCATATTACTCATCATCATCCGAGCGTTCGTCCCAGTTGCGTCTCGCGACGCTCGGGGTCCACCATATTCCATATTACTGCATATCTTAATAACAAATAATATCAAAAATTTTGAAGCGCTCGTGGCCCCGCGGTCTCAGTGTTCGGTAAACGATCACTGAGGTACGCAACTTTCACTATGGCTGGTCGTCGGATGGGTGACCACTTTGTGGCATTTACATTTGCGAGCGTTTCCGTGCTTCGGAAGGCACGTTAAGCCGTTGGTCCCGGTTGCCAGTAAAATGGCAGTCGTTAAGCCTGGTTGAAAGCCCTATAGGCGGCTTAAAAAATTTCAACAGCAGGTAGCCACAACCTGCGTCTGTCTATTTCAACACGGCAATGGGCTCACCACCTATTACGTGGGACAGGAATCCACACGGTGAAAAGTGGGCATATAATATGCCTCTGCCGCCCCTTCGGGGATAAGGCGTGATGGATATTAATTTTTTTATTTATTTATTTATCTTAATAACAGGTTTCATATAGTAAACTTGTCACATTTAACAAATTATCAGGAATGGAAAATATTTTAGGCGTGTGTATGTGAGCGCTCCTTTAGATTTCATCATGGCTATTATCTGAAGCGCTATGCAATGTGGTAGTAATTGACAATACAGTGTCAATCTCGTCATTATGCAGTCCCTTAATGCAATGAAAATCCCCGATGCCTGCAAGGGAGTGGCACTTTTACCTAATTCTTATTAAACATTTATTAGATTAGACAAAAGCTATCGAAGGTACCGTTCTCGATGTTTTATTTATGATCTTTTATTCGATTGCTAGTTTCTCTCTGTTATATTGAAACTGTGATGTTATTGGATGTATTCGAAAATAGGACATACCTATCTTCCATTAATAAAATTATCTTAGCTTCCTTCAAGCTTCTATAAAGGTGTATTTTAAAATTAAAAGATATGATTTAGTAAGCTTCAACTTTGATGAAAAAAAATCTATTTACTTATTGTTTCCAATTTAAGTTATTAATCATTATTAGATAAGTATGAAATCGCATAAGTACGAGTAAATATTGAGTAATACACTTTAGAAATAAATACTTACATATAAAACACTTTAGATATAAAATTATACAATTCGGTAAATCTTATATCATACTTTTAGTCTTTAATATCTGACTCACTGTTCTGTAAACGATCACTGCGTTAAGCAACTTTCGGTATAGCTGGTCTTTGGATGGTGACCACTTTGTGGCATATACATTTGTGAGCGATTCCGTGCTTCGGAAGGTACGTTAAGCCCTTGGTCCGAGTCGCCAATAAAATGGCAGTCGTTAAGCCTGGTTAAAGGCCTTATGGGTATGGGCGACTTGAAAAATTTCAACCACAACCTATGCCCGTCCATTTCAGCATGGTAATGGGCTCACCACCTATTACGTGGGACAAAAATGCATTCTGTGAAATGTGGGCGTATAGTATGTCTCTGCCTACCCCTTCGGAGATAAAGGCGTAACAATATGTATGGATGTATGTATTCGATAAATAAATTAATTACAAAATGTGTTTGTAAACAGTTTATCACTTGGTCAAACGCATACAAGGTATAAATTTATGCCAATAGAACCCATCTATGGCACTACATGTGAATCGATGAGATATTCTGATAGTTTAATCATTTACAGTATTACGTGTAAAAACGCTAGCCAAAGACAGTACGATAGAGAGAGAAAGTACGTGTTAATAAAAAAATAATAAAAAAATAATGATCTAAAATTTAATGCCAGAAAAACTGATCACATTTACCCATCCCAGATATTATTTAATCAGAATTATGCGGACCCATTAATTAAATTACGTTGGCTAAGGGCTGGGCTGTAAGAAAATTTCTTTTATTTGTGGGGAGACATTGAATTAAACATTCATTCATTTGTCGACCATCGAGTGACTACCATTACTTTTAATTATAATTTTGACTGGTTGTTTAGTAATTACAGGATGTACTTCGTTGTGTCTAATCGCCATTCATACCACTATAGTTACATCTTATTTTATTTAAATACTACTGAGGAGGCACATAAGGATGCGGCCCACCAGATGGAAAGTGGTCACTAAAGCCTATGGATGTTTGCAACATCAGAGGTGCGGCATTGGCACTGCCGACCCTTTAAAAACGTATAAATAGCATGCACGGATGTGTTATAAATAGTTAGCCGATGGACGACATTTTTTATCATGTGGGAATCCCCAGTTAATTTAACCAACGTTATGTGGAAACGGAAATTTTACAGACGATTCTTTGGTAGTTGGTAGTATGTGTGAAAACAAATTCAGCATATGAATGTTAGATTTTAAATATTTAGCTTCCATTTCAAATAATATGCAGAGCTAACCAGGGTTGACCAATAAACTGTTCTGATTTCCATGGATTTCGTTTCAAAGGAGTACTATGGATATACTATGAAAAGTCAAGGGTGAATTCTATACGTCACACGTCAAATAAAAGGTCGATATCCACAATTATTACACTAATTAGTCAACCTCTTTTTTTATCTCGTATGGAAATCTTCACTGATGTTACGACGGACTCAAACCATACGGTCACTACCTGTCTAGCACCAAGCGGGCTGCCCCTATTAGGATATTAGTCAATCCTTTTTTTATTCTTCGATCCTGTCTCCTGCGAATAAAGGAAGAAATGTGTCAGCAATGTGATATTCGATTTCACCGATCACGGTGATCGGAGCATTCGACAAGCAATCGCGGAATTTATTTGATGTTCAATAATGTGTTAAATAAATTAATGAATAATGTGTAATAAATAGGTTTCTTTTCCCATGTGAGGCCTTACACAGGTGATTATAATTAAAAGTGGATTCGTTAACCAAATAACCGACAACATAACGCTAATATGCGTAATTAAATCAGTCAATTAGAGTTATTAAAAAACTCAATCTAAATTATCCATGCTCACTTTAGAAATTAATTTAGTTAGCTTAATTAATTTGGTGTATTTAACTAGGTGTAGTTTAAATAAAGATGTTAGAATAAAATGTGGTAGTGTCATTAATTACAAATACTTACTAAACAGGGTTTTTTTTATTATAGAGACTATGTTAGAAGAAAATAAATATTGTGGGACATTATATTTAAGAAAGTTAATATAATCTTGTAGAATGAGATCTAGACAACTGATAAATTATACTTTAATATTTCCAAATACATACTTACCTATTAAACATAGGAGACACCTAAACTCCGAAACAAGCATTTGCGGATCACACAAATATTTGCTTTTACCCGGGAATCGAACCCAGAACCTCAACGCCGCAGTTGCATACACTACCACTAACGCCACCAAGTCAAAGCACAAAATATGATATTTATTGAAGTGAAACATCTTTATCCATGTTCAGAAATTTTTTATAGCTGTATAAAAATCGTCTCGTTTTTCGGTTACGCGCCATTTTGTTTGAAGTGCAGTGCAACTTCTTTATTATAAGTGAAAGTTGTTTATCGACGTATGAGAGAAAATGTATAGATGAAAAAAAAATATCATGAAGAAGTTTCACTTCTTACCTGTTTATTCCGGTACACATTTTTTTTAAATTTAAATAATAACATTTTATAACAGATTTAGTAGCATATTTGTACATCTAAATCCGATGCAAACTTCCAATAAGCTTTAAATTAATTGGCAGCAAAAGCTTGTTCCACGAAGCGTCTGCAGAACTTGACGACGCTCATTATAACTATTGAGTAATTAAAAAGTGTCGAGATATCTACATCACTACACTACACCATCAAAGTTATTTTTACGAGTATAACAACGCTAATAATTACAATCAGAAACACTTACCGCACTCTCAATTGTATTAATTAAAGGGACAACATTCTAAGCATTGTAATTACTATTTGAAATAATCTATATTATAGTTATAATTTTAGTGTCCATATTCATAAATGGAACGTATTTACTGAGAGTAAAACGAAACTCGTGTTTACAAAACGCACTTTTAAAACTGAATGAATGAACAGCACTCTATCGGAGTGTTTCCTGTCGTCTGTGATAACACCCCCGCACCAGTTAATGAGATGTTTGTTGCCATTGTACGCACTTACCTAATTATTATGAACATTTAATTTCGACATAATAAATATTGCGTATTTTATCATCAATATAAGAGTTTCCGCGGCACTACGATAATTGCTAATGAAACGTTCTCTTCAGAAAGTCTTGCAGTTCTAAATTCAAGTACTTTCACACAATTTAAACAGTCCGGAAATCATTTAGTCTTTCAATTATGGCGGACTCACGTTCATGTTAAAAATAAATTTAAAAATAATTCACGTGTTGTTTATTTTCTGTGACAAGTACCAAATAACGGAGAAACATCCAAGTTGAAGAATCATAGTTTATTTTTGAGATTGCCTACGTGCAGTGGTAGAAAAAAGAGTAATATTATTTTTCAATTCCCATACAAAAGTGGTCGGTGCGCGGTGGCAAATTGGTTGTATTGTCAATTTGGGCAGTGCGTGCCGGGGCGCAGATGAAATGTTTATTTTCAATTTCCTCCATTTTCCCGCCGCGTCCGCCGCAGGATTAGGTTGCGGAACAACTACACTATCCACTGATAATCTAGTCTTTTATATTTTAAAGTCTTATGTACGCAATCGATTCTATATTGTAAATAAGGTTTAGTTTGATTAGAAAATATGAAACATTCAATTTATTATTTATTTATGTATCTATCACACCTTATCCCCAAAGGGGTGGCGGAGGCATATTATAAGCCCATTTTTCACCATGTGTATTCCTGTCCCACGTAATAGGTTAATTCAAACATATTAATAATCTTTTCTCACGTGCAATTCGAGTTTTTCGGTCGGTTTAATACTGAGATATTATTATATTAGTATGTAGTTACTTCTATTATCATACAGACAGTGATATTATCTCATTGAAATCTCTAAAAATATACGTACTATGATTCTTTCATCCACTAATTGGGACTATATATTTTATAGCGGACCTGTAAGTTGAGTTATGATAATTGTATGAATCAGAGTATAATATAAAAACTTATTTAACAAGGAGAGGAGCATTGTACTTTATATGACGTATTTTATAAACCAAAGTATAATATTATTAAAAAAAAATACTTGTCCATTCAATCGTAAATTATCTTAAAAACAATAAAACCATAAAACTCAACTTAAGGCAAGTAAGTAACGTAGATAATGATAAACATTTCAAAGCAATAACTACACTATTAAAACTCTTTACATAGGATACATTTTTATTTATAGTAAAACGACAAAGTAGGCGAAGGCACGGATTTAAACGAGTTACTTAGAGACATCTAAGTAACTAAAACAGGTATTTTTTCACTATAAATACATTTTAAATTCAATCCAGGGTTAATAAAGGTTCTAGCCTCAACTTAAGTAACCACTCGTGCTAGTAGTGGTGCACCAGCTGACTAACAGACAAAGCAAGTACCATCTGGATGTGGACCCCAAATCATTCAAATTTAGAGTTTGTAAGCAACTGCAAATACACTAAGAATAAGAGAAAAAGTTATAAAAATCATAGTAAAGATTTTGACTTCATGCCATAATGTTCATTGACTGTTAAACAATTAACACACGGTGAAAATGACCCCTTAAACTTCAAAGTAAATATTAGACCGTTTTATTAACCAAACGTTTATATTGAGTATCCTTTGAGCTACTTTAACGTCGTTGCCTGCGGCGTTTTCATAGATAAAAGGCAAAGGGCTACCGGACGTTACGTCACCACTAATTTAGTAAGTGTACTAAATTAGTGGTGACGTAACCTACTAGTTCTATGATGTTTGCTAACATAGTTATTAGGCTGTATTAAAAAAAATGAAGATGTATTTTCAGCCAATACAGAACGTGAACTGTTCTATATTTTGTTGAAAATACATTTTATTCTTTTAAGACTTGCTTGTCGAAATAACGACTCATAGATATGAGGCGTTATTTTGTTCATTTTATTTATCTATCACGCCTTATCCCCGAAGGGTGGCAGAGGCATATTATATGCCCACTTTTCACCGTGTGTATTCCTGTTCCACGTAATAGGTGCTGATCCCACTGAGTTTATTTTATCAGATGATGAAAAACGTCAACATCCAGAAATCGATTTAGATACGTTTATTTAGAGTGATATAAGTATCTAATACTTATTATAAAAATTGAAGTGAAAATTATTTCAGCCTCGCGTATTTATTTATTTCTATTTATAAAAGTAACTAATTATCTTCACGCTGTGTCCCTGACGGGGTAGTCAGAGAGGACAGATCGCCAGGCTTCGCGATCCATGCATACTTCTTTCGCTTCTTCAAGATTTATCAATCGCACGTCTGGGTATCCGAGTACTTTTGACCTTTCAGTTTTTGAGCAATCTACTCACGTGGTCTTCATATGTAAGTCTCGGCCTACCCTGACATCTTCTACCCTCTACTTTAGCACAATATATATTCTTCGTCAATCGTTCCTCACTCATTCGTTGGACGTGTCCAAGCCAAGTTTCTATTTATTATATTAATTATTAAACACACGTCTTCGCCTCAACTTCTGCGAGAGCGTTACCTCAGAAGATGCAGGTTCTAGTCCCGCTTGAGGCTAAAAAGGTTTCCTTTCTAAATTTAGGTATGATATAGTCAGCTCACTCATTGCTTTTCAAAATTATTTCTATTTTTTACGGTAGTATTATTATAAGATACTAAATTTCATCTAATGAACTCATCTACTCTCATACACAACGCGATAACTCTAAATTATAATCACAAAAAAACTGTTTAGAGAAGAATTATATAATATGGTATTGACGTATATTCCTGAATAAAAGTGGGTAATTTGCATGACATTTAATTCAAAGGGCTCTGCGACAACTATGCCGTTTGAAGGAAAATCTAACCGCATGCTTAGCAATAATAGTATGCAATTTACTATGGCTGCATAGCGAATAGTATACCAACGATAATACGAAGAATACTTAGTCATTAAAAATATCGTATGATACATTCTATGATGACTGTTTTACCTGTTGTAACTAACATAATGATAGTTTATGTACCTATTTATGCAATAACTAGGATTTAGGTGGAATCGTTTTCTAAGGAAAGCTTTCCTCTAATATATAACGGTACAATCACTGAAAAAAGTTTTAGAAGTTGTTTAAAACAACAATAACTACCCAAATCAAATAAACTAGATATAATCAACGAAATATGAGACTTGTATCACTCATATTGTACTAAGCAATAAGAGCTATTAGAATAGAGTAGAATAAATTTTATTGTACATCAATATCAAACACTCGTGTCAAGAGATTACAGTCTCATAAATTTACAAAGGGCGGCAAGCTCTTACAGGCAACCTTTAATACTTTTTTAAATTATTAAAGCTTATTTTTAAATTAAGACACCTACTTATATTAAGGACCTTAAATTTCTAACAAGACGTTAGTATGTTTCGTTTAAAAGCCATATAGAATAAATATACCTCTAAACGTAAAACATTTTATATTTCAACCTTAGTACCTTCTAAGCCTCTTAAACTGTTGCCATGTGGCATTTTATATATCATTATAGTGACGCGATGTAACAATTGGTATGTGATCCTGACAGGTAGGTACGACATTTCGGCGCAGATACTTCAAACAAATTAAATTTTGTACAGAAACGATGTGTCGGTGAGCGTCGCGTTACAGGAATACCGACAGGATGGCCAGCTTATTAACTCCCTCCATTAATTAAATTATTAGAAATCTCGTGCCGGGCTAATTAATGAAGAATTCCAACATTTCTGTCCACCTATCGGGCTTTAATTAAAATTGACAAAGCCGTGGGCGAGTGCTCTCGCTTGCCAAATATCGCCTCTATTAATGAAATGATCACTCGAAACTAATTAAATTATCGAGGTAATGGTGCGTGCAAGTGATACCGGCCGCAGGATGATTCTGAAAGCTCACTGTGTAATGTAACGACACCTAGTCTCACTCGCATCAACGTGTCAGAAATGAATTCAATGCAGCTGGTCTTTTGGTGTTGTTTTTTTGTTTAAAAACATAACAAATATAGGATTAGATATGTCGGCAACGACGCAGGCGCCTTTACGAAGTTAGGAGAGATGATGGCAGTCGCTTCCAACAAAGCCGAAAATTAGAAGTCAAATAATAGTCGCACCTAGCAATCAAATAGAAGTATACCACAGGCTCCAAATTCTTGTAGTGTTTGGAAGTGGCTGTGACATTATTAATCACGTTTATAAAGGGCTTCGAATTTCTAAGAACATGTTGGTATGTTTTATTGCAAAACACGAAAGAACTCTATTTTGATACGGCAATGGGCTCAAGACCTGTTACGTGGGACAAAAATACATAAAATGAAATGATAGAGTATGGAGTATGATTTGCATCTGCCACCCCGTCGGGTATAAAGGCGTAACTGAGAAGTAAGTATATATAATTGTACAATATACATTTTTTTAAATAAATATGCAAATGTCCCTATTTGTTCCCTTCCAAATCGTCATATTGCCAAATACTTTACTTGTTTCAGATCAAAAAAAGCCTGTTAACTTTAAAATATATTTTATTAGTTCTTTTTAGGATTCCGTACCTCAAGAGGAAAAAACTAAACCCTTTTAGGACCACTTTATTGTACGTCCGTCCGTCTGTCTGTCTGTCAAGACCTTTTTCTATGGAACGCGTAAAAGCGTCGAGATGAAATTAAAACTATATACTTTGGTGTACGGTATCCTTTGAATCTGTGAATATCGTATGGAGTCCTAAACTTTTAGAAAATCAATAGGTATATGTTACTCACGAAGAATGTGACTTTCCAATGGTGTAAGTATTTTTAAAATCGGTCTAGTAGTTTCAGAGTCTATTCATTATAAACAAACTTACAAATCTTTCCTTTTTATAATATTAGTATAGATAAACTAAATTTACGAAACCCTAAATTTGCAAGTTCGAATCACACTTATCCGGATCTTTTCCAAAGTTACCAATTATGCAGCAGACTCAATCAATGTTTCGTACTTTTAACTGTTGAGTTGATTGAACCACCATTTTGGGTACCCGTATAATTTGAAGTGATTTCAATAAGTAACGGGTATGTACAGGATGTTAATAACATTACCTGAAGTTACTTGAATATTTAATATAGAAATTACATTTTATCGATACGATTTCTGAGCCCAATTATTTTTTAACTACACGCTGTATGTTAGAGGCTAATGAGATGTCGAACAAAAATATTAAATAATATACCTAATTGAAAAGTAATTGAAATAATAAGATGCTTCAGGTAATTGGCTACACTTAACCTCTAAGTGTTTTATTACGAATCATTTTTATTATTTTATATGTTACATAATTCAATTATGAATTACCTATTTTATACCTTTTCATATTTTTTAAAATACTTAATGTTTACTATGCAAATATATAATGCAGTTTTAATTAGATTTTTTTTTAATAATATTTTTTCGTGCAAATGGTAAAATGTGAGCGTATTATAAAATTATCTCTTTGAGGATAATTGCTTGATTATATCTATGTATTTATAAACATACTAGTTGATGCCCGCAGCTTCGCCCGCGTAGTGAAGTGTTTCTACTCAAGATTTCGTACGGAACCCTAAAGTTTTTGAAAATTCAATATAACCTATGGAACTCACGAAGAAGTTAACTTTAAAATGGTAAAAGAATGTTTAAAATCGGCCTAGAAGTTTCTGAACCTATTCTTTACAAACAATCTTATGTATCTTTCCTCTTTATGATAGCTGTGTGTTCACGCTTTCATATAATTTTTTTTGTTTGATTGTGTAGTGAACTCCGCAAAGAAGAACTTTTAAATATATTTCAATCACAATCCTTTCCGTATGAGCCAATATTTACAATTTTATCTATCATTTTAAAGTTGATTGGTAGAAAATGTAAGTCGTTAAATTAGTCGTGGCCTAAGGCATTAAAGTGCTAAAGTTTGAATTGAATTAATAAAGCTTGAATGTAATTGTGACTAAAATGGCCGGTTCATGCTTCACCGTAGACACTAGGCGCAGCAACATTAAAATGAGTAATTATAATAAAGCTGATATGGTCTCATAATTAACTGAGCCTGATGAAGAGTGCTTTGACGAGAACGGTGGAAAATAAGCGGCTGAAGCGCTTTTTTGTATCATTTTCATTTTATGAAGAAATTGAATTTCATCAAGTTCATCATTTTCTTGTGTGTCATCTAAACGAAATATGACTGAAACTTTATGGTATCCAAACAGAATAAAAATATATTTTAAAACTTTGTACATATTATTCCCTCCATTTAGTCGAAACTCGTTTACGCACGAACTAACAAACATTATTTTAGAAACATTTTCACCTCAGTCACGTTAACAATTGCCTGTAATAGTAACAGCGCTTCGCCGCTAAAACGCTTACAGCAGCACTAGCGCTAATTAGACGAAGTGACAACCCACTCCTGCCATAAAGCGCTGCAGATTTATCGCCACAGATTATTTATATTATGTTTATTAGGCACCGCCCTCCGCGCCCTGCGCCATGCTTTCCCGCTAATTGAATTGCTGGGATTTTTATACGTATCACCACCTGAGAAGTTTATTAAAGGTTATAATAATAATGCATGACGTGACGTACATAAATAATTCATAATGTTTTTACTGTAGCTACAAACTATAGTGATGTAAAATTGCTTTACAAACCTCTTAGTCTATTTTCATACATTCCTATGATGTTACAAACTAGCGGACGCCTTGCAGTTTCACCTGCACTGTGGCTGTACCCGTGGGAATATAGGGATAAAATGTAACCAAAGTTACTCCTTATAACATCAGCTATCTGCTCATTTAAATCGGTCAAACCGTTTTAGAGATTAGCCGAAACAAACAGAGACAGAAAGATTGAATAATAGTCGAAAAAATAAAATATTTTATTTATCTACAGTATATACTTTTATATGCAGTTAATGAAAAGCTATTAATTTTTAATTAGGAACAGACACTTTCATATTATTTATCTGTATGTTTCAATATTAATTAGATAAATATTGTATCACTAGGTTAGCACTATAAGATGAAGGTGGGCAAAAGGAAATTGTTTTTGAGCTATTAATAAAAAGTAATGATTAAATAACAACTATCGATAGATTTAGAAGTGACATAAGCATGCCAAGCATGATCGTAATTAGCATACAGCAACCATCATAAATCAACATTCACAAGGAATACAAGTTATTTTGGCAATCGCAGCAGTTATGATTAACAACGTCTCCTCCCGCGAGCCACTATGATAAATTGACAACGAAAATAACTGTTATTTAATAACAGTTCCAAATAACACACCACAAGGCGTATCGAGTTGTCATTTTTTAATAGACTATAACTGTCACTGTTCATTAATTTTGAAGTTTAATTAAATAAATATTTTTACACATCGCCATCCAGGCTAAATTAAACTAATACAAACTTGTGTGTAATACAAATGATAAACATACTTATATATTTCTAAATAACCACTTGAACTTTCCAGTTTTTTGATGACATAGTTTTTAAATTTCTTCTTTCTTTTTAGTTTTCAATTAAAATCGAAATATCTTGGAAACTATAATAGCTAGACCAAAAATATATACTACTATTATATTATCTGTGATACTACTTACAAATAAACCAACTTTGCTTTACGGTAGTGAAACCTGGGTATGTCAGCAGATGCATGAAAGTAAATTGAATGCTGTGGAGATGCGATCACTTCGAAAATTGTGCGGCGTTACCTTGGCCGACCGAATACGTAACGAAGTGATACGCAATATGGCAGGTTTGAATGAAAGTGTCCGCGTTAAGCTGGAAAAGGGCGTGCTCCGTTGGTTTGGACACGTCCAACGAATGAGTGAGGAACGATTGACGAAGAATATATATTGTTCAAAAGTAGAGGGTAGAAGGAGTCAGGGTAGGCCGAGACTTACATATGAAGACCACGTGAGCAGATTGCTCAAAAACGGAAAGGTCAAAAGTACTCGGATACCCAGACGTGCGTGTATGAAGCGATTGATGAATCTCGAAGAAGCGAAAGAAGTATGTATGGATCGCGAAGCCTGGCGATCTGTCCTCTCTGACTACCCCGTCAGGGTTACAGCGTGAAGATAGTTTAAAAATAGTTAAAAAAATATACTAATTTATTTTTATAAATTTTACGTTCATTGTTTTAATATATAATATACTAGATGACCCGCTTCGCCCGTGACGTACTTCGAACCCCGTGGCACCCATTTAATCCCGTCGTTTATTAATTTCAGAATAATGTATGAACATTTTCCAAATAAGTTGATTACTTCTTTGCTCTCAAGTAGGTACCTACGCCCGCACGGCCCGGTCGAATTTGGTTACGCGAAATTAATTTCTTTGCGCATTTTTTTTTTGTTTTTTATCCATATCTCGTAAGATATTCATTCAATTTGGAAGGTGTTAAGGGCCAAAATAATCTTCATAAAATGCTGATGCCAACCAACATATTAAAAATGATAAGGATTAATAATGTATTGGTGTAAATAGCCTTCAAATTACCGCTTTATAAATTGGTGTTTTTTTAAAGTATTAAATTGGATATAGTATGTTATCCTTAAGAGATAGACATATTCGAAAGACATTATTTTGTTATATCTCAAAAGGCTTTCGTTTAAGGCTCCCAGACGGCTCATATTTTCCGACGCCTCCAACATATATTGTATTAAAGAAAACTGCTTCAAAATTAGTTGCGTAGTTTTAAAGATCTAAGCGTACATAGGGACAGACATACATAGGGCAGCGTTTTCGTTTAAGGCTCCCAGACGGCTCATATTTTCCGACGCCTCCAACATATATCGTATTAAAGAAAACTGCTTCAAAATTAGTTGCGTAGTTTTAAAGATCTAAGCGTACATAGGGACAGACAGCGAAAAACGACTTTGTTTTATAATATGTAGTGATGAGTAGCTATAATAATTTGGAATTTTCCAATCCGAAACTACCAGGATTTTAATCCAGTCCGAGACTACCGAACTTTAATTGGCCGTGCTAATTAGTGTCTAGCATATAAGACCTTTTAGCTTATTTTGTTACCACCGCACTAAAAAGGCAATGGGTTCAAAATTTCTTCCAAATTTAACATCTAAAATAGACGCATTTTAATTGGCCCTTTAGACCCACCCCATTGTGCCTGTCCATTTCAAAACGGCAATGAGCTCACCACCTGTTACGTGGGACAAAAATGCATACGGTGAAATGTGGGCGTTTTATATGCCTCTGCCTACCCCTTCGGGGATAAAGGCGTGACAATATGTATGTATGTATGTAATTTTGAATTTTAACCCAAATTAATAAAATATTATATTAAAATCGTCACAGTAGGTTGGAATTACATTAATGTTATTTATGAAAAATTTGCTACTTACATGAAAGCTAATTTAAATCACTGTTTATTATTTACATGTTCTTAATCCTGGAATTATAAAGATTGCACTGATTTCCAAAAAAAATATGGTAGACTACTTATTTCTTTAAAAAATAGTACACTGCCATAGATAACCTTACACAATAGGTAAAAAACTAAACGGGAACTAGAAAACGAATATGTAATTCGTTTTCAAAATTTTATGATCATAACTATGCATACGTAATTTAATTTTAAAATGATACTATTTTACTAGTTCTTAGAGTTAAGACACGTATAAAATAAAAAAATGAATAAAATCTAACAATATCTAAGTAGTTAATATGAAAAATGTGCGTATGGGACTTGTAACTGTTATAGAAAATTAACCTTTAATTTTATAATAAAAAATGATAAATTACAATGCATTGCTCTATGGCAAGACCCGTGTCCTTATCCGCGGACTCTACTATCGGAAGTTGTATCTTTCGTTGATTTGTTGCTTCGGTTTGCACACACTGTTGTACGTAATTAATTTTAATTGGACTGAATTGCAACACGTCTATTATACGCGACTTTTACCCCTCATGCTCATTTAAATAAATGCTCCTTGATCACTATGTACGTATTAACTATTCATCAAAAATGATATCTGTAAGTTTTTTATGTATTTTTTTTAATTAAATTTCGTATAAATATAAATTTAGTCTACGACCTCTTCCACTTCTTTGAAAATCATTCCGTACCGTAATTGGAATAGGTATTAGAAAGGTTCACGTTCTAGAATTTAGTTCTTTCTAATAATGCCTGGAGGGCTACTACAACCTCTCTTAAACTTGTAAAACTATTTCAATATTACATTAACTTTAGTTGGTCAGGCAGTCCTGACAAACGACAACATGGTCCATATTCACACTCTTCCCACATTGTACAGGGGGTGAAGGATATAAACTCAAGTATACATATCCGCCCCATGAGGATTGATTCTATTCAGAAAATGCTGTATATATTTCTATTACTTTTGTATGATTACACAATTACACTCATTTAATTGGAGCGGAGATCGCATGGCTTCAATGACGAAACGCCATAACTCATAGAGTTCTCAACCGATTTATCAAAATGTTTAGGTTAATTCGAATCAACAAGATGCGAACCAGATCGTGACAGAGTTTGAATTTAGAACTTCTGGAAAATAAAAATCTTATTACAAAAAAACATCAACTCATCAGGATTTCCCAACATATCAAAAAGCGCGTGCTTTTTAAAATGATCTATTATCGTCAAGACTATTACGCTCGGTCCAATATATTATTGTGTTAGCGAAGCTTTAAGGTTTGCGATTGCATCGACTTACTTGGTCGATGCCATATAAAATTTAAAAAAAAACAAGATTTTTTAAAATAAATCCTTATGCTGGCTCTGTATTATGTATACTTATATCCTTTGCCCCGTGTACCTACAGATACCATATGCTACTGTCACTGCACTAAATTCGTAATCCAATCATTGTTCCGAGGGCAACCCGCGTATTTCTAATACTTGCAACAATCACATTTAATTTTACGCTCGTGCGCTTATATTGGTATTCGCTTCTCTATATTGAAACGTGAAGAAATCTCATTCGTACATGCTATGAATTCATTAAAGGATTAGTTGTATTGCACTGTATGACAGAACAAATAGGCCACAGGATTGACTTCTAGTAGAAAACTAGCTAGTAAAATAATAAGCCTTGAGACTAGAGAAAAATTCAAGAAAATACTTAATTTAGTAAAAAATATTTTAAACATTTTATCCTGAAAACAAGAAAAACTTTATTCTTGTTTTCAGAATAAAAGACAAGTCACACTAAATTTTGACAAAATTGGTCCACACGTTGAGTGTGAAGAAGTAAAAAACACACCCTCAAACTTTCGCTTGTATAATATTAGCACTGCTAAGTATTTTAATACTCGTTGTTAAATTATTACGTGAACATTTCGCAAACGCCCAAGATAATTGCTTACTGTTTTTGTTTTGTGCCCTTATTATCATGAAAGAATACTGTAACGCCTCCGTGTAATACTGTGATTAGTTTCATTTTAAAAAATAATCATCTGAGCTCTAATGTCGTGGTTCACATATATAGTGTCCATATTAAAGTAATGTGCAACGAAAATAATATGGTAATTAAATATTGTCCAGTTCCGAAAAACACTATTGTTAAAAATCTGAACAATGTACGCAAAACAATAAAAACCGGCTGGAAAAGTTTCAAGTATGTAATAAATTGTGTGGGGAGTATTTGCGAGTGAATGCGACTGTCCGCACAACGAAATCTCAATAGTTGTTAGCATTACATTTTTTGCAGTACAGTCGCATTCAACGCGTTACGTGGAGTCTGCGAAATGAAAATAATAACGGAATGTTTTAATTTCCCTGCGAGTGACAGGTCACGTGCTCCCTCCGCCCTTCCCTCCCTTCACCCCCAACTGTCATCATCACTGCTTAGGACAATTAGCCTGCTCATGAGATTAAACAAGAGTGCGCGTGTTTGCTCGATTTTTTATACAACCGGTTGGCCTCGCCCATAGCACTCGTGTCATGTTAGACTCAAATGGCTAGCTTTACTGAATAACTGCTATAGATATCAAATCACAAGCATGAGTAACATGCGTACTGATGAAATAATGAATAACAATGAGTTCTAATGAGCATTCATAATACTATGATAATTTTTTCACATGTGACTTCTTTACATTGATGAAATGAATGGAGTTGTCTCTATCTCCTGGGGACTCTCTCTCTAACTCCTCTATCTCTCACTTGAGCAATTCTTGTCCGACGCGTCCTAGACGTCCTAGACCCCACACTACAGTAGGCCATGGTGTTCGGGTGGCGAAGTGCGGATGAGGACCCAGTGTTGCGGCCCCTGCCCAGGATTACGGGTGAAGTCCTCAACGGCTGTGAAGGCGTAGATGGCGAACATCGGTACGGCGGAACAGGCGGAAGCAAACCCAGTGGAAGGCTGCCCTTATATATATGGCTCCCAGGCTGCACTAGAGCTATACCGTCAGGCAGTACGGCATAGTAAGGAAGGTGGCAAAAGACACTGTCCAACGCCAGCTCCTCAGCTCCTCAGGAGAGTTACTGCCTTGGCGTCAGGCGGCAGCCGGCCGTAAAATAGTAAGCCAAATTTAATCTCCTCACATGAAACACACCATAAAATGAGAAAAAGCAAAGATATTAGGGCCCCGTAAGCGACGCGAATGCGAACGATGCTATACAAGATGCAAATTACACTAGGGCGTCCCCCGAAGCGACGAAAAGTGTGACAAGAACAAACATTCGCATTTGACCATCAACAGGCTTAGACTTGCAACATGGAACTTAGGGTCTCTCACAGGAAGAAGCCAAGAACTAAGCAAAATCTTACAAAAAAGGCGTATTAACATCTGCTGCCTACAAGAAACAAAGTGGAAAGGCTCAAAATCTAGAGATATAGGAAATGACTACCAGGTTACTATATATCACGGCATAGATAACAAAAGAAACGGAGTGGCAGTGGTGCTCGATAACAACTTTAAGACGCGAATTATAAACATCACACGTAAGAGCGTCCGCTTAATTGCAATCAAGCCCTAGATGAACAGCAAATCACTAATATAATCTCAGCTTACGCCCCACAGTCGGGTTGTACAGATGCAGAAAAATCTAATTTCTGGGACGACTTCGATGATTTGATCCGTAGCATACCTGCAAATGAAATCAAGCTAGTCGGAGGGGATCTCAATGGACATGTGGGAGTTAGCAACACTACATATGAGAAAACGGTACACGGGGGGTACGGAATAGGCGAAACGAACAAACAAGGAATTCTAGATTTTGCGGCAAGGCACTCGCTAAGCTTGATAAATACGAACTTCTAAAAGAAACTAGAACATTTGATCACTTACAAATGCGCAGGGAAAGTCTCACAAATAGACTTTATAGTCTCAGAAGTATCCGTAAAGCATAAGTTCAGAGATTGCAAAGTAATCCCAAGAGAGGCCCTAACATCTCAGCACCGTATCCTTGTGGCTGCATACGATTTACCTAAGCCCTTTAGAACAATAGTGGACAGATCTCCTAGAACTAAGTGGGGGACACTGGATAGCCCTAAAGGCAACACATTAATTGATGAGATGAGAAACTACCTAGAGGCTGACTTGGAGATAGACTATGAGTGCGCTGACCATATGTGGATCAAATTTGAAAAACAATGTAAAAGTAAAGCAGCACATATATTAGGTGTGTCCAAAGGTATGCTTCGTGCTGGCAAAGACCCTAAATGGTGGAATGAGAAAGTACAAGAGAAGCTGGCAACTAAGAAATCGCAGTTTAAGATTTGGCAAGCTTCTCGATCAGACGAAGATCGAATTAACTATAAAGAAGCAAAGAAACTAGCGAAGAAAATCGTAGCGCAAGAAAGAGCCAACTCAAACCAGGCCTTCTGTGCAAATTTGGAAAACGCCAAAACTGAGACTGTACAATGTAAAGTACTCAAAATTGCTAAAACTAGACATAGGTCAACAATGGATAATAAAGTAAATAAATACATAAAGGACAAAAACCATCAACTAATCACAAACAACGATCAGATTAACGACAGGTGGCTGGAATACTATGAGCAACTGCTAAATACGGAATTCCCACACGAAGAACCGACGCCCCAAAATGCTACACATGGCCCAATAAAAAACGTAGACGAGGGCGAGGTCAAACAAGCGGTAACAGCAATGAAAAACCGAAAAACCCTAGGCCCAGATGAAGTGCCGGCAGATTTATGGAAGCGACTAGGCCCACTGGCAGTATCCTGTTTAACGTCATCCTAACTACCAAAAGCATCCCGGAGCCGTGGAGAAAAAGCTACCTATTGCCATTCTACAAAAATAAAGGAGACGTAGCAGAGTGTGAAAACTATAGAGGTATTAAACTCACCTCGCAAACGTTGAAAATATGGGAATGGATCATTAACAAACGTATCACAGCACTCATCAGAATGTCTCCAAATCAGTTTGGGTTCACTGCATCCAAATCGACCACCGACGCCATACAGGCGGTCAGAATCTTGATGGAAAAGCATAGGATTAACAATGAAGACTTACATCTAGCATTTATCGACCTCGAAAAGGCGTTTGACCGCGTGCCACGTAAACTTGTATAGCAAGCTCTTCGAGCCCAAAACGTACCGGAACACTATGTCCAGATTATTCAGGACATGTACTACGGTGCTAGCACAAAAGTTCGAAGTCTGGCTGGGCTAAGCAAGGCTTTTGAGGTTAAAGTAAGCGTCCACCAGGGTTCTGCGCTAAGCCCCTTACTTTTCAATCTGGTGATGGACTACCTCACTAAGGACATACCTGCACCTATGCCATGGACCATGTTGTATGCAGACGATGTTTTACTAGCCGCAAATACTGCACAACATCTGCAGAAACTCCTTAAGATGTGGACACAGGCTCTGGAAAAGTACGGCCTGCCGGTCAGTAGGAGTAAAACCGAACATTTGAAATGCTCCTTTGTGGAAACACAAAGCAAGACACAATACGCATTGGTACAACACCTATACCAACAGTGACGAAGTTCAAATATCTAGGCTCCATGCTAACGCCAGATGCAAACGTGGATGACGACGTCACTCACCGCGTAAATGTTGCGTGGCAAAAATGGAGAACGCTAACAGGAGTACTGTGTGATCATCGTATGCCAGTAAAAGTGAAGGGCAAATTTTACAAAACGGTGGTCCGCCCAGCGCTATTGTACGGATCCGAATGCTGGGCAGTGAAGAAAATTCGTGAGCAAAAGGCCCACGTACGAGATGAAGATGTTGAGATGGGCGGGAGTTGTGACTCGACTCGATAAAGTGCGCAACGAGTATATAAGAGGCAGCTTTAAAGTCGCTCCAATCACCCAGAAACTCACTCACCGATTATCCTGGCGCAGAAGAGTGAGGAGACCCGACTCCAAATAAAGGGAAAAGGGCAGGACAAATAAAGTGACTTCTTTACATGGGAATACCTAGAACTGAAGAGGACGAAATCGATGCAAACTTTTTGGAACGTATTGTGATTTACACTTATTATTACTGTTTGTGATTGTACTTTGAATTAATATTTGAACTGACATCATATACATATTTATACATATTAATACCTAAAATGCTTTTTTTTTAAATTTGTTAGATTTCAATATTTAGGATAATGAATCATCTTCAAAGTGTTGTGAATTTAATATAGTAGTTAGCTTGAGATAAATCTGTGCAATGTATGCAACTAATAGTTAGCAATTCTACGTCACCCCTTATCAAAGTAATATCAGTAGACGCCGGCGGCGTAGAATTTTAATAATCAAAAATCACCCCAACCATGAAGGGAGTCTACACACTGAACATTAAGCGTTATCATTTTTAATTAAAATACTCGCCATCAAACTATTGTGGTCAAAATATTGCATTTTGTTTTACATAAAAAATCGATAGGTCATAATGTGTTTATAATTTGCATGTGTTTTGTGATCAATATAGAATTTTCCACCTATCATGTCATAGGTAATTTAGACGGTTTTTATTGAAAATTTGAGACTTTTAAAAAGCGTCAAAATCAGCGGTTGCATATACAAAAAGTGCTAATCAGCGGTGTTCCTTGTGTATATTTTTATCAGGAATTCGATATTTATCAAAGCCCTATTGGTCACATTCTATGTTCAAATAAAGTTGCATTTTCAAATTAAATTCGTAGAATGATAGAAAAAAAATATTTTATCATCAAACTAAAACACTTGAATTGGTTTCGATGATATCAGCAATTTCTAACTACTGCAAACAATTTTTAATTTTCATCCTGTTAAGTTCTCATACATGCAATATAGAAAAAATAGCAAACATTCAGAGCGATTCCAATAGGCTAATCGTGAGTTATTAAACCCCTCGCGGCAACCCACCTGATCGCCTGCCTGCTATAATAGAAATACCAGCGACTTATTATTAAAATTGCTGCTAAATTGTTCCCTTCGCCCCTCGGATTTCGTGGCTCGATGGTGACTTATTGACGTTATATTGTACTCGTAATAATATTAATTTGACATCGCACAACGCGTTAGTAAAATTAATTTAATTAAATTGTATAGACTGTTTGTATGAGGGGCCGTGTTCAGAAGATTAATCAATCGAGCATCGTGTGACCACGTATTTCGTTAAAGTATTGTAATAATTTCCGTTGCTATGCAAACCAATGATGTGTGAAACTCCTGTTTTAATAAATGAATGCCGATAAAAGAAACAAATAGAAAATAACTGCAATTGCATTTTCATTATGAAGAATCCTTAATTAAATCCGGCTAATGGTGTTCTACGGTTGAAATATAAGGTTTGATTAGACTGCGAGTGAAGTCAGACAAATTTGGTTCATTCCGGTTTTTTTCATTGTTTGCAGTATAGCGCCCCTACAACGTGTAAACAAGAACAAAATGTATTGGAGGGTTCTTTGTTATTAAAAACTATATTGCAATGCTGACAATTTGGTTCAACATAATCTGGACTGATACTGGTTGATATTTAAGATAATAATGTGTGTCGATTGAATTAAACAAAAGAGGTTGGAACTTTTTGAAATTACGATTGACGAATAATATTCTGTTGTGTGAAAGCATAGGTTAAAAAGAGTCAGAGGTAGACTGAGACTCATATACGAAGACCACGTGAGTTGATTGCTCAATGTGCAAGTGCTCGGATTGCCAAATGTGCATGAATAAAACAATTGATGAATCTTCTGGAAGCGAAAACAGTATACATGGATCTCGAATCCAGGCGGCCTGACGAACCTGTCAGGGATACAGTGTAAAGATAGTTAGTTTAAAAATTACCGACCTTCATTATCAAAGCTAAGAATAGTTCGATAGGTAAAATATAAGTTCGATAAAATGCCCTGTCGAAATTATCTACTAACCATTGAACATTCTGTGCAAAGGAATTGTCACGAAAACTAAACTCAAATTAATAAGGAACAGTAAGCATGCTGTACATCGCTATGTACATAAATAACAAGAATTTAAGATTATAACATGGTATTAACTATTCAGCAACAGTGTACACAAACAGACGAACGCCTACATTTTCCTGTCATCAATAATGCATTATATTAAAGTTCCGAGTAAAGACACTGTGAAAAGAAATTATGTTTGTTTATCAATAGCCAATGTTGTCACGCATTATGCGCCCACTACAAAGTAGTTAGCTAATCAAAACGTATTGTGGCTGGCTATATTAGAACAGAATGTTTATGTTGGGTAACTCAATCAGTGGTATTATAATAACACAAGCATTGTTGGCTTGGTTCGGCGACATTAATTAGGTAAGTACGTGGAACACGTTAGTCTCTCGCTAATTAATTGAGCGTATTATTGGTGCAATACCTAACCCGTGCGGTGACTAGTGATGTGATTATCACCGGTGATTCATTTTTGAAATTTCTGGACTCAGATTACGAAAACAAAAATCCACTTATAATGCTTGAGCTTTATAAGAAATGGGTGTATTTCTATGTCTTTACTTTGACTCTTGTAAATGTACAGTGAGCTCTTAAGCTCTTTTTATCTTAGTATATTCACAGGATTTGGAGCCCGAAATCCACTTATATTAGACGGCTAGGAGCAGCTATAGTTTGGCTTTTGATTTTCGTCATTGTTGGGAGCGACTGCCATCTTACCCTTAACCCTATAAAAGCGCCTACATTATTGCTTAGTCCGTTAGTCAGCTGGTGCACCACTAGCCGGTAAAGTTGCTTGGGCTCCTTGGACTTATCACACATTTTTCATTACAGAATTTTCCAAGTAATTAAATCCAATAAGCTTAACCCGATAATTCCGCACAAAAATTTAAAATATTTTCGAACCCTTTTTTATCCATTGAATGCTTTTACTCACCATACCTTCTGTTAGGAAAACAGAGAGCGTGTAATAATAAATAATGAGCCGAGAATCTATAATTTTGAGGATTTAGAAAATAGTTGTAAATAAATCTACAATAATCCGGATTGTGTACCTACCTGCAACTCCGGCAACTAGGAGTATTTCTAACACCTATCTGTGATGTACAATATTAAACAAGTCACATAACAAGCATAATCTCGGTCTAGTTTGGTAAGGGGTATCTGGTGTTGTGAACTAATTGAGTGCATAGCTCACGTTACTGACACGGTTAATCAATCCGTAATGCCAACCTACATACCTAATGTGGTGCTTATTCATTGAATTACAGAGTACTACTAGTAACAATACATTTACACTATTGATATAAAAATAAGGTTAAAAAGTAAAATACAAAAGTAATGAGAAAGATGCAGGTGCGGAAAGGTACACATATGTATACATATATGTGTGTGTGTGTATGTGTGTGTAAACGTGGACATATACACACATGCAAATTCCGTTCCGTGTTCTTGGTTGTAAGGAACCCCATCAAAGTCTTCGGAGCCCAAGCAACTTCACCTGCTCGCGGTATACCTACTGACCCATTGACGAGGTAGCAACTCTGGCGCTCTTCCGGGTGGGAGATTCGACGGCAGTAGTTTCCAACAATGCTGAGTATCAAATGACAAACGAGATCTACTCTTATGTGCCAAACAGAAGTGGACCCCAGACTCCAAATCCAGGTAGGATTTAAAAGCTACTGGGAATACACTACGGTGAAACGAGAATTTATGTTCTTGCAGGCTGAAAAAAGTTATATGGTAGATAAGATATATCTATAGCTCGTAAAACACTGAAAAACTACCCTCCTTTAGATACTAATTATTTATTATACAAGTATGTTGTAATATTTGTAGAACTCGGGCTTCAAGGTCTTAGGCCCGTATTCCAGAACGTTTCTCAATACTCGATCGACGCTTGAGACTAGATTTTGCCGTATAAAATCTACTCTCAAATGTTTCTTGAGTGTTGATAAACGTTCTGAAATACGGACCTTAGATGCTAATAGAATAAGAGATCAGCAGATATTCAATACTGTTCTATTCAACACTGTGATTATTTCTATTAAAACCTCAGGTAATGAATCTATCAAAAGCCTATATGGTGTCTAGCTCACTGGCTCCAAACTCAGGTATGGCTAAAAAGTAACTGGGCATACACTAGGAAGAAGAAGAAGATGATATGGTGTCTAACACATATGCAAATAATGAATACACAAGTGAGTGATGTGTAGAAATTAATTAAAGAAATATATTAATTACAACATTCCTACTTTCCTACCTACAGTTCCAATAAATATTTTAATTAAATCTTAAATGATAACCGGTTGGTATTATTGGTAGTTAACTAGGTACTTTCACTGTGTCCAATGAATGCGAGAATAGTAATGTTCCTAATACTAATTACAATATTTGTTAATTTCCGGTGATCCAAAATACTGGATAATTCTGATTAGAGTTGAACAAGTTTCTTTAAATGATGACATACACAAACAGGTACGTTATAAATTCGAACCAATAATTTCGACATTTGAGTGCTTCGGTGGCGCAGTGTGTATGCGACTGCTGCGCTGAGGTCCCGGATCGTAAAAAATATTTGTGTAATCCACAAATGTTTGTTTCGGAGTTTGGGTATTTCCTATGTATAATATGTATGTATTTAGAAATAAATAAGTACTTTTATCAGTTGTATCTATCCCTTATCACAATCTTAAAGCCTAGGACTGAAAACCACACGGTGAAAAGTGGGCATGCGTCTGCCACCCCTTGGGGGATAAGACGAGATGGATATTTCTATATAGTAGTCATGAGCTTTAAAATTATATTGAATGTGCAAAAGAAACACAATAAGTTTAAACACATTAAGCCTCGTAGTGTCTCGGATAAATAAATAAATAAAAATTGACAGTCCTTTCATTTTATATCCATATTGTGGGAAACCAAAAAAATCTTAGTCCACCATGTTGGATTTAGTTATTTTCAACAAGCTCTTTTATTTGATATTCATATTGTAGGAAAATACAACTATAAGACTATTATGCCATCGTGAGCGTTCCACTACGTTGGATCACACAGCTAACCATTTAATAGTTCTATCAGCTCCTGTTGTGGTAGCGGCGCGCGCCGCCTTGAGCGACCGACATGTGCGCGTAGTCAGCACAACACGTGCTTAATGTGGAAGCGACAGTGTTCCTGTTGCCCAACTAGCAACAGGAACGGAACGAAGAACCAGTGAGACTGGGGTCACACGTAAGCCGCCACCTCGTCGCTGTGCGCCCTCAGCTAGGCTTCCACCAGCGCTCTCACCAGCTGGAGGAGTACGCCGGGCGGCGGAAGACGGATCGACCCATACCTCCTCGCCAACCATAGACTAAAAGGGTGAGACCTTTTAGTCTATGGTTGACCCTCCCCTCTTCAGGGAAGAAGTTGTCCGCCACGGTAAATAGGCCTACGACCCTAAACTGTTTCCGCACGCCCTCTACCGTGTGTTACGAAGTATATGAACTACAGTTACAACTACACCTAGAAATACTTATAAATCACTCTTTATCTAACTTAAAGTGGACGTAAGTTCTTGTGAGAAATAATTTATTTAAACCTAAACTTAAATATTTATGTAAGTAAAAATAACTGCATCATCACCATTCGAAGTTAGTCCCGGTTTTCCTACATCTTAAGTCCTGCGTAGAAGTATAGAGAAATATATTTTTGGTTTGGAAGTATTGAACATTAATTTATTCTCTGATACTAATTCTGCATTCGTTCATAATTAATTGCACTTTAATACTTTACGGTAATACAAACGCGTTTCATAGAATTATCCGGTCAATTATAATTAAAACACAATTTGCATCCGATATTGAATCATGACGGACATTTGATTAAATCGATGCATGCCGACTCACGGAGGTATGTTACTATACTGATTTGATAGAGCCAATTAGTTACTTAATTAATTTCAGTTCCTATACGTAATTAATATACATTTTCACCGGTATCAATTTTTTTTTCTGTTTTATAATACCTAGTGATATTTGTTATCTATGTCCATAATCTTTAATATAATGTATCTTAAATGTTTCAACCGGTTACTCACAAATATAGAATGATGACGTTGGTATCACATCACTAGTTATAGAACTCAAACTATCAATCGTAACTTACAATGCTATCATTATAGCGTAATTAGTAACAATAACACAAATTCGAGTTCTTCTATCACGCCTAATGATGAAGAAAAATCTCATCATATCATCAATTCATCAGTGGGTATTCAGAATTCACTTAATTTGGATTTGGAATTCTCAAAGATGAATGAACATAATCAGCTCACATTCAGTCACTCGCGCCCCCAGCGGATCGAACGTACTCGATACTCAAGTGTTGCAATAAAAAAAATGTCGTATGTTTTTAATTAAACGCTTATTTTGAAGAGGGAATGACTCACACAATAGCTCATTGTGTGACAGTGCTATTGCATTATTGACGTTTTATTATGTGAATGGTCTGGTCCCACAGGATCTATAAAGCATTATGAACTTTAATGCTTCTTATTACCCCTCAAATTACAGTGACTTTCATATTTTATAGGTCATATACATGCGCGAATAGCAGTACAAAAGAAATTATGACATAATGCGTAAGGTGTGAATGGTTGAATAATATCGATTATTACTCAGATCGAACTTTACAATCAATGTAAAATAGGAGCGATTGTTTGTGAATGTTCACTCATCAACTTATTTTGGTTGTTACGTTATGAAACTATTGTCAGAAGAATTTAACAATAAGCATTATTATTAGTTCTTTGACTACCCCGTTGCAAAGCAATTAGTATGCTAACTTTTTCTAAATTTAAATTTAAAATAAATAAAATAAAAGACCGCGGGGCCACGAGCGCTTCAAATTTAAATTTGAAAGTGGAATAAAAATTCAATCTTGAGCTGGACTCTTTATGGACAACGCACCAGATGCGTTTGTATTGAATTATTCCGTACATTGACAAAAATATCAGCGCTTTTCAAATCACACTACTAACCCAAACAACAGCTTCAAACCATTTATTCGAGTCGACTAATTAACATCTTACTAAAAACAAGTCACAAGTGTACTTAAAGACTACCTAACTTGATCTATTGCCTCTTTAATCGCAGCTTAAAAGAGAAGCTGTAGAGTTGATAGAAGCAAAGTGAACCGAAGTAACTAAGGAGCAAAGCAACAGAGGAGCTTGAGCATCAAGTTTCAAAGCATCGACCCGCCGCGCGTGGGATCTTGCTAAGTGGATTAATTACGAGGATGATCTTCTACCTAAATTAGTCTAACAGCCGTATAGCGTTACACGAGCCTTCACGAACTACCCTTTGTGTTTATGGCGGGGAATTTATGTACTCAAGCTACGTGCACTTGAGAGAAATTAAAACGTGACCTTAAATCTATATATTTTAATTAAATTACCGTATGACTCACTCACCTATCAACGCCCAGTCGAAACACCGAGAAGTCTAACATATAAGAAGTAAGTTGCTCTTAAAATGTACCCACTAACAAAGTGTTTTCCAAAATTGCTCCAATACAACAACAAACAACAACAAGCTATGTCATCATTAAATACCACAGATTCAATTTTAAGTCTAATTCACCACCTGAAGATACAAAACCCAATAGTAAAATCGTTACCTAAACGAGTTGAATATTGTACTGAAAAACAGGGTGACATTCCGAATCTACTAAATTAAATTTAAAATATAAAGAACGATTTATTCATGTTAGATATCTTGTATAATAGTAACATTTACTCCTTTAGATCTACGCAATCGATATTCAAATAAAATAATGCAAGTTTTATTCTTCAATAATTCCGGGTTCGATTTCCGACGTAAGTTCTTTTCACCAGTAAAAGAAAGTTGGTAAAAGACGGAAACTACACCCTGGAGTAGTGTTACTCCACCATTTTACTCATAAATTAACTTTGATTGGACTGTGTGTCCAATATCCGTTCCAGTGATTTCATTCATTCTTCAATATGACTCACTTTTCAAAGCTATTAAATGTAGGTTACCTGAAACAAACGAAATATTTACAATTAATTAAAATTTATAACACAACATACTTTACAATTCAAAAGTCATCTCAACTTATAAAAAAAGTCATAACTTCCTTTTTGAAAACCCTCGTATTTAAAATATTGCTAGGTCCACCCGTTACTGAGAAAATCGATGGTGACACTTGGACAGACCGACGGACAAAAAAGTTATCTTATAAGGGTACTTTTTTTACCTTTTCATGGGAACCCTAATTAGTATAAAATCCACAGACTAATAGTCTGGTGCCATTAAGTTTATGCTAAAAGATCCGAAAGCCTCCATTCTTTTTAAGAAATACATAAAATATAACAAAAAAAAGATAATTATGTAAATTGTGCACGTCAGTATTGTTGTCAAAACAAGCATTGTCAAAACTAGGCAAAACTTAACAAAAATATTTTAAATGTCTACTATTAAAGACACGAACAAGCAAACAGACAGCTGGCCAAACACTGGTGTACCCATCTGTACCCATAAACGTTCTAAGTAAATATTGAGCGACGACGGTTCATTCGTGGTCAATTGGTCGGAAAACCACGAGGGTTAGGTACCGTCGAAATCGGAATTCGATCGTTTAAAATAGATCTTTTTTTAATAAAATTATAAACTCTCGCAGATATATTTGATGCTTAATACGTTAATTGAAAATGTCTTTTTTTTTATTGAACATTTATTTGCACACTGACAGAAGTAAATAAAAGTTAAACATTCATGTTTATCCAAGTTAAATTATAGATTAGCTATCAATTACGCCTTATCCCCAAAGGGGTGGCAGAGGCATACTGTACGCCCACATTTCACCGTGTGCATTCCTATACCACGTAATAGGGGGTGAGCCCTTTGCCGCGTTGAAATAGATAGACGCAGGTTGTGGCTACGACATGCCGTTGAAATTTTTCAAGCCGCCTACTAGGACTTCAACTTGACTTATTGACTACCATGTTACTGGTTGCCAACAGCTTAACGTGCCTTCCGAAGCACGGAAACGCTCGTCGCTCGTAAATAGAAATGTAACAAATTATAGATTAGATATAATATATAGGTAAGATGATTTCCGCTAAGTCCCTACTCACTAAACACGATACAATATTAATTCATGATATTAACTTCATTCGCAAATCACAATACTAACACGATCTAAATTGGCTACTAAATATTCAGAACCAACAGCCCATAGGAAACACACGCAGAGGTAATTCGACAATGGCCGCGTAATTCAATTTGAATCACACACAATATTCTATTAATCGTGATGGACAGGTGTAATCAATCCGGGCGTGCGATCGGGCCTTATTGTCCCTGCGCTACGAACTACGAACCCACGAGTAATGCCTCCGCGCAGTCACTGACACACATTTTCTCATTAAAGTTTATAAATCTTTGTTACTCTTTGACGTTCAATGCACTGAATAGATTTTGATGAAACTTTACAATAATATAGCTTACACATCAGAATAACACCTATAGATACTACTTTTTATCCCGGAAACAAGCTTCTGTAATATACGGGAACTGGAAATTTTTACCACGCGTGCGGAGCAGCGGGCGTCAACTAGTGTTTTATAAAACACGCTACAACTATAAAAAATTATTTTCAATTTTTGTCTGTCTGTTTGACGTTTGTTGCGCAATCGTTCAGATATAGTATGACTTGATTTTGATCATTGTTTTTGTTAGGTCGGTCATAAATAAATAAAATGCAAATATTGGTCATACTTCAGATGTAAATTATGGTCCCCATATAAATTTTATCTAAATTGATTTAGCGCGAGATAATCCTATCACAATCTTAAATAATGTAGCTAAGATAAAAGTCTGAACAAGAATACTAGAAATTTTACTTTATATTTCTTTAAATTTTATATCAGAGGTAGATAGTTTTAAGAAGAATTGCAGTTATTTTGATCATGAAGGTTTTAAAATATTATTTTATCATGTTCAATTATCAAATTCATTTACCAGCCATGAGGTTTGGAATTGAACTTGGTACTCCAGGCTTCCTTAAGCACTGAGATACCGCAGTTGGTTTACCCAAACTTTCCATTAATTTATTGTTTAAAACAATTAATTCATGATTATTTTAACACGGATAAGAAGTCGTGTTTGGAATGGCAGGAGAATCGGAGAATACTGTTTACAAACATCGTTTTGTCATGCACACATTGGCAAAAAATCGGTGCATTTGTGCCTGCACCATGTCAGCTCTTTGATAGGTAGACAGCCTATTAAACGTCTCCTTATCCGTATGGTCACCCAACCTCAATAATGCATTACAAAAAACTGAAATATTATTAATCATTTGCGAAAATCATTTTTCATTTCGCAATACAATCGATGGTACTGGTATGGCATCTGGCTCAGCAGCAGCTGTCACAAACACCACTAATGAATAAATAAACCAAACAAACAGATAACAAGAGATGCCAATTAAACAATACACTAATTAATTCCAAACATTGGTGTAGTGGACTTAATTAGAGTAGAGAACATTATCAAACGAGTAATACACAATTATATCTATTTAGTGCAGATAAAACACAATTTGAAAATTAATATTTTATTATTTCATATTACCTACATACTTAAATATTCAGCTGATTTCTACGAGTACGATATATTTCGATCTGTCTTCATAAAAGGTAATAAACCTCGAGAACTATAGTCTTAGCTCTATAAAATAATCATAAACAACATTTACTCGTAGAAAGCGTAAGTACTATGACCATCCGACAAACATAAACTACCACAATATCATAAAAGAAGCCGCACAAAGTCGACAGTGCCTTTTTTAATATCGAAGGCGAGAGCTGGCCGCACTGTCCCACGAAACATTTTCCATTAATAAAACGCGAAAAAGGAATATTACATATGAAAAAGACATATATCCGTATCGCCGGACCCGCCGCTATCTCCTTGGAAGGTAATAACTTCTTTACAAGTCCAAAGTCCGAGGGATTGAAAAGCAATTTCAGCAGGACACCCCCGCCCTCACGCGGGCCGGACTCTCCATATTTCTTTTTCGCCGCTACTGTAATTCGCCTTTGATTTAATCTAGAGAAACAAATCTTTGAATGTGAAAGTTTAGTGATAGGCATCAGTGGAACTAGTTTCGCTGATTGGATTCCATCCCCGGCTCGTGCGCGTAGCCCGATAGTTCCTACAATTTGAATTGGTCACTGCAGATATTCCGCTATTTGTCTGATTCTAGTACAAGATTGCATTTCTTATTTTCTTTGCCGAATTTCAGTAACCTTATTTGATATTTTACCAGAATTTTCTTATTGCAAGCAAACTCTTATTTACCAACGAAAGCTTACGTTATTTTTATTCGTGTATAAAGGAATACTCCAAATCACTTTTCTACATAGATATTTATACATTTCATTCTAATGTGAGTCATATTACGACCCTTATGCATACTTTGATTATCTACATAAAAGTTATAAAGTTTCAAATTGCACACCTACCAGACACTGCGTGATGAACCGATGACACATCGCGTTGCAGTTCTCTGAAGATTATTTTATAGCATGTTGTTGTAATAAAAGTGCTGTAGTGACTACACATCATATCAATTTGTAACGTATCACTAAGCAGATAGAATGGTAACTGGAAACCAGTGAAGTCGTGGGCGGCGAGGCGTCCCGCCACTATCGACTTACCACCTCAGACGTTAACCACACTGCAAAATATACATTACAACTACCATATCCAGGCTCTATTGAACAATAATACGATATTATCCATGGTAATGCATTTTTTTTAATCCTCAAAACCGTTGCAAGACGGTATGATTCGTAAAACCCAGTCATAAATAGACTAAACTTCTCTCAAATTCATTTTTTCATTAAAATAAATTAAAACTGAAACATTTTGAAAACTGTAAATTATAATACAGAACATTAACTTGGTAATCAGTAGTTCAAATGCTTTCGAAAGCGTAATTCAATTTTCTATTTATTGTATTGTGTAGCCCGTCAGATAACAGTGAAGTCTGTGGGTACATTGCCATTGTATTTACTTAACTATTGTAGTTACTCACTAACACTATATTTTACTGGAGGTTACATTTCTCTCTAATTTAATTTATTATTTAGTTTTCTGAGGCGAACGCTGAAATCACAACATTATTTTTGCCCAACTGCATTAGAAAAAATAAATACCTAAAGTGGGGTAAACCGGGATGCTCGGCGCTAGAGAGATAGGTGTGGTTTTAATAGGTTCGAATCCGGCATAACACCCGTGGAAAAAGAAACTTCGAAACCTAAATTTCAATTTCATTCAAGTTATTCTTATGCACATATTATGCATATATTAAATAAACGTGCTTCTCTATCACAAAATAAATATATTTAACTATCCTTTCAAACTTTACGTAACATAATAACATGAGTAAAGAAATCTACGTAAATCCACTCAATTTGTAAGACGGTCTCGACGAGAACCGGCCGCAGATCGCTATCGTTCAAACTATTCCGACCGCCTTATTTATATAATCTAACTATTTGCAAGGGACAAACACCCCTTATGGTATTCCCTTATGGGTTAGTTTTAAGGACTGGCAGTTTAAAGTAGGAAATTTTACGTCCTATTTTATTTGTTACTCGTTTTAAAATATTACTGTGTTGGCTACAATTTATAAGTGGGTCTCTATGGGTCTGTACTTAAGATAAACATCATGATCTTTACTGTCAAGTGTCAATTAGTCACAATCAACATAGGCACTAAAGTGTTTTCTATATTGCTTTATGATTTACATTTAGTTTCTGGGTATTACCGTTATTGATTAGTTACTCAAAATCCTCTAAATATTTCAATTTTCATCCAATAAATATGTCAAGCTTTAATCATTTTCTTTACGAATCATTTTTATATAATACTTGATGTGATACTTGTTTCCAAAATAAAAAGCTAGCCCTTGTGTGAATTCAGGGTATCTACTATCTGTACGCAAGTTTTAGCTAAATTGGTTGCAGCATGATGGAGTAACAAACTTACCCATTTATAATATTAGTACGATAGTAAGTAGGAAAGTGTTTCACTTGAAGTTTGACTTTCTGTACAATACAGTACAGTACAAATATTTTTGCCAAAACCTATGAAATGAACTTCTCTTTCAGTCATCCACCAAGTATAGTTTCTCTGTCTGTTTCAACCATCTAATCAACATCGTCAAAATATATACTTCTGAAGATATGGACCCATTAGATTTCCGAAAATTTCAAACTATTTGTAAGTGACATCCAATTGCTAACAAAACTTTTATCTGCCAGACGTCGTCGTAACTTCTGACGATGTGCGTTAATGTTTCGTTTACTTACGCCCTGCGAGGAAACTAACATACACAGATTTATTCAATTAAAAATGGAATGGCACAAACACGGTACGCGTAACGTGGCTCAGTGAGCGGGCCGAGATCGGACCATTTGCTACTATTTTCAATTTGTCCGCGCGTCGCCGCCATACATCAGCTGCGGCACGCAGCAGCTACAGCCCCAACTCTAATACACTTACGCTTGACATTTTTCCGCCCATTATGCATTCTGTAATACCAATACTTTCTGTAAATACTTACCAGGAAATTTAATTTAACAAAACAATTTTCTGTTTCCTAGAATCCATTTTCATTATAGTGTCATAGTTTTTCAATTGGTTAAGTAAAAATATTTTTGTAGTGTAACGCTGATTTTGATATTTCAATTCTTTGAACGAATGCAATTGGTTTAAAGCTGTCAGGATTTTTATTGCCAGGATATATTATTATAACCAATTTTGTTACAGTCAGCGTATCCTCGTTAAAATGTTTGTACCTATCTAATTGATTCGTAGAATCGCTCCATAGGTACATTTCTAGGTAAAGCATTAAGTTGGACTTTAGAAACTGTTACGTTACTAATTACTTACTAAATATTCTGTGGAACGCTGGCATATCTTTTAGGGACATGAAATGTATTTTGTGGAAAATCTATCTTTAAGTATGGAACCTACGTTTCTAGCAAGTAAGACAGACTACTTCGAATGAAATTCGTTGAGTGTCTTTCTGATTATAATTACAATCCATACAGTGACTCAAAAAATTCATGTGAAACCGTTACTATTTAATGTATTTTTATACAAAGAAGGTGGCAGACAACCTGTGTTGCACTCACGGAGAAGAGTAAGTGGATAGTATAGTGTTTACTACATTCTAAAAACGAGAAACATCAATAAGCAATAGCAAATCTGATGACAATTCATACGCGCAGTTACCTTGCTTTACGCCCGTAATTGTAGCAAATCTGATAAGACTCTTGCAGACCACGCACTTGTCCTGCTTTACGTATGACAAAAGATGTATAATATCTAAATAATATTTTTGATACAAAATTTCAGTAAACATGTTGATTGTAGAAGTGCAAATAAACAGACCAATAAATTTCCCTGTGATGGTTTTACAGAAATTGAATACACATATTATAATGCCACGTGCATACTAGAAATTCAGACATACGTTAAACCTCAGGGAATGAGCGTAGAGCTCGTATCAATAATAATTAGAGATGCTTTTACTCGGCCAGAGTTGGTAGTCAGCTACGCTCAGCTTAGCGTTCTAATTGGGCGCCTGGTATTCCTCCCGATCCCGACGATGTTTGACGAATGGTCCAAGCGTTGACAAACAACGTTCGTATTAGAGTATTCGCATATTACTCAAAAGCCAGTTCCTGTAGTAATTAAGGCACAGATGAAATATTCAATATTCCTGGTATTTCAATTGTGTGTAGTTCAGGTTCGAATTATGGAGCACTCACACATACACTCACACTGCTTACGTTCTGATCTCATCGCTTTTTTTTTATTACCAATATTTGTTTTCGAGATCAAAATTTCAATTTTTTTTTTGTGTAATCCACCCTCTCCAACGGTAACAGCAACGACACTGGCGCCCTTAAAGGGTTGAGAGGTCAAACTGCAGTCGCTCCCAACAATGAAGAAAATTAAAAGCCCAACGGTAACTGCTCTTTGCCGGCACATAAAAGTGGATCCAGCTAAGGTTTGAAAGCAGCTTACAATAAAATTTAGAAGAGTTTGTTGTAGGTAAACGTAATAATTTGAACAAAAATTGAATCTAATTAGTGATAACGAAGTTTAGATTCACACGGGAAAAATGTCGCTTCAGTATACAACGCCTGGTGTCGTATATCGAATGAATGATCACCTATTCTCGGCCATGCAGTTAGCAGTACACCAGTATTTGTGCTGTTATTAATTCCGCAAAATTGAAAGCCGATCGCAGTTGGCCGTTTCTGTCGCGTTGTTGACCCTTGCATCGATTTGGTTCAGTTTAAATTGCATACTGTCATGCTTTGAAACTCTATCATAATACGTAACAAATATTGTAAGCTTTACAATGAAACACTATTTTAATAATGTATTTTCAATATCAACTGTTAATATATAAACAGTTTAAAAGGTTAATTAGATGTTTTTAAAATACAATTATCCGTCAGAGATAACCAAGCAACGTCGAATAAAGATAAAAAATGGGGGCTGGAACAGCCCGTGATAGTGTTATCGTATTTTAATATAGCATCCTTTTAACGAACAGAACATAAATGTCTTCTTTGACGTAAAATACAGTCATGTACTTGATGAAAGTGTCCATAGGTATGTGGCGAGCACTTTAACAAGTATGTAATTAACGAACACAATGTACTTACGCCTAGACTCATAAACTCATAACATCAAAATAGTTTGTGATTCATAACTGTGAATCATAGACCATTGTCTCCAAAGAGAAGCTCATTATAAACGACTACCCCATTTAGAAATTACACTCACAAAAGTAGACGTAGAGAGAAGTAAAACTAGCAAAAAGGATGTTCTTAAGATATATTTATTTGTTCGCAATCAATCTTTCTGATTTTAATGTATATGTTATCTAAGAGGTCTTAACCAGTTTCCGTATCTTTCTTAAATAACGGTTTTCTATTATACCAAACAATTTCGAAATCAAACTTCGAACAATAAAAACTAACAGCCGTCGCTTTCACAATCAACAATAGCTTATTCAAATCATTTCCTGTGTAATCCTTAATCAAGTGGGTAATGGAAACCACCTACTATAGGTACTAAGTATTGAGCTGTAGTAATTTCGAGGACTGTTGATATGCGCCGGCCCACTGAACGTTCAAATTGCCGTGGCGAGGTGCGCGTTCCTGCCCGTTCGTTACCGTTCCGATGTTTGCTACTCCACGTTTCAAGTGAACTACAACATCAGGAAATGAACGATTTCTATGAACGGCGGATGACTCTTGCATTATCCACTTGTAAGTATTTCAATCGCTGTGAAATTTGAACTCTAAAACTTCTACTGTCATAACTTCTAAAGACAGTTCTCAATAGTAAATTAAGTTTCTTATTCTCTACATTTTGTACTCTCTTGCCGAAATTTCTTTCAGCTGCCAAACATTTATCAACATTTTAACAGCTGTGCTCAAAAGAAAACACTGAAATATATAAGACAAAGAAATTGTTTAGAATAATTCTTACTTCCTCAATGGCGCAGAGGTTAATGTATGCTGATACCGTTGCTGAGTGTTACGTACGAGTATATGTATTTTAAAAAAATCTATATTTATCAGTTATATGGATCATTTATCTTATATTTTATTTGAGGTAGATGACGCTCTGTAAAAAAATGTCCTACAATATTTATTATCTAGTCAAAGTAAGATTTCTTATACAAATTAACCTAGGCATCCTTTTTAGGTCTCTTTGAATAGGTTCTTGTATTGTTAGCAAATACAGACAAATACTAATGAAGTAATAAATTTCCTCTGACGCAATATATTTATAAAAGCCAAGCTCTCCTACGTTCGGTTGGCAAACAAAACGGCCTAATTGAGCACTTATGTCGTCACTACTACCAGAGACCGACCAGCTAGAGATGACACCAGCCAACTGAGGTAACGTACGAATTTTGAAAGATATTCATCCTAGAGACAGCTCATAGTAACTGGTGATCTACAGGTTTTGGACCTTTCGTGTTGATATATCCAGATGGATCGTGAAAGGGCCGTAATGGAACTTAAGCTGATGAAGTCGCTAATTATTCTTTACCAGTCTACTCCACACACACAGGCTCATTTTATATATGAATATTCAACAAATTAAACCATACACAGTTTACTTTAACGATTTTTATACAAGGAGTTTAAAAAAATAAGTAAAACATGGACACAGTTTGTGACCCCACTTAATGTCATCATACCCAAATTTGCATAAAATCTGTCGGCCAAAAGCCTCAGTTACAAACTTTTGACTGTACTTAAAAGGCACTAAAATCGAAATGAGCCATAAACGGTCGGACCCTTATTTTTGGTACGACTCAGCTTCCTGATTTTTACGCAAAAATTATGCTTTTTTTTTTGAGAAAACGTTATAGTTCAATACTTTTAATGCTTTACAAAGTTAAAATCTTTAATTTAAAAAAGTCTTTGTCATCCCTTGTTCATTAAAAGAATACATATTTATTTTTAAAGATATTAAAAAAAGGTCGAACTTTATTCATATCTTTGTCCTTATAAAAAGTGAAGTACGCATAGAACACTTGAAACTTGACATAGATAATAGGGGTGTCATTATTGGGGTTATCTTGATATTTTGTTTTGTTTTTAGTCCACTTTGCTCTAATTATAGCTTCCAAAGTGCCGTGACTAGAGTTTTCAATTTAGTAAATTAAGTGTATGTAACGTATATTTAGATTAGGTAGTCAGTTAAGTGCGGTTATTGATTGCTTTTTCAGAAATGATGACTCACTTTATCGTTAAGTCCCGGGTGCATTTATAATTCTCATTCTGGAGTAGGAATCTTTGGTTTATAATAATAAAGTTGATGTTTTTATAAATTTAGACAATAATTTAGCATATTATTGATTAAAGTGATATAATAAGCGTTGGTAGCCTAATAATAATTAATTGAATCCTAAAGTCAAGGTAACCGGATATGGACTAAATAATAATTACCAACCTAATTTTATTTAGTTGCAGTTATACATTTAGTTACAATTTATGTAAGTAATAAACTTAAAAATATTGAAAAAAACAAAGTGGCGTATACATAACATGTATGTATGTTAAAATTGTGTTTGTTGTTATTTTAAACTACAGATTTCGAACAGAGTAAGGCAATATAATGTTATGGAATGTATTTCTACAATACTGTATATAATTATAACCATTTATACTAAAAAGGCATCTGTCGTTTAAAGTAAAAAAGTACGTATTTACCTACTTAATACCATTCATGCTACATGTTCGACAGATAATTACTTGGATATTGACCATTAGTATGCAAATTTCAACGATCCCAATTATAAAAACAAATTAATTATGATTTTAGAAATCATACCTCTATGTTCCACTTTACACAAATAATTATTATTACAAAATTTGTGTAAGGGGTGCTTCACGATCGCCAGTATCCAAGCAACCTAGCTAGCGGTGCACCGGCTGTCCAACGCAAGAGACAAAGACGGAGGCTTCTTACTGGGTAGGGAGGTTTTCGCAGACGGCTTTAGCTTTCAAAAGACTTCCTCTGTGGCACGGTGGGAGTGTATTCGACTGCTACGCAAGAAGTCGTGAGTTTGATTCCCACCCAGGATAAATCTTTGTGTAATGAGCACGATGGTTTATTCTGTGTCTGGGTGTTATTTATCTATAATATGTATATATTTAGAAATATGTATGTTTATCAGTTATCTGGTTACCATAGTACAAGCTCTGCTTAGTTTGGAATCACATGGCGTTGTGTGAGTTGTCACAACGATATTTATTTAAAAAAGAAAACTAATGGGAAAAGACTTAAAATGGAGAAAAAAACATATATTTACGAAGTGTCAAACATATTATAATTGTTATTGTTTTGGCATGAACTACTAGTATCAATTTGTATCCATCGGTACAATAATGAAGTTGATTGACGTCAACAGGGTATTCTCAATTAACGATAAGACCCGGGTCACGACTTCCGATCGGTTGTGGCCACACTGTACTCTCCATTCAGGCATTGTTGGTAAACGCAAGCCTTCGTGGTGAAATTGTTAAAAACAGATTTATTGTTCTCTATCTAGTACAGACAATTTTATTTCTTTTGATTTCTTACAGCTAAGATAGGTAAAAATTTAGTAAGATAAGGCATTTTGTTTCGCTCACTCTCAGATCAGTTAAGCAAATAAATCTGTTACTCCTTCATTTCATTTCACCTCTAAACAAGACGAAAAAGTGAGCCACATAGCTCAAAAATAAATTAGTAATATATTTGTTGACTCAAAAGAAACGTTTTTTTCCAGTCCCTAAACACAATGGAGACGTAAACTCATTAGCGGAATTTTTTTTAATGTACCTTAAAAAGATAATTAAAAATAACGTTATACATAGACGTACCTAATTCAGTCTCACGACTCGTGTTATGAGTAGTCGTGACGCACTGATACTAATCGAGCTACGAGTATATTCATGCAAAACCAAAATTAAATACCCATAAGACACATTCCGTTTACTTTGTGACAATAACTTTAAATAATAATAATATAAAATGTTTATAACAAAGGCGTGACTATACTCTAAAAACACTGTGCGTGTTAATAGGTATACATACACATGTTTTCTATAAAGTTTCTGACGTGAATAAATCTAATTGAGCTAATGAAGGAGGAATTTCTTAATTAGTACTGTTTCGAACGAACCATAGGCATACGTAGTGTACCGAAACGGGTTAATTACGACCGATAACTGTTTAATTAACCTGCCTAATAACAGAGTATTTGCATTCGAGCCAATTAGGGACTCGACAAGATCGATAGAAAATATTATTTACTCGTAATTTTATAGTCAGTTAAGAAAGCGAAAGTAATAAAATAAATAATTATCAAAGATAATAAACTGAATTTGCTTTCCTTGCGAAAATAAGCTTGTAACGCTTATTTTCGCAATAATACAATAGACAACACTCAAGTACCTGTATGTAAAGAATTGAGAAAGTCTAATATTTTCAATATATCTATCAGATTCCCAATCCTGCCGTACATTTACATTTTTTGGTAACATTTTACAGCTTAGCAGTAAATCTTTGTATGTATATTTTTTGATGAATAAGTATGATATATTATACTATATTTACAAGGGTCTATATTTAAATCTATGCGAGTGTGTTTGTAGCATATTTCATATGTTAGTCTTTCAGTACCTACATTGTTAAATAATATAGTATAACGTGGTTATATTTAAAATTAGAAAGACAAGATAGATAATTTAAAAAAAAGATAATTTCATATCTTTACACACATTTTTTTTAAAAAAAATATATTATAAGAAGTTAAATCTAGTGTCTGAATTTAGTTATGAGTTGTCATACAAACAGTTATCTGCTAACTTCATCCTGTAAAAATGTATCAGCTCGCTTCACGGTGATGAATTTATGTGTCGGTGTGCGAGCGCATAGTTAAAATGTACTCTATAATTTTCCCAGTCGCGCCAAAAGAATTACTTATAACTTCAAAAACTACGTCGAAGATACTGATAGGTTCATTTGATATTTTATGTGATTCATTTTGTTTAAACTCGAATATAACCACGGTATTGTAAGTAATTTAGGAAAACAGCGACGCTTTGCCAGGAAATCATAATTGGAAAGAAGATATTTTTATAGTTAAATATTTTTATACTATGTTTTGGCACAATCACCAGCCAAGTTGTTACTTCATCGTCACTTGTTGAACAATAATGAACCTTTTGAACATAGTTCTAATTGCCACTTAACAAGGTGCGACTGAATATACTTCCCTGTGGGACACCGCATATTACGATGACTTTGTCACAACAACAACTTCAAGGCACGTATTTTTAAGTAAGCTATTGATTATTTTAATTTTTAATTAGCCTATTTGATTTTTGATAGTAACTTTTCAACAAATTTTTCAAATTTTGACAAAGTGAAAGAACTTCCTTCACCAAATTGCCGTGTTTGGTAGTGCTTAGGTTGTATAACAACCATCAATTTTGAATGAACTTCTTAGTCTTAAAGTAACAAGTACTGCTAATTTAGTATAGGTATGTTTAAAAAGTATCTGAGATATTTGGAGTTCCACAAGTTTCAAAAGAAGTTTGTTGTTTAAGAAGCTCTTTGCATCTCGTGTCCTTTTCATTACACTCATAAATATAAAGAGTAATTACGTTGATACTAATAATTACGTACGTAAGTAGAACATGATTTGTACGCCAAGTCCATATGCGTCAGTCATCATGTCATACCGGGGTTATCTCTTGGCCACAGAGTTGCTTTAATGAGGAACGGGGGGTTAAGACAACTTTCTACTTAATTTGGTTTGTTAATGAGCAGACAGTAACAAAAAGATTGTTGTAAACAGGGTCTTTAAGTGGTGAAGCTACAGATAAACGTAATTCTTTGATCATTGTTGAATTTGTTGCTGCAATCTACAGTGGTTTGCCTATTGTCAATCACTCAGGAATGCATTTATGGGAATCTTAAGCTTTAGAACGCACGGCTGGTTATTGGTTTAATACATTTATGAGTAAAGTTTTTTTAAAATTTTAGACCAATGTGCTGAGGTCTCGTTTTGAATTCTGGATCGGAACAACTATTTGCATGATCATCACATATTTATTTCGGAGTTTAGATATTTACTGTTTATAATATGTGTACCTATTTAGAAATATTTCAGTATGATTGTTAATAAAGTTTATATTAGCTTAAAAGCTAGACAGCGTTTTGTGAGAATGTTCAAAATTCTTTATTTTTTTATTAACATTTTGTTATTGATACTAAAATTGATAATATGTATTATTATTTTCTTAAGAAACGTAAATAAATAAAGTAGATTGTAATGCCACTTACTGTTTACAAGGAATACAAGACTAATTAAATAAGTAAAAAGAACCGTCGCCCTTCCGGCGTTGAAAAACATAAGCCACACCAACAAACTAATTAAGGGTGACCTTCAAATAGGGTTGACACTTATAAAAAATGTTGCAAATATGGTTACAAATTCGCATAATGTTAATGATTTAAACTACTCGGATACATACCTAAGTTACATATTATTAATATTGAATTTGCTAAATGGGTCATTTTTGAAATTGAAATGTTTTTATTTCACTTCCTTTATCGGTAGATATGCGCTAAATTTTGTCCAATGCCTTTATTTCTAACCTAACGTTTCATCATTTAATTTGGTGTAAATTATTATCAATTGTCTGAGATAGATAAAAAAAAATAAAAGAAAAAATTAAAATATATTTTATTGATATAGATTTAATAATTAATTAAACTTTGAAATTTATACAAACAAAAGATTTTAAAAACGAATAGGTGTAGGTAAGAATGTATGACATAACATTTGCTTGTTTGGGTTTGAAATTTTAAGGTAGACTAGTCGTTAAAATATAAAAGTGTGTCAACCCCTAAACAAGGCATCTACATTCGCTTCTCTAGCTAATTTGTTTGGAGTACGGAGCCGAGGAGGTTGCAGCCAGACCAATTAGTGCGCGCGGTGACCCTACGTCCCGCGGCGAGAACCCGCTAATAACAACCCTAACGTCACATGTCACTTTAATTATTTTTAATGAAACAAATAAAAGTACAGTCACGTTATGGACGCTCACATTTTAAATATTTTTTTGTTGCTATTATTAGAAAATTTATTATATATTAAAACTGGTTTCAAGAAAATGCGATACAGTGCTTTACTGACAGTCCTATTGGGGATTGTGTGACTGTAAAGTCACATTTTTATTTTCAGAATTGAGAACTTGTTTTTAGATATTTGACATAACAAACACTGTATTTAGCTTAGTATATTTTAATTTAAAAGTATCTTGACTTATATTACAAACACTGAGAACTCAGCATGACTCGAACGTTATTTATTTGCACCTAGGCAAATGTTTTAGAGTGTGTATGTTTGTTACTTTTACACTTTAGAACGGCTGGACTAATTTCGATAGACACTTGATGCTGATACTCTGGATTAACACCTGGATTAAAAAATGTCGTTTATCAAAAAAAGTTCTCACACATTCGCTCTACATACCGGACAGCCCTGATATGCGTGATCGTTAAAACATATTCTAATACGAATTGATTAATTTATTTACTAATTAGCCAAAATTATTTTTTCGAAATGCACTGCATTGTTGTGTAAACCTAATTTTAACATAATGTAGCTAATTGAATAAATGACTTTTGAAAAATGTACATACATATATAGTGCTACGCCTTTTTCAACAAAGGGGTAGACTGCGGTATTATATACACCCACCATATTACCGTATGTATTTTCATCCCACGACAGGTGGTGAGCCTATTACCGTTTAATAATTTTGCTGACATTATAATTAACGAGAACAATATTGTGAAAGAACAATAGGGAATATACGCTAGGATGAAGAAGAAGTTATTTAAAATTTCCACGCCAAAATATGCATCAAGCACCATGCCAGAACCTCACAAACAATAATTCCAGTCCCAGAATATAAACTAGTTGACGCCCGCGACTCCCCACGCGTGGTGCAGATTTCCCGTTCCCGTTTCCCACAGGATCTTGTTCCCGGGCTAAAATCACATAGGCGTGTTATTCTGATGTGTAGGTAAACTATATAATTGTAATATTTCATCAAAATCCATTCAGTTAATTAAAACCTTTCAGCATTCAGTAATTTTTAACGCTACCACATTTTATTCAGAAATCCATAAAAAAAATATATAAATATCAATCACGCCTTATCCCCGAAGGCTTGGCAGAGGCATATTATATGCCCAATTTTCACCGTATGCATTCCTGTCTCACGTAATTGCCAAAAATTGCCTAAAAGCCCATTGCCGTGTTGAAATAGACAAACGCAGGTTGTGGCTACCTGCTGTTGAAATTTATAGGCCGCCAATATGTCCTTCAACCAGTCTTAACGGCTGCTATTTTACTGGCAACCGGGACCAACGGCTTAACGTGCCTTCCGAAGCACGGAAACGCTCGCAAATGTAAATGCCACAAAGTGGTCACCCATCGGAGGACCAGCCATAGTGAAAGTTGCGTAACTCAATGATCGTTTACAGAACACTGAGACCGCGGTGCCACGAGCGCTTCTACAAGCTCCTTGCATCTCGTGTCCCTTTCATTACACTCATAAATATAAAGACTCCATAACATTCATTAAAATTAATTTTAATTAGTAACAGATAATTTAAATGCCAATGAAAAACTCTGATACGCATAATAACCATACTTATTAACTGCATATAATTATTCTTATTTACAACAAAATTATAACGTACGATATTCTTATGAATATAACTAAAAAAAGGACTGATAAACAAGTGAAGCGTCGTTAATCCATTTTATATAAACATTAATTATGGTTAAGATAAGCAATAAAATGTTGTCCATTAATTGTGCACGGTAATTATATGAACAGAAGGAGGCAGTGTTTATAATTAAAACGAATGAGGCATTGCCACACTGGCTGGTCTAGTGATGTAGCTCTAATGAGCAACTTGCTAATTAGAGAATAAACAAGCAGGATACGGGATTCTAATTGGCTTTTGGGACAAGCATGTCGCGCCACGTCCACTCCATCTTTTTATAACAAAAAAGATGTATTCTTGTTTTTGGAGTTACGTGACAGGGTAACCGTTGAACTTGGGTTTGGAATGTTGTATTCCAATTATTAAATTCTTTCAATCGATATATCAAATGTCGATATGTCAAAAGTAATAAAGTAATAATCTTCTTTAATGATGAAAGAAATGTCTACTTAATTATACATATATGCTTTTTTTAAATAAATATTAGAACCATTCAGTTTATTAACTCGATTGGTATTCTACAACCGTAACCGCCGTTGTTATTAACCGTTTACTGGACGAAATTTCTTACTCGTCTCCTTCATTTTTTTATTTCTGGAAATCTTCAAGGAAATCATGCTGGACTCCCCTGTCTAAAACCACACGGTGCCCTTCTGTCTGCCTATGACAATATTTAGTTATATTGAGTCACGGGTGAGCCCTCGGAAGGATAATCTACAGGGCTCCCACAGCAATTATTGCTGTCCTCGGTTTTAAGCGTTTACTGGTAAGTTTTTAACTTGACTGCTAATATGTTTTGTATTTTTCATAGAATCCTTGAACTTTTTTTAAGTAATTTCTTTTTTTTTTTCTAATCCCTGTTATGTACTTTACTTTACAATAGATTTAAAATGTGACAGAAAATCTACATTAAATATTCCGTTAACCTAGAGGAATAGGCAGTTAAGGCGATTAAAACGCTTTTAGCGTTTCTATGAACCTATCTAAAATATACTAGAAACTTAACGAATACGAGGAATAAAAAAATACAATTATCGTATAGTAATTGACATATGAAACTATAGAATATTTTCCCTCACACTCAATTAGCTGTAGATTATTTGAAATATGTCATTCCAAATAACCGTCAACTAATCGATTTAAAATGGTTTTTACCATGTCATTGAGATTTGAGATAGAAGAACTTTACAGTATAATTGTAAAAAAAAGTTCATCACTTTTTTCACTATATTAAAATAAATAGTATGAAAACCATTTTTTTTTCGACAATTATTTTGCAAATCTAGCACTATATTAAATCTAGCAACCACTTTTGTGCACATCATACTTAAAAATAAAAATTGAAGACGTAAAATTTCAGACTTACAAATAAATTTATTAATTATAAAATATCTTACGCTCAATATAACTAAATATTGATATTTAATTAGATTATTTATTTTAATAAAGAGTTAATTTAACTATTGCGTACCCATGATTTTACTTAATTAAAGTTATATATTTCAAGGGCAAATTTTCAAAACTTACTTTTAATCTTCCTAACAGACTTTTAATTTACTGGGGCTTATGATTTGCTAAGATTTTTCTTTTAATACGAATAATTTATTGTTTCAGATATGTATACAGTACCTCAGTTACATTTATTCATGATTTATTAATTGCATTATTTATTCTGATTACAAAACATATGTCATTAATTTGAAAAGCAGAAATAGAGTCAATATTTTTGGACACTGTTTGTGATTTATTATTATAAATAATAATCGGCTAGTCAGCATTTATTACACTACATTACATCTAACATCGAATTGGTTAATGTTCATTAATTAAAGTATAAATATAAAAAAGTTTATAACTATGTGTGGATTTTCAAGTTAAATACAGGCCCAAGAACACAGACTGAGTTGCCTTTTCCTTTTCAAATTGAGAACCTCGTTTGTTAATAAACTTTCGATAAGTACTCAGATGAGCCTCTTAATTAGTGGCAGTATTTTCATCGTGATATGTACTTAATTTTTTACTAAATGTTTAATTAACTTTGTTACTTTACATTGTTTTATCCAATAAAAAAATGAAACCCCAACAGATTATGCGATATGTTCATGTGTAATATAACTTAATTAAATTCAGTTTGCGCTGTTATCATTAATTTGAAATTACGGTGTTGTGAGAGTTACTGCTAGTTTAATATATTTAAAATTTAATTTCTTCGTTAAAGTGAAAGATGCATGGTCCTGATAAGTGTCGTAATCTATACAATAAACTAATTTGTAATTATTTTAATGTACTTTCCACCGACTTAATAGTTTTCCGAAGTATTTGGAGTCCAGTGGTAGAGATCATTAAGCGACTCTTCAAACCTGTCGCCGCATTACACTAATTGACGCAATTAGAGGGATTGCCGAACGGAAATAAAAGTCGGCTCACCTTCATGAAACGCCGGCCCAGCCAATTAGTCTAGCAACTCGTAATTAGTTTCTTCAAAACACTCTTTTAGACGACAAGTCTTTGCACAGGTACAAATATTCACAGTATACAAATATCGTGTTCATTTTCTGTTATTCGGAAAAAAAATGTTTTTCACAGCACTGAAAAGTTTTATCGCGATCGCGTGCTAGCGCCTCTACAAGTAGTGTAGAGACGTGCGTTTACTTCAACCGCCGCGGAGCGAATGCGCAAATTGTAGCGGGAGGAAGCCGCCACACAGAGCCAGCACTGCCAGCCTGTGCAAGGCGGGGTGAGATGCCCTTCCTTTTCCCGTATGAAATCTTCGTACTTGTGGATAAAGCTTTTCGCTCAAAGCCGGCGTGTCGCTTACCTCCTTTTTGAATTTGAACAGCGCTTAAGTCTGTAAGTGGGCAGATTTTGCGCGGTATCGCATTTAGGCCTAAATAAAAACGATACTGAATCAAATTACGATCGGTCTATTGCTCTACAGCGAATAGTATATTAATGGGTTACGTATTAAAATATTTTAATAGTTTAAATTGGTAGAATGCATTATTATTGATTGTTGATAATCAAACTTTACTAGGCCGTGTCAAATGATTATACTATAAAGGTGGCACACAAGCATACGGCTCGTTTGATCGAAAGTGGTCACCGCGTACCCTATGGTCGTTTTCTTTGTGCTGCTTATTCTGCCTCCTAGTAGGAGAGTAATTATATTCACCTCCTTAACAAGTATTTGTGCATAAATATTTACTCTAGACAGATTTACTCTAGATAATTCAATCATTGTCTATAATTGTAATGTACGTACAAACCCAGTCTAACTATATAAAGATTAATTATCTGATATCAGATTTAGAGCTCGTTCTTCGGCATAGACCAGACTAGACTTACAAATGAAGACCACGTGTGCAGATAGTTCAGAAACGGAAAGGTCAAAAGTACTCGTATACCTTGACGTGCATGTATATTAATGAATCTGCAGGAAGTGAAACAAGTATGCATGGATAGATAAACCTGGCGATCTGTCCCCTCTGACCACCCCGTTAGGGATACAATGTGAAGATATATACTTACTGTAGTTAGTCCTTCGACAAAGGTATCCAAAGTCTTAAACTTATTATTATAAGTACTTTTACACAATACATAGCAAAAACATGCGCTATAAATATTTTGTTAGTTTTGGTTAAAACATAGAAACACTTTAATTTAAAGGTAAGTTACATTAAAGGTATCTACCATATTTTTCAACATTTAATTGTGTGTATAGGTGTGTGTTGTATAGGTGTGTGTTGTATATGTGTGTATGTTTCTGAAGATGATATTTTTTTCTGTTTCTTCATAATTGTATTATTATTATACATTTCGTTCGCATTTTTTTGCGTTAGGGGATAAATATAATGTGTGTGTGTGTGTGTGTGTGTGTGTGTGTGTGTGGGTGTGTGGGTGTGCATGTGTGGGTGTGGGTGTGGGTGTGCGGTATTCACTATCAATATGTCATGAATTGCGTCAGAAAATTTGCATTAGGATTCATTGCAGATAATAAAATATATCATTCAAACCTGACAATTAGATAAAATTCATGTTTTGCTTGACCTAATCACGGTAATCATTTAAATAACTCCCAAACCGGTTTTTACTTGTTACAAGACAACAAGATCTTATGCAGCCGATACGATGCTAACAGGAAAACACTATGTATAAAAAGAAATACGAAATCGATGTGTAAAGTTCACATTGGTCTATTTTTAAAATTTTTGCACTTGCTGTACTATGAGGAACGTATTTTAACTATTCGGGTATTTATTATATTCGGGTAAAGAGCGGTACTATCAAAATTTTCGTGGTTCAAACTAACCACACCTGACTAGTGTTCGGAAAGAAAAAATAAGACAACATCTTTTTAATATTTTTTCATTCGATCAGTTGTTCCTCTCAGATATTTCACGTACGATATGGGTTCCTAAATATGAAAATAAAACGAGAAAACCTATTAATTGGTTAAAAAAATTGCAATACGGCTAAGATGGCAGACAAGCCTACCTGATCGAGAGTGACATTTCATTAAAGTAAGTTTACTGTTCTTATTTATGTCAAAAAAGTGGGCGTATAGTATGCCTATGCCTACCCCCTCGGGGATCAAGGCGTGACAATATGTATGTATGTATTTATGTTAAATTGTTTTAGAACAACTTGTTTAAAATTGTCATCAAAATATTCTGAACTGAATCGTATATTTAGATTTGAAGACAACGTTCTGGTAAGCTAAGCAACTTTCGTTTGCTAACATAAATATTAACAGTTTTTTTATAAACTACTAGCTGACCTGCCCGGCTTTGTCCGTGACATAGTTCCAACCCCGTGGCACCCATTTAATCCCTCGATTAAAAATGTATGAAAGTATACCCGATTTGTCGACATTTATGATTACTGCTCCGCTCTCCTGTGTAGTGGCGTGATGATATATAGCTTAGAACCTTCCTCAATAAATGGGCTATTCAAAACAAAAAGATTTTTTATAATCGGTCCAGCCGTTTACGCGTGATGGTGTGACCAAGTTAAATAGGGGTTCATTTTTATATATATAAATATACCATATAGGCTTGCGTTTGACCAGAATCTCACTTGATGCTAAGTGTTAATGTGAACTGCGACTTGAAGAGACCTAGGTTTATTGTAGGAATCGGGAAACACATTTATTTATTCATTTATTTATTTATTTTTAAAATATATACTAACTTTTTTTTAGGAAAACTTACAGCTAACAATTAATTCCTCAAACTATTTAGGTTATGACAATGTGTAATGAGTGTAAAAAAAAAATTGTTAGAATGTGGTGATTTCAATAAAGGTGAAAATTCATATCATATTCTGAGATTCCTTTATTTCCACAACGATACACTGTCATAATTAATGAAACTATTCACATTTGGATGAATTATAATGGTGTTATTACGGATGATGTTTAATCCCCTAGAGTATGAGAACGTAATAGACGTGGTGATAGCTTGGTTTGGCAAAAGCACGACCCTACTCCATCCATCTATTACAAAAACGTTAAAAAAGCATCATGGGCATAACCGCGACTAGTACTTGGCCCTGTTATCATTTTATGTTGGCCCTTCTTCATTGAATCAATTAAGCCGACATCAAAAGAGTGCTATAAAGAATGATTTATCACCGAGAACCATAATAGTTTTAATTATATTTCAAGAGGGTACATAAGTGTGTTGAAAAATATTAATTTCGTGCTTTAGACGAGTTACAAACAAATTCTCTCAGAATTGTATATCTTTCTATGGTCTGCCACAATGAAACTAGTTATGCGATCAAATTATCTACAAATGGTATGTGTACCCCCAAACTGGCTACCACAAGATATGGAAGATTTGGCCTGATAAGTTTAAGATGGTATCTTAAACTTATCAGGCCAAATCTTCCATTAGAAAATAATTCGTTTAAAACATGCTTATATTTAGTGTCACCTGTCCCACTGTCTCTTATTCGTTAGTGTTCTCCCAGTTGCTTCCAAATTTTGGTTTGGAGTCTGGAATTCATTTTTATTTGACTGCTTAGGTGGCGTATGTGGTAGTGTATGCCAGTGCAGCGCCGAAGTCTCGGGTTCGATTCGATGAATATTTGTGTGATCCACAAATGTTTGTTTCGGAGTTTGGGTGTTTCATTTTATTTTGTTTCATTTGTTCCAGTTTATCAGCTGTCAAGATCCCATAGCACAAGCTTAAAGCTTAGTTTAGGCTAGATGGCGTTGTGTGAAAAGTGTCCCACAATATTTATTTATTTATTACTAGATGACGCCCGTGGCTCCGCACGCATGGGGAGCCGATTACAGTCACCTAAATCTAAATATAAAAAGGCTTTATCCTGAATTTTGGCTTTGATTTTTGAAAGTCTAATTTGATCCGCTCAGTATTGAGAAAGGTGTTAAACATCAAAATACTTCACATTTAATTAGATCTGTCAAGATCAACATGGTGAGTATTTTACATAACTTTAAAATATTTTTAAACTGTGCCTATTGAACTTATTTTGTAAGTATTAAGCAATTAGCTAATGGTCTCAAGTTAAGATCGAAAGAAGTAAATAACAAGGACTTAGGCTGCGAACAGGATTACCGCTTGTGATGAAGGTGATCTAGAAATATGACTGCAATAATTTGATTATTATCTGAATTCTACTTCAAAGAACATATATAGGTACCATAGTTATTATTTTATTACCATCTATCTTCTGTACCGCTTACGGGGTAGTCAGAGACGACAGATCGCGATCCATGCATACTTCTTTCGCTTCCTGCAGATTCATTAATCGCTTCATACATGCACGTCTAAGCATTCGAGTACTTTTGACTTTTCCGTTGTTGAGCAATCTGCTCACGTGGTCTATTTTATTACTCATTCATCCAAAAGCAAGCTTTGTTCAATAATGAAGCTTTAGAATGAGTCGCAATTGATAATACAAGTTAACACTTAGGTGAATACGTTTAAATTGCGTACAAACAAATCGAACGCCTTGCGTCCTGTGTCAATTTGCGCTTCATTCAGTGCACGACCCGCAAAAATCAAGGGTGAGAAATTCAAAATGAAGCGGCCTTTACCTTATCGATATCCGTGACATTAATACAAATTGTATTACAAAGATTGCAAAGAATATCTACCAACAATATTTTAAAAATATGTTAAAATGTTTACTGGCTTATTATTAACGCATCGGGTGCATTACTTTTTCAAATAGTTAATTAAAACAACTTGCAGTAACTGTTGTTTAAATTAACTATCATTAAAATAATTATAATCAAGATCTAAATCACATGGAAATAAGATAACTAATTATATTCCTTTAAGCTGCTACATTTATTAATCATATTCATTAAAAAATAATTGTAAAACTAGTATTACAAAATAAATTAATTACGTACGTAGTTTACATGTTATTTACGCTAGCTGACAACAAAACGCATTTATCATTCGAACTTTACAACGAACAAGACGCATATGTCAATTAAATCTTATAAACGTCAAACTAACAAGTCGTTGAATATGATACTTCTCTGATACAACAGTCATCGATAAATCTTAACAACATCACTATGAGCGACCCAAACAGGGATGGGGAACGTATTGACGCATTCATTTTCTATACCCATTTAATTTATTGCCAAGTAACTTGAGACATGTTCACTCACAAATCAAGCTAGCTTTTACGCATTTTCAGCGGTGTTTTGTAAGCAGTTCACTCGGAAGTATTCGCGCTATATGGAAGGGTTATTGTGAACCTTTATGAACCAACAAAAGTTTAATCTCATATTGTCTGTACCAAGCTTATATACCTTTTATAGGGTCCAATCTCAAAGACATTGAGTTTCGGCACGACTTGACGCCCCTATCTCGTACACGTTTTGATGAATAGCACTTAATTTCCATTTCTATTTAGTAAGACTAGACAAATGAAACCTGTTTCTATTTTATTGTAAGCTTTATTCAATTACAGAGCTTGCATTAAATTTAGGATACCTTGTTAAATATGAGACAGTTTATGAAAAGGTTGGCATTGCCTACATATTCAAAATTAATTATCTTTATAAAGGGTTTATCTCTTTTCAGGTTTTATATAACTAAATGGATCAGGCGGTACATTGTGGAAATCCATTGTAAAAATATAATTTTAATTGTTTTTAATTTTTATTTTGCAATATTCTGCTTTTGAAATGTCGTATGGTATTATTATATATACACGTATTTCGCCTACACACGTGGCCTTATCAAGACTTTTAAGCTTTTGCTGTTTGGCAGCCAAACTCTTTTAAGCGTGTACATTTTCCTAAATTTTTTCTTAGAATCCATTCCATAAATCAGATTCTAGGATCAAATTTCAGATTCTAAGTCCAAGTTTATCGGAACAACCTATATAATGTAAAAGATTCTACAAATATTAAATTCCATAGGTTTGAGACAACGTTACGTACTGTAATCAACAGAGCATGTGTATTAAGCATTACTTACAGAAACAGAATTTCGATACGCTATAAAAAGCTGTATTTCTCTCCAAACAACGTTAAGCTTATCCGTTATACAAAAAACTTCCATGTTAGCAGGTTTCATTGAATTCGTCTTAAACCAATTAATCACCCTTATCAGGTTGTTTCCTCGGAGTTTTTCGACAAAGGGATCGACGGCTGACCATTGAGCCACCATTGAACTGATGTCGGTAAACGGGGCGCCTATTGTGGGACGTTTTGTGAGCCGCTTTTGGCTATTGTTGTGAACTATTGTGATGGAAACTGATGACGCCTTCGACCACTGCCGATAAATAGACGATTAGTCTTATAGTTTAAGAAGCAGATTATAACTAAAAGCTACTTTTTTGTACCTTCTGATGGAACCCTCTGTAAAAGAGACAGGTGATTTAATAATAATTTATTAATAATTAATTGGTAATTTATTCCAATTAATACTATTAACGGGATATTTATCGTGTATCATTAAATTATTGAATTTCCGATATTTGTATCCGATTTATATCCGTTAGACAAATTTGCAGGTCCCTTGAGGTCTCACTTAACCAGGTTTCTGTGTACTAACATATACAATACACGTACTCACTTTAAATATGCACTCATTATTACATCAATATATGTAAAGCAAATTTTATTTATTATTTAGTATTTTACTATATTAGAATCAATCAATCCATTGCCCTGGGGCTATCCTTCCGATGACTCATTCGGGCATAGCAGTTGAATGGGCAACGTGTGAGTTTTAGTCAGCAGGAGTCCGGCATAGCATCTATAAGGATTTCCACAAAAAAAAACAAAACTATACTAATACAGCCTATCGAAAGAAGGTACCGTAGCCTATAGACATTTGCGTGTTGAACCGGATAGGAACAGACTGTAGCGACCTGCTGTTGAAAATTTCTACCATCAATTTAGGTTATGTTACTGGCAACCTCGACTAACTGCTAAGCAGTCTTAAAGCATAGCAACGCGTGTAAATGATAATGCCACAAAAGGCCACCCATCCGAGGACAACTGTATTGGTAAGATAGTTAACATAGTGATCGTTTACTACACTTATCTAGTTTATACACTTAACTAGCAGTGCTACGAGTGAATCATATTTTAAATAAAATATAATATGTTACATATGACTGACAAATAAGTCATTTAAATATTATATTTCATCTAATTTCTCACAACAAGGCGACACCATCTGAAGGTTCTCAAACTCCATAATATGTCTTAAGACTTTAAGGCGAAGACAAAAAGCTTTGCGTCTCGAAAAACATCGAAAGCTTCAGCACTTCGAAAGTAACTCACATCCATTATGCTTCGCTTAGCAGCTCTTCGCTAAGAAAACAACGAAACTGGAATTTGCATAAATTACACGAAAGCACCTTTTGCCAGTTTACAAAGTGCGCTAATGACGGCTTAAGTCACTCACGCGAACTGATTCGGTATCACGTGACGCGCTCACGAATTAACTGTGATTGCCAGAATTAGATACCTTTTTTATCATTTCAAGCGTTTTTGGCATAAATTAGTAAAGAAATTTTTATTTTAAATTAATTTTAAGCTAGGTTGAAAACCCCTTTGTAGGTTTGAAAAAGCTATTTTTCTCCTCGAAGGCTCTCAAACCTTAAACTTAATTTGTTTTTTTTTTAACTTGACATAACACTCGTTTGACTGTGATCACAACGTATTTTTTTAATTGGGACTAAGCCCACCCGCATTCCCATTACTGTGACTCCTGTAAACCACGATCAGCAATGACCAAAACACCAGAAAAGTTACACCGAGCTCGATCTCGGTGAAGTCCCAGGAGAAGTTAGCATGTCTTGGAACCCGCAACGAAATTAATCAGAAGATAATGTGAGGAAGTAGGAAAAGAACGTAATGCCTCTTCCCTCCTTTGAAAAGCGAGAGACCTGGCAACTAGGTGTAAATCCTATAGAAATAGGTAAGCACCACGGTAATAGTAGAAATAGTATGTGTCCTATGTGAGCTATGTTTGATTCCAGTAATATAGTATGGCAGAAACGTTTAAAAGCACGAAAATTCACCCTCGAAGCCACGAGATCCGCATAGTAAACTACTCCCGATGTTACTTGTAAACAATTAAGCATATTATAGCGCTCGTTTTACCAAATGCTACACTCCCAAAGTATAAGAAGGGCGGTCTGATCATATTTGTCATCAGCAGTTGAACACTGACAGAACTGTGACTCCACCAGCTTAAAGGAATGTAATTTGCTCCTAAAGTTACCATGTCCCGTAAGAAATTGAGCAACACAGTGATCAACCTCCAGCCTGGATATTCTCAGGCGTTCACGAACTTCTGGGAAAAACTGGTAGAGGTCAAGCGCCTTTGATGGAAGTGGTCCAACGCAGTTGCCATTCGTCTAAAAGTTCTTCACGTACATTATCACGATACAGTCTGGCAATTCTATGGCGATCTCTTGCTAACAAAAACCTATCATCCATGCCATCTTTAGCCGAGTAGTATAAAGCCGCGCGTCTCTGAATTTCAAGGTCAACCGGGAGGACACCTGCCATCACCGGCAGAGCCTCCGTGCTAACCGTCCTGTAGGCCTTGCATAAAAATATCAAGGCAAGGCTTTGACTTTGCAGTAACTTTAACCATGCAGCCCCAATAGTAGCCTTATCGGCCCATACCGTCGCCCCGTAACACATACAGCCTAGATAAGTGGTCCTAATAAGATTTTGATTTTTTTTTAAGTTTTATGTGCTCAACGAATGCAAAATTTCTCTCTTAAATCAACCCTAAATAGCAAACCGAAGTTTTTTTTTAATGTAATGTATTCTTGAATTTAATGCGCGGTGGTACTTTCAAACTTCCTTTTAAAAGCAGCTGAAATGTTTTGTTGGGAGCAAAAAATAACCTGTTTCGTACGCCCCACTCCGCAATGACGAGCAAGCACGTGTGGGCCAAGCTCTCGAGTCCCGCACGAGTATTTCACTGAACGAGCAACATACCGTCATCGGCATATCCGGTCATTGAACAGCCCTTCGGTATGGTAAACTGAAAAAGTCATCAAATCCTAAATTCCACAAGTGTGGACCTAGCACAGATCTCTGAGGACAGTCTATTGTTATCATTTTGGTAGCAGAATAATCACCTAGTTTTTAAGTTGTTGTACCTTGTGAAAAATATGAACAAATAAGAGAGTAAATATTTCTATAACAACCGCGAGACTTTAATTTCATTAATAACATTGGCCACCAAGCGTTATCGAAAGCCCCGGAAGTATCTAGGAAGATGGCCAGCACATATTGACATACCGATGAAGTGATAGTTTTTCGCACTGATATCGCTGCGTCAATAGTAGATTTTCCTACTGTAAATCCAAATTGATTTTCGTGAAATTTAATACCGCCCGGCAGGAGCCGGGGTACTATAAGACGCTCTAAAAGCTTTCCTAAGGAGGGCAATAATGTGATCGGTCGGTACGACTTGATCACAACATATATAGATAGTTGTAAAATCTTGGCAATCGTATCAATTAAATTAGTCTGCCGCAGTCTAGTGTTGGACGTAACTATCGCTGATTGAGGGGTAAGGAGTTTGTTTCGATATATTTTTATCCTCGCCATGACGTCATCCGTCCGTCAGGATGTGTTTTATATATTAATAAAATTTATCCATTTTAAATTCAAATACAGCGCAGGTGTATTCGTTTACCGGTTTACCTATTAACCCAATAGAAACAATTTCATGCTAACTTATTCACCCTGCCTTCAACCCTACAAATCTATACAAAGAAACAGAAACTTTCCTGCTGATTAGTATGATAATACAATAAGAATCTCTATAATAAATAAGAATCTCTCTCCAGCTCGGGCCTTGATGAATTTCAAGTTTGGTTTACTAATCGTTGTTATTAAAATAATCTTCTACTTTCACGAATATAAATTTAATAAATTTTGTCCGTGGCTGCGCCCTGTTCCCGAGATAAAAAAAATGTGCATGCGTAAATCCTGGTTTTGCCGTTATAGTGTATAGAAATAACAAACATACATATTTTCACCTTTATCATCACTACATATTATAAAACAAAGTCGTTTCCCGCTGTCTGTCCCTATGTATGCTTAGATCTTAAAAAATACGCATCGAATTTCATGCATGCCGTTTTTTTTAATAGATAGAGCGATTCATAAGGAAGGTTTTTATGTATAATTTGTTAAGTTTTTGTATACATTGTATAAATTATAACGATATTTGTCAGTCAGTAATCAACTAATTTGGAAATATAATTTTTTTTTGAGCAATTAGAAACCAATAAGTCGCCATGATCTCGATTGTAAATAACTACAAAAAAACCGTACAATAATTATAAAATAAGGTCACCATGGTCACAAATAACCTTAAAAGCCGATATAACGGTCCATTTGAGTGTAAAATATTTTTTTTGTTTAAATTTCAACAGGAACAAAAAATTAATTGGTATTATGAATGCAGTTGCCGTGAAGTACCGATTGTCAACAGTTGGACTACAAATAAGTTAGTTACACAAATTGCGTTATAAATTCACCAATATCGGACTATAGTGTCATACAATATTTGACTGTTGATTTTTATGAAATTTTAAAAAATATGGCTAACCATTATGATGAATCGACACGATTTTTTTATATCATGAGAGTAACCTGCTTGCAACCATGAAGTACCTCGAAGCAAAACAAGTAAAAGTTAAAATTGGTAATACTTATAGTATTACCAATTATAACTTTTACTTATTTTCAAGTAGAACAATAAATAGCATACGTACAAAAGTTTAAAAAAATTAAAACGCTCCCTTAAATTTCGTGCGAATCGAATCAATGGTACCAACGTGACAAATCTAAAAATTATGAACGGGGATTTAAATAATGAGATCAGTCTCATACCCTACGGTTGAGTCACGGACGCTGTGGGAAATGTAAACACTGTTTGGATGGGATATAATACCAACGCTAATCCTCAAATTAGTTGATAAACAACCCACGTCGTAAAACTTACCATGATTATGAAGATATGAAGCTGACTCGTTAACTATTTTGTTGCATACAGAATTGGTGGTACTTGTTTATTATGCTAACACGCCAATTTAAAATCTTGTTTAGGAACCAAAGCATCGGTTATTTTATATCTTGTAGTTGTGTTGCTACCAAGAATTTAAAGTTTTTAATGTTCTAAACTGACATTGACTTCACTTAAATGTTGCCAATTTTCGTTACTCCCCTATTAGATAAGTTTACAGACAGAAATTCTCGATTCAAATCTAACACGGGGAAACCCGAAAATACATACACTTACAATTTTTTTAGTTTTCTAATGATTACCATTTTACTTACAACAAACATTCAACCTAATTAACCGCATGATTTAGTAATAATGAACTAACCACAAACAACACACCAAAGCGTAATGTAGTAAACAAATTCAATCAAAACCATACTCCGAAAGTAAACAGAAAGACGCGAAAAAAGTATAAATGAAGTCGGTACAGGGGAGACGCGTCACTGCTGCCCAATCGTCCATTCAGCACGCGGCGTGGCCATAAAATTAAATAAATCCGTTATTTTTCAGAGTGAGAAATGTACGGGTAGAAGGAGCGCCGGTCAATCGGCCTCCACGATAACGGCCCACATTTGTAAAGATTTTGCCGGCCCACGCCGGCCGTCTAAACTCCGAAGTAGTGGCCATACGTTTACATAGACTCATAAATGTTGCAGAGAAGTCCTATTACATTTACTTCGAATGTAGAAAGAAAAGTTAAGGAAACGTTACTTTTATATGGTGGACTGTTTTAATAGATTACTGGAAGTGGGAGGAGTATACTCGTAATACCCAGGGTTAGTCCATTTCATCCCATAGACGTTTCTTCATTTAGTAGGTTAGTAGTGTTAGGCTACCGGTAATTCTGGCTATCTATGTTACTTGATAGAAGTGCTAGACAGGCTCATTTGTAAAACACCAGCAACCCGCTGGGACTAGGACATTTTTATGATGTTAAATATAACAACATAAAAGTATTTTATGAATTTTGGTTTAATTTTTGAAAATAAAACAAAAATTCATAAAACATTTTTACATTTTTATTTGATGTACTGTTTGAATTAGAGAACTACACAATTCATGAAAATTACAGGGGATGGGGGTGGGTCAGTAATAGCTCCTTTGACCTTGACCTTTTTCAACCGCATTGATGCGTGCACGTCCATCGTTCTTCGAGGCATGTAGTACGTGGCGAAAAAGATACCCAGGAGAACCAAGAAGCGAATTCAAGAGCGAAAACTTACAACGCAGCTCGAGGGTTTAATGTATGATACTACCTGCTTTGAATTGCAAACAGTGGTAGAACAAACGTTGTTGGTTATGACCTTGGCTATCCACTCCTAGCAGGTTGCTCATTGCTGGTGTTTTACAATGACCCTGTATAAACGCGTTTAGACTTAGACTCTAGTAAACGAAGATACATTCATACACTAAACTTTAGTACAAGTTGCCATGCTCCTTCCAAACCTCCATAACCAGCTAGACATGGCGCTACAAGCGCTGCTCCTTGATTTCTTGCGGTATAAGTCTCAGAATTTGGTCTAGCAACACCTTACGCCACAAAAATCTTGGCTTTCAGGAAGGTCCCATGGAGACGTCCCTGACTGGAAAACTCGCTTTCTCTAAGGAAATCGTGAATTTCTCCATAAAGTAAGCAGCCGCAGTGAATGTGACAGAGTTGTAAGAGTCCTGACCACCATGTTCCTTGTCAAGTCATTATTGATCACCTGTACAGGCGTATAGCTACAGGACAGGGATGCCTGGAAATGATATGCTGGCAAATAAAATATTATAGTCATAAAATACATAATTAAAATATTAAATTGTAAATAGGCCATCAAAAAAAAACCCTTCCTAAGTTTCTTGCCGGTTCTTCTCAGGAGGGCCGCGTTCCGAACCGGTGGTCACTTTAAATATATTATTTTATTCTTTAGTTTTAGTGTATGACATTTTGTAAGCGCCGTTGAAATGGTCTATGCAAAATAAAAATATTTTTATTTTTTATTTTATTTTATAATCCGCATGATACCAACGTATAAAGTGTTGAAAGTTTTTGGTTATAAGAAGAATTGAAAATAGGCTAATATATTTATTTAACTTTGAACATTATTATATAGTGTGAATTTAAAACAAAATCTCTCATCAGGTCTGTCTGCATTTTGAACAAGATCAATTTAAGAACAACTGACTTTTCACATTGTTTTTGAATTTATTGTTAGTTCATAATAAATTAATTGAAATGCTTTCTCTATTTCATTCTAAAGTCACACACCAAGCTATAATAGTGAGGCTAAGCCGCGAATAAATGAAAATTGATTTTAAGATTGCGTTGCTCGCGTTGACAAATACACCGGCTTTGGCCTCGGCCCACGTATTAACTTGACTCCCCTGTCGAATAACCGCACATGTGATTCAATGTACTGGAAACATTCAATAACGTTACTCGAAAAACAATGATAATTTTTGTAGTGTTACCCACAGATTAGGTAGTTAGTAGTTTTCTAGGTTCTCCATTAGTAGTAATTTTGAGAGTTTCTTATTTTTTATTAATATTAATGGAGAATATAGCAATTTTAAAAGATCTCCTGATGGCCTTGACTTAAATATATACCTGAAGGGTAGACCTATGCACATATGGAGGGTATTCTGTGCATTGGAAATCTGTCTATTTTTAAAAACTACAAGTTGGTCTGCAGATGATAACAAAACGTATTTTTTTTGTTTTTTAAACCGTTAGTAAGTAAGTACCTAGGTACTAAATTTTTTCCAAACCAAATTATGAGTAATTTTCCTTGGACTTTGCATTGAAAATTATAAAAGAACATGAGAATATTTTCTAAAATTCAAACCCTAATGTGCAGGTGAGAAAGCGTACAAATACCAAAATATAATCACCCATTAACATGAAATTTATAATTAATTAAATCTTAAAATTTTTGCTTTTAGGATTTCTTTCTTTGCTTTCGGCTTAACTGAATATTTACTCACGCCAACAAAAACACACTTACAAAAGTCAAAAAATTGAAAAGCAACGTCGTGTCGTGGAACACATGACGCCACTCATTTGCATAGAAACCATCCCTAATGAAAAATTGAATACTGTTTTAAAGCACACTTTTTAATTGCCCCATTATTTTGGAGTTTGGATGTTTCCTATGTATAATATGTATTTATTTAGATATATATGTATGTATATCAGTTGCCTAGATCCCACAGTACAAACTTTTAGCTTAGTTTGGGCTAGATGGCGCTGTGTAAAAAGTGTCCCACAATATCTATTTTATTATTATATTTTCACCTTAATTCATAGAAAACAATCACTGTATTAATTTTTTCGAAAATATTATTTATTACTGAGAGTCCTCTGCAAATACAGGTCACAAGATGGCCTCAGAAATCCCCAATAATATCTTCTCAAAATAAATTCTAATTAAGATAATTTAACTTAGATTCCTATTCATTACAGAATATTAAGAATTTTAGACATGATCTTTTTAGTAAAAGCAGGACATTAATCTTAGATTGCACTTATCATTTAATTAAATCCGTGTCGAGTGCCCTTGTGACTTCAATTTTATTTTATAACGTCATACACACGTCCCTCCCTTACTAACTATACCACAAGAATGAGTATACCTTTATACTGTGCCGTGTTCTCATTCATATTAATATAATAGAATAAAGTTGAAAATCGTATGACAATCAAATGAGGTAACAGTAAATGATAGGTGCGTCCCTACTGTTACGCTAACAGTGTTCCATTCGCTACTGGACAGTACGTACGTCAAATTAATAGGGTTGTCACCGCATGATCTAAAGCTTTTTTTATAAAAATCAAGAATTTTGCATAAAAATATCGATACTCTTATGATATAACGAATTTTTTATTAGTACAACTTAATACACTCTATTCTAAATTTTTTTTTTCTAAAAAGGACACGAATAGGAGAGAATTCAAGTCCCATTCAATAAAACAAACAAATCAGCCTATGACAGTCTACTGCTACGTGTAGATCTCTCGCAATTGCTTGCTGCCCATATCTTGCGGCCCTGCGCCTTCAACATTCCGTCCCTACCTGTCAACTTTTCTAGGTCGTTGGTCCATCTGGTGTTCTTCATTTTTAGGCGTCGGGTCGCGGCTTCTACTCTAGAAATTGTTGCTTCATCGATCGTCAATTCTTCGACATATATGTCCAAGCCATTGCCGATTTAACTTAATTACCGTACGAGCTATGTCGATCGCTTCGGAGTTTATATCTCAAAGAAACTCCAAGCACAGCTCGCTGTATGGCTCGCCTGAGCCTTGTTATAATTTTGTGAGAGTTCTATGATCGCTTTTCACACTCCTATTTTTCCCATGCTATATTGTTTCTTCTAAGGAAAACCTTTACACAGCTAAATATGTACTTACCAAGGTTTATGAGTAATAATTCATAATTTGTGTGATAACTTATAATCTTTTAAACATAAATATACACAGTCAGTTGTAGCGACAACCCTAAACGAAACATGCATCATTTCTTGCGCATTATATGCGGATATTAAGCCCTAAACTCAATCATATCACATCCCTACTTTACATTATTAAACAGACAATTTTTGATCCGAATTATTACTTTGTCTATTCCCACGATTTTTAGAATACGGTTCAGTGTTTTTTACAAATAGTTCAGTGAAGTAATGCGTTCACGCTGCATAAATGTACGCATGTAAGGAAGGTCTTTTTATGAATGAATACGTGCTCGCACAATGGATAAATCATGCATTTAATTCAGTGTAAATTTAATAGTCACTGTGCGTCGTCGGTAAATTCTGAATAGTGTCTAAGAATCTGAACTATAGCATAATGATTCGTTGCACACGGTAGAAATCAATTACGAGTATATACGTTAGCGAAAAATAAAGAGTTTTTTTTTCATTTTTTGTATAATCGGATGTAAATTTAAATAAATTTAGTATTACAAATATTATAAGTATAATTTATGGAACAGAAAGAGATATTACTTATTTTTTTCTGCTCCGTAAATAAAATCTGACCAACAAATGCATTCTAAATTATCCTAGTAATTGTGCCATTAAGTTAGCATTATATATTTGTTACGATAATTTGGATTACCTGTATATTTTTTAAATCTCATTAAGTCGTTACTTGCTATTTCTCGTGTGCAGCTTAATATAGCTTAAAAATATCTAAGATTGTTTCAGGGATATTAATAGATACGTATATTACTAGTACGGCGGGCAGCATGTTGTTTAAAGGTATACCGAAGTTTATACCCCAGTTCAAAATCACTAAATGGAATATAATGGACTTACTCGGGTGTAAGAGGCCCCAGCACTATCTCCGGGGCCCAAGCAACCTAAGCTGTTAGCGGTGCACTTGCTGACCAAAGGACGAAGTGACGACGAATGCGCCATTACGAGGCAAGGAGGTCAAATGGCAGTCACTCTCAAAAAAGCCTAAAATGAAAAGTCTAACGATATGTGCTTCTACAGTTTGCCCCCAGGCAAATTTAAATTGCAGCAATTGGGAATATACTAAGAAAAAGAAGCTTAAAATTTAATTACCTAAACATAAAAAGTTATCAACATAAAATCAAAAGTCTGAAAATAATAACTCCTAAGTTTTACACCATACGTTTTCGCCGCAAACGATATTGACACATAATAAAGTTTTATATATAAAAACATTTCTCACGACACTCAATCAGCAGTTATGATAATCTTTATTTATTTTGCGGCCACAGATTCAAAGCCAAACTTAATGGTGTGTAAGCCAGAACACATTAACACCATAATACTGAGTAGGGGATGATAATACCACACTGCGTCATATTAGTAGGCAACTAAATCTTCTATTTTGAATAGAAACTATTTAAAAGATAATCTTCTACAAAAAGTATTGATAAATTAAAAAATATATACATATATTGAGATTTTTTTTAATGTCTCAATATATAAAAGCGCTCGTGGTCCCGCGGAATCAGTGTTCTGTAAACGATCACTGCGCTAAGCAACTTTTGCGGTGGCTGGTCACGGATGGGTGACCTCTTTTGGCATTTACATTTGCGAGCGTTTCCGTGCTTCGTAAGGCACGTTAAGCTGTTGGTCCCGGTTGCCAGTAACATGGCAGTCGTTAAGTCAAGTTGAAGGCCTTATCGGCGGCTGAAAAAATTTCAAAAGCAGGTAGCCACAACCTGCATCTGTCTATTTCAACACGGCAATGCAACATGGTGTAAAGTGGGCATATAATATGCCTCTGCCATATAAGATAAGGCGTGATAGATTTATTTTTTGATAACCGTGTGGAAATCCTCATGGACTTCACCTCGCTTGTCAGTGACGTGAGGGATACCATCCATCCTAGCTTCCATTCAGCCTTGTCAGTGTAGATTTTTTATTTTAGTATTTAAGGAAATTTATGTATTAATATAATTTCTGTAAAGTAGGTTGTGCTATTGCAATAAAATATTTTCTTTCTTTACCACCACTCCACCACAACTTATTATTTTTTTATAGACCAAATTTGTATAATCGATTAGTATTTGTCTGCCTCTGTGGCGCGGTGGGAGTGTATCCGACTGCTACGCAAGAGGTCCCGGGTTCGATTCCCGGGTCGGAACAAATATTTGTGTGATCCACAAATGTGTGTTTCGGAGTTTGGGTGTTTCCTATGTATAATATGTATGTATTTAGAAATATATAAGTATGTTTATTAGTTATCTAGATCCCATAACACAAGCTTATATTAACTTACTCTGGGCTAGATGGCGCTGTGTGAAAAGTGTCCCACAATATTTATTTATTTATTAGTGTGTACAGTCAGTGAACGTATAAAAACCCACTTGCTTAAAGAATTGTACTCAGCTTGCCTCTGTTTTCGGGGTAAAAGGTATTATTATATGACGCATATTTATACATAGTTAATGACACATTAAAAGGGATTTGCGTTGGTTTGTGGCTGTTTGCGGCCCGATTGCGCGGCTATGAGACTGTCAGCTGTACCCACAGATTGGAGATAACACGTCGCGTGCCAAATGATCGCGTTCCTACATTCGCGGCGACAAACGTACGGATCACAGAGCTCATGAAAAATAGACAGATTTGATTTATTTATATATTTCCGTAAATATAATAGGTATTAGACAGCTATTGCTATGGATATAACGCCTGGAGAAGTCCTGACTGCGCTTCGCCGCATGAACAATCGGAAAGCTGTCGGACCCGATGGAGTCCCCATCGAAGCCTGTAAGGCGATGGGTCCTCGCGGTGTGGGCATCTTAGTAAACCTTTTTAACCGCATACTCCTCAGCGGGCAGATCCCAAACCAATGGAGACTGAGTATTATTACTCCAGTCTTCAAAGGTAAGGTGTCAGTGCAGGAGTGCGGGAGCTACCGCGGTATTAAGGTGATATCCCACACCATGAAGATCTTCGAGAGGATTATAGACTCTCGGATCCGGCAGGAGTGTACTCTCTCGGGGTGTCAATGTGGGTTTCGCCCTGGTCATGGGACCACGGACCCTGTTTTTGCCCTGAGGGTTGTCGCAGAGAAATACAGGTCGAAGAACACGCCTCTGCACTGTTTGTTTCTAGATATGCAGAAGGCCTTCGACTGTGTTCCTCGTGCGATGATCTGGTGGGCACTGCGGTCCAAAGGGGTTCCAGAGGTCTATATTGACACTATCCGGGACATGTACTGTGACTCCGATTCAATGGTTCGGACTGCTGTTGGCGACACGAAACCCTTCCCCATCACCGTCGGGGTACACCAGGGTTCTGTCCTTAGTCCGCTTCTGTTCAGTGTAATATTAGACGAATTGTCGGACAGCATCAGAAACCCGCATGAGCAGCCTCCATGGTTGCTCATGTATGCTGATGATATTGCGCTGGCAGACGCGGACAGGGGCAGATTGGTGCGACGTGTAAAGGCGTGGAAGGAGACGCTTGAGAACGGTGGTCTGAAACTAAATGTGGCGAAGACCGAGTACTTGGCACTAAACTCGACAGATCCCACATCCGTCCGCATAGGCGGTGATTTGGTCGAGCGCACGGACCAGGTTAAATACCTGGGATCTGTTTTTCATACGTCCAGTGACATCGATTGCGATGTCAAGTCACGCATTGCTGCCGCGTGGGCCAAATGGCGGGAGATGACCGGTGTCATTTGTGACCCTAAAATGCCGATCCGGTTGAAGGGACAGGTCTACAAAACCATTATTAGACCTGTCCTTTTACATGGCAGTGAGACGTTGCCGATATTGGAGCGACACAAGCAGGAGCTGCGTGTCACGGAAATGAAGATGCTGCGGTGGATGTGTGGAGTCACGCGGATGGACCGCGTGAGGAACTCTCGCATCCGCGGCAGCCTTCACGTCCGTGACATTGCAGACAAGTTGCAAGAGTGTCGCCTTCGTTGGTATGGTCACGTCTTGCGGCAACCACCGGGCTACGTAGGTAACAAATGTCTGGCCCCGCCGGGTCCCGGTAAGAGGGGAAGACCCAAGAAGTGCTGGCTTGACGTCGTAAGGGATGACATGCGTGCCAATGGTCTCACTACAGGGGATGCCGACGACCGTGCGAAGTGGAGGAGAAAATGTAGGAAAGCGGACCCCGGGCGTCGCGAGACGCAACTGGGACAGACGCTCGGATGATGATGATGATAGACAGCTATTGCTATTGAATTTACGGGATATTTAAAGTAGCTTTTTTTTAAGTAAAAAATGATAATATTACAATTTAAACAATTAATTTATTTTAGAAAATTTAATTCTTACATTAAACATGTAAAACAATAACTATAAAAATCTGAAATGGCATAATTAATGTTAAGGTTGAAACAAAAAGCAAACATTTTTGAAGTGAAAACTTATTTTAGCGCGAAACGCATATTTTTAGATGAGATGAAATCTCTTGACTCGCGTCACCTTTACGAGACGCAGCTATAGTGTTTGCATATATGCATGTACATATAGCATACCGACGCTTTTAGATAAATAAATTGTTAATAAATTTAGTTATCACTTCTGTCGGCACTCCCAGAGTTCAGCTCGTAATTTTTTTTGCTTGCAATGGATTTGGTTATTACCGCCTGATTCCATAAATTAAGGTCTATGGCATAGAATAATGACATATATTAGATGAAACGTTTATTAAATTCATCAAACAAGGTTATACACCTGTAATAAAATAAAACTATTAAAGGTTGCCTGTAAGAAATTGCACTTAGTGATAAGGCCGCCCATTGTACATTTCAAAACCTGTATTCCATATACCTGTAAATATTAATAATTGGTGTACAATAAAGTATATTTCTATTCTATTCTATTACTTACAATTTTCTGTATAATGAGTTTAATATTATTGTCAAAACAGTATTTTAAAAAAAGTTACTATCTCTTAAGATGATAAAAGAAATTTAAATCTACCTCCATCATATTTAAGGTTGAAATCAATACCATTAATCATTAAAGTTTTCTACTGGAGAAATTTGTGGTTGAATCTCCAGAATTTCACATAATGCATCAGACTCTGAATATTGCCTAAAGGTCAATGAAATCCATTCTAAAGAGCTCAAACACGCATACATTACGGGTTATGTCCAACCTCTTTCTCGATCATCTGATCAGATCCATGGTGATATACCTAAGAATGCATTGTTATCCAAGTTACATAGATGTAACAAGTTTGAACTCAATTGAACGCTAAATATTGGGTTAAAGATTTATACATAATATATATTTACGTTCATAACAAGTTAATAAAAATCTTTTTAAAACATTCAACGTAGCTTAATATTGTATTTGAATTTCAGTTGTTACGCTCACTGCTACGTCTACACATTCATAGCTCTACATTTGCGGCAAATGGCCGCACGCGCCGCCACACGACATCGAGATCATGGTTTATCTTTACTCTCTACGCGTGCGCATGACACTTGCACTCACGAGGGTCATAACTGACAATTCCCATAATGTAATTAATAGTCCATATTACTAAGCAGAACGGTGATGAGTAGACCATTTAGTTAAGCCAGCGAACTGTTGTACTCATCACTGTTCAGCTTTGAAAGTTTGTTTAATTCATCAACATTAAGCACCTGTTATTCATTCATCAGTACATAGTGACATCTACCTCCATGACCGGAGATACGAGGATGGCGGGCGACCTCAGCCCCAAGAAGCAGGATATCTGAGCGATGTAACCAATGGAGCGGGATTACATCCAAACACTTAGCCAAGGCCGCGGTGGTAGCCAAATTCTGCCGTGAACACATCCTTCCAAGGAGTTACTCGACGCCCGGCGTTAGACGGGTAGGTGAAGACCGTGTGATTTTATTCGGTTCCAGTCTGGCATGGTATCCGTGGGGTAAACCCCACGACAGTGAACCCTCGTTTAAAAAAAATGAGCTGAAATAACATACTTAGAGATAACTACAACAATACGATATGTCTGTAATATGCGGAACGTAAACTACATAAAGAAATGACATTACATAAGGCGACATCTAGTTTATTTCTAAACAATAGTATGGGCTTAAAAATTATATATACAATTTTATTATCACAATATAAAGTAAGAAGGGAAAGACATCGTTCCGTCAGATCTTCAATAACCCGTACCGTAAATACCTGCATACCCCGCGCGCCACACCGCTCATTTGTACGGCCGACATTTTAATAAACGCATATTTTTATACAAGTTGCAGGCACTTAATATAATTGGCATAATATGAAAATACCAAGCTAGTACTACATAATCACTTTATTTCTTTAAAGTCTAACTTACATTGCTCACATACATTTACTAGTCAAATAGTTGCTTTTTTAGCGTGTGGTAAAACTCATGGATGCTATGTCGAACTTCTACAGACTAAAACCACATGTTACATCTGCTTATGACAGGGAGTCCTAGGTGAGCCCTCGGATGCATAGCCCCAAGGCTTCCGATAGACTGAGGCCAAGGTAGCCAAGGCTGCTGTTCTTAATGTGAACCTTTACTATTAATAATTATAGAATGTATTTACATTTTATACGTACGTAAACCTCTCCGAATTTTCTCCAAAATAATGCTACTTCTCCCCCTCCATAAAGAAATAGAACCGTTTTCCTGTTCGTTCACCAGAACATGTAAAACGTGCAAATGTTTAAACGTCTTTCATATCAAATTGTAAACAGTATGTTGCCAATACTAAAAGTAAAACTTTTCAGAAAATGTCTGTTTTTACAATTTACCAGCAACGTACATGTCGCATCGCATCCTACAGGCTGTACGGTTGTGTCTTTAGAATTTTAATTAAATTGTTCATTGGCTCTATTAAATCGATTATTAAAACCCGAGTTGAGGGGTGAATCGTTACTATACCATACTTGGAAAGCAACATGCCTGAACTTGCCTAAAATATTTCAATGAAGCTTTTGTTGAGTGCAATACAGGTTTATTAACGAACATTGAAGTTAACAAAGTCTGTAAGGTGAGAAATTAATTAATAATGTTAATGTTTTAAAGAATATTTGGAGTTTTTTTTTTAATTTACTAGTTGACGCCCGCGGCTTCGCCCGCGTAGGCAATTTTTCCCGTTCCCGTTTCCCACAGGAACTTGTTCCCGGGATAAAATGAGGTATATGAGTTATTCTTATACAAGCTAAATTAGGTAAAGTTTCATTTGAATCCAGTCATTAGTTTTTACGTGAAAGAGTAACAAACATCCATACAAACTTTCACATATATAATATTATTAAGATACGAGTATAACAGTTTATTTACAGAAATATTACTATGAGATAGAATAATGGAGTTATAGAGCATTATTGATATCTGAAAGAAATGTGTTTTAGCAGACTGCGGCGTGAGCGTGAGATAGAATATTTTAATTAAATGACATAATTATAACACGGTTTATAAAAATTGTGTATATTATCTGTGGTATTAGGTATACAATTTTCACACTCGTTCATTAAACATTGCATTTTATTTAGCATTTTTTCACTATTTTACTATCTTCCCATACCAAATGCCTTTACGTGCCTTCCGATAAATATAAGTGTTCGTAACTAGAAATTTCTAAAGCGCTGCCCATCCCAAAAACTAACTGAAATGTAAGATGCTTATATCGTTTACAGAGACAAGCAGGACTACGAGTGCTTTACGAGACTAATTTCATCGTGGAATAGGATTGATAATATTACAAATACTCGTAGTTGTCACGAAGCAAACACTAAGAACTGTCAACTTAACCAGGGGGCCGTTTGCAATTTCAATCGTGTCGAAATAGAATGGAAATCGTCGGTCAATAGAAAGCCACCGGTACAATTTTGACAGTTTTTCATAGTCTACTATTACAATCGTACTCAAATAGACTTCTATGGGTCGGCCGATAGAATACTACTAACACGTACCGCGCCAGTGGCCGTTAGTCAGTTGTATTTTTGATAGTCTACTAACATTTTGACAGCTAAGAACAGCGATTCTGATTCTATTCTACGGCTTCTCAATAGTAGACTCGGCCCCCTGATAAATTGCATTTGGCAGTGTTTGGAATCCTCCTCGTAATGACTAGTCCGAAATAGCACAAAATCTCACGAAGATATGACGGAAGTTGGGGAAACTGGTACTGCGACTACAGTTGGAATATAATTATTTTGCATCTTGTGTCAGTGCCATTAATTAGTTAGAACATAAGATAAACCACTGAGACCACATACATAATAACTAACATTAATGATACAGTTTTTTTTTTAAGGCGCTCATGGCTCCGCAACTCAGTGTTCTGTAAACGATCACTGAGTTACGAAACGTTCACTATGACTAGACCTCGGATGGGTGACCACTTTGTGGCATTTACATTTGCAAGCGTTTCTGTGCTTCGGAAGGCACGTTAAGCCGTTAGTCCCGGTTGCTAGTAACATGGCAGTCGCAAAGTCAAGTTGAAAGCCTTATGGGGGCGGCTTGAAATATTTCAACAGCAGGTAGCCACAACCTGCGTCTGTCTATTTCAACACGGCAATGGGATTACCACCTATTATGTGGTGCAGGAATACACATGGTGAAAAGTGGGCATATTATATGCCTCTGCCACCCCTTCGGGCCTAAGGCGTGATAGATAAATAAATAATATAGTAATGTATACCGCATACCTTTTGGACACAAGTCACTATAGCCACTATAGCTTATGGATGGCGTTGACAATGGCATGACATGGACAATTTTGTTGTTTTTTTATTGTTAACCACACTAAATATGTACTTCATATAAGTCCCTAAACATCATTAAGTATTAGTCCAGTTTTATCAATAGTGATAACTTAATTTTCCTTTGAATTGCTTTATATATTTTGTAACTTTGGGTTAACTATGGAGTATAAAATTCCCCATTAAGATATCCGGATCAAAACCGCAAATTTCACCAGTTAGGGTGCACCTGCTGACTAACAGAAAAGTAAACTAGACAGGCGCTCTTACCGAATTGGGAGGCCTGACGGCAGTCGCTCCGAGTAAATTAAATTCTTCTTGTACCTTATATTCAATAAAATGCTTAAGGTTAGTTTTGGTCTAACAAAACTACGCTTAAGCTTATTTTTAAACTTTCGCAGTTTATACTCATATTTTATATAATTTAATTGTTTCGCGTGAAGTCCCGAGTAGTATATAAAATATGACTACGTTTAAACGTTTCTTGGGTTTTCGGAAACGTTCTGTAATATGGCCAATATAGTGGTAAGAAACAATTAGATTAATTAAAAAACGTACATTATTCTAATAATTTCACAATAATGCATGCATGGCTTTTTAAATTTTGGGCACACATATCTCGTTTTTTATACATACATACATACATATCGTCACGCCTCTATCCCCGCAGAGGTGAGCAGAGGCATACTATACGCCCACGTTTCACCGTATGCATTTTTGTCCCACGTAACAGGTGGTGAGTTTTCGATAAACGTGCCAAATGTAATATGTATAAATTAGAAGCAATTAACGTTGGTTACAAGTAATAAATGGTGAACATCTAAACTGGCGCCCAGCGGTGTCATTGACGTCTAATCGATAATATGCGTCTAATTCATCGCTTTTCTCAGAACTCAGTCATTCAGCTTAATTGTACTTATTTATTATCAATAATATTTATTACGCAATGGGTCTGACAAATGTTTTTTACTTTAAATGCCAAATTAATCTACAAAAAAATATCGAGAAAATATGTGTTTTTACTTTTTTTATATTTCAAATAATGGCTGAAATATTTACGATTAAAGTGCGTATAACGCAGGTGACCGCATACGTCACAACACTACACATTCAACATTCGCGCTCTCGTTCGCACCCGAACGCCGCGCCGCGCCTTATCGCAGTCAGTGTTACGTTGTGACGTCATAATGAACGCGCCTAATCTCGGAAATTCAAACTAACTTCGGAATAACTTCGGAAATACTGCATGTATCGAAGTGAAATAAAAACTAATGTAATGTACGTGAACTACGCTCCAATTTTAGCTGTATGTGATAGCAATATTTTGACCCTTTTGTATTCTCCATAATCACGTCATCAGATATTGTGAACTAGTGTAGGAAATATTAGCGTTAGCAATCATATTTAATTGCTAAGACTCCATTCGCATTAATTTAATAAACAGTACTAGCTAAAATTAATTATTGCTGAGACATCGATTACGTAACAATTGTCAATTCGTCACGAACCCACAATCTCCCTCCAATACATGACTAAGCGCATCGACGTTCGCGCAGCTACTGAGTGGCGAGTTGCGAATGCTAAATTAAATTGCCAAAACTCATAATTATAATTCACGACAAATTCATATCGCAGGCGAACTGTGAACGCTGCGTCGCTGCGACGACTAAATCATGAGGCAGGCGAGCTGCGAATGATGCGTCGCTGCGATTGCTAAAATTCTTTTTCACTACTAATTCATGAATGGATCGTGTCATTGTGCTATTGCGAAATACGGAGTGTCAGAATGAAAAAGTGCATGGTTGATATTCAGCCCATTATTTTTAACTATTAAATGCTTGTGTTTGGGGTTATTTATTCCATTTTAGTATAAATTTTTTTGACAATCTGTGAAAGCGATTGAGTTGAGTAAGAAGTCGAAATTCGTGCGTACTTTTTACGAGTTGTACTTTGTTTTTTTTTTGTATTAATCTTTTATTGTGAATATATAAACCCTAAAATCGTGTGATTGTACTTTATTGTGGAATAAATAATGTAATACAAAATGTATTTTTTGGGTTCCGTCTCTCGAAAGGAAAACAACGGATCTAATTTTTTTTTTTTTTTATTGAATTGAAAACTTCTTTTAGAGCGGTACGCATATTTTTAGATGAGCTAAATCTCTGGACCCGCGACACCGTTAGGCATATGCATGTACATATAGCAGACCGCGAACGCGTCTAGATAAATATTTTATCTTGATAGTTAATTGGTACCTAGATTCAATATCTTGCTACTAAATAATAGAATCATCATCATTATCATCTAACGTTAATCCCGGTCAACAGGTCTTATTAAATAATGTTGTGTAATCAATTAAGACTCTTTCGGTTTAGAATTTTTTTTCATCATCATCATCATTAAAGTCGATCCCGGTCAATTTTTGAAGAGAAATCCTGGACGTCAGTCCGTCTGTCTATCTATGTGTCATCATCGATTTTCTCAGGAACGAGAGGATCTAGCATGTTGATGTTTACTTCATTGATGTTCATATTAGCATTTAGCATAGCAATAGTACGTCGCATGCTAAGAGATAAAAATTAGCACGCTAAAGAAATTAATAAAAAATAGCATTAATTACCATCACTATTGTGAACTATAGGCGTACCCAGGGGGGTGGGCAGCTGCCTCCCCCCTGGCTTTGCTTTGGTCTCCTACTTTTGTCGATAATAGTACAAAGTAGTAGTTTTTCCCATTTGCAATACCTTATACATCTTTTAAAAAACGTGAGGTACGTCGCTTTTAACTGTTTGTTAGCAGCGTCAAGCTGGATTTGAAACGACTAAAAAACTCACGATCTTTACCTATTAGTTTAACACCGGGCGCCCCCAGTAACTACTCGCAAATCCGCCCTGGGTTCCCGGTAGAGTTTGGCTACCATCGCGGCGTCTTTTAATGGTTTGGGCGTTATCCAGCTTCTTTGGAGTTTAGTTTGGATCCCGCTTTTTGAGGCGGTGAGGCGAGCGTGAAATTTTTAAGGTCATTCCGCCGTCTAAGACCTGCTTCTGTAAAAACAGTGGGCTATCCAGCGTACTAAACATAGTTATTTAAGAAATTATATAAATAATACCTCTTTTAATTTATATGTATTTCTTATTTACTAGTAGACGCACAGCGGTTTACACTAAAGAACGGGATAAAAGTAGCCGGAGTTACTTCTTCTACATATAATAAGAGTGCCAGTGAAAGTCCCGTTAAAATCGGTTCAGTTGTGTCAGAGATTAGCCGGAACATACAGAAAGAGATACACATTTTAAACATAGTTTTTTTGTTATGTAAATAACGTATTTGATTTATCAAAATCTAAAGACAAGCAAGATGCATTAGGTGTATTCTGCGATCTATCCAAAGCTTTTGATTGCGTTCAGCATGAAACGCTGTGCAGAAAATTACATCACTATGGAATAAGACGCAAAGCTCTCGACCTTCTGTCTTCAAATTCTTCTTCTGTTAATAAAAAAAAAGTTTTATGAAAAAGGTTATTACCCTGTTAAAGACTATTTGCAGGACAAGTACGCCTAGAAATTATCTGCTGGCAAAGTGAAATAATATTAAATTGTAAATAGGCCATCAAAAAAACATTCTTAAGTTTCTTGCCGGTTCTTCTGAGTTAGGCCGCGTTCCGAACCGGTAGTCACTCTAAAAATATTAAATTTTTCTTTAAACTAGTGTATGACATTTTGTAAGCGCCGTTAAAATGGTCTATGCAAAATAAAGACTTTTTTTCTGTAGTGAAAATCTGTAAATTTGGAATTACAAACAGACATTTTAATTTTATTTATCTTTACATATAGATTTGAACTTAACAAAATAAAAAAAATATACATAAAAAAATTATTAAATTTCAAAATTCAAATATTTTAATTTTTATAAATACTTGTATTTTAAGGAACAACCCTTAAAAAGTAGGTACTATTGAACCCAAACACCATGTCTGCTGTGAATTTTCGAAGAGTCAGCATTAGGTCAAAGTTCTCTATTAATTGTCATTTAACTTAACAGAGTAATCACACGCCAAAAGTGCCTAACATTATTATGAAAAAAAAAAGTGATACTCTTACACAGCTGAACCGACATTTACCAAATATACCTAAGAACCACCACCAAGAAACGGGTTTTCAAATGAAAAAAAAACCGCATTAAAATTAGTTTGTCCGTTTAAGAGCTACGATGCCACAGACAGACACTTACACACCGAAATCTACGTCTTACTTATAACCTTAACACCCCTATTTTTGAGGGGGGGGGGGGATAAAAACTGGTAACATTATAAAATATCTGATTTGCCCCCCCCTGGCCCAGATCCTGGTTACGCCCATGTGAACTACATAGAATAGTAGATTATGGTACGATTGTGTAAAGTTGGTGATTACCGCTGAGGCGCTATTGAGCTAAAGAGAGCCGAAGTATAGTGTAAGTGTTTCTTACCACAATATTGTTGTATCGATGTCTTTTTAAGATAATGCAACTCAACTTTAGACCATCAACTCAACCAATATTATAAAAAAAATCTATTATCCCACTCGTAATTTAATAACAATCAAAAACCCCAGTTTGATAATAGATATCATTATGTGCCTAATTGCGGTAAGATAAGAGCCATATTATGAGTTAGTATATTAAAATAGTACATTATTGCAAAGGCCGGGAAATAGGCAGGCAATCCTGAAAATGATTGTAAACAGGCCGGACTGTCCTTTACAAAGACACTGGGTGGAATTAGCAATAGGTATAAATAGATAAGTTTGTGTTGTATCACGTAACTAACAATACTAATGTAGATTATAAGTACATGGCTGTTATTAACCTATTACTAACAAATTTATGGACTGTACATTTACGTGTTCATGTCTGAATTAAAGATATTATTATTATTATTGCTATTCGGGCCGAGGCATATATAGTGCGTTTCTCAACAGAATGCATATTTATATATGTATGTATTTAGAAATATTTAAGAGTCTTTATCAGGTGTCTAGATCTCATAGCACAAGCTTATGGCTTACTCTGGGCTCGATTGCTGTTTTGTGGGCCCCGGAATATTAGTAGACATAACTTTTATGTCCCAGAATCCAACACCCCCATAGATAACAAGATAAATGTACCTATTTAAGAAAATAATATACTTACAGTAAGCGTCTGCTGAAGAAGAATGATAAAAGAAATCCAATCTAAGAGTATCTATTAACCCATATACATCACATCACTCCAGCGATAACATTGCTGGAGCGTTGTAAGGTACCAAATTCAAAAAACACTCCAGCAATGAATTTCATTTTCTCTGTCCGTAAATGCGATTGTTCACGTATTCTTTTTTCGAAATAATGACAGTATTTCCATGCATGTTTGAGAAAAAATATTTACTTACCTTTTCTCTCTACAGCTTAGTGCATTCCCAAATGCTGATACAAACCCTACCTAGACAAACCCTACCTAGATTTGGAGCCTGGGGTTTACTATTGTTTGGCTGCCAGGAGCAAAACAGTTATCATTTAAGTTTTGATTTTCGTTATTGTTGGGAGCGCCATCACTTTATCCTTTAATGAACAGGTGTATCACTTGCAGGTAGAGACGCTTGGGTCCCAGAAATCTTGGTAGGACTTATAAGTAGAGACTGTTTATTGATCCGACTGCTACGCAAGAGGTCGTGGGTTCGATTCCCACTCAAGATAAAACTTTGTGTGATGAGCACGATGGTTTATTCTGTCTGGGTGTTCTTTATCTATAATATGTATAGATATATAAGTATATATAAATACAACTTGTATATATAAGTTGTATATATAAGTTATATATATATAAGTTGTAGCAATGTTTATATAGGCCAAACAGGTCGTTCATTGGAGACCAGATATAAGGAACACTTAGGAGCATTCCGAAACGGTCACACAAATAAATCACATTTCGCGAAGCATTTGCTGGACACCGGGCATATTTTGAATGATAACAACAGTTTTGAAATTTTTCATTTATGTGAAAAGGGTCTAAGAATGTCCGTATTAGAGGTGTGCTTTGCTGAACGAACACACAGACTTCCACATTTCGGTTTTGCGTAGTTTATTCAAAAATAGACAAAACAACTAGAAGTCTACATCGCGCTATCGTTTGGTTGCGTTCGAACTACAAAAGGTTGAGGTGAACGCATAAGTACTTTTGCTGCCAAACAGTCTTGATAATGCCTCGTGTGTAGGCGAAACACGTGTCGACATCGTACGACATTCTAAAAAAGCGGAATATTGCAAAAATAACATTTAAAAACAAAATAATTATAGTATTTTAAAATGGATTTCCGCCATGTAACGCCTTATTCAATTAGTTATATAATATGTATGTATTTAGAAATATATACGTATTTATTAGTTATCTGGTTACCATAGTACAAGCTCTGCTTAGTTTGAAATCAGATAGCGTTTTGTGAGTTGTCCCAACGATACTTATTTATTTATTTTCGTACCTTAAGTACTATCCAGCTTCTAGTATTGATGATTTGTGTATGTATTGAGGGATAGGTTGACATGTACATATGAAATCAGTTATCTACATCCCATACTACAAGCTTATATTAGTTTATTACAGGCTATATAGCGCTGTGTAAAATTATTTCAAAATACCAATCGAGCAGATTTGTTTTTACAATTTTAAAGTTTGTGACTACAAGATTTGAAACGAGCCCACCCACCTGCAACGTGCTACGAAAGGTCTCGTTCTGTATAATATATATATATATATATATATTCAAGAAATATTAAATATATTTTATTCAATTTTAAAAATGTATAACACGACATACCACATTATACATCTGACGAGAATTTAAAACGGACGCATATGTGATATACTTATTTTGAATGTGCACGCATAAACGACAAATTAAATTCTCAAATAGGAATATATCAGTGTCGATAACTTGTCGAAACTTTAGTAGGTAACACATGTTCTTGAACGTTTTGAAACTTTAAGTATCGGAATGGCGCGATCAATCACCAACAATGGTGGAAGGCACGACGCCCTCAAGGGAAAAAAACTTGAACGGGTGGAGGTGATTTATTGGCTTAGTTAGAATTATCGCCATTTGCAATTGTTCGTATGGCGAGTGAAGGAGCAAGTTGTAGATAACGACTTGTGGGAGATGAGATCGCAGAACTTCACACTTTTTTCAACGAGAAGAGTTGTAAACCTTTGTAAATACAAACGCAAAATACTTCGCTAAATTGAAACACAAATACATCAGCTTAAATTGATAAATTTAAATTTTGAATTCCTAACAAAAAGTCAGATATTTGAGATCAAAGTGGCCCCATAAAACAAGATAAATACACTTATATTAGAAAATAATATACCTACAGCGAGTGTCCCCTGAAAAAAAGTTATTAAAAATATCCAATCAAAGAGTATCTAATAACCCTAATAACAAAATAATTGCTGCAGCGTTGTAATGTTCCAAATACGTTTCGTATATGCGAAAATAATACGTGGAACAAAAGTACATACGGTGAAATGTGGGCGTATAGTATATATGCCTCTGCCTACCCCTTCGGAGATAAAAACGTGACGATATGTATGTAAATACGATACTTAACGAAAATAATGACCATATTTCCATACGTGTTTGAGAAAAGCATGTATTATCTACTGCATTTACTTTTAAACGTAAATATATTATCGAAACTAAAAAGGTTCTCATGGTATTCACGAAGACGTTTGCCAACAGTTTCTACGGTTCTCTATACTAATGTACTAATACCTTTAGGAGGTATTAAAAACAAAGCTATAGAAATACCGCGAACTGTAATCGAAGCTGACGTGTGCATCGTACGGTTGTAACAGTCCAATATCGGCCAAACGGTTAGGTGTAGACGCAAAGCGGCCATCGGAGTAGCATCTCATTCGGAGAACATTGTAACTGCTATAGGGACTTGCTCTTGCCTCAGACCTAGAATAAAACGGCGTTCACACTGACCGTTCACATAATTATACTCACTCAATTTTTATAAGTGACAATTTTCTATGTACCTACCACGCCGATGGTGTAAGTTACATATATTCAAAGTGATACTTCATGGTGACTTACTAATTATGTCTTTCGGCTGTGCTAATAGTATAAATGTGAAACTTTATGAAGATGATGGGAGATTTGCATGTTTGTTACTCAATCATGCTCTGACCTTTAAACCAATTTGGCTGAAATTTGGTATACAAATGGCTGACTTTTTATTCTAGGAACAAGTTTCCGTGGGAAATGGGTACCGGATACCTAACTTTACCACGCGGGCGGGCTTCAACGAGTAAGTAGTAAGTTTTTGATGGTGTAACAGAGACATAATAGTCCGAGACTACCAGGACTTTAATTGGTCGTGCTAATTAGTGTCAAGCACATAAGACCTTTTAGCCTTTTTGTTACCACCTCACTAAATGGGCAACGGGTTCAAAATTTCTTCCAAATTTTACATCTAAATTAGACACATTTTATTAAATTTATTCGGCCCTTTAGACCCACCCAAGTTCCGTGCTTCGGAAGGCACGTTAGGCCGTTGGTCCCGGTTGCCAATAAAATGGCAGTCGTTAAGCCAAGTTGAAAGCCATATGGGCGGCTTAAAATATTTCAACAGCAGGTCGCCGCAGCCTGCGCTTGTCCATTTCAACACGGCAATGGGCTCACCACCTGTTACGTGGGGCAAAAATGCATACCTACGATGAAATGTGGGCGATTAATTTGCCTCTGCCTACCCCTTCGGGGATAAAGGCGTGACAATATGTATGTATGTAACAGAGACATTTATAAATATCCTACTGGAATGCTAGAATCAAATGTGGTCTAATTATCTTGAAAACTGAAGACCGGGAGAATTGGCAACGTTGTAGTAGTAAAGCGAACCACAGGCTCTAATGCATGCTGGAAATTACTCTCAAATGATGAGGCACTCAGAAAGTTCAACATGCCAAAACGTTTTATTTAATTAACAATGCTACAGTGATTATTTTGATTTTACGGAATGAACTTATGGCCACAACTTTAAAGGGAAGTAATACAAATTATCGTTCAAGGATACCCAGTCAGTATGTAAAAATATATAGAACAAAACAAAAAGCGTGTGCTAAACAAGGCTCTTTAAAACGTACGCTCACCAGATGCGTCCCAAAGTCGAATTTACCTCTCAATATAATTTCATGTGATCTTAACTTAACAGGCGGGAACGTTCTCCTCGTTGCAACCGCAAATAAGGATCGTAACGACGGGGTTAGCTTTAAGATAATCGCTGAGCGGCCATACGAGCCCGCCGCGGCGTTACATTGAGTTTAATGTCTTTCGGTCTTTGACAACCCCGTGTTTGACGGTGTTAACGTCAGTGAGGGTTAAGGGTCGGCAAACCGGTGATTACAACACAGTAAGGAGCATTTATAGTCTCTACACTGTTTCAGATTGGGTGTGGGACCACATTAGCGTTCTATCTAACATAATAACCGTTATAAAGTCATTCCGTGATAGTTTTGGTTATCGCTCTGTGAATTACTTGTTTCGAACTATTTCGATTATAATCTATAACTGAGAACATTCAAAGAGGTAAAATCAGTGTAGCAGGGACAGCATACATTATAATAATAGGTTTTTTTGTTTGCGTCGTGAAATAAATATTTACACACTTCGCCACGCGGCTACAGTGGAAACAAATCTTCTTTGTGTGGAACCCAGAAGGGACTAAACTACCCTATAAACCAGCGTGGTGTTCAGCTTCAGGTCTACAGAGTCACAGGAATATAAATAGTTACCTAAATCACTAATGAATCTTTCTAATCTTTTCATCATGTCTTTCTTTCTCATCTCATCTTTTCATCAATCATGCCTTTATCCTCGAAGGAGTTGCAGAGGTATATTATCCTATCTAATAAAAAAATACATTTCACCGTGTGCATTTTTGACCCCTGAACAGCTTATTCACGTGTTGAAATGCACAAAAAATCTTGAACCTAGTAAGTAGTTACTAATACAAAACCTTCACCTATAAATTACAAGTAGTTTAAATCTATTTTACGGTGGGTACCTACTTCTTATTTTTTTTTACAATCGGTTTTAAACAATAAGACGTACCTATATAACATTGGTAAAATTTTAAATAACTTTCAAATAATTTGAAATACGTGTTTAGAAAAAAGAGGAGAGTAAAGGAGAATATGAAGTGGACTAAGATGCAGATCCAAATTCAACGCCGGATATCTCCGTATTGGCCCGTCTCGTATTCCAATATAAGTGTACTGTCTCGATGGTCAGCACTGATGTTTTATGGTCACTATGAGTTCCGTCCTTATAGACGCCCAAATTCCTTTGCCCAAATTGGTATACCTACGTCCAAAGACTGACTGCCTCGACGGCGCAGTGGTAGTGTATGCGACTGCCGCACTGAGGTCCCGGGTTCGACTGTGGGTCAGATCAAATATTTGTGTGATCCACAAATGTTTGGTTCCGAATTTGGGTTTTTCCTATGTACAATATGTTTGATCAGGTTTTAGGACCGGTGGATTCCATTACTTGTATATTATGTAGGTATATTTTTGAATAGCTCGCACTTATTTAAGCTTTCTAAAGCAGATTTTGGATGCGATAGGGCCCTATCTAGCTATACCTACGATAGGGTCGCAAGCGCCTTAAACACAACCGAGGCAGATACTCGGATGATGATGATTGATTATATCGTTAAAATTTTTGTGAACCCAGGGGATAAACCACCTCCACACCAAATTTTATTCAAATCGGTTTAGACGCTTTAGCGTCTAGAAAAAAGTACACGCTTACAGCCTTTCGCCTTTATAATAGGTACGCATTATTACTGAAGTAGGTACCTTCTTTGCCATTAAACTTAAAAATTCTGAGAATAAATACGAAGCATGTGAGCAGTAGTGTGCTTGTATTTTTGTAGGAGAACAGAACAAACTAAACAGTTCACAGTACGGTTCGGTTTAAATGAAAAGGAATTAAAAAGGTGTCTAAATTATACGTGGTTTTCATTATTATGTAGTAGATATTTATTTCTAATTAAGGAAACAGAATAGCTACTTAAAATGAATCTATAAAATAATTCGGATCACTTCAATTTTTCCCAGCAGTTTCGATAAATCGTACATAATCCTCTCCCAAAGCAATATCTCGATTTAGCAATGGTATTGATGAGTTCAAAAGAAACGATTCATAATCACTGAGTTTAAAACCGTGACAAGTTTGTATAATTCCACCAGGCCCTACTTTGGTAGGACCTGAAAAAAATCTAGTTCCGAAGTTGGGATTTGCTGTGTAACTATTAACTACTACTTCGTTTCCCATAAGTGCCGATAGAATATGATTAATGAAGTCATTAGTGGAAGCTGCCACTCCTAAGGTTGCACATTCTTTACCATATTTCTGAGAGACTACTTCTGTTCCAGCTTTTCTTATAAGACGCGTCAGAGTTTCTGCTTTATATGGATCCACTACTATAGTATTTGGCACCATGTTGGAAAATAGTGGAATAACCGTGTCCTCGGAGTGTCCTCCTACTACAGGTAAAGATAAATCTAGCGGATTGATACGTAAAGCTCCTGCAGTAAGCACACGTGCTCTTGCATGGTCTAAATGAGTTATGCCAAAAATTTTAAAAGGGTTATAGGAGTTATATTTGTACAGAAGAGCGCTTGCAAAAGGTACCATGGAATTTATAGGATTAGTTGTGATAGCCAGGAATGCTCCAGGGTTTTCGTTAGCTATAGAACGGCACAGTTTCTGCACAGCAGGAGCGTTCGCTGCGATCATTTGCTCTCTTGTATAACCAGGCTTACGAGGTACTCTATAAACCATGACAACTAGGTCAGAGCCACGAACTGCTTTATCTAAGGATCTATCTCCACTCCACGAATATACGTTTGGACCTCCAGGTATGTCGCTCAGTTCTAATCCAATCCCATTAACTTTTCTATCGTCATCATATAAATCTAGTTGCTTCACTTTTTCATTTTGCTTCAGAAGAAGTGCCAAATTTGATCCCACTTCATTTGCAGCGCCAATAATGGACACATTTATGTTTCTCAGTAGCGAATATTTTGCACTGGTGCATGTCTTCAACTGTTTAGTAAAGAGACATGAAGGTAATTTGCTGAAAAACATTTTATCGTCTTGGTACCTATCTTACAGATTTTCAATGGATTCCATGGTGTTTGTTTTTAGTTTGCGAAAATAATTTACGTCTTCTGAAATTTCATGTTTATTTTTTCATTTTTGATTTCAATAAACTCAATTACTTGTTTGAGTGTTTGTCAATAACCTAAATAAAATTATTATGGCAAATTGACAAACGGTGCCCATAGAGGAAAAAAATACTACGGTCGGATTGCGAAGGTTGTGAAAGAAGACAAAATCTCTTCGGAGGTTTTCTCCTCTGAATAAGGATTTTGCACTTGTGCATAACGTTTCATACGGTTTTATACAATGAGTTTCATTATAAATTTATGATAGGGCAGTGAACTTAACACCTTTCTGTTTTTTAAGGTATTCTATTCTGTAATATTTCTGCTGGCAGAGATAAGCATGTTTTACATTTGCAGCGTTTTCCTTGTATAATCTTCCATATGCCAAACTATAGTAAGTACCTACCTACAATTCAGACATTGAGTTACCGAGTAACACAGTATTTTGAGTGCTAGAACTTGGCTGACACCGTAGTGGTTATATACTCTTTGTTTAGACTTAAACAAAGAGTATCAACTTTATAACACTACATTATGTCACTTTACCTACAAACATACAACTGATACGTCAATACATTCGCATAAAACAATATTCCAAAAATAATGTAAAAGAACGAAGTCAAATTATTAAAATAACAATCCTACAAAATTTAACAATGTCTGGCAACATTTTATTAATGAGGAACATTTTAAAAACATTATACACAAGCGTCCGAGGTCATCAGGTTACAGTGCTCGGAGGCGCATCCGACGTGGGACAAACGATCAGTCTACTGCTGCGCGCACAACCAAATATTACTAAACTGGTAATTCACGACACACACAAAGAAACGCCGGGTGTAACACTGGATTTGTCACACGTACCCACTAATGCAGTTGTGAAAGGTTTTGTAGGTGAAGACACTTTAGAAAGAGCTCTGGCAAATTCTGAAATCGTTATAGGCGCAGGTGGAATAATACAGAAACCAGGCATCACAGAAAATGCCTGGTTTGCAACCAACACAGTCTTTATAAAATCGTTGGCCAGAGCAGTAGCTCGACTACGACCAATGCCTTTTATAGGTATCGTTACAGAACCTATCAACAGTCTCGTACCGATGACTGCCGAAATAGTAAGAAACCACGGAGAATTGGATACGAAAAAGCTATTTGGAATTACTTCAATAGATTTCTTGCGCGCACAATCTCTATATGCGACAGCATGTAACATAAATCCTTGCGAAGCATTTGTCCCTGTAATAGGGGGACGGTCAGGCAAGACATGCATACCTCTACTCTCTCAAGCCTCTCCTGCTGCAATTATGAATGCGAATCAAGTGCAAGCGTTCACTACGGAATTACGGAAGGCAGATCAAAATATAATAAAAGCAAAAAAAGGTTTTTCGCCTGTGTTGTCGATCGCGTACAGCGCTCTTCTATTTACTCGCAGTGTACTCAATGTTCTAGACGGTAAAGAGGGATCCGTTCATGCGTTCGTAGACAATAACGACTTCGGTACTGGTTATTTTTCCGGCCTAGTTCATATAGACCACGACGGTGTTCAAGAAATGCAGAGGTACTGTAAACTATCTTCTTACGAATGTCAACTGCTTGAAGACAGTATTGAAGAGTTACGTAAAGATATATTAAGAGGAAAGAAAATATTGGAATATGCGTGACGTAATAATAATGCTGTCATCGAAAAATCTATGTATCCAGTACAGTATGAAACTACTATAAACCTATAAACGTGACCGCGTAATTTTTTTTATAACACAAGGACTGTAAACAATATGTAAAAATGAAACAGAATATTACCAATTTAAGAATATTTATTTACATAAGATTATTACAATCACGTTTCCATAAAGTAGGCACATGATATACCTAACATTTAACAAGAAAACTAATTATAGTAATTATCACAGGAGAACAATTATGATACATTACCATTATGGACACTGTCCAGTCTTACATAAAAACATTCCTTAATTAATTCTAAACTGTTGTCTTCCTTTTCTACCTAAAAAGTACACTGTAAGAAAAGGACGGACAATTGATTTCTAATTAAAATAATAACATAACGTAAAACAATTCATTTTTTAACATAACTTATACCCGTTGCACGTTTTACTAAACTCAATTTCAGTACCTATATTGGACACGACAACGTTAGAGGACTAGTACCCTCACGTTCTCAAGTGGCGGTATATATAACTAATTGAACCCCGTGGCTTCACCCGTTACATATTCAAATCCCTGTCACGCCCATGAATCCTCTCGTTAATAAATTGTACAACAATGTATGAATTTTATACCGATTTGTTGACACTTATGATTACTGCTCCGCTATGGTATACAGCCTATAAGATTCCTCAATAAGTATGATATCCAACTCAAAATGATTTTTTTAGCAATTCGAACCAGTACTTCCTGAGATTAGCGCGTTCAACCAAACAACAAACTCTTCAGCTTTATATATTAGTATAGAGAGAGTATACCCAAAGCATAGATATCACCTTTACATAATTTTACAAGAGAGGCGATGCGCTACTGAAATCGAATTTCTGTTTATTTAGAGATACCACGGCAAAGGGCTCACCACTTGTTACGTGGGACAAAGATGCGTACGGTGAAGTGTGGGCGTTTAATATGCCTCTGCCTACCCCTTCGGGGATAAAGGCGTGACAATATGTATGTATGTATGTAGAGATACCTCATAGGCAAGGAACTCGAGTACAACCTCATATCCGGAGTCTCGCCCAAGAACACGATTTTCTTATCATGTTCCTCAGAGATAATCCTGAAAGCAAACGCACCGAGTAATGGCCACGATGTATCTAGTGGTGATTGCTGAATGCAGTCACACCCTCAACTGCATCGGCACTTAAGTACCAAATTTAATTTAAATCGGTTCAGTAGTTTTGGAGTGAAAGCGCGACAGACAAAGTTACTTTCGCATTTCAACAATCGCACAAACATGTTTGTTCGAGAGAATAAGGTGTTTTTCCAAGATATTAAATTTGATATACTGTATATTGATTAAGGCTGTAGGTCTAAATATTGGCAACTAAGATTCTAAGATATCGCAGTCATCTGGTTGAATCTGCTATTTTATTGAATGATTAACGCGTTCATTGAATGACGACATTTAATTGTATGGCAAGGATTAGACAGTCAAGAAATATCGCAAATCAATATCGTGATACCGGTCTCAGTAAATTTTGAATCTCATAGCGTAATAAATTTTTAATATATTTTGACAACAAATTTGTCCAGACGTGTTTACAATAGATTAACCTACAATTACATTATGTATTTAAAAACAAAAGCTTGTATCGCCATTATGTTAGCATTAAATGTAGGAAAAGCAAAAAGAAGAAGACGATGGGTTTAAACGTGGATGTCCATGCGTTATAACTATACATATTAAATTTATTACATTAAATGAAACTGTCGAACTCTGAAGATTATAGAAATTACTTTCGTATGAATAATTAATTTATAATCTATTTTTGAGAATTTATTAAATAGTATATCGCCATATGTTACCAAACAAGATACTCATTTGAGAAGTGCTATAGGTATGAGAGAGATATTAGCAGTGGATTGACTTTCGAAACGCTTCCTGAGCTGTGAATGGTTACAAATCCAACTTTTGAGTGAAGCCGTTATTATTATTGTTTCTTCTTTTTACACTGGTATCTTCTTTTTTTTTCTTATGAAGATACCCGGACTTTTGGTAGGCTTACATGGGGACATAGGTCCAACACGCAGAGGCCCTTTGAGAATTATAATCTAATAGGGAATGGGACCCCACTGCAGATAGTCCACGCCCGCCTTATGTAGAAGAACGGTAATGGACCACCTCCAATGGGAGTTAAACTATTGTACAATATGCTAACTATTTGTTTATAAATGGGCTATTGAGTTGAAGGTTAAATGGAGTATGTAACTAAAACTATGGTTGAAGACGGCGTCTGCCATTTTAATATATTATTATCAAAATACTGGCAGACGGTGACTTGCCAACTCACTAGATGGGCCCCCTATACAATCGCCATAGGCATGATAAGCCTGTAAGGCGACAGAGGGCAACACCGGTGTGAGCGGCTTGGAGTGTCGAGCGGTGCGGCGCCGGTTTCACCTTCGCGGGACAGGCCCGGAGTGGGCTTCCCCGTAGTTATGCCCTTGAAAATGACACTTCCACCCCCTAGCATATAGCTCTGGCTCCCTCCCTCTAACCGGCCAATTAAGGCAAACCAGAGTTGAGATTTGCTGCACTCCCGGGAGTGGCACTCTCACTGCTCTCTCGTTAGGCCATTAAATCCTAACCGGTGCAGAAGGGCAACAAAACTCTGAGGAATCGGGACCGATGTGTAGCCACGCACATTCAGCTCGCCACAAGCTGCCCTGCGGATGTGAGCTATTCAATAACTTATTGATACATTTTTTTGTTGGTATCAGAAAGTAGTTAACTCAAAAAGCGAATAGGGTTGCGTTAATCCTATCCTATATTATTATTATTATTAATTGTAGGTAAACCTATTGTAAACACGTCTACATGGAATGGTGAACCAATGAATACTGACAAATTTGTTGTCAATATTTATTGAAAATGTAATACGTAAATATTGAATCTCTTAGATTCAATATTTACTGAGACCGGTATCACGATATTGGATTGCGATATTTATTGACTGTCTAATCCTTGCCTATGACTAAAGGACAACTCGTCAAGTTGTTGCTGTACTTAATTTTGCATAGTCGTTGGATGGGATATAGCCAATATTTAGTTAGAGTTTTGTGTCAAGGCCTCGATATTATCGATATTTATTACTCATACTCTGCTTGCTCTGCCGACTCTGCACCTTTAAGCCTGTAGTCGTTGCTCCAGGGTGCAAATCTTGCAAACTTAGGCTAGGTAAGGGTAGAACAGTGACCATTAACGCGTGACAGCGTTGACAGCGGGATTTCCTGCCAGCGCCAGATCCCCTCTGTGTTTGTTTGCATTATTTCGATTTCATTCATTTTGGGAAATTTCAATCACCTAACTGATTTTATGTCCGCTCTGTTTAAAGGGCTATGTTATAATCCGCTAACTAGTTGGACGTTTAGTGACGCTTGTTCAATCAACGTTCGGCCTAATCATTCAATTGAATGTCGTCTTTCAATGAACGCGCTGGTCATTCAATCAAATAGCAGATTCAACCAGATGACGGCGACATATACACTATTTTTTATTTCGAAAAATTACTCTCGGCACTCCCGATCTAAAACTATACCGATATAAAATCACTACATCGCCGTTTTGCCACGTCAAACAAACGAAAGAACAAACATCTTTTCACATTTACAATACAAATACATCTACTATGGATATACGTACGTATGTGGATACTTTTAGCACGGGTTTGTTTTTAAGATAAGATTTGTTGAGATATATTAATATTTATCGTTGAGAAGTACTTTGTATATAATACTTGGTTGGTGTAGTGAAACGCACAACGGAACATACAACAATATCATCTAAAACTAGCCTAAATTACAAATCAATTATTGAACACTTCACTTTTGGCAAATTACTATTTGAGTTAAGTAATATGGTAGACTTGATTCTTTTTTGGGATAATTAAAATCACAATCATGTATATAAATAATGATAAAACATTTCCTTTCACATTACACTAGCAGGTTAAAAAATAGATATTTCATTTGATCGTAACTTATTTCCAAAGTATTACAAAACAATCCATGTGACATTGCAGAAGCGCCACGCTATGATAGCCATTTATACATACATACATATTGTCACGTCTTTATCCCCGAAGGGGTAGGCAGAGAGCATACTATACGCCCACATTTCACCGTATGCATTTTTCTCCTACGTAACAGGTGGTGAGCCCACTGCCGTGTTAAAATGAACAAGCGCAGGCTGTGGCGACCTGCTGTTGAAATTTTTCAAGCCGCCCATAAGGCCTTCAACTTGGCTAAACGACTGCCATGTTACTGGCAACCGGGACCAGTGGCTTAACGTGCCTTCCGAAGCACGGAAACTCTCACAAATATAAATTCCACAAAGTGGTCACCCATCCAAGGGTCACCTATAGCGAATGTTGCTTAACGCAGTTATCGTTTACAGAACACGGAGTCAGCGGGGTGGCCCCGCTTCATATATATAGCCTATAGCCTTCCTCGATAAATGAGCTATCCAATACAAAAATATTTTTTTAATTCTACCTATTAGATCCTGAGATTAGCGCGTTTAATCAAATAAACAAACTCTTCAGCTTTTTATTAACACATAGATATATGCATTAGCAGCTTTATTATAGATGTATAATGATTTCAACATCCTCTTGTGATTACGCAAAAATGGCTAATCAGGTTCCATGAAGAATATATATTGTTCAAAAGTAGAGGGTAGAAGGAGTCAGGGAAGGCCGAGACTTACATATGAAGACCACGTGAGCAGATTGCTCAAAAACGGAAAGGTCAAAAGTACTCGGATACCCAGACGTGCGTGTATGAAGCGATTGATGAATCTCGAAGAAGCGAAAGAAGTATGCATGGATCGCGAAGCCTGGCGATCTGTCCTCTCTGACTACCCCGTCAGGGATACAGCGTGAAGATAGTTAGTTTTTTTTTTTTTATGAATTGGTGACCATTGTCCATAATTATTATATGTTTATATGACCATCATAGTGTGCCGTTCACATAGGGGATATGTTTCGATCGTACTTATTATACATTTTTTCTATATACATATAAAACGATAAAAATCACGAACCAAGTTTAAAAATGATGTCGAGACGCCGAAAATATCTTCTTGTACAACAAATTTTTGGTCTATTTGAACCTCCTACAATAATTTCAGTCACATGTCACGATCAGACCAACTGTCACTGTCACAATAACAAAGACAAAGGTTCAAGACCTGTAACAAAGAAATGGCAATGTTTAAAAAAAAAGAAAAAAGAAAATGTAAGTCAGGTAATTTTCCTTCTGTAATATCGAAAATTCGATTAATATCGAATTCAATCAATAATTGCTAATTGGATTGAATCCCACAAGTGGTCACCTATGTCATGACTGACTGTAGTATAAAGTGCTTAAACGCAGTGATCGTTTATATAATACTGAAGCTGGACTTATAAAGTAAACCTTCCAACTTTGTTTCAGCCTTCCAAGAGTGTTTCAAAGTTCTAAAGGTTACATAAAACCCTTTTAGCTCCTTTTAGTTCCCTGTTAGCCTTTGGGTACACTAGGGGTTTATCCAGTAATATATCCATAATAAAGACACTGGTTTCTACGAGTGGTACAGGAACCTCGTTGAAATCAAAACTAATGCATCAGCAAATTGACGGACAAAGTTTTGTGGAGTTTTTATCCTCTTTACAGACTACAATCTCTCTAAAGAGGATAAAAATATAGAACAGTAGGATGATGGCCCTTCCTCCTCTTCTGGACTCCTTTTAGTGTTTCAAATTCCTAATTATAGGACAAGAAAAATGTCTCTGTTTATTCATCTGAGTTGCTGCCATACCCATATCCCACTTGTTTCTTTTTTATTTTCGTCATTGTTGGGAGCTCCCAACCTTGTAAGGTTGCTTATCTCGTTGAATCATTCGTTAGTCAAAAGGTGCACCGTCATCAGGTGAGATTGCTTTGGCCCTCAAGGACTTGATACACCACTTGTTAGACCCTTACACTTAGAAAAGGAAAATATCATCTAGCTATGACTTGGTAACAGCTAAGCATAGAACTGTTGTCAAATTAAGCCTTTCACAGTCTACTGCAAAATGAAAGTCTTTCGTATATGAAAATTTTCGCCATAAAATGCGTGTGCCATAATTTTGGGTGATTGGCCTTACTCCAAGCCGGCTAGATGGGTTGGTAGAAAGTTTTTGATTTATTTTCTTTTACCTTTCACGTTTCCTTCTTCCCTACACCTTGACATCATCTATTAAACAGCAGGTGTGCTGCCAAGGATCTTGGTAGGACCCCATCATAACCCACTGTTATGGTTAGTACAAAAACGTAGGTAAGGAGTGCTTCAAGGTATTAACAAAGAGTGCATAAAAAAACTCACCGGTTCATTCTTCATTACTTTTACTAACTTCGCTACTAGATTCACTGACGGATGGTGACCGAATAGATATTGAAGTGTCTTTAAACTGACTGATGACGCCTAGAAGTTTCTGGAGGTTTCTTTGTGTCTTGATCTGATCAGCCAGCAGTTGTCGCTTCTCTGCATTGTGCTCGTCTAAATTCTCCTTAAGGTTCACGGCTCTAGCCTCTAGTTTCCTTAGCTCGTCGCAAAGCTTTATGTTTGTCTCTTGTAAACGTTTTCGCTCGGCATATTTTTCTGTAAGATGGAATTTGCCTACGTAATAATAAGATCATCCCTTTTCTAAATAATATTATGTGCTTTATTAGGGGTTGGCAACGATTTTTAATATTTGTTAGTGATTGATAGATCATACAAACGTTTGGTAGTTCTTGTCACAATAATGAGGAAAAACATCCAAATTTCTAGATAAAGTAGGAAGGTTCAAGGGATCCAATACACAAAATTCTAAATCAGAAAAACTGTAGCAGACTGACGAAATGAGTAAACGGGCAAACTAGTACCGACCTCGAGGTATATATGTTAATCAATTCAAAGACATTTTGGAAAAAAATCAGATCAAGAGTACCCTTATGTATAAAAACACTTATGAAAATGGAGTAAGCAAAAGTTGTATGCCAGGATAATAGCAAGTGGAAAGCCAGTCTCTGCCTACCCCGATGGGGAGACAGGCGTGACGTATGTAATAAAAACACTTATAGAACTAGAAATCTTTGTAAGCTCTCCAATTATTGAAGAATATGCCATGAAATGGACTTCATTAAGTTTTATTAAACATTCTGCTGTCATGTGACCACTTTCTATCAGGTGGGCCGTTTGCTTGTCTGCCAACTCAGTGGTATTAGAATAATAATTTTTGTGAGCGTTGTTCATTATTACAAACTACGGTTATACTCACGTGTGAATTTCGGGATAGCCCGACTAGTTTCGGACCTAACGGAGGTCCTTTTTCAAGAGGAGCGTCAAGCTACGTCGGAAGCTGCGCTGGCACTGACTGTTCAAATTGTTGCACTAGTCGGGCTATCCCGAAATTTACACGTGGGTATAACCGTAGTTTGTAATAATCAACTCAGTGGTATTAAAAAAAATGCCTATTACTAGAGACAGAAGTCGGAGCAGGCTACTCAAATCAATTATCTTGACCAGCAAGTCTCCATAGATCCAGCAAGCCTGAAGCCTACGTGTAAATAGCACGCAAAACCCAGTAAACATTCGATCAAGCGGCTCCAGGTCACACAACACGGTTCATGTGGTGAGACGCTTTTACCAGTAACTATCAAGTGGCACCAGGTCGGGAAGAGCTTACACAGGGCCCGTATATGAGTCTCTTTCTTCATCTTTTTATATTCCCAATTACTTCCAAACCTTACCTGGGTTAGCGTGAGTTTAACTTTTATTTGGCTGCTAGAAGCAGTTATCGTTTGGCATTTCATTTAGGAAATTGTAGGCAGCGACAGTCAACTTATCTCACAATCCTGTAAGAGTTACGGCGTTGTTGCCTCGTCCGTTGATCAGCAGGTGCACTGCTAACAGATGAGTCAGGGACCCATTACATCTCAATCATCCATATGAGTAGCATGCACTTACCAGCGAGTATGAGGACGGGCGGCTCCAGGTCACACATAAGACACTTACCAGTGACTATCAAGCGGCATCAGACCAGAGCTGAGCTCGCACAGGATCTCTATACGAGTCTTCTTTTTCATTCTTGTGTATTCCCAATTTTTTCCAAAGCTTACCTGGATTTGGAGCTAGGAGCAGTTATCGTTTGGCATTTCATCTTCGGCATTGTCTCTACAATACTGCCGTCTGATCTCACCTGCATCGTTGCCTCCAGGTTACTAGCAGGTGCACCGGTAGCAGATAAGTCAGGGACCCTTTATATCTCAACCATCTATATGAGTAGCACGCACTTACCAGCGAGTATGAGGTCGAGCGGCTCCAGGTCGGGGCCGGGGTCGGGAAGACGCGGCGCGGGGGCTGGCTCGGGTAACCCCCCGCCGCAAGACACGCAGCGTGCCTCCGCCCCGCACCCCGTGTGTTGCCATACGCGGCACTCCGAGCACCTCACCAGCAGTGATGTCACGTCTGGAAACACATTCATTGATATAACTATCTATCGTCATGCTGTTTCCTATATATAAGCATAGGACACTGCCTTCGATTTTTCCTTTGCTTCTTATTTTTCAAGTTTGTGGTTCCAATAGCCTTGATACTTTTTAGTGTTCTTCAAAAACAGGATCTTATTTTGATCATTTCACTTGAACACCATTTCACCGTGAATCCCCGATGTTCGTATTTTAACACTTCATGACTATAGATAAACTAACAAACTAACTATCTTCACGCTGTATCCCTGACGGGATGACAGAAAGGACAGATCCATGCATACTTCTTTCGCTTCTCTCAGATTCATCAATCGCATCATACATGCACGTCTGGGTATCCAAGCACAATTGACTTTTCCGTTTTTGAGCAATCACGTGATCTTCATTATGTCTCGGCCTACGCTGACTCCTTTTACCCTCTACTTTCGCACAATATATATTCTTCGTCAATCGTTCCTCATTCATTCGTTGGACGTGTCCAAACCAACGGAGCACGCCCTTTTCCAGCTGAACGCTGACAGTTTCATTCAAACTCCTACATAGTACGTATAAATATGTCGTGTGTCCAACGAATGAGTGAGCTACGATTAACGAAGAATATCCACTATGTAAAAGAAGATAGTAGAAGGCGTCTATTGTCTTCAGATTGCCTCGGAGTGATCACACAAATTGCGATGAGTCTGGGGTCAATAAAAAATCAGTATCGCGATTCTTTCCATATCTCGTACCTCGTACCTCAGCTAGCTACCATACAAACTTGTTCGCAAAATATAAAAAAAAATGGTTCTTTGACTATATAAACAAATTATATAGTCAAAGTAGCATCTCTTAATTGCATACTCCAACGTCGTCGTCGTCGCGTGCCCAATGAATGTAATGCCCAAAACTACCTATGTTACCCAACTAGGTACTCATTTCTCAGACTTATAAGAAAATACTCGTTACATACCATCACGTCCACATACGTGGCAATTTTTTTTGATGTTGTGTGAATATACTGGTTCTACGGATAAACTAGCGGGAAGACTTGCAGCCCACGCAGGTTTACCATTGGTCCAACCTGTTCAACAAAAAATACATACTACTATAGAACTAAAACTTTATATAAATTTACAGCAAAATAACATTCATATGCTACTTACTTTTGTTTTCAGTCGAGGATCCCGATGGCGAACCTTCGCGGGACGATTTGTACTGATTTTGAAACTGCTGAAAAGGTAAACAAATAGCATGGATAATCTACTTTTGTCAGACATCACGCAGGCTATCTCGAGTTCGATTTCTCTCTTTACACTTCGCAATGCCTATATTGGAATTGCGAAACACTTCCAATGGAACCAAAAGTAAGACACGCTAGTTTACACTATCTACTCACTGTAGCGTCTAAGCAGAACTTCTGGTAATCTCCAGAGCGACGTTTGCGGCACTTCAGCATAGTGTGACCACATTCAACATTTTCAGCGACATCAAGAAGCGCGGCCCTCTCGACAATCATAAGCGACAACTGTCCCCACCCGCTAGCGGTAGAGACAATAACATTCGATTGAGGCACGTGATACAAGATTGTTCAATTTTTCTGGATTAAAGCGCACGCAGCGCTCGGGGTCAGGAGAATCCCAACAAAAAGTGAACAATCACGAATATGATGGTATCACGTATGCAGAAGTTCGTAATTCGGTTCCTCCGCATGATTCTGATACGAGTTTGCTACGAGTGAATGACGTCATTCCAGCTACGAGATGAAAGTCAATGCTACGCGATTTAGTAAGCGTAGCAAAGTTTCACGTGTTAGAATTGCTCTATTTAACCTTATATGTATCTAACTTGAGGAAGCCCCGCGGTTTTACCGGGGTAGTGGCTTTTCTCGTGGGTATACCTACGGGAATAAAACTTGAAGTATAGTGAAAGCCCCGTTAAAATCGGTCCAGCCATTTAAGAGATTAGACGGATTTATCAATTGTGGGACATTTGTGGGTTTTTCATAGTTGTCTAAATACAATGTAAAAAAAGGTAAGTTCGTTTAGTTAACGGAAATTTTGTAAATTACAGTTGCCTGTATTTCTTAAGAAAGTAAATAAATTCAAATATAAATTACCTTTTGACTCTGATTGTCTTGTTGTTTACGTAATTTAGCTGATCTTGTCTGTGGTGGGTCACTATGTGTTTGCAGGTACGAAAATTGATTGTATTTTTTCTTTTTCTGAAATTATAATATTATGATGGAGTACAGTTTATACTGTTTGATGATTGATGGCACTTGGTGGAACTAGAAGGACCAGATTAGAGTACTGCTTGGCTGTCTGGGCTCCCATATACGATATACATACAGACAAATTAGAATCTATGCTTACGATAAGGCCTGGGAAAGTGTTAAGTAAATACGAAGATACGACTTCATCACTTTCGGTTGGTAAACCTCGAGGACAGGAGGTTGATTGCAGACTTTTGCATTTTGCACAAAGTTTCGAATGGTGGAGTCGATAGTTATCTCGTGAGCAAATTGCCCTTCAAGATACCGACACGATATCGGTATCTTGAAGGGCAATTTCCTATTATCGGTGCGTATACCTCAAATATTTGTCGTACCTACTAGCAACAACAATGTAGGTATACCAAAATAGTGCGCTTTTTAAAATGGGTAAGCTGTATAATGGAGAACACAAAAGAGTTAAAATATTACTGTCAAATACAGCTAAAATTGGAACTTAGATCATGTACATTACATTAGTTTTAGTTTCACTTCAAAACATGCAGTATTTCCGAAGTTATAACGACGAGAAGTTTTAGTCCTTTTTTGAATTTCCGAGATTTAATATGACGTCACAGCCTCGCACAGACCGTGACAAGGCGGGGCACGTCGTTCGGGTGTGAACGAGAGCGCGACTGTTGAATGAGCAGGGATGTGACGTATGAGGTCACCCTCGTTATACGCACTTTGATCGTAAGTATATCAGCCAATTATTGAAATATAAAAAAAAGTAAAAGCATTGTAAAGATAAAATAAACTTGCTACACATGTTGAATGAAAATACTTGTACTGTTCCATTAATATATAAATTACTAGCTGAGCCCCGCGGCTTCACCGTGACAAACTTCAAACCTCCATCACACCCATTAATCCCGTCGTATATATATTATAATTAATATCGTATATTATTAGCAATAATGGATGAAAATTTGTCCGATTAGTTGACATTTATGATTAATACAACACTCTCCCGAGTAGTAGCGTGATGAGTAGTAGCCTAGTGCATGCTAAACACCATTCAGTTTGTTTAGCTTATAAACAGTTTTTTGCTATTATTAAAAAGTGTTGCACCAGGTATCAGAAAGTAACATTAATTAACTATTTTTATAAAAAGTTTTAAATTAGCATACATTAGCAAGTGATGTGTGGTTGTTAATTTAATAGGTATCATTACTATAATTTGTAAATTTGGATTTTACGTTTGTGAGGCAAAAAATAGACTAACAATTCTTATACTTAATGCTGTCTTTTTCTTGCTTTCTAGTTTTTCTGCCTGTTAGTCAGCAGGTACACTAATTGCAGGTGAGATAACTAGGACCCCGAAGATCTCGGTGCAGCCCCATTGCACCCTATTTATTCTAAATTTGAAATATGCACATGACAAAATAGAAAATATCAAGTATAGTCACTTACTGGCATTATTTCATAGTTTCCAAACAGGAAATTATTTCGGTCTGCACCCTTTCTAGATCTCTTGCGACGCTCGTTTCGCTTTTTTTCAAGTAATTCTCTTTGCAACGGTGTCACTAATCCAATAAGCCTGCAAAACAAAACTTACAAATTCAATTTTGGTATAGTGTCTTTTAGCAGTCAATACATCGTTCTAATTTCGTTGCTCAGGATTTAAAAGTCGCATAATATTAAAAAAAACAAAATGGCCTTAATATACCTCAAGAATATCTCTTTACTAATTGGCTGGCCAGTTTCTGGTAAAGGTGGCGGAGATGGGGTAGGCGAGAGATCCGCACAACTAGACGAATCTGAGTCAAACTTCTGCGTCTGCCATTCATTGCTGTGTTCATATGACTGCGTCAGTTTACTCCCACTATAACAAAATAAAAATAATTACCTATATATTATGATTAAAGTATACCAATATTAAGACATATATTAATGGTAATAAAGTTTACAATTACCTTAAAGATTCTTTCACTTTCTTGAGAGCATTGACAAAATTGCTTCTACTGCCATGCACAGTGTTGGATAGTTGTGAAAAATTCCTTTCATATTTATCATTCTCAGATGTTTCACTGTTATTTGAGTATTCCTTCTCATTATCTGATATGTGATCATTTTCCGAATCCGAAATATTATTCTCTTTTGCCTCATCGCTATTATTATCAGTTTTAATATGAAGCTCATTTAATACAGAAGGTTTTAAGAGAGAAACATTTCTATTTCTACTACGATATTGTAACAGGTGGTCCCTCAATTGAGTAGCTACATATTTGTTGTCATTCTCAATGTTAACAGGCTTGTTGCGCTGCTTTAAACCTTGCTGATATAACTCCAGCTCCTTTCTCAGCCTGTCTACAACTGATTTCTGAAGCAAAGACAACAACATAGTAGTTAAGATCAGGTAAAACAGACTACAGATTAATGAAGTAAATGACCCAGCATTTATTATGTTAAAACTTCTACAATTTCAGAAATACAATGTGACGTTAGGGTTTATTGTTTATGAAGTTATGTATGAAGTTGGAGAGTCAGTCTTCTCCAACTTCATACTTGGATGAACAAGGCCTTGTACTTGTTCAAAATGACAACCATTAAAAATTTTAAGGTACCAACTACTACTGACACTTGGTACCTTAAAATTTTTAATGGTTGTCATTTTGAACAAGTACAAGGCCTTGTTCAGCTATGAGGTGACAGATATCTAATGGAAATGGAAAGTGGTCACTGTGGCCTATGGATATTTGTTTTGGGGCTATAAATAACAGAAAACAACCTAGGGTTGGATCGTTAACCAGTATACTGGTGGCTTGTTTTCTACTTTGAGTAGCAGGAGTCATTAACATGCCTCAATTTGGTTGTTTTTTCAAAATTAATCAAGGATAAATCGAGTCAAATACTCAAACCATTGTCATTCCAAATGACTTATTGAACATTTTAATAGTTATTTCATCAACAGAGCTATTTTAATGGGTTGAAGTATTTTTTTCTTGCCCAACTTTGACAGTCTCTGCAAAGTCCACATGCAAAAGAACTTATTTCTTTTGTTCAGTAGTATTTTGATGCTGGTTTATTTGTTACAAGTATAATTTGATATAAGAATCTAATAAAATAATTTTACTGGGACTGTATTACGCATTTTTTCATTAATTTTTAAATCATTGTGCCGTTAAATATTAACACTTTTAGCTCCTACTCAAAATTATATTCATAATACAATGTTAATCCCGTATGCACCTTTTTAAAATGATGAAGTACAATTAATATAAGAACCTGAGACTTCAGCAATGGCAGCCACATACACTAACCATTGCACCAAGGAAGCATTTAAATATATAATGATATTTAGCTGCCTCCTTGCAAATTGCAAATATATAATTTATGCAATATTTTACATGAGCAGGAAACATACATTCTTTGCAATACTAGTAAAGTTATTCACAAGGTCCACAAGTCATGTAGGATTCTTTTTTGAAGACATTGAAGCACTCCTATGCCTGTCAAGGACAGTCCTTTAAATACTTCTGTATCTTCAAACAGATTATGCCAGATATCTTTTTACAAGATTTTGACCATGCGGGCTGTTTTTATGAGATTGTAAATAATAATCAAAAACGTATTTCATTACTTTTTACAACTTACTTGAGCAAGGCCACTTTCAACTATATCTTTTTCAGCTTCCTTAACTTTTGACTTCAAATGAATGTTCTGTGAAAATAATAAAACGATATACAATAGGTATGTATTCTTACATTCTTGAATTTTACTGTCTATAAAACTTGTAACTTACATTTTCGTCTTCTTGAAGACGTGCAACCCAAACCTACGAAAATATACATAATTAAAAATCATGGCATTTATTTAAATCCAGATATTATATGAAAATAATGAAATCACACATTACCAACCTGATGAATTCGTATCGCATTTTTCAATTCAGACTGCGTCTTACGAATCAGTTCCTTTATCTCAATTGATACTTCCATAGTTATTAAAGTCACAAAAACAAAGTTTTATTATAATTATCTACCTACACTACAAATAAACTTATTTGTAATAATACTTTATACTCGCAAAGATAGAAACAATTCAAGGAGTATGTACATATTAGAGGAACAAATATTATTACAGAAACTTTACACAATCGTAAAACAATTAATATGAAAATTATATAATCTTATAAAATATAACATAACACAGTTAGAACCTCCATTTTAAAAGCATTATCATAAAATTAATAACTGCAGAAAAATATTATTACTAGCACCCGAAGTGTTTTTAATTCTCAACTCTATGAATGATGATGAACGAATAAATAGAAATACAATACAGCAGAACATTAAAGTTGTGTGCGTGTGTATTATTATCAGCACACAATGCACACATAAAAACTCACGCGTTTAAAACGCTGTCTACACGGTCACAGTAGGAATACGGGAATACAGATTTAGCGCCATAATCTTAGGCTGCTAACACATCTGTAACGAAAGAGAGTGTAAAATAAAAATTACGTTTTAAAGAGAATGTAACACTACTTTTAAAGAGATCACTCGCTCGCTCTCGATCGAATTTGTGCTAACCTTAGAGTGATTAATTATATTATTCCTACCTCAATGGTGCAAACACCAATTAAAAGAACCTAAAACCTCATTTGATTTGTAAGTTCATAGGGTTCATACCCCGGTTTATTGTTTTAAATAAAGAGAATTTGAATTTGATTATTAGCACGGGTACTAATTGACAGTTTCTTATGGTTTTTGATTTTTTTTTGTGGTGGTCTGGCCGCCAATAACTCACCTGCCTGCTGTTAAACTCAGAGTGGATTTGGTAGGGGTTTAGTAAGTCGGTACACATTTTGGTTCGATCCAAGTTTTGTGAGTATACAAGGTAAAAGGTAAAAAATTGGTATCGACGACCGAAATGTCCAACAGTCAAGTTTTGTGTTGAAGTACATGTAACAAGAAAAAAAAAGACAACATTAAATCACACGAGTTATGTTAGTTATTTAGAGCAAACACACAATGTTCTTATGTTATTGGAATCAATGTAGTCACATATAAGGTATATATGAGGAGAATGAATATAGGTCAGGAGGGAGTTAAAATTAATAGGACGCTGGAAATGTTCTGTAGGCAGAGAGTTATATAAGGATCCATTCCTTATCAGGCATTCAAGGTTTTTGATTACAGGAACCTAAGATAGGAACTAAGTTCCTGTCTTTTTACCTTAAATCAGTCACTTCCGTTTTCTCTCCGACGGTGGCGCCACCTATATTGCTGTTTTGCGGCCAGATCGACAGTGCACTGGTGTTGGTTTGTTATTATAAAACTCATAATGCACCAGGTAGCCATTACCTGGATTCCGGATATTTCAGAAAAATATAAAGGTAAGTTTTATTTTAGGTACTTTAAAGCGGCTTACCTGTTTAAAAACTATTAAAAATTAACACGAAATTCATATTTAGCTTACCAAAAATCCTTTATACGATACCCACCATGCAATTTTATAACAACGGCCATATTGGCAATATTAACATGAAATTCGTACACAGTTGAAATTCATACTAAAAAACTCCATTAATTATAAATTTACCCAACTCGGTAATTGATTCCCGGGTTGGTACAAATATTTGTGTGGTCTACAAATGTGTATTTCGGAGTTTGGGTGTTTCTTTTGTATAATTTGTATGTATAGATAGTATTAAAAAAGTAAGTTTATCAGTTGTCTAGTTCCCAAATCACAAACCTAATTAACATACTTTGGCGCTGTTGGTTAGGACTCCGATGCAACCCCAATGCCTTTTGGGCAGTGGCGTAACTATAGGGTGGCAGGGCTGGCAAATTGCCACGGGCCCCCGACCCGAGACGGCCCCGGCCCAAGCGGCTGAGAGTTCAGAGATAGCCTAATATTTTTAACAAAATGTTATTAAAGAGATATTATTTTACCAATATTTAAAATTAATTAAAACGAGACGCAACTAAGGACCATAATATACCAATTCAAACAAATCATTAAGAGTTCAGCATATTTAAAACAAAAATTTCGATAAATTTTTCGATCGTATCCATTGGTTGCTTCATTTTTTTCGCGGTACATTGGTGGCGCAGGCATGAACGGTATTGACATGAATATGTGAATTTAAAAATGGAAGCAAATAGTGTAGCAGAAAAATGGTCCATTAGCACTGAATTTTGTCAGGGGTAGTTAAAACGACAGTTTGACAAGCATTGCAAAGATGAGCTATTCCGAAATTCGGAAAGGTTGTTCAAAGTAAACATAATATTTAATCAAGTATTGGACATAATTATTAATCAACTGAAATCGCGTTTCTTTCTAATAAATGGTTCTAATATCAGTGTTTTGCAACAATTTACTTAGCAAAATGGAAATGGCTCTGATCAATTAAAAAGGGTCCACAATTTGTTAACTGAACTTAACTTAACGTAACTTAACTATCTTCACAGTATTCCTGACGGGGTTGTCAGAGAGGACAGATCGCCAGGCATCGCGATCCATGCATACTTCTTTATCTTCCTGTAGATTCATTAATCGCTTCATACAAGCACGTCTGGGTATCCAAGTACTTTTGACTTATCCGTTTTTGAGCAATCTGCTCACGTGTTTCATATGTAAGTCTATTGACAATTTGTTTGGTATACCTATATGTAAAAAACCGTTTAGGCGCAAAATGTCCAGTGGTCGAAAAACGTCCAATTCGCAGACTGTCCAGTTTGCAGAATATCCAATTCGCAGAACGTCCAAATCGCAAAATGTCCAGTTGGAAGAATGTCCAATATTCATTACCGTAGCCCTAACTGTTTCCAAAACCACCAAATACATAAATACTTCAACCCCCTATTTCCCTATTTAGGGGTGGAATTATAACAAATCTATTCTTAAAACATTTTTACATCTTCTACATTATTGTAAGGGTAGCCTACCTTAAAAAATTAAAATTCCTAGGTACAAAGGTTTCATTTTAGGTGCAAGGACATTTTGTGACTAAACGAGTCATTAACATGAATAATTCATATATCTTACTTTTGGTCATACGATCTTAACTTATCATCCGACAAAGGTCGTAACTATGGAAGAATGACTGACTAGTTTCCCCATAAAACACTACTCTTGATTCCCAATTAGTGATTGATAGGATGATGACGTTGTGATGAATATTGAGCATTCTCGAACTGGACATTTTGCAAATTGGACATTTCAGCGAATTAGACACTCTGCGAACTGGACATTCTGCAAATTGGACATTCTGCGAATTTGGTGTTTTGCGACCACTGAACATTTTCAGAATTGGACATGTTGCGCCTAAACGAAAAAAAAACATATCTGCTCATTTACCCTGGAAATTCTCAGTTTTACACTTTTAGAGATGAAATAGAAAAGTCTTAATGTAGATATTAGTGGACTTGCTGATTTAATCATTGAAGTGCTCGTGACTCCCCTAACTCAGTGTTCTGTAAACGATCACGGCATTAAGCAACTTTCCTATGTCTATTATGTCGGACATCTTTCCTTAAGTATGTACTGAATTAATGTTATTCCTTATGTCTACACGATTGCCAATCGTCGCCAAGCCTCCAAAAGTTCAAGCGTCTTCTGTTAATAACAATTTTATTTTTTATTGTACCAAGCTCATTCTTTTTGAGCGGTACCGCCGTTGTTACTAACTACCGCGCTTGAAAGCGTGTGGGCTTGCCAGCGCTTACAAAATGGCTTGTAACAAACGGCTTGAAAAGCATGTGGACGTAACATTACAATTCTTGTGACTACAGCTAGTGCTGAATAAAAAATAAAAACCCATTTAAGTATTTAAGAAACTGTATGGGACAAGACAGGCTTCGTCATTTTACTATTCTGTTATATGAAAATATTATATAGTACTATTAGGCCATAGCTATGGTCTAAGCTATAGCCTGATCTTTAAACTATGATGACGTTACAACTATTTTATCCCCGAAGGGGTGGCAGAGGTATATTTACGCCCACATTTCACCGAAAGCACTTCTGTCCCACGTAACAGGTGTTGAGACCATTGCTGTGCTGGCTAGGACGTTGGTTAAATTGTCCTAGCGTGCTGGACAGGTGAAGGCAACCTGCTTTAGAAATTTTTAAAACCGCCATGAATGCGTTCAACTTGGCTTACCGACTGCCATGTTACTGGCAACCGGGACCAACGGCTAACCATGCCTTCAGAAGCATGGAAACGCTCGTAAATAGAAATACAACAAAGCGTTCACCCATCTAATGAGCAGCCATACTGAAAGTTGCTTAACGCAATGATCGTTTACTAGACACTGAGATAGCGGGCCACGAGTGCTTCATAATATTCAAAACAAAAAATGATTGATTCTTTATTAATAGTGTTCGGTAACTTTTTTTATACTACTGAGGTGGCATACAAGCATACGGCCCACGGATGGAAAGTGGTCACCGTAGCCTATGAACTATTTGTGACCCATTAAAATTAAATTACATTACGACGATTTTTACTGGGGGGGGCCCCATCCAAAGAATTTGCCACGGGCTTCAGATGGTATAGTTACACCACTGCTTTTGGGGCTCGTCGTACCACGCCAGGTATTGTGTGGTAACGGGAGATTTGGCTTCGGCTGTCAGGTGCTAATTTTACTTAAGTCTCAACCATTGAGGTAGGAATAATAAATGGAGCGAGCGTAATGTTCTATATGAACTATCGGTTATACAAATATGATATAAATCGACATTGTACTCATAAACTTATTGCATCTTGCTTTAACTTACTTGTAATACCCCATGTAAAAAGAGACAACAATATATTTATTCGACTTAGTTTTGGCAAAATAAAAAAGTGACGTCATATCAATGGAGGATCGTGCCCGGACGCCTTTTTATGTGCTCACTTGAAACTGTCAAAGTGTGTCTTTAGAGCTGTCCATCAAATCATTTGTCATATCGATTTTTCAAGTGTGAATTGTAGTTGCTTAAAAGTTACATTTAAAGAAGAATATGAATGGATATAATAGAAATGGGGGAGTTAGAAAAATTAAGTAAAATATATTTTATATTTGCTCTCTTCATTTGTTTCTTCATTGTTCATCATGTTTTAACTCTAAATATTATGACATTACGAAACGATACCGTACCACCACGAACATTTTAGTAAGTTTTTACTCATGTATATTTATAGACTTTGCCCCTTTAATGGTTCTAAAGGTATTGAAATTTAGCTATTAACTAACTATCAAGTTTCAATTAAATAAATCTGACTTAAAGTTATATGTATTAGAGAACATGCTTCTAGTTCAAATCCTCTATAAAATGTACATACACACATACATATTTTCACGCCTTTATCCCCAAAGGGGTAGGCAAAAGCATACTATACGCCCACATTTCACCGTATGCATTTTTGTCCTATGTAACAGGTGGTAAGCCCATTGCCATGTTAAAATGAACAGGCGCAGGCTGTGGCGACCTGCTGTTGAAATTTTTCAAGCCGCCCATAAGGCCTTCAACCAGGCTTAACGACTGCCATTTTACTGGCAACCGGGACCAATGGCTTAACGTGCCTTCCGAAGCATGGAAACGCTCGCAAATATAATTTCCACAAAGTGGTCACCCACCCAATGACCACCTATAGCGGATGTTGTTTAACGCAGGGATAGTTTACAGAACACTGAGTCCGCGGAGCCACGAGCGCTTCTTTAAAATGTACATTTCGATAAATCTATTTCTTTTTTAAAAATATACTTATTTTACATAATCTGTGATAGTAATTACAGATAATGTGCAATATATACATTACCTAAGTTAAGTGAATTTCATTTAGAGCATTTTTGAAGTTTAGAGGAATAAAAAAAAATGCACCTACTCATGTTCCTTATGTTTATTTTCGGAATGAATTTAATTAAAAATTAATTAAAATAAACAGGATGCCTATTCTCTCCGATGATTTATATTGTAATGTGTATAAAAAACAGGAATATCATGCCAATCCTTGGTGTATGAAAATAATTTTAAATAAATTTTATTTAGCTTTTTTTTTGATTAATTTTGAGATGACAAAAAATCGATACCAATATTACTATTTAGGGTGCCAAACTTCAGGAACTGTACTTTTAATATGACATTAGTTAATTGGACACAATCTTGGTTGCCATCAAAATAGTAATTTTGGTATTGTTTTTTAGATAATATCAAAATGTATCAACAAACAATACAAAGTACGTTTATGGAGCTACAGCTAGCATTACCTTTCACGTAGCACTGCTACTACTTTTCTGTGTACCTATTTCTATAATGTTTAGGAACTCCAGATCTCTCTCTTGACATTCATAAAATCAATTTCCTGCCATTTGAAGTGGGAGAGAGTTAGACAATTGGATTATTCAATTCAATTCAATTCAATTCAATTTATTCATAAACAAAATTAACATTGTATCTGAATGTAACTTACATGAAACATTATCTATTGTACACACACACATGTAATAATATTTAAAACAAAATCAATTATATAAATTAAAACACAATAAAATGAAATTTCTATTTCATTAAAACATAGCATAATAAATAATATTCAGAACAAAATCATATAAATTAAAACATTATAAGAAATTAAAAATAATCATTAAGATTAACAATTAATAAAATAATTTATATAATTATTATCATATGTCCCAAAAATTGAATAACCTCATATTAAAAAAAGTCATCTAAACAATAAAAACAATTTTCCAATAAATATGCTTTCACTGCAGGCTTAAAGGATCCTGTGTATAACTTATTCTTTATTTCGCTAGGTAACCTATTGAAAACCCGTACCGCCTGATAATGTGGACTGTGTTTCACAATATCTAAATGTGGAATTGTTACACTACTGAAATCCATCCTTCTTGTGTTTTCCCGCCTTAACCTGTCATCATGTGACTCATACTCATGAACATGTTTTTTAAAATGAATTAATAACACCAGTATATAAAGACTAGGCACCGTGAGAATTTTTAGTTCCTTGAAGTATGGTCGACAGCTTTCTAATTGGGAAATGCATTAATTAAAAGCCTTTAAATATATCCGGTCGAAACTCGGACACTCTGTATTCTAACTTCATTTTTAAAAACATCGATATACAATAAGGCATCACTACGGAAAGGCGCCATTTTCGTTTCGTATTTTGAGTAGTAGGTATACACGCCTATTTCGTAGGTATGCCACCTCTAGTTACTCTAAGGTCTCAACTTAGCCGTTGCCCGTGAGAAAAGTTCGTGTGTGATGAGTGAGCACAATACTTTGGGCTGGATGACGTTGTGTAAAAAATTTAAAAAAAAAACAGCCCTTAATACATTGAGTTAATATTGTACTACGTACATAGAGCAGGCGGCGCGAACATCATCTGTGCACCACGCGCGGTGGTGCGGGGTTTGGGGGAGGAGGCGGCCGAGCCATAGAGTGCGGATACGTCTCGCTCAAGAGCGAGAAAGCAACTGAGTGAACTTTGCTATGCGGTGCTATGTATACTCTTAAGGAACTGTGGCTCATGCACCACAGTTAGAACGGAGCACTGGCGATATAGGGCGGTGTCTTCTCTACGTACGTAGTACAATATTAACTCAATGCCTTAATATGAGTTATTTATTATTTTATAAAAATGTTATATTGTAGTTATTGACAAATTTAAGACTTAAATTAAATTATCTTTAACAACAACAAGCAAACGATGAGTATGCAACATGCACCGTCACGATACGTAGATAGTTGGCAACTAGTTCAAAAATTACACTAACTAAACCAATAATACAATAACAATGCAAAATAGTAATAGAAAGTAATATGCGCATTAATCTTATTAGTGTAATTAAAAATATTCGATAATATTCATGTATATCAAAGGTAATTTCAAATACATTACAGAACCAAACACTTTACGAAACACGAATCGTATTGTGGTCTTTTTCACTCACGTGGCCTTGACATGTTGCGACGGCGAGTCGCTAGCTGGCGGTGGAGCGCGGATGGCTCGTCCGAGTCGTATCGCGACAACTCGTGGTCACCATTACTCACGCTTTATTAAACTAATATCTGGTAATGCATTATGTGAAATTCGTTTATCCTATTATGAATACATGTGGCTTAAGTGTACCTATTACGAATATATTCGTTACATCTCTAGTCAAGGTTTTGGTGGGGACAGTGAACGAAGGACGCGGTCGCCACATCGTTATAAATTTTTCAAAACTGAAAATGTGTAAAAATTATGGTTATATTAAATACAAAAGCTTCGAGAACGTACACAAGTGTAGTGAAATTGGATAACTTAATAAATCGCTGCATTTTCTGTTACCGTTCAAAATCCACATATAGCTGCAGTAAAATTTACCACTATTATACTGCAGTTAAACTTTGAAGAAACCTATACATGAATACGCTGCTATCTTCAAGAATAATGTACTTCTTTTGAATGAAGAAGCGCTCGTGGCCCCGCAGGCACAGTGTTCTGTGAACGATCACTGCGTTAAGCAATCTTTCACTGCGGCTGGTCCTCGGATGGGTGACCACTTTGTAGCATTTACATTTGCGAGCGTTTTCGTGCTTCCGAAGGCCAGTTAAGTAAGTTTTTGCACAGAGAGCTACCTATGCTCAGCCTACCCCGTGAGTAATGGAATAGCCGTGAAACTAATTACTACACCACGATGACAAACCGAAGCCCACTCAACTGTCCGCTAACAAAACCGGCACTGTGTGTAATCTCGATAAACATTGATGGGTTCTCCCAGAGAAAATCAGATATTCTCTCGGATCTCTGCCGCAACACAAACTGCGATATCCTTTGCGTTCAAGAGACTCACCGAGATGCATCAAAGAGTCGCCCACAAATAGCTGGACTTAGGTCTATCGACGAGATCCAACATCCGAAACACGGTAACGCAATGTTTGCTGCTCCCGGCGTAAGCATAGTGCTCATTACAGTCGAAACCCAGATCTGCACAGTGACTTCAGTGTACAAACCGCCAGGGACACTTTTCTATTTTGATCCTACGGAGAATTTTAAGAGCCGGCCGGTGACAGTCTTTAACAGCCGAGGCGCCAACGAGGGCTACAGTGACACGGATCCAAGTGGACATGCAGTGAAAGAGTGGACGGAAGCTAAGGATCTGAGTCTAGTCCATGATCCCAAACTACCGGCCTTTTTCAACGGTGGCCCAAAACTCCACCAATACCTACCACGTACTCAGCACAGGCCCATTTTGTGCACGTTACAGCCAATTGTCCGTCCCACCAATGTCCCATTCAGAAGAAAGTTTTGACTTTGCCAAGGCTAACTGGGAACTGTTTGCGTAGTAAGTCGATGGTGACCTGTCCTTGGTGTCGACTTCCCCGAAAAACGTATGTCCACAACCGTGTCAACCGTCTCTCGACGATATATACGATGCAGGACCTCTTACATCCCAGGGCTATACCCGGACTCTGCCAAACTCTTGGAAAAACACGAGTCGCTGTAGAGGAAACCACTCGGAAACTGATGGACAAAACTGAAGGACCAAAGGAAGAAGTTCGCTGCCTCTACTCGAGTGTCGTACGCTCTATGGCGCTGTATGGAGCACCCGTCTGGTCTCAAGACCTGGCGCGTTCTTCCCGCTGTCAGGCTCTACTTAGAAGCCTGCAGCGGTTGATGGCCATACGGATCGTACGGGGCTACCGGACGATTTCTTATGAGGCAGTGACAGTTTTGGCGCGATCAACACCTTTCGACATTCTGGCCGATATGTACGCGATGTTTTATGACTAATTTCGCTCTGTCCAACGGAATGACGAGGTGACAGCGCCTGACATTGAGCTCGGAATGCTACGTTGGAACGCACATCAGCGTGCTCTGCAGGCGTGGCGGGCGCGGCTTGAAACACGAGGTTGTGCTCGCCAACGTGCCGTTGGAGCCGTTCTGCCGAGCTTTGAAGCGTGATTACGGAGGTCAGGCAGCATCACCTACCGTTTGACTCAGGTACTCACCGGGCATGGCTGCTTCGGGGAGTATTTGTGTCGAATCGGGCGGGAGGATACGACACATTGTCACCACTGTGGTACTGATGAAGATTCGGCCCAGCACACGCTGGAGGACTGCCCCGCATGGGAGTCCGAACGACAGGCCCTGGTTGGACAAATCGGAGGAGATTTGTCTCCACCAGCATTGATCGCGGCAATGCTGGTAAGTGACGAGGGGTGGAGGGCTGTGGACTCCTTCTGTGAGACCGTTTTGATCCAGAAGGAGGCCGCCGAGCGGGGTCGTGAGAGAGCCGATCCCGCTCGAAGCCGCCATTCTGGGGTCGCTACAAGTGACCCGAGTCAGGTGATACCCCGCTATAAGCGCTGGTGTAGTATAGGAGGGATGCAGCTTCCGCCTAACACACTATCACATAATGATTAGTGTGAGGCGGCATTGTGTCCCGCCCGGGGTATAATCACCCTGTGACGTGCCTCAAGCATGGGGCATGGCAGGGAGGAGTCCAGAAGCCGCTGATGTGTTCCTGGTGTTCTTCCTTCCTGCCGAGTTATGCGGCGGGGTTTAGTGGGTATACCAAAACATCGGGAGTCCCACACACGCTCTCTATTTTAGAACAGAGGGTACGGTGCATAAATCATTCCAAGCGTTAAAAAAAAAAGGGTCCCAAAACCGAAAGCCTCTATCAACACCTGCCACATTGTTAGTCAACCCTTCACCCTGACCGATATCTGTTCTGTCATAAAAAGCCTTAAAACTGGCAAGTTGGCCCGGCTTAGACCACTGATCGACGTGATGCTGATTCCGGAACAAGCCGGATTTAGATACGTAAAATCTTGTAGCAACTTGAACTTTAAACTTACGCAACACATAGAAGACGGTTTCGAGAAGGAAGTGGTTACTGGTGCTGTATTTGTTAACCTGTGTGCAGTTTCCTTCATATTTTTAGGTTTGCCCAGCCCGTTTGTCCCATTATCAGAGAGCCTACCTGGACATTAGCTACCATGGCTATCATTAAAGTCTTTGAATATAGTCTGAACACAGAACGTGTTTAGGTGGGGCTTCTCGGATGGCTTGAATCTGGAGTGCATATGCCCAGACAATGAAACAACTGATATCTTTATTACAAACTAAACGGTTATACTCACGTGTGAATTTCGGGATAGCCTGACTAGTTTCGGACCTAACGGAGGTCCTTTTTCAAGAGGAGCGTCAATCTTCCGACGGGCTATACCGAAACTAGTCGGGCTATCCTGAAATTCACACGTGAGTATAACCGTTTAGTTTGTAATAATGAACAACTGATATCTACTCGTGTATACCCTTCCAACTGCAAGCAGTAGGACCTAATGAATGCTACTGAAAATGCTGTTCTTGTAGCTAAGTTTTGGGCTGAAACTAGGTTCGTTAGCGACACGAAAAGAAGAAGAATAAATTTTGTTGTTGGCAATCGCGTTACCGTGCGTAGCAAGATTTAAAAAATAAATTTAAAAGTCAAGTCTTAGATAAAGATTCTACGCGGGAAAAATGATAAGAGAGGACGCATGTTGTATATTATTTTCGAATACCAGGGCATTTATCTTGTTTTATGTGCGGGAGTCTTAGACCATCTAACTAATGGACATTACACACATGAACATTCCCCTCTGCCAAGTCAATGGATCTTTCAATCCATTAGGTTTACTAAAAGTATACTTATATAATCGATTGATTTACTATTGGAATCGTTATTACCATCTCCGGACGCATTGCATCCTCTTTCATAATGACGAAGTGTGCTGTAAATGACTGCAAAAACGTTAAACCATTTTGATGTTTATAGAAAGATGCAATCTAATTTTATATTTAAATAATATTTTCCTGTCGACATTAGCTTATTTATTTAAAAATATAATAAAACATATCGATTTTTAAAACTAATCGAATTATTTGTTTTAATAAATTACTTAAATTCATTGTATTAACAACCTTAACACTAAGACGTAATAAACAAAGTAGAATGACACACAATTTTTTTCTTGCACACAACGTTACACCGAGAATAGAATCATAATCAACGACAACATTTTAAGCTATTACATAGCTTTAATCGCAGACTTTGAGCGCGGCGACCGAATCAAGGAATTCCGTAACGAAAAAAAACCTAACACCCGAATTCACACGAGCTTCACCGAGCTCGGCCGAGCGTTCGCTTAACGTGTATCTACGACTGTACGAAGCACGCACGGATCGAGACCAGCTGTATAAATAATATTAATAATATTGAACGAGTATATATTATTATCTATAATATTATAAGATAAACTTGTATGTACAGAAGACAAAAAGTCCAGTGATAAGTCAACTAATTAGTCTAATGATTCATGTTTTTATTAATTAATAAATACAATGTAGAATATATAAAATAAGTTCAATGTCAACTCACAAAATATTTACATGTCAAATTCAAATAACCCGCCCCTGACCGCTCCCGGTCCAAAGGCCCATAATACTAGCAGTACAATATTAGTAATATTATTTATTTATTTATACAGTAGAAATAAATAATTATAATTGCATAAGTTGATAAAAAATGCCATGCAATAGCTTTACCGCGGCAGTCCCCGACACGTTTTATTTTTAATAGTGTGTTGCAAATTATTGTAGTGTAATGCAGTTTTTTATTGTGTGCTGATGAATTGCGAATGTATGTGATTCCCCGCGCACCCATTCACTACTAGCAGAATATTTTTGTATGCGATGGATCGCGTAAGGCAAGTCCATTAGTTAGATGGTTTAAGGCGGTAGTGGTAAAAGGTTTCTTGGATATAAAAGTTGTGTTAACGCGCTAGGTAAAAGACAGTGATAAATATGCAATGAAAGGTGATTTTCATTCTTACCGTGTTAAATCCACTGAAAACCTCAGTTTTACAACTATTATTATACTGGGGTGAGACTTAGACTAGACTTGCCTAGGACGTAGAGTACGGGGACATTTTAGAAAAAGAAAGAAGATTAAAGATTTATGAATTAAGATAATGCTAAAAGGTCTTAATAACCAGGCCATAAAATAATTACAAAAAAAAATCATGCCATAAAGTGTCATGTCAGTCAATCCGTCCGTGTCGAATTCTGAATTCATGAAATTGGCCGGGTGGCGCTGATCGACGGCGTGTTGTGTTAATGTAAGATATAATTAAATGTAAATAACATGTGTTTGTGATTGATTAAATACAAGTTGTTTCTAAAATAATACTATTATTCTGTTAAAATATTGATAATATAGAATTACGTTGGTTGTAGCGATTGGAATAGGACAATCCAAAAGCTGACTTGTTCTTGAAATTTTCATTCGATGATAGGCCCGTAACTTTTTGCAATTACCATTGCGTACAAAGTATTATCAAGAAAACATGGCAAAACGTCAAGCAACTACAGAATTAAATCATGAAAACTGGGATCAAGACGATCCGGCTGACAATGATTCAACGGATGTTAATGAAAGCGGGAGCGGTTTCAAAATCGCATCCAAGAACGTTCTTGAAAAACGCGTTATCAGAACAGCTAAAAGACGTTCGCAAGCTAGTGGTGACGAAGTAAGTTGGAGGCTCTAAAATTTTAGAATTTCTTTGGAATGTTACAATTATTGTTGTTTATGCTTTCTTTATTATTTTTTCATTAATATTGGATTAATTTTATTTAAAAACGGGTACTTATCCAGTTATTTGACACACCACATTCATATAATACATACTAAAATAGCACATGCATTATTCTTCAGTCCATATCTGGCTTTGGAGTCCACATTTATTGACAGCTGGGAGCAAGCATGATTTGACTGTGTTTTTAGCCTTGTTGATAGCTACTGCTGTCTGAACTTCACACCCGTCTATTGTTGGGATAATGCAAATACCTATTATATTTAGAATAATTATGAAAAAATAAATATAATATATTAGCCAAAATGTTTTATAAAATTAAACATTTAGTTTTATAAACCATTATAGGGTATCATGGGGACACGATATGAAACCAAGCCAACTTCACCTATTAGCTGTCGAGGTTCTAGTGCAGTTATCTGCGCAGGTCAGGTAGCAGTCTTTTCCAACGATGCAAAAAAAAACATCAAAGCTGGCTCTGTGTGGTAATCAATGAAGGCTTAGATACTACTGGGGACAATCTTATGATTTTATGGCATATTTTTATATACCTGTGTGTATAGTAACAAACCATTCCTTCTATCTAATAGAACAAATTATTATCGCTGGGACAACTCACATAATGCCAACTGATTCTAAACTAAGCAGAGCTTGTACTATGGTAACCAGATAACTGATAAACATACTTATATACTTCTAAATACATACATATCATAGATAAATAAATAAATATTAATTGAAACTGAACTTATTGGTGTTCTTTTTTATTTTCCAGCCCCAGAAAAGTGTGTTTGGTGGTTTTAGTGGATTCATGAAAACAAAACCGACATCATTTGATTTTTTGTCAAAGCTGACTAATGGAAACAATGATAATGATACCACCAAAGTGGATTCACCTGTAACATCCACTTTATTTTCAAGTGAAAAGCCTGCCACAAGTTCAGGTACTGGCTTATTTTCTCTCCAAACAAGCTCAAGTACACAAAACAAGACTCCATTTGGGTCACCTTCTCTGCTAACTGGCACAAGCTCTTTATTTGGAGTATCTTCTACAAATACTAATACAGGTTCAAATGTTTTTATTACTTCTAAAGCTGATTCTACCGTTGGCGACTCTCCTTTTAAAATTCAGGCAGTAACTAGCTCCACAGACAGTAAAACAGATTTATCAAAATCAACTGCAAAAACCACACTAGCATCTTCAACAAAATTTGATATACCTACTAGCAATGATAATGTTGCTAAGTCTTTATTTTCAAATGCTTCTGGTTTCGCTGCATTAAAAGCACGCATAGTTTCACAAAACAACATGGATATGAAAAGTAAATCTGACTCAAACCCAAATGAAGCTGATGACAAATCCAATGAAAATGAGTCCAAGATGAAATATTACTCCAAATTGAAAGGTCTTAACGAATCTGTATGTGATTGGATAAAAAAACATGTAGAACAAACTCCTCTTTGCATACTTTCCCCAATATTTAAAGACTATGAAAAATATCTTAAAGATATACAGGAAGAATATCAAAGTCATAAGCAAGAAACTAAGAAGGCTGATGATTCTAAGCTTAGTTGTGACAATGATAATTCAAAAGTTGTATCTAATGTGACTAGTACATTTACTGCAGGACCAGCATTATTCAATGTATCTTCAAGTTCTAACTCTGTATTTGCATCTACAAATAAAGCAGCTACAGAGAGTAAACCAGCATCATTCTCTTTTGGAATCAATGCATCTTCAACTAGTACTTCAAGTACAGTCACAACAAGTTCAGCAGGATTTACATTTGGTGTGTCAACTGCATCAAACCAATCAACAACAGGTATAACATCTCCTTTCTCTGGTGTAGCTCCATCACCTTTCACCTTTGCTAATAATACAAGTACTGCAACCAATGGATCCAGCCCTTTTTCTTTTGGTACGGGAAAACCTTTCAGCTTTGCCAATGTCAAACAAAATAGTGAATCAACTACAGAGTCTAACAAAGAAGATGAAGATGACACTCCCCCTAAAGTTGAATACATACCAGTTATTGAGGAGAATAGTGTTTATGAGAAGAAATGCAAGATATTTGTCAAGAAAGAAGGTAATTTTATTGACAAAGGTGTGGGGACACTATACATCAAGAAAATAGAAGAAACAGACAAACATCAATTGTTGGTTAGAGCCAATACTAATTTGGGCACTATTTTACTTAATTTAATATTGGTGTCAGGTATACCTACACAAAGAATGGGTAAAAACAACGTCATGATGGTTTGCATACCTACACCTGATTCAAAGCCACCACCTACACCAATTTTAATCAGAGTGAAGTCATCTGAAGAAGCTGATGAGTTGCTAACAACTTTAGACAAATACAAAACATGAAGTGTGTAAATAATATCTACTTACGCCTATCCTATTGCAATTTGCTATGTAGATGTTGTATATGTTGACTGTGTAGACTATAGGACCTACAAAAATGTTTGGAAATTTGTAAGGTGTGATTGTACTGGTTTTGTAACTCTGATTGATGAGTATAGGACTATCGTGAGTAACCATCAAAGTTAATTTCAATATGGAAACTGAACTATTCTAACTTGTATTGTTACATTTAGAAATACTTAAAACATAAGAAATATGAAAATGCCAGTGTTTTACTAATTGTGTAACTTAATTGCCAATGTCTATTATAAATACATAAATTATTCGCACTTATTCTAAATGTAAACAATGAAGGAGTAATTTGACAGTGCAGAGAGACATGTCAGGACGGCAGCTCGTCACGTTGCTATGCTAAATAGCTATATAATATAGCTATGAAAAAATCTTGATGTGAAATTTATGAGAATGCAGTTGCAAATTGAATGTAGAGAGGTGATATCTAGACTTCTTTTATATGGAAAAGACTTTGATTGGACACTATGTGCTGAGTCTTTTTTAGGTCAAGCTGTTTTAGGCTCAATTAAATCATCCTATGGGAGATCACTGACACTGAGGCCTTTGCCCGAAGGTACACAGAATCGGTTATCATAGTTTAAAATACTAACTATTATGTATTCTTTTAATAAACATAAAATATAATGGGAGACCACTATTGGACATAGGTCACTCCTAATTTATGCTACAACCCACGGTTTCTTACGCTTTCTGCATCCTCATGTCTCTGAACTTTTGTAACTTGGTATGCTTTGAAATACTTAAAACAGAAAGTACCATAAAAATGCTGATGTTATAATATTTGTGTAACTTAATTGCAAACATTGTAAATAGTATTAAATAATCGCCATATTATGGTCACATATTATGAACTAATGACTATACACTGTGAAGCATAACAATGTAACATAAAAGTATGGAGGGAGTTCTCCCTCGTGTCATATATATTTAAACTTTTAAGGGGTAAGCTACACAATGCGGATATTTTAGGGATGGTTGGTCTGCAGGCACCTGATAGGTACGTTTAGCGACGACGTCGACCTCGCCTGCTAGTGGTGCCGAACGCACGCACCAACCTGCTGAAGGAGGCGCCACTGTCACGGGCGCTTCGCGCTCTCCACCATGTGGCAGAGGAGACCGATATATTCTATTGTTCTCTCAGTGAATTCACTAAGGTAGCATTGTATGTAATACGTTATATTACCTAGTACATTAAATGTTATTTTATGTATTTTGATATGCCTATTCTGTCGCATTGGGTTCTGCCCGTCATGATAGATGTACGGTTCCGATAAATAAATTTAATCTATTATGGTCAAGCCTGAATGACATGACATGCCTTTTAAAGAGAATGTATATGGATCTCATACGGAATGGGTAAAGGGCTTATGGGCGGCTTGAAAAATTTCAACAGCAGGTCGCCAGATCGCCACAGCCTGCACCTGTCCATTTCAACACGGCAATGGGCTCAATGGGCTTCGGGGATAAAGGCGTGACAATGTATTTATACACCTGTTGCAGTAGATATCTATATCTAGAAGCTAGTGTTATGGTTATCATAACATTAGCTTATTATTATCTCAATAACCAATATATTATTTTCTTGTTGTGTTGTCATGTTGTCGACCGCAGAATCTGGACGTGTGGCGGTCTCTGACCTGGGATAAGGGATTTGAATGTTGCTCAACGAAAGCCACCTGCTTTGTTTGTATTGGCCAATATTAAAATGTCATATACACCTGCAAAGCATTTGGAACCATGATCTATGACAAAACTTAAATTGACAACTGCAGTCTCGCCAACCTGGTTCACCTCAACCCTGGAATAGAGGCAGTAGTGACGAAAAAAATTAACTGGTACTGCAAACATCTAGTATGTTTCAGAGATCAGATGATCAGAGATCAGCTGTATGCAAGTCTACCACCTTACTGGTAAATAAAAAAACCAGTTTAATTTTAGTAGTTTCTTTCCAAGTAGGATTAAATTTATATCTTGTATGTTTTTGTATGTGTATAAAGTTGTATGAAAAGGATCCAATAAAATAATGATTACATTTAATAATTCATTTTAATTTTATTACTATATTAAATACAACAAGTACTTATATGCATGGCACTGAGCAATATTGCAAGCCCATGTACTTGACAAATTCATAATAAATTATATTCTAGGGTACATAAGTTTCTTGCCTTAAAATATTTTTACATATTTGCCACAAAACATCTATTTAATATTAATCATATGCACCATTGTGACTAATCTGGATTAACTAATAAAACACTATGTATGAGCTTCATAACCACTAGATGTCATTTGACCTAATCCCATTTGAATCCTATGCATATGAATCTCAATATTATGAAACAGTTTTTGGTATTGTGGTTCTAATTTCATTTTTATTTGTTCCATTGTGCCTTGCAATACAGTTAACTCATAGGCATTTTGATCAGAATCAGACAAGCTCTTTACCTGTAGCATAAGTGCAACAAAATCTGTAATGAGATCAATTAAACAAGCATCTTTCAAAGACCCATTATTCTTTTCTACCAGCAAAGATGCTTTCTCACGGCATATTTCTCTTAAATGTGAAGGCACCAACATTGCAGCCAAACTTGGTTCTGGTGCTATTTGTTGACAGAATTGTTGCACCTCATTTATATAATACTGTAAATCAATATTCATTCGTTCTAAATCAATCACAACAGCAGCATACTTTCTTTCAAAATCCTCTGGCATTTTTTGACCAAATGATTTCCGTTTCTCAGCTTCGCAATTATACTCTTTTAACAAATTAATTTTGTCTCTTTTGGCATTTAATATTCTTCTTAATTTGACAATAATTTCCAGAAGAGCAAATGGATAACTGCCTATAGCATCGACATGTTTAGCTATATCTGAACAACCAATAAGAGGATCACTTGAAGCATTATTATTTGTAGGTTCATACATGCTAAATATATCTTGAAGAGCATAGCACAGCTTGGGCCTAAACTTCTTTGCTATACTAGATAGGCAAATAGTGTCTGGAGGTTCATTAGATAGTACTTCATAATCTGGTACAGAATGTGTGCCCAATTTAGGTCGCTCAAATGTTATTCTATATGTACTATTAGAAGTATCAACTGCATCTATACACCCTGTAAATAAGCCATCTTGTGGTTTGCGTAATCTAGCGGTTACTTTAGTACCCACTACCAACTGCATTGGTATTTCGTTTGGTAGGTCTTTAACACTTATATCAGCAGCTTTTCTTTGCTGTATATATCTTATAAGTTTACGTTTTCTCTCAAGTTCTTTTCTCTCTTCGTCAAAAAATGCCTGAGAACATCTTCTAGGCTTACCCATCATTCTTCTTATTTTAGACCATTGCACTTGAGTAAGCTTACGATTTGTAAGTTGAGGAAATGATTCTCTTAAACATATTATAAAATCATTCTCTCCATCAAACAATACTTTGTCTATGTTGCTATAGAAGTATTCAAAACATACCCATTTATGAGCTTTGGGCAATTTCAGTAAATTTCTCAGTCTCATACCTATCCTTTGACCAGATTTAACATCTGGTGATTGAGGCCCAAGAGGTTCAGATTTCTCATCATATTTATCACTTGGCTTTTCAACTTTCAATGGTGATTTTTGCTTTTTAGCACTTGGTTGTTTGATAGGAGTTTTAACGATAATCTTGGAATTTCGTTTTGGCGATTGACGCGGAGGTGAAGTGTTAACAAAATCGTCAACAAATATAAATCTATTCTTCTTCCTAATTCGTGCTGGCATACCTCGCGCATTTAATTTCTGAACAGGTTCGCTAGGTGCAGGTTTTGGCGGCAATTTAGTACCAACTCTGTGAAGGCCAAGCGCTGCGGGTCCAAATGCTGGCGGCTCTTCCTCCTCTTCGGGAAAATCCATGTCCATTGGTTCTTCTTTGACGCGATATTGTGATCTGGGTGAATAATCTCCATCTCGATCTCCTGAAAGACATAAGATAGCAAAGCTATTAGATAGTAACAGAGAAATTTAACGCGTCTATGAATAATCTCAATCGTAGTACAAGATCAAAGCAGGTACAGAACTACTTAATTTTTTTAAATTCGACATTGCGATCAAGTGACACTTCGGACGAAAATTTGAAAATTTTCAAATTTTGAATCTAGCGAACCACATTTACAATCGTATCAATCGCGAAGGACAAGAAAAACTTGCACGATGAATTGCTGGTATGTAAATTAATAATGCGCAATTAATGTATTACCAAATTTAGAAAAAACTAAATGTTATGAATTTCCAATATATAAACAAAACTTACTTTCTGATTTATCCGCCATGTTGATATAAATTGATTTGATATTTTGAAGATGAGAGCGCCAAGATCAAAATGTTCGAATATTCACTGTTATCACCAAAGAGAATAAATTCTATAGACTTGACTGACCTCTAGGTTTTCGCCATCTTGACATTCACAGGTTCACGACCCAGTGCGTATTTAGATAATTTAGAGCTGATATTTTGATGTTGTGTTTTTATGTGCCTACTTTTTGATAGGAACTTTAACATATTAAATAATTAAATTTATAAGGCGTGATAGATTAACAAATATTTTTATTATAATAAAAAAAATATAAAAAACTGTTCTTAGGAACCTACTTAGGACCATGGAATTAGTAAGTACTACGTAGTACTTAATAATTGGATGCCTAGGACAGTGATCCGTATTCAATATTTTTTTTAGTTTAGTACCTAGGTCGTGCACTGACGCTTTTAAAGCGCTTTTACAATATATAATAATAAAATCCTAAATTTGCGCGGGAACTTCTCAAATGGCAGACCGGTGTGCCTGTGTTACCTTTGTACTCTGATACACAAACATTTTTTTTTAATATCTTCTTGGGTATCCTTGACTTGAAGTACTTGTCGTAGTCAAGTAATCATCAAAGTCATCTAAAGTATTCTCTAATTTCTTCCAAACTCTACCTGCATTTGGAGCCTAGGGTCCACTTTTATTTTACCACTATAATTTGGCTTTTAATTTTCGGTGACTGAAACTCCGTAAGGGCGCCTGCGTCGTTGCCGCGTCCGTTAGCCAGCAGATGAGGTCGCTTGGATCTAGGAGACGTTGGTGGTGACCCTTACTTTGTTTTCAAGTCTTAAGCCGATAAAATTAATCATCTTCATTCATAAGAGGTGCGACAGTAATGGAGCGACATTGTTAGAATTGACAAAGCTCCAAAAACAACGGAATAAAAAAAGAGGTACAGTCATGTAAATAGCAGCATATTCATATACGGTTAAGTCAAAATTCTACTCCAGTAAAACAGTGGAAATTTTACTTGAAGTATCTGTGAAGTTTGGAAGGTAACAAGAAAACCCGCGTTTTACTTCGTAACATGACTTTTCTACACTTGTACATGTTGTCGAATTTTTTTTTAGTTTACGATGTCGCGTATCTCCCGTCATCAGGGATTTTAATATCAATAATCATTGCTCACCGCTCCGATCAAACTATGACCACAAGTTGGTAACATAAAATTGGCTCAGCTGCGTACTTGTTACCTTTTGTGTGTAAATACCAAATTAATTGAGATACTTTTACCATTTGGCGGGTTGCAAATAACATGGTAATGCCTGTGTAGTCTATCAGTTATCAGTGTTACGATGATTATGATTTATGCATGATTAATGTTTTATGCAACACTTAATTTTGTTTGTGTCGATTTTAATGCTACAGATACTCTAAGTGTAGTCTATCGGGTAAGTTATCGTCCAAATGATTACGATGATTATAATTCTTGCAAGATTTATATTTGATGCATCACTTAATTTTGTTTCTATCGATTTCAGGCTGATGAGGTTACTAGTAATTACTAATGAAATCATGAGTACTGACATTTCTTTAACAAACATAGGGAAACCAATTGAACTTACAGTGTGTTTGTCAAATTCTTCGAGATTTACTTACACTGATACAAGTGTTATAGACGTTTTATCTGGTTCAAGTGTTCATTTATGGTGTCATTATTGGTGGGTAAGAATGATCTCTACATATTTTAAAACAAAGCCCTCCGCCGCGTCTGTCTCTTAGCGATAAACTCAAAACTAAAGCACCGATCTTTATGTTGTTTTCACCAATAGATAGAGTTTTTGGGGAAGGTTTTAGCATATAGTTTAAGTTCTTTGGCTGATATTTCATAGAGTGCACCCGACATTAGCACATTAAATGTGCACGCGTAGCACATGCATAGCAAAAGCATAGCTGCCAATGCAAGATACTTCTAAACACGCGCATGGTTTGCGTGGTCTGTTCAATACTATCTAATGCAACTAATAGACTAAATGGACAAAACTAAATGGACTAGTAGTGCGGGTACCGATGTGAGTTAGCGTATAGCGAGCACCGCGCAGGTAATGTGAAAATAAACTCACGCGTTGAAAGTCCGTGGTCAGCACATTAGTACATCACACTATAAAATTCATGTGTACAGTTCGCGAGTCTTTCGTAGAAGAACTCGGCGCTACAGGAATAGTGCTATACGGGCCTTCGGTTTCATGACTCTTAAGCCAGGATTCATGTATGTCGTGGGATTTTACTAGTCCAGAAGTAAGGATTTTTATAGGTCTCTACAACATTATTTCAGCAGGGTGGGTGCTCGAAGTGTAGCCATCGGTGGTGGGTTATTCACCTCCACTGTCACAAAAAACAAAAAACCAAGCATCTCCTCCAACAGCTCCTGCTAGAGACTCCGAGTTAAGATCTCCTCGAACAGCTCCTGCTAGAGACTCCGAGTTAACTATAACTTGGAGTCCTCTGGGAGTATTTTGCCATTTCCATAAGCAATCACTATCATAGATCTCACTAAAAAGTGTCTAGTAGGTTATCTTTTTGGCCCATTTTATTATCTATCCCTTCTATTCCCTTATATTGCATAGAACATGGAAAACTGATAATTAATAGGCACAAAACCAACTTCTTTCTATTTTTTTCAGTAACGAAAATGAAGATTACAGTCCGAAATTATGGTTTTATGGACCAAGAGAAACGATAAAATTAAATCAAACAGTACACGAAATTGAAACAAGTGATGATATTTCTGATAAAAATATATCTATTACCTTATCACATACATTGAATTTATATAATTTTCAACCTAATAATTCAGGGATTTATACATGTAAAAGTAATGAAAATAAAAATGAAAACATTTTTACATATGTGCTGGATGGTAAGTAAAGCTATTACATAAATATATGGAAATCTTTACAATGATTTTGCAGTAACGTTTAATTATAGATATTACGTTTTTTTATTTAAATTAGGGGTCATCTATGTAGGAGTAAACCCAAAATCCGGAACGCTGAGCCAATGGCAAGAATACAAGTATATATACATCAATCCTATAAATAAGAAATTCAAGTTTTCAGAAGAGGAACCATACAAAACATTTAGACGACATTATGACCTTGTTCTTAGTGTTTACACAGTTTGGGATAACTGGAGCGAATGTAGTGAAATAGATGGTCGCCAAAAGGCCAAAAGAAAGAGGCTTGGAAGATGTCGTGTATGTCTTGTCAATAGAAATGCAATAGTAAGTAATACTTTTCAAGAAGTCTACCAAAAAATGAAAATGACTTCCAATGTGATCACCAGGACCAGTGTTCTACATTGTAACTAGGAAACTTCAGGTGTGACGTAGACACCTGAGCTCATATCCTGTCGCAATTGAATTTTTGCCCGAAAATTAGAATTATTTTTACTTATTATAGTTATATTACATATAGTTAAGGTTAAGTTATATTATAGTTAAGGTTTCTTTAAATAAATAAATTCTATTAATATAGGCCTTAATCTTGTATACATATTCAACATTGATAATTTGATAAGTTCACTGTATAACACAAAGCAAAATTGGCTTTTACCACGTAAACTGGTCTAACGATATGGTCGTTGGAATCGGGAGGTTAAAAGTTACACTTGAATTACAAAAATATATAAAAGTCAATCTTTATTATAAGAGAAAATTATATATTTACAAACTTATAAAATTATGTAATTGAAATCATTGCGATGCGGAAACCTATCAGAGCTTTTACGACAACTTAGTGCGTGATGGCCGCACTCATTTATTCTGAAACCGCAGGTGGAGAGCCAAAGCACTCGCACAGCGCACAGCCTGACCAAAGTGGACTCTGATGCAACCTCCACCAACTGCATCTCGACGCTTTCAATAATACCATCGTCTTTTCTGTATACTTGTATATTAGATACAAACGTATATAATCACATATTTTTCACCAAAGTATTACGTATATTATATAATTTCTCTGTCCCCACTTCACCAGTTGTGTTTGGTCCCATGTAATTGGCGATGATTGTTGCCCATGCTTGTTTTAAAAGAAATATCATAAAAAAATTATCCTGACTGCCTATCAATGATCAAAGCAGAGCTCTAACAGAATATGGATAATTGGCTCAAAAACCCATACCATAATTATAGCACTAAGAGAGGCTTATGGTTTCAAAAGTTTTCACGAGCTAAATCACAGTGCACAGTTTACTTATAATTTACTTTTTTAGATATCTATATCCTAACGCTTAGAAAAGTCTTATAAAACGGCTCAGACTGTCCATCTGTAAGCATCTATTTGGAAACACAGGAACAATAAGATATCAAGAGAAATGGTTTGCGGCATTTGATTCAAGACACCATGAATACATGCATAGACAATTTTGAAGATTCTGCCACTTCCGGTTTTGAAACTGATTTAGATAGATTTATTTTAGATTTAGAAGTCGTCTGATTCCTTCAAACAATAGTAAAGGGCGCGTTACTTGTTTAAGGAGGCGGTATTCCATCATATGTGCACATTTTTTATTGTACGTACGTACAAGTTAATAGCCGTCCAATTTTTTTTTCAGAAATCTAAAGTAAATAATGCTACCAGTTTAATTACGTATTTAAGTGATGGACATGATATCTCCTGTCGTTCAATACATCTTAACAAAACGATTCCTCAAATAAGCAGTATTATTAGAAATATCCCGGAATATGAGGCAGAGGAACCGTGCTCGATTTCTCAAAAGTCAGGTCATTATTAATTTTACAAACATGTTTATTCTCACTTTTATTGCGTGTGTGTGGGGTAACCTAGAGAAGCCAAGGATGTAAGAGAAAGAGAATGTGTGCAGAAGTCCGAAAGGCGTTGTCTGATAAGAAGAAAGCGTGGTTGGACTGGTTGACTACAAAAGTCAATCAAAGAATGCAGAAGGCAACGGATGTGGACCTAAAAATGGCAAAAGAGGAGTACAGTAAAAGCGTGTTGTAAAAGAGGTCATGAAACGAAAGAAAGAGAATGACAGAGATGAATTTGATAAAAGGTTATCTGATGACTTCAAACAGAATATGAAATTCTTTTGGAAGTCCATAAGAACAGTAAGGGGTCAACAGACGACATCGCATCTCAACCATATCAGAAACCATGATGTTAGTCTTGTGAAAGGAGAAGAATGTGTGTCAAAAAGATGGAAGCAATATTTTAAAAGCTTGTTTGAAAAAGAAGATATGCAAGTACAGACTAGTTTCTGGGAAATGAATGAAATTGGTAAGGAAGAAGTCATAAGTATGGAAGAAATAGTGGAAGCATTGAATAGCATGAAAGTGGGAAAAGCTGCGGGATTTGATAGGATCTCTGTCGAGATGCCGAAAGCGGGACAAGGCGAGGTTGCTTGCCAGCTGTACTGCGTTTTCAACCTTTGTTGGAGGAATGGCAGCGTACCAACAGATTGGTGTAAGGCTGTCATCGTGTCGTTTTATAAGGGAAAAGGGTTGCAGCAAGAGTGCAAAAACTACCGCGGCATAAGCTTGCTCAGCATCGTCGGAAAATTGTTTGCAAAAATCTTGATAAAAAGAGTGATGAATGAAACTGAAGGAAAAATGTGGGATGTACAAGCAGGATTTATGAAAGGAAGAGGATGTACGGAAAGGTCAAAAGTACTCGGATACCCAGACGTGCGTGTATGAAGCGATTGATGAATCTCGACGAAGCGAAAGAAGTATGCATGGATCGCGAAGCCTGGCGATCTGTCCTCTCTGACTACCCCGTCAGGGATACAGCGTGAAGATAGTTAGTTAGTTAGTTAGATTATTTTGATAGGTGGATACCTAAATTGTAACCAGAACGTAGTGTACTGCTCTGCAAAAGTTCCCATATCTGACTGAATGTGGGTATTGAAACTATTTTGGCTCTTTTGCTGTAAGGCCTTATAAACTTGATCTTTAAACAACAGATTATAATGATGATATGAATGAAACGAAATTATTTTGAATTTTGTTTTGTTGGATTAGAGCCGACATGTCGATTTTTCATATGAATTCTAAAACTGCTTATGCAATGCTTCCGAATTACAGTGTTAAAGCTTAAATGACCGGATCTACCTCTATATGTAGGATAGGTGAAATTCTTTTGGGTATAGTTGTACTACCCCAAGTTTCGAAGAAGCAATAAACATACATATATACATACATATTATCACGCCTGTTTCCCATCGGGGTAGGCAGGACTATGGTTTATCACTTGCTACGATCCTGACATACCACTTTCGCTTCTTCTACTTTCATAAGTGTTTTCGTACACGCTCGCCGGTTAAGGGTACTCTTGACCTGGCCTTTTTCCAAAAGGTCTTCGATTTGATTGACATACGTACGCCGAGGTCTACCCCTACCAGTTTGCCCATTCACTCTCACCACATAAATCTGCTTCGTCAGTCTACTTTCATACATCCTCTCCAAGTGTCCGAACCATCTAAGCATCCCTTTTTCTATCTTAGTCACTACATCTTCTGTCATACCGCAATATTCCCTTATCGCGCTTATCCTTTCTTTATCCATCAACTTCACTCTAGCTATACTTCGCAGACTTCTCATTTCCACTGCATTTATTTTACTTTTATGCGATTTCTGCCATACCCAACTTTCACTGCCATACATAAGTGTGGGGACCAGCACACCTCTATGTACAGCCAGGCGTGTCTTCTTCGAGACGTTCTGATTGCTCATAAAGGCGTACATGGCTCCATTCACTTTATTTCCTGCCAATACTCTTTGCTGAATGTCATATCCGAGTACTTTTGACCTTTCCGTTTTTGAGCAATCTGCTCACGTGGTCTTCATATGTAAGTCTCGGCCTACCCTGACCTCTTCTACTCTCTGCTTTCGCACAATATATATTCTTCGTCAATCGTTCCACACTCATTCGTTGGACGTGTCCAAACCAACGGAGCACGCCCTTTTCCAGCTTAACGCTGACACTTTCATTCAAACCTGCCATATTGCGTATCACTTCGTTACGTATTCGGTCGGCCAAGGTAACGTAGCACAATTTTCGAAGTGATCGCATCTCCACAGCATTCAATTTACTTTCATGCATCTGCTGACATACCCAGGTTTCGCTACCGTAAAGCAAAGTTGGCACTGGCACTGCGTTATGAATCGCCAGTCGTGCTTCTTTTACGATGCTTTGTCGCTTTACTAATTGGGACAAAGCACCGTTAACTTTGTTTCCGGCAGTTACTCGCCGTTCTACATCCGAATCACATCTTCCATCCGCGCTAAACATGCTCCCTAAATACACAATTTCATTCACTTGCTCTAGACGTTCCTGGTTTACCCTAATCTCGCATTTAGTTCTTACGTCATCTCTTTCAAATACTAGAACCTTAGTCTTACTTGCATTCAAGCGAAGACCCTTACTTTCACACAAATAATACAAATAATCATTACTGCTTACTTACTTTTTGATAGATCGTAAGACTGATACGAACAAAGATAAACATAAAACTATACAGCAAGTTATGGAAGATAGTCACGTGACACTTACATGTTCTGAAGCAATACCAAATTCTGATTTGAAATGGTTTAAAGACAAAAAGTTATTGAAATCTCTATATGGGTAAACGTTGGACCAAATTATTAAAAATCTTGAAATGGTTATTCCGCATTGACACATACTTATTTAATATTCATTGTGATTTCTAGAAATATATTTAACAGAAGAGAAGATGAACCCCATATATCTATAGATGCATCGAAGTCTTTGCACATATTGCACATTAGCAAAAATGAGGAAGGTAACTACACATGTTCTGTAAATGGCAAAAAAGTAAAACAATTCGAAGTTAAAGTGGTTTCAAAGGCGAAAATTTTGAATCAAGGTAAATATGTATTTGTCACTAAAGACACAATCACTAAATAGACACCATTGTACCTATAGTTTAGATAAGCATATAATGTTAAATTAAACATAAATGTTAAAGCCCAGCTCCATTCCAGCGACATGATACAGAGAAATAATAAATGCCTGCTAAAACATTATGGAATGCCTGCTAAGCTAAAAGTCAAAAAAGTAAATTTTGAACGATAAGATCTGAAACACACCTCCAATAACAATCCCCCTAAGATAATAATCATGATAAAAAGAAGATCAAAGTTGGGTCAGTCTAGGCTCAAAAATGTCTTTTAGGAATTTATTGGGCGTAAGCTTTGATTCTACTGCTACGATCCGTTGAGAAGAAGGCTGAATACAGCGGGGTTTAGTGGACAGGGCGGCCCTCAAAAGGCCGGGAGACCCACACCCCGTTTCTGCTGTTCCTGCAGCAGCAATGATGGCGTGTAAACTTTGTGATAGTGATTCCACTCCCGTTCATAATTCTTTTTTTTATAATTTAATTGATTATTATTCCTAATTTACAACCAATAAAGCAATATGACGTTTCTTGTGCATAATTACGAACGTTAATAATACAAATTAGTGTTTTAATTAATAATTATTTATATTTTCGTAAAACTACATAATTACAAAGGTAGAATATAAAATATAAACTTCATTGCACACCAATATAAACCATTCAGGTAAAAAGATGTCAATTTTATAAATTTACTGAAGGACGAGCTTATCACTAAAAGCTGTATCTTACAGGCAATGAGCTACTCTAGCAGGTATTATGACCTATTAGGGTTCAATCATCGTGGAGTAAGTGTCAGACAAAGATCTGTTTGAACTGATTTTATAAGCTCTGGTTTCAACTTTAATTTAACTACTATTATTTTTAATACTTTAGCAGTGATTTTTAAACATATTTTGAGGGATATCTTTAGCGCAAGACAAGACAACATTTTTCAAGTGCAGAATTCGTCAAGGGTTTTCTAATTACCTGCAAGAGCAAAAAAAATCTAATTGTTTTGGTGATAAGAAGCACCAAAAAGCTTTTTATGCAATAGAAATGGAATATTTAAAAAAACTGCATGTTTTATGCATCATTTCGTTACTATAATCAGAGATAACAATCACCTAATTTTTTTGGTTTTTATTTGTTGAGAGGATTCGTGTTTTCTATTTGTTACTGTTTTTGTGGAATACATCATAATAATGTCCATTATTGCAGAATTTATTCGATATTCGATATATTTGGGATTTGTATTATCTTTAACTATGACATGCTACTGTGCTGGGGTATGCGTTGCTTGGCATCGAAGAGCATCCTTTGCAGACCCTTTAAATCTTTATAGTAAAAAGAAAAGCAGTAAAGATGAACGTGAGAGACTTTTGAGTTGAGTTGTTTTTTTTTTAATACATTCGTAGCTAATAAATAAATAATACGTAATTATTTTATTTTTCTTTAAATCTAATTCTAGTATTTTGAATTATTCAAATTGAATGGAATCACTAGTTCTATTAAGTAACCAAAAGTAAAATTTGCAAAATTTTGAATATCTTTGCAAAATTTTGAATGCAGATTTGTACGACCGAGCGTGGCTCCAAGCGTCGTTAACAATAAGCTGGGGCTTCGGTGTTGGAGCCTCGGTGTTAAAAAAATTTCATTTGTGAGTTTACCAGCATTTTTGTCTTCAATACATGGCACCGATGAATTGACCAGGAAAATTTTAATTCCTACACTGGTAAATTCTGAAGTACCTGACAAGAAGCCATAAATGCTTGGAAACTTTCTTCCGTCGTCCAACATAGGTACTGTGTTGGGCAACGGAAGACTCAACCCACCGTTTGCAGGCCGCCACCCAGGACTGTCAGTGACTTGTTGTTGTTGTGTCCTGCGTGGCGGACTGCCGTGTAGCAAGCAGGAATTTGAACTTGAAAGCAGGACTGCAGTCCGCCGTTTTGTTCACAAGGGACAACACTGGATTAAGGGACCAAAAATTCCCAAATTATAGCAACAAACAGTTAAGAAATACGGCACTGCAAGAAGTGTTTTTTCCACCCCCTTTTTAGGATTCCGTACCTCACGAAACCTTAAATGATCACTTTCATGTCCGTCTGTCTGTCAGTGTATCATGAACGATTTTCTCAGGAACGGGGGGATCGAGCAAGTTGAAATTTATGCCAGATACTGAGGTCTATAGTCTCTATTAGGTATATAAAAATCAAGGTCCTGAGTAAACATGGTAAAGAGATATGGGCAAATTTAGATGATCGCAAAAACTTGTAAGTACCAGAATTCACCTTAATTTTCAATAATGTATTTTTCAGAATTAACTTATTACTTGTACTACAAGACCTTGCTTTTAACTAAAATTGACACTTCTAGGTCAACCGGAAGTACCCCTATTGGTTTTGGGTGGAAAACCTATATGGTAGTTACCGTTGAACTAAAATCACGAAATTTGACGATGAGCTAGGTCTTACAGCACAAATAAAGAAAAAGTTTAAAGAATAGAAAAGGATAAATTAAGGTAAATTCTGGTATATTATATAATATACTAGCTGACCCGCCCGGCTTCGCCCGTGACATACTTCGAACCCCTTGGCACCAACGAACAAAACGAACACCACAACACGAACAAAACTGCAAAGCCTACAACACTTGGCGAGTGTAGCAACCACTGGGTGCATGAGAACTACCCCATCAGCCGCACTCGAGTATCTGCTGAACTTGAGACCACTAGATCTGGTCATACAAGAAGAAGCAAAAGCAGCTGCACTAAGACTAAGATCAAACGGCCTATGGAGACAAAACATAGAAACAACACATACCAAATTCCTAAAGGAGATTCTCGAGAAATACCCGCTTCTTGAGGCCCCCATGGACAAAACCTCGGGGTACTACGTCTTTGACCGAAGATATAATATCCAACTTATCGCTGAAACTATAGACAGCTCTGGCATCGATGAAGTTAGGATATACACAGACGGCTCCAAAACCAAACACGGAACTGGAGCTGGCGTCTTCTCGGACGACTTAAACATTAAAATATCAACCACTTTAGACAAACGAAACACAATCTTCCAGGCAGAATGTGTAGGTCTAATTAAGGCAGCACAAGCGGTTGCAGCTAGAGACTTACGTGGTTTTAATATTAAAATCATCTCGGACAGCGCATCTCTACTACAAGCATTACAAAATAATAAAATTTCATCGGTCCTTATATTGGAATGTCACAACAAACTCCAACACATTGCGGATAAGAACAAAGTAACCCTGCAATGGATAAAAGGACACAGTAACTCAATGGGAAATGACGCAGCAGATGAACTGGCCAAAAGGGGATCAGAAGAAACAGTATATGGACCGGAACCATTACTACCCCTACCCCAGGCACAGATAAAGACATGGCTGCGCACAAACACTGAAGAAGCACATAAGACCGCATGGATAACCCTCGAAGGTTGTAGGCAAACTAAGATGGCGATTCCGGAGATATCTAAAAGATTTACCCGCAACCTCATTAGGCTAAATAGGGAAAGCATAGGCAAGATTGTAGGAATCTTAACAGGCCACTGTCCCCTTAACAAACACTTTTTCACCATAGGTGTAACAGACAGCCCCCTGTGCAGAGGATGCATGGAGGCAGAAGAAACGCCACACCACGTGCTCATGGAGTGCAGGAGCGTGGCAGATGACCGGGCGCGCATCCTACAGTCGCCGCAAACACTCCCGGACGCATGCCTGGGCCTTAAAAGGCTGCTGACCTTCTGGGACTGCCTTGGATGGTTGGAGTGAATGGATGAAGAATCCACGCACAATGGCCCAATCAAGTGGCTAAGTGCGGAAACGGCCCAGTAAAAACAAACAACAAACAAACAAACCCCTTGGCACCCATTTAATCCCGTCGTTTATTAATTTTACGATAATGTATAAATATAACTTGATTACTTCTCCGCTCTCAAGTACTACGCCCGCGCCCACACGGCCCGGTCGAATTTTTGTACGCGAAATTAATTTCTATGCGCATTTTTTTGATATTGCCATATCGCATAAGATATTCATTTAATTTGCAAAGTGTAAAGGGACAAAATAATCTTCATAAAATGCTGAAACCAACTAACATTAAACATGATAAGGATTAATAATGTATTAGTGTAAATAGCCTTTAAATTTCCGCTTTATTATTGCTGTTTTTTAAAGTAATAGGAGTTAAAGTATGAAATTGCCGTTTTATTGTAATAGGTTTTTTGAATTGACATAGAATCTTCATGGTTTGAAGTTATCGAATGAAACTTTTTTCACATGGTTTCAATGATGTTCTTTTTTTTTTAAAAGTGGAACATTGGAATACCGACTTTCAATTAAATAAAATAATAAAAATAAATATCCATCACGCCTTATCCCCGAAGGGGTAGCAGAGGCATATTATATGCCCACTTTTCACCGTGTGGATTCCTGTCCCACGTAATAGGTGGTGAGCCCATTGCCGTGTAACTTGTGCGACTTTCAATTGTTTTTGTTATTCAACTTAGACAAGAAAGATGGATACTGCGAAAATCTTTCGTGATGGAAACTTCGACTTGAAGAACGAGCCACGAGGAAGACCACCCACACAGGTGAATAACGATGAATTAAGAGAGATGGTGGAAGCCGATCCTAGTCAAACTACCCAGGAATTAGCGGCATGGTTTAACGTTACCTTACCCACAACACTGACTCATTTGCGTCAAATCAATAAAATACAAAAATACGAAAAATGGGTGCCTCATGATTTGACTGATCTGCAGAAAGAAACGCGTGTTGTAACTTGTGTTGCCTTGTTGAATCGGTACAGAAATGAAGGAATATTGGATCGAATTGTGACATGTGATGAAAAGTGGATTCTTTATGATAACCGTAAAAGAAAAATGCAATGGCTGACCCCAGGTCAAACGCCACAACAGTGTTTTAAAGCAAAACTTACCAATAAAAAGGTAATGGTAACTGTTTGGTGGTCTCAGCATGGTAATATTCACTATAGTTTTCTTCAATCTGGTCTTATTCACTATAGTTGGCTATTGCATAGCTTCTATCACGGGCCTTGAGCGTGGAGACCGAATCCAGAAATTCCGTAACGAAAATAACCTAACACACCCCACTCCGCCCAGCACAGCGGTGATACTTTTTAGTTTGTTTTTTTTTAGGGTCGAAAATACTTGGTAAAAATGGTAATATATTTCCACTTATCTTGGCTGGCGATTTCAACATCAACTTTGCTGATAAAAAATCAGAGCGGTTGACAACTTTTCTTTCGAAAATATTGAATTTGAAAATGAATAATGATCCACAAGAATCCACAAAAAAATATGGGACCACCATTGATGCGGTATTTTCCAGATATTTAGAAGATACCAAGTCTCAAACGTGCGAGCTTCGTGCATTCGTACCATATACATACACGTTAAGCGAACGCTCGGCCGAGCTCGGTGAAGCTCGTGTGAGTTCGGGTGTTAGGTTTTTTCGTTACGGAATTTCTTGATTCGGTCGCCGCGCACTAAGCCCGCGATAAAAGCAATGCAATAGCTTAATATTTTGAACAATATTAACTTCTCATTTATTTAATAAAAGAAAAAAAAAATGTTTTCTTATTGGTCACCACGCTCAAAAAGTGTAACTTGAATTAATATCAAAGAAAAACAAAGGAAAAAAATACTGCATAAATAAAATAAATAAATAATAATAATTACATAAGTTGATAAAAAATGCTATGCAATAGCTTTACCGCGGCAGCCTCCGACTGCCACACGTCTTTTTTTAAGTATTAAAATGGATATAGTACGGTATCCTTAAGAGATAGACATATACCGTCGCGGACTTTTTTGTAGACCTATATTAGATACACAATTCCACCATACATTATTTTGTTATATCTCAAAGGGTTTAGGCAGCGTTTTCGTTAAAAGCTCCCAGACGGCTCATTTTTTCCGACCCCGCCAACATATATCGTTATAATTAAGTTAATGTAAACAAAAACTTAACAAAATATACATAAAAACTTCTATAACAATCACTCTATCTAGTTAAAAAAACTGCATCGAAATTCGTTGCGTACTTACCTAATTTTAAAGATCTAAGCATACATAGGGACAGACAGCGAAATACGACTTTGTTTTATAATAGTAGTGAAGTGATGATGATATATATAGTTATACTAGGTATGTATTTATAATACATACCTAGTATACCCCAATTAACATAGACCTCTAAGTTGTGTAGGCGCTCATACAAGTTGGAGGTTTATTGCCAACTGCCTCAAACAAGCTACTAATTTTATTATAGCGGCATAATAGGTAAGTATGGAACACTCGGCGTACAAATTCGACTCGCATTTGACCGGTTTATATATTTTTGTCAAATAATAATAAATATAGCAGAATTGCTATTTTATTTTGTTTTTGAAATAGCACGCAACATAATTGAAAGAGTACCGAACTACCGACACCAGAGATGAAATAAAATGTGTGTGTAGCAGAGTACACAGGTAACAAGTGAACCTTATTTAAGACATTTTACAGCTATAAATTGTATCTCATATGTTGATAGAAGTCTCACTTAATGATAAAGAAGTTTCACTTCAAAACAATATGACGCGTAACCGAATAATATGACGATTTTTTTACAGCTATAAAATTTCTCTCAACGTCGATACGGACGGCTATGCAGTGTAATGTGTCAATGTGTGAGCGATATCCTGCTTCGTAGTCCTTCACGGCGGACTGCCATGCATGTCATGGCAATGGGTCCTTTTAGTATATTTTCAAATGCTTGAACAAAAAAATATTAATAAATTTTGGTTATTGAACTAATTGATAATGCAAGGAGTCATTGAAGTAATTGATAATGCAAGTTACTAAAGAATAATTATTATTATTTAAAGGATAATATAATGACACTATTAGCCGCCGTTAAATCTCGTTTGAAAGTCACCGCAGGCAACCATATATTATGCAGTCAACCGAATAGAACAGCCCAAGCACTGACCTCAAATCAGTCGGGGTCAGTGCCAGTAAGCCACAGACTACAAACTAACATTGTGTCAATCTCTGACAGTTTGTATTGTACCATAAAGTAACTCGTACACGTACGGGAGTGTGAATGAAGTTTCTCTGTTTCTTTGAAATGAAAAGTTTTAAAAGTTAATTTCAAAATATTTTTTTATTATCAGCTGATAATTCAAAAGTTGTTCAAGATGCAACACAGCATTATACTTTTGTGTACATTATCTGTTTTTCTTATGATCCAAGAGGTTCAAAGTAAGTTTTAACAAATTCTTTTTCGACTTTATTTATAATTATTATCAAGGTGAAGTGAGAGTAACTTTGTGTATGCATGCAATATGTAGATATTAATTTGCATATTGTGTATTATTATATGTTCTTTTAGATAGAGCTATCAAAAAATTCTGCTGAAATACTTATGTGGTGCTTCGTAATTTTTTTATGTATTTTAAAATTGTGTAAGATTTTTTTTTCTGGGTGATATAATCTGTTTTAATAACTTTCAGGTTTAAATAAGCGCTGTATAAGGTGTAGATCCCGGGGAGACAATGGGACTTGCAAAGACCCTTTTCCATTTAATGTTACGGAAGCAGATGCTGAGGTAGGGCTCCATATTGTGGCTTGCCCTTCTGGATGGTGCGGCAAATTAATTGAAGGCACTGTGGGAGCGTTCCGACAGGACGGTAGGTTTCTACATAATGTTTTTTCTTATTGTAGTACATCTATACTTACTTATAATTTGTTAACATAGTAAGTATACCTATTTCTGTGTATTGCACTACTAGACCATGAAGATATTGCCCAAGAAGATATGCAATGGACATCTATGTGTAAAATAGTACTAACTAAGATTAAGCTTCATGGACTTTTGTTTGAGTAACTGCTACCTAATCCTCCTACTTGAGAGAAAAGCTTGCACATGGGTCTTATCAATCATATAGAAGTCCTGGCAAGTGAGGTTAACTAATAAAGTACTAGGGACAAATTCTGAGTGGGAACTAAATATCTGTATTACTCAAAATACAGTAGAGACCAACCTTAGATGGAGGTTGTCGATAGGCATGAGACAGTTGAAGATCTTCATCAGAAGAATGGATGCGAAAAGGACAAGCCAACTGATTAAATTAACCAGATCAAATATGAGGCTTGTCATAGAGATCATCACATGACACTGTCGCCTCAATAGGCACCTAACAAAGATAGGAATAATGGATGACCCAATATGCCCGGAATGTATATAGGAAGAGGAAACCAGCTTCCCCAACAAGAAAATAATATAATAAATATCAGTACCAATATTATAGACGAGAAAGTTTGTGAGTGTGTATGTTTGCTTGTTACTTCTACACACTTAAATGACTGAAACAGGAGAGTAGCTAACATCCTGACTAGACTACATATTATCTCCAGAACAAATTCCTGTGGGTTCACGGAAACCTCACCACGCAACCTCCCTATGGTAGTCTCTAAAGTAGCTAATATTAATTATAATTTTTATCATATTTACAGATTACGGCACAGCTACTGAACGTATGTGCTTGCAGAGGCCACCCAGCGATTATGAGGAAAGATGTGCATACACTATGTGGAATCGTAAAAAGGTTTATATGTGTTTCTGTAATGGTGATCAATGTAATGCAGCCAATGGAATCTCATCACACACTGTTTTACTTACTTTGGCATTTCTTGTTTCTATACATAATTCTTTATTTTAGAGATTTAAATAGAACCTGAAGTATACTTTTATTAAGTAATGTGATAATATATAGAATGCCTAATATTTGGTGAGGCATGTCCTGAAAACTATGTGTTCATCTTATAATGTGAAATAGCTAATTTCATTTATAGATGCTATTGTTTTGAAGTACCTATCAAAATGTTAATCATTTAATAATTAATTTATAATGTATACTCAAATTGTAGTTTAATTAGTTATATACTTTATCACTTAATTGTGATGTTTTAAATGACATATTTAGACTGATGACTCTTTAAAAGTCAATCAACGTTTGTATAAGTTTATGTGTTAAAGAAAGTAGTCAAGCATGCTATATATTTGAAAATAATTCTTCATTTTAGTGTATTCTTTCAGTTACTTCCAAACCCCATCTGGAATTTAAGTCTGGGATCCACTTTTATTTCACTGCTAGAAACAGCTTTTGGGTTTTGATTTTCAGGAGTAGGGAGCGACCATCTAACCTTCACGCTCATAAGGGTGTTTGCATTGTTGCCCTGTCTGTTAGTCAGCAGGTACACTGGTAGCAGGCGTGCTTGGACCAGGAGATCTTAGCCCCTTACACCCTAAAGTTATCATTCACACCTTAACACCCTTATACATTTCACAATAATTGTCTGGTATTATAGAAAATGTCATAAATACACTTTATTCATTGCAACTAAAGTACTGATATGTCATAATGGATTGTGTTCAGAAAAAACAAGGTTTATTATCAATCATAATGTATGTCATTTTAGATTAGAAGAATAATTAAAAAGCTATTAGTGCTTGTAATAATAATAATTTCAATTGAGAGAGAGATTTCAATTGTCTTATTATGGAGACATGTACTAACAAACAAACAAAAGTTATAATTCGGTTCAGGCGCCAGGAGGATAAGTCCTACCAACTTTATGCACACGGATATCGGCGATAGAGACTGAGCTTCTAATCATAAGAGCAGGAACCAAAAATAATGGAATACATCTCTAGAAGAAAGTTTCTATATTTTTATAGGCGAATTGATTGAATATACATTATGACTATTGGTATAATCTATTCCAGTGATTTAGTAAGTTAAAGATTAACTATTCACAGGGTTGAGGCGTGAAATTTAGAATAGAAGCCCGAAACCACATGGTCAGCATTTATGGCAAATTTCATCCAAGAATAAAGTTAATATAAAAAAAAGTGCTTGTTCAGCTGCAAAGAAAATAATTAGTTCCATTAGATTTGGAAAAACAATTGGAGATTTGTTCGTGATTTGAACACATAAAGAGAACTTACCACTTTTTCAAAGAAAAACCAATAAATCTTGGAGAGCAGGCAAATATTCCATTAACGCTGCTCCAAGCTTCGTAATAAGCTGTAAACAAATTAATAATCTTTCTTCAAAATACTAAAGATCACCAAGGCTAGAAACGTGGTTCCAAAAATCCAAAGTTCTTACCGAAATACATAGTTATTTTGGTATAACCATTTATAAGAATTCACAGGCGTGAACTTCCATATAAAATTTATAAAAGATTACTTCTTTTTAGCGAAGTTTAAAAAATATATTTACGACGACATCTTTTGTCGTCGCTGTAGCTAGGCGAATGACGTTCCATTTTTTAAAATACTTTTTCGTTGGCATGGCTGCTAAGACATTTACCAAATTACCAAAACTATTTTATTTCTCTCGTTCTAAGAACAGACTAAGACATTCAAAGCATTCTGCCTACTCAAAACGTAAATTATATAAATTCGATGACAAGTAGGGAGAAGAGTCAACAATCTACTCTTTTCTCTCTCTAAATCTCAAGACTAACAATGACATTCCAATGTGACGTTTTACAACGTTACATGCTTCCATATGATACCTTAGGCAAACCAGCGCCTTGTACCTATAATACATTCCTACTTTTAACCCTTGCTATATTTTAAGTGGGGTTACTATGCTAGAATTTATTATTTTGTTTATGAGAAATATTTTAATAATATATTTACACCAAGTTAGTAGCATATAGAAATTCTCTAAGTAAAAAAACTTTTTGTTAAAGTATTTGATGTTAAACATTCTGTAAATATTAATTTGAAGAAAATGATTTCTTATAGCTGTAAGAAAAAATTGAAAATGATAAATTAGGCAGAAAGTTCGCCAGACCCAACTCTTAATATACCTTCCTCTGAAATATGGAGAAAATCATTAAAGATCATTTGATTAATTTAATTTGATGTTGCTTTGACTAAATGGAGTTGTATAGAAATGTCCTCCAAAATATAAATATTGTGATGTTTAAACATGTATGTATTGATTTTAAAACACACACGACTTGTATGGGTTTTTTTCATGTAAATTATAATTTAACTTTTACGCACCTTTTAACGTTTCGGCTATATTACTACTATACTACCGTAGTCTGTGAGACCACAGAAAGATATTGCAATATACTCGAAACGTCGAGAGGTGAGTTGAATAATATTATTACGCGAAAAATACCCGAAAACAATAGTGCATAGTAATTAATGATCACTCATAAATATTATTATAAATGAGCGTTATTACTGCAAAGCACAAATAGATCCATCATACTAAAAACTCCCTCCAAAACGAATGTAAATAACTAAAAAAAAAACTAAACTATCTTCACGCTGTATCATTGAGGACAGATCGCCAGGCATCGCGATCCATGCATACTTCTTTCGATTCTTCATGATTCATTAATGTAAATAACCGAAAAACTTTATAAAATAATTTTCTTGTATACATATATTTTTGGAATTAATTTTTAAGTGAAGGCAATTTTTCCGTCCATAATTTACTGTGCAGCTTTAATTATTATATACTAATTGACGCGCGCGGCTCCGCACGCGTGGTGAAGTTTTCTGTTTCCCACAGGAACTTGTTATCGGGATAAATCACAAACGTAAACAAAATAAAACCTAACATTTGTTTTAAACTAACACGCGTTGAACACATAATTTTGTATTGAACGGGATTTCGCGCGGCACTATATTACAACTAAAAGGTTTTTTTACCCGACATTACTACCCAAGGATGGTTCGGGAAGCAATTGAAATAAAAACGCACAAAACTTTCAACCGGGAAGACGGATATAAGCTTTCAACATCTTGGAATCCGATAATTAATACCTTAAAGTCCCGCAATAGATCAGTGAACGCGTCCGCGGATACGGTCAGTGTTGTGTGTCGTGTGTTTCCAAAAATAACAATTCCGAGGGTACATTAAAAACTCGGTGCATAGCGGTCGCTCCAGCCTACGTGCATCAGTTGCCTCGGGACCACGACAGGTGCAACCCTGTCGAAACGTCGAGGAATAAAAAGGTATACTAACCTTTTAGTTGTAATATAGTGCCGCGCGAAATCCCGTCAATACAAAAATAAAACCTGTATATCAAATTTCAGTCGAATTAGTCCAATGAGTTCGATGGTGATAAAGTAACAAACCGCTTCATAAACTTTCACATTTATCGTATTAGTAGGATACCTATAGAATATGGGTAACTGATGAAGACCAACCATATTGAAAAAAAAATTGCTTATCTGGTTTCATATCAGACCATTTAACCATCTTAGACCATTTAGTTAAGCGATCTAAGGTAATACATCTTTTTCTATTGTAATGTTTGACAAACAGCAATTAATTGGAGTCAATTCTCGACCATTCGACTTGAAAAGACGGTAATTTGCTGGTTAAATTTCATTAGTTTCATATTTAGAAACTGTGAAACACGAGATTAAAGACATTTCTCTAGTAAATTTACGTCTACGCTTTCAAGAATTATAGTTGAGAATTGGACCTCTGATGTTGTTTACTTTTAGCTCAAGCTCATTCTTTCAAACCATATCGATTTGAATCTATTTTTATTGTTTTGAAATGGTTAGTATGTTTTCAACAAAATTGTGAAGGATTATTGACGACTACTTCTGCATGATGTAATGATATCACAATCCAGGGAGAAGACTGGGTTGGCAAATTGCGCCAGAATTTCAAAATAAGTCCATCACATCATGTACCTGTACCTATCTTCTATACTTACCATCATACAAAATTATAATTAATGATATGCTAGCTGTTTGATATATCAAACGAATTACATTAGTTTTAAAAATCAATACTCTTTCGATGTACCTAGTACTGTAAATAAGTATATTTAATGACTTTCGCTGAGTATTTTTAAGTTTTATAAAAAAATATAATATATGTTCTTATTTTTGTATGGCATGTTTTATTTTTCGATCAGCGGTTCGTTAAGGTCGGTTGTAAGGCCACGTGTGACGTATGCTGGCTATTCGATGAGGCTTCAAATTGTTCTTTATTCTAAGCTCCTGGTTGGCTAGTAATGAGTTTATATGCGGAATATCTTGGAAGTAAACGCCATGAAGACGCGCTCTCTTTGTAGCTGCGGTAGCTTCTGATCCTTCTAATAAGCATGGATCTTCAGCTTCTGAAAAATATGTCTCATTAGAAATGAATCTATACTCTTTATATTTAGCACTATATAAATCTGAAGAGTTTGTGTGTTTGTTTGGATGAACGCACTCTCGTGAACTACTGGTTCGAATTTTTTTTTGTGTTGGATTGCCATTTTATCGAGGAAGGCTGCAGTAAAGTACAGAGCGGGGAGCAGTAATAATAAATGTCAACAAATGGGACAAACTTACATATAGTCGGACTAGGTATTATAAAATTAACAAGCGACGAGTTTGAATAGGAGCCACGGGGTTCAAAGTACGTCACGGGTGAAGCCGCGGGTGTCAGCTAGTTTGGCTCAAATAATTATATATGTCACACTTTTGAGATTATACGGCTGTCTCTTCAAAATTAAAACAAAATTATCCTCACTTTCCCTAAGGGGCAATAAATGTCTTGAGGCTACGGGACCGAGGCGGTATATATATATATATATATACGGTCAGACATAGGCATAGATTAGATAATAGTTACCTACTAGGTGACTGTAGACATCGGTGTGGTGAAAGTGACCTGGCTATGCGAGGTGACTGGTCACAGTATCAACATGCGTAAGCGAAGTAAAAGCGACAAAAGTAATTTTGTCGTTGAAGCACAGTTCTCATTTCGACGTCTTTTAACGTGAGGTTGGTAGAGATTTCTTTGCCACGAAAATCTTGCAATTTAGTGAAAATACATGTTTTCTGGGCCGTCTACCTAGGGCAGCTATCGGAACTGGCTATGCAAGGGGCAATCAACGGTCATTATTTCTGCTTTCCACCAAGCGCCAGCGGCAACCAACTTTACGCATACATACATATTGTCACGCCTTTATCCCCGAAGGTGGCAGAGGCATATCTACTATACGCCCACATTTCACCGTATGCATTTTTGTCCCAGGTGATGAGCCCATTGCCGTGTACCAACTTAATGATAATAGATTTACCTGACAATGCCTCACCACTACGACGATTGCTAATAAACCGTGGGTGGTTTAATGAAGATAGAACTAGATGCTCTGGCCACAGAGATTCGGGGTCAGGCGAGTCGACTTTGTAAGGTGATGCTGGTAGCAGCGGTATTGCAACATCTGTAAATAAAATGGGATTTCATTACATTTCTGAATCTAACAAGGTGATAAAAGATAAAAAATATTTCAAACAGCGATAAAAAAAAATTAACAGCAAGAGATTAAAATTAAAAGCAAATTCAAAATTATTAATAAAAAATAAATTAAAAATTAAAAAAAACCCATGACATAAACTTTTATAATTTTGCTATGTGACCCCCACGGCTTCGCCCGTGATATACTTCGAACGCCCGTCGCACCTATTTAATCCCGTCGCTTAAGTATAAATTCTACCAAAATGTATAAAAAATGCCCGATTTGTCGACATTTATTATTACTTTCGGTCTCACGTGATGACATATAGCCTATAGGCTTCCTCGATAAAAGGGCTATCCAACACAAAAAGAATGTTTCAAATCCAACCAGTAGTTCCTGAGATTAGCCAAACAATTCAACCAAACAAACAAACTCTTGAGCTTTTTACTCGTATATTAGTATAGATACATTTTAAAGGGAACTAAGGTTGTTGTGTCGGTGTATATATATTTTTTTAATTTCATATTTTATTTTAAACTTTTTATAGGTACGTACATGCTTATTAGGTATAATGTAGATTTTATTAAGTTGCAAATAAATACCGTTAATAAACAAAATTTAATAAATATTGTGAGACTTTTATGATGACTCCAATATAAGCTTGTGTTATGGGATCTAGACGACTAATAAACATACTTATATATTTCTAAATACACACATAGGTATTATCCATAGAAAAACTCTAACGCCGAAACAAACATTTGTGGATATTTGTTTCGACTCTGGAATCGAACCCCGGAGCTCAGTCGCGGCAGTCGCATACACTACCACTGCGCCACCGACGCAGTCAGAAATTGCTTCATTCGTTCGGGGGCTATGATGCCACAGACAGACAGACAGACCCACACACACGTCAAACTTATGACACCCATGTCTTACGTCGGGGGTTAGAAAACCCGGTACGTCAGTTGTATGTACGGTTCACCCGTACAATATTAGGAATCAGTAAATATCATACGAAGCACGGTCGTTAAACGAGCCGTGAAAACAGTCTTCGTTTAGCCTTTCCTGGATTAGGGCTTACCATACGTGTTCCGTGGCATTCTTTGAGCTGAGTGTGTGAACCAGTTAGTATCAATTATATAAATAATAAAAAAATAAAATGAATAAAAATGTCTTTATTTTGCATAGACCATTTCAACGGCGCTTACAAAATGTCATACACTAAAGCTAAAGAAAAAAATTGTATATTTAAAGAGACCACCGGTTCGGAACGCAGCCCACCTGAGAAGAACCGGCAAGAAACTTAGGAAGGCTTTTTTTTTTTGATGGCCTATTTACAATTTAATATATTATGAGTATAATATTTTATTTGCCAGCAGATCATTTCCAGGCTTCTCTGTCCTGTAAATAGTCTTGAATAGAGTAATAACCTTTTTCACAAAGCTTTCTTTTAATAAACTTTTTAAATTTATTTAATGGTAAATTTCTCAGATCACAGGGAAGCTTGTTGTAAAAGCGTATACAGTTACCCTGGAAAGAATCGCCTATCTTATGCAGCCGACTGTGGTGAAGTAAAAGATTGTTTTTATGTCTAGTGTTTATATTATGTATATCACAGAGTTTAGTAAACTGTGATAGATTTTATATATTATATAAGTTTTTACCTAGCAATAGGTTCCTAAGATAAAGATGCGTACAGAGACGGTCGGACGGACTGACTGACGAACAGACTCAGCCACTTTCTAAGAGTTTTCTAAACTTTAGCGCTTATAAATCTAAAATATAAGAGGTACTACCTAAATGGTTTATTGAACTAAAAGTTTCGTACAAAGGAACAGCTACGGAACACAGTGCGTGCACTTGAATAGTTCTTTTTTATACTTAATAAAAATAATAATAAAATATTAATATTTTTTTTATAATAAAAAAAAAAAAATATGTTCCGAAATATCATTATGACGGTCACGGTGACCGTCATAGTCACTGAGGCTGTTTACAGTTGGAAAATAAGCAGGATATAAAGATTTTGTACAGGAAGCGAACAAAGTACGCGAGGATCGCGAAGCCTGAAGATTTGTCGTCTTTGACTACCCCGTCAGGGTTATAGCGCGGCAGCGTGGAGATAGTTAGTTTAGGTAAGGATAATAATAATGATGATAATAAATGAAAAAATGAAATCGAGCTGAATGTTGCGTGGCGACACATCGGTCCCGATTCCTCAGAGCTTTCTTTCTTTCTTCTGCACCGGTTAGGATTTAATGGCCTAACGGGAGAGCAGTGAGAGTGCTACTCCCGAGAGTGCAGCAAGTCTCAACTCTGGCTTGCCAATTGGTTGGTCAGAGGGAGGGAGCCAGAGCTATATGCTCGGGGCTGGAAGTGTCATTATCAAGGGCATAACTACGGGGAAACCCGCTCCGGGTCCGACCCGCGATGGTGAAACCGGCGCCGCACCGCCTGACACACCTAGCCGCTCAACGGTGTTGCCCTCTATCGCCTTACAGGCTTATCATGCCTATGGCGTTTGTATAGGGGGCCCATCTAGTGAGTTGGCGAGTCATCGTCTGCCAGTAGTTTAATAATAATATATTAAAAAGGCAGACGCCGTTTTCATCAATAGCTTAAATCACCCAATCCATTTAACACCCAACCCAATAGCCCATTTCATAGTTACCACATATCACAATAGTTTAACTCCCATTGGAGGTGATCCATTACCGTTCTTTTACATAAGGCGGGCGTGGACTATCTGCAGTGGGGGTCCCATTCCCTATTAGATTAAAATTCTCAAAAGGCCTCTGCGTGTTGGACCTATGTCTCCATGTAAGCCAACCAAAAGCCCGGATATCTTCAAGAAAAAAAAGAAGATACCCGAGAAAAGAAGAGACATGATAATTGTAAATAAAGATGTGCCTGAGGTATTCTGTCTTTTTGAAGTTAAAAACGAATTGGATGCTAAAGAATACAGGCACAGGTAGATTCTCGTTAAAGGGTCAATGATTTGGTAAAGGCGAAAAACTTACCCATATGAGTATTGTATGGCCAGGGAGAAATAATGCGTGTATTGTCGCGTTGAATTAGTAAGTCTTCATCTAGGAACGGTTTGGCTGGTTTCTCTCGAGGGTAACCTCGGGTTTTCGTTGAAACTGAAACATTAAAGTGTCACATTAGATAGGGTCATTTTCGCAGTGGGAAGATATATATTACTAGATGACCCCCACAGCTTCGCCCGTGGCATATTTCGACCTCGCGTCGCACCTATTTAATCCCATCGCTTATAAATTCTACAATGATGCATAAAAATTTGCCCGATTTGTCGACATTTATGGCTACTGCTCTGCTCCCCAGTGTAGTAGCGTAATGATATATAGCCTATAACCTTCCTCGATAAATGGGCTATCTAACACAAAAATAAATTTTCAAATCCGACCGGTAGTTCCTGAGATTAGCGCGTTCAATCAAACAAACAAACAAACTCTTCAGCTTTATAATATTAATAGTATAGATGGCGACATTTTTTTGTTACACAGCGCCCTATAGCCCAATGTAAGCTAATATAAGCTCGTGATATGGAATCTAGACGACTGATAAACATACTTATATATTTAGGCATACATATTATGCATAGTCAAAATCCAAATTTCGAAACAAAATGTTGTGTGAATATTTTTTCCAAACCGGGAATCGAACCCTGGACCTCAGTCGCGGCAGTCGCATACACTACCAATACGCCACCGGGGTAATTAAGAGATGAAAGTAGTATTATGACATCTACCTAGGTACATACGAGTAGCTTATTTCTTATGAATTACCTACACGTATCTGTTAGGTATAATTCCAAGTCCCATTTCTGCATCATGGAACATAAGGTTATGGCGATATACTATGACCCAGAAAGTCAACGCTTGCTGCGAGACCCCGCAGTATGTTGCTGGTTGGGAAAATTTCTCAAATTTAAGGTACGGGTAATTAATACAACAAGTGTAAAGTGCCATGACGGGCAAGGTTGAGTCTCTGACCTGTGTGGTATTAGTAGTCACAGATAATATAATATAATATAATAGCAGTAAGTAATGATTTAGCAGTTTTATTAGGGCTATACCCATCAAAGACTATCGCATCCTCTTCTTAACTGGCAAATCGTGTTGCTCACCTGGTGTACTTTTAAAGGTATGTTGTCGATTGTGGTTTCGTTTGTTCAGCGCTGAGAGCGGATTACCGACCCCATGCGTGAAGCTCCGTGTAGAGGTGCGGACGCTAACGTGAGAGGCGAACTGCGTTCGGGCAGAAACGTGTGTTACCAACTGCGCTAGGAGAAGCAGTGATATGACTGAGCTCTTCAATGTATCGCTGTGTTTCATCTGGAACCGAAAAAGTTGTGCTGAGTGGTACATCCATAAAAATATTATTATTTATTACACTTGAGTTTGAGGAGAGGCAGACAGGACAATTTGTGGAAATCTTTGGGAGATAGATATAGAGCCCTGCCCTCTGGTATAGACGTCCATAGAGAGGATAGAAGGTCACTTCAGTCGCTATCCACGAGTGACCCGGACTCTAAAGTGGTGAGACTGGTAAAATAAGGTACTAGAGGCAATTAACGCCCACTGTTAAATAACGCGACTTAGATGTATCTCTTAGATGTAGTCGCGTTATTTGACAGTGGGCGTATGGCACACAGACATTATTTTGTGAAAAACGATCAAAACGACAATAACGTCTCCTTGGATAATTACGCTCAGTCAAATAACCGTTAAGGGCTATTGAAATTTTGCATGTGAGTGTGACCAAGACTTTGCGCTGTAAGATGAGAGTTCATAAAGGTACGTTGACATATCAAACTATTGTAAATAGTCAATGTTTATGCAGGATACTTAAATGTGCGGTAGGATGTTTCAAGGGTTGAGCTGCAGAATTCATCTACAAAGTACAAGGCTGAATACGCCAAATCATCAGGACTTATCTACTTCTTAGGACTGTCAGGTAGCAATGCCACGTTCTTTTGTGAAGAGATCAGATTGGAAACTTAGGGGATAGAAAGAGAGGCACTATAAAGTTGTAGGTTCTGCGCTGGACATTGCACTTTATTGTGTTTACACCTAAACGATTTTTTGGGTTGTGCCTTCTGTACATTCCCTGTACTAATATCTATTCAATTTTGTACGGTTTGCTCCTTTTACACCTTAGGTATCTACTGGCCATGGCATACCAACATAACTTACCAGCAAAGAAAAAATATTAATTATCTTACCATTGCTGAATAACAATAGTTTGTATTTTGCGATGGGTGACACTTTGATTTACTTAAGGCACACTTAAGTACTTACTTTACTTAAGTAACATTTAATGTTAATAAAGATAAGGTACACAGCTCTATTCAATAATTAGGATTATATTGGTTATCGAAAAACTATAATGAATAAACGAAACAAACACAAATTGATGGTTTCATTAAGCTCTATTTATAAGTTTAAGTTTGACGTATCACTCAAATACAATTTTAAAACCGACTGAGCGCTTTAACTAAGGTTCTATTGCGATGAGTACTGACGACATTGTAAATACCATCCCATAGTAAAATTTAGATTGAGGCGTGAGAGCATGCTGTTGGCGCGATTACCACACAATGATTATCATGAATTGGACCTGGCTGTGCGAAATGAAATGAGATGCGCAAACATTATTTCTACTCGGTCGCCTTAAGGAAGAAGTACCTAAATATAATCGTACTTAGTATTGCATTTACAATAAGAATTATTAAACCCTCATAAAAAAGACAAAATGAGCCTGATTCTATTGATAAGTCGTTCTAATTATTAGTCCATTAGAACGACTTTTACTTGTAATGGTAAGGGCCTTATGATTAGAACGACCTATATCATATAATTAAAAAAATAATTACTTTATTGTTTTGTACCACAAATGAGGTCCGGTCCATATCAGCATAATTTATTAATTTTAACATAATTTTAATAATTATTTTATGACATTTTAGTAAATCTATACTTTTCATATTTATTCTTAGTGTTTTTATTACCTAATATCTTCTAAAATCCCTATACTTACACCCCTATTTCACTCTCTTAGTGAATGCCTATATTATATAAGTCTAGCTTACCCTAATAACTTCACGTTTCTGGTGTAAGGGCTTCGGCTGAGCTTTGACAGCTATTTTCTTAATAGGTATAATTTTCACCTGTCTAATTCAAACATTAATAACTTGTTTACACTGTTGATTGATAGCACTTGGTGGAACTTGCTACACATCTTGAACAAAAACACTTGTACTGTTCCACTTATTTAAAAATAAGTGGAACAGTACAAGTGTTTTAGTTCAAAATTATTAACTTGAACATATATTCCTTAAAATAACCGTTTGGTGTTTAGCGGCGGTTCCACAATTTGGACTCGCAATTATCATAAATCATCAAATGATATAAATTTCGTAGCGTTATAGCGGCGTTGTTCAACGTTACCTACTTATTGGAGGTTTTGAGTATGTCACAGGCGACGCCGTGGGGCACAGGTAGTAACGTTATAACTACGTGTTGTTTTTTCTTTAATGTTCCACGAAGTCAGGTCACTGAATAATGTAGGAAGTAAGTTAAATGGAATTTTAAGTACCATTCGTCTTATAATTGCTCAATAACAAATAGGAAGCGCTCGTGGCCCCGCGGTCTCAGTGTTCTGTAAACGATCACTGAGTTACGCAACTTTCACTATGGCTGGTCCTCGGATGGGTGACCACTTTGTGGTATTTACATTTGCGAGCGTTTCCGTGCTTCGGAAGGCACGTTAAGCCGTTGGTCCCGGTTGCCAGTAAAATGGCAGTCGTTAAGCCTGGTTGAAGGCCTTATGGGCGGCTTGAAAATTTCAACAGCAGGTAGCCACAACCTGCGTCTGTCTATTTCAACACGGCAATGGGCTCACCACCTATTACGTGGGACAGGAATCCACACGGTGAAAAGTGGGCATATAATATGCCTCTGCCACCCCTTCGGGGATAAGGCGTGATGGATATTTATTATATTTATTTTAATAACAAATAATATTTATGAGTGGTTGTTCAAACGTACCTAAAGTGTAAATGGTACAATAATTGGTGTTGCAAATATGTTACGGTAACCACTTTAGATCAGATGTGGTCCAAATGCTTGTCTGCCACTTCAGTAGTATATATAGTACTTCTTGGATTTTATTAACCGAAGAAGCTTCTTAATTTTTAGGATCATATTTTAAAATGAGCGCCACCAAGAGCCTCCAGACTCAAGCAATCTCACCAGCTAGGTGCACCTGGGGAGTAACGGACAAGACAGCGATAGAGGCGCCCTTATGGGATTGGGAGGTCAGAGGGAAGTCACTCTAAACAATGCCGAAAATCAAAAGTCAAGCGGTTACTGCTCCTAGCAGCCAAATAAAAATGAACCCCTGGTTCCAAATCCCGGTAGGGCTTGTACACTAAGTTAAAGAGATAAACAGTAACTTGTTTGAGCTGCCTCGTGTGGTGAACGAATAGGGATCCTCTATAAATCGCAAGTGCGGCCACACATGGGGTACTGCTGTCACCTTTGGGCTGGTGTACCTGAATACCAGCTTCGACCTTTTGACACGGTAGGAGGGTGTGCTATGGGAATTGTCAACGATAATTTAATAGTGGGCGGTGTCGAACCACTTCGCGACAGGAGCGACTTTGCCTCCTTATTTGTGTTCTATCGCCTGTACAACGTTCTGTACTCTGAGGTATTGACCGTAATGTTCAAAATCGGTCTTAGAAGGTTTGTAAAGGGTCGGCAGCGTGAGTGCTGCACTTCTGGTGTTACAAACATCTATAGGCTAAGGTGACCACTTTCCATCAGGTGGACCGTACGCTTGTCTGCCACATCAGTAGATTAAAAAAAAAAAATAACACGAAACATGTCCTATTAAAATTGACTTTTTCAATTAAAGCTTTAGATTCGTTTGTGAAGAGCACGTTCAGTTAGAATTAAGAAACAGCGATAAATTACATAAGTCGTCCAGACTAGACGTTCCAATTCATATCTTCTTCTTTGGACACTCTAACTCTAAACGAAAATCGAATAGAATCGATTTCAAAGTGCATTGACCTAGTCTCATCAAGATCGTGATCATTACACTTGTCGCATCTTATAACTGCTTTAGACATTATGCTCCAAATTTTGCTACTACAATAGCGGGCATTATGTCGAAATTGGATTATTAATAGTTGTGACCTTAGGTGATGATAAAAGATCTGTCGAGAATCCAGACGGATTAATCGAGTCATATTATATGGACATTTATGCAAGGTGAGACGGAGACGGTATCATTAGGCATCCGATAGCAAAGATGTCGGCCCGGATACATTCCTTGTTTCAATTTCTTTGAAATCTATATCTATATAAACAAAAGGCAAAATCACTGACTGACTCATTGATCACGAAATCTCTGAAGCTACCAAAGCTATGAAGGTTGAACTTCGTATGGAGATTCTTTTTAATACGTAGGTTTCCGTTAAGAAGGGATTTTGCGAAACTCTACCCCTAGGGAAGTAAATAAGCGATAAACGGTTGTATGGAAGTTCGTCATTTTCAAAGTTAGAAACATAAATTTATGTACACCTGTTTTTAGTTACAAATAAATGGGTACGTGTATCGCGTTTTTGCAATTTTTTTTCCTATAAAGGGTCTAAACAAGGGTTGAAAGTTTATATGGAAAATTCTTCATTTTCAAACATAGCGAAACCGAATATCAAAATATAAAATTAAGTGTTAAGGAATTTAGATAAATTCTACCCTTGAGGGGGGTAAGACAGGAGTTGTTATAACAAAGCTACGAAGCCCAAACTTCGCATGAGGGTTCCCTTTAACAAGTAGGTTTCCCCTAAGAATGGATTTCTCGAAATTCTACCTCTAAGGAAGTAAATAAGCGATAAACGGTTGTATGGAAGTTCGTCATTTTCAAAGTTAGAAACATGAATTTACGTACACCTGTTCCTGGTTACAAATAAATAGGCACGTGTATCGCGGTTTCGCACATGTTAACCCATAAGGAAGTAAAACAGGGTTGTATTAACTGACTTATTAATCACGAAATCCATGGAGTTAACGAAGCTATGAAGTCCAAACTTCGCATTGGGGTTCCTTTTAACACGTTGGTGCCCCATATGAAGGAGTTTTGCGAATTTTTACCCCTAAGGACGTAAATAAGGGATAACCTGTTGTATGGAAGATTGTCATTTTCAAAGTTAGTAACACGTACTTACGTACCTACACCATTTTTAGAAGAATCACCTCATGCCTGTATTACCAGCAACTTCGGTGTCCCCACGGGAATCGAAACTATGTCAGTAAACCACGCACAGCGTAAACTGATTAACATGGAAACCAGAAATTTGGTGATTGTATACTTCAAGTCTTTGCATAAGCAATAAAAACGGGATTCCCGATATTTCCATGGAAACGGGAACTACGAGAATAAAGTCACACACAGTCTAAAGTAACATACATAGGTACATACCTGAAATTTGGTGAAAGTATTTATTAGGTACATATTCTTTACTTACCTACGTTAGATGAACACCCAGAAAGAATTCCCGGTAATCCCACGGGATTACTAATATTTTAAATGAGAAAGTTTGTAATGATTTCTATATTATTTGGACGTTTGTTATTTAATCACATTTTGATGAAAATCGGCATATAGGTATAACATTTTCGAAAGTTGATGCCCGCGGCTCCGCTCATGTTAAGTCGTTAGTACACAAAATGGTTTTCTCGCGGGAAAAATATATTTTCCCGGTATATAAAGTATTATATCCCGGTATATGTATCATTAAGGAAATGTCTCGCACGGGATATTCAGTTCAAGCAGTTTCGCCCGTGTGTATATTATTCAGTTGTAAGCAACTCATCAACAAGTATTCCGATTTCAATCAGTTTTTTGTTGTTAGAAAGCGAATACTTCAGAAGCTGTTTCATTCGAATAGCCTACGCGCCCCCCTCTTAAGTCAATGTCTCTTTCTTTGTCTGTTTCTCTTATGTGGCGCTAACAAAGTTGCGCGGGTCAGCTAGTACTTCGAATAAAACACATTATTATATAAAATGTTAAAACATTTATGAGGTTTTTTATCTTTAAGCCGAGGTAAAGATTAAAGATGAACAACCTCATAAACGTTTTAACATTTTATATAATAATGTGTTGAAGCGAGCTGTTTAACAAAACCTATTTTAATGTTCATTGGGTAGGTACATATTATTTAAACCACACAGTGTTCTCTGCGAAAACACAGCATAAAGAATCTTTCGGCTATGGCAAAAATGTGTAACCGCAAACAAACATGATTGTTGTCATAATTTAAATTACCGTCTACACTATTTTTTTATTGTGCAGATTGTAGTCTAACCATCATATGTTGCAGAACCTACTCTAGTCTGTCTGTAGAATGTGAATTAAAATCCATTCCATTCATTTCGTGAGCTTTTTAATCTACATTAATACAATAACAGGGTGACTCACTCATCTACCCAGTTATTTTACCCAGTCGAAACCCTTACACCTAGAAAACCTATGCAATTCAACAAATGAGTGTATCAGAAACCGGTAAATAAACATTTTTGTGCAAAAAAATAGAGTAGGGACGGGACAGTCCACCGAAATTAGAATTTAGGACTATGGGTTTTTTTTTTAAATATGATGGTAAATGTTTAGGCTTTTACGATTGTAGCGTGTAAAAGACAGTTAAAACAATGCATATAAAAATCTATGTCACCATAGACTAACATTGCACATCGATTTTCATCTCCGCCTCAAAAAAAATCGTGAATGGGAAAATCACCTTTAAAAAATATTGTGTGACTCGTTCTTATAATCAACGCCCAGGCGAAACTTATTATTTATTAGCTTAGTTATAATGTAGATGTAAGAAGCACGAATAGCGATTCATAACGCAGTGTAAGTGCCAACTTTGCTTTTTGGTAGCGAAACCTGGGTATGTCGTAAGAAGCATGAAAGTAAGTTGAATGCTGTGGAGACTTTGAAATTTGTGCGGCGTAACCTTGGATGACCGAATACGTAACGAAGTGATACGCAATACTGCATGTTTCAATGAAAGTGTCAGCGTTAAGCTGGAAAAGGACGCGCTCCGTTGGTTTGGATACGTCTAACGAATAATTGAGGAACGATTGACGAAGAAGATATACTGTGCGAAAGAAGAGGGTCGAAGGAGTCAGGGTAGGCCGAGACTTACATATGAAGATTACGTGAGCAGATTGCTCAAAAACTGAAACACGGAAAAGTCAAAAGTAGCGGATACCCAGACGTGCCTGTATGAAGCAACTGATGAATCTGCAAAAAGCGAAAGAAGTATGCATGGATCGCGAAGCCTTGGCGATTATTCCTCTCGATCAACGTTACAGAACACTAAGTCCGCGGGACCACGAGCGCTTCTAATTAACATCTAAGGGAGTAAAATAGGAGCTGTAAGTTTATATAAAAATTATTCATTTTCAAAGATAGCTACACCAAGTTTCGTATGTCTGCTTCTGATTAAAAATTAATAAACAAGTGTTGCAGTATTTTCCAAAATTCTCTTCTTAGGGGTTTAAAATAGCGGATCAAGGGTGTATGAAAGTATTTGAAAACAAATATTTAAGGTGAGCTGCAACTGGTGTCCGAAGAATGTCACGAGCGAAGCCGGGGGGCACTGCTAGTTTTTTATATAATGTCTTTCAGTAACTAAGTAGATTAACTATTGTTGAATAGGTTATGTGTCACGGTGTTAATAAACGGCAGACACGTTCTAGGTTTAAATTAAGTCTATATGTAAAAGCGAAAGTCTCGCGTTTGTTCTCGTAAAAGGAAAACCTCGTAATACCGTCTAAGATCCACCGAGGATATAGAATAACAGCAGTCGTGATCAACGTCACAGTTTTACTATGGGAACTATGGATTTATAGTACCCGATGCGGTTCGATGTATTGCACAAACCGACCTTCACAACACAGTTTGATCCTATTTAGTACGTTATGTGTGTTTTAAATGATATATGCAATTATGCTAAGCCTTAATTAATGGCTTGTTTATCATCGTATTTTGTGTCTTTTTCTACACACTTACCTAGCCTAGAAACTGTCAGTATGTATTGTAATACATACTTACCGTTACTAACAGCTCTGTAGAGCTGGCCATATCTGTCGAAGAATCGAATGAATATAGAAGAATGGGTGTAGAGGTCCGACCAAGATCTCCGTGGCACAAGCGTCCTCGCCTGCTCGCGGTGGATTTCTGATTAACGGACAATAAGCAACGGCGGCGTAGGAAGTCAGAGGGCAATGCCAACAGTGAAATGATCTTGGTCGGACCCCTACACTACTACCCATTCTTCCATTCATTCGATTCTTCGACAGATATGGCCAGCACTACAGAGCTGTTAGTAACGGTAAGTATGTATTATAATACATTCTGACAGTGTCTAGGCTAGCTATCCTTCTAATGTAGGCACCCGCCTACATTAGAAGGATAGTTTATCCTAAAAATTTCAAATTCCTAGATGCAAGGGTTTCGGCTGGACGTAGATAGATAGGTACTCATCTATCAACGACCAGCCTTAATATTAAGCCTTAAGCCAAATTACGTGTGAGTCGTGTCACACGTAATTTTATTAATATACCTAGGCATGATAAAAATATTTTCAATAACGGAAATATGGTAAAGATAAAGACTCACAATCATTCAAATTTTAATTATGTTCCGGTTATTGTTTTATTTCCATGTCAATAACTTCATCGTCATTTATTAAACGGTGTGACAAGGTTAATTGAAACACCATTTCAAGGATGATCACGATTTGCGTGCCCCAGAAATTTACGTCATTTTTGTTGTTAAAGGGAATAAAACCTTTACTTTCAGTCGACACCACTGGTTTGTGACGACTAAAAAAGTAGTGTAAGCAAAATACTAGTGACGAATAGGAAAAAGGTCCTATATGTTCTCACTGTAACCAATGTGGCTGGATTCACGTAAATGATGAGAAATAGGAAAAAATCCCAGGTTTGTTTTTATTGTTTTTAGCGGACCTGCCTTTTCCTTTGATAATAAATAATTCCAACCATCAAACTTCTTGTATCATCTATGCTGGATGCATAGATACAAGAATAGTCTAATATTATCATTAGTGTTTGGTTTAATTTAAGTACATACATTAACATTCTCAAGATATGACCGCCAAGACATGATCCCTCATTCTAATAGCATTTCCATGTTTTATTTGCAGTATGTTTGGTCTGTACGCAACGTGTTTGTGGTCCAATTACCAATATTATTGAAGTAATTCGTTAATCGGTCAAGTGGAAGTAAGCATTTGAATATTTAGAGGTAAAGATTTCTTAGAAGTGTTTGTTTAAAGGTTGTCAGCTTATATAGTACTCCTGTAGAATCACGCAAATGGTAGCATTTAGATTATGTTCGGCACTAGTCAAAGCTTTTATTTATTGTTGAGGTACTTTTAATGGCATTTTCTTCGTATTCCTTCGATATTTAGTATTGTATCTTTCCAACCGGAATACAAAAAAAAAATGTTTATTTTTTTTACGTAGCGCTATATGTCATATGAGACTAATATAAGTCTGCTGTGCTATGAGATCTAGACAATTGAAAAACATCTTACTCTTAATAATATTATAAATGCGAAAGTTTGTATGGATGTTTGTTACTCTTTCACGTAAAAACTACAGAATGGATTTTAATGAAACTTTACAGTAATATAGCTTATACATCAGAATAACACATAGGCTACTTTTTATCCCGGGAACAAGTTCCTGTGGAAAACGGGAAGGAGAAAGCTTCTCTACGCGGGCGAAGCCGCGGGCGTCAACTAGTAATATTATAAATGCGAAAGTTTGTATGGATGTTTCTTACTCTTTCACGTAAACTGAACTGAACGGATGTTAATGAAACTTTACAATAATATAGCTTATACATCAGAATAACACATAGGCTACATTTTATCCCGGGAACAAGTTCCTGTGGGAAACGGGAACGGGAAACTTCTCTACGCGGGTGAAGCCGCGGGCGTCAACTAGTAATAAATGCGAAAGTTTGTGTGGCTGTTTGTTACTCTTTCACGTTAAAACTACTGACTAGTGGTTCTGTGAACCGTAGACTTCGGAGTAATTTTTTTTTTAATTGATTTATTTTTTCGTTTTGAGCGCTCTTGTTACGGGACCATTTCGCCTCCTCAGCCTCCATTTCCCCCGGATCGAAAAACCCCCTCGCTAAAAGTTGTTGTCTACATCAAGGATTGTCCATGCCAAGTTGCATGCAGATCCGATGAAAAATGCGACCTGTAGACTGAGTGGACGTACGGACGGACGGTCGTCCAGTCGGACATCAATAGCATTTTTCCAGTACCAGTGGAGTTAAAACGGAGACGAAAAAGATTTTAATGGAAATTTACAATAATATAGCTTATACATCAGACTGTGCTACTTTTTATCCCGGGAACAAGTTCCTGCGGGAAACGGGAACTGGAAAGCTTCTCTACGCGGGCGAAGCCGCGGGCGTTAACTAGTATAAAATAATCTACCTGCTGACCGCGTTAACTAGTATAAAATAATCTACCTGCTGCAGCTTCGCCCGTGAAGAACATCTAACACCCTGTAGATTGAACTTAAGTTCCGCTCACCAAAATGAAATCAGACTAGAGCACAGATGTAGGCATCATATCCCAATGTGTGTAACAATTACAATCTATACTTTAAAAGTACATTCACTTGCTTGCTGTATATTATTATCCATTCACACATGCCTATTACATATTAGTACATTTGCGTACCCAGGATCTAGGCCAGGGGGGGGCAACACAGATTATTTATAAAGTTACCTGTTTTTAACCCCCGACGCAAAAAGAGGGGTGTTATAAGTTAGACGTACTTAGATTTCGGTGTGTGAGTGTGTCTGTCTGTGGCATCGTAGCTCTCAAACGGACGGACCGATTTGAATGCGGTTTTTTTCATTTGAAAGCCCGTTTCTCGGTGGTGGTTCTTAGCTATTTTTGGTTAATATCGGTCCAGCTGTGTAAGAGTATCAGCTTTTTTTTCATATTAATGTATGTGAAAATGTATTATGATTACTCTGTTAAGTGCTTAACTTAAATTCCAAATTAACATGTCATACATATTACAGATAAATTTAATATTTTTAGAGTAACCACCGGTTCGGAACGCGGTCTACCTGAGAAGAGCCGGCAAGAAACATAGGAATGCTTTTTTTGTGGCCTATTTACAATTTTTTTTTTTCAATTTAATATTATTTCACTTTGCCAGCAGATAATTTCCAGGCGTCCTTGTTCTGCAAATAGTCTTTAACAGCTTACTGGTAATAACCTTTTTCACAAAAACTTTTTTTTAATTAACAGTAGAAGAAATTTGCAGACAGAAGGTCGAGAGCTTTGCGTCTTATTCCATAGTGATTTAATTTTTCATTTTTTTTTATATTGCAGCTGCCCCCCCTGCCCCCCCCCCTTTCCAGGATCCCACCCAGGATAAAACTTTGTGTGATGAGCACGATGGTTTATTCTGTGTCTGGGTGTTATTTATTTATAATATGTATACATTTAAAAATATGTAAGTATGTTTATCAGTTATCTGGTGACCATAGTACAAGCTCTGCTTAGTGTGGAATCAGATGGCGTTGTGTGAGTTGTCCCAACAATAATAATAACTCTTCAGCTTTATAATATTAGTATAGATATCTATTTATATACTTATTATATATGTAGATTGATATGCTCAACGTTTGATCTTGCAATGGACTACATATTCTTAGCCTAGGAATAAATGATATAAATTTTATTATCATGCAAAATCTGGATTTATTCTCAAGCATAATATCTGTTCTTGTGAAACACTAATATTGATTGAACTGTAGAGTAGAGACTATTAAATATAATTTTTTGTATAATATTGAATGCAGTTAAGGTTTAGACTAAACGTTATATCACGCAATGTGGATACATTTTATATTATTGCTTGTCTTACCTAATTTTTTTTTACGACGGGAGTTAGAAGTATGTCACGGGCAACGCCGCGGGGGTCAGCTAGTCTATATAAATAAAAATGAATCGCTAAATATGATGCTAAACGCAAAACTGGAAGAAAGCTGGACCAAATCGAGTGTTTTTAATGTATTTTTCCTTGAACTCTAACGAAGGATATAAGTAACGAAAAATTTAAAAAATTGAAGCCTATTTATAACTAAATACTCTATATTAACTACATTTCTGTTTCATAGTTTTTATAATTAGTTTTCACAAAACTAGGTAGGTAATGTTGTTTGAACTTACCATGGTTGAGCAGGCAATAAGACGTGTCGTAGATTGAATGAAAATGTTCCAGTTAGTATCAATGTCACTGACTAGGCAGCATAGTTCCTTTTTGTGAAAATTAAAAAAAAATTCCCGCTAAAGTATATCGGAAGGAACTACAAGCGACGTTACCATCACCACACGACGAAACTTCTGTTCATGTCCTTATGCGCTTAAACCGTTCGCATGTTCCGTTCATGCATACGTTTTTCGTCTTATGAAAGTGATGGCCGTGGAAGGCTACAATCTTGTCGTTCGTCGCAGCCGTTTACTTGGTTCAAGATTTTAGTGATTATTGCAGTAATTATTCAATATAAGTAATTCCTTCTTTAGTAGTCTTAAATGATATACGAGTACTAGTTATAAATCAGTCATTAAATATTTAAGTATTTATTGGATAATTTGGCTACTTTAAGTAGCTATACTATTCTTTGGTTCATTGCCTACTTAGGATACTAATTTTAGGATTTTTGTTTATTTATTTATTGTAACAATAGATTATTTACAATATTTGAAATTATGCCCTGATTTCCAAACTAGCGTAAGCTGTATGTTGGAAATCAGTTCCTTCCTTAAAATTATGCATAGCATAAATGTTACAATCTATTTAGTGTGTACTTAAAATATTATGTTAATATATTATAGGATCAATCAACTTAATATTAAAACAAAAGAGTAATGGGTGTTTTTTTTAACTCTTGCGAAAACCGTTTTGTACGTCCTAGGCGGGTAAAATGACATACGTGATGTGGACAAAATGGCATACCAAATTTCTATCGTAAATCAGTCCATTACACGCAGTGATCACATCCACATTATCATCATCATCATTCGAGCATCTGTCCCAGTTGCGTCAAGCGACGCCCGGGGTCCGCTGTCCTACATTTTCTCCTCCACTTCGCACGGTCGTCGGCATCCCCTGTAGTGAGACCATTGGCACGCATGTCATCCCTTACGACGTCAAGCCAGCACTTCTTGAGTCTTCCCCTCTTACCGGGACCCGGCGGGGGTGATATGGCCAGACATTTGTTTCCCGCGTAGCCCGGCGTTAGCCGCAAGACATGACCATACCAACAAAGGCGACACTCTTACAACTTATCTGCAATGCCACGGACGTGAAAGCTGCTGCGGATGCGAGAACTCCTTACGCGGTCCATCCGCATGACTCCACACATCCACCAGTACCAGCATCTTCATTTCCGCGCAGCTCCAGCTTGTATCGCTCCAATATTTGCCACGTCTCTCTATCATGTAAAATGTAAAAGAACAGGTCTGATGATGATTTTATAAACCTGTCACTTCAACCGGATCGAGATATTTAACCTGGTCCGTGCGCTCGATCAAATCACCGCCTGTGCGGACGAATGTGGGATCTGTATGATACCGAATGTGTAATACTTTTGAAGCATAAAGCCACCCCAGTTCGCCTTTATTCGCAATTTCAATAGCCATTTCCTTGGCAATTCTATTCCAACTTTGTCGATCTGTTTTTCTAAAACAGTTACAAGATAATAATAGGCGGGTCAAATGACATACTATTCCATTTTACCCGACTAACGGGTATGACATTATGTCCACTTCATAACACCATTCAATGGAAAATAATATGTTAAAATATAATAATAATATTGAAATTTCAATTATAGGTACTTGAGAGCGGATAAGAAATCAAGTAACATGGCAAATGTTCATACATTATTGTGAAATTAATAAACGACGGGATTAAATGGTTGCCACGGGGTTCGAAGTATGTATGTATACAAACCGATCTAACCATCGACCTGACCAACGAGAAACACCTGCATGTAGTTGTAAAATGCCTAGGGTGGTCTAAATCAGAGGCTAGACCTTGATCCTAGCGCTAGACCCTAGGTATAAGTAAATTTATCAGTTAGTCCGTCCGTTATTTTTATCCTATGCCATAATGTCAAAGCAGATGTCAACGATAACAAAATAAGTGTAGTACATATTATATTTGCATTTTGAAAAAATTATAAATGTATAATTTATTAAATGATGTTAGAAATGAACTTTTTGAAGAATTTGTGGATATTTTAGATGTCATATCATTGGAGAGCCTCAGTCTATATGATAAAATTACGGATAACCTAATAACTATACTGCGTGGTCAATTCAGGCGGCCTCGAAGAGGTGACGACTGTTCAGTGTGAATTGACAAAGTGGTTTATTTCAAAATTCCTGTAACATAAACTGAAATCATGGCAGAGGAACCAACTGGTGACGTAGTTACTGAAGTCACTGAAGGTAAATAAGCTACAGTCCATTAGTATACCTAGTTATAGAAATTCTTCGGTAGGAGTAGGAAAAGGAAAGCAGTTAAATCGAACAACTGAATTAGCAGTTAGTGCAGAATTGTAATTTTATGAAGGTTATAAGCGTGGAAAACCCAGTGAGACGCTGGGATATAAAAAATCTGCTCTATTTTTCCCTGATCCGTGAAAACGTCAAAAGTGCTCTTTTATCCCTCTGAAAGCACAGAAGTCGAAAGGCGAGCGAGCCAGCGCCATCACGACGGTGTTGGCGGGGTGGGTACTCTGAGCCTCCAACCATGATCAGTATGGTTGGGGGAGTGCGCATACGCCATGGGACGGCGCCCCCATCTGAGGGTTAGGAAAGAAACCCACATGCCCTACAGCCGACATCGATAAATCTATGGCCGCTTCTAATCTACCGAAGACCTAGGTTGAGAGCTTCTCATTATTGGGGGCCACTTGTAGCGATAAGCAGTGAAATAAAGGTTGCAAGGGGCCCTACCAAGATCTCCGGTACCCAAGCGATCTTACCTGCTGGCGGCGCACCTACTGATTAACGGACGAGCCAAGATAAGGTGGTAAGGTCAGACGGCAGTCGCTCACAACAATTCCAAAAATGAAATGTCAAGTGATAGCTGATCCTAGCTGTCAAATAAAAGCGGACTCGGTCGAATGTCAGATAGCGAGTAAACGATATGTTTGCTAGCTTTAGAGTAATTAATTTAAATTTCTGCTGAGAGTTTGGCGGCCACTGCCTTCACTTTTTTCGCTAATACTTAAAAGTATTTTATAGTTATAAAAACGAGATTACTTTTTAAGCTTTCATTTCATAAGACTGAACATTAATTTGCGAGTCAGGTGATAAAATGTCACTTGGCTACCGGTAAATGTCTACAGCGCACTAGTCATCTCAGACCCAAGCGAGTGTATACTTATATTGTACTTTATCGAGGGGAAATGGTGAAATCTAATAATACTAAGAGGAAAACCGCGAGTAAATGATAGAATTACCAAAGCATATAGATTATCTCAGTTAAATTTTAACACAAACGACTCGATGACCTAATAAATAAGCTTCTACAAAGGTACACAACTAATATTTATGATCGCTATATTCCTACAGATCTAGAAACCAAACTCACTGAAGAACCTGACACGGAGCGTGCAGAAGGTGATGTTGCCGAGAGCGAACCTGCAGAAGGTGGAAACATTGAAACCGAGCATGTTGAAGGGGCGCACGTAGAGGGTGAACACATTGAAGGGGAGCATGTTGAAGGGGAGAATGCAGATGGTGAACATGTTGAAGGCGAACATCTACAAGGCGAACATGTTGAAGGTGAACAAACAGAAGGCGAGCAAACAGAGACTGAAGGTGGTGAAAAAATGCTAGGAGAAGGAGAAGAACTTATGGGCGAAGGATTAGAAGGAGAACAAGTTACTGAAGAAGAGAAAAAAGAGGAAGCACCGGTCGTAGATGAAACGGTTGTGGAAGAAGAGGAATATGTTGAACCACCCCCGCCAGATCCAGCGGCCCCTTATGATTTAAGTGATAGTAAAGAACTTTTAACAGAACCATTTTCTCTGCGCCCTGACCAATTAGCAGAAGTGGAACAGCTCTGGGCAGCTTATCAAGACTACACTCCAGCTTATACAGATATAGATGATTACATTACAGAAAAAGAGTTGGTATATATGTTAAAAGCTCTTATGCTTACGACTCATACACCAGAACAGTTTGAAGAGCTTATAGCATTTTGTGTTAGACCACCACATCCAAAAGGACATATTACATACGATCAGTTTCTTAAGATGGTGACGATTCGGCAAAGATCAATTATTTTAGAAGACGAACTGCGTGCAAGCTTACAACTTCTTGACCCTGGAAAAACGGGATCTATGGATCGCGAATACTTTAAGGAACTCTTACTTACCTCGGGTAATAAGATGTCACAGAAACAAGTTGACGTACTTATTAAAGAAGTAGATATCGCTAATGATGGTACTATTGGAATAGAGGACGTCGTCGGTACCATGGGCATAGACTTAAACAAAGACGACATAATAATGCTTAGAGAGTTTGTATATGGGAAAACTAACACGGCTGCAGACGATGATGAAGAAGTGTAATAAATTGATCACATTAATTGTATACAGAGAAAATTATCTGTTCATATTACGATTGAATTATTGTCAATACAGAAAACCAAGTACATATATTTTACTAGCTGAAGCTTCGCCGGCCTGTCTTCGAACTTCCGTCGCGCCTATTTAATCCCATCGTTTATAAATTTTACATTATTGTATGAAAATTTGCCTGATTTGATAGATTGATATATTCTTTATTGTAACACCAAATTACATTTAAGATAATGTTAATGATTTGTTGACATTGATAATGATTTGTTGACATTTATGATTACTGCTCAGCTATCCGAGGTAGTAGCGTGATGATATATAGCCTATGCCTTACTTGATAAATGGGCTATCAAATGTAACGTTCCTCTTATATGGTTTCATCGTCATAAGTCTTAGTTCATCAGAAAGTTATTTCTCCGAAGACTAATCAAATTCCCACTTGCCGGTGCGTTGAGGCTGTAACTATATTTTTAAGTTACAGCCTCTACGCACAGGCAAGAGAAGAAGTGCTATTTCTAAAGGGGGCCCCTTTAGAAATAGCACTTCTTCAAGCGGGAATTTGATTTGTCTTCGGAGAAATAACTTTTATATTCACTATCTTGCATGGCAGTGCGCCGTGCAGGACTGCGAAGCAGGACATAGCTCACACATTGCACTGCTTGGTTGGCCATCATCAGTACTATTTTTTCCTGTCTGTCTGTTGCTCTTGTAATTATGTTGCGTGCTATTTAAAAAGAAAATAGCAATTATGCTGTTTTTTTTGTTATTAGACATAAATTTAAAAAAAACCGTCAAGCGCGTGTCGCCATATTACAATTAGTACCTTATTCGAGGCTGGTGCTAATTAAGCACCAGTCTCGAATAAGGCACTAATTGTAATATGTCAATTTGGAGGTCTACTCCAAATTGTATTAGCGCCCATATAACTCAGAGGTCTATTAATTGGTTACTATATATGTATGGGGACACCCCTTAATTTTCATGTTTTGTATTTTCCGAACTTTTCCTTTATTTGTACTGTAGGACCTTGTAAACCTTTAGGTTCTACAGGACCCTACGGGAGATAAATGAAAGTAGTAGGTAGTAGGATTAATAAAATATATTTTCCGATAGGGCCAAAAGTAGTAGTTGTCAGGGTCGCGGATGTCCAATTTAGATTGGCAACCGCAAGGTGGACTCTGCCGCGAGAGGTCGTGGAATCTGGACTTTTCTGAGGGAGGGCCAGGTGATCTTCCACGGGTCGGATGCTGCTCCGAGGCTCCTCCTGGTTGCGCCTAAAATTTGTAAATTGCCGTAAATTTGTTACATACAAGTTTTCGCGAATATCAAAATTTGTTATACGGTTATCATGTTGACTTTGGATCTTGATTTTTATACACCTAATAGGGACTATAGACCTCAGTGTCTGGTACAAATTTCAACTTGCTAGATCCACCCGTTCTTGAGAAAATTGATGGTGACACAACGGACAAACACTTTTACTTTTTGAGTTTCATGTGCAGAACCCTAAAAAGGGTATGGGAATATATATATAGGGACCTTTGTCCTGCAAATGGTGATTTTCTTTTTAAACATAAAGTAATAAATTCCCCCTAATACCGTGTTGTTTATTGTTATCAAAATGGCAGTCTGCAGCCCTGCCTTCAAATCCACGATCCGGCTTGGCGCAAGCACTACTTGCTATACTACGCAGGACGCCAAGTCACTGACAGTCCTGCGTGGCGGACTGCAAGTGGGGTGGGCGGAGATTGCAGGCGTTGTGCAGGACTCGAGTCGCATCACTCGTATCCTTCACGGTGTTGCAGGCCACCATGCAGGCTGCAACAACATTTACAATCACCATTACGTGGCGGACGGCAATGCAGCCTGTCACGTATGGTCTCCGTTGGTATTTCGTCTAAGCCGTAGGCCAACGTAAGCTTCAGTTCTAGACCATAGACACTTTTTTTAATTTATATTATATTCATTGCAATCACTTTCCTTCACTTATGTAAATTCTGAATTCTAAATTATTCCGCTATTTTTAAACACAAAAACGAAATATACACAAAGTTTGAAAATAACATACAGCGAGTGCTCCATTTCTTAAATTGGTGCCGAAAATAGCCGAGTGTACTACGTTACTTAAAAAAATTATACGATGTACGAGATTTGGCACTAACGTACGTGACAGGAGGTTTGGTGCCAATTCTGGAAGATGACGCACGGTTGCAGTATTTTATTTTCAAAAACTAGTGTATAATTCGTGATTTTGTGTTTAAAATGGTATTTGAAATGTGTGAGGAAAGTGAAATGTTGTAGTGAACAGCGGTGTTCTATGTGTTAGTGCTAAATCTTCATAAAAAGCCCTAGTAAAGGGTCCACTGCTTTACTTGGGCAAATACCAGGACCTAGGCCTGAGGACTTGACATCGACAAAGGAATAGGTATAACTAAATGATATGAAAATATAAATACTGAAGACAAGACAAGCCTTGGAAGGAGACTTTTGGCGGGAAGAGTGACAAGTGCGGACGCTTGCTGTATATTATTTTCTAAAACTAGTGCATTTATCTTGTTTTATGTGCGGGAGTGGTGGTTTCTTGGACATAAAAGTTGTGTTAACGTGCTATAGTGAAAGACAATGATATATATGCAGTGAAATGCTATTTTCTCTCTTATCGCGAAAAGTTCACTGAAAATCTCAGTATAAGAATCACCATTATACTGAGGGCAAGGACCAGGACCTAGGACTGAGGACACGACATCGACAAAGACTGGACAGGACTAATTAGAAGCTAAGATTGAAGAAAGATTGAGAAGGCATCCAAAGCGTTGGGTTTCGTTATGAGGATATCCTCAGACTTTAGGGATATCAAAACAATAAAAGTATTATACTGTGGGTTCGTCCGTAGCCACCTCGAATATTGTACACCGATTTGGAGTCCAAATTATGATATTTACATCAATCGCATTGAAGGTATACAGAAGAGATTTCTAAGGTACATTCAATATAGCTCATATACTTACTTACCTGATTATTTGGCTAGGTGTAAGAAGTTTCACATTCTACCATTATACGAAAGACGAAAAATTTCATTCCTATTCGGTATAATGAATGGCCTGATCGATGTGCCGGAGTTGCATGTTAAGATTGGTTTATATGTGCCTTCTGCATTTTTGCGTAATACCAATCTCCTAGATGTGCCTTTTAGTACGATAACTTATAGAAAAAACTCATACCTCGTAAGAGTGTCTCGCATGTTTAACGAGGAGTGTAGAGGATTAGAACTTGATTTGTTTGGGTCAAGCATTAGTAAGCTGAGGAAAACAACTTACGCCGGTCTAGTGTGAAGAAAAGAAACATAATGATTAGATTTTTTGTTTCATGGAGCGTGCCGGTTTTTCCAGCACAATCTTGACATTGAGCGAAATAAAGTTTGACAGCTGTTTTGCAGTTCATTGTCATTATTTTAAAAACATAGCTATAAAGTGGTTTAAAGATGCTTTAAAGGTACAAAACTGTGTTATATTTCATGGTGGAGTAATATGACGAACGAAATATTAATTTAAATCAATAAAAGATTGTGCGATGTAGTGTTTTCGGATGTACGAGTGATTGTGAAAAAAAAACTGTATATTTTCCTTCGTAAGTACTACCAAGTTTTATCAGTTACTAAGTTTTAATAGAAGTATATTGTGCATCTTGCATTCAAGATGGAATTTCATTAATAAATAAGATCAAATATCATTATTTAAGAAGTCAAACACTTATCATAAATAAAAGTCAGGGTCGCCATATCATGTATGCTAAATTACCCCAGATGAGATTTTATTTTAAAACAAAATGCTGGTCGTGTCGTACATGCTACATTTATTTAAACTAAAGTTATACAATATTGTATCCCTGCCTGGGGAGTGGCATCCAAAACACAACTTGTTGAGCTTGAGAGAGCACAGAGAGCCGTACTCGAAGTATTAAATAAGAAACCAATTAGATATCCTACAGCTCTACTATACGCTGAAAACCAAGTGCTAACTGTGAGACAGCTCTTTGTGCTCAGATCAATCTCTAAGATTCACCAAAGCGTAACTCCTCCTAAACCGGACAAAACCCGCAGTAAGAAGTCACTGTGTACCACTGTTCGCTGTAGAACTGCCTTCGCTAGGCGACAATTTAAAAGTTTGGGGTGTAACGTCTACAACTTACTCAACAAACATAAACCCATAGTAGGTCTAAATAGGCATGAGCTGATGAGCACGGCATCCGATTGGTTATTTGAACAGGACTATGAAAGTACTGAGGCACTACTTACGTTTCTGGAGTGATCGGTAATATACATAAACTCGCACACACATATGCACACCCTGAAACACACACACAAACATACACAACAAGTACACTTCACTTACTCGTACAAACACGCATACATACCCCCATATAAACACGACAGGTACACATACACTCACACTTACAAACACACAATCATATTACAAATACCTTAGAGGTACATACTTAGTCTAAGACAAATACATAATATCTACCACTACATTCAATTTAAAAAAACAACGAATTACTTTAACTTTTATTACTTTTACTTTTATTTTAACTATTTATTAAGAAATTAAAAATAAATAAAAATCTCTTAGAATCTCTTAGAATAAACACTGTAAATGTTCACTGTGCCCTAAATGTACCATACTTAGATATACTGATTCCCAAAATACAGGTATTTTGCCTAGTTTGGGACCCAGTAGTACCGATAGTAAATTAAAAAAAAAGACAGATATGTTTGTAAAAAATATTGTAAACCGTTAGAGGCAAATAAACATTATTATTATTTATTATTATTATTAACTTAATAGACGCACAAAAATGGGAGACGTACAGAACGTTAACTTTGAGATATATATAAGCCTACTTACCACGTAATTAACGTTACTTCTATTTTGTGCGACACAAGTTTAGGCCTGGGGTATATTGGAAATAACTACTCTCGGACCTCCCAACCATAACCTACTACGTGTATCAGCGCCCTGGCTTCATTTTTCAGTTAGCACCAACATACAGGCGAGGCGGAGATCTGGATTGTGATTCAAGTGGAAGTAGTTTATAGACACGCTATTACATACATCTTGTCGGAACTGCTCTGAACTTCAATATTTTATTTTAAATATTGTATTACCTAACCGTGAGGTCTCGGTTCGCCCAAATTTTCCACTTTAGTGGTCGGTGTCTGCTATGCTAGACTAATAGTAGCAGCTGTAATATCTTTGCTGTCGGTGCTGTTAGAAACGACTGCTACCTAATCTCTCAATCTCTTTTAGTAGGTATCCGCTCCTGTGCCCGATCATTTTCATTTGTCAGCAGGTGTATCAGCTTGCATTGCATGTAAATATACTTAAGCTCTTGTTATGTTTTTTTTTGTGTTGTGTTTAGTTAAATAATTATTGGTTTCTTGCAGCTTTCCTAAAAGTGGCGTTTTGCGTCAGATTTGGATAACAACTACAGGACGAACCAATTGGTCACCAAAACCAACTTCAAGAATTTGCAGCTAACATTTTGAACAACAGTTTTTATTTAAAGAGAAGAAAATTACTCTATTACATAGTGATGAATTTAAAAGACAATAATAAATATTTTTTGGGAGATACGTTTTTTATAACAGTCTCTGCTTGCTTACAAATGTTTATTGTGTCTGACGGCGCGTTGCCTGCGCCATCTATTTTCACGTCGGAATGAGAGTGACAGCTGTCCACAGATTTCATTCTGACGGAGTGTCGTGTCTATGTTATAGAAGCGCGGCCATTTTAGGACAGTTGAGTTTAGAACCGCGTGCGCGATATAAGTTCGACAAATCGTCATTATTCCGCGTAATCTTAGAAATAACTTTAATGATTATAATTTCCTTAGAGGCAATTAGAGTTTCTCTACGTGGCTGAGTGCTGATTTTGATAAGTAACAGAGTGTAATAGTCTTCTTTAAATTAAGAACATTTAAAGAAGACTATTACACTCCTTACTAGTTTTTCCTGAATTTAATCCAGATATACAAAATAGCTATACGAGTGCCTGGTGCAGCACGGTCAATACCATTATTAGGTGGTACTCTGGTTATTGCAATGAGTAAAAACCTGCGCATAATGATGGGCGTAGAACAGTTTTACCGGTATTACCTAATTGACTCATTTTTAGCACGCTATGATTACTATATTGAGACTCCTGTTACTTAGTATAGACGAGGCCCCAAAGGAAAAAAAATATATGTCATTATGCCACTTGTTTTTTTAGTACCCCCATGAGTCGGTATCAATCATTATCGGTAAAGCAAATGGCGGTAGCGGTTAACACATGCGTCGAAATTCGATCATCGATTACGCAACTCAAACGATACCCGAGTGTAACTACAGCAAGAATTAATGACCTTAACTTACTGTAAGCGGGGCCCTCAACATAGGCTCTCCTCGCCTATTGGTGAAAAGAAGCTACGGATATTCCACAGCCGTTGCAACTATGGCGAGATAGGGCACTTGTTGTGAATAGTTCAGTAAAGCAAGCGAGCCAGCAATATTAATCCACGTTGTGAGTTTTCAGATGACTAGGCACCACAGCAGAATAACGACGCCGGAGCTTCTCAACCAACCTTGAGTATGGCCCTTTGGGCAATCTGCAGACGTTTGAGAGTGGTAGCTGAAGCTCCACCCCAAACAGTAATGCAGTAGGAGATGAGTGATTGGCAAATGGCCAAATAAATCTGCCTTACAAGTTCTGGACCCGCGACATGTCTTATTCTCTTAAATATTACAATTAGTTTTCGGACTCTTTCGGTCAGTAACTCAATGTGGGTCGAGAAGTTCAGATGCGAATCTAATGCAACTCCCAAGTATTTAATATGTTCAGTTGTCCCTACAGTGGGACAGGAACACTGAACTTTCGAGTGTTGTAGGAATTTATGGACCATCAAACGGTGACGATCCGTTACTCCTTCCTGATTTTTGATGGAAAAGGTCAAGTACTTAGTTTTGACCGCATTGATTGTCAGTATATTGTCAGTTAGCCATTTAGATATAGTATTAAGTCCCATCTGCGCAGCATCAAAAGTATCTTGCCAAGTATTTGTGGAACATAAAAGTACAGTATCGTCGGCGTAGGAGACTCTTTTACCGTTTACTGGGCAAATCTGGCACAATTCGTTTATATAAATTAAGAATAGTGTAGGGCCCAGCACACTACCCTGCGGAACACCAAATGTCACAAGCAGGTAAGAACTGACGTGATTTTCAACGACTGTGGCCTGAAAACGACGACAAATAACTGGAAAATAATTTCAGCTGTTTTCCTCTTATTTCAAATGATTCTAACTTGCTTAAAAATATGGATACAGAAACCGTAGCAAAAGCCTTTGCTAAATCCAGGAATATAGCTAGACACTTTTGTCGTTTGTCCAGACTGTTTGCAATATATTCAGCTACTTCATGTACGGGATCAGAAGTAGACTTATTCTGCCGAAAGCCGAACTGATTTTCTGACAATAGCTTGTTTGATTCTAAATAAGCAACCAACCTGGAAATAATTATTTTTTCCAATACTTTAGAGAGTACTGGTAGCAAGGAAATCGGCCTATAATTTGATATACGGTCCCTGTCTCCACCCTCAAAAACAGGAATAACTATAGAATTCTTCAGATCACTCGGAAAAACGCCGGTCTCAAAACAGAGGTTAAATAAAAATGTAAGCGGAGGAGCAAGGTAGTTTTTAAATTGTTTCAAACATCTGTTCGAATTTTTATCCCATCCAACGGCACAGTCTGATTTAAGGCTGGAAATCAATCGCAGAACCTCTTCCAGATCGGTTTCCATCATTACAAAAAACTTCAGTTTGCCTGAGCAAGCACTTCCACAGTAGTCGTTTTTGTCTTTTTTGTTAGTCAATTTTTTTTCTGACAGCGTCTTGCCAATGTCTACAAAATAGCGGTTAATTTCATTTACCGATTCCGCAGGCGTAGAAGTCAAATTTAACAAATTACTACAGGTTTTCTTTGAATAAGTCGTGTTTGAAATCATTTTATCGCTTTCCATAATTTCTTATTATCATTTCCTGCATCAGACAATTTTTCCTTTTCGTAGTTTCTTTTGGCCTTTCTTATAAGCAGGTTACAATAGTTTCTGTATCTAGTATACGTAATCTTAAGGATTTCATTATTAGGACATTTTCTAAGCTTTAAGTGCAACCTATCTCAAATTTCGCATGCAGCGCAGGAGCCCTGGAGTGATCCAGGGCCTAATAATTCTTTTTCTCCCTGCAAGTGGTATGGTACAGGTATTTTTTGACAAGGCTGAAGTCACTGAACTAATAAAATAATCCAGTGCGACATTTGGGTCATTGCACATGTACATGGGATCAAAATTAACCCAATTCTTCATAATTAACTTTTGTTACGCTTGTGACGGAGGAGGTACGAGTCAGGTTTTTATTCAAACACAGTAATACCGGTTTGTGATCTGTAATAGTGACTTGTAAAAGCACTATGGTCGCAGAAAAATGGGTTTTCAAAAAAATGTGGTCAATGCAAAAAATGCGGTCCACTATCATCTCTCGTGACGAAAGTGTGGCACGGTAGTAGAGAATGAACTGCAAGGAGACTTAGGTACCGGTCTCGTTCACTGTGTGGTTTATTGTCATTGATAGAAATATTAATATCTCCGATCACATCAATACTTTTATAACTACGTAGCCCATCCAAAATTCCATCAAGGGAGTTCAAAAATGGATCTATGTTCGTATATGATGGGGACCTGTACAGAGCAAGGATAGCAATATCAAAACCAATTTTTAACAGTAAAGCATTGGCATTCGAAAAGACTGGCTCCACAATACTACACGCAATGTCGTTCTTGATGTAAATTACTACACCATCATTTTGTATGGGGTTATCGCATGTAGAAAAAGCTCTATAGCCACTTAACAAATAAAATAAATAAATATCCATCACGCCTTATCCCCGAAGGGGTGGCAGAAGCATATTTTATGCTCACTTCTCACCGTGTGGATTCCTGTCCCACGTAATAGGTGGTGAGCCCATTGCCGTGTTGAAATAGACAGACGCAGGTTGTGGCTACCTGCTGTTGAAATTTTCAAGCCGCCCATAAGGCCTTCAACCAGGCTTAACGACTGCCATTTTACTGGCAACCGGGACCAACGGCTTAACGTGCCTTCCGAAGCACGGAAACGCTCGCAAATGTAAATGCCACAAAGTGGTCACCCATCCGAGGACCAGCTATAGTGAAAGTTCCGTAACTCAGTGATCGTTTTACAGAACACTGAGACCGCGGGGCCACGAGCCACTTAAGTTGGGAATTATAGGTGCAGCACTCAATCTGCATTCAGTTAGTAAAATAATGTCTATACCTACAATAAGTCTTGTGAGCAGTACTTCAAGTGGAGGCATATTACAATTAATACTGCGAATATTTTGTGTAAGTACAGTGAAACATGATGAGGTATTTATGGGTAAATATTGTACACAGTGTTCAACTTGGGACTCAAAAGCTTTAGAAACGTTATACGTGTCCAATTCGTGTTGTAATTCAATTGAGTAGTTGAATGTTAGGCAGTATCGAAAAGGAGTCAATACGGTGGGCTTCTATGTTTGCACAGGTAATTTCCTTACTATTCCCAGTACCATAACAGCCAACATTATTAAGATATAAGATGTAGTTGCATTTATAATAACAGAGTGAAATATTAAGTGATTTTGAGAGAGTGTATCATGTAGTGTGTAAAAAATATTGTATAAAACTATATAAAACAATAACATGCAAAGATAATCAGATTTAAGGTACATTCGAGGTTGGTAGAACAAAATTACAACTAGTCATTTCTCGCTTGCAAGTCTCTCAAGGTCGGCTTCACACTCGATTTTAATTTGCGGACACTTGACACGCGCACGTAGGTACACCACTCCTCGAGACGTCCAGCAGAACTCGTATTTATGATCCCTCTGGAACGCACGGGCCAAATAGAATAGTTTTTGTGTTTTTTGTGGTAGGGTTTCCCCGATGAAGACCGGCCTGATTGGACCGCTGATTTTCAGGTGATTAGTGTTCAATTTTTCACCTTTTTGTTTATTTTTGTTAAAGTTTTTAACTGCATATAATATTTTCTCTTTTATGAGTACGGAGTTAAATTCAGTGATAATTTGGTGGAAGAGTCCCTCGCGGAGACACGATATACCTCCTTGATCACAAATTTATCAATGTTCATACCGATTGACATTCCCATGTGTTGGACCAGTTGACAAAGGTCCGATTTTGATTCTGGTTTATCGGTTTTAATCCTAGGAACATTAAGTATTTCAATACCGGATGCGAGGGTTTTGCGTTCCAAGATATCAACCTTTTGTTCTAATAAGTTAATGTATTTTTTGTTTTCTTTCCGTTCCTTTTCAAGACAGTTGATCCGGGATAAAATCTCATCATACCTACTTATGAGACATAGTTTCAACCGATTTTGTAAGCTCCTCATTTTGAACTCGGATAATGCTTACTGATTCAATCAAATCCTTGAAGCGCTTATTTTGTTCTAAAGCAAACGTATCAAGTATCTGCTGGATGGTGCTCATAAAACCACTCAAGTCGTCACCCTCAAATTTTAGATTTTTACGTTCGTTAGTGCTCAAAGTAAGGTTAGGTTCGAGTCATACCGTTGGCGTTCCTTTACTTTCGTTATCACACTAGTATTTTTTTTTTCGCGGTCAATTCGTTAGTTGTGTTCGGTACACTCGCCACTGTACTGGCTGTAGAAGGCCCGCAGGAGGGGGGAGACGGGGGCGGAGTGCGTTTGAGCGGCATAATGAGATCCAAAACAAAGTACCCAGGATAGCAGCAATCAGTGGTAGATTTATATAAGCAAGTGAAACAAGCTCACGGGTCTAGCAATCTGGTCATCGATCGACGATTTAGTACTGAACGGTTATTCACCACTCTAAAGTAGACCCCTCGTTTTACCAAGTAGTAGTTGTTTATTTACAAAAATAACTCTCACATATACAAGGTGTAATTATCTCTTGGCCTCTTGACTGTGTTGTGTATTCTCGCCTGACTGTGCGCGCACACAAAGTCCTTGCATCCACTGCACTCCTAGTCTTTTTCACTATTTATTGGATATATTTTTCCACAAAAAAAAAAATATTAGAATAAAAATTATTTAAAATATGTAATAGCCAAAAACACGTCTGATCTCAACCGATATCCAGGAGGAGGACATACTTGTTGCCTGTTTCATTGTAGCCTGTGTAGTACGGCACCCCGTGCGACATACTGGTCTGTGTGAGATAGCAGTCTGTAGGATGCAGTGTGGCATAATATAAAGGATACACTTTCGATTCAGATGATGTGACTGTACCCATGAGTGAGTATGGTGCATCTGTTGGGGCTTGTGGTCAGTATGACTGATCTCCAAGTTGTTTTTAGATACGGCAGTTTTGCAGTCTCTGTTTTTAAGGGTTAGCGGGTACGTGTGTGCCTGACGGTCGTATTTGTGATTATTTTAGCTGATGACCATAGATGGAGTTGTGTGTTTCACCGTCTTAATTTTCAGACCAGTTTGATAGTCCGATAGGAGAACGTGGCGAATAGACATGGAGTCATGGGCTCACTAGTTGATTTGAGTTACTGTAATCGTGTGTGGTTTTGAATGTCAGAACGTCCCGTGCAATGGGATACGTATGGATAAATTTGTTTTGAAGTCCTGCAAGTGCTGGCACTCACTGTGGACGGCAGCTATATTGCGAACTCGGATTTTGACAATTACCTGCTCAGCTCTCCAATACAAAGTGGTAGTCTGTGAACGCTGAGCCGTCGGAGAGTCGCTTTCTGCTTCACGGGGTGGGGTCCTATCTTTCTTTTTATGATGGGGGATCCGCTTGCTCTTGGGTCAGAAGCAGTGTGTTGGTAATGCTTCTGGGTGCAAGACGCAAGGACCTGGTGCACTTTGCAGGTATCAGTGGTAGCGGCGTAAAAGGCGCTTCTCAAATTCTTGGTTTGGTTAACCAAGAAATTATCTGCACTTATTACTTACTGGTTGACGCCCGCGGCTTCGCCCGCGTGGAGGGGCTTTCCCGTTACCGTTTCCCACGGGAGCTTGTTCCCGAGATGATGGGTGGCCTGTGTCTTGTTCTGATGTGTGGTCTGTGTTCCTGTAGGGTTTCATTGGTGTCGGTTCGGTGGTTTTTGTGTGGGTAAGTGGCGAACATCCGTGCGGACTTTTGCGTTTATAATATTATTAAGATTTTACTGGATCGTTACTTTAACAGAGTTTAAATGACATTCAGGGTGTTTAACTGTCCATCTTGTTTCACATGGTTGTTGGCCATGCTGTTTCGGGGCCGACGTGGATAGGCAGACTTTTCAAACCACGGGGTGAGAGTGAATATCGGTGGCGACTGCGTCTCGATCACACGATGCATGGAGGTACACGCCGTGGATGTTTTTGGTTAAGCTATCATGGACGCGGATCTGGTGGAGGATGAGTCGTCCTCGTTGACGCAGTGTTCCTTAAATTAAAGAACGCTATATAGCCGGTTAGTCGTTACTTAGTCTATTATTTGTCCAAATACCCACGTAGAAGCTATGGCCGATCCTGGTATAAGAGGAAAATCGCTGACATGTCAATTAACTGCAAAACTAAATAAACATATTCAACAAATAACACTTCTGTATTATTTACTCACGAAAACTAGAACCTATCATGCCTCTGTGGTGCAGTTGGAAGTGTATGTAACATTGAGGACAAATACTTGATTGATCCGCAAATATTTGTTAAGGAGTTCAGTTATTTTCTATGGGAGTGTTAGGATGTTTCCATATACCTACTAGCGGTGTAGCTGCTAACTAACGGATGAGACAACTACGCATGTGCTCTTACGGGATTGGGAGGTCAGACGGCAGTCGCTCACAACAATTACGAAAACTAAAAGCTAAATGATCAAAAGTACGGATCGTAGGTGGATACTTAGAATAATAATAATACAAAATACAGGGAAAATTTCTTCATATGGTAACCCAGTTATAACACTATCTGTCCCTTTCTGCGGCACGCTGACTATGTGTCTATAGTACCTATTCTCTGTCTACGGTGTGTTTCTTGTGTGTTATTTTCGCTAGCTGCAGTGATCGTAATAGTCTGACAATATTGTGCATTTGTGAAAACTTGTTATTGGCCATTTTCTACTATATATCAATGTTATTTGCTTTGTTAGCTGTAAGTTTTCCTAAAAGTAATAAATAAATAAAATTAATAAATATGATCTAGAAAATAAAATTTGGCTAAAAGATCTTCGTGACCAGGCCATAAAATAATTATAAAAAAAAGTACGCGACAGTTGATAATGACGTTTAGACTATTCGAAGCATAGCAGTTCTTAAGGGTTCTCCCCCAAATTTAGGGGTAAATAAGCGAGCTGGGATTTTTAGGGGCACCATATTTTTATGGGATTTCTTCATTTATAATATTTATTCCTTATATTTCTTATTATTTTTTTATTAAACCAAAATAATAAGTAGTTGCTTATGGTAACATTTTATTTTTTTCTGCGTCGCGATAGGAATCACTTCTTGGCGGGAAGTCAAACCTACGGCGCGCTTTTTGATTCTCGTATAAAATAAAATTATTTTTTTTTGTGTTTAATTTTGCATTACAAACGCATATTATAGAAAAATAGAGCGGGCGTACCCCATTTGTAAGAATGGGGCCGCAGGACGACAGCGAGGAGGAGCCCAGCGACCGAAAACGGAAGCGAGAAAAAACCTCTACTAGCGACTTTTCCTAAAAAAAAAGCGCAGTTGACTACACCGTCTATATTGAATCCAAAGAGAAAGAAAAAAATGGAAATAGAAACCATATAAAACTCACTCAACTTTATCGTGTCAATCCATATAAAATTGGAGTAACCTTTCAAAAGGCCGCAGCAGCTAATAGCTTTCTCAAACAAGATAGCTTTTTGAATAAACAAAAGCTTCGTGCTTTCATACCAGCTCACCTTGTGGAAAAGGTTGGTATAATCAAATTTGTACCCATCGACATATCTAATGAAGAGATCTACAAGAATATAACATGCGATGCGGACGTAATCTCAGTAAAAAGATTTATGAAAAAAGATGCCAATGGGCAGCTAATACCATTGACTACTGTTGCTATCACATTCTCATCTACTACCTTACCCAAAACAGCATTCCTACATTTATTCAGATAACAAGTAGACACCTACATTCCACCACTCGTACTATGCTACAAATGCTTCAAGTTTAATCACTTTGCTAGTGTGCCGTGGCACTCAAATGTGTTCATCATGCTCTGGAGCCCACCTTTTTAAGGAAGGTGTTTCCGATATTCTAATGTGTATTAATTGCGGCGGAGGTCACCTAGCCATTTCTAGAGACTGCCCCATAAAAATTAAGAAAATAGAAGAATAACGTAACCAATATATTACAGTCACAACAACTTCGTTCATTTGCCTCTGCTGTAGGTAAGATTGACGACCAAAATTTCCCAGCTTTAAAGCCAAAAAATTCAGAAAAGAAGGTTTATAATTTAAATTATGAGAAGGAATACAAAGACCGTTCCTCCTACATTATTAATAAATAAAGAAAATACATTCACTTTAGAACAAATAGCTAATAATGAAATTTTTTAAATGCTATAGTCAATTCCTTAATTGTATTGGCAAACTCCAAAGGTAATGAAACAGTGACTACTCCCAAAATAAAAGAATTATTCTTAAGCTACTTGCATTGATCTTTATGGACTCTAGTTTCTTTCACAATAGACAAAATAGAAAAACATATATAACAGTAGCCCAATTTAATATACAAAGTGTAAATAACAAAAAAGCTTTACTAATAAATTTTCTTCATGAAAAAGATATTGACATTTGCATGTTGAATGAAAGTTGGCTCAAATCTGATATATTCAATGTATCAGGTTACAATACTGTTCTCCAAAATGGTTCTGGTGGTCATGGAGGTGTGGCCATATTAATCAAAAATTTGTTCCAATATTCTAATATTCATACTCCTTATTATGATTTCCTTCAAACAGCTGCAATTACTATAAAAACTAATGCTGGCGATCTAACTTTATTATCTGCTTATGCTCCACCTAATAGTAGAGGTAGACGTTTCAAATGTAGAAAGTTGAAACAGATTATCGATGACTTGCCCAAACCAATCATGCTTTCAGGTGATTTAAATGCTCATCATGTCGCTTTTGGCTGTCTTTCATCAAAGTCTAGAGGTGTTGAGATTTACAACCTATTAGATGAATGTGATCTGTGCATTTTAAATACAGGATCTCAAACTACTGTAGGCACCATTTGCAATGCTCCTTCATCAATTGACATAACATGTGTAAGTCCCAATATAGCTCCTTTATGTCAATGGACTGTGCATGATGACCCAATGGGTAGCTATCACTTTCCCATACTGGTTGATGTTCAAATTTCAGCACCAAAATATGTTACAGCTGCTCCTTCTGAGCGTTTTAACTATAAAGTTGCAAACTGGACCCAAATCAATTCTGAAACAGAAAAAGCTTTTGATAATTTAACCATTGATTCTCTATGTCCTTTAGAAACTTATAACTCTTTCTGTAGCACATTAAACAGCTTTAAACAAAAATACATTCTTAAAATCATCAATCAATCTCCATATAAGATGAAATTACTGGCACCTTGGTGGGACAGAGAATGTGCTACTGCAGTTAATAATAGTAGGTTAGCCTTAAGAAACTATAGAGCACAACCTACACTAGAAAACTACATAGAATACAAAAAAGTTGATGCATTAAAAAATATTTTTTTATTAAGTCAGAAAAAAAAGGATAGCTGGAGATCTTTGTGTGAGGCTTTCAATAGATACACACCTCTTAGCATGATTTGGAATTACATCTGTAGATTTAAAAGAGCTGGTTGTAGAAAATCTGTCAAAAGTGATGAATGGATTCCATCCTTTGTAAATAAATTAGCTCCACGGTCTCCTCCTGAAAAAAATATAGATATATCAAGGTTAAATATAAATAAATAAATAAATATCCATCACGCCTTATCCCCGAAGGGGTGGTAGAGGCATATTATATGCCCACTTTTCACCGTGTGGATTCCTGTCCCACGTAATAGGTGGTGAGCCCATTGCCGTGTTGAAATAGACAGACGCAGGTTGTGGCAATGTGTTGTACCAATTCTAAAGCCAAACAAACCTGAAAATGATTGTAACTCATATAGATCCATATCATTATCATCCTGCATTGGCAAGTTATTTGGAAATATGCTCAAATTAGGATTAGAATTTTACAGTGAAACATATAACATCTTACCTGAACAACAATTTGGCTTCAGAAAAGTATCTCAAATAAATAAATATTTGACTGATCCTGCAGTGAAATGTTTGTTATTTGCTGATGATATAGTTGTATATTGTGTAAATAAAGATGTAAATAAAGCACATCAAAATCTAAATAAGGGCATGTCCCAAATTAGTAATTTCTATAATAGTCTAGAATATATCTATAAATATCAATGTTGATAAAAGTGGGGCCATGATTTTTAGCAAAAAGCATATAGACTTGGAGAATGTTCAGACAGTTTCCTATGATGGTAGTAACATAAGCTGGTTAGAAGAGAAAAAGTTTCTTGGTATATACCTAGATCCACAACTGAAATTTGAAACTCATATCAATTACATCATAGGAAATGCTAGTAAGGGGCTAAATATTTTACGTTCTTTAGCTGGTTTTCATTGGTTTAGACCCAAACATATTATAAATGTTATACAAGAGCATTGTCAGAAGCCACTTTGATTATATGAATGCTATTGCTCATTAGCATATATGAATGCTAACATCAGTCTCTTGCGAAAACTAGATGTAATACAAAATAAAGCATTACGAATTATTACTGGAGCAAAGTGTTCCACACCAATTAATGCAATGAAAGCGGAAACTGGCATTATACCATTAAAACTCAGACTGTTACAAATTTGTCAGAAACTATGTCTAAAATTGTTGGCTACTGACAACAGCTTTGTCATTAATAGGCTTTTACCATGTAAAGAACTTCCATCACATTTAACTAATAATATTGGTATTAATACACAAGAGCTTCTCTACGAACACCTCCCAGATATATTAAAGATATTCATAGATGTTCAAAATATTTGCAAAAACTTACAAACTTCCAACCCCTTACCAGTATTCTCTGTAGGTTATAAAGTAGTAATTCAAAATGACATTTCTATTGATTTTGAAAAACTTTGTAATCAGATAGAATTTTTAGAGTATTTAGATTCTCAATGTGATGATTATACATTATACACAGATGGCTCAAAAACTCCAGATAATGTATCATCAGCATTTTATGACTCCCAGACGAAACAATCCTTTTGTGTCAAGTTAGATGCCCATTGCAGCATATATACAGCAGAATGCTATGCAATTTATTGTGTTTTGTTACATGTATTTAATGTAAATAGAACTAAGTTTTTAATAATATCAGATAGTAAGAGTGCAATATTAGTTTTAGATGGTAATTTGCTCAAGTTTAGCTCCAATTATATTTTGTTTAACATTAAAAAGATTTTGCTAAAGTTAGGTAACAGAGGCAAATGTGTTACATTTAAATGTGTTACATTTAAATACCTTCACACTGTGGTATCTCTGGTAATGAGGCAGCAGACAAGTCAGCCCGAGGAGTGTGACGAAGATTGCACAAATATAGTGAAAGTACCATTCAGTGATTATAACCAGAAATTAATGGAAAATATTACCTTATTGTGGCATTCATACTGGAGAACTGTCTGAAAAAAAGGGCAAATGGTATGCTTCAATACAGTCCACCCCGCCGCAAAGATCTTGGTACCATAGAAGAAAAGATATAGATTGCCGAAACTACATAACAACAATCAACAGATTAAGATTTGGCCACTGTAGAACACCAGCTCATCTAGCAAGACTTAAAATTGTACACGAAAAGTGCGAAACTTGCAAAGAATTATACTCAGATTTTTTTCTTTATAGATTTTTTTTTGTCTTCGCCCATCTTGGGCAGGCAAAGGAAACTTAGTCCATACACCCTAGTCTTCAGTATTTATTATTTTCTTATAATTTTGTTTTAGTCCTGTCTAGTCGTTTGTCGATGTCAAGTCCTCAATCCTAGGTCCTAGTCCGTGCCCCAATAAGGCAGAGGATCCCTTATTGCGGCTATCTATGGAAATTTGGCACTAACACAAACAACACCGCTATTCTTTGCAATATATCACTTTCGTTCACTAATGCACTTTTCCGAACTCTTTATGTATAATATTCCACCATTATTAAACACAAAAACACGAATTTTACACTAGTTTTTGAAAATAATATACAACAAACATGCGTCACCGCTCGCGTTGGCGCCAAACCTCTATTCTATTCTATTTTTGGTTATGGCTTTCTGCCGAGGCCGATGTCGGCAATTCCGCCAAAATCAAACGTGCGATGGAGATTACGTGTGTTTGTGGTTATTACAATAACCAATTTCGCAGTGCTCAGAGTTCAGTTTGACACGTTGAGATCTTGTTGAGGTTAGTGGGTAAACTGCAACAAATATTACCAAAATTTTGCTACTTACACACACCAGTATATTAATACTTAAATAGATTAAGATCAGGTTAATGTGTTATTACAACATAGAAAAGCACGTAATGTAGGGTAGTATGAGTCATAGTTTGACACTATTGCGGCTGATAAATGATATTAACGTTGAATATAGATGACGGGTAGGATGTGTTAGTAGAGAGGCAAAGTTGATGGGAAGGGGAATCTTTAGTTTGGTTATTTGGGTGTACAAGTCGGGAGGGGAATCATTTAAGGGACAGTTGAAAAAAATATGGTCCAATGAGCCCTCGTCCAGTCCACATTCGCATATCTGTGATAATATTTTTACTGATATTAAACCTATAGATAAAGGTATTGTGGATCCTGTGGAGTCAGATCATCGTGGCCAATGGATAAAATTTCCTAAAAGTAGTAACAAAGTCAGCAAAAAACAAATTAAATATGTACCAATTAACCAAAGTCGTTTGAATAATTTTAAAGAAAATGTATTAAAGAGATTACCATATCTACCTAACTTCACTTGTGTAGACCAGTCATATAAACACTTATTTAATTTGATTAATGATGAGTTTGGCAAAGTTTTTACCTCAAAAACTCTACAGATTGGTGGTCGTCCTGTTTTCAGTGACTGGGCAACACCAGGTATCTTTAAAAGTAGAAATAAATTATTTGAATTATATTCAGAAAAATCATATAATTTTAGGCAAACCTTTCAGGAATATGTTAAAAATTATTCAAATATATTTAAACAAACGTGTCATCTTGCTAAGTCAAACTTCATTAAAAATAAAATTTCTAATTCTGTAAATAAAATAAAAATGACTTGGAACATCATTAACTCTGAATGCGGTAGATCTTTAGTGACTGAAAGGGATTTCCACTTAAAAGTAAATGGTTGCCATGTTACAGGGGACCTGGAAGTGGCTACGGAGTTTGAACACTTTTTCAAAAATATACCTATTTTGACAACAAAATCTCTCCAAGCATCTTCCAGTTCCGCTGAACTTTTATTAGAAGAATCTGTTCTTTGTTGCAGGGATGCATTTGTATTCACAGATATTTGTGCTCAGGACATTGTAAAAACATTTAAATGTATCGAAATTAAGAAAACCGCGGACATTTGGGGGTTATCGGTCAAAACTGCATCATGTATAATTGAGGTAATTGCGCCCCATCTAGCAACTGTGTTTAATGACTGTGTTTCTAGTGGTACATTTCCTGATTTAATGAAACACAGCAAAGTCGTTCCCTTGTTCAAGGCTGGCAGCGCTACAGAGCCGTCTAATTTAAGACCAGTGTCAGTGCTGCCAACTTTGAGCAAAGTATTTGAAAAAATAATCTTGAATCAAATGCTATCCCATTTTAATAGTCATAAAATACTCCATGCGAATCAATTTGGGTTTACGAAAGGGCGCTCAACTTCCGATGCTGGTGTTGAGTTATTAAAATGTATTCATGAAGCATGGGAAGACAAGCACGATGCATTAGGTATATTTTGCGATCTATCAAAGGCTTTTGATTGCGTTCAACATGAAACGCTGTGCAAAAAATTACACCACTATGGAATAAGAGGCAAAGCTCTCGACCTTCTGTCTTCATATTTGAACAATAGAATACAGAGGGTCGATATTAATGGTACACGTTCTGTAGGATCCATGGTTACAATGGGTGTGCCGCAAGGCTCGATACTTGGGCCATTCTTGTTCCTCATTTATATTAATGATTTACCATTTTATGTAGGGGACAGGAATAGGATTGTTTTGTTTGCAGATGACACCTCATTAATTTTTAAAATTAAAAGACAATTAGATAACTATGACGATGTAAACAATGCAATTGCAAGAGTAGTTCATTGGTTCAGCTCAAATAATCTTTGCCTTAATGAAAATAAAACTAAATGTATAAAATTTACTCTACCAAATGTAAAACAAGTTGCGGCCAATGTTCAACTGAATGGACAAGTGTTAGAGTTTGTAGAATCAACTGTGTTCCTAGGTATAACTATTGATGCCAATTTGCAGTGGGGCCCACACATAGAAAAGACAGCCTCTAGATTAAGTTCGGCTGCATACGCTGTAAAAAAGATCAGGACTCTAACAGATGTGGATACGGCTAGAATGGTTTACTTCAGCTATTTTCATAGTATTATGTCTTACGGTATTCTCCTTTGGGGGAGTGCTGCAGATTTAAATATTATTTTTGTTCTACAAAAGCGGGCTGTACGCGCTATTTATAATTTGGGCCCCAGAGTTTCTCTCCGAGAAAAATTCAAAGAAGTGAATATTCTAACCGTACCATCACAATACATTTTTGCCAATCTTATGTATGTCCAGAAAAATCTATCACAGTTTTCTAAACTCTGTGATAAACATAATATAAACACTAGAAATAAAAATAATCTTTCAGTCCACCACAGTCGACTACATAAGATTGGCGATTCTTTCCAGGGTAACTGTATACGCTTTTACAACAAGCTTCCCTGTGACCTGAGAAATTTACCTTTAAATAAATTTAAAAAGTTTATTAAAAACAAGCTTTGTGAAAAAGGTTTTTACTCCGTTACAGACTATTTGCAGGACAGGGACGCCTGGAAATGATCTGCTGGCAAAATGAAATAATATTAAATTGTAAATAGGCCATCAAAAAAAAAGCCTTCCTAAGTTTCTTGCCGGTTCTTCTCAGGTGGGCCGCGTTCCGAACCGGTGGTCGCTTTAAATATTTTAAATAGTGTATGACATTTTGTAAGCGCCGTTAAAATGGTCTATGCAAAATAAAGATATTTTTATTTTAAATAAAATAAAATTAAATATCCATCACGCCTTATCCCCGAAGGGGTGGCAGAGGCATATTATATGCCCACTTTTCACCGTATGGATTCCTGTCCCACGTAATAGGTGGTGAGCCCATTGCCGTGTTGAAATAGACAGACGCAGGTTGTGGCTACCTGCTGTTGAAATTTTTTAAGCCGCCTATAAGGCTTTCAACCAGGCTTAACGACCGCCATTTTACTGGCAACCGGGACCAACGGCTTAACGTGCCTTCCGAAGCACGGAAACGCTCGCAAATGTAAATGCCACAAAGTGGTCACCCATCCGACGACCAGCCATAGTGAAAGTTGCGTACCTCAGTGATCGTTTACCGAACACTGAGACCGCGGGGCCACGACCGCTTCTATATTTTTATTTTATATTTTTTATTTTATCGAAGAGTCCCTTATACGGATTTTGTGCAGGAAAACAGGTGATGAGCAGTGACCTATAAGCAGCCTACAAACAACTGAAATTACAGATTTGGGCGTTTTTTTAAAGCGGTAAAACCAGGGCTTCGGTGATATATTTGGTTGTATTGAGTGGTAGAATTTGCCTTTCTGCCTGCTGGAATTCGACCAGTGGTCTTGCCATGTAGACTGTATGGTCTTCTGAGGGAGGCTCAGAAGGTCATATCCCTGACAGACAAAATGTCTGAGTTCGGAGGAGGATGCTGATATAGCATCTTTAGCAAGGGAATCTGCACACTCGTTACCCCTGATACCGCAATGGCTCGGTATCCAGACCAGTTGTACAGTTTTGTGTTTTTGATGACTTGAGAGAATGCTCTTTTTTATTTCCAAGATGAGGGAGCTGTGGAGCTTAGACTTGTAGGGATTTTGTTCCAGAGCTTGAAGGGTACTCTTGGAATCTGTGAAGATAATTGCTTTGGTTATATTATGGGCCTCTATAAATGTGCAGGCTTCGAGTACAGCAGTGCATTCACCGGTGAATACAGAGGACTCTTTAGGACATCTGAGTTTCATAGCTATCCGAGAGTTTTGGAAGTATACAGCAGCACCAGTGTAGCCCTCTCTGGACAGCCTCGATGCATCCGTGAAGAAACACTGAAAATCCTTCCAATGTCTTTCCACTGCTGCACCGAAAGCGGGGCCAGCAGACGCGGAGGTTTTGTCAACTCCGATGTCATAGATAATGTGGGGTTTGAAGCATAGCACCTCATAATTATGTGTGAAGAGTGGGAGCCTGTCAAATTTTGCAATAGGAGATTCTAGATGTTGTAAGGATCTAAACGCTTGAAGGATTAGGGGGGCTTCTTTGTATTTCCAGTAGTTAGAATTAGTGTTACAGAGGGAATTCAGAACTTCAAGGTTTTGTAAGAGAGGGTGGGATTTTTTGGAGCATAGGCGGTAGATAAAGCGGTCCGCTAAGTATTTCCGTCTCAGTTTTAGAGGGGGTTTCGCACACAGGACCTGCAATGCATTTATGGGAGATGACTTCATACACCCTGAGATTATCCTAAGACATGAAGTCTGAATCCTATCGAGCCGGCCCAATGCCCCTTTATTGCATGGGATCAGTAAGAATGAGCCGTAGTCCATCACGCTGCGAATGAGTGCATTGTAAATCAGCCTCATGGTAAATGGGTGGGCACCCCACCAAACCCCCGCAAGGGCCTTTAACATGGGGAGGATTCGTTCACACTTCTGGAGTTGGTGCTGTAAGTGGTGGTGGCCAGTCAGCTTTGAGTCCAAGTATACTCCAACGAATTTTGTTTTAGAACATACAGGTATCCTATGCCCCTGGATATGAAGCTGAATAGGTGGAATTGCTCTCTTGCGGGAAAAAATTACCACGGAGCTTTTAGGTGCCGACAAGTTCAGTCCGTGGTTGAGTAACCACTGATTCAGGGAGTCCAGAGAAATGGCCAGTGATTCAGCTGCATCAGTAATGGAAGAATTCGAGACATACAATGCCAGATCATCTGCGTATTGTAAGATATACAGTTACTGTTGAGGCATGACCCAATGTCTGCCGTGTACAAGTTATAGAGCATGGGACTTAGGACGGAGCCTTGTGGCAGACCGGACCAGATGCTACGTCGCTGGAATTCCTCGCCCGGGACTCTCAGAACCAGAGACCGGGACATGAGCATCTCACACACGCTCTGTATCATCCTCACCGGTAGTCTCAACTGTTGCATTTTCTGCTTGAGAATAGGGAGGAGGACGCTGTCGTAGGCGGATGATACATCGAGAAAGGCTGCCACGACAGACTGGTCGTGCGAGAAGGATATCCTGATGTCTGTTATCAAGGTGCCGACACTGTCCATTGTACTGAGGCCCTTTCTGAATCCAAATTGGGACCGTGGTAGTAACCCTCTAGATTCGACAATAAATTCTAATCGAGTTTTGATTAAGTGCTCCAAGACCTTAGCGAGGACAGAGGATAGCGCTATTGGCCTGTATCCATTTGGATTATCATTGGCTTTGCCAGGTTTAAGGATCGGGATAATTATCTGTGTCCTCCACAGGTCGGGGATCCAGCCACTCATGTAACAGTGGTTTAGGATGCGCAGGAAGTATGACTTGCTGTTAATGCCTGCATGAGTAAGGAATGAATAGGGAATTCCATCTATGCCTGGTGCAGAATCCTTAACATGATTGAGGACCATATTCAGCTCATTCATGGAGAATGGGAGATCAAGGGGGTCCAGACCACAGGAAGAGTTCCCTGTGGTCTGGATGCACTCAGCCCTGGATGGAACATAGAAGGGGGCAATTTTGTTAAAGAATAGCTCTGCCGTTTCACGATTCATTGGTGAGTGACGGGCAGGGGCGCAACCTGCTCTAAATTTGTTAATGTTTCTCCAGACAATTGATGATGGAGTGGTAGGAGCAAGCCCAGAGCAGAAAGTGACCCAACCCGCACGCTTCTTACGGCGTAGCAACCTTCTAGTCTTAGCCTGTATTCGCTTGAAGTTTAACAAATTTTGCACAGTCATAGCACCATCATATCTTTTTTCGGCATCCTTCCTTTCCCTAATGGCAATAGTGCACTCATGATCCCACCATGGTGGGGATGGTATTTTACCTTGGGCAGAGTTTTTGATGGGGAAGCTAGCCTCCGCACAAGACTCAATGGCTCTGGTAAAATATTCCAGACATTCCTGCACCTGGCAGTGGGGGGTGTTATCTGTATTTTCTAAGATGGGGAGGGTAGAGATTTTACTATCTAATTGGGATGCAAATGAATCCCAATCAGGGTTAGACAAGTTGAATTTAAGGAGCGGGGGAAAACTTTTTTCTACATATGTTTTATCTGTGAAGTACACCTGGATTGGGTAATGGTCACTACCATGTGTCAGGTCAGTACGTACCCAGCAGGCAGAAGATGCAATGTCAGCTATGCAGAAGGTGAGATCCACACAGCTACTATTTTGGCCAGGGAGGTTTCTGCGCGTATGGCTACCATCATTGAGGATGCACAGGTTGAGATCATCCAGGATCTCAACTAAACCTATTCCAAAGGCATCACAGCGGTTTGAGCCCCATCTGAAATGATGACCATTGAGGTCGCCCATGACAAGCATAGGTCCCTGAATGTTTTCAAAGGTATTCCTGAGGATTGTTAAGAAATTTTGATGTGGACGGGCAATATATATGGATATAATTGTAATGTCTTCCACCTTTGCAGCGACCATGTTGACACCTTCATTAGGTAAGGACAAGGGTAGATGAAGAAGGGGTACTCTACTATTAATAAGGAGGGCCGTTCCACCATATCCATCAGATCTATCTGCCCTGAGGATGTTATAGTGTGGTATGCTAAAACTAAGGTTTGCAGTTAACCATGTCTCGGCGATGGAGCAAGCTATAGGTTTGTACTTATTGAGGAGGAATATGAGGTCGTGTTTTTTATGAAACCTCCTCCAGGAGCGTCCTCACATTCCATTGCAGGAAGGTTAGGCGTGGAGCCATTATTAAGGAGTGCTAAAAGAGTCGTCAGTATGTTGGCAACGTTGGACGGTGGGTTGTTGGAAGAGATAAAAGAGGTTATAATTTGTATCAGGAGTTCTAGAATGGGGATTATAGTGTCAGGAGCCTGTGAGAGGGTGTTGTTAATAGCACAGCCATTGGGCTGTGAGGATTGAGGGGAAGAAATAATATTTTGTTGAGCAGTTTTGTCATAGGAGGGCAAGGGAGGGGTGTGAACTCTGGGTTTTAGTAATATAGTTTTACGATAAGACTGTGGGGCAGGATTTTTGGTAACATTAGCATAAGAGCTTGTCGAGACTGGAGGTACAACTTTACTAGCTTCTGCATATGACAGCACTTTCTCTGCCATGGTAGTTTTAATTGCCCTCTGCCTGGTATACTCCGGGCACACTCTGCTATTTGCAAAATGGATACCGGAGCACAACACACAAAAGGCTTCATCCTCAGTAATAAAACAGTTAAGGGCAGGGTGGTCATGTCCACACTTGAAACACCGGGGTTTAGACCTACAGAGAGATTCAATATGACCATACATGCAACACTTTCTACACTGTATAGTGGGATATATGTACTGCTGTACTGGCAGGGAGGTATAGCAACAGAAGATCCTCTTGGGGAGGATCTGTCCGTCAAAAGTGACAATGCAGGTTTCAGTGGGCTTCCATTCAGTGGCTCCATCGCGGGTTACTTTGCGGTTAATCCGCCTTATTTTGAGTACTTGTCCGCAGCCCTGTGGTACCGACATGTACGTCTTTGCCTCATCCTCAGACATGTCTGTAGGGACACCACGAACCACGCCTTGGCGAGTGGTCTGGAAGGAAGGAATGCGGGCATCAAGTTTGTTTGGGACTAGCAAGTGATGGTTAAGGAAGGAGTTAGCATCTTGGTAGAAGGCAAATTCTACTGAAACTCGATTGCGACCTACTTTTTTAACACCGTCTTTAACTACATTGTAAACATTGAACTTAGATAGTAGTAAGCCAAAACTAACAGGGTGGATAGAGGCACCTGTGTTTGATTGGGATTCAATATGCGAAACATGAACTAAGAAAGGAGCCTGGTCCTCGGATGTATATTGGGAGCGCCCAACTTGGCTTCTCTGCTGTTTGGGGGGACGATTAGAAAGTGTTTCGTCATCAACTCGGCGTTTCCGAGAGGAGTCTGCAACACTGCAGGCTACTTCTGCAAATTGGGATAGCGGGTTTGTTGAAATAATATTCGTGGAAGGGAATAGGGGGGGAGTAGAAAAGGTAGGAGTCTCTGGGGTCGACGGATCAGGGGGGTCGGGAGGCTTTTCCTTACCCATAGTCAATTAAACACATATAGACAACACAAAACAGCACAATACCTTATCCAGGACAACACACAAGCTTTTGGATGTTAGAAACAAGTCTAAATTTGTCACTATTCACGCAGAAACACTGATTTTTCCAAAACGATCAAGACACACGAAGTTACCAAACACACGCCGACTTGACCTCTCGGCCTGCAGGTTCGACGCGACGACAAACACCGCGCCAAACCTTTTTTCTTTATAGACTAGAATGACATTTCAGTATGTCATTAACATTTTTAATGTTGCAAGCTTAGACTAATAATAACCTAGACGGTGACGCGTGTCGTTTTTTGTTTGTGTGCAAATGTCAATAATGTCACTGTTTGTGTGAGTAGTGTTGGGATGATAGCGATATAATAAGACTGGTTAATTATAACTTTTGTGTTCATTTTCACATAAGTTTCTAGTGGATGTCTACAAACATTTAAACGTCTTTTTCTCCAAAGAGAAAAAGGCAGATGCATATAATACGTACACATTTCACCAGTTGTACTTAATTTGTATATTAGCGAGTAGGTATATTGCCGTTTAAATGGATAAGGCAGGTTGTGGTTTAATAGGCGGCATGAAAAATTTTAACAGCAGGTGCTGTTGAAAATTTTCAAGCCGCCTATAAAACCTTTAAATTGACTTAACGACTACCATGTATGAATAATGACTTAACGTGTCTTATAGCTTATAGTTTGACCACGACCGCTGTACCGTTCACTGTGTACAAAATTGTACGCAGTGAGCGGGACAGCGGTCGTGGTCAAACTATTAGCTACCGAGTAGAGCGGCGAGACAGCAAAATCTCAGTAGGCTGAAAAAGTGTTTACACAAAGTTCTGATGTTATGGCGAGTCAGTTAGTCAGTTCACATCCGGTACTAGAACAAGTTATATCTACATGGTTATAAGCTGTTTAAGATCGGAAAAATGCTTACAAAAGCAATAAAATTACTAATTCTTATTAATTTCTTATTAACTCTTTATAATATGCAGAATGCCTTCGACTGTGTTCCTCGTGCGATGATCTGGTGGGCACTGCGGTCCAAAGAGGTTCCAGAGGTCTATAATGACACTATCCGGGATATGTACAGTGACTCCGATTCAATGGTTCGGACTACTGTTGGCGACACGAAACCCTTCCCCATCACCGTCGGGGTACACCAGGGTTCTATCCTTAGTCCACTTCTGTTCAGTGTAATATTAGACGAATTGTCGGACAGCATCAGAAACCCGCATGAGCAGCCTCCATGGTTGCTCATGTATGCTGACGATATTGCGCTGGCAGACGCGGACAGGGGCAGATTGGTGCGACGTGTAAAGGCGTGGAAGGAGACGCTTGAGAACGGCGGTCTGAAACTAAATGTGGCGAAGACCGAGTACTTGGCACTAAACTCGACAGATCCCACATCCGTCCGCATAGGCGGTGATTTGGTCGAGCGCACGGACCAGGTTAAATACCTGGGATCTGTTTGTCACACGTCCAGTGACATCGATTGCGATGTCAAGTCACGCATTGCTGCCGCGTGGGTCAAATGGCGGGAGATGACCGGTATCATTTGTGACCCTAAAATGCCGTTCCGGTTGAAGGGACAGGTCTACAAAACAATTATAAGACCTGTCCTTTTACATGGCAGTGAGACGTGGCCGATATTGGAGCGACACAAGCAGGAGCTGCGTGTCACGGAAATGAAGATGCTGCGGTGGATGTGCGGAGTCACGCGGATGGACCGCGTGAGGAACTCTCCCATCCGCGGCAGCCTTCACGTCAGTGACATTGCAGACAAGTTGCAAGAGTGTCGCCTTCCTTGGTATGGTCACGTCTTGCGGCAACCGCCGGGCTACGTAGGTAACAAATGTCTAGCCATGTCAGCCCCGCCGGGTCCCGGTAAGAGGGGAAGACCCAAGAAGTGCTGGCTTGACGTCGTAAGGGATGACAAGCGTGCCAATGGTCTCACTACAGGGGATGCCGACGACCGTGCGAAGTGGAGGAGAAAATGTAGGAAAGAGGACCCCGGGCGTCGCGAGACGCAACTGGGACAGACGCTCTGATGATGATGATAATACAAATAATATTTCTTAACTATTATTTTTGCTCTTGGACACACGACGGCGACTTGGCGATACGAAACCCTTCCCCATCACCGTCTGGGTACACCAGGGTTCTGTCCTTAGTCCGTTCTTGTTTAGCGTGATATTAGACGTGATGTCAGACAGCATCAGGCATTCACATGAGCAGCATCCGTGGTTGTTCATGTAGGCTGATGATATCGCGCGGGTCACGTCTTGCGGCAACCGCAGAGCTACGTGGGAAATAAATGTCTGGCTATGTCGGCCCCGCCAGGTCCCGGTAAGAGGGGATGACCCAAGAAGTGCTAACTTGACGTCGTAAGGGATGACATGCGTGCCGATGGTCTCATTACAGGGGATGCTGACGACGACCGTGCGAAGTAGAGGAGAAAATGTAGGAAAGCGGACCCCGGGCGCCGCGAGACGCAACTGGGATGACACTCGGATGATGATGATTTTTTCTCTTAGACGTGGATATTATTTTGTTGGAGACCATGGTGCGAGTCATGTTCTCATGCAAGGTCTTCGGTTTGCAAGTTAGGACTCTGGTAGGAACCCGATCCGCAGTCTGTCATGAGGCTGCTACTGTAAAATTTTATATGAAATCTTCATTTCAACAACAAAAAAATTAATAATAAATATTAAAACTATATAATCTGCCAGAAAATACCATACCGCCATACGTCTACCTTCTTCGCTCCCGTTCGGTTCTCGGTTGAAATCGTCATTTCAAAAACAAAAAAATATAAATAATAAATATTAAAACAATATAATCTGCCAGAAAATACCATACCGCCATACGACTACCTTCTTCGCTCCCGATCGGTTTAACGTATACCTACCTATTCCACGAGCTTTGCTACGTTGTGGTTTGAGTGTCACTGTTTGGTTTTATGTTTGTTGTATTATGTAAAACAACATGCAAAAAAATGATCCGAGTACTGCAGTTATGCCTCCAAGAAAAAAAACGCCGGGTTGCTTTGAGCGTCAGAGAAGACAGTGTTACAAAACTTGTTAAAAACGTTTCCAATGAGGAGGAAAGCTAATTCGAAATGTTATTAGGTGACAAACCAAACAAGCACCATTGTGCTTAAAAAAACTTATGAAATTTTGGGGATTTGTAATAATAATAATAATAAGCAATAAAATTGGCAACGTCAAGAGCAGTTATATTTTACAAAATCATTTTACCTTTTCAGAAATATTTTAACAAAATAACTATTCAAGCTTTACCATAGAATATTACAACAATACAATCAAACTATATTATGAAAAACCGAAATATGCAATACCTAAGCAATAAACAAGAAAATATACAATGTTTATGAAGAATGACATGACGTTTAAAGTCATGTCAAAAGATATAAATAAGAAAATCCTAAAATTATAACATGCTCACTAGAGCCAAAAGTCGCCAAAATGCACACACAACACCACCGGACTCGTCGCATAGCTCCGCCTCGCAGCACATGGAAACCTTGGAACCGATTGCTGCTGAGACGTTGAGCTCCTCATCGAGCGACGAGTATTTCTCCCCTCCGACGTCGCCAACACCTGTACGTCGACAGGGGAGACGCCGGCCACCGACGTGCTTGGAGCCCAGAGGCCCACCGGTCTCGAATAGGGTCCCCGCTGCCGATGGTAATGTGCACCGCATACGATGGACTTCATCTATGAATGAAAACGTTATGCGGGCATATTTTGCGGCTACAGAGGGAGGAATTAACCTCACTGCGTACCGTGTTCGTATGCTGCCTTTGTTTCAGGTACTTGAACCAGCGGTCAACGTTTCGGCACAACGGCTATCGGATCAAGTGCGAGCCATTCAACGCTGTCACATGTTAGATGACGCCGCACTTGAGAGGCTTCGTTCAGAAATACAATGTAGCCACATCATCCCTTCTTCATCTCAACCTAGTGTAGTTAGTCAAATGAATAATGACGAAGAACCTGTCAATTCCATTGATGAAGAACTGGATAATGTTGCTACAAGAGTAAGTACCCAGTACAGTGATGAATTAAGGAGTACTTTGGAACGAACGATTACTGAGTATAGGTTTTCTGATCCTGAGAATCGTCCACGTCTACCGCGTTTGCCTACCCATAAAAAGAACATAGTGCTAGTGTGTACCCTGGACCTGGTTTTATCAAGTTATTTTGACACTTGTTTAGATTTAAGTGATGCACACTCAATTCTGTATTGCGCGGCTGTTGCAGTTTGTCGGGTAGCTGGTGTTAAATTTACACAATTTGAACCAGCTATTCGACCAAAATCTGTTCCAGCCTGGCAATGCAGAATTGAGCGTCGTATCGCCGAGACTAGGGTGCTCATTGGCAAGCTGTGCTGCTTCAGGGCGGGTAATACACGCCCAAAAGTAATGCGTTTCGTGATTCGGGCATTCGCGGGGACTGATATTAGTCCTTGCGAATACTCTTTACGGGTCACGGTACGATACAAGAAGAGAGTGGATCGCTATAATCAAAATCGTTCGTTCCAAAAAGATGAGAGGTGGGTGTATAGAAGATGGGAGCAGCCTGATTTTCGTGTGACTGACATGTGCCTGCCTGATACTGAAGCCACAAACACATTTTGGCGAAGTATTTGGTCGGCGCCTGTTAGTCATACAGAGGATGAGTGGATGCGGGATGTCGGATTCTCATGTGAGTCTATACTTATAATGGAACCAATAATCATAACATCTGATGACGTTGCCAGTGCAGTTCGTTCGTTACCCAATTGGAAGTCACCTGGGCCGGACGGACTGCACAATTTTTGGCTTAAATGGTTCCATAGCTCACATGACTGTTTGGCATCTTGCTTTCAAACATCACTTGAATCTGGGTTGCTGCCATCTTTTATGACCTCAGGTATCACTCACCTCCTTTATAAATCAGGTAGTACTACGGACCCTAAAAATTATAGACCAATAACTTGTTTACCTACGGTCTATAAGCTTCTCACATCCATTTTGAGAGTCAAATTAACAACTCACATTGAAAATAATTCTATAATGTCCAACTCTCAAAATGGATGTAGAAGCGGGTCACGTGGTACTAAGGAACTCCTTATTCTTGACATGGCCATTAATCAGCAGGTCCGCCGTAACCGGAGAAATCTGGCAACATGCTGGATTGATTACAAGACAGCCTATGACTCAGTGCCTCATACGTGGTTGTTGAGGGTGCTAGAGTTGTATAAAGTTGATACAACTCTATGCACCTTCTTAAAGGCATGTATGGGGCAATGGAGAGCGGCTCTTGTTTATCCAGGGTGTCGTCAGGTTCTTGGGAATGGTGAACCTGTGAAGATTGAGAGGGGTATTTTCCAGGGTGATAGTTTGAGTCCCTTATGGTTTTTTCTAGCGCTGAATCCTCTCAGTACTTTACTGGAGAATTCAGGGCTGGGGTATCAGTTTCGGAGAGGAGGTCAAGTTGTGTCGCACCTTCTTTACATGGATGACTTGAAATTATTTGCCTCCACCGAATCCCACTTGACTGAGTTACTAAAGGTCACTGAAACTTTTAGTAACTCTATCAAAATGGAGTTTGGTGTAGATAAATATGCTGTTATGCATGTTAAGAAGGGGCGGATTGTGAAATCTGAAGGAGTACAACTTTCAGATTTTACAAAACTTAGATCCCTTTCCGCAACTGAAACCTATAAATATCTGGGTATGTCGCAGGCATTGGGTATTATTGAGACTGACATGAAACGAACGTTGGGAGAGCGTTTCCTGGACCGCCTAAAAAAGGTACTTAAAAGTCTTTTATCAGTCGGAAACAGGGTGCGCGCTATCAACGGGTGGGCTATGCCAGTCTTAGTATACTCCTTCGGCATACTTAGATGGACTCAAACCGAATTAGATTCCCTGGATAGGAAAGTTCGCTCACTATTGACAGCATATCGAATGCATCACCCGCGTTCCTCCGTAATGAGGTTGTATATCCCACGGAAATGTGGAGGTCGCGGCTTTTTAAATGCCAAAACTTTGCATAACCGTGAGATATGCAACCTTAGAGAATATTTTCTTCGTACTGACGTGGGGATGCATAGGGATATGGTGGCAATAGATAATGGACTGACCCCACTCGCTCTTGCCAAAGAGAACTGGCGCAAACCACTAATACTAAGTACTGACGATCGCAAGGAGATATGGCAGAGTAAAGAACTGCATGGGCGGTTTTATCGGGCTTTACATAAGCCCGATGTAGATTTATTAGCTTCTGTCTCCTGGCTACGGTTCGGTGATCTATTTGGCAAAACCGAGGGTTTTGTCTGCGCAATTACTGATGAAGTTGTTATGACGAATAACTATCGGAAGTATATTCTGAGAGATGGTACGGTTGACATATGTCGGGCATGCCACCTACCTGGTGAATCTCTTAGACATATAATATCTGGTTGTTCTCGTCTTGCCAACGGCGAGTATTTGCATAGGTAGCCAGGATTGTCCATCAGCAACTTGCACTGAAATATAACCTTGTCGATTCAGAGGTACCGTATTATAGGTATGTGTCCGACCCAGTTCTAGAAAATGGTCGTGTCACGTTGTACTGGGACCGATCTATTATCACTGACAGGACTATTGTAGCCAATAAGCCTGATATAGTGGTAATAGATCGGTCAGAACGCCTCGCATTAATCGTTGATATAACCATACCACATGACGAGAATCTCGTAAAAGCCGAAAAAGATAAGCAAATAAAATATTTGGACCTTGCTCACGAGATTGTCGACATGTGGGATGTGGATTCAGCGATTATTGTTCCGATAGTTGTATCGGCACATGGTCTGATCGCCAAGAGCCTCGACCAACATCTTAAGAGGCTCGCGTTAGGCAGTTGGGTCAAGGGCTTGATGCAAAAGGCGGTTCTTCTGGGTACGGCACGTATTGTGCGGAAATTCCTGTCTCTGCAGCCCTGACCACCGGTAGCTTGGTCCCTGTACCCGATACCGGTGGGATACTATTTTTTATATTTTTAAATAGATTTGTTTTATATAATGTATTTAAAAATGTAATTTTTATGTGTATTTATTTAATAAAGGAAATAATAATAATAAGTTTTATTTATTTACTTAAAGTTCACAAGGCAACAATACATAATCAAACAGTGTCATATACTTTACAGTAATAAACTATAGCATTATAAACAAAAGCTTAATTACATTTGATACATAAAAGTCTTTAAATTGACCTATGATATAAACACTTATGTTGCTATGTCAATGGTTTCCGAACCCTGCCCCTTAAACTAGGCTATGCCTGTATCTTAAGGGACAGTCTTCAGCCTGAGATATACAAAATATAAAATTCTTGTGACTTTTCAGCTGCTGTATCGCCTTATTGTGATCGTGTATATATAGATATGTGTGTGTGTAAGAGTGTGTTCGTGTGTTTGTGTGTGTGGGTGGGTGGGGGGGGGGGGGTGTTGAAGTATCGGACATCTTTTATACATATAGGTATTTGTAAAAATTTAATTTTAGTTTCTACCTTATGAATTGTATCAAGGATTCAGTAGCCTCATAATCCATCCCTGATAGCCAATCACTCAATTTCCGTTTGAGGTGGTGTCTATTTAAATTACCAATATTTAGTGTTTTGCACATTTTTTTGTACACATATAGGCTTAGTGTGTAATTTTGATGTTCAGCGAAAGAGGTTTTATGAGGAACACTCCCAGCACTACTTCTACGCTTATTTTGATCTGGTGGGGATATAGTATTGTGACATCTGAGAATGGATTGGAGAATATAAAGTTATCTAACCGTAAGTACTTTGCATTCTGCATACAGTTGCCTAGTGGGATGTCTAAAATGTTTTCGGGTCATCACTTTTAGAATGGCACGCTGCGCCCGCTCCACCCTCAGGATGTGACTTTTTTAAGCACCACCGCATACCGCAATGCAATATCCAATAATGGACTGACATAGTGCAAAGTACACCATTTTAATAGTGTCAATATTAGCGCATCGCCGGAGTGACTTGAAAATATGTATGAGGCGCATAGTTCTAGTTGTAACCAAGTCTAATTGTTTGTCCCATTTCAAACTACTATCTATTAGAACACCTAAGTACTTTACACAATCAGTTCTGGAAACGGTTGGACAGTCACAAGAAGGACGGCTGAGACACGAGTGAGCGGTGATTGCAAAATTACTAGGTGGTGCAGCATTGCGTCTAATAGCGAAGGGTATGTATGCTGTTTTTTGTACATTAATACTTAAAAGATTTGAGTTTAGCCATCCAATCACTCTATTCAAAACCAGTTCTGCTTTGGATTTAACATTAGCCCAATTGGCACCGCAGACAAGAACCGCAGTGTCATCTGCATAGGCGATGACATTTGTATCTCTTGGAAGATCCATCATGCACAGTCCGTTCACATATATTTGGAATAGTGTGGGTCCCAGGATACTACCCTGCGGTATGCCAAAGTTCACAGAATGTTCCTCACTGTGATAGGAGTCTATCTTAACTCTTTGCGTTCGATTTTTAAGATAGTCTTTAAAAATCTCTAAAGGCGTACCACGTACACCAATAAGTTCTAGCTTGGAAATAAGGAGGGGAACAGAAACCGTGTCAAACGCTTTGGAGAGGTCCAAGAAGATGCCTAGGCATTTGTTACGCTTATCAAGTTGTTTAGCTACTTGTTGGGTTAGTTCTAATACTGCATCCTCTGTAGAGACCCCTACACGAAAGCCAAACTGATTTTTGGCTTTTATTTGATATTTCTCCAAAAAGGCCCTTAAATTGTTGTTAAGAATTCTTTCCAGTAATTTGGAGAGAGTTTGCAGAACCGAAATGGGTCTATAGTTGTTGACACAGTTTCTGGCCCCAACTTTGTGAATCGGGTGTATTACGGCTTTCTTCAAGGCATCGGGGAACACTCCCTTTTCGACGCAACGGTTAAGTAAATGAGTTAATGGAGGGACTAATACAAGGCGAGATTCCCTTAATATTTGAGATGTAATTCCATCCCATCCAACCGCACAGTTGGTACGTAACTGCAGTATCAGAGACTCCACCTCAGATTCATCCACCTCCAGTATAGAAAGTGAGTTCGCTGGCGAGTTCCGGAAGCGGTCCCTAGTACCATTTGTAGGAGGTTCAGTACGTGATGTAATCTTCTCAGCTAGTCGTCTCCCAATATTTGTGAAATGTAAGCAGACCTCATTCACAGCGGAGACAGGGTCTTCACAAATATTTAATAATTCATTTGGCCTTGAGCGTGGCTTTTTAGTGTTAGTGATGTCTTTAACTACCTTCCAGAGGGCTTTGGGATTACTTTTGGCTTTTGCAAGTTCACTTTGTTCGTAGGATGTTTTCAGTTTACGGAGAAGCTCGTTACAATAGTTCCTGTACCGGGTATATGTGATTTTTAGGACGACATTGTCTGGTGATTTTTTACAATGCAATTTATCTCGATTCCTTATACATTTTAATAGGCCAGGCGTTATCCATGGCTTGATAATTATTTTTTGCCGTGTAATTATATTTTGCTTCTTATGTCTATCCATTACCGATTGTATTATGTCTATGAATTTACCCATTGCGGTATTTGGGCACTTAATGCCATAAATGGCAGAGAAATCACATTTTAGCAAATCTGATTTAACGCCTTCATGATTTAGGGTATAAGATATTGGAGAACGCTTTCTTTTCGGCTCCAAAGACGCGAAAGCCAATAAAACCGGTTTATGGTCCGTAATGTGCGATTCTAGCACCAAAGTAATAGATGATTGTTGAGATTTCAAGAGTACATGATCATAGCATTTATTTAGACGTGTAGTAAGACGATGTGTCGGTAAAAGACCATGAGTTGAATTAAGCAAGAGGTAATCTAACGAACGATTATCACAATTGTCTACAGCTATATCCACGTTAATATCACCTAGAAGTACAATATTAGAATATCTTGACATTTGTTGGTATATTATATTTAAACTATCTAAAAAGCTATTGAAGTTGTCGTTAGAGTTAAAGGATGGCGATCGATATATACCTACAATTGCTACCTGATTGTCTATTTCACAAATGAGGCAGTTTCCACCCCTAAAATCTGGTTCTGACACTGTATGGTGTATTTCGCACTTTATATAGATCACGACCCCATCGTTCTGATTCGAATTAATCCTTGTCTAATATGAGTCATAACCATTCAGAACCGGGAGCGCATTTAAAGAACTAAGCCAACACTCAGTCAAAAGAAGTATATCAATTTCAATCTTTAAGTTATTTAACAAGACCCGGAGTTGATTGAAGTTTTTATTAATGCTACGTACGTTTAGTTGTAATATTTTTAAGCTAGATCCGGTCGTATTGACATATCTAATTGCCTCCTCTGGTGAGCAACTAAAACTTTAGAATATTGAACAAGCGGTACCATCACCAGTAATTTAATTGGTGTTTCCACTGTACACATATAAACGCAATATCCGAATAAAACTGCATGACTTAAATTAATTAAATTCTAAAACTTCTCATTCAACAATTTTTATAGACACAATTTCAATTTATTTTTTGTCACGTCACTATCTTTTTATTGCGATAAAGCGGCAGCATGGATTTATTTATTTTTTATTTTTTTTTGGCGGGAAGAGTGACAAGTGAGGACGCTTGCTTTATATTATTTTCTAAAACTAGTGCATTTATCTTGTTTTATGTTCGGGAGTGGTGGTTTCTTGGACATAAAAGTTGTGTTAACGTGCTATAGTGAAAGACAATTATATATATATGCAGTGAAATGCTATTTTCTCTTTTGCCGCGAAACGTCCATTGACAACCTTAGTATAAGAATCACCATTATACTGAGGGCAAGGACCAGGACGGACAATGAGGACACGACATCGACTGGACAGGACTAATTAGAAGATAAGATTGAAGAAATATGATATAAAAAATAAGATTTGGCTAAAAGGTCTTAAAAACCAGGCCATTAAATAATTATTAAAAAAAAAAGCGGCATCATGACATTTGGCGGCAAGAGTGACAAGTGCGGACGCTTGCTTTATATTATTTTCTAAAACTAGTGCATTTATCTTGTTTTATGTGCGGGAGTGGTGGTTTCTTGGACATAAAAGTTGTGTTAACGTGCTATAGTGAAAGACAATGATATATATATGCAGTGAAATGCTATTTTCTCTCCTGCCGCGAAACGTCCACTGACAACCTCAGTATAAGAATCACCATTATACTGAGGCAAGGACCAGGACGGACAATAAGAACATGACATCGCCAGGACAGGACTAATTAGAAGATAAGATTGAAGAAATATGATATAAAAAATAAGATTTGGCTAAAAGGTCTTAGGAACCAGGCCATTAAATAATTATTAAAAAAAAATTAAAAAAAAGCGGCAGCATTCCAAATGTCATTCTAGTTTATAAAGGAAAAAATCCTTGACTAATAAAAAGGTTTTTCTTGGTCTAAGAAAAAATCAGAGTATAGCCAACCTAGACCATATTATATTGAAGTGCCAAAAGTATAATCTCCAACGTCTAGTTTTAATTTCTGAACTTCAAAACATTTCTGAAAGTGAAGTGCCATCGGATTTAAATAAACTTTTAGGTAAATCTAAATCTTTTAAGCCAATCTATAAATACATTGTTAATACTTTAAGAAGAATATAAAATGTATCCCTTAGTTAATAAGTTAGGCATTAAGGACTTTGTATCCAGTTGCCGATAAACCAAAAAAAAAAAAAGATCCTGCAGTATTTGATTGTTGATACATTTTGTATGGACTTTTGGCGGGAGAGTGAAAAGTGCGGACGCTTGCTGTATATTATTTTCTAAAACTAGTGCATTTATCTTGTTTTATGTGTGGGAGTGGTGGTTTCTTGGACATAAAAGTTGTGTTAACGTGCTATAGTGATAGACAATGATATATATGCAGTGAAATGCTAATTTCTCTCTTGACGCGAAAAGTCCACTGAAAACCTCAGTATAAGAATCACCATTATACTGAGGGAAAGGACAAGGACCTAGGACTGAGGACTCGACATCGACAAAGACTGGACAGGACTAAATACTAAGAAAATATAAATACCGAAAACTAGGCTGTATGGACAAAGTTTCCTTTGCCTGCCCAATACTGGCGAAGACAACAAAAAATAAATAAATACATTTTGTAATTTTTGTATGTTTTAGAATTTGTTGTTTAAAAGTAGTTTACTTTTGTTATAACGACAAAAAAAGTAAATTATGAAGATTTACATGTTATTATTGAGTTTATCATTGTCTATAAGTGACTGTAAGTATGTTATAATTCATAATAACAAAGGGTGTGGTTAACGATTTCAATATACGTTGTCGGCTATTGTTTTTGTGTTAATTATTGTATGGACAGAAGTATTTTATGATATTATTCAAATTCGCCTATGAAAATCCATTGCTACCAATTACTGTTATATCACGACCCTACGCCTTCCGCATCCAGTCCCTACCTGCTACCTTGTCATAATTTTTTTACATTAATGCCAATGTAATAATTATATAAATCAAGAACTCATCTTTGTCTTTTAATTAGGTTTTGCAATATGGTGTTATCAGTGTACAGCCGCAACTCCAGGGTGTATGGAACCATTTAATTGGCGAGGTATAGGATATCTTGGAAACCCTTGCCCAGAATCAGAAGACATTTGTGTTAAATTAATTGAAAGGAAAGGAGGTAATGTAATTTGCAGTAATTTATGTACATACATAATTGTCACACATTTACCAGAGGCACCCACATTTCACAGTATTCATTTTTGCTTACCTATGTAATTTATATTCGTAAAATTTTATCTAACTTTTTCTACAATGGGTTCTAATTTTTAGTCTTATAGTAGTATAAAGTAAAAGCTTTATTCATCTGTGTTATAATACAGTCTGTGTACAGTAAAAGCTCCTTATTCGCGCTTCCTTCATTCGCGTTTTCACTATTCGCGAATAAAAAAATCCTATATTCACATATTTGATGTATAGAAGTGCTTGTATATTATATATAAAAGTGCTTGTATATTATATAGAAGTGCTTGTATATGATATATATAAGTGCTTGTATATTATATAGAAGTGCTTGTATATTATATAGACGTGCTTGTGGCCCTGCTAACTCTGTGGTCTGTAAATGTTCACTGCGTTAAGCAACTTTCACTGAATAAGGTACACGGTATAAGGTTTCACTGTATGGATGGGTGACCGCTTTGTGGGATTTACATTTACAAGGGTTTTTAAGAGCAAGTTGTCACAACCTGTGCTTGTCTATTTCTACATTTGTGGGACAAAAATGCACACTATGAAATTTGGGTAAATAATAATATAATAATTTGCCTCTGCCTATCCCATAGGGAATAAAGGTGTATGAATATGTATCTTTTTATTTAATATAGTAGTGAAATCTAATTATGCATGCAAGTATACTTATTTAATTTAATTGTAATAATATTAATCAATAATAGCAGTTAAAAATAAATAAGTAAATATACAGTGAGTTTTGATCTTTGAAACTAATCCTGTTTTAGCACAAGAAGTCATAACCAGAAACTGCTTGAGTAACTTCAGAGCATTTCGGACAGATATTCCAGCAGATACATATGAGGGTTGCCGCCCAGCTGCGAGAGATGTAAACCTAGCTAATTATGTCAATAGCTCAATCAAAGAAATTGATGTTAAAAGGTAAAGCATTATTTTTACATTTTTAAAAATATAGCTATTTGCCGGTGAAAGTTTTGTTATAATTGTTCCTGCCTTTTTAGATATTATATTACGAACAACACGTACCTACCTAGAGAAAATTTTTAAATGATTTTTTTATTCAGCTACTTCATATACTTTCATATGCTTCAAGTAAAAAACTGTTGTATTGGAATTACAAACAGACTCTTTCATTGTATTTATCTGTATAGATTGGCATTAATTAACAACCATCATTATTTCTCATACAATAACACACTTTTTGTTTCAATGTATAAAATATAGTACTTATTTTTTATTTTCAGAGACTGGTATGACCAGACAACATGGTGTTTCTGCTTCCTTGATCACAGGTGTAACGGCACATCAACCATATCAATGACAATGGCATTACTAATCCCTACATGTATAGTATTTCTATTCACTAAAATATACATCTGATGGTCCTGACTTCTCAATTCTGAATATTGTGTAAATTAGATCAATAATTAATACAGTTTAAGTGAATATCAGTGTTGTTAAATATGTATTGAAGATTATCCATACTAATTGTAATGACTGATTTATCTTGGTAATCAATAATATATTCCGTCCATTTTTATTGTGAATGCATTTAGATAAGTCTAGTTAGTAATACTACGTTTTCATAGAAATTGTAGGTTTTATATAATACCTGAATGTGCAGTGTGTGAATGTTAGCACGCGGGCCTGCACATGCAAATAAGTCTGCTGAATTGGGCTACACAGTTTTGTGTTAGTGAGACTAACCAGTATTTTTAATGTCCATGGTTAAAACTTTAATGACTAGAAGAATGTAAGACAAAGAATGAAATCATCTTTTTGTGCATAATGCAATAAACAATTTTATACATATATTTTATTTTTTTATTCCGAATGAAATTGCTCTAAAATTTATATTTTACTATTAGGTGTAGCCTATTGAGCAGCTAGTTATGTATAAAATAAATAAAATAAAAATATCTTTATTTTGCATAGACCATTTTAACGTCGCTTACAAAATGTAAAAATAAAATAAATATTCATCACGCCTTATCCCCGAAGGGGTGGCAGAGGCATATTATATGCCCACTTTTCACCGTGTGGATTCCTGTCCCACGTAATACGTGGTGAGCCCATTGCCGTGTTGAAATAGACAGGCTCAGGTGTTGAAATTTTCAAGCCGCCCATAAGTCATTCAACCAGGCTTAACAACTGCCATTTTACTGGCTAAACCAACGGCTTAACGTGCCTTCCGAAGCACGGAAACGCTCGCAAATGTAAATGCCAAAAAGTGGTCACCCATCCGAGTACCAGCCATAGTGAAAGTTGCGTAACTCAGTGATCGTTTACAGAACACTGAGACCGCGGGGCCACGAGCGCTTCTCATGTCATACACTATTTAAAATATTTAAAGCGACCACCGGTTCGGAACGCGGCCCATCTGAGAAGAAACGGCAAGAAACTTAGGAAGGCTTTTTTTTTATGGCCTATTTACAATTTAATATTATTTAACTTTGCCAGCAGATCATTTCCAGGCGTCCCTGTGCTGCAAATAGTCTTTAACGGAGTAATAACCTTTTTCACAAAGCTTGTATTTAATTAACTTTTTAAATTTATTTAGTAGAATGTATGTTACCATAAAAGGCGTTTAACAACCATAACTTGAAAGAGTAGACTGAAATTTACTAGTGAAATGCCTTAACTAAACGATACTTGTCTAAGTAAAGTAGCAACACTGTGCTAAGTAAGACATTTCTCAGTGCGTTGTATTAGGCAAGCCTTTCAATTCATAAACAGTACATAAGTGACTCTTTGCTATGCGAGCGCACAGCGTTGATTAGAGCGCTGTGATTGGTTCGTTTATGTTACGTAGTTCACACCGTTGAATGACATGTCTATCATTTGTCATAAAACATAACCTTAAAAGTAAAACCAAACGATGCTTGTGTTTTGTGGTAATTTAAATTGATTGTCGATTTGTGTATTTTTCGTATAGAGAGAATCCTATAATAATAATTATAATTTGTGAACTTAATAAATAAATATGGATAAAACTACAACTTAGGGTTCATCAAACACAACTGTCAGGTTAGTAAGAAAGTTTTAAATTCATTGTTTATTATGTATATTATCTTATTCGGGTCTTTTTCGCGTAATATTTTAACTTTTTCTTACCTCTCGACGTTTCGGCTATATTGTAATAGCAGTGGTCACGAGTAAAGAGGAGTAGAGAGGTGAGAAAAAGTTAAAATATTACGAGAAAAAGAGCCGAATAACATAAAAAGTCGTGTGAGTTTAAAAACATTATTCATTGTTTATTTTCATTGAATAATGAAATATAGTATTAACGCGTGCTATTATTTTGCAGTTCAAAATAGCTGCCATTTTCTTCTGCCGAGAGAGAGCCGATTGTAGCTTTAGTAAGAGAACGGCCTATCATTGAGGATAAACGTACCCACGCTAAACATATTGAGTTGAAGAAGCAGGCCTGGGAAGAACTAACAGTGGCGTACAATTCTCAACCATATGTCTCACAAAGGGTCACTCATCAATTGAAAAGATGCTGGGAGAATATAAAGACCCAAAGAAAGAAAGAACTTTCTCAGGAATCAATAAGTTTGAAACGTACTGGTGGAGGCCCTCCTGAAAGTGGCAAGAGTATATAGAATACCACATCTTTGGAAAACCTGTAGCGTCGTTTAAATTCATCCGAACTGTAATAATCAAAAGGATCTTGGAAATCTCATATCACTTTTCTGGTTTGCTCATTGATATAATTATCAAATTCTTCTTCACTACTGTAATCCATTGTAAAAGGACGCTAAATATTATCGAAAACAACCGCAAACAAAGAGAAAACAAATAACCTAACATTTTTGACATAAGTCAAAACGAAAAAATACACTATGCGTTGCGTAATACAGCTAGCAGGCTACCTTGGCTGTGCGTTCATTTTATGGGACGTATAGTGCCGGTCGCCACTCAAGTATTGTCTATGAATAGGTTTTTGGAACCCTGTGCGTCAACGCACACTGTGAGACCTCACAGTAATGTTTATGAATACGGGTGTAAGTATATTTGTTAATAACGGGGCTAAACGCGGTTATTTCACATAACTTTTTTTGTTACCTGACGTCACGACCAGGTTGCACCGGCATATAACAGGCTCATTGGCTCAGCGCGCGCGCCCGCCGTCGTCGAGTACCTGTGGTAGAAGTTTCTTCATCCACCCGCAAATCCTCGGTATTCTTAATTTTGTTTTTTTCTCTAAGAACCGTCACACACTACACTCACGGTGTCACCCTATTCTGTAAGCTAACCAACGCGCCCCTATTCTGGTGTTTATCCGACTGCATAAAAGCGAAGTTTGTGAGTGATTAGCAACTCATTGGATTCCACGCTCCTGATAATTTAAACCCTGGTTCCTGATTGAATGTTTCATGTTTTTTAATCTCAACGGCTTCACGTACAACTTTTGAAAAGTAGTGGCCTATATATAAACCTACTTACACGGTAGGAACCTCGCATCATCATCCCCGACACCTGCAATCCGTTATGACATCTCTCAAGAATAGAGCTTACGATCTGTGTGACCCTGAATATTTAGAGCGAGAGCTGGATCATGTTCAGGAGGTACTAAAAAGTAACGGGTATCAGGTAGCAGGACAAAAGAAGCAGCCCACAAGCAGAAGCAAGCATCCAGAAGTGAACCGACAGCCAGACTACATGCCTTATGTTAAAGGGGTAACAGATAAGATCGGCTATAAAGACAATTTATGCACCCGGCATTAAGGTTCACAACATCGTGGGTTCGCCAAAGGATGTACCTAGTGCCGTTACAAAAAAAACCCCAGGTGTTTATACTCTTAAAATAGATTGCAGCTGCGGTAGTTCAAACGAAGTGTACTATAGCTGAAACGGTAAAGAACCATAATTATCGCAGCTGTAAAGAAAAGCCAGACTAGTAAATCCGCGATCGCAGAACATTTAACTACTTGTAGCGGGCACTAACCCTGGTCACACATTCGCACGAATACGCGAACCCACAAGTGTAGGACGACATTTGCAAATAATAGTGCAAAGTTTTAGCTGCATTCGCGGTTTTCCAAGCCGTGTCGGTTTTTTGACGCACGTCAAAGCGCGCGAACCTCAAACCTTCGCGTAGTCTGGGGGCCTAAAAAGGCAACATTGTATGTTTCATCTCTAATCTGATTCATTTGCATATTTGTAGAAGAAATGCTTTATAGATCTTAAAATGGTGACATTAAAAAATGAATCATCTGCAAATAATTTCACATCCCAATCATATTTGACATAGATGTTGCTACACAGAAAAAAATAAAGAGTCACACCGAATCGTAATTATACGGTTATTGTTTAAACAAGTATTTTGCCTTTACCACAATGTGAAATGGTAGTTATAATGTTCCATTTAACAATAGTTCGTTATTCCTATCTAATAAATGTAAAATAAATAAAAAGCGAAGCAAAAATCTATATGTATTTTATTTTTAGTGTTGCTGCTTGTAATTATTGATGCATGACCTTGATGCGTACATGTCAGCCGAGATAGACTGTCAAGTGTCAAGTGAATTTATTTATTATTTTGTGTAAACATTGTAGCTATAATGTGTTTCTACAGAAAGATTCAAATATTTAGATAGAATGGGTTGAGTTGAATTTAGGAACTTGCTTATTGCGTCATAAGATTAAATGTTAACTTACACTGTGAAGTACTCAAGATTTATCAACAGGTTGGTTTCAAGTAACCCTGTTTTACAAGTTCATTTGTGAAATCTATTGTTTCCCCTGACTATAATGAAGAATATAATATCAATATAGTGGAGAATATTCTCTAAAGACGAAAATCAAAAAGTTGCAGTAGATGTAGAACAAGCTTCGGACCTTAGCTAGGACATAGTAATTCGATAGGCCATAATTTGGAATGGCTAGCCAAAAGATTAATAGACATGTATCGAAATTGGAATAAATAAAAGGTAAATAAAGCTTATTTATCAATTTTTATTACAAGATTTAGGGGTATCAGGTTGAGTGAGCAGTATTGGAGTCAAAGTTGAGTGTCGGGGACAGCCTGAATCAATGGAAAATTTCATAAAATGATTTAGAATTTTTATACAAAAATTTTTTTCCTTACTATATTTAAATGCACTTCTAATAACCAAAATGTTTTATTTTCAGATTCAAGACAATTTACACATAAGAAGAATAATTAGTTCCTTTTTGGCTTGCATTAAAACATATAATATTTTAATCTAAATCACGACAAATCTTTAAGTGAAATGGTCTCACCAATGTGAAAATATCTACTAATAAAATATTGCTTCATTGATCTTCTAAACCTGAAGACTTTGCGTTTGAACGCGCTCTTCACTGGATCTTTCTGCGTTTAATCAGGAACTGTTATAGGGTACTCACTCACTGATTGTGGGAAGAAATGAAATGAAATGAAATTTATTTGCTTTCAGTATGGTATGATAAGTTGCTATAATAGTATATTTGATGTGTCTCACATACCTCGTCGGAACTATGTCCAACATGCTAAAATTTATGAAACTTATATCTATCTCTATTAAATTATATGTCAATACTATTACAATATATAAATGTACAAAGTCAAGATAATTAAATTTAGTCTCGAAGTGGAGTAGTGACCATAAAAGGATCCATAGCAGTGAATCAACTGGAGCATGTTAGTTTTGTTATAAATAAATGATGCAAGAGCTGTATTATATTTTTTTTATCTCTTTACATATCTTTTTTCACCTTCACCATTATTATCATCCCAGCGTTGACCATGGTTGTATCTAAAGCTTTTCACATTGAAGTCTGAGGATAACAGATTTGGTTACTTCAATTGGAATTACCATTATCATACCATTACCACTGCGGGAGCGACTGATCTCTGCTGTCTCAATCTAAGAAAGCAGGCATCCTCTGTTGCGGCAGATACAACAGCTGGCAAATGGGATTGGCTTGGGCTTTAAATGTTGGTAGGCCTTCTGTGTTGAAATCTTGAAAATGCCTTAATTCTTATATGCCAATATGCATAGCGTTAATAAGCCACTTGCATTGATATCTATACTAATATTATAAAGCTGAAGAGTTTGTTTGTTTGTTTGGTTGAACGCCCTAATCTTGACAGTGGCAAAGTGTTCCATGAATACAACCTAAATAAGGCTCTAATTCTATAAATATTAAAGTCAAACAATTATTTAAACTAAACAAATCAATAAACGCCACAGCATGGTCATGTATCTTAAAAGCCAACTCTAAGTTCCTTAGCTCTACAATACGTCTTCTATACATACAAGTTTCTTCAAGACTAGCATGCTCTAAGTTTCTTTACTGTCCCAGTTGTGCACACTATTGCGAAAGTAACTGACGCACGTAGCCATTTTCAAAGTTAGTGCATCTACCGAGTCTGTGTGTAGCTAATATTTAATCATGGATTGGAACAGCAACAATGTCTCAACACGGAAATGGGCTCACCACCTGTTACGTGGGGCAATAATGCATACGGTGAAAGCCTTTGCCTACCCCTTCTGGAATAAAGGCGTGACAATATGTATGTATGTGAAATATTTGATTCAGTTACTAGTTATTTCGTGTAAGCAAGTAATAAAATGCAAAGTACCTATTACCTACCTAGTTCTTTAGCTGTACAATCTACCTACTCATCCAAATACATCTTCTCGATGTATCGATCTGCTCGATGCAATTTATGTTTTGAGTAAGCCCATCATCTTCACTGTTCATTGTTCACAAAATTGAGAGTACTGAGACATTCGTAGACAAGTGTAGGTGGAAAAGAAATATGCGAACGCATTTGGAATTTCAGAGTTTACGAATAAATATCTGGCGGCCCTTCACATGCTTGCAAACATTTGTATAATCTGCGAATCATTGCTCGCATGTGGGTGTCCCGCATAGATGAGAAAAATAATGTGAGCGTGCCGTGCCTTCCACTGACAACTTTCAAATTAAGAAAAAAGTGTAAGCATCAATAAAATGGGGAATTGCGCAGGATCTTGAGAAATGGCGGCCGCTAGCTGTATATTATTTTCCAAAACTAGTGCATTAACCTTGTTTTATGTGTAAAAATTGTAGTTTCTTAGACATAAAAGTTGTGTAAACGTGCTATGGTGAAAGGCAGTGAAATAGTGCAGTGAAAAGCTATTTTACAACATGTCGTGCAAATTCCACTGAAAGCCCCAATAACGCTCTACTACGCTAATGCGGCTAGGACACAGGACTTATGACTGAACTTAACATTGACAAACTAAATTATAAGATAACATTGAAGAAATATGATATAAAAAATAAGATAAACTAAAAGGTTATAGTAACCAGGCCATAAAAAAATAAATGGGCGCTAAAATTTAAATGTCTAAGCGTGACGTATGCTAAATTTAGTATTATTAACAGTGACATTTGTGAATGTGGTTCAGATATAAGCGACTTAAATCATATTTTTTTCGCTTGCCCTCTATATAACCATACAGAATTTTTCGAATCCTTAATATCTCTCCACGTTCCTCTTCCATCTTGTATTAACACCCTATTACATAAACTTGATATTAATATTTATAAAACCATATCTTTATTTATAACTGTTAATCATTTAAAAATCTAAATATAACTTTAAGAATGTATTGTTACAAACCATTTTGATCCTTTCCCGAAATTCCGTAATCCTTTTTAGATATTAACCGTTTCCTAACCTTTTACTGCGTCGTGTCGTGGTCAAGCCGGACATCGCCAGAACAACAAAAAAAAAAGCGTGACGTAACGCGACAATTTTTATTAAATATTTTTTTAGATTTTCTTTAGGGTCACCATACATTTTAATATATTTAAAGACTAATAATAAACTTATAATTGATCTGTGAATTGATCTGATGGAGATCTGAGGATTCACTGTGCTAATTAATTAATCAGTTTAAGTAAAAGAATAACTAAGTACAACATACGTACATACATAGATTAAATTTAGAATCAATACTCCTATTTATGATTTCTCAATCTACTATTTATTCTAAAACATATTGTTTTCTCCGACAAAGGATTATGGAAGGAACTACAGATTTTTGCTCTCACCAACCACATCACATTGCATTGAGGTGAATGAATTCCACACTCCACATTGACTCCACAGCGAATGTACGTTAACGCTAGTTTACTTTAGTCTGGAGTTAGAGACCTACGATTTCTATATTATGCAATAAACAAACATATGCTATTTTTTACGCTTACTGGTTTTTGACGTTATTCATTTTGATAAAAATGATATCTTCTACTGTTAACTCGAAACTGGTAAGTGTTTTAATGAAATAGATAATTATTACAAACCGATAATAAGGTTAGGTTATAATATAGAACTGGAAACGTTTAATTTGGGATTCATAGGTTGTATAGCGCAAGTGATTATTATACGCTTCATAATTATACCATATTTTGTGGATACATACCTAGCGGCAATGGCAATCTATTTTTAGCATTGAACGCATAGAGTACTTTATTATATAGGTATGAGGAATAGAACGTACCTATATAATTGCATGTGTCAGTAGATTTAAATGTCGCGCGAAACTTTATCATAATTGAATCAAATGGATTCTCCAGTCTCGTATTCTAGATAAAGACAGTTCAAGGTCTAACTTAAAACCATATTGACTTGTATAAATTTATTATTAGTTTTAACTTCATACAATTTAACATATCTTTGATACTAGTGCTTTTAAATAGAAACAAATTGAAACTATGAGTAGCTTAAAAGTTGCAGTGACAGATTTTGTTGAAAATTTTAATATCCAAGTATGTATGAGTTTCATGAAAAGACTAAATAAAGTTAGTGACGGAATTCTTTTTTTTACAATTTCCTAAGTCCTGTGTAATATGGTCAAGTGTGTATTTGTCAAAAGTAACCAATAACAATAATTAGATATATTGTATCTTATGCTAGTTGTTATTAAGTCCATTTGTAAACCCATACCAAATTATTACTGTTGTATGGGGGCTATCCTCAAAACAAATTATTATTGTAAAACTTTGACCTTCCCATGGTCAAGAACTTTTTATCTTTATTTTATGAAATGAAGAGCTACAAAAATAGTACAATTTATTTTGGTTATAGCCTTATCAAGCAGATCCATGTTATGTAATTTTTAAATTAAAACAACTTACATACAGTCAAGTGAAGAGTGCAGGTACACTGAGGAAGTTTCTAGTTCCTTGTCCCTGCAATAAGAAACCAATAATGTTGATAATATTAATTTGGTATTATCACTCAAGGAAAACCATGCATTAAATTGTATTCATTACTTGCAGATCCTAAATAAGGCTTTGAATGAGTTCAGGCACATAGCTTTCTTTGGGCACCATTGATTTCTGTATTTATAATTGAAAATCGGTTTTGAGATTTTGATCTAAAAGTGGAACCATAATAATTGTTTTGAAATTATGTGGATTATATATATTATATCTTATTATAATATTACTAAAATTATTATATTACTAAAATTTTCCAACTATTTACAGTTATGGCCTATAGTTATAGGAGTTGGCTCAGCAGTAGTGCTAGCAACAGTAGTTACAAATTTGATATGGGGTAAAAAGAAGAAAGGTCCTGTTGCAAACTCCAAGCTCGTGACGTTAGTAGATCCTAACACTAAATATGCACTACCACTAATTGAACGTGAGGAGATAAGTCATGATACAAGAAGGTTCCGGTTTGGACTACCTTCATCAGAACATGTCTTGGGTAAGTAGATTAATGGTATACAAGACAAATTATAAGTTCAAATTTTTATTTTATGGATATCAAAGTTCAAGATTTTAAATTTTGGCTTCGACATCTAATATTGTTTTGTTTAATTTAGTATTTTTTTCATATTTCCCATTTACATAGTAGACTTTGGGCATAGAATTATTATAGTATTATGTTCGCCTATAACTCTTGTTAGTTCTTAGCATCTAAGAAAACTATAAGTGTATTAAGAATGGTGCACTATTTCAGTCATATAGCAGTCAGCAGTAGTAAGTAGACTGGAATTCTTAACTGTTGTAATAATAATAATGCTTCAATGTCTTATTATGGAGACATGAACTAACAAACAAACAAAAGTTATAATTCGGTTCAGGCGCCAGGAGGATAAGTCCTACCAACTTTATGCACACAGATATCGGCGATAGAGATTGAGCTTCTAATCATAAGAGCAGGAACCAAAAATAATGGAATACATCTCTAGAAGAAAGTTTCTATATTTTTATAGGCGCATTGATTGAATATACATTATATACATTATCACTATTGGTATAATCTTTTCCAGTGATTTAGTATGCTAAAGATTAACTATTCACAGGGTTGAGGCGTGAAATTTAGAATAGTGAGATCCAGCATAAGGCCAGCTTATGAGTCAAAATATATATCGTAACATGATTCAAAACATGAGCCAAATCATTGAGTCATTACATGGGCCTGATCATTGAGTCGTGCATCATTACTAGATTAATCTACACAAAAACAATTTAAATTAGGTACCTGAAGGCGTGGTTACATTACCACGGGATTCGAAATCACCTCTGCAGACCGCGACAGGTGCCGTCTCCACGAGAATGACGAGCCCGAAACCACATGATCAGCATTTATGGCAAATTTCATCTGAGAATAAAGTCAATATAAAAAAAAAGTGCTTGTTCAGCACTTTTTCAAAGAAAAACCAATAAATCTTGGAGAGCAGGCAAATATTCCATTAACGCTGGAGCAGCGTTAATGGAATATTTGCCTGCTCGTAATAAGCGAAATACATAGTTATTTTGATAGAACCATTTATAAGAATTCACAGGCGTGAACTTCCATATACAATTTATAAAAGATTACTTCTTTTCAGCGAAGTTTAAAAAATATATTTACAATCGACATCTTTTTGTCGATGTAGCTAGGCGAATGGCTTGTTCCGTCACCACAGACAAAAAGACATTTTTTTGTTTTTTTTCTTTCTTTCCAAGTCTACCCTATGGCATGGAACTAAGGAATACAGCCTTACAGAAATCGCAATCTGGTTAAAATCGATGACACACGGAGCGAAAGAGTCAACAATCTACTTACCTCTCTCTCTAAATCTCAAGACTAACAATGACATTCCAATGTGACGTTTTACTACGTTACATCACACCCCAACCAGCAATAAAAGAAAGGAACTTTCTTTTTTCAAACAATAAAGCTCTGAGAAAGAAATGGAAATAATTCCAATAAAGGAAAACCAAAATCCCAAAAACAAAATTCTGTAACAAGAATAAATAACCAACTAACCATAAGTATAGTTACAATAAAAATCTAGTAAACAAGCCAGACCATTCACAATCCACGAGTTCAGAAAAACATCCGACTCTACCAACACTAAACCAAATACGAAAGTACGGTTGAGCACCATAGCCACCGACTCTATCATCCAACTCTTTACAAATAAGAATATCAAAATTGATACAACAAAAAATTTTAAGTCAAAGCATTGACTTAACGTAAGTACTAAAGAATAACAAATCCAATCAAGTTCTCAAACCAGGAGTTCAGTTAAGCTATCTAGCCACTGACTCTTTCATCCAATCTTATCCTTATATATACTGAAGATGCGGTTGAGCTCTATCGCCACCGACTTCTTTCTCTTACAATCTGTAATGTTTTAATTATGTTATAACAATAATGGGCGATGAGATTGAATTACTATGTCCCTAAAGCACTTTTTATGGGGAGTACTAATTAATCTTGAAGAGCAGGCAAATATTCCTTTAACGCCTCTTCAAGCCTCGCAAACTTCGTAATCAGCGAAATACATAGACATCCTGATACAACCCTTCATAAGAAGTCACAGGCGTGAACTTCCATATACAATTTCTAAAAGATTACTTCCTTTTAGTGAAGTTTAAAAAATATATTTACGACGACATAATTTCTTCGTTGATGTAGAAAGGCGAATGTCGTTCCGTCACCACTGTCAAAAGACATTGACCAATTGACAGAACTTTTTTAATTCGTTCATTCCAAGAACAGGCTGAGACATTCAAAAACATTCTGCCTACCCAAACGTAAATTATATAAATTCGATGACAAGTAGCGAGAAAGGGTCAACAATCTACTCTCCTCTCTCTCTAAATCTCAAGACTAACAATGAAACTTCAATGTGACGTTTTACAACGTTACAAATCACATATAAAAATCAAAATATCAGCAAACAAAACTGTGCTGTAACTTGTAATCATTACAAAGTCAAACAGCAACTGTACAAAGTGTCGTGACAAACGAACAACTTCAATATCAAACAGCATCATCAACGTGGCTTTGACAAAGACACAAAGTCAATCAGTAACTTGTTAGTACTGTGATGAACAAATTATTCCAACAAAAAATATTGTGGAAAAATACACCAAGCAGATGTGATCGGCTCAACACCACCGAACTCCCGAGCACAAACGCTGTAACAAAACCAAACAGATGTGATCGGCGCAACACCACAGAACTTCCGAACACAAATGCTGTAACAAAACCAAACAGATGTGATCGGCTCAACACCACCAAACTCCCGAGCACAAATGCTGTAACAAAACCAAACAGATGTGATCGGCTCAACACCACCGTCTTTCCGAACACAAATGTTGTAACACAACCAATATGACAAATGTGACCGGCACAACCCTACCGGCTTTCCGAACACAAATGCATATATAAAGATGTGATCCTATAGTCAAAAGAGACAGATATCAACATCAAAAGGTATTTCAAAAGTCATATTTGGGTAACTTTGAATTACTTAATAAACAAACAAAATATATACAATATGCGTGGGTCAGCCCTGCGACATGGCCTCGGGATCAGAAGAACTGAGATACAGCTACTTCCACTAGCCCAGAAACGCAACATCAAAACTATTCTTAAGGATACATCATCCCTATATAAGAATACAATATGTACAAAATAAAATTTAGGAGTAATAACCTAAACATACAAACAAAACTAGGAAAATTTCCTACAAAACAGAACAATATCATTCCATAATATAAGTGGAATAATAATGTTTTAATAACCAATTAAGGTTCCAACAAACAAACAAAAGATAAGATCTTTCGATGTGTATGACAGTTATTTGTGTGAAAAAGTTAATGTTATTTCTGAATTAATAAATTTTGATAATTCCAAGGGATAAATTGATAATTTTTTAATCAATTTGTGTTCTATTTTTGAAAGATTCAGAACTTGATTCTAATAAAAAGTTGTGAAGTAACCTAACATACATCTCTTTCAAATGGTCATTCCCTCTCATACGTCGTACTAACAAAGACCAATTTCTCCCAAACCAATACCAGAACCAAGATCAAAGTCCGTAATTTTAAAACAAAATAATTTAATATTTAATTATATCTTTAACATGGTAGCGACCTGTGGTTCCTTTATTCAGGTCCTCCGGAAGGTAAACATTAGGTGAAACTTTAGAAACTACTTTACACTTAACGAACTTAGTTGCAAGTTTAGCAGAAAAATATGCAGGAGCATTAGACTGCACAAAGCTTCTCCTCCACACAATATCATCAACACCAAAAGAAATGATTTGCCTCCCTACATTATAACAACTAGCATTTCGCTTATACGCTTTCAACAAACAAGATTGTACTTTAACAAAGATTTCACTAAGTGAATTGAGTGAAGTTGCAAAAGAACTTCTATCTCCTACCTCTAGTTGATCTAAATTATCAATAGAGTTACTAACACGGTGCAAAGATGCATCAAAAATAAGTTCTCTACCGAACATTAAAAAGTTAGGCGTAAAATCTGTCGCAAGATTCACACTATTATTCAAAGCTAGTTGAACATGAGATAAAAACTTTGACCACGTTCTATGATCATCTTTGACAAAACATGCTATACATGTCTCAACGGTTTTATTATATCTTTCAACTGGATTATTTTGAGGAGTATACAGGGAATTATAAAATATTTTATTTATATTATAACCCTTAAGAATCGTAACAAACTGTCTAGCAGTAAATTGAATTCCATTATCACAAACAAATTTTTTGGAGTTCCATACTTTAGGAAAAACGTCTACAACAGAAAGTCTATATCGATGACCAAAATAAGTTCTATTATTTATAAGAAATTCTTAGTAAAGTCTAGTGTCTTTACTTTTAACAAACAAAATAGGAGCTGAATTTATGTTTCTAAAATAAACTTTTAAATAATTTAGCCAATGACTGCGTTCTCTTTCATTAGTTGCAGCATCAGGAGCATAACTAAATTTCTTTAACATTGAGTCACTATCAGTTCTTACACAAACCTGTGCTCGATAGGACCTAATCAGGTTTTTGAGCTGTTATCATTATTACTCCTCCGTATCATCAAGAAAGGGTGGAAACTGCACGCTCTTGTCCATAGTTGACAAGTAAAAGATCAAAGAAATTCAAAAGCTAAAACAATTAATTGCAAAAATATCCAAAGGCAATGTCACTCGGAAAGCACGTTAAGCCGTTGGTCCCGGGTTCCCAGTAACATGACAGTCATTAAGCTAAGTAGTGCTGGGCGGCTTGAAAATCTTTAACAGCAGGTAGCCACAATCTGCGTCTGTCTATTTAAACACGGAATAGGGCTCACCACCTATTACGTTGGACAGGAATACATATGGTGAAAAGTGGGCTGTCTATTTAAACACGGAATAGGGCTCACCACCTATTACGTTGGACAGGAATACATATGGTGAAAAGTGGGCTTATGACATGCCTTTGCCACGCCTTCGGGAGAAGGCTTGATTGGTACACATAAAAACAAAAAAAACTAGAATTGTGTTCAAATGTTTACGAAACGCGTTTACGGAATACAGTCGGTTGAGAAGCCAATTATAAATAATAAGAAGTACACAAGGAGGAACGTTAATTAAGTCTAATATGGTAATTTTATGTAGAGAAGAAGTTATTATTAAAATATTATTAACGAATACTTAGATCGAAATGGTTTTCCCAGCAGAGCGCTTTAGTTTTAGGGTCTATTGAATTAATTCTTTTTACGGTCATCCACTTTTTCCTCAATTTTGGGTTCAAAAGTTCATAAAAAAAAGAGTTTATCGGGTGTTTTACCTTTTGAATTGAGGCAATGCAGTATTTTTTTACCATTTCACCACTGATAACTTTATAAATTTGATTTTTATTGCGAAGCGGTGTGCGAACGAGAGTGCTACAGTTAAATGAGTTACGTTATGACGTCATCGGCCAGTATGCGGCCGCTCGCGTTTTTAATAACTATCGGCCGGAAATACGCACTTTGATCGTAAATATTTCAGCCATTTTTTAAAATATAAAAAAAAGTAAAAACACCGTTTTTTTCGTATTTTTTTGTATATTTATTTGGCATGTAAAGTAAAAAAACGTTAGTCAGGTCCATTGTAGTATCTGTATAAGTTGGTTTACGGAATATTTCAAAACTATGCTTTGTGCCTTTTTTTTGAAATTGATAGGTCTAGGAAGTTTAATAAATTATTTTGTTCTATCTCTAATTTAAATTTAATTTTAGGGTGAATGCCATTTAAGTTACTGAGAAATATACTTAGTTGTCTATTGGTACCCGTCCAATTCATTATTATATCATCTACATATCTATAATAATATGAAATATGACTGTTATTGATTATATTTCTATTTTCAAAATAGTCCATAAATATGTCTGCCATTAGGGGGCTTAAAGGCGAGCCCATTGCTAGACCTTCATTTTGTACATAATATTCATAGTTAAATCGAAAGTAACTTTTCTTCATACAAAGCTCCGTTAAGCGTAAAATATCATTAATTTGTTCTGGATGTAATTTTTTTATTTGCAGCATATTTTTTTATGATTTTTAAGCATTCCTTATAAGGAACGTTTGTAAACAAACTATCTACGTCCAACGATACTAATATTGAATTACGCGGCAACTTGATATCTTTTATTTTTTGAATCAGATCATAAGTGTTACGTAAACAATATTTAGGATTGAAACCGGTCTTTTCCTTAATAAGTGAATTGAGGTACTTGGCTAATTTATGGCGCGTTTATATACGAGACTACAAGTCGGAGAGGTACATTGCCTTTATGAAATTTTGGTAACCCGTAAAGTAGTGGACATTGTGGATTCATAGGTATTAAGGTCCGAAGTAACGGCGAAACTTCTGGAAAAAGGTGTGTGAAAGTGACATTTCGTTCGTAGAAAACTGAATATTCGAAAGATTTTTAACTCTAGGGTAAAAGGAGTGACTGCAATGTTGTACCTCCTCATTATTTTGAAAACGCGAAGCACTATATCTCAATGTTTGTAATTTATTACGTTGGTTTAGAAATTATTTATGAGCTACTTGGGATGCCAGGTTGCGGGCTTTTTGATCTAACAAGTCAAATTCAACGTTATGTAATTTAAATGCTAACTCAGAATATAATACCTAGTCAGGTCATAAGTATTGTCACACAGTAAAAACTTTTCTTTTAGAATGCTGGCCACAAAAAAGTTTATTGAATTCGAATTTCGAATTGTTCATGAAAATAAAAATTTATACTTTTTAGAATTTTACTCATTTTTAAATATGGAGTGGATTCTTAAAGAAGACCGTGTTGTGGTTATTGCGTTGCATCGTTGCGGTTACGCGCCAATTCAATTTTTTGACATACTGAAAAATTTGAATGTAACCAAAAGATTCGTTTATCGTACCATCAAACGATACAATGAAGACTCTAGTGTAGATGAAAGGTCAAGAAATGGTCGCCCTCGGTCTGTTAGGACTCCAGCAGTGATAAAAGCTGTGAAGGCGCGAATCCAAAGAAATCCCAAACGTAAGCAGAAACTGTTGGCCCTTCAGATGGGGCAGAACCACGGTGAAAAGGCAGGCAAATATTCCTTTAACGCCTCTTCAAGCCTCGCAAACTTCGTAATCAGCGAAATACATAGACATCCTGATACAACCCTTCATAAGAAGTCACAGGCGTGAACTTCCATATACAATTTCTAAAAGATTACTTCCTTTTAATGAAGTTTAAAAATATATTTACGACGACATAATTTCTTCGTTGATGTAGAAAGGCGAATGTCGTTCCGTCACCGCTGTCAAAAGACATTGACCAATTGACAGAACTTTTTTAATTCGTTCATTCCAAGAACAGGCTGAGACATTCAAAAACATTCTGCCTACCCAAACGTAAATTATATAAATTCGATGACAAGTAGCGAGAAAGGGTCAACAATCTACTCTCCTCTCTCTCTAAATCTCAAGACTAACAATGAAACTTCAATGTGACGTTTTACAACGTTACATCACACCCCAACCAGCAATAAAAGAAAGGAACTTTCTTTTTCAAACATTTAAGCTCTCATAAAGAAATAGAAATAATTCCAATAAAAGAAAACCAAAATCCCAAAAACAAAATTCTGTAACAAGAACAAACAACCAACTAACCATAAGTATAGTTCCAATAAAAATCTATAACTCAAACCAGAACATTCCATTCCATGAGTTCAGAAAAACATCCGACTTTACCAACACTAAACTATATACGAAAGTACGGTTGAGCACCATAGCCACCGACTCTATCATCCAACTCTCCACAAATAAGAATATCAAAATTGATACAACAAAAAACTTAAAGTCAAAGCATTGACTTAACGTAAGTACTAAAAAATAACAAATCCAACCAAGTTCTCAAACCAGGAGTTCAGTTAAGCTATCTAGCCACTGACTCTTTCATCCAATCTTACCCTTATATATACTGAAGATGCGGTTGAGCTCTATCGCCACCGACTTCTTTCACTTACATTCCCATATAAAAACAAAAATATTAGCAAAAATGGGTTGTGACTTGTAATAATTACAAAGTCAAACAGCAACTGTACAAAGTGTCGTGACAAACGAACAACTTCAATATCAAACAGCATCACCAACGTGGCTGTGACAAATGAAGACACAAAGTCAAACAGTAACTGCACATAGTACTGTGACGAACAAATTATTCCAACAAAAAAATATTGTGGAAAAATACACCAAGCAGATGTGATCGGCTCAACACCACCGAACTCCCGAGCACAAACGCCGTAACAAAACCAAACAGATGTGATCGGCTCAACACCACCGAACTTCCGAACACAAATGTTGTAACAAAACCAAACAGATGTGTCCGGCTCAACACCATCGAACTTCCGAACACAAATGTTATAACAAAACCAAACAGATGTGATCGGCTCAACACCACCGAACTTCCGAACACAAATGTTGTAACGAAACCAAACAGATGTGATCGGCTCAACACCACCGAACTTCCGAACACAAATGCTGTATAAAGATGCGATCCTATAGTCAAAAGAAACAGATATCAACATCAAAAGGTACTTCAAAAGTCATATCCGGACAACTCTGAATCACCTAACAAACAAACAAAATATACACAAAATGCGTGGGTCAGCCCTACGGCTTGGCCTCGGGATCAGAAGAACTGAGATACAGCTACTTCTACCAACCCAGAAACGCAACATCAAAACTATTCTTAAGGATTCATCATCCCAATTTAAAGAATATTATATATACAAAATAAAATTTAGGAGTAATAACCTAATCATACAAACAAAACTAGGAAAATTTCCTACAAAACAGAACAATATCATTCCATAATATAAGTGGAATAATAATGTGTTATTAACCAATTAAGGTTCCAACAAACAAACAAAAAGATAAGATCTTCCGATGTGTATGACCGTTATTTGTGTGAAAAAGTTAGTGTTATTTCTAAAAGGCTAATTTATAATAATTCCAAAAGGTAAATTGATAATTTTTTAAATCAATTTGTTATATCCTAAGTTCTATTTTTTAAAGATTCAGAACCTGATTCTAATAAAAGTTGTGAAGTAACCTAACATACATCTCTTTCAAATGGTAATTCCCTCTCATACGTCGTACTAACAAATACCAATTTCTCCTAAACTATTACCAGAACCTAGACCAAAGTCCGTAATTTCCAAAACAAAATAATTCAATATTTAATTATATCTTTAACATGGTAGCGACCTGTGGCACCTATATTCAGGTCCTCCAAAAGGTAAACATTCGGTGAAACTTTAGAAACTACTTTACACTTAACGAACTTAGGTGCAAGTTTAGCAGAAAAATATGCAGGAGCATTAGACTGCACAAAGCTTCTTCTCCACACAATATCATCAACACCAAAAGAAATGATTCGCCTCCCTACATTATAATTACTAGCATTTCGCTTATACGCTTTCAACAAACAAGATTGTACTTTAACAAAGATTTCACTAAGTGAATTGAGTGAAGTTGCAAAAGAACTTCTATCTCCTACCTCTAGTTGATCTAAATTATCAATAGAGGTACTAACACGATGCAAAGATGCATCAAAAATAAGTTCTCTACCGAACATTAAAAAGTTAGGAGTAAAATCTGTCGCAAGATTCACACTATTATTCAAAGCTAGTTGAACATGAGGTAAAAACTTCGACCACGTTCTATGATCATCTCTGACAAAACATGCTATACATGCCTCAACGGTTTTATTATATCTTTCAACTGGATTATTTTGAGGAGTATACAGGGAATTATAAAATATTTTATTTATATTATATCCCTTAAGAAACGTAACAAACTATCTTGCAGTAAATTGGGTTCCATTATCACAAACAAATATTTTTGGAGTTCCATACTTAAGGAAAATCTCTTTCTCAAGAAGTTTACAAATTACATTAGTAGTAGCATTTATCATGGGGAATTACCAACAGAATTTAGTAAAAACATCTACAACAGAAAGTATATATCGATGACCAGAATAAGTTTTAGGAAGAGGTCCGACAATATCAATAGAAAGCATAAGCATAGGCTTATCAACTTTTTTAGGACTAACCATAATTCCATGGGGTGGGTTTGTAGAAGATTTGTAAGCTTTACATACATCACAAGAATTGATATATTTAACTACATCATTAAATATTCCTTTCCAAAAATAATGTTGTTTTAATTTTTTAATGGTTTTATGAATACCCAAATGTGCAGAATTAAGATCATCATGATTTGACTTAATTGTATCCATAATATGTTCCCTTGGAATAACTATTTTCCAATTAAGACGATTAAAAGGATCAAATTTATCCTTACAAAACCTATACAAGGTAAGATTCTCTACTTTATAATTTTTATATTTAGTAGGAAAATTCTGACAATTTATAAATATTCTTTTATACCATGGATCATCGATATCTTCGTCTGGAGATACGATATCCCTTTTAGATACAGAACTAATAGCGTTAATTTCAATTCGAGATAAACAATCTGCAACTAAGTGCAAGGCGCCTTTTTTATATTTCACATCAAAAGTAAATTGAGAAATTCTAGCAGCCCATCGTGCTAATCGACCAGTAGGATTATTAAGTTTAAGTAGCCACGTCAAACTGGCGTGATCGGTAATAACAGTAAATTTCATACCCTCAATATAAGGTCTAAAATGTTCAATTGAATCCAAAATGGATAACAACTCTCTTTCAGTAGTACTATAATTTCTTTCACATTTATTAAGAGATCTAGAATAACAAGCTACAGGATGTTGATTAGAATTTTCATCTTCCTGACTCAACACACTACCAATTCCCACAGAACTAGCATCACAATGAAGAAAAAATGGTTTCTCAAAATTAGGACAATGCAAAACGGAAGCAGAGACTAATACTAGTTTTAATTTTTCAAAAGCTTCTTCTGCCTCATCATTCCAAACAAGAGGTTTCTTAGAATTTTTACTTCCACCTGTCAATTTAGTTAAAGGTGAAGCAATATCAGCAAAATTATTAACTGGATCTGTATGTAGACCATCTCTATCCACTATATAACCAAGATAGCGTAATCTATCCTTACAGAACTTACATTTCTTTAAATTAACCGTGAGACCGGAGTCTTTAAGAATCTTATAGATTTTATGCAAATACCTTATACGACTGTCAAAGTCAGAATTTACCAAAATTAGGTCATCTAAGTAACAAAACGCAACATTATCAAACTCAGGACCAAATAATATGTCCACTAAACGTTGCAGCACGGCAGGGGCGTTAGTTAAACCATATGGCATTCGAATAAAGTGAAATAATCCCCTACCAGGAACTACGAAAGCTGTCTTCTCTTTAGAAGATTCTTCCAAGAGTATCTGTAAAAATGCTTTAGAGAGATCTATAGTTGTAATGTATTTAGCATCTCGGAGATTATCCAAAATTCTAGAAGGGTAAGGCAAAGGATAAGAGTCTTTGACAGTAATTGAATTCAATCGTCTAGAATCCAAACACAATCTAGCACCACCATCCCTTTTATCAACGGCCAAAACTGGAGAGCACCAAGGAGATTTAGAAGGTTCTATAATATTTTCTCTCAACAAGACATCCACTTCATCATAAAGTTCCTTCTGCTTAGCAGGACTAAGAGGCCAATATCGTTGTTTAAAAGGTTCACCAGTAACATTAATTTTATGTTGGACTAAATTAGTTAGACCTAAGCCTTTCTTTTCATAAGAAATATTTTCATAAAGAGTGATAATTTTATTAGGTTCCGATTTCTCAGAAGGAGAAAGTTCAGAAACAGAAGTGACAGCAGCAACCTGTGGCTCCTCCTGACATCTATAAGTTATATTCTTCCATAAGTTACCAGCAAGATCAAAAGTTAACCAAAAGTCAAATCCCAAAATAATTGAAGATTTAAATGAAGGTATTATTAAAAACTCAAAATACTTAGTAACATTATCACAAGTAATAGGTAACAGCATAGATCCAATAACCTCATGCGGTGTACCATCGGCTGTATTAGCACTAACGATTGGTTCCATTTGAAAACCCAATTGCAAAAATAATAAGTGGCTATTAGAACCTAAGACACTAACAGTGGAACCACTGTCCAATAATCCAGAAAATGTTTTATTATTTATAAGAAATTCTAAGTAAGGTCTAGTATCTTTACTTTTAACAAACAAAATAGGAGCTGAATTTATGTTTCTAGAATAAACTTTTAAATAATTTAGCCAATCACTGCGCTCTCTTTCATTAGTTGCAGCATCAGGAGCATAACTAAATTTCTTTAACATCGAGTCACTATCAGTTCTTACACAAACTTGTGCTCGATAGGACCTAATCAGTTTTTTGAACTGTTATCATTATTACTCCTCACTAAATTGCAACCGTCGCAAGTCTTGGAAGTAACACCTAATTTGTGACATCTAAAACAAATAATTCCAGGAATTTTTAAACAACTTTTAAAAGTATGACCAGAAGTCTTACATTTTAAACAAACTTAGTTTTTATTATGGTTGTCATTATTGACAGCATTAACCGCTGCAAATTTATGTAAGGGTGGGGTTGGGGACTTAACGTTCAACACAGTCTTCGAATTCTCTGCTAAGTTTAAGAAAATTGTTAACAGAAGAGATCTGTTTACCATAAAGGAAAGGTTTGTATATATTTAAAATGTTAATTAATTTTTATCAGTGTGGTCTGGAATAGGAACCGACAACTTACCAGCCATGTCCATAATATCAGTAATAAAATCTGGAAGAGATTCAGAATACCTTTGTTTTTTAGTACGAAGTTCATTTTCTAAAAGATGATCATATTCGTCCTTATCAAAACGCTCCAACAAAGCAATCTTCAGATCCTGCCAAGAAGATATCTGAATGCGAACACTACGGAACCATTTGATTGCAGTACCCGACAAAAGATCAGTAAATGAACGTACTAGCAAATGTTCATTAAAATTCTTAAATAAAAAGTATTCCTCTACCTGAGTTATAAATTCTCTAACACAAGATTTACCATCATAATTAATCCTACTACGCTTCAGGTCAGGCAATTTAGTCACCGAAGGTAAATGTTTTCTAATATTTTCATTAAGTGAGACGTTTAATGCATTACACGAAGGAAAAACAAAATGAGCTATGAGTATCATTTATATTTTGAAGAAAAGGTTCAGAAACATCAGCAAGGCCGACTGTCTCACTGACAGTACACATGGTATCGTCAGGGATCCGCTCCTCCTTATCATCAGGCAAGCGTGGAAACTGCACGCTCTTGTCCATAGTGGACAAGTAAAAGATCAAAGAAATTCAAAAGCTAGAATAATTAATTGCAAAAATATCCAAAGGCAACCAAGACCGAATGGTAAGATGATAGTAATAATTAGCAGTCAGCTATTAACATCCAAAAGCCAAAACAAACTCAAAGAAAGCGCTGAAAACTCAATTAAATCAATCACTGCTATAGTCGAGCACAACCGGGCCTTGACGCTCAGATGATGATTGTCAAAAAGCAAATTATTATCATTCAAACAAGTTTCAAAAGCTTCGAACACTCCGTTGCAAAGTTACACAAGTGTGATTGGAAAGACCTCAGATGAATAATTTTAATTTAAATGGTTATGTTTTATTTATATTAATATCACCTATTAATAGGCTGTAAAGTAGTATGCTGTAGAAATATTAAACCTTTAATGATGCATGGCTCGTACAAATAGTAAGGCTATATAAATAAGTTTGTCACCAAATGCATTATTATGCAAATACAAGTTATCATTCAAAACATTGTTATGTTATTTATAACAATTCATTCATATTTTTATATCATAAAAAGCAAATAATAGTTAACATCAATATGTAGATACAATTAGTATACAAACTAATTACTCTGTATTATTAAAAGTTAGGTTATAGGTTATTTTCAAGAAATCACAATTACTTTAGTTTAAGATTACTCCAGTTTTAGACATATATATACCAGTAGAACAGTATTTTTTCATTTGTTGAGAATGTTTCAATAACCAAATAGTTTAATATACTCTTAGCAAAATATACATATATATATATATATATATATATTTCAGAGCAAAACATATATAATAATACATAAGATCACCATAAGATGCACGACTCACTCACCCTCTACTCACAATAAGCAAATGTATATTCAAATCAATCCTTCAAGTCTCTGTTCACACGCGCCAAATGTAATGTTTTACTTATTTTATAACAATAATGGGCTATGAGATTGAATTACTATGTCCCTAAAGGGTGCCAATTGTAATAATAAATCAATATAAATGTTACAATTGTTTTATTTTGGCGAGGAACCAAAAATAATAATAGATATCTAATTATGGAGACATGAACTAACAAACAAACTAACAAGCACAATATATAACTTGTTTCAGGCGCCAGGAGGATAAGTCCTACCAACTTTATGCACACGGATATCAGCGATGGAGATTGAGCCTTTAATCATAAGAGCAGGAACCAAAAATAATAGAAAACATCTCTATAAGAAAGTTTCTATATTTTTATAGGCGAATTGATTGAATACACACTATAAACATTATCACTAATGGTATAACCTATTCAAGTGATTTAGTAAGCTAAGTTCACAGGGTTGAGGCGTGAAATTTAGATTTCCCAGCATAATGCCAGCTTATAAGTCAAAATATATATATCGTAACATGATTCAAAACATGAGCCAAATCATTAAGTCGTTACTTGGGCCTAATCATGAGTCTTTGGGCCTGTTCATTGAGTTTTTGGGCCTGTTCATTGAGTCGTGCATCATTATTAGATTAATCTACACAAAAACAATTCAAACTAAATACCTGAAGGCGGTTACTTAACCACGGGATTCGGAATCACTTCTGCAGACCGCGACAGGTGTCGTCTCCACTAGAATGGCGAGCCCGTAACCACATGGTCAGCCCTTACGGCAAACTTCATCCAAGAATGAAGTTAATATAAAAAAAAAGTGCCTTTTCAGCACTTTTTATGGGGAGTACTAATTAATCTTGAAGAGCAGGCAAATATTCCTTTAACGCCTCTTCAAGCCTCGCAAACTTCGTAATCAGCGAAATACATAGACATACTGATACAACCCTTCATAAGAAGTCACAGGCGTGAACTTCCATATACAATTTCTAAAAGATTACTTCCTTTTAGTGAAGTTTAAAAAATATATTTACGACGACATAATTTGTTCGTTGATGTAGAAAGGCGAATGTCGTTCCGTCACCACTGTCAAAAGACATTGACCAATTGACAGAACTTTTTTAATTCGTTCATTCCAAGAACAGGCTGAGACATTCAAAACATTCTGCCTACCCAAACGTAAATTATATAATTTTTTTTTTTTTTTTTTTTTTTTTATAAATATTGTGGACACTTTTCACACAGCGCCATCTAGCCCAAAGTAAGCTAATATTAGCTTGTGTTATGGGATCTAGATAACTGATAAACATACTTATATATTTCTAAATACATACATATTATAGATAAATAACACCCAGACACAGAATAAACCATCGTGCTCATCACACAAAGTTTTATCCTGGGTGGGAATCGAACCCACGACCTCTTGCGTAGCAGTCGGATGCACTCCCACCGCGCCACAGAGGCAGTCAATAAATAAAAAAAAGTCAAGTCAATTCGATGACAAGTAGCGAGAAAGGGTCAACAATTTACTCTCCTCTCTCTCTAAATCTCAAGACTAACAATGAAACTTCAATGTGACGTTTAACAACGTTACAAATCACATATAAAAATCAAAATATCAGCAAACAAAACTGTGCTGTAACTTGTAATCATTACAAAGTCAAACAGCAACTGTACAAAGTGTCGTGACAAACGAACAACTTCAATATCAAACAGCATCATCAACGTGGCTTTGACAAAGACACAAAGTCAATCAGTAACTTGTTAGTACTGTGATGAACAAATTATTCCAACAAAAAATATTGTGGAAAAATACACCAAGCAGATGTGATCGGCTCAACACCACCGAACTCCCGAGCACAAACGCTGTAACAAAACCAAACCGATGTGATCGGCTCTACACCACCGAACTTCCGAACACAAATGCTGTAACAAAACCAAACAGATGTGATCGGCTCAACACCACCGAACTTCCGAACACAAATGCTGTAACAAAACCAAACAGATGTGATCGGCTCAACACCACCAAACTCCCGAGCACAAATGCTGTAACAAAACCAAACAGATGTGATCGGCTCAACACCACCGTCTTTCCGAACACAAATGTTGTAACACAACCAATATGACAAATGTGACCGGCACAACCCTACCGGCTTTCCGAACACAAATGCATATATAAAGATGTGATCCTATAGTCAAAAGAGACAGATATCAACATCAAAAGGTATTTCAAAAGTCATATTCGGGTAACTTTAAATTACTTAATAAACAAACAAAATATATACAATATGCGTGGGTCAGCCCTGCGACATGGCCTCGGGATCAGAAGAACTGAGATACAGCTACTTCCACTAGCCCAGAAACGCAACATCAAAACTATTCTTAAGGATACATCATCCCTATATAAGAATACAATATGTACAAAATAAAATTTAGGAGTAATAACCTAAACATACAAACAAAACTAGGAAAATTTCCTACAAAACAGAACAATATCATTCCATAATATAAGTGGAATAATAATGTTTTAATAACCAATTAAGGTTCCAACAAACAAACAAAAGATAAGATCTTTCGATGTGTATGACAGTTATTTGTGTGAAAAAGTTAATGTTATTTCTGAAAGGTAAATTTTGATAATTCCAAGGGGAAATTGATAATTTTTTAATCAATTTGTAATATCCTAAGTTCTATTTTTGAAAGATTCAGAACTTGATTCTAATAAAAAGTTGTGAAGTAACCTAACATACATCTCTTTCAAATGGTCATTCCCTCTCATACGTCGTACTAACAAAGACCAATTTCTCCCAAACCAATACCAGAACCAAGATCAAAGTCCGTAATTTTAAAACAAAATAATTTAATATTTAATTATATCTTTAACATGGTAGCGACCTGTGGTTCCTTTATTCAGGTCCTCCGGAAGGTAAACATTAGGTGAAACTTTAGAAACTACTTTACACTTAACGAACTTAGTTGCAAGTTTAGCAGAAAAATATGCAGGAGCATTAGACTGCACAAAGCTTGTCCTCCACACAATATCATCAACACCAAAAGAAATGATTTGCCTCCCTACATTATAATAACTAGCATTTCGCTTATACGCTTTCAACAAACAAGATTGTACTTTAACAAAGATTTCACTAAGTGAATTGAGTGAAGTTGCAAAAGAACTTCTATCTCCTACCTCTAGTTGATCTAAATTATCAATAGAGTTACTAACACGGTGCAAAGATGCATCAAAAATAAGTTCTCTACCGAACATTAAAAAGTTAGGCGTAAAATCTGTCGCAAGATTCACACTATTATTCAAAGCTAGTTGAACATGAGATAAAAACTTTGACCACGTTCTATGATCATCTTTGACAAAACATGCTATACATGTCTCAACGGTTTTATTATATCTTTCAACTGGATTATTTTGAGGAGTATACAGGGAATTATAAAATATTTTATTTATATTATAACCCTTAAGAATCGTAACAAACTGTTTAGCAGTAAATTGAATTCCATTATCACAAACAAATTTTTTGGAGTTCCATACTTAAGGAAAATCTCCTTCTCAAGAAGTTTACAAATTACATTAGTTGTAGCATTTATCATTGGGAATAACCAACAGTATTTAGGAATCCATCTTGTCACATTTGCGTCCACCCTTAGACTCACCGAGCACCACCTTCGCCGCTCCAAGGATGGCCGCCTGAACTTTGTCCTAGCAATCTTGAACTGGTTCGCCTTCAGTGTCGGTGCACTTGTCACCGACAGCTGAGACGAACTCCTGGGACCTAGTTTCATCAAGCAGCCACCATCTGATGGATATCCAAATTTGGATATCCAAGTGTCGCTGTGTAAAAGACCTTGATGGCAACCTGTTAAGCGAAGACCTCGCGGTAAAGGAGAGATGGCGCTCGTACTTCCACGAGCTGCTTAATAAACAGCACAAAGAGGTGCAGCCTCCGGACCTCCCTCCGAATCAGGGACTAGTGCCACCGGTAACGCCTGGAGAAGTCCTGACTGCGCTTCGCCGCATGAAGAATCGGAAAGCTGTCGGACCCGATGGAGTCCCCATCGAAGCCTGGAAAGCGATGGGTCCTCGCGGTGTGGGCATCTTAGTAAACCTTTTTAACCGCATACTCCTCAGCGGGCAGATCCCAAACCAATGGAGACTGAGTATTATTACTCCAATCTTCAAAGGTAAGGGGTCAGTGCAGGAGTGCGGGAGCTACCGCGGTATTAAGGTGATGTCCCACACCATGAAGATCTTCGAGAGGATTATAGACTCTCGGATCCGGCAGGAGTGCACTCTCTCGGAGTGTCAATATGGGTTTCGTCCTGGTTATGGGACCACGGACCCTGTTTTTGCCCTGAGGGTTGTCGCAGAGAAATACAGGTCGAAGAACACGCCTCTGCACACTTTGTTTCTAGACATGCAGAAGGCCTTCGACTGTGTTCCTCGTGCGATGATCTGGTGGGCACTGCGGTCCAAAGGGGTTCCAGAGGTCTATATTGACACTATCCGGGACATGTACTGTGACTCCGATTCAATGGTTCGGACTGCTGTTGGCGACACGAAACCCTTCCCCATCACCGTCGGGGTACACCAGGGTTCGGTCCTTAGTCCGCTTCTGTTCAGTGTAATATTAGACGAATTGTCGGACAGCATCAGAAACCCACATGAGCAGCCTCCATGGTTGCTCATGTATGCTGACGATATTGCGCTGGCAGACGCGGACAGGGGCAGATTGGTGCGACGTGTAAAGGCGTGGAAGGAGACGCTTGAGAACGGCGGTCTGAAACTAAATGTGGCGAAGACCGAGTACTTGGCACTAAACTCGACAGATCCCACATCCGTCGGCATAGGCGGTGATTTGGTCGAGCGCACGGACCAGGTTAAATACCTGGGATCTGTTTTTCACACGTCCAGTGACATCGATTGCGATGTCAAGTCACGCATTGCTGCCGCGTGGGCCAAATGGCGGGAGATGACCGGTGTCATTTGTGACTGACCCTAAAATGCCGATCCGGTTGAAGGGACAGGTCTACAAAACCATTATTAGACCTGTCCTTTTACATGGCAGTGAGACGTGGCCGATATTGGAGCGACACAAGCAGGAGCTGCGTGTCACGGAAATGAAGATGCTGCGGTGGATGTGTGGGGTCACGCGGATGGACCGCGTGAGAAACTCTCGCATCCGCGGCAGCCTTCACGTCCGTGACATTGCAGACAAGTTGCAAGAGTGTCGCCTTCGTTGGTATGGTCACGTCTTGCGGCAACCGCCGGGCTACGTAGGTAACAAATGTCTGGCCATGTCAGCCCCGCCGGGTCCCGGTAAGAGGGGAAGACCCAAGAAGTGCTGGCTTGACGTCGTAAGGGATGACATGCGTGCCAATGGTCTCACTACAGGGGATGCCGAAGACAGTGCGAAGTGGAGGAGAAAATGTAGGAAAGCGGACCCCGGGCGTCGCGAGACGCAACTGGGACAGACGCTCGGATGATGATGATGATTTTGCTTTTTTATTAAAAGTGAGTGTATTAATTTTGAGTTATAGCCGTTAGATTGCGCAATGCAACAAATTATATTCAATTTCTTGTCAAATGCCTCTCCGCTTAATGGAACATTTAATAGCCTATGAATCATACTATGGAAAGCCGTCATTTTGTGAAGCCATGGGTGGCAAGAATTAAAAGGAATGGAGAACACAAAAGGATCTAAATATTACTATCAAATACAGCTAAAATTGGAGCGTTGCTCATGTACATTACATTAGTTTTTATTTCACTTCAATACATGCAGTATTTCCGAAGTTATGACAATGAGAAGTTTTAGGGTCGTATTATAGAACCTTACTCAAGCCTCAAGTATTACTTAGAACTAGTTTAAAGCCGAGCTTTTATTATAGAACCTTACTCGATTCGTGAAACGTCAATCTAGAATCACCTGAGAGCTGTCACAGTGAAATGACGTTTGATTCATATTATAGAACAGTGCTCAAGTGTCATTTCAGTAATCCTTTATTTTTAAACCATATTCAGCTCAGATTCGCTACTTGATTCGAGATTTGCGAGCAGTTTTCGTAAGTTTAGTCGACACCACGCTCAAGCAGAGATTTTAGTTAACAAAAATAAAAGATGGCCTCCTTTATCTTTCTAAAATGGATATTTTTGAAGATAAATAGGCTATTACTTACTTATCATTCACGTGTTTATCCCCGAAAGGGTGGCATGGCATAGTCATATTTACGCCCCTATTTCAGTGCCAACACATTCTACCAAACAGCAGACCCGTACCAATCAATAACAATTACTTTACCAAGATATTAATTCAGTATTATATCAATACCGAAGACAGTGTGATCTTGTATTGTGTGGCAGTGTGGATCGTATTGCTTCATTCTTTTATTTCAACTACCACACTTTTAATAGAAATGTGATAATAAAATAATACCTATGATAATAATGAGATATATGGATATTACAAAATAATGTCATTATATGGTTGTGTTGTAGAGTCAATGTCGCTTACAAGTAGTGTAGCTATGTACCATCAAACACATAACATTAAACACAAGATAATACCTTAAATGATGGAACATTTGTTAAAGCAATACCAGCGTGGACATCCTTTTTATGCCACAGCATCCTTTCAGGATAGTACTGTAGCTTGTGCTGTACTGCACTATTGTGCCTATTATATTAATATCCCTATTGACTTCCAATACACTTTACCCCCTAAGAGAGTACTCCATATAATAAGAACATGATCATTCAATATGTAGGAGGAATAGGAATAGATAAAGGAAGGTTTGGATAAATTTTCAAAGCAATTTGTAGATGCTGACTTTCATATAATTTTTATTTAAGTGAAAAACATGACTTGGTTTAGGATGGGGTTTGACCTGTAACCTATGTCTAACCAGGGCAATGCTCTATGCCACTGAGGTACCATAACCATACCAAAATAAGATTAAATTATTCACTATATTTTCATTGTCACTCGTTCAAGCCCCATCTTGAACCGAGTTATATTTATCACTGTAATAACATTTATTGGAATGAGAGGTGTGTACACTACAACTTATAACAACCATCATCAATAGATAAAATATTTATTTTAATGATTTTTTTATACTATATTAATTAAATATTCATATTAAACAATACAATTATATTTTATTTTATTTTACTTTTTTTAAATAAAGAACCTAAAAATAATTAATCATTATTATTATTATTTCTTAAGATAATGATTTGATGACAGATTCTTTGGTACTTTCTTGTGGTGAATATTGTGCACGACAGGCTCGGCAAGTTTTTGGACGCTTGTGTCACAGTCGACTATCTCGACAAAAGGACAAGAGTTTCAACTTCTGTTCTCTGAGATACTATTATTTCCACAGTATCTGTTTCAGCTTACAATATCACTGTAACAAAAAAAAAATCTTCAGGTATGCATATATTACTGGCTCGGTGGTGTAGGTGATAGTGTATGTGACTGCTACTCATGTGAAGGTCCCAGATCGGAATAAATATTTGTGAGATCCCCAAATGTTTGTTTAGAAGTTTGGGCTCTATAACAATGTATATATTTAGATATACATAAGTATGTTTATCAGGTGAGTAGTTCCCATAACCCAAGCTTAAAGGGTTAGATGGCGCTGTGTGAAAAGTGTCCGACAATGTTTATTTATAAATCCATTACCTACATACAACTTTGATTCACGGTGTTAAAACTTCTGTTCTACATGTGACTTTAAGCTCTATCTTTCTATCCTCTCAAGGTTGTTTATGACAGAGCCCCAAACCCTATGCAACCAATGTTACAAAGTGTACAAAACTCTATAATATTTTTAACAAATAATAGGTAATTACCCGGTATGTGTCAATAGTCTCTGGTATTTAAATTCAGTGCATATGTTAAATTAGATATCTGGATCCATATCGGCATCAGGACAAAGACCTCCACAGACAGTGGCTATATGGTACTGCCTTTCATCCTGCCATTTCTTTCAATGTTACAAAGTGTACAAAACTCTATAATATTTTCAACAAATAATAGGTAATTACCCGGTATGTGTCAATAGTCTGGTATTTAAATTCAGTGCATATGTTAAATTAGATATCTGGATCCATATCGGCATCAGGACAAAGACCTCCACAGACAGTGGCTATATGGTACTGCCTTTCACGCGTAATTGCATCACGCTGTCTTGCTCTGAAATTTTACCACTAAGCGGCTCAACTGCTCTCCGGATGCCTAGAACAAAAATAGATAGAATCTTATTAAACAGTTATCACGAATTACTAGATGGTGTATATCTGCACAAATATATAAGAACAAAAACCTCCAACACTTACCGTTTCGATAGTTTTTGTAGTAAATATACTTTTCTGAAATATTGGCTCAAGACGTTGTATGGCATCGTTTTTTATTTTGTATACCTAATATTCTTGAAAGATTTTAATATTTCTAATAATAGATTCCTTTTTACGATCGTAAAATTCTTCTTTTTTCAGATATGTACAGAATTAGAAGAATTTCAATTAATTTACAATGTAAACATAACACTGGCACGATAATATCAAATGTCAGTCAAGCAAAGTTTATTAAACTCGCGATCCATTTAACGCAGAGAAAAGGTTCATTTTATGAGGCCGGGACTTCCTCTACAGCAGTTTTTTGTTTAGTATTTTGAAGTAAGGATACTTTAAAGCAATCACAGAGGTGATTAAATCATTTCAATGAAAAAAGTAAATAAAAAATAAGCTTTTGAAACATAAATATCAAATAGTAAGCTGCGTGGAATGAAAACAAAATATGTAAGGAATAAAAATGTAATAGAAAACAGACTGTTATTAGGCTTGCAACATTCAAATGCGTATTCTGGCGATTGGAGATTTGGATATTTACTCAAGGTTACTTTTCACCGATCTGAGCATGGGGATAGTTCTGTAATAAACCACATGCTTATGTCTAGATTTAGCACTCAAGTGTCAATCTGCTAAATTCCGTTTATGTGTGACTTGAGTTAGTTTCTGTAATACGACCCTTAGTCCTTTTTTGAATTTACGAGATTAGACGCGCTCATTATGACGTCACCGTGCGACACGGCGTTCGGCCCCGTGGGTTGACCTTACTACATTACGCGCGTTTCTTTTCATTTTGTTTCGATTTTCTTCGTTTTCCTATTAATAATATTATATAGTAACCTTTATATCTGACTAGCTGACTTACCCGGCTTCGTCCGTGACATACTTCCAACCTCGTGGCACCCATTTAATCTCGTCGCTTATTACTTTTTCAAAACTGTATGAAAGTTTCCCCGATTTGTTGACATTTATGATTACTGCTCCGCTCTCCTGTGTAGTGGCGTGATGATATATAGCTAATAACCATCCTCAATAAATGGGCGATCCAATACAAAAATAATTTTTCAAATCGGTCTAGCCGTTCACGCGTGATGGCGTGACCAAGGGAAATAGGGATTCATTTTTATATATATACACTAAAGTGTATAGATTGGAAGCAGATTTTCTAAAAGAGCAGTTGGGTGCCAGGGCACCAGTGCCATTGTAGAGTAGTCGTCAATCGCCTTCGACATCATGCTTTGTCTTGCTGCAGGAGTGGTGGGTGATTACCACGATACGCGAGCTTTAACGACATAACCCGACGTGCTCTTTTCGCCACCAGTGTGCTAGCTAAACTTGAACCGAATGGTTTGGCTTGCGACCACGATATGTCTTTAATGCCGTGGAGGATAGGTAGCTGTATAGTGTGGGACGCTATGTGTGTAAATATTTGGAACTCGTAAGTGATTGCGTTTTTGAGTCGTTTGAGATCGAGACCTTTACCAAGTGTTCATAACCTATTTCAAGAGATTGTAAAGCGTCTTATTAACACCACTCGTGACCAGATGGATGATATCTTTTTCACACAAAGGCTTTTTTACGTAAAGGCCTTGCCGTACGAGGTGGCAATGCTTGTTGTTTTTGACAAGCAAACTATAAGGCACTGACTTTCTTGAGTTTAAGTTTGCCTTCAACTAGTTTATACTTTATAGTTTCCATATCATTGTCAACCAAAAATAATAACAAAAATTTACAAATTAAACGCTCGTGGCGACGACGAACAAATTAAACGATCACTGCGTAAAGCAAATTTCGCTATGGCTGGTGACGGATAGGTAACCACTTTGTCACTTGTAATTTATTTGTTTGTAAAATTTTCGAGTGTTGCCGTGCTTCGGAAAGCACGTTAAGCCGTTGGTCCCGGTTGCCAGTAACATGACAGTCGTTAAGCTAAGTAGTGCTGGGCGGCTTGAAAATCTTTAACAGCAGGTAGCCACAATCTGCGTCTGTCTATTTAAACACGGAATAGGGCTCACCACCTATTACGTTGGACAGGAATACATATGGTGAAAAGTGGGCTTATGATATGCCTTTGCCACTCCTTCGGGAGGAGGCTTGATTGGTACACATAAAAACAAAAAAAACTAGAATTGTGTTCAAATGTTTACGAAACGCGTTTACGGAATACTGTCGGTTGAGAAGCCAATTATAAATAATAAGAAGTACACAAGGAGGAACGTTAATTAAGTCAAATATGGTAATTTTATGTAGAGAAGAAGTTATTATTAAAATATTATTAACGAATACTTAGATCGAAATGGTTTTCCCAGCAGAGCGCTTTAGTTTTAGGGTCTATTGAATTAATTCTTTTTACGGTCATCCACTTTTTCCTCAATTTTGGGTTCAAAAGTTCATAAAAAAAGAATTTATCGGGTGTTTTAACTTTTGAATTGAGGCAATGCAGTATTTTTTTACCATTTCACCACTGATAACTTTATAAATTTGATTTTTACTGCGAAGCGGTGTGCGAATGAGAGTGCTACAGTTAAATGAGTTACGTTGTGACGTCATCGGCCAGTATGCGGCCGCTCGCGTTTTTAATAACTTTCGGCCGGAAATACGCACTTTGATCGTAAATATTTCAGCCATTTTTTAAAATATAAAAAAAAGTAAAAACACCGTTTTTTTTTTGCATTTTTTTGTATATTTATTTGGCATGTAAAGTAAAAAAACGTTAGTCAGGTCCATTGTAGTATCTGTATAAGTTGGTTTACGGAATATTTCAAAACTATGCTTTGTGCCTTTTTTTGAAATTGATAGGTCTAGGAAGTTTAATAAATTATTTTGTTCTATCTCTAATTTAAATTTAATTTTAGGGTGAATGCCATTTAAGTTACTGAGAAATATACTTAGTTGTCTATTGGTACCCGTCCAATTCATTATTATATCATCTACATATCTATAATAATATGAAATATGACTTGTTGATTATATTTCTATTTTCAAAATAGACCATAAATATGTCTGCCATTAGGGGGCTTAAAGGCGAGCCCATTGCTAGACCTTCATTTTGTACATAATATTCATAGTTAAATCGAAAGTAATTTTTCTTCATACAAAGCTCCGTTAAGCGTAAAATATCATTAATTTGTTCTGGATGTAATTTTTTTATTTGCAGCATATTTTTTTATGATTTTTAAGCATTCCTTATAAGGAACGTTTGTAAACAAACTATCTACGTCCAACGATACTAATATTGAATTACGCGGCAACTTGATATCTTTTATTTTTTGAAGCAAATCATAAGTGTTACGTAAACAATATTTAGGATTGAAACCTGTCTTTTCCTTAATAAGTGAATTGAGGTACTTGGCTAATTTATGGCGCGTTTATATACGAGACTACAAGTCGGAGAGGTACATTGCCTTTATGAAATTTTGGTAACCCGTAAAGTAGTGGACATTGTGGATTCATAGGTATTAAGGTCCGAAGTAACGGCGAATCTTCTGGAAAAAGGTGTGTGAAAGTGACATTTCGTTCGTAGAAAACTGAATATTCGAAAGATTTTTAACTCTAGGGTAAAAGGAGTGACTGCAATGTTGTACCTCCTCATTATTTTGAAAACGCGAAGCACTATATCTCAATGTTTGTAATTTATTACGTTGGTTTAGAAATTATTTATGAGCTACTTGGGATGCCAGGTCGCGGGCTTTTTGATCTAACAAGTCAAATTCAACGTTATGTAATTTAAATGCTAACTCTGAATATAATACCTAGTCAGGTCATAAGTATTGTCACACAGTAAAAACTTTTCTTTTAGAATGCTGGCCACAAAAAAGTTTATTGAATTCGAATTTCGAATTGTTCATGAAAATAAAAATGTATACTTTTTAGAATTTAACTCATTTTTAAATATGGAGTGGATTCTTAAAGAAGACCGTGTTGTGGTTATTGCGTTGCATCGTTGCGGTTACGCGCCAATTCAATTTTTTGACATACTGAAAAATTTGAATATAACCAAAAGATTCGTTTATCGTACCATCAAACGATACAATGAAGACTCTAGTGTAGATGACAGGTCAAGAAATGGTCGCCCTCGGTCTGTTAGGACTCCAGCAGTGATAAAAGCTGTGAAGGCGCGAATTCAAAGAAATCCCAAACGTAAGCAGAAACTGTTGGCCCTTCAGATGGGGCAGAACCACGGTGAAAAGGGTGTTAAATGAAGACTTAGGGCTTCGGTCATATCGAAGAAAAACAGGACATCGTTTAAATGCTCGTCTAATGGACCTGAGACTGAAGAGATGCCGCGCTTTGTTGAAGCGGTACGCGGGAAAAAAATATCGGGAAATTCTTTTTTCGGATGAAAATATTTTTACCGTAGAAGAGAGCTACAACAAACAAAATGATAAGGTGTACGCACACAGTAGTGAAGAAGCGAGCAACCGTATTCCGCGTGTCCAACGAGGTCATTTTCCACCCTCGCTCATGGTATGGTTGGGAGTTTCTTATTGGGGCTTAACAGAGGTACATTTTTGTGAGAAAGGTGTAAAAACGAATGCAGTTGTGTATCAAAATACAGTCCTGACGAACCTTGTGGAACCTGTTTCTCATACCATGTTCAATAACAGGCACTGGGTATTCCAACAAGATTCGGCGCCAGCTCATAGAGCGAATAGCACACAAGACTGGTTGGCGGCGCGTAAAATCGACTTCATCCGGCACGAAGACTGGCCCTCCTCCAGTCCAGATTTGAGTCCGTTAGATTACAAGATATGGCAACACTTGAAGGAAAAGACGTGCTCAAAGCCTCATCCCAATTTAGAGTCACTCAAGAAATCCTTGATTAAGGCAGCCGCCGATATTGACATAGACCTCGTTCGTGCTGCGATAGACGACTGGCCGCGCAGATTGAAGGCCTGTATTCAAAATCACGGAGGTCATTTTGAATAAACTTTATTGTCATAAGAATCTATGTTTTGTTAAGTTCATTTTGGTATATAAATGGTTACATAATGAATAAACTTGTTTCAATTATTTTATATTAAACATGTGACAGAATTTATGACCTGACTAGGTATTTTTAAATGGAGTTTAAAAATTATCTTTAATTTGAAACCAACGCCTTGTCTCCTCGCTCAAACAAATTATTTGCGCCTTTTGTATAGCTACATTAGCAGCCCTAGAATGTGTATTTGTACCTACGTATACTGATATAACTTGGAATAACGTTGTAGTGTTTACATTGCCGATTGAACCACACATTTTGGCTAGCAACGCGGTGATGTTTTGATATTTTAATGTATAATTTTGCCTGTAAAGCTATGCTTGCTGATTTTAAATAACTAATTGAATCAGGCGTTACATGGCGGAAATCCATTTTAAAAAACTATAATTATTTTTGATTTTAAATGTTATTTTTGCAATATTCCGCTTTTTTAGAATGTCGTACGATGTCGACACGTGTTTCGCCTACACACGAGGCATTATCAAGACTGTTTGGCAGCAAAAGTACTTACGCGTTCACCTCAACCTTTTGTAGTGCGAACGCAACCAAACGATAGCTCGATGTAGACTTCTAGTTGTTTTGTCTATTTTTGAATAAACTACGCAAAACCGAAGTGTGGACGTCTGTTTGTTCGTTCAGCAAATACACCCGTCACGTTTTATAATTTCTAACTGCTCTAATACGGTCATTTTTAGACCCTTTTCACATTAAAATTTCAAAACTGTTACTGTATCGTAATTATATAACAAGTAAATATAAATAAATAATTCAATAATAAAAAAAAAATGAAAAACTAAATATTTTTTTTATTTAATAGTATTGAATGGAAATTCGATTTGTTGCACTTTCAGGGATTCCAGCCAATATTAGGAGTGTATTCAATGAAATAAAAAGCAGAATCAACTTTATAGTCATAATAATAAAGTTCTTCTCCCTAACAGAATTTTTTTAACAGTTGTCTGTTTGTTTAAGGTTTGCCCATCGGTCAACATATTCACTTGTCAGCGAACATCGACGATGACCTTGTTATTAGGGCATACACACCAGTATCCAGTGATGAGGAGAAGGGTTATGTCGACTTGGTTATTAAGGTAATGTTACAAAATAATATTTTAATAAAACATACATTTACAACAAATTATTAAATAACCTTAAAATATGATAATTTAAAATATATTAAAAAAAAATATACAAAAAAAAAATATACAATATATTATGTTACAAAAGAAAACCGAATCTTTTAGGTAGTTATTTTACATACAGCTCTTCTTCGAAAGGCACCTGTGTAAATCGCGTCAAGCCAAGTCCACTAATAAAAGCGTAATCTATTATTATGGGTCTAAGCCATATATATTGATATTTTTATAATAATAGTGGTTATTTTAATACACTTTTTGATCACTATCCATTATCCAAAAATAAATTAGATTTGGTTGTTAACTGGTTTGTAGAATTTACTGTCCATAAATGGTATATGGACAGCACAGCTATATTCAGGAGTTTGGGTGTTTCCTATGTAAAATATGTATGTATTTAGAAATAAGTATGTTTATCAGTTGTCTAGATCCTTTATCACAGTTTAAAGTTAAGTTTGGGCTAGATCGCATTGTGTGAAAAGTGTCCCACAATATTTAAATTTATTTATTTATTCAAATTCTAACCATATATTAGGCCTGGTGTTTATAGTTTATGATATGATTTCTAGGTGTATTTAAAAAATGTGCATCCTAAGTTCCCGGATGGTGGAAAACTTTCACAATATTTGGAGAACTTAAAAATAAACGATACTATTGATGTTCGAGGGCCGTCCGGTAGATTGCAGTATACAGGCAATGGAGTTTTTCTGATCAAGAAATTGAGGAAAGATCCACCCACAAAAATTTTGGCGAGCAAATTGAATATGATTGCAGGTATGTACCACAACTATAATTTTTCTTTCTATTCTTCAGGTTTCAGCATTAAAGTATATTTACTCTTTTTTTTATACCGCTGCGATGGCAGACGAGCATACGACCCACTTCATGGAAAGTGATCACCTTAGCCTATGGTCGTTTGCAACACCAGAGGTCCGGCACTCGCCACTACCGACCTTAAGACTCTTTGTATATTTATAACCCATCAGTAAGCCAGATAATTAGGTACATTTTTGACGTTATGGCGCTTGATAGGATTTTGCAAGTACAATTATTAAAAGCTGTATGGCATTTTGACTAACAAAAGGAGATTCGAGACAATGAGTATAACAAAGATTACAACAATTCTTATGACATGACATATTGTCACGCCTTTATCCCCGAAGGGGTAGGCAGAGGCATACTATACACCCAAATTTCACCGTATGCACTTTTGTACCACGTAACAGGTGGTGAGCCCATTGCCGTGAAAATTGAATTCTTAGTTCAACTAAAATGAATAAGTATCTATCTATTATCTATTGTGTTAACGTATGCCGAACCTGAACTTTACCCGCGATTGCAGCGTCTCACATAGGAGTATAATACTAAAAAATCCGGTCAAAATGATTTATTTATTTTTTCTTCATTGTTATGAAATAAAACTTTTATTTTATTTATTTATAACGTTATGGTAAAAAATATTTTTCAAGTATATACTTTTATTATATAGAAAAAAAACTTAAAAAAATACAAGTTAAAATTACAAACTATCAGAATCATCATTTTCCTCCTCGGAGCTGTCATATTGTGCACTTGGAATCAAAATTTCCATTGCCTCCTTTGAGAAGGGCTTAGATTTTTTTGCACGTTTATTTCTGCTACAACTTATTAAGGGATCTGATGTTAACAAAAGTCACAGTCATTAAGTGACATGGGATGCCACCCATACAACTCTACATACATTTTAGCAGTTGTTTGGGCATACGAATCAAATTTTTCATAGTCAATTTTGAAACCACTTGACAAAACTTCTAATATGGTATTAAATCGTTTAATTAACGATATGTTAATACCAGTAATCCTAGAAGAAGATTCTGGGTCATTGAAAAATCTTCTGGATGTGTTTCCATCGTTGCTGTTTCCGAACCCGACTTTTGGAATGTCGACAAGCAACCCCATTTCTTCCCTGAAACTTTTTTGTACCCGCTCGTTGGTTTCCTTCACAAGTTGTTTATCCTCTTTAGATCGGGCTTGCCACTTTTTGATAGGTGCTTTATACGCTAAATGCAACAATTGCTCGAAGAACCGGATTCTGGCATGAAGAATCGAAAGCCCAAACTTCAATGATTCTTTATTACTTTCTACCTTTTTAAGACTGTTAAAATCTTTCGAAGTTTGGCCACATATGAGCACCTCATTGTCGAGGTTGTATCAGTCGCGGCATTGCACACCTTACCATCGACCATTGTCAAGGCTAAGGTGTGTTTTATTTTAGCGCCTCGTTCGATATCTTCTGTTTGTTTGAGGCATTTTACTTGGTTTTCAATGAATGATATCTCTTCTTTGGTTATATCTTTCGTCTCATGAACAAAACGGGCCCGAATAGGTCGACAAAACCTCACTGACGAGGGTACAGGATTTTGCCACACGATCTTCTTTGTTTCACCATCAATAGAAACAATCAACCTCAGTGGCACTAATGAACTTAGGAAGATATTAGCATCATCATTCAGTGTGTCCTCAAATTTTTGTTTCAAAGTCAGATTTTCTTTTTCATTTTCCGATAAAGTTTCCACAACATCACTTACGTAATTAATTAGACGCAAAGCTGTATGGTTCAATAGACCTTGAAGGTCCACTTCAAAACATGTTTCCGTAACTTTAATCGATTCTTCTTTCGGGTAACACTCCTTTTTAGCCTTTTGAATGAGAGAGTAACAAGGGTAAATATCTTTCCTTCGCCTTGGATGAGTTCCCATTGTCTTCGTGTGAAGTCACCTTCTACGAACAATGCCAATGCTTCTTGTGGCGTGTATTTCTTTCTTGTTTGATCTTTCTTGGCTGATAAAATGATTTTCCGTATTTTTGTAGCTCTTGTGGGAGTGGCCGTAATTACTTTCAAAACTTTCGAAGTATCAGTATTCCCAGAAGTGCCGTGACTTACACGAGCAGCAAAGGTCAATTCATCAACAGGTACCTGCTCCCGTAAATCTTTTGTTCTTCGCCGCTTGCTCCTTTCACTTAATTCTTGGAATTGTTTTTGCGGTCTTCCCGGTTTATTAGACCACATAGGCAGCTCAATTGTTGCTTTGAGCCAATCTGCGTTCTTATCTAAGAACCTAACCTCTATGCTGTGAGATTCGAGCCACTTTTTTTTTAAGCTGGTCTTGAAAACCCTCAAAGAACGACTTAACACGCTCTTTTCTTCGACTGGGCATGATGTGAGCCGAACAAGGTTTTCTTCCAACAAAACGAACTTTTCTTCAAGTTTTTTTTCCTTTGAACTCTTTCATTATATTATATAATTCCAATCTTGTAAGTTTCTTTACCCGCTCCGACGGATCTGTAACAAAATAAAACACAAATGGTAAATTTGGATTTTATATACCTAAAATTATAAAATTCTACAAAAAAAAGGCGAACTTTTGTAAACGCTTTTATTGCATATTCACGTAGACAAAGGTCTTAAATATGTGCCAACATAAAAAGTAAGAGGCGACAAGGCGCGACACTTGGTCAAATCCACTACGATATCTCAAATTTAGTAAAAACATCGACTTGTAAATATGTGTTTCAAATATTGACTCAGTAAGTGAGGAAATTAGGAAAGAACTGCACAAAGTTTAATCTATAATACAGTACATACCTTCTAATTCCATATCCAATTGTTGTTTTTGTTGCAATCCACTACATGAAGCCATTTTTTCACCGATTATAAGAGTCACAAAAGAGAGCGCCGAGAACAAAGACATGCGATTTCGACAACGACTGAGTTTCGACTGGCCAGGTAGATAAACGGCCGGGGCGGGGGACATGCGGGGTGCTACTCATCGATAGACCGTTTACTAGGCCACACGAAACGCGCATTATAAGTGTCATTACATTCAATTTTTGATTTTGACTTTTAACCGAATTTTTTAGTCTAATACTTCTATGTGCGTCTCCTACTGGCTCAATTTGTAAATATAAAACTTCCAGGCAAGGCACCCTCTCAAACACAACTAAATGTTCAACTACTTACCTAAGTGGGTTAAGAGATTCCGCAGGAGTTCAATGACATAATATTACGTATAATATATAATTTATATATTATACTTATATTTTAGTTAGTATATATATATATAATTTATATTTATATACTAACTTTTGTTATACAACTCTAATGAAATGGACACATACCATGATAAGCTATTAAGTATAAGGGTTTTAATTATTTCCCTTGGGGTTATCGTTTTTATTTTATCAATAGCTGTTAACTAAATTAAGATAGTAGGATAGTGTTGGTTCTAATGTTAAAAATTGTATTTTATTTGTATTGCTTTTATATTTCTACCTATTATTAGAAATGTAGAGTGATTAAACAAGTCTTTAATCAAATGTCTCAATATATAGCGAATATTTTCACCAAAAGGTTTTAGACCTCTGCAGTATTTTTATATTGATCTAAGATGAACATGTGGTAAAGTTTTTCTGTACCCTGTTTCCCACAGGATAAAAATCCCCAGAGTAAAAAGTAGGCTATGTGTTAGTCCAGTATCATTTACCTCCAAAACAAATTGAAAATATCAACAATGTGGAATTTTTACATTAAATTTCTTTTCAGGTGGTACTGGCATTACTCCAATGCTTCAACTCATTAGGCACATATGCAGAGATCCTAATGATCACACCGAAATGCGATTGTTGTTTGCCAACCAGACCGAAGAAGACATCTTGCTAAGAAATGAACTAGAAAAGTATCAGGCTGAATTTCCTCAGCAGTTCCAAGTGTGGTACACTATCGATAGACCGAATGAAGGTACATTGAATATATACGTAAACTATAAATAAATATGTAAGTGTAGTGAGTACTGTGTGCCGTTAATGATGGATATCTTTAGGCTTTTTATTCAAGGATTCTTACTCAAAGAGAATATAGAGATAGAGAATATAGATATATAGAATATAAAGGAATAAATATAGCCACTTGCCCCAAAACACGAGTACATAAAATATAGAAAATATTGTATTCATGTGTATGTTTTTACAGCATGAACTTTGCTAAAACTTTTTTCAATTATATTTTATACAGTGCCGTATAGCCCATATTAAGCTAATATAAGCTTGTGCTATGGTATCTAGAATACTAATAAACATATTTATATTTATAAATAAATACACTGGTGGGGAAGGCTAATCGAAAATCTTGTTGATATTGTCACGGAGAATTCTCTATTAAAATATTGTTTCATTCCTTCAGGATGGAAATACAGTGTTGGATTTATCAACGATGAAATGATCCGTGATCATCTACTGCCTCCGTCTGACGACGTCATAGTTCTCATGTGTGGACCGCCGCCTATGATCAACTTCGCTTGCAAACCTGCGCTTGACAAACTTGACTATAAAGAAGAGCTGCGTTTCGCGTACTAGATGTAAGCAGTAATATATCAGTTCTCAATTCATATGTGATTCAGGATGTTGATGTTTTTGTTGACAATAGATTAGTTTTAGGATCTGTTTAAGCTGAAGAGAATCGACACGAATCGTTGCGATTTTTCAGTCGTAAAATACGTAAAAGTTAATCTGACACTATCATCTATTAGAGTAAAGTTCATTAAGGCCAAGGTTCATTAATCCAGAACGTTTCTTAATACTCAAGAAACGCTTGAGGCTAGTTTTTGCCTTATAACACTACTCTCAAGGGTTTCTTGAGTATTGAGAAACGTTCTGAAATACGCCCTTAGTGTCCTCGGCAGTAAATGAGTGCACCTTTTTCTAACTAGGTGAAATATGTGCATAACGCTGTAAAGATAAAGGTAAATTTGCTAGGTTAAGAGCAATTTAACAACATTTTCACAAAAATAACGGATGGCTAAAGACGTAATTAAAACTTTGTTGTTTACTTTTAAGCTTTTAAGATTAATAATTAGCTGCGTCTGGTTCGCCTTCAGTTTGAATCGATCATTATATAGGTAAGTAGATAAATACAAATCAAAGGGAACACATGTGATTAGTTTAGAATTAGAGTAATTGGATTGTTAATATCGCTTTAGTAAAAATGTATTCAGAGTAGTGATCAGCTTCTTAATAAAAATGACAATAATAAGATTGCTTAGTTCGTAATCTAAGCACGGGACTTTAGACTGATTTATTTTTTGATGTTTTTAAAAAATATTTTTTACAATTTTAACTACCAAATCACATTAGAATAATAAGTTTCCTCAACGTGGTTCATTATTACTAACTAAACTGGTAAACTAAGGTCCGTATTCCAGAACGTTTCTCAATACTCAATCGACGCTTGAGAGTAGATTTTCTATGGCAAAAACTAGGCTCAAGCGTTGATTGAACATAGAGAAACGTTCTGGAATCCGGGCCTAAATTTCCGAACTTGACGGTCCTCTTGAACATGGACCCGTTAGGTCCAAAACTAGTCGGGCTATCCCGAAATTTACACGTAATTAAATCCCGTTTAGTTAGTAATAATACCAAATCACATGTATATTGCTATAGAATGTGTTATATCTACACTCAGTTGCTAATTTTATAGTAAAAAGCATTGTAAACAAGTAATGTAGTTTGATATTATTGTCTCATAAGGCCTAAATACTATGTCTACTTTAAAAATTTTGTTACTAATTATTATTTCGGGACGGGCAAATATAAATAGGTATATAATACTTATTGTGTGTGATGGTAAGCACGTGGCTTTCGAACACGCACACATTCATGTCAGTCATGTTCAGTCTTTCAAAATACAACACAAAGCAAAATAAAAAAATAAACGTTAATAGGTACTTGAGTAGCGCGTTTCACCTATGTTAAAGCCGTTGTCGCTATACAATATGATATATTAATAAAATTACTGAATAACTCGCTCATCTATCAACGCCCAGCCGAACCCTTAACCGAGCACTTCGAAAATTTTAGTGTAAGCTACCCTTATAATGTAGGTACTCACTACACCTCATTAAGAAAGGATTTTTCAAAATACCACCCCTAAGGGGGTTAAATAGGGTGCGTACTTGAACGTGTGCGTGTTTTTCGTATATGGCGTGTTTAGGTTAGTTCACCCAAGTGCATAATAAAAAAAGCAAAGATATTATTGTTGATATACTTTATTATCGATGTTAATGCTTTTGTAGTTGTGACAAGAAGAAATAAAACAAGTGGTTGCAAATCGTTTTTCTTTACTAAAATTTTATACACTGTCTTCTTGAAGGATCGAATTATCATTATTGCCTATTACCGTTTAATATAACTCCGAGAACTGGAACAATACAATGGTATAACTGGCGGTAATTGCCAGCAGCTGTAGAGGTAAAATGGCACCTAGAGTGTATATGTCGTAAATATACAAACGGCTTCTGTTTTCTACAATTAATATAACTTGCTTGGCATGCTTTCGGGATCTACCTGTGAATATAATTTAGCAAGTAATATACAATGAGTGCATGTAAATAATATAGTAAAATAATATAGCTATATGTATTATCGACTCAAAGTGGCCTTCACAAATTATTTTCACGTTGCTGCAACATTTACTGATTTAAATAGTGACAATTATTTAAATTTAAATCAGTATTTTTTTATTACCTGTCAGGTTTACCTACACACTCTACAGAGTTGCGTGGTCCTTCGAGCCGGATTTGAGCTGAAACTATTATCAATTTTCACTATTCTATTAAAACTATCGAGCTCTTAAATGATTACTTTGTTTTATCGACCTCTCAGAGGCTTCTCAAACTTTTTGACAGGAGATACGCAAGGGAGATAGAAAAGGAACGGGAGCCGTACAAGACGCATCAAGCTCAAAAGTCACAAGACTATCTTCGTCCTGACGCTCGATAGTTGTCAGTAAGGCAGTAATACGGCAATTGCTTTGCAAAAAAAATCAGTGACTATAGTGATATATAGTATGTACCCACAAACTTTACTTGCCTTCGTTCTGCATTAACAGTATATTGATACACAGTGTTCTTGATTTTTCCAGTTTGTATGACAAGTCCTGTGCTTTCAAACATAATAACAGCATAACAAATGTGATAAACAACAGTATCGGTGTTGCGCTTATTATTAGTTGTAAGTCCACAGTCATCTGGCAAAATACGAAAACCATAATATAGTAGACAATTCGTTCATGCATTGCAATGAGTAAATGAATTTGTACCTGTTCTTTCATTGAACTGACGAAGTTTTGAACTGAGGTTAAAACCCACGCTAACATCTGGCAGGTAAAACAAAATATCTGCAAAAAAGTGTTTCATGGTTCAGATCAAGTACTAAAATACTAAAAGATTTAATTATTTTAACTATTTGTTTTAGTAGTTTCTACTTAGTGTGTGTTGATTCCTTGGTGGTGGAAATGTAAAGATTTTCACAGAATCATTCTTTGATTCGTCAAAATGATTCCACTTACCATCCTACTACCCAATTAAGGACCTCGTCCGGAATGACTATTGGAAGAAGGTCCTAAAGATTTCGAGAATCGAATCAAAATCGAGTAAAGAGTTTGGGATTTTCAGAGATGTGCTTGTAGAGACATTTTGGTAGGACGTTCAGGGTCTAGAGGTAGACAGGGAACGTGATACAACTCGGACGTTGGAATACATTTTTGTTGTCTGCCTTTGCGGAGTAAAGGAAATGTAAATACGAGTACATAAGATATTTAGTATTTTTACTTACCGAAAATTGGTAATAATTCGTAAAATCTGACAATACATCTATAATGCAGTACATGCCATGCACCACTTCTACAGGCGGATTATCGCCAATGCTTTCAAGGTAGTTTGACATTGAGTATAAATTCTGGTGGTTGTTTATAACTTCGGATTTTTGTTGTAGTAAATTGTTTATGTAGTCTAGTCGCATTATAAGAAAATTGATAATGACATAAATCTGTGCAACTTCGATGTAGGTGCTCATACTTGTGAAAAGAGTAATTGCAGAAACTGGACATATTTGTTTCAGAAAGAATATGTTTAAGATAACTAATGAAATTAAATATACAGTACTAGCGGTAACTGTTATTATAATCACGAAGTTTGAAAGGGCCTTGTTTAAATGCTTTGTATTTTTCATATGCAGCTGTCGTTCTATCTTCTGCAATTTTACATAGAACTGAAAATTTGTATTATTTCGGTGCATATTGTTCCTATAGACAAGGAGAATGCCGTTTATTCCATTCAATATATTCCAGGAGTTTATTGTAGAAGCTATGTATTTCGAATTATAGATATTGCTGCAATCACTATTCAAAGTGAATTCGATTATACACACCAAGTTGATAAACCAAAGTGTAGTACTATACAAATGGTATAGCGTCGAAGGAGGCGTGAGGTACCTGTATTTCAGGTCGACACGAAGCAAGCCTAATATTCTTTGCATAAAGAAGATTGGTTGAAAAATTTGAATAAAATCGTCTCTCAACATATCTGCAGAGATAGTTTCGATATTTTCCCGTGATTGCATGTTTAAAATAATAAATAAATCACAGTACGGTGGTATATCAAGCGAATTATGTATCTAACTAATAGGAAAGCGATTTACTAAATGGCTTTAAACATTTCTTAGTGAAATACGCACTTGTAAATGATAACGAATTGTTTAATTTGTTAATGGATCATTTGATTTGATGTTTTTGTATTGTTGTATATTTAATCAAAAAACGTTAGCATTTATGATTCAAGATAGCAATGGACTAATAATATTCTTAATGATAAAATTAATTTCGGTAATGGATAGCAATAGGTATAGATAGTTCCACACTTATCACAAATGTTGACATATTTTGATCAAAGCACGAGCTTTGATCAAAATATGTCAACATTTGTTGTCCGTGTTTAGAAAATTGACTTAAATTATTTAAAACAAAAATGCCCGCCCAGCGATTATTCCACCATATTTCTCTTGGCGACAGTTTTATAAAATGTTTTGCTCCTATATACTTAATACAATTTCTTTTAGGTTTTTCTCGGATAAATATAAAAAATAACTTAGTGGTATCTATTACGGTTGAGCAGAAATTGTATTCAGTCATTTGGATCATTTGCTTTACTGCATCTTATTTCTATCTTGGGCTATATTACTACAGAGAGTTTTACAACAGGAATGTTATACTCTACGTAACTACTGTAATTGGAATTACTGTTCAATACACGTCTTACTTATCTAGTATGATTAATATTAGATTTTGTAGCAATGCATCTTCTTCGGCAATATTTGTTATGGTACAAAAAATTGATAACTTTCTATCATTAAAGCAGTATATAACTTTAAACCATCGTCAATACAAGTGGAATATCGTAGCCTTGATATATTTTGCAGTACCATTCTTATGTGTGTTCATGTTCTATACTATATCATTTATAGAATATCCGATTATTACAACATTCTGGGCAGCAGGACTACTAAATACCTACTTAGATTTACTTCTTGCTGGAAGCTTGATCTATTATATGATGATACGCCTTAAATATTTAAACAAAATTATACAATACAATATTACTGCCAAATATGTTTGCAAGTATCCTTCGTGTACTGTGAAGGAAGACCTAATCATTGCAGCAGGTGCTGATGGTGATACTCATAACCTAAACTTGGATAATTTTATTTTAAGTCTCAATCAGATACTGAGATCCTACAACAAAATTACGGAAGTGTTTAGTTTTACAGTAAGTTTTACCTGCATTAAAGTATTTTGAATCGTAGACACAAAAATTATCTAATTCATTGAATTTCTACTTATATGTCATTAATTTTCTAGGTTTTCAATGTGGCTGCAACATCAACGACGTGGACTCTAGTGATAATTGAAGCATTGTTTGTAGGAAATCGCGACCAGGTACCTAATGCATTAAAATGTTTTCGAATTAAGGTCTATAATTTCCTTCTTCTGTCTGAGGCGTCTATAAATGCCTCTGTGGCGCGGTTGCAGTGTATCCGAGTGTATCCGACTGCTACGCAAGAGTTGTAGGTTCGATTCCCACCCAGAATAATCTTTGTGTGATGAGCTCGATAGTTTATTCTGTGTCTGGGTGTTATTTATCTATAACTAGCTTCGCCCGTGACATACTTTGAACCCCTTGGCACCCATTTAATCCCGTCGTTTATTAATTTCACAATAATGTAAAAACATTTTCCAAATTCGTAGAATTATTTCCCGCTCTCCAGTATGCATGCACGGCCTGGTCGAATTATGGTTACACGAAATTAATTTCTTTGCGCATTATTTTGAATTTGCTATAACTCGTAACATATTCATTTAATTTGCAAGGTATAAAGGGACAAAATAATCTTCATGAAATGCTGAAGCCATAAGTAACATAGTAAAAATGATAATGATAAATACTTAGCATATTTGTGTAAATAGTTTTCAAATTACCGCTTTATAATTGTTGGTTTTTTAAAGTAGATATTAAAATCACCGATATCTATACATATGGACTTATGGTAGGCCTGGTCATAGTGAGGTGATTTGATTTTGGCCATTTTGGCGCTGACAGCATCACTAGGTGGGAACGGAACTAATAATAGAGATAGGACAGCCCGATAAAATACTTCGATAAAAATGAGCCCAGGTAATAAGGACTCATTCGCACGGACGTCAACATATCGAGCGTAGAGGCGACGACGACGGCGCGTGATTGGCAGGATATTATGCGTAAAATTAAATATAGACCGGCCCTCGAAAACAGCGGCGCGGCGGCGGGGCGGGAGCCGTACACTCAGTCAAGGGGTGACATTGTTTTTCAGACTGCGCTGTTATAGTGCTACGCGATCCACCCGTTGGTTTCGAGAAAGAGTCCGCGATGCCCGCGCCGCCGCCGCGCTGGCAGAGGTGGCGGCGTCCCGCTGCCCGCGACATATGAGGCAGAGGCCTGAGGAATAGCGTGTTTAGCTAGTTCCTATAATAAATAGGGAACGTTTTTAACCTTCGGCATACAAGGTGAAATAAAATACTTACCCGTAACAACGTAGGGTTAAAATAACTCTTAGTAAATATCGATCTATTAATAATATTTTTTAAATACAATTGCTTAGATACGGTTTTTGGCTTGATACATTATAAAGTAATAAGTAATTAAAACCCAATATAATTAAGAAAATAACTTTAATAATAAAAAAAATCACAATCCGCTCTATATTGTGCCTATTCGAATTTAGAATTATCTATCGATACAATCGATATCGTTACAAACAAAAAAAAACACTTATCAACACGCAGACAATCCAAACGATGCAGCGGCCATTTGCAGGTAACGTCAGATTTAGTTCTTTTCCCACGTATTGGGAGCGCTTCGAATAGGCACAATAAAAAGCTGTCAATCTAGAGGGAATCGTCAGTCCAGCGGACTTGTATGTATGGAAGTCAGTGATTAAAATGGATATAGTATGTTATTCTTAAGAGATAGACATATATCAAAGCGGACTTTGTTGTAGACCTATATTAGATACACTATTGCACCATACATTATTATGTTAAAAGGGTTTAGGCAGCGTTTTCGTTAAAAGTTCCCAGACGGCTTATTTTTTCCTACATTCCCAACAAATATGGTTATAATTTAGTCAATGTATACACAAAATTAACAAAAAAAACCATCCCAATGAATTACTCTACCTATTATCACAGATAATCTATTATACAAAACCGCATCGTAATTCGTTGCATAGTTTTAAAGATCTAAGCATACATAGGACAGACAGAGAATAGCGACTTTGTTTTGTAATATGTAGTGATATGTATGTATCTAGAAATATATACGTATCAGTTTATAACGGTTGACGGGCTTGGTAGGGGTGGTGCGCACTAGGTAGCAACAACACACCTACATACACCCATCAGTTACGGCTGGTAATCCCTGGGGATGTGTAAGTAACACTATCTCAAAGAATCACCGGTGCACCAGCTAGCAGAGCATGAGTATAGGGAGTGAGTATGTACCAACCTGGAGCAGAGAAATACCAGAATTTATAAAGAGAGGGCGCCAGGTATCTCTCCATCAAACGAATGATGCAATTAAAAAACCTCATGTTATCAACTTATTAATTATATTTATTTAATTATATCCATATGTAGACATGAATATACATATATGAAAGTAAAAAGAAATGGTTTAGTCATGCATAGTGGGATCAATACATATATGGTCACTATACACAAATAAGTTTATATTTGACATCACATTCCACAAGTACGTATTTAATTTCACCATATATTTCTATAATAAACATTTAAAAACAATTATTATGTCGGTGACTACTACTTGTACACGTGTTGCAAGAAAGCGAAATCTATTTACCCGTGTTTTCTTAATAAGTATTAGTAACTTCAAGGATTTGCTAATGATGTATTAACTGTTAGTTTTTATTTATTTTTTAGATTACTTTATATATGCGTAATTAAGGTTTATTTATTATTAATGGCCATGAGCCATTGATGTTATAAACTACTATACAAATAACTACGGGTTTGATACCTATCAAACCCGTAGTTATATGTATAGTAGTACACAACGTGTGAATATAAATTTAAAAAAATATTTACACGTTGTACCTATTACACCAACCATGTGATAGTGATGCTAACGAGGAATGAATTTTGGAAAATAATGATATACGTACAAAAACGATATTTTTAAAATAATAGACTTGTCCCTAGGACGTCTACATTTACTAATACCTTAGAAGTTAGTTACCTACTTAAAATATGATATGGCTTTATAAATAAAAATTGTAGACTATTAAATTAACTCCGTAAATTAAAATGTTGTAAAGGAGTGACCGAATCTGGCCTGAGCGCGGACAGCGGCTTTGAAAAGTTATTAAACTTGTAATAATTTTTATTTATTATACAATAAATATTAATGACAATTTGGTTGTAGCCACTATTGCAGTTTGCAGTTGCAGCCACAATTTGGTTTTTACAAATATTTTATAAATGAATAATGTTTTAGGAAAGTACTTTTGTGTGGTAGTACACAGTATCGTAATTGACAAATCTAGTTTGTTGCAGAAACTTCCTGTCAACTGCTTATATAGGGCCCAGGGGTGGATCGAGGAGCGGGAGACGGGACCTCGAACTCCCCTACACGCTTATACGGAGTAACTTTAATGCCGCATGCGTTCGATAGATGGCGTTAGTCGTATGATGGCGCGGCTTGGCCACGCATCATTACAATATCTTAGGAAATACAGCGAAATCAAAACTTGGCGTATTGAAATTAATTTCGTGTAACCATAATTCGACCGGGCCGTGCGGGCGTACTGGAGAGCGGAGAAATAATCAATTAATTTGGAAAATCTTTATACATTATTGTGATAGATTATATATAGATTGTATAGATAGATTAATAAACGACGGCGACGGGATAAAATGGCTGCCACGTGGTTCAGAGTATGTCACGGGCGAAGCCGGGCGGGTCAGCTAGTACCTTATAATCTGAACTATACCGTCAATAAAATAAAAATAAGTGTTATATGTGATTCCTTTTGTTTGCAGCTGTTTCCACAAACAGCCATGATTTGTTTCACTCTATGGATCATTTACTACTTCATACTCCTCTCATCGTTAGCTTTTGTTAACGACTTTTTCATTCAAGAAGTGAGAAAAACTAAACTGCTGTGTATTTATGTGATGTCGCATTATTATGAAGGTACAATTTTTTTTACGTCTCATGTCATGAAGGGTTGGGCTCAAACCAGTAAAAACTACACGGTGATGCTTCATTGCACTATGTACTTAGGCAAGGAACCGGGAATACGGTGGCGACTCCTGCTCTTTGTTTGGGAATAAATTCCTCCTTTCATGTAAGTCGGTGCACGCGCGTACATATCACACCACAACCATGGGACTGCTACTGTCAGGCCCACTGTCATAGGAGACGGAGACTGTTATGGGATCTCCGGTTTTCAATGCGTCTTCTAGCGAGTTTTATGCCTCTTTTGCGTAAATCACTTTCTCGCAAATAATTTCATACCCGGGCGTTATGTTAGTGCATGGAGCAGTTGAGCCGTAACTCTTCAAGCATTATAATTGTCTCTCGTCATTTCGAAGCATAAGTACATTCCAGCAAATCTTTTATGAGGGGTCTAACCGCGATAATTATGGTGTGCCCTGTGCTTGGTTGCCTAAGTCGCTCCTTCCACTTTTCCACTATTATTTTGCGGAGCTGGGGTCCTTGCCCTTGATTTTCTCGTGTGCAGGCCACAGATCCACAAGTAAATATTATGCAGTATAATAAGGGCCTTCTCTTCTGGGTAAGATGGTGTCGTCACGTCTATTAGATTTATCATTTCAATAGACACCCTTATGACTTTGATGGCCACGCAGATACGCAGTGATCGTACTTGTACCTAAAGAACCTTTGAAACACGTTTGCTGCGTTGTGATCATTGTATTTAATACAATGATCAGACGCTATATATATAATACTAGATGACTCCCACAGCTTCGCCCGTGGAATATTTCGACCTCCCGTCGCACCTATTTAATTTTAAATAGAACCAGACAGACAGAGGTCCAGGGTTCATTCCCGGATCGGAAAAAATGTTTGTGAGATCCACAAATGTTTGTTTCGGAGTTTGGGTGTTTCCTATGTATAATATGTATGTATTCAGAAATATATAAGTATGTTTATCAGTCATCTAGATACCATAACACAAGCTTATATTTGCTAACTTTGGGCTAGACGGCGCTGGGTTAAAAAAAAGGTGTCACAATATTTATATTTATTTATTATTTTTTATAAATTCTACAATGATGCATAAAAATTTGCCCGATTTGTCGACATTTATGACTAATGCTCTGCTCCCTAGTGTAGTAGCGTAATGATATATATATATATATATATATATATATATATATATATATATATCTATATATATATATCTATATATATATATATATATATATCTATATAAAATATCTATATATAGCCTTATAGCGTTCCTCGACAAATGGGCTATCTAACACAAAAATATTTTTTCAAATCCGACCAGTAGTTCCTGAGATTAGCGAGTTCAACCAAACAAACAAACAAACTCTTCAGCTTTATAATATTAGTATAGATATATATTGCGTAAACACTTTATAAACTCAGTGATAATTGCGTTCAACTACTGTGCTTCCCGGTTCCCTGTCTCTGTTATCGTTACCCGTAAGTGAGCCTGTGGTTTTACTTAGGAAAGAACTACATAGTAGCGAATCTCCTTTAATATATACTGCCAAAAGTACCTACCTCGAGTGCGACTTTAACAGGGTTGTCACATTGCAAAAATGTTAGCCGTGGAGAACATCGGAGAGGCGACGCACGGCGCCGGCGTGGCTAATAAAAGTTGCGATTTTGCCAGATCTTAGGTACACACGTTGAAGACGAGCTCCGCCTACCACCTATTCATCGAACTTTAACATTTAATCATTTACTAGATTCGCCTATCAGACCCAATTATTTACTTGAATATGACGGCCGGCTTTCAGCTTTATAATATTAGTATGGATTTGCACCCGTCCCGTTGCACCTATTTAATCCCGTCGCTTATAAATTCTACAATGATGGCTAAAAATTTGCCCGATTTGTCGACATTTATGACTACTGCTCTGCTTCCCAGTGTAGTAGCGTAATGATATATAGCCTATAGCCTTCCTCGATAAATGGGCTATCTAACACAAAAAGAATTTTTCATATCCGACCGTTCAACCGAACAAACAAACAAACTCTTCAGCTTTATAATATTAGTATAGATAATGGGACCCAATAAAGTTAACAATTGGATAAGCAGGGTAGTCTTTTTGTAGAAAGAATTTTTGCTAGTACCTATGTATACCTTTTATTACAAATTTGCAGGTCCTGTACGAAAGGGTGCTAACGAACTTCTCCGCGCGATACAATTCATAGATCCCGTGTTTTCAGTATACGGTATTTTTGTTGTAGATAAGTCTTTAGTTTTCAAAATAATAGGAATAATCACTACCAATGTAGTGGTTTTGATTCAATTTACTATGTAATGTTTCTGTAATTTCATCACATAGAAAGTGCATTCTCAGAATTTGTGCTATGGCATTATCTACCAACCATTGGTTGGTGCAGATCTAGACACGAGGTATGTGAGATCAGTGATACAGTAAGACCATAATATTATGCCCTGTTAAGTGATATTTATTTAGCTGTTATTTTTATTTACGATTCCATTTACAAACAAAGAGTTGTAGACTTTATGGAGTGTAACATCTGCTCGGCCTGCGTAAATTACACACACACACACACACACGCGTTTTTTTAATTAATTAAAAATTAGTTGGGATGGCACTGAACCCGGGACCTTTCCCAAGACCACCAGTACAAAAACTATAGGCTAGAAACCAGTAAAATATGTTATTTGGAAAAGACTTTTTTTAGATATACCTCATTACTTTTTTTAATCGAGTAAGCACACTCAACATTTCCATCTCCACTCCCTACTTAATCCTAACTAGACCTACTAATCCTAGTTATGTAATATCACATACTCATATTATTGTAGTGCTGAATTTCGTACTTCTGCAGAGAGTGTAGTTGTACTCTGATTCTAAAATCAAAATCAAATCAAAATAAAAAATCTTTATTCATGTAGGTCACAAAGTAACACTTATGAACGTCAAGATTACTGCTTCTACATTTACATTTACTGCCAGATTCGCAAAGCAATAGGTAGAGCCAGAGGAAGAACCTGGCAATAAAACTCTGAATAAGATTGGGATTATTTCACATCCTGAACTTAGGACAGTGCGTTCAAAAGAAACAAAAAGATGAACCTAAGAAACCTTAGCTTAGTCGAAATGTATTATTTAAGGAACGAAGACTTATTATGGCTTGTGGACAGCAATTGAAAAAAAGAAGGAGTCAAGTAAGTAACTTACCATTGATTATTAAATTTGGTAGCATTAAGACACGATGGAGTTGACATTTCCTTGTAGGTTTAATCCCTCCACAACACAATAAATAAAGACAAAAAACAATTTGGTAGCGAGATATTCCGGAGGTAGACGTAGGAGAATTAAGAAATGTCGTTGGACGTACCTACGTCATATCAAAAACTTTTGGTGTTGTGTTTAAAAATTACAGCTGCATGGCCATAACACTCCTCTTATATATTAGTGACCAATGCCTGAAGGTCGGCTTATGAGGCCATGAACACCGCATCATTAGCGTACAACAGATAATTTACTGGTATGTCACCCATATCACACTCTTTCAACTTCTGCAGACAACTGTCCAAATACACTATGAACAGCCAGGCGGACATGACACAACCCTGTTTGAAGCCTGTTTGACGAAAAGAGGTGTCACATCCCCCCTACTATTTAAGTTATATCAATATATAAGAATATAAAATACCTAATTTATGTATATTTATTTTTAAAGCAATTAGTATGCTATTTTTCACATATTTTTTTATTAAAGTGAAAAATGTCAACTTGTTTCAAGACGGGGATTGAACCCGTGACCTTTGCCTTACCACGGCAATGTTCTGGAATGAAGTTTAATATTAGAATATAGTGAACAATTTCAACTTGTTTCGGTATGGTTCGGGTAGTTCAGTGGCTAGAACATTGCCATGGTTAGGCAAAGGTCACGGGTTCAAGCCTCGAAGCAAATTGTCTTTTTTCATTTTAATAAAAATGTATAGGTACTTAATTTAGTTATGAGTCAAGTACCTCACAGAATAAAAGATTATGAAGGATAATGGAAAACTGTAATGAATTGGTATACCCGTTTACGCTCAGCTAGTAGATTTGGAAGCGTATACCTATGTAAGTACCTAAATAATAGCGCTAAGGATTGCATACACAATTTGAATTACCTTTTGCTTCTGGAATGACAGACTGAGTCCACGTGCCTCGAGATCGAGACATAGTCGGAGCCCTTAAACTGCTTAAAATAAGAACACATGTTCGGGAAAATCATGTCCAACATCTTGTAGCATATATTACCGTAAAAAATATGTAGTTACATCATTTCTTCAACCTACTTATTGTCGGTAAGCTCGTAATACCTAAGTTAATTGTACAAAAATTGTTCTCGAAAATGAAATGAGCTTAAATGAATTGTTAAACTAATTACTCAGCTAAACGAGATTATAGCCTGAACAGCCGCTTAGCTAACACAACGAATTCTCTTCGTTAATCCTAATACCTATCACGAATTTAATAATATGTTATGACTAAAATATGAAACAAATTATTAAAATGTCTGTGAATCACTTAATTACTATATACATAATATCACAAGCGTAATAGTTTAAGATCCCAGGACCGTTAGACGGTATTTATTTTCAGATGGACAAAATATGCAAGTACAATATATCATTTGAATAAAAATTGTATCAGGACGACAGTTGTTTATTCTTAAACATTCATTTAGCATTTAAATAGATGTGTTACCATTTAATTTTATCAATCATATATTGGTACAGTCTAGTCGCTATCTAATTAATCATAAAATATAACATAAGGCATCTTTATATAGTGGTCATCTTTTGGTCGAAAGTCAACCATAATTCATTTGTTTTTAATTTGTACCAATGCATTTTGTTTAAAAAATGGATTTTCTCCATTACAAAAATTAACTATATAAATTTTATAACTAACTATCTTCACGCTATATCCCTGACGGGATAGTCAGAGAGAATAGATCCCTTCGCACTTCACGATCTATGCATACTTCTTTCGCTTCTTGCAGATTCATCAATCGCTTCATACATGCACATTTTTAATTTTTATTCTTATTCTAAAATCTAAACTCCGCTAAAATTTACAACTTATCATCTACCAAAGTTTATTTTCGTCAATCTCAATCTTACTTAAACACATTATCGGTGACACGCTGTTTTTAGAATATAGGACTTCGCAGTCGTTTTATGATCGATGTTTGTGTCCGTGTCAACGGTGTCTAATTTGTAAGCCCTATTTTCCTTTTAAGAAAATTGCGCGATTGGATGAACGTGTATTGTTCACGCAATTTTCTTTAAAAGGAATACAATGTTTTTTGCTTCACGTATTAATATATGTTAACATTACGACACTAAGCTAGTATGCGAAACGCAGTTCTTCCTTGTAGCCCAGTTTGTCAAGAGCGGGCTTGCAGGCGAAGTTGATCATGGGAGGAGGTCCACACATGAGGACTATACTGTCATCAGACGGTGGTAATAGGTAGTCGCTGATCATTTGCTCGTTGATGAATCCAACGCTATATTTCCACCCTGCATGGATAAAATATAATAAATGTCTATGAATTAAAAAAGAAACTGCCGATTCTATTACAATATCTAAATATCTGAAAAAGTTGATCGAGAAAGAGAGTGATAGAGTTCCTTGCATAATTCAAAATATTGATGTGACGATCAAATCTTTTGATTGTATTTATTGTACGTTATATTTGTGCGTTAAAATACTTAGTATAAATTAAGCGATTCGAATCGTACACACACTACCTAACACTTTCCCTCGATGGCAGGATGGGTTTCCTTCGATCTCCAAAACGCACGATCTCCAATGCAAGTATCGTTACAAAAATATAAAAACAAATCGGATATTTTAATTAAGAATCTTAGTTGTTTTACTATAAGATATTACCCAATAGTTAGGTATAGGTATCCGTGATTACTACCGCGTAGGTACGTAATTACGGATTTGGTAATTTCTTAATTTCTTATCATGCAAAATCTATCTTTACTCTAATTAAAATATATACTCGATAAATATTAATTTTTAGCAATAGAGGTATCATACCTATTGCTAAATATTTGTTTGACTATTCACAATTCACTAAAGGTCAGACATCGATTATACATATCTGCAGTAAAAATCTATTTTTGAAAGTGCTTCTATCAGTTAATTAACATATTATCGGGAATTCATCAAGAAACTTACGTCATTCGTTACGCAGGTCAGTGGATATTTGAACAGTATATAATGCTCCTAAATTTATACATTATTAATATTTTATAAGGATATCATAATCAATTTAGTAATTTATCGTAACTGGTCTGAAGTAATAATAATATATTGTTAGGACACCTCACACAACGCCATCTGATTCCTAACTAAGCAGAGCTTGTACTATGGTAACCAGATAACTGATAAACATACTTATGTATTTCTAAATGCATACATATTATAGATAAATAACTCCCAGACATAGAATAAACCATCGTGCTCATCACACAAAGTTTTATCCTGGGTGGGAATTGAACCCACGACTTCTTGCGTTGCAGTCGGATATTCTCCCACTGCACCACAGAGGCAGTCAAGTGACGACAAATTGCTCACGAACTATTGCTCTTATTGGGAAGTTTGTTGAAAGTAGTTTAGTACTCAAATATAGAATTATAAGATTATTGGGAATTTTGTTGAAAGTAGTTTAGTACTCAAATACAGAATTATAAGTTGAAACAAGCAAATGTAAACCTTACTTTCACTGGGCCTATCAAGGGTGTACCACACTTGGAACTGTTCGGGATGTTCAGCCTGATACTTCTCCAGCTCATTTCTTAATAAGATGTCGTCTTCCGTCTGGTTGGCAAACAACAGTCGCATTTCGGTTTTGTCATTAGGATCTCTACAAATGTGTCTAACGAGCTGAAGCATTGGAGCGATGCCAGTACCACCTGTAATTTTAATAAGCAATATAATTAATCTAGGATAGTTGTAAATGCCGATTGAGGGATATTAGAATACTTGTAGAGTAATAATATATCTGCCTGGGTTCTAACGTCTCTAATCTTATGCTCCTGGGTCCATAGTAAAGTTTTGTGATATTTGCTGATATTTGTCTCATGGCAGTAGTTGAGGGTTTTAAATCTATACTTTATCATTACTAATATATAAAGCTGAAGAGTTTGTTTGGTTGAACGTGCTAATCTCAGGAACCACCTAATATGTATATATGTATATGTATTTATGTAGGACTGCCTCTGTGTATCCGACTACTACGTAAGAGGTCGTGGGTTCGATTCCCACCCAGGTTAAAACTTTGTGTCATGAGCACGATGTTTTGTTCTGTGTCTGGGTGTTATTTATCTATAATATGTACCTATGTATTTAGAAATATATAGATAAGTATGTTTATCAGTTACCTGGTTACCATAGTACAAGCTCTGCTTAGTGTGGAATCAGATGGCGTTGTGTGGGTTGTCCCAACAAATATATATATATGATATGTAGGTATGTGTTTAGAAATAAATAACTAGACTAGGTATCTGTTGCTGTTTATCCATTGTAAATTGTCACACCATTGTACCAACACATGGGTGCAATAAAGAATTTTAATTAATGTACCTAGTACGTAATATGTAGTCTTTATGGCGTCTGACAAGTAGTTTTATATATGTCAGTGGCATTGAATTAAAATATCAAACGATCTTGTTTGGCATAACATATATCCCTAATGATAATCTGACTTATGTATGTCAGTGGGCAAATAAATGGCTATTTATCATACATAATTTTACACGATTATTATTACAGTCAAAAATGTCATTATGCATAATCTACTCTAAAACAAGACACATACCGAGTTATAATTTAAATATTTTATACATATAGATGTATTGATATGTTACTATATATGTATTGTACTATATTTAACTAAATGTAATTTTATACTCAGAAAAAAAAAATATCCATCACGCCTTATCCCCGAAGGGGTGGCAGAGGACCGTGTGGATTCCTGTCCCACGTAATACTTTAATTTTTTTTTTATACTCAGAACGTAATTAAATATCTGTACATATCAACTTAACTTAACATAATGTTATCATATTATCGTAACTAAAATATATTATCAAAAGAGGTCCCTTTAGGCAAGGTTCCAATGATACTAGCAGCGTTCCCCCTTTGAATAGCTAGACTAATTCTTTGTTCGCGGTAGCTACCAGCTCTTCGGTCTCCTGTGATGTCGACTAACCTTTTCGCTATCTCCTTAAAAGCATTATAGCGCTAGGACCCCACGGACCAAGAGTCTTGACCTCGAAACCGAATGGGACAAAGTCATATTTGGAGCCTTTTTTTATTTTATTTGTTAGAGTTGTGTGGGAAATATAATCTGAGATAAGTCGGACAAATGGATGCTCTCGGACTTTTCACAAGCGGTTGTGGTGCCGGAGGTATATGTGGTAGGAGTGAGGTGTAATACGAGTGGGGTGGTGGAGATTAGGAAGAGTGTAGGGGGCCGTAAGGTGTGTGGCATGAGAGTGTGTGATTGTATTATGTAGTTACTATTTACAGTCTAGGTTACATTATAACATTATACAGTGGCAAATAGTACGAAAATAGAGCCTGGCTTTGTCTCTTTTTTCGTATTGTTTTGCATTGATTCCCCATGTGGGTCTGATGTAACGTGTGAGTTTGTTGTAAATGTTTTTTGTTTTGTTGGTGATGTATTCAACATGTTTTATGAATTTTAGTTTATTGTCGATGATAAGTCCTGAGTACCTATTTGATTTGCGGGGAGAATGAGAGTTGGTGACCGTTTAGAGTTAGTGTTGTGTTCCGTGCTTTTTTGGTGAATGCGATGGCTTGTGTTTTGTCGTGTCCAAACTCGAGCTTGTGTTCTCTTCCCCACGTAATGATGGTGTCGACTACTTCTTGTGTGATGTTGGAGAGTGTGCTTATTTCTTTAGAGTGGGTGATGAGTATGATGTCATCTGCGTATGCTTGTATGTGACAGTTGGTTGGTAAGTCTGTATTGAGAAGTGACTCCAGGAGCAGGTTTCACATAGTGGGGCCGCAGACAGAGCCTTGTACGCATCCTTTGATCATTTTCTTATGTGCCGTGGCATCAGCAAAGTTAATGTTTACGGTTCTGTTTTCTGTGTAGTTCTGTAAGATTTGGTATATGTTTTTTGGGCAGTTTATTTGTTTAAGTCTGTAGAATATGGCCGGCCACCAGGCGTTATCAAATGCGGTTTTTCTAACGATATTGCTATTACTTGTTGTCTTTTGGTTTTGTATTTGTGTATGATGTTCAAGGCTGTGCTGATTGCATGAGTGGTGGAAGTTTGAGGTTTGAAGCCGTACTGTTTTGGGCAATCGTTCCCGGATTTATGAGTGTGGTGTGTTAATCTGTTAATAATTAATTTTTCAAGAAGTTTACCGAATACGTTAATAAGTCCGATTGATAAGAGGCTGCGCTATTGTACTTGTTTCGGTTGTGTTTGGGCATTGTTTTAACTATTGCTATTTTCCATGGGCTGGGAAAGTATCTTAATTCATCTGTTAGCGATGTCGGTAAAGATGTTAGGGAAGTGGTTGATAAAGTGTAGGCAGATGTCTGAGGTGAAGTGGTCTGGTCCGGGTGCTTTTTTGTGGTTGAAAGTCTTGATGCAATGTTGTACCTCGTTTGTTGTGAATGGTGGGTCATCTGGGGTGTTGGGCGGTGTGTTTGTTTCTGAACGGATGTGTTTTTGTTGTATAGTGGTATCTGGTGTGTCGTCGGGGAAGAAGTGGTTTAGCAGAGTTTGAGCTGTGTCTGTCGCATTGGTTGTGTGTGTTCCGTCTGGTTTTAATAGCGTGGTTGGGGGTTTAGTGATTGGTTTAGTTTGTATTATTTTGTTGGTGATGGACCAGACGTCGTCTGTGTCTTGTGTGTTGCAGAATTTTTTAAAGTGTTCTGTGGCGGTATTTCGAATTGCATTTGATTATTCTTGTTTTAATGTGTTTCTTGTTGCAAGGAGGGTGTCTGGAATTTGTGTATGCCTACGTGCTATGTGTGATATCTGGCGATGGTTTTGAATAACTTTTCGTTTGAGTTTTTCTAATTGATCATTCCACCAGGGGGTTCGCTTTTTGGGTTGTGCTTTACTAGGTAGTATTTTGTCGCATGCTCTGGTGATAGCAAAAGTGATACTGTGTATTATGTTGTCAAGTTGAGAGGTGGTGGCGGTTCGGATGGTTGATATTGCTATTGGTGAGAGTGTCGATTCAATTTCTTGTTTAAGTTTGTCATTGATGAGTTCCCATTTTATTTGTCCTGTGTTGTATATGTAGGTGTTGTCTGTTTTATTTTTGGTGAAGTTGTGATGGTTTTTGCTAAGTTTAAAGGTAATGGGTGTATGGTCGGATGATGGGCTTATCCCAGTCTTCTATTAGTATTTTGTCAGTCTCGTTGGTTAAGGTGATGTCGAAGTGTGAGGTGCGTTGTCTGCCGAGTGTGATAACTGAAAATGTGGGTGTTTGTGTTTGATTGTGGATAGTGAGGTTGTGTCTCAGTATAATGGTGTTGTATATTTCGTTACCTCTTTTATTATTAGTTTTAGATCCCCATTGGGTGTGCCATCCATTGAGGTCACCGCCTATGATGTGTGTAGCCCCGGGGGTGTCTGTTAGGAGGTATGTAAGGTGTCGTGATATAGTAGTGTTTTCCATTAGTATTGCGTATTTGAATGCATGCCATATTTGTGATAGAGTATTCTGTTTTGCCTATGCAAAACATTGCGCTAGAAGCGTTCGTGGCCCCGCGGTCTCAGTGTTCTGTAAACGATCACTGAGTTACGCAACTTTCACTATGGCTGGTCCTCGGATGGGTGACCACTTTGTGGCATTTACATTTGCGAGCGTTTCCGTGCTTCGGAAGCCACGTTAAGCCGTTGGTCCCGGTTGCCAGTAAAATGGCAGTCGTTAAGCCTGGTTGAAGGCCTTATGGGCGGCTTGAAAATTTCAACAGCAGGTAGCCACAACCTGCGTCTATCTATTTCAACACGGCAATGGGCTCACCACCTATTACGTGGGACAGGAATCCACACGGTGAAAAGTGGGCATATAATATGCCTCTGCCACCCCTTCGGGGATAAGGCGTGATGGATATTTATTTATTTATTATGCATGAAAGTGTGTTTTTCTTGGTGAGGGGATTAGGGCTTTGACTGCCTGCTTAGACCCCTGTATTTGCATGCTTTAGCTTTTTTAGCCGCTTAACAAGCCGCACCAGCTCTGTTGTTGGTTCCATGTAGATGGGAAGGGGCCAGCGTGTCTGAACAGGTTGCATCCCATACCAGCACCCGGCCCATTCCATGGAATCAAACTCATACCGCCCGGTCTCTTGCTATCGTCTCTTGCAATACCAGTCGGCTAAAGTAGACTAGTAGGCACGTTGACGGTGGCAAGGGACCGGCGTATGATATCGTTAAGTGCGGCATGTCTCGAGAAGCGGCCCGCACTTTTTTGGCATAACAGTCCGTGATGTCCTAACTTGTCGACATTACTGCCACAGGGACATTTATGAGGAGCGCAGACCGGAACCCCAAGCCGTAGACAGGTTGCGATTCGGAGCATGTCAGGCTCAAGAAAAGTTCCTGTATTTGACGAAGGGTACGCGTGAAGCCAGAAGCCGGCCTCATGCGCACCCACGGCCAAGCCTAGCTCGCGCCGAACCTGTGCTACAGCTCAAAAGATTGTCATAAGTCAATTTGCAGTTTATGTCGTCCCAGTTCCTCTGTGAATTTGGATAAACTGGAAAATTTTGACCTGGGCATGCAAAATAATATACTTAATATAATAATAATATTAAACTTACTATCGATTTGCTGAAAGACTAGATAACTAGCGACGTGTTGGGAGGTTACGCAGTAGATCGTAGTCATGTATATGTAGCAAAGATAAATACCTAAGCCCTAATATCTCAATTTACCTCTTTGTCAGCGTGTAAGACACATTACGTTGATGTCTAAATTCACACAGTCGAGTATTTATCTAATACATTTAGAAACCAGTAAAGTATTAGGAAGGTATAACTGCGACAATCGATGACTTTGATTTGCCTCGCATAACAATTAGTTGCACACGGTATTGTAATTAACAATACCTATTTGTAGGTATGTCTACAACTTAATTAATTTTGTACTTTGATTAGGTATTATTAGGTGACATGCTGAGTTTGACAGATAACATCAATTTGATATAGATTATGAAACTAGCGACGTGTTGAAAGGTAATACACTAGACTAGTAAATAGATCAGATAAGTAAGCTCTGCCTAATATCTCAATATGAGACAGTTTGTAAGAAACATCACGCAGACTATGAGGTTCAATATATATAGATTGAGACTCTTATAAATCAAAACAGTAGGTACCTATTAGAAATGCGACATAGTGAAAGCGGTGATAAATGAGTTTGATGCTGATTTACCTCATATTTCAATCATAGATGTCACATGACTGTTTATTCAGTTGATGTGTTAATTTTTTTATAAAATATCCATCACGCCTTATCCCCGAAGGGGTGGCAGGGGCATATTATATGCCCACTTTTCACCGTGTGGATTCCTATCCCACGTAATAGGTGGTGAGCCCATTGCCGTGTTGAAATAGACAGACGCAGGTTGTGGCTACCTGCTGTTGAAATTTTTAAGCCGCCTATAAGGCCTTCAACCAGGCTTAACGACTGCCATTTTACTGGCAACCGGGACCAACGGCTTAACGTGCCTTCCGAAGCACGGAAACGCTCGCAAATGTAAATGCCACAAAGTGGTCACCCATCCGAGTACCAGCCATAGTGAAAGTTGCGTAACTCAGTGATCGTTTACAGAACACTGAGACCGCGGGGCCACGAGAGTTTTATAGTTATCCTAATCTCTCATATCAGAGCTGTGGACATGGTTCATGAAATATTCCTAGTTCTATTACCTGCTATCATATTCAATTTTTTCGCCACAATGTTTACTGGTGGGTCTTGTCTTGACTTCTTGATTACAAATGTGCCATTGCCGGTGTATTGGAGTTTGCCGGATGGCCCTTTGACGTTGATGGTATCATTCAGTTTCATATTATCCAAATATTGTGTAAGCTTGCCACCTTCCGGGAACTTTGGGTGAACATTTTTGTAATAAACCTGAAAATTATTGACGAAATTGGAATCGCACATATCTACCTACAAGAAATACCTACATTTCAAAATGACTAAAATTTCTATATTAAGTAAGTACCTTTAAAGAGGAATAATATCTCTGGTACCTATTACAGAACTGATTTTTAAAATTATCTCAAACATGCATCGAAATACTCTAATATCGCATTGACGGACAAATAAAATGAGATTTATTGCTGGAGTGTTTTTTGAATTTGGAACATTACAACGGTCCAGCAATGTTGTATGAAACGGCGTGCTGGGGTTATTAGATACTTTTTGATTGAATTTCTTTTATCATACTTCTTCCGCAGACGCTTACTGTAAGTATATTACAACATACAACATATTGTCACGCCTTTATCCCCGAAGGGGTAGGCAGAGGCATATTTAACGCCCACGTTTCACCGTATGCATTTCTGTCCCACTTAACAGGTGGTGAGCCCATTGCCGTGTTGAAATGGACAGGCGCAGGCTGCATCGACCTGCTGTTCAATTTTTTTAAGCTGCCCAAAGGGCCTCCACATTGGCTTGACGACTGCCATTTTATTGGCAACCGGGACCAATGGCTTAACGTGCCTTCCGAAGCACGGAACTGGGGTGGGTCTAAAGGACCGAATAAATTTAATAATAAAATGTGTCTATTTTAGATGTTAAATTTGGAAGAATTTTTGAACCCGTTGCCTTTTTAGCGAGGTGGTAACAAAAAGGCTAAAAGGTCTTATGTGCTAGACACTCATTAGCACGACCAATTAAAGTCCTGGTAGTCTCGGACTGAAGTATATTATTTTCAAAAATTAGTGCATTTATCTTGTTTTATGTGTGGGAGTGGTGATTTCTGGGACACAATAGTCTAAAATTGAATCACGAGCATAGCGAGTGATTCGCAATTAGACTACTGAGCGCAGTAAGAAAAGTTGTGTCAACGTTCTATAAATAATAAACAAATAAGTATTCTGTGACACTTTTTCACACAGCACAATCTAGCCCAAACTAAGCTAAGGGTAAGGATCTAGACTAAGGATCTAGACAAATGAAAAGAAACTTAAATACTTCTAAATACATACATATATTATACATAATGAACACCCAAACTCCGAAACAAACTTTTATGGTTGTTAACTTGTATGTATGTATTGTTCTGACCCGGGAATCGAACTGTAAAGCTCAGCATGGCAGTCGCATATACTATTTTTCTTTTTAGATTTTCCATCTTACTGCCTATAAACCACTAAAGAAAAATCTAAAATATTTTTTTTTTCTAGGTCATATGCCATGCCTAGTCATATGTATAATTGATACAATATGGCTAATGCAACTTTTAATATGAATTAAATTAAATGTGAAATAATTTGGGTTTGCATGCATTCTTTTGAGAAAAGCACTATATATGCTTCGGCCGGAATGGCAATTGCCTATTTCCCAGCCTTGCAATAATGTACTATTACCACATTAGATAAATAAGTTTTTCAGAAATAACATAGGCTGTAACATAGGCGTTGTTACTATACAAGGGGCAGTAATAAAATTCAACATATTGGGATTCCATACATTAGATATTATAAATATGGATCACAAAGCCTGGCGATCTGTCCTTTTTGACTACCCCGTCAGGGATACAGCGTGAAGATAGTAATTATAAATACCGGCATAAATATACCTAAGTTTTACTTAAATAAAAAATGATTATGTGGATCTCACCTTAACGACCAAATCAACGTAACCCTTTTCATCATCGCTGGACACCGGTGTGTATGCTCTAATGACGAGATCGTCACCAATCTGGGCTGACAAGTGAATGTGTTGACCGATTGGTAAACCTTGAAATAATAATCGATTACATTTTTTTTGTACAATGAATGTACAATGAATACAATTTTTTCTTTAGGATGAAAAGAGATTTGAATAATTTTTTATTTTAAAAAATGACGTGTTACAGATCATTGTTTGATGCACGTGCAACCGATGTGTATGCAAAAGTATCGTTAGAATGTTTAAAAAGTGTAAGAGGATTCTTCTGCCCCCATACCGCAAAAACTGCCTAAATATAAGGTACCTACCGGTTTCAATTAATAAATATGTGGAACAGTACAAGTGTTTTAGTTTAAGATGTGTAGCAAGTTCCACCAAGTGCCATCAATCAACAGTGTAAACAGTCTGAAGACAGCAGGTACGGCTGAACTGATTGATATTTATTGGACAATATGTGCTAACCTTTGAAAATGCCGTAAGGCGAAACCGGTCAGGTTTAAGTAATAAATAAGTGGAATATTATAGTACAAGTGTTTTCTCGTAACAGTTGGCGGCAGCGGCAAAACTTTTTGTCAGTATTGCTTTGCGATTTAAGGAGATAAAATTATTAAATTTGACGACCGATCTGTATTGCTTTAGGGACAAAACCGTCTGGACCTACACTACCACTACCGAGGTTAAGTATTGAATTGCCAATTAAGTATTTAGATAAATTTTATAATGTTGTTTTTGCTTACCTAAGACATGATTAGGAGAAGGTAGTCCGAACCTGAACCTTCTTGTATCGTGACTGATCTCTTCACGCTCAATGAGCGGCAGTGGATACTTCTTGTTAGGGTCCGCTAACGTAATAAGATTTGCTGTCCTGCCTCTCGGCTGTGCCGAGCTTCCGCTGTTATTGTCCTTTTTATCTCCCCATAAATAGTGTGCCAGCAGCGTTGACAGCACAATTGTTGCGGAAACTACAGTTATTATGGGCCATAGCTGTGATGACAAGCGTAATTGTTGTAATATATTAATAACTACCAGACGCACCGTGGTTTCACCCACGTAGTGCCCGTTACCGTAAGAGTACGGGAATAAAATGTAGCCTAAGTTACTTCTTATAACATCATCTATCTGCCAGTGAAAGTCTCGTTAAAATCGGTCCAACCGTTTCAGAGATTAGCCGTCATATAGACTTTAGTCAGATCCCTACAATGCTTGTAGGAAGATATTTAGGCATAACTAATTTAATGTTGAAGTTAAATTCCTTTGGTAATACGTGAATAACACTGCACATGCATTGATTTAAAATGAGTTTAAAATTACCGAATAGAACTTAGACTTAGAAATAATAGTAAGACATGTCATAAATCACGTCAATTCAATGTCATAGGCAAGCCACGTATAGACAGATGTTATCATGAGATAAGATTTAATCTCGCGTACGTGCATTAAGTCTCGTATTTTAAGATTTCTTCGTCTCGTATTTGTCTGATACCTACAGCTTATCTTAGGATACTCGTGTATCCACAAAGCAATAGATATACCTAAATAGTATACAATATGAAAGGTGATTCCTGTCTGCTTTTATATCTCTTATAATGGTTATTGTGTGAACCAGAGTAATTGAACATTTAATTCTTCACCCAACTTATTACTAAACTACTATTATTTATAAATACTAATAAATTAATTAATAAATTTATACCCGTCCAAGGATTTTTTTCAAACGTACGTTAAAATGACATCAAAATTTTCAGTAACTAAATAAAATACTCAAATATCATGATTTCTACATAAAATTTACATTAAATAACAAATGCCTTTAACAAATTAGATATTCTTACGTCCAGTTAAGAAATAATCCGTCAAAGTGGATAGTCACCTTACTCCAAACACCCAGGTTTGGGAGATCAGATTTACTAGAGATGGTCAGAGGCAGTTTCTTAAAGCCTTAGATACTATAGGAGCCGTAAATATATATATGGAAGAAGAACCTAGCACGATGGACGTCATGGTATGAGGAGCGCGGGCTGCACAAGTAGCACGTATGGTACACGACAGGGATATGCCTTATTGCATCGCTATGGCTGACGTCAACGCATTGTATATACAAGGACTACTAATACCAAAGAAGAACCCAACCCTGTAAAAAGCACCCTGACCCTTGTAAAGGTTCGGAGTACTGAAAGGCTTGGAAAGGCACCCGTGTGGTGGCGGGCAAACCACCAAACGATAGCATTCCCAAGGAGGGTTGGTATCAGGCTGGCGGCCGACCATAAAATCAAGCCAAAACATTTAGCAGTATGGAATTTAGACATACTGCGCCGACCCTAAGTAAATTGGGACAAGGGTAAGAGGATGATGATGTACCCGTCCAAGGAATGAGTGAGGAACGATTGACGAAGAATATATATTGTGCGAGTATAATAAGTAGAGGGCAGAAGGAGTCCGGAAAGGCCGAGACTTACACATGAAGACCACGTGAGCAGATTGCTAAAGGCAAAAGTACTCTGATACCCAGACGTGCATGTATGAAGCGATTAATGAATCTACAGGAAGCGATAGAAGTATGCATGGATCGCGATGCCTGGAGATCTGTCCTTTCTGACTACCCCGTCAGGGATAGGTACAGCGTGAAGATAGATAAGTTGCTAATAAATTTATACGCTCGTAGCCCGGTTAAGTCAGTGTTCTGTAAACGATCACTGCGTTAAAAATCTTCCGCCATGGATGGATCTCAGACAGTAGTGACCGCTTTGTGGCATCTCAGTTTACCAGATATTTCTGTGCTTTGGTCACGGTTGCCAGTAAAATATTATGGTAGTCGTTAAGCCAGACCAAGGAGATATTTTTTAATCGGAGTTCATTTTAACATTGCAATTTGCGCACTACATAATATTATTACGAGGGTAAAATATGCGTACTGTGAGATCCACCCTGAGGAGAGCGAGCCCTATTTCGGGGCATCCCCTTAGCCGGGTCGTCAGGCATACCCAACGGTCCGGTTAGGAGTAAGATGGCACACCGCGGGTTTTAGTGGGTAGGACGACACCTAAAGAGCAGAGAACGCACGGTTTCTGCTACCCCCACAGCTAGGAAGACTGCGCGGAAATGCATTCCCCGCGTCAACAAACAAATACCGTCTGGTCGGCGTGGTACATTGACGCCAAATACCTCTCCACTACACTGCAACAAAGACTGGGATAGGGTAGAATTGTGATAGGCTGATTTGTTACCCAGAAGTCCACATCACATTCAGGGTTTAGCTCTAGAATCCTTCGTTTCACTCAGTATTCAATATATGCTGGAGACTGTTTCGAACCAAAACAAAGTAAACTTATGTGTAGAATTTTTAATTACACATAATTGATTTATGATAAGTAAACAGATTATGATCTATTGCAAGCTTACACTAATTATAAGATACCTATACACGGTATCAAAGTACTTAGAACATCTTTGATTTCTGCTTACAACTCCGTCCGATATTCAAACACTTTTTGTTTTTTTTTAATATGGAAATCCTCTCTTATGTTGTACCGGACTCGAATTGACTAAAACCACACATAAAAATATCCTAGCTATCTGCCTAGTCCCAGGTATGTAGGTCTATTCAAACAAATATCGATCGATCGTAATGGCAATTAATATTATTACGAAATATGAATTCTACTAACCAAAGGAACGGCCATGGTGAGTACCGGTTGCTAAAACAATAACTAAAGAAGAGTGTGAAGAAGTTTAGGTGTATCATTATCGATCAATTGATTATATATCTATAACGATAAGGAGTACTTACGAATAAAGCTATCAAACGATTTGTGCTAGTCATACACTGTAAATGATGATTGTGCTATCTATGATACAGATTTTGATAATTTCAATTTTTTCATCACGTACGTTTAATCGCGCGTGTAATACTTATGTGACGTTTAATCAGATAGTTTAATATCACTTGAAATACTGTTCACACGATATATTGTCTGATATGATATAAAATTTAATCTTCATTTGCATTATTAACATTCAGTATAGCGTTCATTTTATATAGGTAATTATTGGTTTAGACGCAGAAGGCCTAAATTAGATAAGTAATGTTCATTTGACCTGACTTTTTAGCCAAATTGTGAAATGAATGGGTAAGTATTATAATATTATAGCCTATATTATAGTATTATAATATTACAAAGGATCTAGCGCTTGGCGGTGACTACAGCGGCACACTCGGCACGCTCGCTCACTTTTTATATTCAGTGTTCAAACATAACCTAACCTACTCAATAACAGTTATAGATAGTAAGTGACAGGCGTTTAAAATCTATTAACTCAGTATTCTGTAAACGAAAATCCATATTTGGTCGCGGATTTGCCTTTTTAGGTCAAGTGTATTGACATCAGATGTCAGTGAAATTTTGTTAACTGTTACTCTAGTAGTTTGAGACCTTAGTGGGAGGACGCTACCCCAGCTAGGGCTCATTAGACCCTGAATTTTGCTTAGTCGATTTCTTCAACATGCCTTGGAAGATAAGATAAGCATACGGTTAAACCAAAGCAGCCAGAATAAAAAATGTTTATGCATTACAATCTACAATTATACATTATACAATCTGTATTACTATATTATTTTTGGGTGTAAGGGCCTATCGTCAGCTTTGGGCCCAAGCCGACCTCACCTGCACGTGGTACACCTGCAAATCGACGGACGAGGCTATGGCGCGCTGGCACTCAAAATGTGTGCCAGGAGGCACAAATATAAAAAGATTTATTCATTTTTTTTAGGACCGGGGGGGGGTACCACCATGCAGCCCGCGGAAAGCCCCCCAAATAACTCTTGAGTTATTCAGCGGCTGCAAGCCGGGCTTGGTGCGAGATTTGATGCAGCAGGTGTGGGACCAGTGGGTGCTGAGTGGCGTCTAATGTGGGTGGCGCGAGTCGACCCGCCGGCCCGGAAGACCTGTAGAAACGGTGGTACCGCTGGCCGCCCGCGGCATAGTACAGGGCCCCAACTGGGACTAACCATCTCGGAAGGCTGCCCCACCAGGTCGTGTATAATCCCGATGTGGTTCGTCATGCCGGTTGGTGACCGGATGTGTGGTCCCGGCGACCACACTCGGGGGGGGGGGGGGGGGCACGTTGGCCCTTTCGTCCGGCGGATTGGCTTCCGCCTAGCCACACGTCCCTGGACAAAACGACCAACTACGCTTTGTCACTCACTGCTGCATCAAATACCGCTCCGTTTTACGCTTCCTTCTTTCCCCATCAATATGGCAGTGCAAAATAAAAGGCAAATCACTACAGCGGCCGAAACAAATCCCATACGTACGCTTTTTGAGGTGGAGTTCACAAACATCCGTGGACTCCATACAAACCACAACGCCGTCCACCACCATCTTGAGACGACGCGGCCCGGATTGCTGTTCCTTACCTACGGAGACGCAAATATGCCGCCCTGACGATACCTCGTATTAGGTGTGCAACGCTGCTAGCACAAGTGGCGCCCTCTCTCTCGATGTCCCCTGTCATGGCGCTCACGCTAGCCACACGTGATTATTGTAAATTAAATATAATTACATTAAAGTGAACATTAGAAACTGCCTAAGTACTGAGTTTTAGTCAACCAAACATCTTCACACCCCGTATTTGTGCTACCCCGGCTATTTTGTCGAGGACTGCTTCGATAAAAAGGCCGGGGTGTGCGTGTTTGTTAGGGCGGATGTTTGTGTTCGCCGTCTGCGCTGCCTGGAAGACCCATCCTTCTCTGTCATCTGGCTTCACGTGGATCATAGTTCTATTAGCCAGATCTACGTGTGCGTTTACCGTTCCTACAAAGGGGATATGGAGACACCTCGGCTCTTTGAATACCTCGGAAGGGCGGCAGATGATGCGCAGGTTCAGTTAGTTCCCGTACGCGGAATTAGTGTTTTTTGGGGACTTTAACGCACACCATACAGAATGGTTGGACTCCCTCAAAACCGACCATGCGGGACGTACCGCCCATGCATTCGCTTTTCCGCATGACTTGACACAGTTAGTACGCCAGACCACCAGGATACCGGATGTGGCAAGTCATGCGCCCGCTGTGTTGGACCTTCTGCTGACCAACAGCCCAGCCCAGTATAGTGTATCGGTAGGTGCTCCGTTGGGTACTTCCGATCACTGCGTCGTGCGCACCGAAATGCAGGTGTTATCTCCTGCATGTCCTGCGGTTGCGGCGCGCAGACTGTGGTACTACTCGTCAGCAGATTGGGACGGCTTACGTGATTTTTTTGCGGCCGTCCCATGGGGTCAGCGTTGCTTAAGAGGAAAGGCCCCATCGGAAAGCGCCGCTGCTGTTGCTGGGGAGATCAGTCTGGGGATGGAATACTACATCCTCTATCTACACTGATGTCGCCAGCATCCGTAAAGCCCATTCCTGGTTCGGGCGTGAATGTGCTGATGCAGTTCGACATAAGCAGTCGGCGTATCGCGTTTGGACCAGGGCTAGGGCATCAGGTGACCCGAATGTGGCCAACCTCAGAGCCGCATACAACAGAGCGACGAAGGTCAGCAAAAAGGCATAGCGCATATACGCGTATACCCAGCGCATAGCGCGGCTTATCCAGGAGCTTGCCTCACATCTCACGGGTAGCCGAGTATATTGGCAACTGGCCAAAGCCGTGCAATCTAACTTCTGCCAACCTTCGCTACCACCGCTGCGGTACCCTAATGAAACCCGGGCTCACAAGGCCCAAGAGAAGGCTGACTTGTTAGCTAACCTCTTTGCGGCCAATTCCCGGATCGACGACCGTGGCAAGCAGCCTCCAACAGTCGCTAGTTGTGGCAGTGCAATGCCAGACATAATTATCAGGCAGTGCGACGTCCGGAAGGTACTGCGGTCGCTCGACGTCGGTAAGTCCAATGGCCGCGATTGTATTCCTGCGGTGGTTCTTAAGATGTGTACAGCGGAGTTGACTCCAGTGCTAACACGCCTGTATCGCCTGTCCTACTCTACGGGTAGTGTGCCGGATGTGTGGAGGGAGGCTAACTTGCAACCGATCCCCAAGAAAGGGGATAGGTCAGACCCAGGCAACTATCGCCCCATAGCCGTCACCTCAGTTATCTGTAAGGTTTTTGAGCTCATCATAAACACGCAGCTCATATGTTATCTGGAAGTACACTCCTTAAAAAAACGACCGGCAATACGGATTTAGGCCGAAACGGTCAACGGGTGATCTCCTAGCATACGTTACACACCTTTGGGATGAGGCTATGGACAAGCATGGCGAATCCTTGGCTATCAGCCTGGACATCGCCAAGGCTTTCGAAAAAGTCTGGCACGCATCACTTCTTTCCAGGCTTCCGGCATATGGCCTGCCACCTCAACTATGCACATAGCTCGCCAGTTTTCTGCATGAGCGCCGTATTCGGGTCCAATGCGACGGTCAGGCTTCCGACTACTTGCAGATTAATGCTGGCGTGCCGCAGGGGTCCGTTTTGTCGCCCACTCTCTTTCTTCTGCATATCAATGATATGTTGTCCCTGGGCAATATACATTGCTATGCGGACGATAATACACTACATGGGGGATATATTAGTCACCCGGCGGTAAAGCGGACGGATGTTGAGGTTATGAGGGGAAAAGTTGTGGCGGAACTCGATCGGAGTCTGGACCGCATCTCTCGGTGGGGTCTCGATAATCTGGTCGAGTTCAATGCCTGGAAAACGCAGGCGTGTGCATTTACTGCTAAATTATCCCCTTTCCTTCCCCTTCAACTCTTCAGAGCACAACCCTACCGCTGCAAAACTACCTCAGCATTCTGGGGTTGGACGTTCGTCGAGAGCTCAACAATAAAAATTACATCGAGGCATCTCGCAAGCTCGGAATCCTGAACAGGGTGAGGCGGTTTTTCACGCCGGAACAGAGATGCTTATTATATAAGTGTCAGATTCGTCCGTGCGTGGAATACTGCTCACATCTCTGGGATGGCTCCGCCAAAATACCTGCGACGCGTTGCAGTGACGTGCCATCCGCATCATAGATTGTTCAGATGTTACTGGCAATCTTGAGCCGTTGGAGATGCGCAGAACGGTCGCCAGCTTAGCTGCATTTTACCGCATCTACCACGGTGAGTGTTCTGAAGAGCTCTTCCAACTAGTCCCACCCTCCCCCTTCCGTTCCCGAACAACACGGGCGGGGCAGAGATGTCATCCTTACACTGTGGACACCATCTTGTCCAGAACGGATAGATTCCTTAGGTCCTTCTTTTGTCGCACCATAAAAACATGGAACTCTCTGCCGGCGCACGTGTTTCCCTCCTCTTACAATCATGGGTCCTTTAAGAGAAGCGTGAAAAGTCATATTTCTGGGCCGTCAAGTTGAGGGTCGCTATCCTAGCCCTGTGGGTTAAGATAGCGGCCCAAAATCACGGGTCGTCGTCTTTGCTTACCATCAGGCGGGAGACGGTATTTTGACGTGCCAAATATAAAAAAACAAACATATATATATCTTCTCTTCAGTAACGTAGAAACCGTGTGTTCTATAAGGTACAGAACACGTCACTCCCAAGTCAGCGGGTGCGTCGCTTGCAGGTGAGGTTGCTTGTACCCCCGAGATCTAGGTGAGTCTTGGTTACATTTTGTGTAAGCTGTCTATCCATAAAATTATTAGATACGGCTATTGGGTATTGGGCAAATTGTTAACGCAACTGTCATCTAGCTCAATCCGCACGTTTATCACAATTTATCTTCAATTCCAACGTGCAGTTAAAAACAAAAATTTTATACATTACTAGTTCACAACTATGTATTTATACATCTCTTGTTGATCCTGTAAACGTTGTGTTGCCAATATGTACATATTCTGGAAATCCTGATAACACAGGGGTATAAATAACAACACCTAACTATAATAAATAACAAATACCTTCAAAATTTTCATACCTACCAAATATAGGTAAGCAAGACAGTTTTAGTAAAATCGCTTAAACAGTTTCGAAGAAGCTATGTAACGTTACTCTAAGATAAGAGGCTTTTATACTGCCTCTGTGTGGGTGTGCATCCGACCGCTACGCAAGAGGTCGTGAGTTCGATTCCCACCCAGGAAAAAAACTGTGTGATGAGCACGATGGTTTATTCTGTGTCTGGGTGGTATTTATCTATAATATGTATGTATTTAGATATATATAAGTATGTTTTCAGTTATCTGGTTACTATAGTACAAGCTCTGCTTAGTTTAGTAACAGATGGCGTTGCGTGCGTTGTCCCAACGATATTTATTTATTTATTTATATACCCAATGTTAAGTTAAGCTTAGGTTGAAGATGTAGGTAGGTAATAAAATACTTTGCTTGTGTTAACCTAATTTGATACTCCTCCGACTTGCTTGATGTGGTAAAAATCTCTTTTCAATGATTTTTACTTTACATGGTTTCTTTCCATTATTACTATGTAAGCATGCAATTGTACTATCATATTAGATAGGTACCTATTAGCAGCTCATTCTGAGCACAAACTACCTGTAGTTGTTTCATTTAATAAAAAAAAAATCTTGGAACATGAAAAATCTAATTATAGGACAGCTTAATTTACACAACGATAGGGCAGCCACGGCGGAACTGGACCGCCTAGTAATAGAGCACAAATTAGACAGTGTCCTCTTACAGGAACAATATCAGAGCGCCCACCTGCGTAACAGAGTGGTACAATGACATGCCAAGGCACGAGCTGGGATTTATGTTTCTAGTACAAATTTTACTGTAACATCTTTGAGAAACCACATGACATCTCATTGTGCTGTTGCTGAGGTTACTTCCTCGGCCTATAGGGTGTTTGTTGTGAGCTGATACTTTCAATATTCACATCATATCGATCCTCACTTACACCATCTTCGTCACGTTCTGCAGTCTCTTGCGGGTCAAAGAATAATCATAGGCGCTGATGTCAATGCCTCTTCTACATTATGGTATGGCAAACTACGTGTATTCGATAGGGACCGGCGCTGTGCCGTCGAAGAATTCATTGCAGAAATGAATTTATCTCTACACAATTTAAAACAAATTTGACTGCCTCTGTGGCGCGGTGGGAGTGCATCCGACTGCTACGCAAGAGGTCGTGGGTTCGATTCCCACCCAGGATAAAACTTTGTGTGATGAGCACGATGGTTTATTCTGTGTCTGGGTGTTATTTATCTATAATATGTATGTATTTAGAAATATATAAGTATGTTCATCAGTTATCTAGATCCCATAACAAAAGCTAATATTAGCTTACTTTGGGCTAGAGGGCGCTGTGTGAAAGGTGTCCCACAATATTTATAAAAAAAAAAACAATTGTCCCAATGCACCACCTACTTTTTGCGGCCCTATGGGCGAGTCTTCTATTGACGTGACGCTTTCACGCGGCGACGTCTCGATATCCGAATGGCGTGTCCTCCCGGATGCGTCCTGTGACCCGGTGATGCACGAGAGGCGCAAAGTACTACTTGTAATTTCAAATATAAAAGTAGGGGCGCAAACTGGGAGCTCTTTGCTTCTCTGTTTGCGGCTCACGCTAAAGATTTTGGTCTGTTTGTCGAAGAGAGTGCTTCGTTAATGTCAGAAACTTTTACCTACTGTGCCGACCTGGCCATTGGTCGTGGATCTATTTACAACACTCGGAGATGCGATTGGTGGAGTGATCGTTTAGCTGAGCTTCGAAGGCGTTTCCGCAGAGCACGTAGAAAATTAAATTATTTTTAAAAGCATAAAATTTGTGCCGGTGCGGAATACAATAGCGCTTTACTTGCTCTTAGAGTTGCCAGGTCCCATTACAGGGCGGCTGTTGAAAAATCAAAGGGTAATTTGCTACGTAAACTAGTGAATGGGCTGGAAGCTAAGGGTCCGTGGTCGCCTATATACCATGAGTTTAGGGCTAACCGTTCTGTTGATCTTGCCTAGGTACGAAATATCAAAATTAACAACTCGAAGTCTGAAGGAAACCGCGGATTACCTCTTGGATTCTCTTATACCCGACGACTGCTCGGAGAACGATATATAGGAGGCTTGCAAGCTGTCGGGTGAAGTAATATTAAATGTTTTTAACCGATGTATTTACGAGGGAGTGTTCCCCCGTATTTGGCGATGTGGCTATATTCGGATTATTTCTAAAAAAGGCGACAAGCCACCAGATGACCCTAAGTCGTACCGACCGATCACATTGTTGCCCTCCTTGGGAAAGCTTTTAGAGCGTCTCATAGTACCCCGGCTCCTGCCGGGCGGTATTAAATTTCACGAAAATCAATTTGGATTTACAGTAGGAAAATCTACTATTGACGCAGCGATATCAGTGCGAAAGACTGTCACTTCATCGGTTTCTCAATATGTGCTGGCCATCTTCCTAGATATTTACGTATTCGGTCGGCCAAGGTAACGCCGCACAATTTTCGAAGTGATCGCATCTCCACAGCATTCAATTTACTTTCATGCATCTGCTGACATACCCAGGTTTCGCTACCGTAAAGCAAAGTTGGCACTAGCACTGCGTTATGAATCGCCAGTCGTGCTTCTTTTACGATGCTTTGTCGCTTTACTAATTGGGACAAAGCACCGTTAACTCTGTTTCCGGCAGCTTCTCGCCGTTCTACATCCGAATCACATCTTCCATCCGCGCTAAGCATACTCCCTAAATACACAAAAAAAAATTCTAAATGAATCTTTTGGCAAAATGAGCGATATAATATGCTTAATTGTTTACAAGTAACGTCGGGAGTAGTTTACTATGCGGATCTCGTGGCATCGAGGGTGAATTTTCGTGCTTTTAAACGTTTCTGCCATACATATTACTGGAATCAAACATAGCTCACATAGGACCCGTAATATACTATTACCGTGGTGCTTCCCTATTTCTATAGGATTTACACCTAGTTGCTTTCCAGTTCTCCCGCTTTGCAAAGGAGGGAAGAGGCATTACGTTCTTTTCTTACTTCCTCACATTATCTTCTGATTAATTTAGTTGCGGGTTCCAAGGCATGCTAACTTCTCCTGGGACATCACCGAGATCGAGCTCGGTGTAACTTTTCTGGTGTTTTGGTCATTGCTGTAGATCCTGGTTTACAGGAGTCACAGTAATGGGAATGTGGGTGGGATTAGGTACCTATTACCTAACTATCGACTCGGTTTTTGGCGACAAACGATGTAAGTTACCGTTAGTCTTCTTTCTACATCTTAGTGTGCTCACAGTTGCTACCAAACGCTACTTGGATTTGGAGCCTGAAGTCCACGTCGATTTAGCTGCTATTAGTAGTTATAGTTTGACTTTTGATTTTGGGAGCGACTGCCATCTGAACTCCCAATCCGCAAGGGTGCGTGCGTCGTTGTCAACAGCTGCACCGCTAGCAGTTGAGGTCGCACCCATCTTAGTAAGTGGCCCAAAAGTTGCTATGAGTTGCTACTAAATAAATAAATTTCATATACCTACTCTCTTTTATTTGTTCTGTTTCTACTTGGTCACGTTCTCATCTCGCCGATATTTCTATAGAAATAAGCAGTATCTACCATTGTAAGTAGGTACCCATGCTTCCTCTAGTGTGTTATGTACACAAATAAATAAAAATAAATATGTAAAAGTAAATAAATTAAGATAGTAATAGTCCGAGACTACCAGGACTTTAATTGGTCGTGCTAATTAGTGGCTAGCACATAAGACCTTTTAGCCTTTTTGTTACCTCCTCACTAAAAAGGCAACGGGTTCAAAGTTTCTTCCAAATTTAACATCTAAAATAGACACATTTTATTAAATTTATTCGGCCCTTTACACCCACCCCAGTTCCGTGCTTCGGAAGGCACGTTGGTCCCGGTTACCAATAAAATGGCAGTCGTTAAGCCAAGTTGAAGGCCTTATGGGCATTATTATTATATGCATTACTTGTCTTCTTTAACTACTCCGTCAGGAATAGAGCGTGTAGCATTATGATATCACATCATTGAAAAAAATATTCACTAACATTACGTGAACTAATGTATAGTTTTTCAACGAGCATGTTTTTCCTGTAAGGTGTACTCAGAAACACAGTTGATTCCAAAAAGTCGCATACCACTATACAAAATTAAAATAATTTATTTCACTAACCTATACCTACTTACAATTACCTACAAAATAGTTTATTATAATACAATTATATTTACAAAATAAACTAATAAATAAAATCAACAGCACAATTATTTACAAAGCTCCTGGGTTAATAATGTTCCTGATACTCTGTGTAACTCCTGCTACTAGAACGAAAGTTCCAAACAGTATCAAAACAACATCTTTTATGAGGATCCAGTTATATTTGCCGAGTCCCCTTTCCCATTTGAAGATGAGATCTATGATGGACGGTACAATGAGGCCAAGAAAAGAATAGAAGAAAGCTCCTTCGAGGCCAATAATTTGTTCAAGTTGAGGAAATAGCGCCGCCGCTGCCACTGTAAGGATACATTTGATTATTACGAAGGATTCTATGATACACATTATTGGTAGTAATAAAATGAAATCATGATATTGATTGATGATATAAACTATTGCAATATATTTTAATTTATATTGAATAAAGACAAGTATAAATTCCGTCCGATCAATTTGTCTGTTTTCATTAAAAATCGTTATAAGTATTACCGTTTACTTTACTAAATGTGTGCTAATAAGTGTCTAGCACATAAGACCTTTTAGGCAAACAAGGCAACGGGTTAAAAAAATTGCCAAATTTAACATCTAAAATAGACACATTTTATTTAATTTATTCGGCCCTTTAGATCCACCCCAGTTTCGTGCTTCGGAAGGCACGTTAAGCCGTTGGTCCCGGTTGCCAATAAAATGGCAGCCGTTAAGCCAAGTTGAAGGCCTTATGGGCGGCTTAAAAAAATTCAACAGCAGGTCGCCACAGCCTGCGCATGTTCATTTCAACACGGTAATGGTCTCACCACCTGTTACGTGGGACAAAATACATACGGTGAAATGTGGGCGTTTAATATGCCTCTGCCTACCCCATCGGGGATAAAGGCGTCACAATATGTATGTATGTACTTTACTAACTACGTCTACGGTTCTGACTGCGCACAATTTTAGCCTCTATTCTGTAACAATAACCTTTAACCTTTTTAACCTTTTTTTAATAAAATATTTTTTTCAGTATTTCAGGTTCTTGTCACAGACCATCTGTGTGTGCAGACTATAGGTAATTGCGAAAATAACAATGTAACAAAATAAATTACATTTAATTTTTAACGCGTTAATCGGCACAAAATCAAATATACTTATACCAATGTAATGTCATAATATTATACGGATAAGGGCTAGTTCAGTCTTCTTTTCATCTTGAACTAAAACACTTGTACTGTTCCACTTATTTATTATTTCAACCTGACCGGTTTCGCCTTACGGCATTTTCAAAGGTTAGCACATATTTAATGTATTTCGGATGTCATTGAATACAATATATGAAGTTATAACAACAATATTTACCCAATATCCGGTCAGGTTAAAATAATAAATAAGTGGAACAGTACAAGTGTTTTAGTTCAAGATGTGTAGCAAGTTCCACCAAGTGCCATCAATCAACAGTGTAAACAGTCTTCTTTTGTTTTTATTTCTTTCGTGTGGGATCTCCCAGGGACGTCATCCCACCGGACTGGGTCTACAGATGGTATAGGAATGACCTGTGACCTGGTATACTTAGGAACAAGGCTGACCAGCCCTGGCGAGCCCTTCATTAAAAGTTCTAGCGGTAGATAGATGAAAGAAGTAATTGGAAACCTATGACCAACCTGTTAGAATAGCAAATACAGCTCGCATGACGGATTGGGCCATGTTATAGTACTTCTTTGTGACGTATTGCTGAGTGTTCCGCCAAACGATCTCCATCGGGACGTAGAACTGCAGTATGTACGTGAAGAAGATTGCAATTACGATAAGTATCTTCGCTATGTATGCAGTACTGAAACAAAAACGTTTATTTAAGCTAGTATCTTCTTGGTGTTGTAAATTTTCCAATTTGGATTTCCATTGAATTTCCATTCAATGGTGTTAAAAAATTAATGAAATGTGTTTAAAATTTTCCCATTAAAATCAACATTTAGAAACAGACATTTATTTGATATGACACCTCATCTGTATTAATCAATTTAGTATCATCATTGTTCGATACTCACATTTCACTTGTAGGTAAATTGAGGGTAATGCTGCCTTGCGCTTCATCTCCGTAGCGGACGTATCCAAGGAACCCCATGACCATATATAAAAGCACTACAACTGTCATTGTAATGTTCAGTACTCCAGGACAGCCCAAGAAGTGTTGTGGTTTCGCCATAGCATTCTCTACCGGGAGTACTACGCCAATGCCCTCCATTGCAAATATAACTGTACTGAAATAACAATAATCACATTACTGTACCAGGTAAGTTTACTTAAGTAAGGTTTTCCAAAGTGTAACTTGGGCTTTAAAAACTAAATAGGTTTGAACATAAATCAATACAGACATAAGGGAATCATGTGATCTCCTATCAAGGAGAAGTCCAAATGGTTTATTACGATATTTTTAAAAATAGTCTTACCCGATAAAGAGTGGCAATTTCCCAATATCGACTGATGTAGGCTGAGCGTTTATAGGTTTGAAGTCCGAGAAGACATAATATAAGCAGATGAGGAATGTTAAAACTAGAGCAACGTTCGCGACACCAGAAAAATAAGCGATCACTTTTAACTTCTTGAATTGTGTGAATATTAGTATCGGAATGCTGAAGATCAAGAAATATATATTTAAATTAAAAGCGTTAACAGCATAGCGCTCCTCGACTATCTGAAATAAAATGAAAAAACGCTGTGTTAAAACGAATGCAAGAGAAAAAATTGTAAAGCAAACAGTATTCTTAAAACCATATATTTTTCTTTAAAGCAACGTTTATTTAAGTTTCAAACAATGCTTGGTTTAACATAACTTTTGATGTTACTAGATTTATTACCGCAGCATCACAGAAGATTTTTCCATAGTGAATTGACGGAACCATGGCAGAATTGTGTTTATGTATTGACTGCCTCTGTGGCGCGGTGGGAGTGTATCCGACTGCTACGCAAGAGCACCGGGTTTGATTCCCGGGTCGGTAAAAATATTTGTGTGATCCACAAATGTGTGTTTCGGAGTTTGGGTGTTTGCTATGTATAATATGTATATATTTAGAAATACATAAGTATGTTTATCAGTTATCTAAATCCCATAACACAAGCTAATAGTAGCTTGCTTTGGGCTAGCTGTGTGAAAAGTGTCCCACAATATTTATTTATGTATTTATTTCAATCACAAAGAGTGTGAAAAAAGTTGTAATTGTAATATTAACAATTTTATAAGATATAAGCGCTCGTGGCCCCGCGGACACAGTGTTCAGTAAACGTTCACTGCGTTAAATAACTTTCACTATGGTTGGTCCTCGGATGGGTGACCACTTTGTGACATTTTACATTTGCGAGCGTTACCGTGCTTCGGAAGGCACGTTAAGCCGTTGGTTCCGGTTGTCGGTAACACGGTAGTCGTTAATCCCAGTTGTAGGCCTTATGGGCGGCTCGAAAAATTTCAACAACAGGTTGCCACACTTCGCGCCTGTCCATTTCAACACGGCAATGGGCTCACCACCTGTTACGTGGGACAAAATAGGTTGAAATAAATACGTTGAAATGTGGGCGTATAGTATGCCTCTGCTTACACCTTCGGGAATAAAGGCGTGACAATATGTATGTATATATGTATAAGATATAATTATAGGCCTGGAGCTACTCTTATCCTTTAATTATCGTATAAAAACACAAGACACATTTGAATCAAATTACATTTGAATGAAACAATATTTTTAAACATTACCTACATAATAAATTGGAGTTGTAAAGTCTTGTTAGTAAACCTTGAATTTATAATACCTCCATTAGCTCGGGTTTAGTGAGAATTGGACGTCAGATAACAGATAAAAACTGAATTTAAATTGGAGCCTGTCTCGTGTTATTAATGATATAAACAATTCGTTGTATTTTGAAGCACAAGGTTGATAACTAGTGCATTTACATTGATAATATAGGTATATTAGACTATATTATTCGAATACCGCTTAAAATAAATATCAGCGTTCGTGGTCAGCTAACTCAGTATTCGGTAACCGATCACTGCGTTAAGCAACTTTCGCTACAGCTGGTCTTTGGATGGGTGACTGCTTTGTGGCATTTCTATCCATGAGCGTTTTTCTGAAGGCACGATAAGCCATTGGTTGCGGTTGCAAGTAAAATGGCAGTTGTTAAACCAAGTTACAGGCCTTAAAAAAATTCAAATGCAGATCACAACCTGCGCTTGTCCATTTCAGCACAGCTTACGTGGGACAATGGATACGGTGAAATGCCTCTTCCACCCCTTCGAGGTAAATGCTTAAATGATACGTCTACTGACCTGTTTTACTGAATCCACGATTAGAATGACATAAACTGAACAAGCGCCAAGGATGGTGAAAGCCATGGCCCAGTCTATAAGTATTCTGAAACACAAAATAACGAAGTCATCAATTTCCTACATTTTGTTCAATTAAAGCGTCTGCTAGACGGCTGTAATCCAGCGTCACTATAAAGGTGTCCATACATCATACATTCTTCTCATTCATGTTGACGGCAGAATATAATCCTTTATAATATAGTTCTTGGTAGGAACAATCCAAGGTCACCACTCTTGGGACGATGGATTCCTACCGTTCGTCAGTTTTTACTGCGCGGTCTGCAGGAACGGCTCCTTAGAGGCTGTCCTACCCACTAAACCAAGTGGTGTTCTCCCTTCTTTCCAACCTAGTTCGCAAGGTAAGCAGAGGCCGAGTTACAGTGACACGGCCGAAACGAATGCGGGATGAGGTTCTCCTCGGGGTACAGATGTGCGGTACCCGCATTATTACCGTGTAGCAAATACTTAAGATTACTAATGAACTAACGGTTGTTGACTTTATTCTGCAATAGTTGATGTCCGCGGCTCCGCAGTAAAGTTTTCCCGTTCCCGATTCCCACAGGAACTTTTTCGCGGGATAAAAAGTAGCCTATGTGTTATTCTGATGTGTAAGTTAGATATTATTGTAAGGTTTAGACAAAATCCATTCAGTAGATTTTGCGTGAAAGAGTAACAAACATCCATACTTACAAACTTTCGCGTTTATAATATTAGTATGATATATTAGCTAAATTTAATTTACATCTAAAGCTATTACATTATCTAAATGCTTAAAAAAGGGGGCGACAAGTCAAATGTAAGGATACTCCAAGATTTTCTCAGCGCAACTTAATCTCATCTGCAAAAAGTGCACCTACTGGTCAAACGGTCAAGGCTCTGGTAGTAGGCGCCGTTCCAGGGTTAAGAGTATGACCTCCAAGATGCTCTTTAAAAAAAATGAACGACATCATGTCAGTAGTACAAACTTGGTCACTTAAAACTAGTGTAGGTAACATTCTAATCAATGATCGTCTACCAATTCAATATTGGTGGACAATAATCACGTGCGGTTCGAGTTCACTAACGTAGTGCGTGTTATTGTGTGGTGCTTTCATTCAACCATGTAATTGTTTCGATAGGCAGTCGTATCTAATTGTGTTATAAATATATAATAATTGACCTTGAAAATATTAGCCGTAGGTATTATTAATGTGGTCAAGAAATATGAGCTCTTTTGGCGCCTCTGTACAAAGCAAAAGTAGTGTGTAGAATGTGTGTGTACTGCAAATGGTGCACCAGCTGACTAATGGACAAAGTCATAATGAAAAGAAGGAAATCTTAAAACTAAAACCAGTACCGCCCCAACGCGTAAAGCCGGAGGCCAATCACCCTCTAAAAATGATGGAAATTGGAAGACGATTCCAGTAGGTACAATGTCTAACAGTGGGCTGTGATAGGCTGATGATGGAATAAAAATAACATATTTTTTGATCAATTACGCCATAACCCCAAAGGGGTGTCAGAGGCATATTTACACGCCCAGATTTCACCATGCATTTCTGTCCTACGTAATAGGTGGTAAGCGCGTTGCCGTGGCTACTTACTGTTAAAACTTTTCAAGACAGCGTGATGTCCATGACTATTTCCACATAAGCATATTTTTTTTACATTATATAATTTCGTTACTACGTACGTACCTTGCTGCTTTAGACATTCTCCTTATTCGAGGTGGTCCTGTTGCGAACACCGCTTCAACTGTTTCAGCATATCCTAATGATGGAACTTTAGACACTCTCGATACTTCTTGTGAAGTTTTGACCTGTAAATCATTTAAATATCGAATAATTATTTAACTAATCAGTTAAAAGGGCTTTTCCTCTCGCGAAAGAGTAGGAAGAGAGGGAACAGAAGAGGACTAGTAACCCTAGTTTCGCAGTCTGCGGCGAGAGCGCTTCAAACTGTTTTCGCCCAAGATTATTTGCCTCAATGACCGCGAGCTTGAAGACGGCAGGTGGGCTGAACAATATATTTACAGAAGCAGGCTTAAGACGCACGTATCCCGCCCCAATAAGCAGTTTAACACCCGAATAAACCCCCAAAGAAGCGGGTTAAAATTCGAACCATTATGCGAGGCCGTCGTGGTAAATAAAGTCATCGGGAGCCCTGGGACATCTTCATGAAGAGTTAACCCGGGAACACAGTGCTAGACAAATAGGTAGAGACTATTTGGTTTTAATCTGTTCGAGTTCGGTAAATAACATCCGTGGAGATAACACGCATGAAAAAAAGTGGTGGCTCTAATCATTATTCCTATTTATGCAAATGGTAATTTAATGTAAAATTTAACTAGCAAAGTGCAAAGTCGATCACATAATTTCATCTTTACTAAAGCTATGATATCGCTTGTATTTATTTACACTCGATATTATAGCAAAGTTCGATCAATGAGATTTCTGTTATTATTAAATATCTCACAAGTAAACTCAGCTTTTTTGGACTAATAGCTTTCGTTTTTCTCATCAATGCGCTCCCATAGTTCATCGGCGACCAAACCATTTAAATGAATTGAAGCTAATTCATCTCCAATCACTTCAACCTTAGTAGTAGCATTTGACAAAATCAAATGAGGAGTTTTATAAAATATTTAAATTTATATAAGACAGAAGATGGAATTTCATTTTATATTATGGACGTGCATTTATTCAGAACTCCATTTATTCGGTAATTATTTTATTCGAAATCATATACCTAACTTTGTACAAGGACAAAACAGCAAAATCTGTTCAGGTAAGTTTAATCTACAGCGAGGTCGCCGTTCCGTATATGTCATGTCTATAGTACCTAAGTTGATTCCAAACCTAGTTTGATTTCTAACCCTATCTGGATTTGGAGCCGGTGGTCAACTTTTTAGTTTGGCTGCTTGAGCAGTTTTCGTTAGGCTTTTAATTTTCGACTTCGTTGGGAGCGAATGCAATCTGACTTTTAAAAGCGCCTGCGTTGATTTTCGAGCGTCGAAAATCTTGATGGGCTCATTTATGCTCCAAATATAACAAAATAAGGTAGTTAAAAAGACTGATCTTTTAAAAACGAAAAGTTGTAGAAATTAGAAATGTATGTATTTAGAAATTTATAAATATTTTTATCAGTAGACTAGATTCCATCGTACAAGTTTTTATTATCTTAATTTGGGCAAAGAGGCATTCTATAAAAAAGTTTTCACAATGTTTATACGTATAAAAAGACAGATTAAAATTAATAACCAATCACTTACCAATAAAAAAACGCAGTGTGTACATATGTATCCCAGTATGATAGTTCCGAAAATACCAACTACAGTGCCAGCATTCTTAAATGCAGCTGGCATTGCTAGTATACCTGAACCAAGGGAGGACTTCAGAAGATTTGCAAAGGATCTCACATCTCTAAAAAGTAATAGTTATATGAATTTCTTGGACGTAAGCTTAGGAAATTCTTCATTACATTTTTGTACGTTCTTTCAAAGGCGTAATTATTAATTAATCTTTATCATAGACACATTTTTTTATGTACACAATAAAATATTGTAAAATTGGTTTAGTTTGGTATCAAACCGATAAGTATTTGAATGAAAGACTGTTCAACTGAACTTTAACGAACTACAGTAGATACTTATTTAGACGTTTTATTGATTTTTGGACTAAAATGAACCTCTGTGTGTTTTGTACACTAATGACACCAATTCTCTTAAGAATTACAAGTGTTTATAATTTGAAAGAAAATTAGTGTCACCTTAAGTATCCAATTATAATTAATTATACGACAGGGGAATTAACTTTTACGCTCCCATCTCCTCTAAGCTAGTTAAAGAAAAGGGCTTTACATATGCATTAGATGACAAACTCCAATTCTCTTTACCAAATTCTGAAAATAAGTAAAATCAGCCTTGGGTTTCTCAAACGTCTTTATGAGTTTCTTCAAAAAAGGCCTTAGAAGGTTTTTACAGGGTTGGCAGCGCAATTGTAGCTTCTCTGGTGTTGTAAACATCAAGGCTACGATGATCTCTTTCGATCAGGTGAGCCGCATGCTTATCTGCCACCTTAGTTATACGTGGAAGAGGTTGCATGGATCAAGTGTTTTCTCTCCGCATGATCGCGGAAAAGTTTCTGGCTCTTAGCCAGAAGGTTTTCTGCGCTTTTGTGGATCTAGAGAAAGCATTTGATAACGTTGTGAGAGAAACGCTGTGGGACTTGCTGCCAGGATATGGTGTGGACGGCTCGCTACTGCGGGCAATACAGTCGCTTTATAGGGACTGTAAGGTTTGCGTGCGAGTAGGGGGGGATGTGTCACCTCTTTTTGATGTCTGTACAGGCGTCAAACAGGGATGTGTCATGTCCGCCTGGCTGTTCATAGTGTATCTGGACAGTTGCCTGCAGAAGTTGAAAGATTTTAATATGGGTGTGAATTTGGGTGACTTTACAGTAAACTGTCTGCTGTACGCTGATGATGCGGTGCTCATGGCCTCATCAGAAGCCGACCTACAGGCATTAGTCACTAATATGAAAGAGGGGTGTGAAAGTAAGGGTCTCCGCATGAATGCAAGTAAAACTAAGGTTCTAGTATTTGAAAGAGGTGACGTAAGAACTAAATGCGAGATTAGGGTAAACCAGGAACGTCTAGAGCAAGTGAATGAAATTGTGTATTTAGGAAGTATGTTTAGCGCGGATGGAAGATGTGATTCGGATGTAGAACGGCGAGTAGCTGCCGGAAACAAAGTTAACGGTGCTTTGTCCCAGTTAGTAAAGCGACAAAGCATCGTAAAAGAAGCACGAATGGCGATTCATAATGCAGTGCTAGTGCCAACTTTGCTTTACGGTAGTGAAACCTGGGTATGTCAGCAGATGCATGAAAGTAAATTGAATGCTGTGGAGATGCGATCACTTCGAAAATTGTGCGGCGTTACCTTGGCCGACCGAATACGTAACGAAGTGATACGCAATATGGCAGGTTTGAATGAAAGTGTCAGCGTTAAGCTGGAAAAGGGCGTGCTCCGTTGGTTTGGACACGTCCAACGAATGAGTGAGGAACGATTGACGAAGAATATACATTGTTCAAAAGTAGAGGGTAGAAGGAGTCAGGGAAGGCCGAGACTTACATATGAAGACCACGTGAGCAGATTGCTCAAAAACGGAAAGGTCAAAAGTACTCGGATACCCAGACGTGCGTGTATGAAGCGATTGATGAATCTCGAAGAAGCGAAAGAAGTATGCATGGATCGCGAAGCCTGGCGATCTGTCCTCTCTGACTACCCCGTCAGGGATACAGCGTGAAGATAGTTAGTTAGTTAGTTTTTTTTAGTTAGTTATATAAAAAAGAAAAGTAAGTGACTTACGAGTTTGGATGTCTCAATTGTCTATTTTGAAACGGGTCATACGAATTCGTTTCAACATCATTCGGCTTACATTTTGTGTTGATTGTGTTAATGGATATTGTCGAAGGATAGCTTCCATTTTTTGTTATGACGGCTCTGAAATAAACAATTAAATCTTTATTTATCAGGAATTTCCACGCTGTTAATATGAAACTACGAATGAGTGTACCCCACCAAGATCTCTGGTCCTGCTAGCGGTGTGCACCTGCTGACGGACGAGGTAATGACGCATTCGAAGTGGGAAGGTTAGGCAGCAGTCACTACTAAAAATTAAAAGTGCAGCGATAGCAGCTCCTATCAGCCAGTTAAAATTGACCTTCAGCTCCAAATCCATGTAGAGTTTGGAGTCAACACCGAACTTAGATTAAGATGAGCAAACAAATCGAAATGTTTATAACATTCCATAGTATGATAATCTATGTATTTTTAATTTTTAAAATAAATGAAGTCTAAGAAAAAGAATAACTAGATAAAGTCTTTACGGAGGAGTTCAACGTCAAGCGTTCACTCTTCTTGCTCCATGGGAGCTCAAATAATACAATAACATTTTTTAAATTAGGATTTTAATAAAATTTTTATAATAAGTGAATTAACATGTAATTATGGCATACAATTTTTTATCATTGGTATATTGGTACATTTTGTAAATAAAACTAATTATAAAAGGGTGGCCATTAGTTTTATTGTTTTAGCCCATAAGTCCTTCCTCAGGTCATACAATGCACCTACAGGCAATAATCTTGACTAGGAGTGCACGATAATTACTAAGATATTTTCATTTCATTTTATTAACATTTCCTAGGAAACGTAAGTGTTCAGTCACAACAGTGTTGTATACTTATTTTGATTTACAAATAGTATGAAAATTGGACCAGGGGCTTCGAAATTCAAATAACTGTGGTGAATTTAGATCTAGATAATAGTGAATTTAGATCGTGACATTATTCGAACCCCGTGGCACCCATTTAATCCCGTCGTTCATTAATTTCACACGGCATCGCCCGCGTAGAGGAGTGTTCCCGTTCCCATTCCCCACAGGAACTTGTTCCCGGGATAAAATAGTAATAAAGTAAGTAACCTATGTCCGTCTCCTGACTCTAAGCTACCTCCCCACCAATTTTCAGCCAAATCGGTAAAGCCGTTGTTGAGTTATAAATAGTGTAACTAACACGACTTTCTTTTATATAAATAGATATATTCTCATTGCACATAAGTTAACAATATAATTCTGATTTCTGTTTGTACAGCAGTAAGCTAAATTATCAAAAAATCTTCTTTTATTATTTTTTTATTACAATTGTAATAAAAAAATAAGTATTTACAAACATGAAATTTTATCTTGAGAGTTATTACAAAATGCTATGCACATAAGGCACACAAGAAATATATTATAGTAATAAAATTATATCATATAAGCCGAACCTTACATTCCCAAGTTTATAGTATAGCTTAGAGTTAAGACTCTAAACTATACTGTAAAATATTAGTAATCAAGTACCTAAGTATAATCTAACGAGTACCGTGCAACGCCATCTAGGTGTATCTTTTGTACTAAACAATTTTTCACACTAAGAATAATTAATTGTACACTCAACAACACGATTCGAGACGGGGATTGAACCCGTGACCTTTGCCTAACCTTTGTCTTTTTTCACATAATAATTGCTTTAAAAATTTATACATAGATTGAGCGGAGTCCATAGCATCAATCTTTAAAAATGTTTGTAACACTGTTCATCGGTATCGAGTTGTTCAGTAGCTCGATAGAAGGCTCTGGTCATACTCTTAAATGACGATTAGAATATGATGTAAAATTTCAACTTGATTCGATACGGTTTGGGTAGTTCAGTGGCGAGAACATTGCCCTGGTTAGGCAAAGGTCACGGGTTCAATCCCCGTGGCGAATAGGATTGTCTTTTTCACTTTTTTAAAAATTTATGTTTATTTTTGTTGGCAAATTTAATTAAATATGATCATTATTTGTAATTAGAGACAATTTAGGTACAACAATATATTAGAATTTAAAACTGCTACAGTTCAAGGCAGGGTTCGATAAAATGGTTCCAGAGAAGTATATAGGGCAGAGATTATGAAGTCTTGGAAGTCCTTCCGCGTGCCCGAGATGGAATTCAAAAGGTCGAGTGAGATTTGAACCCGCGTCCTTGCCTAATTATATAGAGCATTACATTCAGGATCAATGAAAAAAGATCTTCAATGACCTCACATTAAAGAACTTTCGTGGTGCTTTGTTTTTTTCTTATAATGTATCATATAGTGACCTTAATCAAGCTATTTTATCACATCTTTTGGGAAACCTACGAAACACAATTCAACATTAAGATTAAATTACTGACTCGGCGTTTCCTACAAGAAGCGTTAATAAACAATGCGTAATTTAAATATATATTAAACGAACACATGCATACCTTAATAAGAAGGTACATGTGTACAAGTTTTAAATACAAAAGTTAGCCATGAAAACGGTATCGGAAGTAATTTAGTAGTTAAGGCCTTTAGTAATTTGAGATATGTATATCTCGCAATGGTTATTCGTTTCCAAAAATAAAATTACAGAAATTCACCACTTGTCACCTATTTCTATACAAATATCAATGTTTTAAAAATACATACTAAAAAATATAATGTAACAGAGAAAAAATGTAGAAGCAGTTAAAAAAACGTTGCGTAAGTAGCATAGGTGTAATTTGTTGTTGTTGCAATTTTAAGGTAATGTATGCGTTCATGCAGATTCAAATAAGTTGGTAAGATTATTTAATTGACAAAGTAATAAAGTGAATGAGTGATAGTGCAATCGTAACTATGTTCCAACGCAGTATATAATTATGTGCATTTGGGTGTGTGAAATGGAACGGAACCGAAATCATAAAAATGAAACGTTACGGTAAAAGATTTTATGATATTTTTTTATCACCTGACGCCTTGTCGTGACATTGGTCATCTGCATAATATTTTTTGAGAATTTTTATGTGGCTGTGGAATCCGCCTACTAACGAGTTGTTTATATTGTGTACCTAATTACTTTTGTTGAAAGAAAATGTATTTAGGTGTAAACAAAAAACGACGCTTCAAGATTGTCTCAAAGATATTGGCACTGAAAGACATAAATATCTTTACAAATCTATTGTAAATGAATCATGAAGTAATTTTATAGGTGACAAACAAGTATACGGCCCTCCTAAAGGAAAGTAGTCATCGTTGTTTATGGAAATTTTTAACAGCAGTCAAATACACAGAAGCTACCTCTATATGTTTTCGCCGCATACATTCCTTAAGGGGCATTTCAAGGGCGTTGCAATGCGTTCGGAAACTCAAGTCCCCGTTGCGCGCGTAGGCCGGTGCTCACAAGGATGTGTAAAATTTTACTATGTAGTTATCTTTGATTTTACATCATAAAAGTTTCGAAAATTATAGGTACAATAAAGATGATACACCGAGCAGTTTAATAAAATGTTGACTGCCTATCAAGTATAGAACTGCAGGTCTGATTATTACTTGGATTTAGTACAATTTAATGTAAGAAGATTTGCATTATATTTCCATAATATATATAAAAACAATATTGTTTATGGAGAACAATACATGCATGAGATTTTTGGTTTTGGCCAAGGTAAAGAAGAAATTAGTGATTCTCGGATCCCAGAATACTATATGCCGGTCTGTGTGATCCGAGGGCAGTCTTGCTCATAACACTTATACCCATAGTCGTGAAAATAAACAAAATGGAAGAAGTTTAACATTTTTCAATTGCGATGTTTAGATACTACAAGAGCACAAGTTCAACTGGTAATATTCTCGTCTAGTTTGGCAAACTACCGGCAAGAGACGCTGATATCAACCATATTAGTATACAACTCAATGTCTGACCTCTAGATCTTATCATATATATTTAATTAATAGTAATGTACAAATTTAATTTGTACATTATACACAGTGGATAATAATACACATATAGTACAGATTTTTGTTGACTCTACAAAACGATGTGTCACTACACTATACAAACTATACAAACATAACGAATATACTCGTAGAGGTAGTAATCGTTAAGCGTGTGCAGATTACGGAGTCTGCACACGCTTAACGATTACAACCTCTATAAAAGATATGGAACGATTTATAAGAATAAATGATGTTTTTTGTTATTGATTTATAAGTAAGAAAAAATATTTGAAGATATGATAAAGATTTAGGATGTGTGGAGATGCAGACACCCGAACTGTCCCCAAAGGACTTGGTAAGAGCGCCGGGGCCCACCGGGCGGTTGAAGCCCCTACATAGGTTATTCTACCTAATACGAATTAATAAAGATAGGTAAATAATTAAATAATAAGTTAATAAGCCCTAAAAGAAGCTAGAGAAATATACTATTACAGGCGAATTAGACTTTATGTAATTATGACTCTGCCCTACGTGGATTTAAAATCTGGTGTCCACTTCTGTTTGGCAGCGGTAAACTGCTATCGTTTGGATTTTAATTTTTGGCTTTGTTGGAAGCGAGTGCCGTCTGACCTTCCAACCCCGTGAGCTCCTGCGTCGTTTTCTCGTCCGTTAGGTAGCAGGTGCACTGCGCTGGCAAGTCATGTTGCTTGATGCAGAGATCTTGTTGGGTCTTACTCTTATTTTTTAATTCTTTGATATTTATTAAAGAATTTTTATTACAATGGACATGAAAATCTTACGGTAACTTATTATTATTGATAAAAAGATATATGATTTTTTATTACTTTTAGGAAAATAATACTTAGCTTTTTGTTTTTTTTTTTAATATTTGACACTTCAAAATGGCGTCTCCCGCCTGATGGTAAGCAAAGACGACGACCCGTAATTTTGGGCCGCTACCCTAACCCACAGGGCTAGGATAGCGACCCTCAACTTGACGGCCCAGAAATATGCCTTTAAGCTTCTCTTAAAGGTGGGTCCTTTAAGAGAAGCTTAAAGGCATTGTAGGAGGAGGGAAACACGTGCGCCGGCAGAGAGTTCCATATTTTTATGGTACGACAAAAGTAGGACCTACGGAATCTTTCCGTTCTAGGCAAGATGGTGTCCACAGTGTAAGGATGACATCTCTGCCCCGCCCGTGTTGTTCGGGAACGGAAGGGGGAGGGTGGGACTAGTTGGAAGAGCTCTTTAGAAAACTCACCGTGGTAGATGCGGTAAAATGCAGCTAAGCTGGCGACCGTTCTGCGCATCTCCAACGGCTCAAGATTGCCAGTACCTCTGGACAATCTATGATGCGGATGGCACGTCGCTGCAATGCGTCGAGAGCTTCAAGCAGGTATTTGGCGGAGCCATCCCAGAGACGTGAGCAGTATTCCACGCACGGACGGATCTGACACTTATATAATAAGCATCTCTGTTCCGTCGTGAAAAACCGCCTCATCCTGTTCAGGATTCCGAGCTTGCGAGAGGCCAAGCTGATGCACCCCTCGATATAATTTTTATTGTTGAGCTCTCGACGAACGTCTAACCCCAGAATGCTGAGGTAGTTTTGCAGCGGTAGGGTTGTGCTCTGAAGAGTTGGAAGGGGAAGGAAAGGGGATAATTTAGCAGTAAATGCACACGCCTGCGTTTTCCTGGCATTGAACTCGACCAGATTATCGAGACCCCACCGAGAGATGCGGTCCAGACTTCGATCGAGTTCCGCCACAACTTGTCCCCTCATAGCCTCAACATCCGCCCGCTTTACCGCCGTCTGACTAATATATCCCCCATGTAGTGTACTATCGTCTGCATAGCAACATTGCTATGTCAATATACATATATTGTATGGCAATATATATATATTGCCCAGGGACAACATATCATTGATATGCAGAAGAAAGAGAGTGGGCGACAAAACGGACCCCTGCGGCACGCCAGCATTTATCTGCATGTAGTCGGAAGCCTGACCGTCGCATTGGACCCGAATACGGCGCTCATGCAGAAAGCTGGCGAGCCACGTGCATAGTTGAGGTGGCAGGCCATATGCCGGAAGCTTGGAAAGAAGTGATGCGTGCCAGACTTTATTGAAAGCCTTGGCGATGTCCAGGCTGATAGCCAAGGATTCGCCATGCTTATCCATAGCCTCACCCCAAAGGTGTGTAACGCATGCTAAAAGATCACCCGTTGACCGTTTCGGCCTAAATCCGTATTGCCGGTCGTTTATTAAGGAGTGATCTTCCAAATAACACATGAGCTGCGTGTTTATGATGAGCTCAAAAACCTTACAGATGACTGAGGTGACGGCTATGGGGCGATAGTTGCCTGGGTCTGACCTATCCCCTTTCTTGGGGATCGGTTGCACGTTAGCCTCCCTCCACACATCCGGCACACTACCCGTAGAGTAGGATAGGCGAAACAGGCGTGTTAGCACTGGAGTCAACTCCGCTGCACACCTCTTAAGAACCACCGCAGGAATACCATCGGGGCCACTAGACTTACGGACGTCGAGCGACCGCAGTACCTTCCGGACGTCGCACTGCTTGATAATTAGATCTATCTTTTTGATTTTGCCGTTACTTTACTCTCAACAGATTTTATCATTTTAAAGTATAACTAGTATCTAAGTAGAGAAATACAAATAATTACCCTATTAAAAGTAAAATATAAAACAAAACAGAATAAAAATATAATAAATTTATAACTAAAAACTTTGACCAAAAAAAAAGTTAATGCAACTCTTTACTGTGTTCACAATGACAATACGAAATGCTAATTAAAAAAAATAAAAAGAAAGAAAACGTGTTCCATTTTCAAACGCCTATATTCTTTTGTTTTCTATCGAGTTTCAATAATTTGTTCAATTTGGGACTTTTGGCGGGAAGAGTGACAAGTGCAGAAGTTTGCTGTATATTATTTTCTAAAACTAGTGCATTTATCTTGTTTTATGTGCGGGAGTGGTGGTTTCTTGGACATAAAAGTTGTGTTAACGTGCTATAGTGAAAGACAATGATATATTGTAATAAAATGCTATTTTCTCACTTGCCGCGAAAAGTCCACTGAAAACCATAGTATAAGAATCACCGTTATACTGAGGGCAAGGACCAGGACCTAGGACTGAGGACACGACATGGACAAAGACTGGACAGGACTAACTAGAACAGAGGTTCCCAAACTTATTTTGTCTACTGCCCACTTTGAGAATAAATACATTTTTAGCGCCCCCGTTTTTTCACCTACTTAAAAACCACTATAACTTCAAATTAAATTAATGAATTGTTGTGAGCTATATTAGGGGAGATTAAACATTCATTCTAAAATAGACTTTTACTATAATCTGCAAGAGTTAACATGAGACCTGAGCACAGTAGGTAGTACATAACGACGCTCCGGTCTCAAGTTAACTCTTACGGGCAACACCTGCCATTGAGAATGATTATTGAAACGCAACTTTATAGTATTCAGACAGAGTATCTTTTATTCAAAATAAAACAAATATAATCGATTCTTATATAAAAACTAATGTAAAGGATGAATCTGATGCTGTTTAATAAGTTTATTGATATCAGGTTCCAATTTACTCAAGAACAGCCGCAAGTCGTCACGTTCGGTAACATGCAAACGATTTCTCTTTTTAGTAAGCAGCGTTGCCACAGCACTAAATCCACGTTCACACAAATATGACGATGGGAATGCTATCAAGAATCGTTGAACGATTGACCACAATCCAGGGTACAATTGTGGGATCGGTTTTTATATTAGCCATTTTTGAACTTGATTTTTATTTGCTCGTTTGTTGTCAATTCTATAAGTTCTTCTTCCAGCTGACGTGAGATTGCTGTGTTGACATTTGAAAACGGATCTAACACCCAGCCTGGTATTTCCAAGTTCAAAATGTACTGGTATCGTTAGGTGAAGTCAATGTGGAGGTTTTCCAAATGTTGTCCTTACTCGTTACTGCAGGATACTGATAAAATCGGAAAATTGTGAAACTCTCGTCTGCCCATATTCTTTTTGTGTAGAAGCAGTTTGGCTGCGAAAGCAGCAACGACATTTTTTGTTTTAATTAAATTTAGTTCATTGCCTTGCAGTTGGAGATTCATGTCGTTGAACAATTTATACAGGTCTGTCATGTAAGCTTTATCATTTTTTTAATGTAATGAGCTTGTTGCGCAATTCTGTATCTTTAGTTTCCAAGAATTCTATCACAGAGTCAAACAGGTTGTAAAATCGAGTCAGAGAATTGCCTCTTGATAGCCAATGAACCTCAGTATGAAGCAACAAACGGTTGGAATCTTCGCCATTAGTAACACAAAGCTGATGAAATAATCTATCATTTAAAGAGCTGGTACGGATATATTGACTGCTTTGATGACATATTGCAGTGTTTGAAATAGTCGTTCACTTAAGTTTCTAGCAACCAAATGTTGTCTATGAATAACGCAATGTACAGCAAGTACATCTGGAATTTTATTTTTAAAGTACGCTATGAAGCCTTAATGGCACCCTGTCATAGCCGGAGCTCCATCCGTAGCAACTCATATAATATTTTTCAAGGGAATCTCTTTCTCATCACAAAAGTTTTCCAATGTATTGAATATGGTTTCGCCGTATCGGTCTCTAAATTTCTAGCAAACAATATTTTTTAACATATTTTCTCATGTTTAATAAACCTCACGTAAGACAGCAACAATGCTTCATTAGTAGGTAAAGTGGACTCATCGAGCTGAATTGAGAATTGACTAGTGTTCAGATGATTACACAATGATCCTTCAATGTTTTCAGTTATTTCATCAATTCGTCTTTGCACAGAATTATTACTCAAAGGAATTTTGCTGATAATATCTGCGGCCGGTTTATGAAACACAGTAGTTATTACTTACTTTATTGCTGGCAAAATTAACTCTTGTCCGATGTTGTTTGGTTTGCCTTTTTGAGCAATTACATACATACATACATACATATCGTCACGCCTGTCTCCCATCGGGGTAGGCAGAGACTATGGCTTTCCACTTGCTACGATCCTGGCATACAACTTTCGCTTCTTCCACTTTCATAAGTGTTTTCATACACACACGCCGGTTAAGGGTACTCTTGACCTGACCTTTTTCCAAAATGTCTTCTATTTGATTGACATATGTACGTCGAGGTCGCCCCTTACCAGTTTGCCCATTCACTCTCTTCTGATAAATCTGTTTCGTTAGTCTACTTTCATCCATCCTCTCCACGTGTCCGAACCATCTAAGCATACCTTTTTCTATCTTAGTCACTACTTCTTCTACCATACCGCAATGTTCCCTTATCACACTGTTCCTTTCTTTGTCCATTAATTTCACTCCAGCTATACTCTGCAGACTTCTCATTTCCACTGCATTAATTTTACTTCTATGCTTCTTCTGCCACACCCAACTTTCACTACCATACATGAATGTAGGAACAAGTACTCCTCTATGCACAGCCAGTCTTGCCTTCTCAGACACGTTCTGACTGCTCATAAAGGCGTGCATGGCTCCATTCACTTGATTCCCAGGCAAAACTCTTCGTTCAATGTCACAATCACACTTTCCATCTCTCACAAATTTTGAACCTAAATATACAAATTCTTTCACCTGTTCCACTCGTTTTCCTTCAACAAAAATCGAGCAATCTGTCATACTTTCCTCTCTATTAAAAACCATTACTTTGTCTTATTTACATTCACTTTCATTCCTTTGCTTTTTAGCGTATCATGCATAATGTTAACCATCAACTGCAACTCCTCCGCCGATGATGCCAGTATTACCTGGTCATCAGCGTATAGGAGGCATTTGACAGTCAGTTCATAAATTTTTAAACCATACGCACTCTCTTGCAGTTCTTTCAAACAACTGTCCATGTATAGGTTAAACAGTGCCGGTGACGCTACACAACCCTGTCTCACACCTTTTTCAATGTGAAAAAAGTCTGTGCAAGCTCCGTTGATCCTGACACAAGCACTAGAGCCCTCATAGAGAGATTTTAGTGCTCGTGTCAAGTGACTGCTTACTCCATACTTGGCCAGTGTTGTCCATAGTTCATGCCTCACCACTTGGTCATAGGCCTTTTCCAAGTCTACAAATATGCCATAGACCTTTTGACATTTTGCCAAAAATTTTTCGGCTATGCATCGTAATCGAAAAGACCTGATCCGTGCATCCTCTTCCTTTCATAAATCCTGCTTGTACATCCCACATTTTTCCTTCAGTTTCATTCATCACTCTTTTTATCAAAACTTTTGCATACAATTTGCCGACGATGCTGAGCAAGCTTATGCCGCGGTAGTTTTTGCACTCTTGCTGTGACCCTTTTCCTTTAGTAAAGCGGCACGATGACAGCCTTGCACCAATCTCCTGGCACGCTGCCATTCCTCCAGCAAAGATTAAAAAGGCGGTACAGCTGGCAAGCTACCACGCCATGTCCCGCTTTCAGCATCTGGACAGAAATCCTATCAAATCCAGCAGCCTTACCCAATTTCATACTACTCAATGCTTCCACAATTTCTTCCATACTTATGATGCTTTCATTGCTTAGTTCATTCCTTTCCCAAGAACTCGTTTGTGCTGCCATATCCTCTTTTTCATATAAGCTTTCAAAATAATCTTTCCATCCATCTTTTTAGCACACATTCTTCTCCTTTTAGAAAACTGCCATTTGAGCAATTAACAAAGAGATATTGTACGAAGTTCGAAGTCCGTCGTCATCTTGCTTAGCAGCTGCCGAAAATAGTTTTGCTACACTTGGCTGAGTATTATGCTTCATCTCTAGGTCTTGAAAATATGCTACATTCTTATTAGATTATAGACGCTCAATTGTACTCAACAAGTAAGAACAAGTATTCTATGAATCAGCCGATTGATACAGGAATGCACAAATCGGGTTATTTAACAAAAACTTGTTAATACATGATTGCCCGCGGTCATCGACGCTCATTCGACGCTCAATTGTACTCAACAAGTATTCTATGAATCAGCCGATTGATACAGGAATGCACAAATCGTGTTATTTAACAAAAACTTGTTAAAACATGATTGCCCGCGGTCTATTATCTACGAAAATTACCTATCTAAGAATAGTAATAACTATTAAAATGTGAAAGTGTTTCTATTGCATTTTTATTTGTTTGTTTGTGTCTACTTTCATTTCGAAACGGAGCGACCGATTGACATGATTTTTTATCTATTAATGAATAAAACAGGTTAGATACAGAACTACGCGGAGAGAAATATCGAACCGAGTTTGAGCAATCTCTTAATTAATATTAGTTCACAAGTTGAAGCCGAGAGTCGAGAGCTCTGTCGGTGTCTAAGAGCCCTCCTAGCTAGATGAAATTACAAATCGCCCCCCGAAGCCTACACAACGCCCCCATTTTTTTTCTGGGTCTCTTACCGCCCCTTTTAGGCCTGCAGCGCCCACAAAGGAGCGTTATCGCCCACTTTGGGAAACGTTGAACTAGTAGTTAAGATTGAAGAAATATGATATAAAAATAAGATTTGGCTTAAAGGTCTTTGTAATCAGGCCATAAAATAATTATAAAAAAAAAGTTCAATTTGTTAACAGTTTTTCACTAAATGCATAAGAAACTATAGACGGTATTTAGGTAAATTAAAATAAAGCTTTGTCTGTTCGCCGGTGCTTCTGTCTGTCCCAGCTAATACGACTGAACCGATTTTAACAGGACTTTAACTGGCAGATAGCTGATGTTATAACTTATGCATAAATTTACCATGGAAAGGGCCACTACGCAGCTGGGTCCGTATTGGGTTGCATAAATTTTCGAGGTATAACTTAAAACTGCATAACGTTTTTTGGCATTCTCTTCGTTTCACATAACGTTCAAACAGAATAAATCATTAGGCATACTTTATTTTCCCATAACTTTTTTATAATAATGATATACCCGCATAAAATGTTTACGCATAATTTTTTTTACAATAATGATTACTAATCATAACATTTATTGGCATATCACTCACTCTCGCATAAAGATTACAACCCATACATATAGAATACCATAATGTTAACGAGTAAATATTTTTATTAAGCTATTGCATAGTTTCTATCGCGGGCTTTGAGTGGGCTTTAATCAAGAAATTACGTAAGGAAAAAAACCTAAGACGAAGGTCGAGACGAGGTCACACGAAGTTCACCGAGCACGGCCGAGCGTTGGCTTAACGTATATGTACATATATTATATGGTACGATTGTACGAAGCTCGCACGGATCGAGACGTGATGATAGTAAGTGTGAGTGTGAGGCTGTGGATGAGGGCGACTGTGAGAGTGAGGGTGGAGTGAGGGTGAGGGTATTTTTTTTTGGTTTTTTTAGTGTAACTTGAATTAATATCAAAGAAAAACAAAGGTATGCTATGCAATAGCTTTACCGCGGCAGTCTCCGAGTGCTACACGTCTTTTTTTATATCTAAGCTTGAACTGTCTAAGATTGAAATGCCCACTGATTAAAAATGTCGATAGTCATTTTACTGAAGTTCAAAATTTAAACACATAAATAGAATATATAAATAAAATACAAAAAGAAAGTAGGTAGATTAAAAGGAGCGATTCTATTCTGGCGCACCGCCGGCCGCTGCCGCGGCCCGCTAGCTTCGCTCGCTCGGCTCGCGCGTTGTGGTCGCAAGTAACCTAACACTCCTCCTCGCTTCGCTCGTCGTCGTACCTATTTACGACTTTGCTCAAGACTAGTCTAAAAAAATAACACTTAAAATATCGTTTTATAAGTTACAGCTTAAAAACTTGGCTATGAGTGAGATGAATATTTACAATGGTGTCTAATCATTTCTTAAATATTCTTAGTCAAATTATTATTTAATTATGACGGTTATCCATACCTCCATTATGAGTTTTGTATTTTATGATAAATTATCTTTAGGCGTATAACATTTATACCCTTTACATTTATGCTAATTAAAATTACGATAAAAAAATTAGAGTAAGTTAATGTTATGCCAATAAAACCATTATGCGTTTATAACACTCTGCTTATCATAATTTAGGCGAGAAAACTTTATGCTGAAACTGTTATGCCAAACTACATTATGCTGAAAAAAAATATGCGATCGAAAGGGCACCCTACGCAGCTCAGGTGAAACCGCGGGGTGATCGATAGTAACATACATATAATTCTTTTTTTTTTGAATTATTTTTTGTAAGCATTTATTGTCTAGCTATAAGTTGTGTAGTCTTGTTATGGAAAAATAAAACATTATTATTATTATAAAGGTTCAAGACAGTTATTCACAAGATGCAATCAAGCCGTAGATTAGAAACAGAATCGCTGTTTTTAGCTGTCAAAATGTTAGTAGACTATCAAAAATGCAACTGTCTGGCGGCTACTGGCGCGGTACGTGTTAGTAGAATTCTATCGGCCGACAGATGGAAGTCTATTGGAGTACGATTGTAATAGTAGACTACTAAAAACTTTCATAATTGTACCGGTAGCTTTCTATTGAGCGACGATTTCGATTCTATTTCGACACGATTGAATCAGTAGACTCGGCCCCCTGTTGCCGCTTCAAGTAAGTAACTTGTTTTCATAGCAGACTAAAAAGGTTTTTATACATTTCCATGCATCGTTCATTTTTGAGCTCTGGTACAAATTTCAAGGATCTAGCTCACCGGGAAGTTTACAAAATTAAGACGAAGGAAGGAAGAGAAGAAATTACAAAATTCATACAGATATACAAAAAAGTAATTTGCAAAAAATAAAAAAAACATAATAAAATAATATAAACAGTCTTTGTTACTTCTGAATAACCTGTTGCCTTTATCAATATCGAGCACAAAGGGCCAAAAAATGTACGTTTTTTGAATGGAAACCACATTTAAATATATATTTTATTCTGTTTTGAGTATTAAACGACAATTATGTGTACATGAAGTCTTCTGGGAATTTGTATAGAATTTGCAAATAGGAAAGTAATAATAATCTTAATTTAACGTCTCATTGTAGGCAAAATTGGCATACGCCTTTGAGAATGAAAATATCTTTATTCATGTAGGTCACAAAGCATCACTTATCAACGTCAAGATTATTGCATCTACATTTACATTTATTGCCCGATTCGCAAAGCAATAGGTATAGTCCGAGGAGGAACCTGGCAATAACACTCATAATTCAATCATTCATCTATCGTGATGAGAACCGTACGCGTAAACGCTGATACCCCTGACACTCTTGGTTTGTATGAAAGTCTCTAGTAGGGTCGTAAGATTGATAATGTTTCTTGTTCTGTGGTTCTGCTATCCTAAGTAAGCTGTAAAGATAGTACCTATTAGCTTGTCAAGTACCTATAGCAATTTATGAAAATTGGTGTGAAACTTTAACTTCATGAGTTGATGCCATTATTATATATCTCTATATGCTTAGTACCTTCGATCTTTTTTAAAGATATCTGATCTAAATATCAAAAGATCAGATATCTGAAAAATATGAAATAAAAAAATAGCTTAAAGCTAAAATAGCTGTCTGGGTTTTCCCGAAGGTCTACAGTATGGTCGGCAGTGCGAGTGCTGCATCTCTGGTGTGGCAAACGTCCATAGGCTACGGTGACCACTTTCCATCAGGTTTCCACCAGGCTTGTTTGCCACCTCAGTGGTATAAAAAAATATACTGGCCCGACAAGTAGCTAAGCCTTTTCAGAATTTTAATCTAAGTATAGGAAATGGGACCCTACTTGATAAAATCAGCTTTATATAGAAGAACGGTACTGGATCGCCTGCAATGGGAGACTGTTGTGAAAACGAAGAAATTAAATTGGTAGTTAAATGTGTAGTGGGTGACTTGAGCTAATATCGTACATATTATCAAAAAGAAAAATATTGGCAGACAGTGACTAGATGGGCCCTCTATAGTAAAGAGGGCTCAAACCGTTCAAATAGGTTCAAATGGCTGAGTCTATTAGGCAATACTGTTTACACTGGTTGATGGCACTTAGTGGAAATTATGTTACTGACTTATATTACTTACTTGGATGTTAGCATATATTGTACTATATGACATCCGAAATATAAAAAATATGTGCTAACCTTTGAAAATGCCTTAAGGCGAAACCAGTCAGGTTTAAATATTAAATAAGTGGAACAGTACAAGTGTTTTAGTTCAAGATATATGCAATACCCATTAGGCGACACAGGACAATACCACAGAGTCATTACTTTGTGGCAAGGCTGGTAAGAGCTACATCACCAGTGTGAGCGTCTTGGGGTGTCGAGCGGTGTGCGCGGCCAGTTTCGTATCTAGCTCAACGGGAAAATAGTTAAACATAAATAAAAAAATGCGTCTGATTTTAAACATTTGTACTATTATTGCAGCTCCCGTGGTCGCGGTTGTACTGGTGAAAATAATATGGTAAGTATAATTGCTAAAAATACTGCATATATAGTTAGATTAATATTTTAAATGTTTAACAGTTTTAATTAATTATATTCAATTCCTTTTGGTCTTCTGAACAATCAATTTGAAATGAACATTATGCGTAAAAATGGGCGGCAATGGGCCTGTTACGTGTGACAAAAATGCATACGGTGAAATGTAGGCGTAAGTATGCCTCTGCCTATCCTTTCGGGGATAAAACGTGACAATATGGATGTATATAAGTACGCGTAAAAAAAAGATTAAGTAAAAATTTAAAGAACCCTCAACTCAAAAACCTAAGTTCTCTTTAAAAAGTAAAAAATAATAAAAGAAACTCAATCTTAAAGTACCTAAGTATGTATTAATAATTCTAAAAAATACGACGCTTTAGGGGACCGCTCCAAACCATATATTTTTGCATAAATTTTTTCATCAAACATGTCTAACAACACTCGCAAATAAAATAACAAATTACAAACACGCTTATAACATCCCTCTTTTTGCGGCGGGGCTTAAAAATAAAATAAAAGTAGCAACATGACAATTATGTCATTGTCAAACTAGTCCGTCCCGCATAGCTTGCAGTAAAAATATATTTCGAGTTTTTAAATTTTATTTCGTTAGTAAAAACACCTCATTCCCCTTCAGTATAGTATTATCTATTGTACATTATTTGACTATTATATATAAGACCTTTCATTTGATATCCATATTGAGGGAGTTGTTAAAAATATAGGTTCCGCCATTTTGTGGCGGTGGTCATCTTGGACCGATTTTCATCAAACATAGCTAAGAACACCCCCGACTAATTCACAGTTCAAAAACAATATCTAAATCGGTTCACCCGTTTGGTAGCTATGATGCCACAGACAGGTACACACACAGACACGTCAAATTTATAACACCCCGTCGTTGTTGCGTCGGAGGTTAAAAAGAGGAAAAGAAAAAGCTGTCACGGGATTTCTAGAGATAGAGAATTATAGATTACAGATGCATTATTTTTTTAAAACTAGTAAATTAATATTGATTAGAATGAACGCACATTGGAACCGTAGTACATTGTTTACGTTCGAGACAATTACGCAACTTTAGTGAAAGATTTATATAGTTTGAACTATTAATATATATTTATGATACAATTGATTTAAAAATGGGTCACGATGAAACAATTAAGAATATTGTTCTTTCAGAACTATCATAACCAGCCGTCCGTATCTGTCTGTCAGATGTCTAATTCAGTCAGCAGACAGGACAGTATTTACTACTAGAAAGCTGTAATTTGGCAGGGATATACATATTAGTCATAACGTCATCCGTTATGACTAATTTGTATATCCCTAAATATAAAACATACCTAACTTGTGAAAACTTCTTATAGCCGGTACGCATATTTTTAGATAAGTTAAAATATCTGGACTCGCGACACCGCTACGAGACGCAGCTATAGTGTGTGTTTATATGTGAGTGTATAAATATTAATATTTTTTTATCTATTATTTTTTTTTCACATATGTCGACACTCTCGGAGTGCAACCCGTAATTTTTTTTCGTCAACTCCTTAATGTAATGAAACAGATTTGAAAAATATGATAAAACCAATAATTTTTGGTCAATGTCAATTATCGCCATGGCATCTCGTTCGGTTATATTATAGATTAGCGGAGTCCCGCAGCTTCACCCGTCACATACTTCAAACTCCCGTGAAACGTATTTAAAATAAATAAATAATAAATATCCATCACGCCTTATCCCCGAAGGGGTGGCAGAGGCATATTATATGCCCACTTTTCACCGTGTGGATTCCTGTCCCACGTAATAGGTGGTGAGCCCATTGCCGTGTTGAAATAGACAGACGCAGGTTGTGGCTACCTGCTGTTGAAATTTTTAAGCCGCCTATAAGGCCTTCAACCAGGCTTAACGACCGCCATTTTACTGGCAACCGGGACCAACGGCTTAACGTGCCTTCCGAAGCACGGAAGGCTACGCTCACCCAGGAGGGCAGTAATCAGAAATGTCAACAATTTCCAAATTATTGTAAAATGTAATTCAGTCCGAGACTACCAGGACTTAATTGGTCGTGCTAATTAATGTCTAACACATAAGACTCTTTTAGCCTTTTTGCTACCATCTCACTAAAAAGGCAACGGGTTCAAAATTTCTACCAAATTTAAAGTCATTTAAAAACAAACGTATTTAATCTTCGTTTATTAATTTTACAATACATACTTACATCTATATATATTGTCACGCCTTTATCCCTGAAGGGGTAGCCAGAGGCATACTATACGCCCACATTTTACCGAATGCATTTTTGTCCCACGTAACAGGTGGTGAGCCCATTGCCGTGTTAAAATGGACAGGTGCAGGCTGAGGCGACCTGCTCTTGAAATTTTTCGAGCCACCCATAAGTCTTCAACCAGGCTTAACGACTGCCATTTTACTGCCTTCGGAAATTTAGATTTAATAAAATGTGTCAATTTTTAGACTTTAAATTTGGTAGAAATTTTGAACCCGTTGCCTTTTTAGTGAGATGGTAGCAAAAAGGCTAAAAGAGTCTTATGTGTTAGACATTAATTAGCACGACCAATTAAGTCCTGGTAGTCTCGGACTGAATTAAATTTTACAATAATTTGGAAATTGTTGACATTTCTGATTACTGCCCTCCTGGGTGAGCGTAGCCTTCCTAGATATCAAAACAAAAAAAAAACAGAAGTTTCCGAGATTATCGGGTTAAACCAAACAAATAAACAAACATACTGTTCAATTTTATAATATAAATATAGATACAAAAATTTCAATGTAATTCACATTACATAAAAGCAAATTAAAACTTACGTCGAGCTGTACTCCTTCATGGTATAATTATTCGACATTATCACTGATATGAATCCAATATTATTAAAAATAGTACACAATCCAAATATGGCACTTGATTTATTTTTATTTTTTTATGTCGTAAATTATGTATTTGAGTTTATTGAAGGTATGCACATGCGTGCGTGCGACATGTTGTATGAGCGGAGACACAGTCAGTGATGGTATTTCTAGCGTGCAAATGCTCATCTTATTTTATAAATATAAAATACACGTGAGTGTTTCAGGGACAGACATTGATTGGCATTTAGTTCAAGGGCTAATGGAACATACGTTTTGAACCGCATTGTCCGTATTAACTTTGGCTAGTTTAACTTTACATACAACTGTTTGGGTTATTATGTTGACTATAACAATAGTGGATGTTGTATTAAATATTAGACACACAATATAATGTGTAGTGGATGACACGTTTTGATACTTGGTAGTTTTGGTTTAACATAATATTGGATTATGGAAAACACAGTATGTTTACAATCTTCACCGATTGTGAGTAAAATTCCACTATTTTGTATGATATTTATACATCAAAATTGTTTTCATGCAATTATTTACAGCACAAGTTCCACTCCATAACTTGTTTGAGTCAGGCTACTACGCCAGTATCTGTAACGATCTCGTGTTTCAATGTTATGATTTTGTGCTTTTTTTTAACGTGCGGAAATTCCCTCGTATGTCATGCCGGACTCGAACCAACTAAATCTACACGGTCCCTGCCTATCAGTCTATCGCCGGACGCTCCGGGTGTCACGGAAAGAAGTCCCAGTGCTCCCGGCAGATTATGGCTACAATCGCATACTCACCGAAGCGTTCTAGTGTTATCCCATTTCTATGGTTTTATGCTAAAGTTACCAATTGACGAAATGTTTTTAAAAATATATAAAGAATAAATTTATTGTTTTCGTTTCATGAGTGTCTACTACATGTATTGTGATAATATTTGCAGCAATGTTGCATTTTATTTTGTACCTAAGTAAGTATAGTAGTAGTAAGTAAGTAAGTAAGTAAACTAGGTCTTTTGGACTGATATAATTTTTAGTTGCTTAATAGTTACCGTCACCGCGTCATTAACGATACTTGTAGGAATATTTTTAATTACGTGACGTAAGTTAAAATAATACATACATACATATTGTCACGCCTTTATCCCCGAAGGGGTAGGCAGAGGCATACTATACGCCCACATTTCACCGTATGCATTTTTGTCCCACGTAACAGGTGGTGAGCCCATTGCCGTGTAAGTTAAAATAATAAATGTCCTTTTGTTACAGTATTTAAAAGAATCAAATGTAGTCACATTGTTTCATAAACACTTGGCACATACATTGTTTTGATTTATAAATAGACGTAGAATATCAATGGGTTAACACTGGTAAGCAAATAACTGTACGGGCTTGCTCAACTTAAGACATGGAGTTTTTAACGCACGATGAGGTTCGTAGTAAACAAGAAACATTCATTGTTTCATCATTATTTCTTCTCACATAGACAACTCTGACTCTGTGCGTAGGTCAAAACTGAAAAGCTGTAATAGTATTTCTTACATACTTTTTGATCACAGTTTGACAGCCCGATACTACCAGGACTTTAATTGGTCGTGCTAATTAGTGTCTAGCACATAAGACCTTTTAGCCTTTTTGTTACCACCTCACTAAAAAGGCAACGGGTTCAAAATTTATTCCAAATTTAACATCTAAAATAGACACATTTTATTTTATTAAATTAATTCGGCCCTTGAAACTCACCTCAGTTTTGTGCTTCGGAAGGCACGTTAAGCCGTTGGTCCTGGTTGTCAATAAAATGGCAGTCGTTAAGTTGAAGGCCTATGGGCGTCTTAAAAAATTTCAACAGCAGGTGCCATAGCCTGCGCCTGTCCATTTCACCACGGCAATGGGCTCACCACCTGTTACGTGGGACAAAGATGCATACGGTGAAGTGTGGGCGTTTAATATGCCTCTGCCTACCCCTTCGGGGATAAAGGCGTGACAATATGTATGTATGTATGTATGTTTTTGATCACACAGAAAATATCATGTGTTATAAGAGATATAAAGCAGAAATGAATGTTGCTGATTTATTTTATAGCGTCAGGTTTCGTTGAATGCATACAGTTTACAAATAGTTGTATGGAAACATTTATTTATTACTAGCTCAAGCCAACGGTTCTTCCCACGTGGTGAAGATTAACTTTGTTAAGCTCAAATTCCTGTGGTAACAGGAATTCGAGTTTAACAAATAACTTCAGTCAAACTCGTTCAAGAGTAATAGAGCAATTAGAGGAAGAAAAATCTTTTTTTTTCTACATGTGGAAATCCTCATGGATGCCATGCTGGACTCCTACCGACTAAAACCATACTTTTCTCTTAAATCTGCCTATGGCCGGAAGTTTCAAATAAGCCCTTGGAGAATACCCTCATGGCTCCTAAAAAATATTATTAAAAACTATCACACTTTCAAAAAAAAACGTTGGTTTACTAGGTTCAAGACAAATTTTCAATTTCAACTATTAAATTAACTTATATACGAAGCTACCCGAGATGAACTCGTGTTAATTTCGTTTATTGAAGCACCTTGTGATATACGACATTTTTCGATTTGTTGTCAAGGGCAAGAACAAATAAAACGGATGGTTTGCCTACACTTGAACATGCCACGTACAAATGACCATGAGAAAAACATGCACATTCTAGATTCAGATCACTAATACTCGACTTGCGATTTGTTAATTGTCATACTCGTAGCGAAGGCAAGACTAATCGGAAACTGAATTCGTTTTCTTTTTAAAAGACACAACTGTTGAGAACTTCGGAAACATCTTCGGCATGAGAATTTCTCATCTCAAATTTTACTTTGAGATACGTGAATCACATTGATCACCAGTTTTCTTATCATCAAAGACATCATTGTATGTTTTTGGCTTAGATTTTGAAACACTATGACTACAGCAACACATCCAAAGAGTTTGAAAATGTTGTTAGCTTCAGAATCAAGAATTTGGGCATATATTCGAGGTCTGATCTGATCAATTTCGACTAAACAAAGAACAATGTGTGCATGCAGCTAACTTGTTTTTGTTATTAAATTGTATCAGTATAAAAAGAGGATATTTTATTCGAAAATACTTGTGGTTTTATAATGCCGATCGTCTGAGGAGCAGCACTTTCAAAAATTTTGGATTTCAACAACGTTGTGGAGATTTCAACGTCAATGTAAAAGTACAAAAACACGTCGAAAATGGATCGTTTTGGTTTTGGGGCGCAAATACCACAGTGGACTTACGTTAACTTTTTCAAGTTTTCAGGCCTCTACTTTTTAAAAACTTTTTTGTTTAAAATGAACCCTCACAAAAAGTGAATTAGTTTAAGGTTCGAAAGGTGCAAGGAATGGGTCTCTAGACCCAGACTTCCGTGCTGGGAGTGTCCAGACGGTAGAGTCAACTCTTCAATCTACCAAGCTCCAAGTAGTCTTCGATTCTCGTACAAAATCTACTTTGAAAATTTTAAATTGCAATATCAAAACTGTATTGATTTTCTGAAAACTTAACTGGCAATCTTAACGCTAAAACCAATACAGTTATAAAATCGCTACAACAGGTGTCACAATGATTGTTATCTGAAAAAGGCAGTAGCTTAAAAGATTCAAACTAAAAAATTAGAACACTGATTACATCGTGTAGCCAAATCGGGAAATTCTTAAGGAAAGTGAGGATTTTTATAGATAACTGTAGATATGCATGACAAACAAATAAGCCCACAAGGTCCAACGTCGATGACCACAACACACGGTGCGTATCTTGGATGTCAAATTTTAAGAACAATAAATATCTTGGTTAGAACGAAAATACTATTGAGAATCAGTCAATATTGCTAGTGTGACACTAGTGATATTGAGCGTTCTAATGCTCCATAGTCAATTTTTTTTTAAATTATGAAGTTTTAGCAATTAACACTAAGTTTACTAGGAGAAATTTAATAAGTTTAGGTACGCGACTCCTTTACTTGTTATATTTGTGACAGAGTGGTAAACTTGTGTAAGAATCACGATTTACGTTGTAATTAAACCTCAGAAAATCCAATCACAGAGACGTGGAATGAGCTTGGAGTCTTTACTATCAATCTAGAGCTCTTTCATACACGACTTTTTTTTCAATCTTAAGTTAAAAAGTAATTTTTGTGGAAAAGAACAAGTGTTTTTATATAAAATGTGTAGGAAGTTCCACCAAGTGCGATCAATCAATAGTATAAACAGTTCATAGATGAACTTCTATAAAAGTGCGAATCTCTGTCTTGTACAATTAAAACTACAGCCCCTTTTGAAACGTGAGGAAATCCCCTCAGATGTTATGGCGAACTCGAGCCGCAACCTAAAACCAGACGGTGAAAATTGGTGTACCATGTTCAAAACCCTAAATTTGTTATTTACACTACGAAATTGGCTGCGTTATGGAATATATAGACAGAAAAGTTAGTGAAAGAGGTACATTTGTGCAACGTAAATTTACAAAAACATAATAAATGATGTCATAACGTCTGCGCATTTGGCTCCGTAACACATTGTAGCAAAGTTCATGCAAATTTACAGGAAAATATGTTTACTTTTTTTTTAAATTGTTCTTGTTTTATGTTTCTTTTTCTCTGTGTATTTTTAGCCGTCTAACGAGCCCACGCGGTCCGTCTATTCCGGTCAATGAATGTCATACTCAGTGAAATAATGCATTTTTTTTCTTGAAACTATGAAGCTTATATTTAGTCCCGTTTCAATTTTATTGAAATTTTGTGATCGCATGTCACGTGATCAGGAGATAAAAGCGTTATTGTTGGTTATTATGAATCTAAATTAAGGTTATTCATTCCTAAGCTTAACTTGATGCGATTAGTGACACAACCTAGTTTGCCTTTAGAATGGATCTGCTTTTTGATGATCATATAGCGACCCGCAATGTGACTAAGTGGTTGTAAGTTGTTTTTTGCCTTCTTCAATAGAGACAATTTACGTTACCGTATTTACCGGAAATGTTAAAATTAAGACCAATATGGGCTTAATACCAATATTGACTTCTGGATGTTACATACAGATGCTTCTAAGGAAACTCAACTATTCAAAGAAAAAATCCTATGGATTTTTTTGTAGATTTCGTTTTTATAGACAGCATGCAAAACATGACTTTAAACAAAATAATTTATTTTAGTACGGATAATCAATTACTTAAATTTAAAAAAATGTTACACATTTTGGTCATACAAAACTTATCAAAAGACCCGCCCCGTATCGTTCCCGACGCAACCCCGGATTTAGAACAATATTTTCAATTGAACAAATAAAGTCTGTCATTATAGCGTTACATTTGTTGCGGGTGATATTTTTAACTTATGGAGATAAGAAGTAAATAAGATATGTGAGTACAGTTGTACGATAGTAGGGGGTAGATAGAATGAGTTACGGTAGACCAACGGTTACATGCAAAGACAGTTTGCTCAAAAATAGAAAGGGCAGAAGTACTCGGATACCTAACCTAGACGTGCCTGTATGAAACGGTTAATGAATCAGATTATTTATAGTGTGGATTGATGGAACTTGCTACACATAATAAACAACACCACTTACAACAGTACGTACAAGTGCAAGCTTCGCGAGCTTGGCAATTTGCCCTCTCTGACAGTCGTATAATCAGCAGTGATGAATAACACATACGGAAGTTATTATCATCATGAATGATCCCCGTTCTTTAGTATCTAGAGTTTCATAAAAATAAAAGTAATATCGGAAATCCTCTTTTATCGAATGCTTGCATCACTGCATTGAGACTATTGCGTTAAGTCTACAGAACAAATCAAAATATTTAGTATGTATTACATACATTAAATCATTTTACACTCCTACAATCGTAGTGAATAGTGAAATGTAAAACGATTTAAGCACACATTCCACACAAAGAGGGGCGAAGCCCAAGTCAAACGAGAATAACTTTCTACGTTTTAAAGTTTTAAAGGTTTTTATCTTTTCATAGTCACTAATTTCGTATTTTAATGATTATAATAAATTTCCTCCGTGATCATGGCCTTTGTAGCAGCACCTAAAATATATCGAAAACATAACGAACACATAAAAATTTCCCGTTAACTAAAACCTAAGGCTTTGTAGATAAAATAGAGCATTCATATTTGATCATTCGATTGTAAGACATTTTTTTGTTACCCAGTGCTATCTAGTTCAAATAATCTAATTTAAGCTTGTGTTATGGGATCTATTTACATACCATAGAAATCGTGAATATAAAAGAAGTGCCATATGGGAAATTTCATGTGTCACCGCGACGTTCTCAACGTGCTCAAGATTATTCGCAACCGACGCGTCGGACAAAGAGTGTTCTTTTGATTTCCACCGCGAAGTTTGCTTAAATACAGCGTTTTTATGTAAAAACTGAATTTAAAACCCACTTAAGTCATGGATAATATCTCTAGTACGCGATTCCAGGACCAGTGAAGCTTCGACTCTTCCCAGAGCTAGGGGTCGGCTAGCAAGGACTGGAACTTTGATCTAGGAAAGTGGACCCGTCTTACATTTTAGAGGCAGCCAGAGGTCTACACTAAAATAAGAGAACTTAAACAGATTTATTTCAATGAAATATGATCAATTCACATAGTGTAACAAATGTGCTGAATACCAGGTCAATAAATGACAATCGATGTCAATTTGTCCCAATGCTCGCCAGACGGAATTACATTCGGTTTTATAAAAATGGAGTCGACAATGGCTGTCCGAAGTTTATATAATATTTAAACACCTGCTAATTGCTGCACATGATGTCAGAAATGAAAAAGTTAAATATTTAGTACATAACATGGAGTTGAATTAACGGGTGTGTTTTTTGCTTTTCGCTGTGACTGAGGTTAGGAAGACTTTAGTGCAGGGATTGGCGTGGCGTACCTCTAGGCATTAAAATGCAATTATTTAAAAAAAACATAGACGTGCCGTGCCATAAAATAATTTTTACTTCTTGATTAATGCGACAGTAATCATACGAAATAATGTACTGTCAACTCAAAACTTTTTATTCAGCTCAAAAAATGCGTTCGTTTCGGCTGATTTTCAGCTCCCTTGTACGTTACAAACTATTAAGCCAGGATACGTACTGAAGGTACGATGCTAGCTAAAATTTGTCTATGCACATAAAAGGATCCACCTGCCCCGCCTATTCTACTTTACTATGAACTCCATCTGTCATTCTACACTTCATGATTTGAAAATGTCATTCTAGGCCACATGATTTGAAAATTCATGAATGCTCTAATTTGGTGAGGAATGTGGTGTTAAATGGGGTATCTAAATCCAAACTGTGTTGTCCTCAGAATGAACGGTTTGTAACAAATATCATATATTAATAAGAAAGGGTAAAATCTCAATAAAAAGATTTGACTCAGAAATAACAAATCACATTATTAATTCGAAATAGATTTCAATTAAAGTTATCAGCGTTCAATATATCGTTATGGATTGAAGTCTTGACACAACACTCAAAAACATCTCCTAAAAGTGAAGTTTTGATTTGAATCTGGTTTTACGTCCATTCGTAAGAAATACTTTTGAGGCAGAATAAAATAAAAATCTTGTTTTCGCATCACTTTAAGTCTTACATATTTCAGATTGTAAAGTTATTTAGCAAATTAAGACTAAGCTTCTTTACAATTACATACATAAAATAGCATACTAAATAACTTCACTTATATAAATAGGCATGTTAAATGAGAATTTTTCGGTATGACGCTGGTTGATCATAGTCTGTGGCCCTTGAACTCGGGAGCCCTAGTCTGCGGCACAGCCTAGTACTTTGCTAGTTCCTGGGCCTCAGGTATACATAGTGTTAAGTCAAAAATATACGAAAGTGAATATTCTGCCAAATTATACGAATTGCTGCTAGTTCACCAGACTGGCTCCAACGGTGCATTGTTTAGCACAACTCTGACACACGCGTCGCGCTTAACATGCCTGCAGTGCTTCGGATGTGTAATCTACCGAGCAAAATTCATTTCAGAACTCTTAGACCATTGCACTTCTCTTGACTAGAATATCGAAGAGTATTAATAGTACCAAGACCATTCGTCGGCTGGTACAAATACTAGTAGGTACAAAGATCAGTAGTAGATCCGATGGGTGCTTCCCACAACACCCATCGGATTTAAAATTAATAATTTTTAGCCTGAAAATTATATTCCGCGATCTAAGAAACATATTGGTTTGTGTATTAGTTGTAATATCTATTGAACTTTAAGGTAACTTAAAGTTTACAACGTTTTAAAAAAAACAGACGTCACAGGAACTTGATCCCAGGATAAAAGTACCCTATATGTTATTCTGATGAGCCATATTATTGTAAAGTTTTATCGAAATCCATTTACTAGTTTTTGCGTGAAAGAGTAACAAACCTACATCCATAAATTATTACAAACTTTTACGTTTATAATATTAGTAGGATATGTGTAAATTCAGTGACGATTCAGGTATGAAAAATTAGTATTCTGGTCAGGTTTATATCCATAGGAGGGAAGTTTTTAACGGTTTATGGCATCGGTCGCATAATTTTTAAGGGTCATATTAGACGACGTAATTTAATCATTTGTAATACAATTAAAATTAAATCATTATCAGTGAAAGATTTTAAACGTAAAATATTAAAACACCATCTAGCAAATGTGGTTCGCCGAGTGACAATCACAAGATCAAGAATTGACACGTTCAAGGCATTAAGGCAAGGTTCGCTTGCTAATTCTAGTTTTAACACAGAGGGCGTTGTATGGATATATAAATATAGGTTGGACGAGTGCAAAGCCACTGATCAAGGAATTTGAATGGTTGGCGTCATGTCATCTTAATTAATTTTTTAAAATTATTTCGATTTAAATTACTTGTCTTAAAGTATAAATATATATGTGAACAACGATATCAGTGCAACATACAAATAATTAAAATAGAAACAGGAAACCGACAAGCTGGTGAGTTAATCCTTGTTATATAACAGCTGATCAACTATCTTTTCAAACTGATAAAATAACTGAACTTATTTAATTTTACCTTTTATTTTCAACTGTGTTTGGCCACGCCAATCAGGCTAGCGTGCGTGAGGCGAGTGACCTGTCAGTGCTGATACTAATGTTAGCCTACGAGTTTCCAGGGTCCTACGTTCGTCCTATATTCGTCTTACGTACATCACAGAGATAGCTTTGGCACTACATTCACGAGGGTGAAAGTGCCAACCTCTGGAGCTGAGGTTTGAGCAACAGAGAAACCACACATAGCATTGACCTAAACTGGCATTCTACCCGGCTTCTGAAGACCAACAGTTTGTGAGCGGACAGGAGTGAGAAACGGCGGCCTGCATGGAGATTTCATCATCGCAGAAGCCCTCCAAAAAACGCTAAGTCCATCTCATCTGCGTACGCCGGGAGTTATAAAAGCTGCTGCTCACAGTCGAACCGCGACCCTGATTATCTATCTTGTAACTTTTTTTTATTTGACTTGTGGCCGTGTAAAAATTTAAACTAACATTTGTATTTTATACGTGTAAGTAATATAATTTATATCTCAGGGCCAACTTCCTATCACCTGAAACAGAAGCGTTACAACGACTAGATTTATTTGAATTAGGTAAGCCAGATAAAAAATGTATTTAAGGGCAGGTAGGCCAAGTCGCGTAGGCACCAAAACGCTTCCTCAGCCAAGATAGATCGCCGATGTATTTTCCGCTGGCACGCCACAGTAAAATTGATTGGCATTCGAAATGGAACATCTCTGTTATTGTGTTGGATTTTATTATAAGTTTATGATATACTAGTTGACGCCCGCGTGATGAAGTTTCCTCGTTCCAGTTTTTAAAGGAACTTGTTCCCAGGATAAAAAGTAGCCTATGGGTTATTCTGATAGATAAGCTATATTATTGTAAAGTTTATTTAAATTCCATTCAGTAGTTTTTATATGTAAGTATCATCAAACATTCATACTTACAAACTTTCGCGTTTAAAATATTAGTAGGAGTTAATGATGATATATTTAATAACAAATTTATGCTTTATGTACAAGGACCAATTAAAATGTCCCGTAGGTACTCATTATACTCATCTTCTTTTTTAATAATATTAAAATCAAAAAATCATAATGTTTTGTCCCTGTCTCAGGCAGCTAGTCACCGTTGTACTTTAGAACACATCTTCCGTTCGCGCTAAACATTCTCCCTAAGTATATAACTTTATTTAATTGCTCTTAACGTTTACAGTTTACCCAAATCTTGCTATTAGTTCCTACTTTTTCTCTTTCAAATACCCGATTCTTAGTTTAACATACAGTGAAGACTTCTACTTTCATATTAGTGACTAATGCCCGAAGGTCGGCTTCTGATTAGACCGGTACATTGTCTGTTGTAGGCTGATGATCGCGCAAAGCGCAGAAAACCTTCGGTTTAAAATTTTAGGATTATTAATTATTAGTTACATGAAATGTTATACAATTTTTAAGGCTACTAACAAAGTAAAAATATAAATATAAAAGCGCTGGTATCCCCACTAACTCAGGTCTCTGTAAAAGGTCACTGATTCAAGAAACTCTCTCGGACTTTGGATGGATGACCGCTTTGTAGCATTTTCATTTACCAGCGTTTTCGTCCTTCGAAGGACACGTTAAGCTGTTTGTCCCGGTTGCCAGTAAAATGGCAGTCGTCAAGCCTGGTTGAAGGCCTAATGGGCGGCTTGAGAAATCTGATAAATACACTGTGCCATTGCGAAGAAATAACAAGGGGAGCGCAACAAAAAAACCTGACACAGGTCCTACCTCAGTAAGCGCCAGAGCGCGACTGATCAGGCGTCAGCGGCGCGAATCTGGTATTATTTAAATATTTGTACTATAAAAATCTGTATATAGACAAAGTAAGCCATTATGTCTATAAATATTCAGTAGCTATAGTTGGGTATAAAAATTTCATGAAAATTATCTGTAGTTTAGATTTGGCATTGAAAAAACATTTCGAAAGGCCCCCTTTGGAATGTTTTTCTATCAAGTGAAGTTTCTTAGATTTTGTAACAGAAAGCCATTTTGACTAGATTAAATCCTTAACAATCATATATATTTTTTTCAAAATCAAAACCCCTTTTTTCTACGATTCGCATTGTTTTAAAAAGCTCAAAACTGTGGCCTCGGCAGGAATACCAAGCCTTAAGTATGTATAATAGGTGCAAACTGGGTTTATTTCAATCAGATATCTTACAGAGCGTTCATGTAAATAAAAGTCGTGTAATGGCAGATGTAATATAATCATTTTCTTTTGGGTAAAACCAGTTGTGCACCGGGTCTTCACAATTTACATACTTTGAAGCCTGGTGGCACCCATTTAATCCTGTAAAAATAATGTTGATAATAAAATTGCTTATAGGTGATAAATGGGCAACACAAAAGATTTGTCAGTCATAAGAGATGTCTATCAATTGTCTAGATCTTATAGCACAAGCTTTTGGTATTGTATTGTATGACTGTTTTCGGTCCCCACTTCAAGGCGCTGTTTTTGCGTGAGGTTGGGTATTTTACTTGATCTATTTTAACTTGTTGAAGAACGTCAGCAAGCTATTGACACTGCTAGAGATTTTTCGGAGCGTACCTGGATTCCTGAAGTACTTAGCCCTGTATATGGCTCTTGCAGGACAGTGTAGGAGTATATGTGTCGCTGTTTCTTCCTTTCTTATGCAGGCTCTGCCGAGATCGCTGTTAATTGAAAGAGCCATGACCTTTGGTGGCGGCTGTAGCTGTGCGTAGTTGCCGCTTGGACAGTTGTCGTAGACACCTAGTGAGGCTATTGTCGAGCACAGGTCGTGCTTTCCTGGTTTATCTGCACTCTTCTAGGTTTGTCCAGTATCTGTTGTGTTGGTCCCTCTCGTTCGTTTGTTTACTACAGTGCGTATGTATGCAAAGGGGGTTGGAATTACGGACACTGGTCCCATCAACACCATATCAGATCCCCAGCGGTTTTGAGACGGTAATATGTGGGACATAAATATTTTGGGACATTTTTTTAATGTAATGTTGAGGTCTTCCGAGAAAATGCCGGACCCGGTTCCAGTTTTGGATCAATCTGTGAATATACGTGTACTTCTGCTGGGTTCTATTCTCGCAGCAGTGGTATTCGTGAAGCTGGATTATGTATTTTTGTCCAATATTGTAAAACTTATATAAGCTAAAGATAATTGCTTTCAACCAAACATACTCTTCAGCTTCAACAATAAAATTAGTATAGATTCACAATCAGTCGCAAAACTCTAAACAAATGTTTCATTTGACGTTAAATGATCCAGGGGCAATACGTCATAAATCTTCAGACTTTTTGTTTGGCTAGGTTCCAACAGCAATTCACAATGGGATTAAGATGAGAGACGAGGCGGACTTTACATATTTACGTCTGTCCTCTTGAATTGAAAGAAAATTGGTATTTGTCGGTGCAAGTGTATTTTCGTGTTATGGGTAAAGCAATAACTTGTCTGCAATAAAGCATAGAGCAAGGAATTTATATCACTCATGCCCAAAAACAATTATACGTATAACCTCATGGCCTATTAGAGACGCTTTACTGTTTATGTTTCATACAAACGAAGCATTGCAGGGGGCGTCACTGTTTACTCATACGATTATCATAGAAAGAATATCAAAAATATCTTTTAACAACTAAACAACACACTGTTTTACAATGTAGAATATCTTTGGTTTACATAAACAAGCACAAGAACGTAAACGATTTAACGTTTATGAACATACTGTGCGCAACAATGGGCACATAGATTGAGATAGATATTGAAGATAGTATAGACCTTATACTTATAACTAGACTGTGCACTAATGCGAAATAATCGATCCGCATGAGATGGCTCTCGGCAGTAGTGTTGTTCCTTTCTAAATAAGTGACCATGACCAATTAGAACACAGAACAAATTCCTTGAACGATTGTTCGAACCTACTGAATTTATTGCAAGTAAAAAATATTAAAAAAAAAATATAATATAAAAATATTATGCAGCCGGGGGGACCCCCGTCAGAAATGAGGTATACGTTAAAAAAAGTAATAATAATTGCACAATAAAAAACGTGTATTGAGACCAACAGAGAGAGAGGGAGAGAGAATTGCACACCCGGCTGCGCACTCACTTGCTCGTGTGCTCATTTCTAGGTTCGATACACACACTCGAAGGTACACACATGGCTTATGTCATTTAATTATTACGACGATTGCTACTAAATAGCATCATCCGTAAGCCGCTTGAAACAAGTTCGTTCCAAAAATCAAAATGTTAGATTTTGCCCCTTTTGTACACTCTGAGGGTGACCGGCACATCTCCAATTTAAACAGATGCTTCGTATCTACCTACCTAATACTAAGAGATTAAAAAAATCTTTAATCAACAAAATACTATGTTACTTAAAAACTATGGTTGTTGCTGTTACTTACCCGTAGAAAGAAAAGCTGCTACCGAAATAAGACTCATTTTTGCACCTGTCACACAACATGAATCACCATATTTCATTAAAATCTAACAGGTTTTATATGAAAATTTACACAATCGCAAATCGAAGCACGAGCTTCCAAAGACCCCATTAACATCTCCAATTTAAAAGAATCGATACGTAAGTATCTACCTAACTACCTAATATTATGAGATTGTAAAAATATATGATCAATAAAATTTGTGGTGACCCTACACTTTAAGCAAGATGGCGGGTTCAGGTGGATCTTGCATTTAGTATTTCCAAATCCAAACATTTAAGTACTACTCTTACTAAGTATTAACGAGTATTTTTTAATACTATGAAGTTATTATTAATAATAATAGGAACTGTAGAAATATTTAAATAACTTTCAAAGTTTATGAATAATTAATTTTACTAAATAAAAAAAAACATTTTCTACCATTTCTACCATATCCTCTGGTTATTTGAGCTGGCAGCGCGTTAGACAAGGACACAGCACCTTTCGGAGCTCTCTCGCCAAGACCGTCTTCAGCTAACTACCGCTTATAAGGAAATAGCTACCCTACTGGTAATAAAATAGATGTCATTTTAGCTCAATGAAATATTTTGGTAATCAGTCTAGTTATAAGTGTAAGGTCTTTGAGTATAATATACCTACTAGCGGACCGGCACAACTTCGTTAGTGCCAGTTCCCGTTCCCGTAAGAATGCCAGGAATTTCTTTCTTAGTGCGTTCATCATTTAAGGTACCTATTGAATAGTTTCACCAAACTTCAAGTATCTATGTTTAATGGTTTAGGCTGTATGTGGTTTCACTCGTGTAGTTCTCGTTTCCGTGGGAATACCTAGAATTTCTATCTTACCTCTTTCGTTCCTACCTAAAGAATACATTCACCAAATGTCACGTATCTATGACTATAGTCTTGGCTGTTTGTCGTTTCACTGGCGAAGTTCCCATTCCTGTGGAAATACCGAGAATAGAATACCTTTCATTTCATCCCTACACATCATAACATCCGTGATGTTAACTGGGTCAGAACTGACACCGGTAAGACGCCTGGCGAGGACAATTGATCAGTATCAACCGGGATTGAAAATTATTGCACTATAAATATCGCTTTAAAAAAATAGGGGTTGATGCTAGAAGGGTGAAAATTTATAGTTGCATGGAATTTTAATGCCATATTACGAAATAATAATAAAAAAATGTGCAAAAAATAGTTTTCTTTTTGTGAATCACACAAATTTCATTTTATTTTTGTCTTATTACTTAGGGGTATAGAAAATAAAAAACAAACTATTCTCAGACCGTCCTATATACATAATTAATTTCATCAATCGGCCGAGTCATTTAGGACGAGAATGATAACTAAAACGTCACCGTGAACACAATATTGAAGTTCGTATGCGATACTGGTGGTTGGCAGTTTCTAACATAAAGCTCGTCTTCGGATTTTCTCTGAGAGCCTATAGATACGATACACATGTAATTTGAATAACTATACTTAATAATACGTTATACTTATAATTACTAATATACAGAGTGGCCCATTAAAAACGGTTAGGATTGGGTATTGGCAACTCTGAAACTATAAGACATAGGTAAGAAGAGTTTGTTCTGAGAAACTATTTAACCGATTTTGGTGAAAAGAAAAACTGCATTCATAGATTTAACATTGTACTCACTTCGGGAATCAAACCCGGTATTATCGAGGAATAAAGCTTGCATAATTTTTATTTGAATATCGTTTGTGTAGATCTAAAGCAGTATTTAAAGCTAGCAAGCAACAAATAAAGGGTCTGCTAGTAAAATGTGAAAGTTTTCGTTGTAATCGAAAGAATGAAAACTTTAATTAACCACACTCGTTTTTATTCCTACTCGGTAGTACTATTATCTCGAGCTCTTGAAACGTTTCATATTTCAACGGGTCTAGTCATAGCATACTAAACTAAAGATCCTCACAAATACAAACGATTTCTATGCGTATTTCTCATTTATTTATTTAATTTGAATGGTTTTAAGGTTAAGTAAGTACTTAGTCTAGAAAACTAATAATATGTATTCGCTAGTTTCTACTTACTAAAACCCGTCTGTCACAGTTTGATTATATATAATATAATAATAAAACGGTTGTTGTACATTAGAGCGTTAAGCCCGTCACACACTTAGCTGTAATATATATTAATGTAAATTATAGCAAGACATATTACGATATATTTCCTATGCAAATATTCAAGTGACCGCACACATAGCTATAATATATATGTCTATGAATTCAGTATAAACCATATTTTATACTATCGGATATTAATATATCTACAAACGCTAGGCCGACCATTATGGAATGAAGACAAGATAAATATTATAGCATCGTCTCCGTGTGTGGTAGCTTTCTAAAATATATATTATGGCTACGTGTGTGATGGGCTTTATACATCATCACAGTCATTTATATTACTATATTACGCACCTACTTATGACGAAACTTGTCTTTTAGATAATGGCACACTATCGCTCTTTTCTGTGAAATTAGATTAGTGTGACAAATTAATATTTTCTGTGACCTTGCATAGATACAGATTTTGTAAAATATTCAAATGAATTTCTGCATTTTCTAACTATCTATGCATGCAATACAGAACATCATCATCCTCTTGCCCTTGTCCCAATTTACTTGGGGTCGGCGCAGTATGTCTAAATTCCATACTGCAAAATGTTTTGGCTTGGTTTTTATGGTCGGCCGCCAGCCTGACACCAACCGTCCATGGGATTGCTATCGTTTGGTCGTTTGCCCGCCACTACACGGGTGCCTTTCCAAGCCTTTCAGTACTCCGAACCTTTACAAGAGGCAGGTTGCTTTTTCACAGGGGGAAGTTTTTCTTTTGTATTAGTAGTCCTTGTCTATACAATGCGTTGACGTTAGCCATAGCTAAGCAATACGGCATATCCCTGTCATGTACATACGGGCTACTTGTGCAGCCCGCGCTCCTTATACCATGACGTCCATTGTGCTAGGTTCTTCTTCCATATATATTTACGGCTCCTATAGTATCTAACGCTTTAACAAACTGCCTCTGACCATCTCTAGTAAATCTGATCTCCCAAACTTAGGTGTTTGGAGCAAGGTGACGATCCACTTTGACAAGAGAACAGACTAAATACTACTTACCATCGCAATATTATTTCAATATGACAATGTAAATCGGACATTTTGTATTCAAAATATCCTGCATCTGTGGAAATGAGATGCTGTTGGCCCCTACCTAATTCTATTTTATATCTACAGTATCTTACAACAGTACAAATGTATGTGATACATTTTGATTACTACGCTGGTGTGACATACTGATGATGACTGAACCATCAGTGGTAATAGTGAAGAGGTCATATTTCTTGATTAATAAATGACTTGTATGTACTTGTATGACTTTGTACATTGAGTTCCTATGTACATCTGTACTGAATATGTCATACCAAGACCTTATATGTACAGTCAGCAACAATAATGTACAGGCGATCAGGCAGTTCAAAATAAAATATAAACAAAAATATTAATGCTAACTTAATGGCACAATGAATGTTTTGAAATGAATAAACCATACAATTTAGTACTGATAAGATCTTTATCCAAATGAGACGGTTTAATTTTCATATTTGCTAAGATTATTGAACAAAATGGTGACTGAACCGATGTTCAAATATTAAAATACTTCTATGTTTATACTTTCTAGCGCTAATGGTATCATTGAAAATAATAAGTTATAATAATAAAACCAGTTATCTTCTTTTAAATTCTTTGATATCATATATTACTATCTAATGCCCGCAGCTTCGCCCGCATGGTGATGATTTCCTATTCCAGATTTTGTACCGAACCCTAAACTTTTTGAAAATTCAATATAGCCTATGTTACTCACGAAGAATGTAGCTTTCTAATGGTGATATATCGGCCTATTAATTTCTGAGCATATTCATTTCAAACAAACTTACAAATATTTCCTCTTTATAATATTATTAGTATAGACTACTAATCTAATAAATAAATATTCTAAATATAACTAAGACTACTGATTTTCTTTGTTAGCAAGTTTGATGATATCCATTATGGTGACGGCTGAACCACTGACTAAACTCAGCATGCCGAATATTACAATTAATATGTTTTTGTAGAGAATCCAGTTGAATTTTCCAAGGTCATTCCAACGGAACACGGTTTCAACGATACCAGGGATGATAAGGCCCAGAGTGGAGTAGAAAAGTGCACCCACCAAGTCGATGATTTGTTCCAGGTATGGCAGTGCGACACCTACACCACCTGTAAGTTAAAAGTTTATATTTAGGTATATAGTGACTTATTTATTGTCTATTTTGTACATTTTTACAATAATGGGTATTGCTATTTAACTCGGTAAGGAAGCCAGGTTTATGCGCATACTTTCTGCTAAAGTCGATACTTTGTATTTTGCTACATAAATTATAAATATATAATCAATTCAGCCTATGTCAGTCTTCTGCTGGACGTATACCTCTCCCAGTTTACGCCCTAACACGCAGTTCTACTCGACTTACGGTAGAACACTTCCTCACCAGATGGACCGTCGTCGACCTTGAAAAGGTCTTGGCTTGACTGAATTGTGTTTTACTTTTGGTATTATGGTCCAAATTTACCATATGGTTACGTAAAAAGAAGCTTCTTCCGGCTGCCTTATACTCCGCATGTCGTGAGTTCAATTCCCACAAGACAAATATATTTGATCTGATTGACACTTTGGTTTGTTGTATGTGGTTAGACTGTGATTATGTGTGTTTATCAGTTATCTAGAACCTATAGCACAAGCTGATAATAGCTTAATTTGAGCTAGATGACGCGACGTAAAGATATTATAAAAAAATCTGCCGACTTTAAAGCTAATTCGCTCCGTTTGAGAAAATCAGGTTTTAATAAAATATGGCATGTTAAATTTAAACCAATTAATTAATTTCTGATGAATAATCTTCATTAGAAGAATAACAAGAGCTGAAATTTAAAAAAATGTACGCTCGAGGTTGCAAAAAAATGTTACGCAAAAATAATATAAATAAATAAAGAAATCTTGAGGTAATACGATAAAAAGAGACAGGGGCAGAGAGAGAGACAGAGAGAGAGTCGGGCACACGACTGCGCATCCCTTGCTCGTGTATTTATTTTCTTGTTGGCTTGCTACAAACAAGCATACACACACAGCATACAACATTACGTTACCTACGTGACGATTTCTGCTAAATCGCACTACCTGTAAGCCGCGTTAAGGAACTTTGTTCCATAAATAATAAAAAAGCCTTATTAATTACATACGACTACTTACCACAAAAGCAAACAACGAATGTTCTGGCACCAATTTGCGAAATATTTCGGTACCTTTCTTGGATATGAGGTTCACAGTATCTTGTGAATATATCGATGACTACAAAGAAATGTAGAGGGTAGGTGAATATAATAGACACGGAAATGAAAATTTTTGCACAAATTGCTGGCCTGTAAAAGAAAAATATCGTAAAAACAAAACTATTACTATTGTAATAGTGAAAAATATCACAAACATAAAATAGGCAAGTGCGAGTCGGAACTACTCATCGATGGCTTGGTAGAAATTTGTAGGTACATTATAAATGTACCGAGTATATGGGTCTTGACAGACATACAGATGAACGGATGGACTGACAACGAAATGATGACAAGGGTTCCGTTTTTACTCTTTAGAGGTACGGAACCCTAAAATGATTTCATATAAAAAAGGGCAATTTCCTTGCACTCTTAGTTACGATTTGTTTCCTAAGTAATTAAAGAGGGAGTCAATACCCGAGATTAAAAGAAATACTTAGGTTTAATGATTGATATAAGTACGAGTATACGAGTACGCTTAATAAGTGTATAATTGATAATATAATCTATAGTATAACTGATAAGTTAAGCAACCAATGAAAATGGACATCGGACTTTAATGGAGATTTTAAATGCAACCTGGCCTTTGTCAAGATATTACGTAAGATGCGAAGGAGTCTACCGCCTCCGGGCGTAATAACTTTTAGGCAACAAAGTGCAATTTACTAAAAAAAGTTAGTGTACTCATAAACGTGCCGTACCAACAAATAGTTTTATCTTCGTGATTATTGGGACGATATAAATACTAAATATTATGTACGTAGCTTACAACTCTTTAATCACCGAAAAAAAAATCTATGTCTGTTCGTTCATTTTCTAGTGCACAAAGTATGGCCAGGTATCTAACAATGTAAGTCTAATACTTCAAAGTGACGTGCCCAAAATATTGTGTAGCGTGCCATCAGTAGCATTTGTTCGCCATCCCTGCAGTCAAATATCTTTAAAATATTTTTAATTTTGGAATAATGTTATTCCGTACCAGTCATCCATTGGTAGATTAAGGGTTATAGTTCCTCTTAGTGCATCACCATATCTGAAGTAACCGAACAAGCCGAGGATACTGTACAGCATCATTACGGTGGTCATGGCTATAACTAACACGCTTGGACAGCCAAGAAAATGCTCCGGTTTTTTCATTGTGTTTTCCACCGGCATCACAACTCCTATACCTTCCATTGCGAAGATCACGGTTCTAAAATGTTTAAAAAATGTTTATAATAAGATAAATAAATATCCATCACGCCTTATCCCCGAAGGGGTGGCAGAGGCATATTATATGCCCACTTTTCACCGTGTGGATTCCTGTCCCACGTAATAGGCGGTGAGCCCATTGCCGTGTTGAAATAGACAGACGCAGGTTGTGGCTACCTGCTGTTGAAAATTTTCAAGCCGCCATTATATATATATTTATATATATAATATAAGGCATTCAATCAGGATTAACGACTGCCATTTTACTGGCAACCGGGACCAACGGCTTAACGTGCCTTCCGAAGCACGGAAACGCTCGCAAATGTAAATGCCACAAAGTGGTAACCCATCCGAGGACCAGCCATAGTGAAATTTGCGTAACTCAGTGATCGTTTACAGAACACTGAGATCGCGGGGCCACGAGCGCTTCGAGCTCTTCGCTTCTTCTTCTTTATAATAAGATACTGCAAATATTTTGCTGGTTTGAAGTACCGACCTATGTTAACAGAATTCTCAAGTTTCATTCTCTGTATACTAACGAGACAGGCTTCTTCTTCTATTTCTAAACGAGGTAAAAGAATAGGCTTCATAGACTTAACTCACCGGGGTCTCCCTTGTTGGAAACAGAATGAATTTGCTTGTGGCCTTGACTCCCTAAGATGGGGGTGACAAAGCACGATTGATTTTTATTGCCCACTATTGCCACTCTATGCTCGTGTCACTCGCTTATGCTTAGTGTGATGAGCATATATGTTATAATATCCCTAACCTAACTAATATACAAGGTCGCATAGCCTGACAATCAGTCCTGTCTGACGATAGTTAGTTACATACATTTGATATTTTATTCGTAAAATATAGAAAACACCGAAACTCCGAATGAAATAAACATTTATGTTACGGATTTATTCCGGCATTTATGTTATTACGGTTACACAAATCTTAATACCAACATGGGATACTACGCTACTGTAAAGTTTTAACTAGGCTAGTTTTTAGCCCAGAATTCAAATCATCTTATAACCACATGTCACAGAGCCGCGTGTTAGTCTAACATATTTTACGATTTGCTGACAACAAAAAAAAGTCAACACATGATTTTGAAAAAACATATGGCGTACAATTTTTCAGGAACTCGACTACCTGTGATATGCAAAATGTTAGAAACTTTGTTTCTTATAATAGCCATTTAAGATATTCATCCTGAAAAGGCTTGATCGGAATGCTATCGGAGCTGATGGAGTCCCCACCGAAGCCTGGAAGACGATGGGTCCTTGCGGTGTGACAGGTCCCAAACCAATGGAAGTTGAGTATTATTACTCCAGTCTTCCAAGGTAAGGGGTCAATGCAGGAGTGCGGAAGCTACCACGGTATGAAGGTAATGCCTCACACCATGAAGATCTTCGAGAGGATTATTGACTTCCGGATCCGGCAGGAGTGTGCTCTTTCGGAGTGTCAATATGGGTTTAGTGGATAGGCTAAGTGCGTCATAGAAGAAATCGGCCGCCGGATAAAAGATAAGAATGATGAGTTTTACTCCGAATCGTTCCTAATGCAGAGGGTGCTATTGCTATTCAGACCTTTGTCTGCTTGTGTCATGTCATGGGCACCTTTTTGCTGAAAGCTATGTGGGACAGAAGGATGGATTTGTTATAAGGACAATGATATTGACATGTTGATACTTTCATTGATTTTATTTAAAATTTAACTAACTAACTAACTAACTATCTTCACGCTGTATCCCTGACGGGGTAGTCAGAGAGGACAGATCGCCAGGCTTCGCGATCCATGCATACTTCTTTCGCTTCGTCGAGATTCATCAATCGCTTCATACACGCACGTCTGGGTATCCGAGTACTTTTGACCTTTCCGTTTTTGAGCAATCTGCTCAAGTGGTCTTCATATGTAAGTCTCGGCCTTCCCTGACTCCTTCTACCCTCTACTTTTGAACAATATATATTCTTCGTCAATCGTTCCTCACTCATTCGTTGGACGTGTCCAAACCAACGGAGCACGCCCTTTTCCAGCTTAACGCTGACACTTTCATTCAAACCTGCCATATTGCGTATCACTTCGTTACGTATTCGGTCGGCCAAGGTAACGCCGCACAATTTTCGAAGTGATCGCATCTCCACAGCATTCAATTTACTTTCATGTATCTGCTGACATACCCAGGTTTCACTACCGTAAAGCAAAGTTGGCACTAGCACTGCGTTATGAATCGCCATTCGTGCTTCTTTTACAAATCTGTGTAACTTAATTTAATAAATAGTCATTAATACCGCTTGGATTTTTCAGTTGTATCTCACTCAATATGAAATACGTCTCCCAGCTTATCCAGGCTTAGGCAAGTGGCTTTTACGTTAGTAGAATAGAATGTATGAGATTGACACTCGTTTTCGGCATGCAATTTGATTCATACATACATATCATCACGCCTGTCTCCTTCGGGGTAGGCAGAGACTATGGCTTTCCACTTGCTACACTCCTGGCATACAACTTTCGCTTCTTCAACTTTCATAATTGTTTTCATACACGCTCGCCGATTAAGGGTACTCTTGACCTGGCCTTTTGTCAAAAGATCTTGAATTTCGAGGTCGAGGTCGACCCTTACTAGTTTGCCCATTTACTCTAGCCGCATAAATTTTCTTCGTCAGTCTATTTTCATCCATCCTCTCCACGTGTTCGAACCGTCTAAACATCCCTTTTTCTATCTTAGTCACTACATCTTCTGTCATACCGCAATGTTCCCTTATCACGCTGATCGTTTCTTTTACTATCAATTACGCTCCAGCTATACTTCGCAGACTTCTCATTTCTACTGCATTAATTTTACTTCTATGCTTCTTCTGCCCTACCCAACTTTCACTGCCATATGTTAGCGTAGGGACAAGCACTCCTCTATGTATAGCACTCCTCTATGTATAGCACTCCTCTATGTATAATTTGATTCAACGTATAGAATTTGAAATTGGTAGCCAAACGTTCAATCAAGCTATTCATTGAAAGGAAACGCCACAGTTCTACGCTAGTGGACAGTATTATCGTTTTCGCATGGGCATTTTCGTTTATAGAATTAGAATCGACATGAAGCGTCTGCCACTTGTCTAGGCCTGGATCGGTCTTTAGAAACGTGTAGTCAGTGTGTAGTGAAATCCCGTTAGTTGCTGATCTAAAGCGTACTCCAACGTTTTACCTCTTGCGTCACATTTACACAACGTGACATTCGCGCGCCCCATGCTCAAGTTTGAAGGTTAGTTCACAAACTTATAAAATTAAAAGCAAAAATTATTAAAGGTGTAAATTACTTACGACATAAACGCAGGAAATCTCGCTAATTGTCCCACAGCAGCTTTGTCAGTGAAGTTCATTTTTCCTCCAAATATGTAATAGAGACAAATAGCAAATGTTGCAAACAGCATAATATTTGCCAACAACGAAAATGGTGCCAACCATTTCAGGTGTCTAATCTGAACCATGAGGCATAGTGGCACTAGAAGCATTAAACAATATAATTCCACAGACAAAATTACAGTTGAAACATATGTGTCCAAGAGCTGCAACAAAAGATTTGAACTTCTTTTTGTACCTGAATTATTACGTGTATAAATTATAAACGTTTTTTATCATAAGTCTCTTCTACGGCTTTCGTTAAGTTTGAAATTACAATCACCCTAGAGTTATCATCATCTTAGCCGATATGACGTCCACTACTGGACATAGGCGTTCTCAAAGATCGCCACAACGTTCAGTCTAGCCTACGTCCTGCAGGCTCCTGCGATCTTTAAACGTTACTTTTCGATATTAAAAAAAAATAAAATTCGTAAAACCTTTTTAGAGGTATAAAATAAATGTGACTAATATTGTTAGCTATGTTTGATTTCAGTAATGTGAATGGCAGAAAAAGAACGAAAATTCACTGCATCCAAAATATGCGAAGTACCTATAACGTCGTCGCTTTAAGACGTAAAGAGGTGCATTAATTTGTCAGTTTTAAGTAGGTCTCGATGGTGTAATTGGTAACACGTCTGGTGCGTTAACCCAGAAAATGCTGGTAAGAGTCCAGCTCGAGACTGAAAAAAATCCATTATAAATTTAAATGCATAGTATACTTATATTTATTTAATTTTTTTAGTATACTAATCTGATTGCTATTTGTAAACTTCTTAGCATATTATATCGTTCGTATTACCGTCAAATACTACACTCCCAGAGTACGTCATGAGCAGTTTGGTAATATTTGGAATCAGCTGTTGGACACTGACAGAACGGTGACTTGATCAGCTTAAAAAAATGTAATGCTGCTAACCTTAAGTTGCTAAGGGGACGTATGGAAATATATAAATTTCAAAGTTAATAGTCCTACCTGCTTCAATGAAGTAGCTATCAATACAGTAAATATACAACAAACACCAAGGTATGTAAATAATAGTGCAAATTCCGCGAATATCCTGAAATCAAAAAAATAACCATGTTACACAAGCAATCGCTGATGCTATAAGTATCTAGTCTGCCGTGACCTATAGAGCAACAGGTCTCTTTGGTGCTATTACCCTGTAAATTGTGGTAGGTAACTACTTACTTTGCAAAATTAGCATATGGTCGAATAAACTTGGGGCCATTTGCAAAAGCAGAGCGGCATGTTTCCGAATAACTGAGTAATGGTTTTTGCTCTAATCGACAACAGCCTCTTGATGTAGCTACCTGGAAAGGACAACAGTTGTGATTGAGACACAATGAAACACAAAGTATTTAACACGCTTTTATTAGTTTCACCTGTATGTTTGTTTGTTTGATTGTATGTATGTAACTGACTCGTTTGGACTCGATTTTGCCCAACTTTAAGCGATCAGATTTACTTTAAACGTTGTAGACTTATCAACGATCGACGTCAATACATTATTTTGATAAGCTTATCTCATTATCCTAATTAGGATCGCCAGGATTAATGATTTTAATGCAGGTCCTCTGCGTGAGAGCAAAAAGAGATAGAGCAAGTGCGAGGTCTGCGCATGCGCGTACTGTGAAGATCGAGATACAACTGTTAACACGTCTGTACATATTAAAAACGGTTATATAGCAAATCGATCTAAAAAGTGAAAAATAAAATATAGTTTACAAAAAACTCTAAAAACACGATTTAAAATAGCTATATACCATCGCCGACTTTTCTGTTGACCTAAGTATATAAGATACACAATTCCACCATACATTATTTTGTTAAAACTATAGGCAGCGTTTTCGTTGAAAATTCACATACGGTATTTTTTTTCCCGAGACCTTCAACAAATATCGTTATATTTTAACCAATATATACAAAATCTTAACAAATTATATACTAAAAAAATCCCCGATAACCACTCTATCCATTGGTGAAAATAACAGAAAAATCCGTGCAGTAGTTTTTGTGTCTATCACGAACAGCTCGTGAACGCGGCGGAGGAATTAGATTGTAATATTATGTAGTGATATCGTTAAGCAATCTACATTCACCAAGCGGCAAACTTGGCAATACATTAACCAAAATAAACAACGCAATAAATGGTTCTACATATCTTTATTTTCAGTGCAACTAAAACTTTGATTTTTCACAGCTTTAAGGAACTGTAGTTCTAGTACCTAAGTATAATATAGTTTTAATTTCAACTCGATATCTCAGCGCGTTTCCGAGATATGACGCATGGAAAGCAAAATGATCAATAAGGTTTCCCTTTTTTCCTTTTCCAAATCTCAAAACATTGTGATTGGCACAAATTCAATACAATAACAATTATCAATGGAATTGAGTTCTATTATAAGTGTTGATATTACTTACAAATATGTGCACGCAGTGTCCACAAATGAATGCTATAATAAAAGTGCCGATAATGCCAATTAACCAACCAGAATTTGAGAAAGCCAATGGCATGGCAAGTAGTCCTGATCCTAGTGAAGCTTTTAATAAATTCGCTAAGGATCTAAGGTCACTGAAAAAAAAAATAGTCATTTGAATATAATTGCAAACCTACATTATTTACATTTCGTAAAAGAAAGGATGGTTTCAATAATTAAAAAAAAAAAGACGTGTGGCACTCGGAGACTGCCGCGGTAAAGCTATTACATAGCATACCTTTGTTTTTGTTCGATATTAATTCTCGGGCGTGCTCGGTGAACTTCGTGTGACCTCGGGTCTTAGGTTTTTTATGTTACGGAATTTCTTGATTAAAGCCCACTCAAAGCCCGCGATAAAAACTATGCAATAGCTTAAAAAATCTATTCAGGGTTCCCAAATACTTTTATTATTGTGATGAGTATCATAATAATTCAAAAATTATGGATCTATCATTCAATGTAGTTAATAGGTGTCACTCGGACTGTAATTCACATGAATTGACTGCCTCTGTGGCGCGGTGGGAGTGTATCCGACTGCTACGCAAGAGGTCGCGGGTTCGATTCTCGGGTCGGAAAAAATATTTGTGTGAACAAATGTTTGTTTCGGAGTTTGGGTGTTTGCTATGTATAATATGTATGTATTTATAAATATATAAGTATGAATAGTGTCCCACAAATTACTTATTGTAGACCAGACGCTGAAGCTTCCTTCAGACCTACCACTGGGTAAATTTAAAGACCAGAATGGAAGGTCAGCAATAGATCCTGGTTTACACAACACCTCCGTCGTTCAGGGTCGAAAGTGGTTGAGGTCGTATAATAGGCATTCGCCCCCTATCGAGACTGTAGTCTGACATGCTAAACTGTGCATCATATCAGTAGTATACATTTTCTAGTTATACTCGTGTAGGATCCAACCACGTGAACCTATAACTCAGGACAAATTCGTTAGTTAAGTCTACTGACCTAACTAACGAATTAGCCGCAGAAACCCGAACCACTTAAGGGGCTGGCCATAATATTCCCTAAACCACTATCTCCACAGATAATTATCTACTGCTTACCAGTCAGACGATTTTTGCTTGTGTTCAAAGAGGTAATCTAAAATTACCAATAGACTCATATCTTTAATAAACATTGCCTGTTTGTGTTATGATTTGAAAAATTGACAAACAATAGAACGATGCATGGCGTACTGTCCTCTCTGACTACTCACTGTCAAGGATACAGCGTTAAGATAGTTAGTTACTTAGTTTTATTTATATACTACAACTGGTTGTTACAGTCCGAGACTACCAGGACTTTAATTGGTCGTGCTATTTAGTGTCTAACACATAAGACCTTTTAGCCTTTTTGTTACCACCTCACTAAAAAGGCAACGGCTACAAAATTTCTTACAAATTTAACATCTAAAATAGATACATTTTATTAAATTTATTTGGCAATTTTGACCCACCCCAGTTCCGTGCTTAGGAAGGCACGTTAAGCCGTTGGTCCCGTTTGCCAATAAAATGGCAGTTGTTAAGCCAAGTTGAAGGCCTTATGGGTGGCTTAAAAAATTTCAACAGCAGGTCGCTGCAGCCTGCGCCTGTCCATTTCAACAACGGCAATGGGCTCACCACCTGTTACGTGGGACAAAAATGCATACGGTGAAATGTTGGCGTTTAATATACCTCTGCCTAACCCTTCGGGGATAGAGGCGTGAGACAATATGTATGTATGTATGTATGTACAACTGGTTGCTTTGAGCTGTGCTTTGATAGATCAGTAAAGTGAGCCACTCCTTTTGTACTCGCCTTCTGTATGCTTTCGTTATACTTCGTTTCGGCCTTCGTTGTTGACAATCGTTTGACGATTGTATCCTAACTTTGTTGTGAAATGTCTAAGCGATGCATCTATATTGACACGAACGCGAAAACATTACTTAGACTTCAACTGCAAATATCCTAAGATGAATTCAATATTCTAAGAGTAAATCTTTTCTTCTCTTAGTGTATTCCCAGTTGCTTCCAAACCCTGTCTGAATTAGGAGCTTGGAGTCAACTTCTATTCAGCTACTAGGAGTACGATTAAATTTTTCTGTCCCAGGAGCAACAATTTTTTGTGGAATGAATTTTCTTCTTACCAGGTGCAACGTTGGCAGGTATGGTCACCTGGTCCTTGGACATTTTGGTGGCGCCCCTTACACCCAGCATAAGAGTATCCTTATTATTTACCTTTATTATTTCTACCAAAAGAAACAAGTAAGTACTTACGAGTTTGGTTTCACAACTTGCCGATGATCGAAAGGATTATAATCTTCAGTTTTGCAATCCGTAGTAATTTTGACAACCATGATTACAGGTGAAGAATTCCAAATTGAAGTTATACAGTATACGATGCTTAAACTTTTTAAATTCCTGGTCGCATGATATTTATTACTTCGGATTTAACCAAATCAGTTCAAATATTGACTGTTTATATTGCGGTTATATAATTGGAGCATTTTTTTGTTATCAATTCATAAATCTCAATGCTGTTTTAAAGGTAACGTTGTTCTAGTACGACTGATGAGATGTTATAGTAATAAACTGCTTTATGTCAATTTTACTTATCTTATCCTTGCAGACTTCTTTATCTTCTTAAGTTTCTTATTGACGTTATAAAGAGCAAAGCACGCAATGTTACTTTTTAATACGAGTATTAACGTACAAGCTATTAATTGAATGATTGATGTTTCACTTTGACAATTTATTGCAATTCAAAAATGGAAAATAGTTACTAAATACTTTAAACGTTTAATTCGCTTCACCACACTGTAATAGATTTTAAGATACAAATATATTTTTCAGTCAAGGTGCTTTTGTACAAAATTTCCAAAATTGAATAATTTAAGAGCTGAGACACGTTCGCATTAAACATCTCACCTACAATGTTGAATTATGTTATATTATGGGTCTTATAAGGAGCTCATCGTAAGTACAATGTGTGAAAACTGAATAAATGCCATGTAATTGAGTCATCAAGTACCTACTTAGATAACCATTAAATAGGTTTATAAGATGGAGTTTTAAATCAAGCTTGATAATGAAAAACAAGATAAACTAATACTTGGAACTATTGGAGTGAAAGTTAAAAATCAATATTTGCAAAGGAAGTAATAATGCTTGAGGGATTGCATATTTTTTCAGGTTAAAAATAATTGGTTTTATTTTTAACCTGAAAAAGTGTGATCATGTACTTCATTTTCGCAAAGAACTCAAGTGGTTCCCAATCCGCCTTTACAGGAACACTCGGATACTGTACTATTCAACATTTTTTACAATCCCTCCTCCCCATCCTACCTGCGGGAGCGGTTTTCTTTCGCTCGTTCTCCAGGTGAATAAAAAAAAATTAAATAAATAAATTGCATAAATTGTATTTATTTATTTCATTTAACTTAAATATTATATTACTTTTATAATTATTTGTTTATGTGTGTGTATATTATATATGTGTGTATGTATATATGAATATGTGTATCTGCTTTTCTTTGTTTCAAATCCTTGCTAATTAAATATAACTATAGAGTTTTATATGTATTTGATGATATTAATCTTCCTACGCACTTTTTATTCTATTTTCTACATAAAACGCTCTCTTTTCTTGGGTCTGTTGGAAGAGATTTCTATTCAGAAATAAGCAGACCCATTGTACTTTATCCTTATTTATAGTTTACAGATCACTATACTGATAACAAAGTTGTTGAGTTATAGCAAATTCAAAATAATGCGCAATGAAATTAATTTCATGTATATCGGGCTATATGCGGGCGTAGGTACTGGAAATCGGAGAAGTAATCGACGAATTTGGAACATGTTCATACATTATTGTGAAATTAATAAACGACGGGATTAGATGGGTGCCACGGGGGTACGAAGTATGTCACGGGCGAAGCCAGGCTGGAGAGCTAGTTTTACAATATTGAATGAAACTTTTTTTTAAATGTATAGACATAATGTCTATAAATTAAAATAAGTTAATAAAAAGTATATAAGTTATAGAAAATACCTGGATGGTATTTTCTATAACTTATAGACTTCCTCGATGAACGGGGAATCGAACACACACATAATTTTACAATTCGAACTAATTCCTGAGATTAGCCCGTAAACCAAACAAACAAATAAATTCTTCAGCTTTAAATATTAAGTACAGATTACGCATTGTTTTTTCTGTATCAAAATAAATTCATTATCGTGTTTATTTATGCTTGTTGTTACATTCTGTGAGCGAGAAAATAAGAAAAAGGATGTCCTTTTGTGAGTCTTACAATGCACTTTAAATCTTTAAATATAGACTATGTACGATATTTTCTGAAATTATTATTAAACGTAATCAGAGTTAGGCAGGTGACCTCATACCAATTATTATTAGTAAAACGCTTGTATCCGTAATCTCTCTTTATCTTATGGTATTCCCAGTGATTCTAAATATTGATTATCGGCATTTTTGTGAGTCTGATTTCACAATCAACACGACACCTACCAAGTTCCATTGGTCAGCAAGTGCACAGCTATCAGATGAGGTAGCTTGGGTCCCGGGGATCTTGGTGGGTACCTTAAATCGTAGGTCAAGGCCGCGATATAAGTGCTACGTTTTCCTACGGGATACGATTGTGGCCGGACGGCTGCCGGCTACCACGCGCGAAACTGCACGAAGCGCACACAGCACACTATACGTTTAATATCATATATACGAGTATATCCCCACGTAGGTAATAGCATTTAGTTCCTTTTTGGTATGAGAAAAACAATATGTTTTATTTTTCGTTGCAAAGGTTGTTAAATGTAAATTAGTTGCAAAATTAATGAATTAAATTGTCTGTAAGGTTTTAAATATTCACAACACTTGAATTTAAGTGAGTTCAGAGACGAAAGCTAAAAATAGACTACCAATTTTATGAAATTAAAGTACATAATAATTATACACAGACTTTATTTCATTGCAATAACACGTGGTTCAATAAGTCCCGAGACTAAGTACTAAAACAAGGTTATTTTTATTTTTTATTCATCAACGTAGTCTCCTCCAAGAGGGATACAGACCCTCCAACGCTTTTCTAACTTTTCTATCCCACGCGTGTAGAACGATTTGTCTTTGGCTTCAAAATAAGCCTCCGTTGCTGTGATAACTTCACTATTTAAGTCAAATTACAAGCATGAAGCATTTTTTTGAGATCTGCAAACGGCCAGTAATCGCTGGGGGCCAAGTCTGGCGAATAAGAACGATGAGGAAGCAATTCAAAGCCAAATTCATTAATTTTGGCCATCGTTCTCACAGACATGTGACAAGGCGCGTTGTCCTGGTCCACTTTTTTTTTTGTTCATTTGAGGCCGTTTATCCGCAATTTCGTACTTCAATCGCTCCAATAAGCACATGTCATAGTAACTGTTTATATTTTGCCCCTTTTCAAGATAGTTGATGAAAAGTATTCCATGCGCATCCCAAAATATAGACACCATAACCTTACTGGCCAATTTCTGAGTCTTTGGCCGCTTCGGGCGGTTTTCACCAGCCGCTCTCCAATCCGCTGACTGCCGATTGGATAAAATGGTGTATCCATGTTTCATCCATTGATTGATCATTACGATTCATCAGCGCTAAACATCGCTCTGAATCATTGATACGTTGTTCCTTTTGATCAGTTGTAAGCAAACGCGGCACCCACTTGGAAAAAAGCCTTTTCATGGTCAAATTTTATGTAAAATAGTGAAAACACTACTAGCTGAAATCTTCACTATCTCGGCTATCTCGCACACTTTTATCTTCCGATCTTCCATTACGATTTTGTGGACTTGGTTAATATTTTGTTGAGTCACTGTTTCATTTGGACGACCTGATCGTTCCCCATCATTTGCGTCCATGCGACCGCGTTTGAAGTCGGCATACCACCGACAAATGGTTGCTTTAGAGGGAACTGATCCCGCATAACATTTTATATGCCATTGCTGTGCTTCAACGGTATTTTTTCCCAATAAAAAACAATGTCTTATCAACACGCGAAATTCGTTTTTTCCATTGTATCGAAACTACAAGCGTAGCGTCACTTAAATGTCTGCAAAATCAATATTTTAATGTTCTCATTTTTTTAATATGTCGCATATCCTTTATTGAAGGCCAGTTCTTTTTAAAAATCAAAAGAGTTTTTAATATATACGCCATTTCCAAGTTAGTCTCGGGACTTATTGAACGATCTAGTATATTATGCACACTGGCGGTGCCAACGTCGTCGATTTTTTTAATTGGGAGATGTGTCTTTTTCTTATTGTCTAAATTAAAATTTTTAACTAATTTCAAATTCATTTTAACACACATAAACATTTTATCAGAATCTGTCCAGCCGCTTAGAAAAGTTCAGTACATCATACACACTAACAGCAGAACTCACTATTCCGGTGGCATTTAATTACCGAACTACTCAGACTGAAAGGTCTCACTAGTCCGATTACCGGATTAATTCATATATAACTAGTGAGACTAGGGGGATTACTAACAGGTGCATTTTTAAGATATTTTAAACTGTGTAAAGTTATAGTTAGCAAAACCACTAAAATATGACAAAAATAAAATATGAATATCGATTGTCAAAAAAGTTTATTCGACCATCTAAGGATTAATGTCTAGAAACCACAAAAACAGAAAATTTAAAAACCATATTTAGGAAACGTTAAAAAAAGATATGTGTGTTTTAAAAAAGATATGTGGGTAGTTGTTGTTTTAATTAAATTAAAATAGTATAACTTATTTTATATATTTGTAAATGGTGACATTGCGTTGCTAATAGACCATACCTGCCAGTGTCTTTTCCATTACAGCATTTTCCACAATTATATAAGGCATATTTTGAAATGGAGTCACTACAAGAGTCTATCACTACAATGAAGGAGGCGTTGTGGAAACGGATGGCAGATTTTGAGGCAGAACTACCTAAAACACAGGGTGCGTCATCACTGGTGAATCTTGCAGCAGAATTTTCACAGTTCAAGATGTTTGTAACTGACGTCATGGGTAACCTGCAAAAACAAGTTGCTATATGGTCACGTACGATTGATGCCATGGAGATGCGGTCCCGCAGAAAAATGTTAATATTTCATGGCATACCGTGGAGGATCCATATACGTGGAGAAGGAGCAAACATCTAATGTGCTAGTCAAGACAATCCATGAGCAGATGAACACAAGTATAGCCCCTGAAGACATTCGCCGTTGTCACAGAATGGGTCGCCCTTCGTCTGAGCATAAGCCGAGGCCTATTGTGGTCAAATTTCATGATCTTGCTGTACGTGACGGCTTGTGGTATTCGAAGACTAAGCTCAAAGGCACTGGTATCACACAATCGGAGTTTCTCACAAAGGAGCGCCACCAGACATTCATGGCTGCACGTCAGAAATTCGGTTTAAGTCACTGCTGGACCAAGGAGGGCTTCATACACATAAATTGCAAAGGCGTTTATCATCGAATCGTGTTGAATAAAATTCAGAAGATTAGTGTACTCGTAGAAAAGCCTCAATCGCCCACAACGCCAACAACGAAATCCAGGAGAATAGTGAACTCTAAGAAGTGATTCGTTGTTCAGTGCAATGCTTTCTTTTCATAAACTTTATCCGGGTATGTACGTTATGTTATCACTTTTCTGTCTGTTTTGTTTACATTGTGGGTGACAAATGTAATCTCACCTTGTTTATTTTTCTTATTTTTTAGGTAACTGATAGTGATGAATCTAGTAATTTAGGTAGATTTTTTTTGTAAAAAAACAGTCATCAATATAACAAGTGGCACCAGGCATGGCATCACTCTTATATAGAAAATACGATTTACATAAAAATGTACTCAGTCTGTGAGCGCCACTGCTATGTTATTTGTCTTCGCCTATCTTGGGCAGGCAAAGGAAACTTAGTCCATACAGCCTCTAGTACTAACTTCTTTTTTTTTATTTTATTTTATTGTATTATGATTAAATTTTCTTAGTGTTTTCATTTTGTCTCGAATCGTGGTAGGTAGAAGCGTTATTAAATCTTTCAGTGGAATTTGCGCGGCATGATGTAAAACAGCATTAGGTTATTAGGTGTTATAGATTGGCGTTGTATAAATTATATTGTAAATGTTATATTTGTATTGACGTATACCCGGATAATAGTAATATAATATATAGTATTATTGTTATATTAAGTGTGTTATTATAGGTGATATATATGCTGACACAACTGGCAGGTGGTATTAATATTTTGGTATATACCATAAAACGTCATTGTATATATAAATATTACATTTAATTATAACTATTCATACGATATATTATATATATTTACGTTTATAATATTTTATTTATTTTTACAGTGGTTTAATGCTGGAGTATGAAAATGATAGTGGTAGTGAATGTTTTTATTCCGTAGGTAGCTCTGAGGACAGCTTCGTTAGTATCCCGTCTTTGTCGGAAAGTCTAAACACTAAGTTTTCTGATGCTTCTCGGCATTTCAATGTCGTTCATATCAATGCCCAAAGTATTCCGGCTCATCTCCTTGAAATGCTGGCCACGTTTGACTGTCAGAATCATGGCTAAAAACTTGTCATTCTTCTAGTACATATTCCCTTCCTGGGTTTCAGCTTATCAGAAATGATCGAACAAATCGCGAGGTTCGCGCTGGGGGTATTGCCATATATCTACGATCATATATACCTTTTGCCGTTATAAGTATGTCGCAACAACCACCACCGCCTGATGCCGGTGAGCATTTGTTTCTCGAAGTTGAACTCAACCACACAAAACTCATACTCGGCGTTTATTATTGTCCTTCAATGAATATATATATATAATATATATATATATATATTCAAAATGACTTTTTCTCTTTCGAAGCACTTTTAGTGAATCTCATGCCTTCTTACAGTCATTCCATAATCATGGGGGATTTTAATACATGTTTGTTGAAAAACGATTCCCGTTTATCCTCTCTTCTCAATATCGCAACTTCTTGTGACCTTTCCATTCTTCCAACAGATGTAACTCACCACTTCTCAAACTGTAATCCTACACTTATCGATCTCATCATGGTTTCCTCTCGTGATCAAGTCGCTATGCACGGGCAATTCTCGGCTAACCAGTTCTCTTATCACGACCTCCTTTATCTTTCATACAAAGTCCAGCCTCCTAAGGCAAAACCTAAAATCCTTCTGCAGCGTAATTTTTGTAGCATGGATCTTGGTGACTTGCGTGAAGATGCCAGTAACATTGATTGGACATCACTGGTTACTTCCGGATCCGTAGATGACCAAGTTGATTATTTTACATCGAATCTCATCAAGCTGTACGACAAGCAAAATTGGACCAAAATTGGAATCATTGGAATTAAAATTGGATCAAAACTTGTCCAATTCTGTTCGGGCAATTTAAATGAAGCATCCACCGGCAAGAATTAAATTCAAAAGATTTAAATGTTGAGGTTCTCAACCAGCATTTTACTGCCTTGTCCAATTTTGATGGGACTCTGAAGGTACAGACCATTAATGATCTTTCAACTACTTCAACCCAATCATTCACCTTTTGTCTTCGAACTTTTTACCGCTAGTGATGTTAAGAAGAGCATTATGGCGATCACGTCCAAAGCTGTTGATAGTGACTGTGTCGGGCGAAATATGATTCTTCCAATCCTCGATGAAATCCTACCCATCATTTGTTACATTTTTAACTATTCCTTAACGTCTAGTATTTTCCCATCGCCATGGAAAAACGCTTTAATTACTCCTTTACCAAAAAAATCAAACCCCCAGTTATTGACGGATTACCGTCCAATATCAATTCTACCATTCCTTTCTAAAGCACTTGAACGCCTTGTCCACATACAATTAAGCTCATTTATCCGTAAAAATAATCTTATCAATCCATTCCAGTCCGGGTTTCGTCCCGGTCACAGTACAACCACAGCTTTGGTAAATATTACAGACGACATTAGGACTGGTACGGAGAATGGGAGGTTAACTGTTCTTTGTCTACTAGATTTCAGTAACGCTTTTAACACCGAAGACTTTGACATTTTACTTTCGATGCTCCGCTCTTTTAACATATTTCCTACGGTAATAGAGTGGTTTCGTAGTTACCTGTGTGGCCGCCGACAACGTATACAAATTGATGATGACGTATCCAGTTGGTGCAATACTAGTGTCGGAGTGCCCCAGGGTGGCGTTCTCTCTCCCCTCCTCTTCGCAATTTTTATAAATACTATCTCAAATCAACTTACTTCTTCCTACCACCTTTACGCAGACGATCTCCAAATCTATACAAAGGCACCCCTGGAACAGCTATCGAAGGCGGTGGATGCCATAAATAAAGATTTGTTAAAAATATCTTCATGGAGTAGTTTATATGGGCTACAAGTCAATCCTTCAAAAACACAAATCATGATAATTAGCAGCCCAAAAACAACACCGAAAATAAATTGGTCGCAAATTCCACACTTTGTTTTTGATGGTACAGTCATTCCTGTTCGCGATAAGGTCAAGAATCTGGGTATTATTATTGATTCCAATTTATCATGGAGTCCTCAGCTGCAGGAGGATGTTAGCTTCCGCAGGTTCCATAAGGAGACTGCAGCGTTTTCTTCCTACAGCTACAAAAATTGCGCTTGCAAACTCCTTGCTTCTTCCAATCCTTGATTATGCAGATGTCAGTTACTTAGATCTCGCCGAAAGCCAATTAGAGAAACTTGAGCGTCTCCAAAATGTTTGCATACGATTCATATTTGGCTTACGCAAGTATGATCACGTTTCACAGTTTCGTACACAGCTTAAGTGGTTACCTATACGACTTCGCCGGAATACTCATATTCTATCCTTGTTATATAATATTTTGTTTAACCCATCGACACCGTCCTATTTAAAGGAACGTTTTAAGTTCCTACATGATACGCATGACAGATGTTTGAGGTCATGAGAAAGCTTAGAATTAAAAATGCCACCACATTCCACAAAAATGTTTGATAGTTCCTTTAGCGTCACAGCTGTTCATTGTGGAATAAATTGCCGCTGGCTATTAGACAAACTAAGACACTGCAAAATTTTTAATCAGCTGTTAAAAGCTATTACTTTAACAAGCAATAGATATAAATATTATACATTACATAGGAACACATATAATAGGTACTTACATGTTTATATTAATTATATATTTAAATATTTGTATGTATAGATTTATATTATTTAATTTGTAAGTATATTATTTTATTAGTATTTCTTTTTACAATTATAAGTATTTTATTTTATTTTTTAATACTTATTTTGATTTAATTATTAAGTATTGTATTAAATAATTATATATAACTTCTATATAACTTGACGCCAACAACTACCAGTTAGTTCCTACCAATATATTTTTTCCATCCAAAGGTTGCCTGGCAGAAATTGCTTTAAGCGATAAGGCCGCCCATTGTACTGCTATTTTTGTATCAAATTTCTACATCATAATACTGTCTCGTCGTACAATAAAGTGTATAATAAATAAATTAAATAAATAAATCATTACCGGGGTTTTCGCGAATTCGATAGTATTAATGACTTGCAAAATAATTACAATAAAATAAATAAATAAATAGTAATAAAAAACTATCTTCACGCTGTATCCCTGACGGGGTAGTAAAAGAGGACAGATCGCCAGGCTTCGCGATCCATGCATACTTCTTTCGCTTTTTTAAGATTAATCAATCGCTTCATACACGCATGTCTGGGTATCCGAGTGCTTTTGACTTTTCCGTTTTTGACCAATCCGCTCACGTGGTCTACATATGTAAGTCTCGGCCTACCCTGACAAATTCTACCCTCTAGTTTCGCACAATATAATACTTTCTGTTTCTATACTTTCGCACAGTAATAGAACAAATTTTATATTTTTATTGTCAAACGATCCTATTTCTTACCGTGATCATAAGACACTTTAAACCCAACTAAAATTTGAGTACGAATAATAAGGATGGATGTCACAAGATCGACTCCACTTCACGCGCAAGATTATCTTCCACAACATCACTACATATTATAAAACAGTCTTTCTTCCGCTGCGTGTCTGCCCGTGTGTTTTCGAGGAATGTTTTAGTGTATACTCGTAATTTGTTAAGTTTTTGTAAATTTTGGCTAAAATACAACGATATTTGTTAAAAGTGTCGAAAAATAATATACCGTCTGTGAGCTTTCAATGAAAACCCTACCTCAATCTTTTGAGATGGGAATTGTGTAGCATATATAAGTAGGTCTACAGAGAAGTCCGTGATGGCAATGGCATAATGTCTATCTCTTAAGGATAACGTACTAGCTAACTATAACACCGGGGAAAAGCTGTGGGCATCAAACTAGTTAGCTATAAAAAAATACCACAAAAAATAAATATAAATTATATATTCCTAAAAACTGACATCCTAACACAAAACAGAAACATTCGCCTTAAAATCTTACTCTCTTACAGAAAGGTATGATAAAAGTTTTAAATGGTCCAAAGACTTGTTTAATCCCCACATAAAATAGAATCGATTGGCAAAAAAATTTTATGGCAATCGATCCTATTTCATTTACGTATGAGTGGGTACTAGAAATAGCAGAAATCGCCAAAAACCTTTATCATACCTAAATCATACATAAACACAAATCTTCATACAGAAACTATTACTTTGGTTTTCTTACATTTTTTGCAAACGGTAATCACGTGATGTTGGAGCAAATCTTGATTCTCATAATGCGTTACTGAGGAAGTTTTTTATTGTGGCAATTTATACGTATTTAGCATATTATAGGAGTGATGTATCGTGTGCCCAAATTTCTATAACCTTTTGTATCGCTAATACATAATAATACTAGCTGCTTACCCGCAGCTTCGCTTAGGTTGTGAAGTTTTCCCGCACTCCTTTTTTTATAGGTATAGTAAGCTATTAATAAAAGGTAGACATGATTATGACACCGTGTAGTTTTCTGTATATGTATAAAAAAGTAATAATATCGTTGTAACTTTATAGCTTTGTAATAAGGTACTAAAAACAATTAAATAAATAACGCCCAAACTTCAAAAAATATGTTTTTGTTCGACTGAGCTACGTTATGGCTTATACAGACATAAAACATACCAATTATTATTATTATTATTATTATTTTCTTGTTGGGGACGCCGGCACCGCCGAGCGAACGATCCGACCGCATCTTTTGCCGCCCACTTCGCTCATTTCCCCGAAAAACTTCTCCTTGCGGTTTGGATTGGGTATCCCAGCAGTCTTCACGGCGCCCCGTCGAACCTTCTTGTTTCCTTGCAGAAGCTTACTATCTGATCCACATTCAGATGTTCTATGTCTTCTTCTTCTAGTCTGTCGGTGCCCATAATTTCCCATCTTGTTAACGAATACATGGGGCACTCAGCTAGTAGGTGGAAGCTGGTTTCTTCTTCCTCCATGCATTCTGGGCATAATGGGTCATCCATTACTCCTATCACTGTTAGGTGCCTGTTGAGGCGACAGTGTCCTGTGATGATCTCTATGACAAGCCTCATGTTTGCTCTGGTAAGTTTGACCAGTCGGCTTGTCCTTTTCGCATCCATTCCCCTGATGAAGATCTTCGACTGTCTCATGCCTATCGAGGACCTCCATCTGAGGTTGGTTTCTACTGTTATGCTTCTGGTAATTACTCCTTTCGTGATCTTATGAGCGATCGGAAGCCATGGCTCCGGTCCGATCACGCATTCGTCAGCCCCTTCCCGGGCTAGTTTGTCCGCTAGTTCATTGCCCGGGACTCCCTCATGTCCGGGGACCCAGGCAACGTGGACTTCAGTTCTTTCCGCCAGCTTTTCGAGTGATTTTTTGCACTCCTTGACTGTTGCTGACATTGTCTCTACTTTATTTAGGGCTTTCAATGCTGCTTGACTGTCACTGTAGATAGTCACCTTTTTTATGTCTGTATGGCGATGTATAGTTTGCGCACACTCTGTGATGGCGCATATTTCCGCCTGAAAGACACTTGCGTATTTGCCTAACCGTATTGATCTATTAATCTCCGTTCCATTTGCACATTGTATGTGCACTCCGGAGCCGGAGAGCTTAGTAGATTCCTTTCTAGAGCCGTCAGTGTAGCAGATGACGCCTCCGGTGTCTTCCGTCTGCCAGCTCTCTCTTTGTCCTATATGTATTCTATACTTTTTGTCAAAAACCCTCTCCTTCTTGATTAGGTCATTGTTAGAGAGAATCATTGATTTTGAAAATATTGAAAACATACCAATAGAAATAGGCCTAGCGTGAGAAAAAGTATCGCCATCAGCTATCTTACCAGTGACAAACCGTACTTCATCCACCTCGGTGATGAACGTTGCTATTATAAAATCTGCTTCGCCGAAATCATGATATTTAATAACTAAAATTTGTGATGTTGTATAGTTTTGGTAACTACTATTAATGTTTCGTTGTATGTATATCCTTCGGTTAAGAATACTATGGCGAATCTCTTATTCCAGTTATTAGTATCATTTAAATAGCAATTATGGAAAAAAAATGTTTTAGTTAGGGGGCGATAACTGCCTCGCGTATTTTATTTCTCAGAGTTTAGTAGTTTTTGTTTAGTTTAGTTTTAGTTTCTGTCCTCTCTGACTACCCCGTCAAGGATACAGCGTGAAGATAGTTAGTTAGTTAGTTAATAGAGTTTAGGCAGTGTTTTTGATAAAAGCCTGCAGTCTGTTTGATTTTTTCCGACATTCGAACAATTTATGGTTATTATTTTAACCAGCACGGCAATAGACTCACCGCCTGTTACCAGGAATAACATGAAATAATGGGCAAAATTAAAGGTACCTACATTTATTTGTGCCCATTTTATTGTATGCCTCTCTCTACCTACCACTTCGGAGATAAGAGCGTGACTATATTTTATGCATGTATGTTCAACGTACATACATACAATCTTGAAAAATAATATACCTAAGCCTTCCTCATGCATCTCTTTGCAGAATGCCGAAGAAAAATATGTTTTATTAATTTGTAGAAAGAAGAAGGCGAATTATTTCAAACGCGGTTTTTCTACTGAGCCCAAGTGAGACTTGTACAAAGTTTGATATGTATGTGCCAAACTGACATTCAAACATAACTCTTAAAGATGTGCTTCATCGTTATACGAGTAGATCGTCAGCGTTTATTAATTACCCATTAAATTACTTTTTAAAGTATTGCTGGGTTTTCATTCAATTATTCTAGTTTGTTATCAAGTCAATTTGTATGTCTTAAACCCAATTCATCTCATAATAGTCGGTCTTGAAGTAGGTCTAGTTAGTGCTAGAAATTCCGACTGGCATACGTCATCTGAAATAGGGTGATATGTTATGTTTTATCTTTCACCCACTCGCTGACCAACAAACACACATTCAAATTTTCCTCGGTCTGATTCTGCGGAGCGATACAACTTATACAAGGCAAAGTAATAAAGTCATTTACTGAACCTTTAGTAAATTTGCCAAACTACGCATACCTATACGTAATGTGGTTAAAAGTAACAGGTAATTATCACGACATATTTTATCATAATTTTTCATCTCTGTGTATTCCAGTTGCTCCAGGATTTTGAGCCTATTCGTTATTACTTCGTCCGTTAGCCAGTAGGTTGCTTGCAAGCACTGCTTGCAAGTGAGGTCGTTTGAGCCCCTGGGGCCAGAAATCCAGCGGGCCTCTAACACCTGCATGGGTGTTAGAGGAAGAAGAATTATCCGCTACCAAGAATTATCTATTTTTAGAAAATAAAAAACGGCTTATTGTAGAAAGTTGCTAATACTTTTATTGTTTTACGAAGTAATCTCCGTTCCTCTCTACACATCGTCGCATTCGATGGAACCACTGAGAAAAGCTTTGGGCCCATTTTTTCGTATTCTTTCACTGCATCTTCAGGGCTCGTAAAGCGAATACCTCGAAGTTTATCTTTAGTTCTTGGAAATAAACGAAAGTCGCAGGGCGCCAGGTCGGGACTGTATGGCGGATGACTCTCGACACCTGCCATAGTCAAATATTCAACAGTCCGTTTTGCGGAGTGCGCTGAAGCATTGTCGTGGTGAAGAAGGATCCTGCTTCGAGGGCGTTGCTGTCGATTTTTTTCCAAGACAACAGACAAATAGCGATTGACGTACCAGTCTGCAGTAACTGTCCTTCCATCTTCTAGCATAACTGTCGCGAAATGACCTTTCCGACCAAAGAACTAGACTATCATCTTTTTTCCTTGACTTCTTCCTTTCTGTATCTTAGTTGGCCGATCCTCAAAAGGAAATACCCACTGAGCTGATTGTCTTTTGGTTTCAGGTTCGTAGCAATATATCCAGCATGGAGGTGATGCCTGTGACGATGTCAAATGGGTCCGTATTGGGTTGCATAAATTTTTGAGGTTTAAATTAAAACTGCATAACGTTTTTTGGCATACTCTTCGTTTCGCATAACGTTCAAACAGAATAAATCATTAGGCATACTTTATTTTCCCATAACTTCTTTAAAATAATGATATACCCGCATAAAATGTTTACTCATATTTTTTTTTACAATAACAAATACTAATCATAACATTTATTGGCATCTCCCTCACTCTCGCATAAAGATTACAAGTCACACATATAGAATACCATAATGTTAACGAGTACATATTTTTATATCTAAGCTTGGACTGTCTGTGATTAAAATGCCCACTGATTATAAATGTCGATAGTCACTATACTGAAGTTTAAAATGTCAACACTTATATTTAGAATATATAAAGTACAAAAGAAGTAGGTAGATTAAAACGAGCGATTCAGTTCTGGCGCATCGCCGGCCACTGCCGTGGCACGCTCGCTGCGCTCACTCGGCTCGCGCGTTGTGGTCACAAGTGACCTAACACTCCTCCTCGCTTCGCTTGTCGTCGTAGCTATTTACGACTTTGCTCAAGACTAGTCTAAAATTAATACCACTTAAAATATCGTTTTATAATGTTACAGCTTACAAACGTGGCTATGAGTGATATGATTATTTACAATTGTGTCTCATGATTTCTTAAAAATTCTTAGTCAAATTTATTATTTAAACGGTTATCCATACCTCCATAATGCGTTTTGTATTTTATGATAAATTATCTTTAGGCGTATAACAATTATGCCCTTTACATGTATGCTAATTAAATTTATGGTATAAAAATTAGAGTAAGTTAAAGTTATGCCAATAAAACCATTATGCGTTTATAACTCTCTGCTTATCATAATTTATGCGAGAAAACTTTATGCTGAAACTGTTATGCCAAACTACACTATGCTGAAAAAAATTATGCGATCGAAAGGGCTTCCTGTCAAATACAGCATTTGAGTCACCGCCGTTGAACTTATCTAAGATTTCGCGACACCAGTTCATGCGAAGGCGTTTCTGGTCGTCGGTTAAAGTATGGGGAATCCATCTGGTACAAAGCTTTCTGACGCCTAAATGTTCGTGTAATATTTTTTGAACTTGACTCATACCAATGCCTAGGCTTGCCCGTATCTGCTGATAGGTCACTCTCTTATCTTCCTCTATCATACGTCGCACAGCACTGATGTTATCTTCAGTAGTCGCTGTTAAAGGACGTCCCTCACGCGGATCATCACTGAGATTGCTACGTCCACGCTTAAACTCGTTAAACCAATTGTAAATAGTGGCACGAGATGGGGCTTCGTTATGAAATGCTAATCGCAGCCAATCATAGCTTTGTTGTTGAGTAAGCCCACAACGAAAGTCATAATAAATCATTGACCGAAAAATTTCTCGCGTTAAGTTCATTTTCACGTTTAACAAGAGTTTTACATTTGCCGCCAATTCACAAAAACAAATGACAAATGAATTACATTAGGTTACCAAAGAGTTCTATTATTGAAATTCAAAAAAAAAGTTTTCATTAGCACTATTTCTTTCTGGCCAGTTCTAAACATTTTCAGTGTTACCTAGGTATTATATCAAATATAAATCTATGTATACACAAAAATTATCATCATGTACATGTACATGTCAAATATAAAGTACAAGTCTCGGTTTAATTTCCCCAATACCAAAGGCTATCTCAAAACAGCAACACTAGACGCGTAGTTATGGAGATCTATGCCCTCCTATGGAATAGAAGAAATAATAGACCAAATCTTGTTATATATATTTATTAATTTATAAACCGTTACTTATTTTGTCGTTATTTATCTTTAAATAATAATTAAGTTAAGAATCTGTGCTATTATTCAATTATCTGTTGTTAGATGCTTGACAGTATCCATAATAGTAACAGTACAACCAGAAATTAGACAGCTAATTCCAAATAAGAAAATAAATGCGTTCTTCCAAAGAATCCAGTCAAACTTGCTAAGATTGTTCCAGCGAAAGACTGTCTCAATTACTGCAGGGATGATCAGGCCGAGGGTAGAGTAAAACAATGCACCGACAAAATTCAGGATCTGTTCCAACATTGGTAACGCCATGCCAACGCCCACTATACAAACAATGTGAAATATGTTCAGAAAGTGTACATAAATATATTTTTATAAGCTAGAGCAGTGATGTGATCTCACAGCAGAAATATCCAAAAAAGTAAACAGTATTGGCTAAGTATATCCCTTCGTTTTCACCGTAGCTTCGTCCCGCCTACCCACACCTTAACTAAATCCTCAGGAAATGGAGCCTAGAATCTGCTTTGTTATTTGCTAAGAGTAGCTATGCTATATAGCATATATGCTATATTTGTTGGAAGCGACTGCCATCTGATCTTCTAACTCATAAGAGCGGAATCTCGTCCATGGGTCAGCAAGGTCCACCACGAAGTGTAATTGAGATCGACTTAGGCCTCGAAGTTCTCAGTGGTGCTCAGTACATTCTCAACATGTTATATCGGCAGCGCGAGTGGTACACCTCCGGTATTGCAAACGTCCAAGGCTACGGTGACCACTTTTAGGTGGGCCGCAAGCTTGTCTACCACCTTAATGGTATATCTGTATCACACTAAGATTCATGTGTAGAAAATATGCCGACCGCAATAAATCCACCTTGTAGGTATGTATTTCATTTAGAAGTTTGAAATAAATAACAATGAATTTCTGATCGATAGTAACGAAACTTAAATTTAAAAAGCTCGCTATACCCACCACAAAACATAACTCCAATAGTCCTGGCGCCTATTTGCGAAATCTGTTTATAATTCTCCTTAACTCGATGCTGTGTGTATCTATTAAAGACGTCTATCACCACGTAGAATTGTAATGGAAAAGTAAAAAATGTGGAAATTGCTATAAATACTTTGGCACATACTGCAGGCCTGAAATTATAAAAAATAAACTCTTGATCTTTATGTCTGTAATGTAGGTACATATAGGTTGACAAAATAGAGAAAATTAATATATACTTAAATAATATTTACTTAATTACATTAACGTATATAATAGTGTAACTATATTTACAATTTTAGAACAATATCAACGTCCTCATCGTACAGATAACTTTCAGCTTAGCAGTCAAGGACTCACAAACAATCACTAGACCATCCCTACTAATATTATAAATGTGAATGTAAGTTTGTTAAGCTTTCACGCGAAATCTCCTTTACCGATCATCATGAAACATTGTACACATATTCTTGGAGAATTAGAAGTAACATAGGACATTTTTTATACAGAACAAAGAATAAACTATAAAAAAAATTGAAATTGTAAAAAAAATCTCGTATGTGGCGCTAACGAAGTTGCGCGGGTCAGCTAGTAAAAATATAAATAAAACTTGTTAAATAGATTTCTATGCACTAGACCGATATGGCTGTTAAAAGTAAACTAAAATAAACTCACCATTCTTCAGTAGGTAAATTCAAAGTTATGGATCCTCGGAGAACATCACCATATTTGAAGTATCCAAACAATCCAAGCGTGCTGTATAGGAATATTATTATAATCATGGCCACTGCAAGAACACTTGGACAGCCTATCAAATTTTGAGGTTTCTTCATAGTATTCTCAATTGGCATCACAACACCAACACCCTCTATTGCAAAAATAACAGTTCTGGAAATAAAATTATGTATTTTCGTCAACTTTTCAAATAAATTCATACATATACTTTTAGCTCAGGTATTGTCAGTATACTTACGAGAGAAACACCGGATATCTGGCTGGGGTTCCAGCAATGTGCTTGTCAGTAAAGGATATATCGCCTTCAAAAATATAGTACAGGCAAATAGCATATGTTGCCAATAACATGAAGTTGGCTAACAATGAGAATATCCCTAGGAACTTGAGATATCTGATTTGACATAAAATACATAATGGAACTAAAAGTATCAAACAGTAGTATTCCACCCTTAAAATCATTGTAGGCGCGTATTGGTCGACCAACTGAAAAAAAAAGAACTTTCATTGACTGAAAACCAAAAATGGGTCATTCAATATGTTTTAAGCTTTAATAATATATTATTCAATCATTACTTTAGTATTAAAGTTGACAAATATTAAAAGAATGCTCATATTTTGATTTATTTTTAGACCAATATTTATTTTAAAGACTGATTTAAATATAAAATCAAATCAATCAAATCAATCAATATTTATTTTAAAGACTATGTCCTTTCATAGTCTTATAGAACATTGTCCTTGTGGCTTCACGAGTTCAATGTTGTATAAACAGCTAACAATGAAAAGCATTAAAATTCTGGACATCTGTAGTAAAATGAATTATCCACACTAAGTTTATCTGTAGTAAAAGGAATTATTCACGCTAAGTTTATTTGTCTTTCAAAAACTGCACTCGCACAGACAACAAAACCGAGTTAGGTAAAATTGTAACAAAACCGAGTCAAATGGCTGCCGTTAAATATCGACGAGTAGGTCTAGGTAATCTTTTGAATTGGATATAAATCCTACCAATATTATAAACGTGAAAGTTTGTAAGTATGGATGTTTGTTACTATTTCACACAACTTTAAAATAATATAGCTTACGCATCAGAATAACACATAGCCTACTTTTTATCCCGGGAACAAGTTCCTGTGGGAAACGGAAATGGGAAAACTTTACCACACGTGCGGAGCCGCGGGGGTACAATCAAATATTTTCATTACAATCGCTTCCTTTTAGATCCGTGACTGAGGTACTGTGTTTTGCATTGCACCTAGATTATTTGTCTTGTTTATACGTTTTTGTTCTGTTACTTTTATCCAACTTTCTCACATCATGAATGCAATTCAAATACCTGACGAGAATGTTAATCCTGCATACCTACTATATTATAGATGCAAAAGTTTGGATGTAAGAATATTTGTTACTCAATCACGGAACAACGAGTGAACCGATTGGGAAATTTGGTATGCAGATAGAGTTTGAATTGGATGAAGACATTTTTTCTTTATCATAGCGTCTTCTCAGTTGCTTCCAGACCGTTTTTCAGATTTGGAGCCTGTTGTCCACCACCTCCGAAAAGACACGTGATTAGACGATAAAGAATTTGACATAAGTAATAATGTTCTTTAAGATAATTAAAAAAACTAATTATTGTTCTTAAGATTTTAAGGTATGTTATTTTATTATAATGTACCTGTTTTACAGAGTCCGATATTAAAACCACATAAATGCAGCATACTCCCAAATATGTACAAACCAATGATAACTCAGCAATAAAACTGTAAACAAAACGTTTCAAATTTCAATTGATAGCTAAGGATACTGCTGCAAAATGGTGTTTCAAGTACATATTTTCACAACCCCTTCAATATGGGTAACAAATAAAATAGCTTGACTAGTATTCGTTATGATAAATACGTGGCCCTGAGCTGAATAAAGTTTTTGAAAGAATTATTTATGAACTTCTCAATAAATAATCCTTCTAACAAATTGTAAGGAAACAAATAATAATTGAGTAGGTACTAGGTCATCACATTAAAAGTTTATATTTAATTTATATTTACTTAATAGATATATTTGTCTTTGTTAGAAAGCCTATTGGCGTTTCTGTTTATTAACAATATTCTCACGGTCTTTAGCGAAAATATTGACAATTATGTCATCTTCGACGCCGTCATGCCAAGACTTTTTGAGTCTTTCCTATCATAACCAGACTGCGGAGTGGGCACGCCTCCCGTGTCTGTTTGTGACAGGAAAGTCATAAAGACACTTAATTGTGATCCACATTTCACGGCACGTTACGCCGTTGGTCCCGGTTGCCAGTAAAATGGCAGTCGTTAAGTCAAGTTGAAGCCCTTATGGGCGGCTTTAAAAATTTCAACAGCAGGTGGCCACAACCTGCGTCTGTATATTTTTAACACGGCAAGCTCACTACCTACTATGTGGGACAGGAATACGCATGGTAAAAAGTGGGCATATTACGTGCCTCTGCCACCCCTTCGGGGATAAGGCGTAATAGATAAATAAATAAATAAATTTCTGTCTACAATTAAAAAATATATTTAATTTGAAAATTTTCACAACCAGAATTAGACATACCGGATATAGTTTAAAACTATTTAGAACTACGAATATTAGTATAATTGGGAATTATCTTTACCTTGCAATATAAGCAAATTTTCTAGTGCTTTTGGGTCCATTTATGAAAGCGGCTTCACAAGTCTCTGCATAACCTAGAGCCGGCTTCCTTTCTATTTTACAGCATGCTCGAGAAGTTTCAACCTGTGCCAAAAATACACATACCATACATTTATAAATATTTCATTAGCATTTGTTATTATCACGGCACGTTTTTTTTATTAGTAATATTATCGCCTCGCCAAATTGACACCCCTCGCCGCCCGCCCGATGGCACGCATGGCGATATCTAACGATAGCTCACTTTAATGTTCCAAGATCTCCGAAGTCAAGTTAACGTTCATCGTTTTTCGTCAATATTTCTGCCGGTAGCATTTTTTGGATTTTTTAATTAATTACAAAGATCCATCGCATTTATTTACTATCTTTCCGTACAACCTTCATTTTTTATTAACTAGTAGCGATGCAATGATGATTATGTAATAGTAATACTATGGTGTTCATGAAAATGATGAGTAAATGACTGTTAGAATTTCACAACAGGTAAAAAAGAAACAGGTTGTCTTTATAAACAATGTTCAACAGCGTATTACAGATTATTCTCATAGGACAGTACAAACATATTTACTCAAAATTCATTAAGTACCTAAGACATTGTAACTAGACGGAGAAACATATAAAAATTAAAACAAAAATAATCGAACCGTTACTTTTAATAATAGCCCAAATTTTTATATAAAGACTTCTAAACCCTAAAGTTTCGAAAAGTCTTAGCAAACGGCTGAGTCGTTCCGTCCGTCGCTCGGTCCCACTGTACTCATCTACTACTCAGAAACCATAAGAGATACAGATTGAGAAAAACAGTTTTGCCGGCATTCGATTCAGGACGCCATAAATACCTGCATAGGCTATTTTGAAGTTGCTACCACTTCCGCTTTTGAACTTAGTTTCGTTTTAGAAGTCGTCTGATTCCTTCACTACTATGGTAAAGGCGCGTTACTTGCTTTATTATGTTTTTTAATACTTAGTAGTGGATTTTTGACCGTATCTGCCGTATTGCTCTATATTGACAAATTTTTCAATGCAATTAAGTTGATATTTTATAAAAGCCAAATGTTGTGTTTTTTAGCAATCATTTCCGCAGTGTCGCTAGAAAATAAGAGAGGAATATAATAGGGCGTGCCGAAAACTATTCAAATCTCTTTGTTTTTCGAGTCTTTTGATAGGTACTTACAATGGACAAACATAAATATTTGACATTTGACAGCGATATGCAAATGTAGCCAGCATTCAAAAAATAACGAATCCATTTCAAGACCAACTGTAAGTACTTCGGTGTCTTTGTGGTCACAAGCGGTGGCACAAGCGGTGGCAAAAAAGATAAGGAAAACGTGCGTGACACGGAGGATTATATATTGAACGGTGGGTTTTCCACTCTATTAACTACGAGTATATTTAGTTAGCGTTAACTCCAATGTTATATAATATGTTCAATTTATATTTATCAGTCACGTCTTTATCCCCGAAGCGGTGGCAGAGGCATATTATACACCGTATGCATTTTTGTCCCAAGTATAGCTCCCCGTAGTGAAATGGCGTAGGATGTAGCGACATGCTCTTTAAAATGGCTTCTGCCTCCCGAAGCACGGTGACGTTCGTGAATAAAAATGACACATAGTGGTCATCCACCCGATGAGCAGCCATAGCGTAAGTCGCTTAACGCATTGATTGTTTACAGAATACTGCCACGAGCGATTCATGTTTAGTTATTTGTATATCTTTCCTTATGGTTTTGTATTAAGGCGCCATATTTTTATTTTTTAAACAGTTATGTAATGTAAGTCAGTGTAGACCTCATCTATTTTTATTCCTCATATGATGTCACTCGAGTGCCCTCTTTACATAATTAGGAAGAGTTAGTTTTACTCCGTTTCATACATAACAAACAATATACCTATCATACATATTCCATAACAAAATTATATGTAGAATAAACAAAAGTAAAGGAATTGGTAGCGTTTACGATAAAATTATAAGACAACGTGATTTTTAGCATATTAAATGAATAAGTTAACCAAAAGAACTAATTACCTGAATAAATTACATTAGTAATATATATAGAAATCCGTTGCAACGTATAGAATTTTTCGCAGACCAATAGAAACTAAAAAATTGCTTCAATTCCTTACTTACTATTTTTAAGTACATTATTATTTTCTTTATTTAGACAACTAACATATTTTTTACATTTTTAAATATACATATTATTAAAAAAAATTACATTTAAAAATAAAAAATAGTGTCCCACCGGCATCGGGTACAGGGACCAAGCTACCGGTGGTTAGGACTCCAAAGATAAGAACCTCCGCACAATGCGAGCCGTGTCAAGTAGTACTGTTTTTTGCATCACGCCCTTGATCCAGCTGCCCAACGCTAGCCTCTTTAGGTATTGGTCGAGGCTCTTAGTTATAAGACCATTAACGGAGATGACTATAGGAACAATGATTGCCGAATCAATTTCCCACATGTCGACAATCTCGCGTGCTAAGTCCAGATATTTTATTTTTTTATCATTCTCAGCTTTCACGAGATTCTCGTCATGAGGGATTGTGATATCAATAATCATTGCTCGCCGCTCAGATCGATCTATGACCACAGTATCAGGTTTGTTGGCTACAACAGTCCTGTCTGTAATAATAGATCGATCCCAGTACAATGTGATATGACCATTTTCAAGAACTGACTCAGCTACATACCTGTAATAAGGGACCTCAGTATCCACCAGGCGGTATTTCAGAGCAAGTTGCTGATGTATGATCCTGGCTACTAGATTGTGTCTGTGCAAGTACTCGCCGTTAGCAAGACGAGAACAACCAGAGATAATATGCCTAAGGGACTCGCCTGGCAGATGACACGCTCGACATACATCAACCGTGCCGTCCCTCAGTATATATTTCCGGTAGTTGTTCGTCATGATAACTTCATCTGCAATTGCACAGACAAAACCCTCGGTCGCTCCAAAGAGATTACCGAATCGTAGCCAGGCCACAGAGGCTATAACATCAGGGCCATGAAGAACCTTATAAAACCTACCATGAAGCTCCTTGCTCCTCCATATCTCCTGCCGGTCACCAACACTAAGTATAGCTGGTTTGCGCCAGTTCTCTTTAGTCAAGGATAGCGGGGTGAGCCCAGTATCCACTTTGACTATATCCCGATGCATATCCACATTCATGTGTAAAAAGTAATCTCAAGGGTGCACACTTCTCGGTTATGTAGGGTTTTAGCATTCAAGAAGCCTCGACCACCACATTTCCGCGGGATGTACATCCTCATAACCGAACAACGTGGATGATGCATTCGATATGATGTCAACAATGTACGGACTCTCCTATCTAAGGCATCGAGCTCAGTTTGAGTCCACTTGAGTATTCCAAAGGAGTACATCAAAAGTGGCATGACCCAGCCATTATAAGCACGCACCTTATTGCCGCCTGACAAAAGACTATTTAAGACTTTTCTCAAGCGACCAAGGAAACGCTCTCGTAACGACTGTTTCATGTCAGCTTCATTAATGCCTAACGCCTGTGACATACCCAGGTACTTATAGGTGTCAGATACGAGAAGTAATGTCAGATGAATGGAATCAGAAAGCTGAATACCTTCTGATTCCACTATCCGTCCTCGCTTAACATGCATTCCTGCACATTTTTCCACACCGAATTCCATCTTGATTGAATTACTAAAGTTTTCAGTTACCTTTAGTAAATCAACCAGATGAGAACTATTTGTGGCAAAGAGCTTTAAGTCATCCATGTAAAGCAAATGAGATATAACCTGACCTCCTCTTCGTAATCTATAACCCAGCCCTGAATAATTATTATTATAATTATTATCATTATATTATGTTATCATTATTATATTATCATTAGATAATTATTATCATTATATTATGAAATGCCACTTAACATACTAAAGCTATCGAATTATAAAATTGTATTTATTATGTAGGTATTACAGAGTGCATTATAACATAACTATTAAAGTTCGCTCTTCATTTGCACTCAAACCACGTCGTTAAAATCTGTAACGTTTTGGCGGCTCGTAAAATATTGTTACGTTCCATAGGCGAGTAATTTAGGCCATTATTAACGTGTGTAGTAAGTTAAGTAAGTAGTCCTGTAGTACTTTTTACATTTAAACGCATATTAGGATACCCTATATTTTACTGAATAAAATAATGAAATTTATAATGCTAAAGGCAGAGACATCAAAAATCTGTAAAATTCAAGTTCCTTTTTCGTTATATCGACAAAATTTTAATAACGGAATCTTGCAATGTTACATTCCGTTGTCCAAAGTTTCCGTTATTATTGGCATAAACAAGTCGAAGTGAGGCTAATAAGGTGTTGGAATAAAACAAGGTAAAAGCACATCCAAGTGTCGCTCATATTACAATTCTGTTTCTAAATTCAAGTTTTAGAAGTTATATTGATAAATTTTTTAAAGCAATTATTTGCTAAATTTCTCATAAATTTTTAATAAAGTGGAAAAAGACAATTCGATTCGAGACAGGGATTGAACCTGTGACCTTTGCCTAACCAGGGCAATGTTCTAGCCACCTGAACTACCCGAACCGTATCGAATCAAGTTGAAATTCTCCACCATATTTATATCGTCATTTTAAGAGTATGACCAGAGCCATCTATCCAGCTAATGAACAACTCGATACCAATGAACAGTGTTAAAACTATTTTTAAACATTGATGCAATGGACTCCACTCAGTATATTGATAATTTTTTTAAAGCAATTATTTGCTAAAATTATTTGCTCAATCCCTGTCTCGAATCGAATTGTCTTTTTCCACTTTATTAAAAAATTATTTAGAAGTTATACTTTTTTGGCGCGTTAAGGAAAACTGATGATAGTAAATTTTTACAACGCGCGCGCAGACTCCCTGCAGTTAGCTGATAAGTGTTTCCATGACAACTTATAACTACATTCAAAGTAGTTTTCAAACACACTGAAGTTAGCCTACATTTTAGTTTTTTCTACAAACGTAGAATATTGCAAAAATGTAATTGTTAAAAACATATTTATCTTGTTACGCCAAAGAAGTATAACTTCTAACGCTTGTACAAAAGTGCACACACACTTTTTTTAAGAATACCCACCAACATCTGTAGGCAATATCCACAAATGACTCCAACAAGTACAGTACCGAATAATCCGACACCCCATCCTGCATTAGAAAATGCCAAAGGTCCTGCCAGTAAACCAGAACCTAACGAAGACTTAATTATGTTCGCTGTTGCTCGAATGTCTCTGTAAAGAAAAGAAAAGGATTTAACTTCGGCTTATATGTTATCGTTTTTTTTATTATTTTCCATGTAGACTACTTTCTTTTTAGTAAAGACGTTAAAGTCGACTGAGGGATATCCTGTCACTTACGCAGAAATATTTCAATATAATTTTAACTTTCCAAAGTATGAATCGGACAGTCGGCGTCTGTTAGGAACTCAAGAATGTCATGACATATTCTTATCCTATTTTGTCCGAACCACACTGTGAAAGTTTAAGTAAATATTGAATTAATATTGCTTTATAAGATTTAACTTTAGGTGGTAACCCTGCGGGGCATAATTGGCCTTTGCATTGGGTAGTATTTCTACATATATCGCTCGTGTTATGGGGATCTACCTTTTCTTTAGGGTCGACAAGGTCATGGCGATAGTGGAAAAGGAAAACCCAAAACACATCCCTGTACCAACTCGCCATTGACATTTGAGAGTAAAAATAGAAAAAAAATGATAAACAAGTTTAGGGCTTGCCACACTATTAGCGAAGAGCATAAATTATAATTGTCCTAAGCATCTAACGTCGTAAAATGTTATCAAATACTTATAACAGAGTGAATCTTTGAAGAAGTGAGTAATTGGTGGTTTATAATTGGTTAATATATAGGTATTAGTGAATTGTATTTACCTTAATAACGTTTTTTGCTTACATGGGTGATTCCATGTTTTTGTCGGAATGTCCAAGGTAAATTGATAGTAAAACCTTGGCCTACTCGTGCTATTTTATCTTACATACATACATATTGTCACGCCTTTATCCCCTAAGGGGTAGGCAGAGGCAAACTATACGCCCACATTTCACCGTATTCATTTTTGACCCACGTAACAGGCCCATCGCCGTGTTGCAAATGGACAGGCACTGACTGGGGCGCCAACCAGGCTCAACGACTGCCATTTTACTGGCAACCGGGACCAATTTAGAATTATAAAAGTGATTAAACTGTCTGATTAACTAAATTTATAATACACACTGCTGAGCGGACTCACTTCCTCTCCTCTCCCTCTGCTAACAAACCCTACCTGGATTTGGATCCATTTTTATTTGGCTTCTTGGATGAACTATCGTTTGAGTCTAGATTTTCGGCATTGTAAGGTGCGACTGCCGTCAGACCTCCCAACACCGTAAGTGCGCCTGAGTCATTGCCTTGTCCGATAGTCAGTAGGAGCACCGCTGGTAGGTAAGGTCGCTAACGCCTTGAAGATCTTGGTGGAACTCGTTACACTTATGAAAGTGATTGATTAACTTAACCTATACTCAAATGCTGCGCCGACTCCGAACATATGAAATTTGGTTGTGATCACAAAAACGTGTTTCATAGAATAGTATGTTTTTGATGTATGAAAACTAGAATAATGTCACTTCTATCAATACACAAAAATGTGTCACGTTATCCTATTTAAAATAACAACAAACCGTGACTAACTGATCTAACGACGCACAGTTGGAATCGCTAAACTGGTTTGACTCAAAGACACATCGATAGCGATTATGATTTTGCCAGTCAAGAACAAAGGATATTTGGAAATTCACACTTTAAAGCCTAAGGGTATTTATTACAAGGTTTTGAAGTATGTCACGGGCGAATCTAAGGCTCATAAGTGATATATGTATATTTTATAAGATTGTTGTATTAAAAATATTAAGAGACTTACGACACAGGTTTTTCAACTTTCCGGTGGTCGAAGGGATTATAATCCTTTTTCAGTTCAGCTTTCCCATTTGTAGATGCGTTCATGATGATAGAAGTGTTACTAATGTCCAAAACCACGCTTTCACTTTATTATATTAGCATAAAGGAGCTAAAGTTACATTCACGACCACATCTTAACAGCATACTGTAACACTATCAACAAAAACATATCGACACTGTTTTTTCCCAAAGTCGAGTTCCACTGGTTTAGAACATGTTTTGTTAAAGGTATAATTTTTGCTGTTTTGTCACTTCGTTGCAGATAATTAAATGTTGTGGGCTGTTAGCTCTTGATGATTGTTTAATAAATATTTTATTTTCAATTAAGATAAGGCTAGATACACTATCTCCCGTCATATAAAATATGCATAATTGTAGGCTTACAAAGTTATTTATATTACTTAGTTTAAATTAAATCTTCAAAGATAAATGTAATGTGAGCACCTAAGGTTATTTTAAACTTCATAGTGTGGGTAAGATTTCGATAGAAGTTTAACTGTATAATATTTATTCATATCTTCATCTAAGTGATTTCCTAGTTGCTTCTAAACCCTGCTTGGGGTCTCCTTTTAATTGGCTGTGAGAAGCAACTGTCGTTAGACTTTTAATTTTTAGCAGTGTTGGGAGCGACTACTGTTTGATCTCTAACCCCGTATGGGCGCATGCGTCGTTGCTTAGCCGCACCACTAGCAAGTGAGGTCATTTGGGTACCAGAGATGTTTGTGGAGCCCCTTACACCCTTTTATAATATTCTTTAATAAATGTATTCAAAATTGAGCACTTAAGAGTAGTGTGTTGAGAATAGTAGTGTGTTTATGCACTTAAGACAATAGTAGTGTATTTTTTTGTACACCACATATAATACCTGAAGCATGGATTTATACCTACAATAAAAATATTGTAAAAAAAAGTTTGTGTGTACTTATGTACACGCGTTAGTAGTTATGCTTCTTTGGCGTAACACGATAAAAATCTATCTTTCGCCTTATTCTACGCTTTTAGAAAAAACTAAAATGTCGACTATAGCTACTTCAGGGTGTTTGAAAACTACTTTGAATGTTATAGTAGAGTTAAAAGTTATTATGGAAATACCAGCTAACTTTATTGTTATCGGTTTTTCGTGACGGTCTGCGCGACGATCGTAAAAATGTACTCTCATCATTTTTCCCTAACGCGATAAAAGAATAATAACCTCAAAAATAAAGACGCTGTTCTTTCAAACTATATAGTCAAGGTCTTCAGTTGTTGAAGACAAAGAACACACACGACTTTAGGTTGTAAAACTCACTGCCAGATCACCAAAATTATATTAAAACTAGGAAGCAAATTAATTATACCCGCAGATTTTAAATGCCACAAAAACAAAAAAAAAACATTACTTTAAATATTAAGTATACAACACTGATCAACGCTGCGGGTCAGGACTACAACAACACTGTAAGGCTTGTATAAGCCTTTCTAATCATGAAAACAAACTCATTTATATTCACTAACCTTAAATTCATTGGTAACATCATGTGTTTTAATTTGTAAATAACAATCGTATTATGTTACTCACATTTAACTAACTATCTTGATGTATCCCTGACGGGGTAGTCAGAAAGTTTGAGTGGACAGATCAAATCAAGTTTTACGGATTAATTTATTCATACTTCCTTCACTTCCTGCCAAGGAACCTTTTCTCACAGCGTCAGTGGGACGGGCCGCTTTGCAGTTTAGTAAGAAACAATTTATTAAGCTCCAGTACGACAGCTGCTGAGCGAGCCCGTTTACTGGCAGTGGGCACGTGGGAATCGGGTCTGTGGCTACAAGCTCTTCCTTCGTCTAACATAGGGACCATGTTAGACGATACTACCTTTCGCATTGCTTCCTGCCTTCGTTTGGGTGCGCCATGTGTTTCTTCGCACCAGTGCCATTGTGGAGTAGTCGTCGATCGCCTTGGACATCATGGCTTGTCTTGCTGCAGAAGTGCTGGGCGATTACCACGGCACGCGAGCCTTAACGACTTAATCCGACGTGCTCTTGTCGCCGGCGGTGTGCCAGCTAAACTTGAACCGAATGGTTTGGCGCGCGACGACGGCAAGAGACCGGACGGTATGTCGTTAATGCCGTGGAGGATGGGTAGGTGTTTGGTGTGGGACGCTACGTGTGTCGACACTCTTGCTCCTACTCATCTTCCAGGTACTGCTGGTTGTGCCGGTGCCGCCGCTGCTTCTGCGGAGACCCTTAAACGGCAGAAATATTTGCAACTCGTAAGTGATTACGTTTTTGAGCCGTTTGGGGTCGAGACGTTAGGGTCCTGGGGTCCAAGTGCTCATAATCTATTTCAAGAGATTGTAAAGCGCCTAATTGACACTACTCTTGACCAGAGGGCTGGTTTCTTTTTCGCACAAAGGCTAAGCATTGCCATTCAACGTGGCAATGCTGCCAGTCTTCTGGGAACGCTACCACGTGAGGACTGCGATGCGGAGAAATTTTATGACGCATGTTAGGTCTTTGTTTCTTAGTTATTTTTAGTAAGTTTAGAATTAATTTATCAAAATATTAAGTGCTGTATATGGAGATCCAAATACTTTTGAATGTTTCGATTTTGAACAATTTGCTCACGTGGTCTGCGTATGTAAATCTCTGTGGTATCACTCCTTGGGTAGCCCTATCCATCCCATAATCTTTTTCAGCATAATATAGTTTGGCATAACAGTTTCAGCATAAAGTTTTCAAAATTATGATACGCAGAGTGTTATAAACGCATAATGGTTTTACTGGCATAACTTTAAATTACTCTAATTCTTTTATCATAATTTTAATCAGCATACATGTAAAGGGTAAAATTGTTATACGCCTAAAGATAATTTATCATAAAATACCAAACGCATAATGGCGGTATGGATAAACGTTTAAATCATAAATAAATAATAAATTTGGCCAAGAATATTTAAGAAATGATAAGACACCATATTTATAATGGTGTCTTATCATTTCTTAAATATTGCATGCATCCCACTCATAGCCAAGTTTGTAAGATGTAACATATAAAACGATATTTTAAGTGTTATTAATTTTGGACTAGTCCTGAGCAAAGTCGTTAAAAGGTACGACGACGAGCGACGTGAGGAGGAGTGTTAGGCAACTTGTGATCAGGATCACAACGTGCCAGCTGAGCGAGCGAAGCGAGCGTGCCGCGATAGCGGCCGGCGATGATCCAGAACTTAATCGCTCGTTTTAATCTACCTACTTATTTTTTTATTTTATTTATATATTCTATATATGTGTTGACATTTTGAACTTCAGTATGGTGACTATCGATATTTTTAATCAGTGGGCATTTCAATCTTAGACTGTTCAAGCTTAGATATAAAAATATATACTCGTTAACATTATGGTATTCTATATGTATGACATGTAATCTTTATGCGAGAGTGAGTGCGATACCAATTAATGTTATGATTAGTTATCGTTATTGTAAAACAAAATATTCGTAAACATTTTATGCGGGTATATTATTATTATAAAGAATTTATGGGAAAATAAAGTATGCCTAATGATTTATTCTGTTTGAACATTATGCGAAACGAAGAGTATTCCATAAAACGTTATGCAGTTTTAAGTTATGTCCAAAAAATTATGCAACCCAATACGGACCCGACTCCTTGTACCCACTGCTTTCGTACAATAGATATTCTTCGTCAATTGTTCCTCACTCATTCGTTGGACGTATCTAAAAAGATCAATTTTAAAAAAGACAACCGGACTGTAAGAATATTGCTTTGTGCTGATATAGGGTTTTTATGCTTACACCACATACAATTTATAAATGAACTGTAGGCAGAAACTACCAAGTTAAACTACATATATTCAGTAGTGAAGTCGTACTGGTACCTATGGCGCCCAAATAGTTTCACCTACAAATGTGGTAAACGGATGAGGATATATAGCCAAGAAAAGGAAAATTCGATACAAACCCCTGTATCAACCCATTTGGCCGAGTTGGTATAGTAAGGTGAAATACCTCCCCACTGCAACAAAATAGGGAAATATTTCTGAAGCCTTTCTCTCTGTAGTCGGGTGAAAAGAGTCTGGCAATCACTCGTCTTAAATATTCGTCTAAGTTAAAACCAAAAGCTTATATGCCTCGAAATATATATTATGTAGTCTGCAGTTTCGTACGACAACACTTTTAGAACACAGAGCAAGAAATTGCTCGCTCTCTCTCGCTCGCCTTCTATAGAGACGAAAGTAAAAAATAATGCCAGCGGAAATCGCATACGTGGCCTGACAGTTTCCTACCATTCGTCTGTAGTAATAAATGAAATTGTATGAGTGTAGGGTGACAACTCTTACACGCTTGGTTGTATAAAATCTATACCAATATTATAAAGTTGAAGAGTTTGTTTGGTTGGTTTAAAAAATATTTTACGTTTGCGAGCGATTTCATGCTTCGGTAGGCACGTTAAATGGCAGTCGTTAAGCTGAGTTGAAGGCCTTGAAAAATTTCAACAGCGGGTGCCACAGCCTGTGCCTGTCCATTTCAACACGGCAATGGGCTTACCATCTGTTACGTGGGACAAAATACACACGTTGAATTGTAGGCGTATAGTATGCCTCTGCCTACCTTTTCGGCGATAAAGGCGTGACAGTATGTATGTATGAATAAAAATAAAATAGTATGAATAAAAATAAAAAATATTTTTATTCATGTAGACTATTTTAGGGACTTTAAATAATGTTATTTGTAATACTTGATATAAATGCTATAACATTATGAGCTGACCAGTCCCAACAGACGGCACCCATTCACGGGTATGTGCAGAAGGGAATTGTATGCCAGGTGTCATTATCTTCTAAATACTGTTTTACATTGTAACAAATTTTGGACACGAATATTTGCATAACTATTGGTTTGAATTTTTATCGGGTAAGTCAATGATCTGAGATGAAATCTTATTGTAGAACCTCATGCAGTTACCCATGATAGTTATAAATGATTTACTGGTTGTTTTGAGTCTAAAGCCAGGCACGACAATTTTATTCTTTTGACGTGTATTTATATTATGAATGTTTTTTTTTTTATTTATTTTTTTATTTCGTATGGGACTAAATAGGTGCGAGGGTGCGACGGAAGTTTGAATCGGGTAAAATTTTATCTGTAGAGTGACTATCAGTATTTTTTAAAAATTACGTTGTTTTATACGTACTATTAGTTTAGTAATGGTCCTTCTCATAGATATCGTAACTTGGTGATTTTTTTCGTACCCATTTCCCCAGTGTTATAGTAAATGGACGTTTCTGTAGACCTAAATAAGAGACACAATTCCACCAAACATTATGTGGTTATATCTCAAAGAAAGCTCCCAGACGGCTTAATTTTATCCGACACCTCTAACAAATATCGTTAAATTTTAGCTGAAACAACATTGTTTAACGAAAACTTAACAAATATATAATTTGTTAAACATTCCTCTAGAACCATTCTATTCATTGATGAAAACAGCATGATAATCGGTTTGTAGTATTCAAAAGATGACTTGCAATCTAGTTCTAATATGGACTGTAAAGTCAGTGTTCTTCTTGAAGCTCTTCAAGGAGAAATGCTTAGAGCATACGTACGTTGTACTCAGAGACTAAACATTTTAGTATTACTAGAAGTACCTAAAGGGTGTCTAGGCTTCTTCTGCCCGTTATTTGGCGTGGGAGTAAAATATCTAAAACGATCTTTATACAAAAATACTTACACGTCAATAGTGAAAGAACAAAAATAAACACTTTCCCATCTATGCACATACTGGGACTATATAGAACCGAATGAAATTATAATAAGATTTGCGTTGATAAATTCGTAATTACTTTATTATTACTACTAGCTGTCCCGCCCGGCTTCGCCCGTGACATACTTCGAACCCCGTGGCACCCATTTAATCCCGTCGTTTATTAATTTCACAATAATGTATGAACGTTTTCCAAATTTCTTGATTACTTCTCCGCTATCCAGAGGGCAAATCTACTATTTCAATCGCGTCAGAAAAGAATTGTAATCGTCGCTCAGTAGCCACCGGTACATTTTTTACTTTTGTTCGTAGTCTACTATCACACTCGTACTCCAATAGACTCATGGAATTATTAAGTAAGTAATTAATAATTCCATTAATAGTCTTATATCGGTCGGCCGATGAGTTCTACTAAAACGTACCGCGCCAGTGGCCGCTAGTCAGTTACATTTTTGATAGTCTACTGACATTTTGACAGCTAAAAACAGCGATTCTGGTTCTATTCTACGGGTTCTCAATAGTAGCCTCGGCCCCCAGTACCAGCCCAGTCGAATTATGGTTACACGAAATTAATATCTATGCGCAAAATTTTGATTTCGCCGTATGTCCTAAGAAATTCATTTAATTTGCAAGGGCTAAAGGGACAAAATAATCTTTATGAAATGCTGTAGCCAACTAACTTATTAAAAATGATAAGGATTAATAACGTATTTGTGTAAATAGCCTTCAAATTACTGCTTTATTATTGCTGGTTTTTTAAAGTATAAAAATGGATATGTTATTTTTAAGAGATAGACATATACCGTCGCGAACTTTTTTGTAGACCTATATTAGATACACAATTCCACAATACATTATTTTGTTATATCTCAAAGGGTTTAGGCAGCGTTTTCGATGAAAGCTCCCAGACTAATTTTTCCGACATCCCCAACAAATATCGTCATAATTTAGTCAATGTATACAAAAACTTAACAAATTATACATAAAAACCTTCTATAAAAATCACTCTAACTATTAAAAAAACCGCATCGTAATTCGTTGCGTAGTTTTTAAGATCTATGCATACATAGGGACAGACGGCGAAAAGTGAATTTGTTTTATAATATGTAGTGATGATCCTCGCTGCAGTCGCTGCCACAGAACGCATAATAATTGGTGTTCGGTCCTCGCTGTCCTATTTTCTTATTATTCTCTTTTCACTTATTGGTACTCATTTCATCTTTGAACATAGCGAAATTGACAAGAAATTTAAAACAAGAGCAAATATTCCCACCCTATAAAATAGGTCCCCGTCCCCACTCTTGTAGTACTTACTCGCAATGTCAAAGGAAAGGGAATAAAATAGTGGGCTTTAGTGTGTCTGTCATAAAAGGTTCTTATTAATATTTAACTAACTAAAGTAACTAACTATCTTCACGCTGTATCCCTGACGGGGTAGTCAGAGTTACAGAATAGGGGTACAGATAAATTATTATTATGTGTAAAAGCAATAATTTATTGATTGTATGACTGTAAATCTGTAAATAATTTCGAAATATAGTAATTACGAGCAATACTCGGGCATTAAGAATTTTAAATGGACTCTGTTTGCAGCAACGTAGTAACTTCCTGAACTCCACAGCACACAGACAGATAGAAGACACCGTGCGGTTTAGTCGGTACGAATTGACATCCCCCCTCATCATTAGCTCGTGACAATTTGATGAGGGTTCTGCTTCTTATAAATAAGTATAGCACCAGTGGTATATTTGTGAATATAATGAATGTGAAAAACTATAAATGAACGTGTATGAGTATAATAATGAACGTTGTACAAGCGCGTAAGCAAAAGGCAGGTGATTGTCTGAGCCGTAGGTGAGCATAATCTCAGCACTTTGTAGCGCTTACAGTATAAATCACAGTAACAATAACATTCATATTATATGATAATGTAAAAAGGTATTGTCCTTCAATTTTGATAAAAACGCCGTATGATGCCCGCGACCCAAGACACGCTCGGCTGCGTTATACCCTTACCTGAGGTTTGGAACGTATACCACAGTTCATGTATGGCATTGAGGTATTATTACTACGTAGTAATATAGTTCAGTGGTGTATGGATTAATTCTAATAACTTGTTTCAATATATTCCCTTTCCCATATAATAACGATAAAGATAGTTTATCAAATAAAGTTATGTTTAAAAAAATCAAGTACCAAATTGTTTGTGGTTGTAAGACGATTTGGGCCAATTGAAATAGTGTAGGTACGAGTATATTAAGTCACTAGGATGGTGATTTGAAACTGAATTCGGTGATTTGCCTACTAAGAAAAACGGACTGTTAGTGCCTACGTTGCTTTTAGGTAGCTATACCTGGATTTGTCAGAAGATGCATGAAAAAAAGGTGAATTCTGTGGAGATGCGATCACTTCGAAAATTGTGTGGCGTAACCTTGGCCGACCGAATACTCAACGAAGTGATAAACAATATGGCAGGTTTGAAAGAAAGTGTCAGCGTTAAGCTGGAAAAGGACATGCTCCGTTGGTTTGCACACGTCCAACAACGTGAGGAACGATTGACGAAGAATATTTATTGAGCGAAAGTCGACCTAGCGATCTGACCTCTCTGACTACCCTCTCAGGAATACAGCGTGAAGATATTTAGTTACTAAGAAAAAAAGCACTAACCACTGAGTAGGAATAATTTATGTTTTACAAAGAGCGAGTTGGGTAACCAAGTGAAACAATCAGGCCCGTAAACCGTGGAGGATTGATTGAATCACATTACGGTGCACAGCACACACTGAACATGGTTTGGAACGTTATACGGGATTTTAATCCAACACCTGATTGCTACCAATGCTAGGGTTCGTCCTCAGAATATCCTTTTCAGGAAAAACTGGCAACACGCTACCGGGAAATAGAACTATATGATTTTGGTCGATTTGAATCTGACAAATTCTCTGAATTTTTTTAACGGGTGTCTTTTGTTAGTTTTGACACGTCCAATGTTAGTGAGGAACAATGGACGCAAAATCTTAACTTTATGACTGACTGCTTCTAACCAGGGTAGAATTTACATACGAAGACTACATGAGCAAAAAAAGTAAATGAAAGTAAATTGAATGCTGTGGAGATGCGATCACTTCGAAAATTGTGCGGCGTTACCTTGGCCGACCGAATACGCAACGAAGTGATACGCAATATGGCAGGTTTGAATGAAAGTGTCAGCGTTAAGCTGGAAAAGGGCGTGCTCCGTTGGTTGGACACGTCCAACGAATGAGTGAGGAACGATTGACGAAGAATATATATTGTTCAAAAGTAGAGGGTAGAAGGAGTCAGGGTAGGCCGAGACTTACATATGATGACCACGTGAGCAGATTGCTCAAAAACGGCAAGGTCAAAAGTACTCGGATACCCAGACGTGCGTGTATGAAGCGATTGATGAATCTCGAGGAAGCGAAAGAAGTATGTATGGATCGCGAAGCCTGGCGATCTGTCCTCTCTGACTACCCCGTCAGGGATACAGCGTGAAGATAGATAGACAGATAGATAAGACTACATGAGCAGTGCTCAAAAACCAAATGCTTAAAAGAACTCGAATATCCAGACTGATATGTATGAAACGATTAATGAATCGTTTTATACATGTTAGGAAGTAAAGGAAGTATTGAATCGCGAAGACTGGCGATCTGTTGTCTCTTACAGCCCCGTCAGGGATACAGCGTGAAGATAGATTAGGTAACTTACTATTTCTGAAATCTCCATGCAACCTTTACATACAAACGTACACACACGTACTAAATTGCTAATGTGACTGATCCAACATCTAAATTACAAATGAAATCTGCTATCGTAGTCTTCATTCTGCTGGGCTTTGATATATGAGTGAGTCCCCTCTTAACTTTATTGATATATATAGTGTAGGCCTGAAATCCACTTCGATACAACATAATATGTTCTCAGCACGTGTCAGCTTAAAATTAATAGGTGTGTCCATAGGTCAAATACCGCCCGTAGTTGACCTACTAGAGGTACAATGCTGGTCAGAAGCAGGTGTAGGTATATACATACTTAATTAAACTTTTACTTGATATCTCAATGCACGTTTATACTAAGTCGCATAATACCCTATTATCAACTAAATCACCAAGGATCTCTTAGGCAAACTCCTAAATACTAACTCTTAAGTGTAATCCTGTACGCTGCTGTGTTTAATAGAAGAGGCTAAACGTGAAATGGGAAATATAGAGATATGCTACAAAGGCTTAAATCATCATCATCATCATCATCGCTCATCGAAGTATCGCTTAGTTTGAATAGTTTTTCTAGTATAACACGCTCGCAAGCTAGTCACTCGCAATCGGCTAAGTGGTTGGGAGGCTGAAGTGGTTGGTAGAGGTATACGATACTTTATTATGCCATCTATTGGTACTTGTTCCCATATAAGAGTGGTAATGGGTAGAGACCATAAGTGAATAAGTTACTTCTGTCTAGTGTAGACTAAGGTTACAAGACAGCGGTAATACTGAATTGCTAAGATTAGAATGAGCAACATTTCATGTTTTTCTTCATTTGCGGGGAGTACGGAAATATTGTGTTAAGATAATAACAGCAGTTTTCTGCTTTAGGAGTAGTTCAGTCGTTTGTTTTAATGGTTAGACCCTTAGCATCTGAAAGATTTACTCAGTTCAATTGCTGGGGCGGTGGGTGAGGCACTCGAGGCACACTAAATAAGCAATCAGCTTTGGTTAACCTTATGTCTGTCGGTAAGGTGAACGAAGGCCCCATCGATATTTTGCATTGGGTCAATGTGTGCGTCTTCTGATTTAAAAATTGTGACATTCATCACATTGCAGTCAGTAACTTAGCGACCGGGACCTCGTTGCGGATCTGGGCGTGAAAGTTCTCACGTTGGTCACACTGGTGAGAGCCACGGTCGTCAGCGTCAGTAAGTAGGAAGCCACAACGTCTCATTGCAAACAAGTCATGCTCGCGAAAATTGCGCGAGGGAAGGAGCGTGAGAGAACTCTCATCTGCAATCTTGTCTTTGCCCTAAACTACCGGCCTCAAAGACCGGAGCCCAGGAGACGGTGGGTGGGCTGCTCGTGGTTCTTACAGAAGCAGGCCCAAACTATGATGTAGATATGAGAGCTACATGTCTCGCCTTAACCCGATAAGAAAGTGCAATAGCACCCAAATCCCCAAATAAGCGGGATAACCCCCTGAGAGGAGGCTGCAGTGGCGGTAAAAGTCAGTCGTCACCGTGTAAGGACACCGTGTGGTAATACCACACGAAGAAAATATAAAACATAAACATGATATAATAACCTATAAAAATAAATAAATGAAAGTGTCAGCGTTAAGCTGGAAAAGGGCGTGCTCCGTTGGTTTGGACACGTGCAACGAATGAACGAGGAACAATTGACCAAAAATATATATTGTGCAAAAGTAGAGGGTAGAAGAAGTCAGGGCAGGCCGAGACTTACATAATGAAGACCACGTGAGCAGGTTGCTCAAAAACGGAAAAGTCAAAGTACTCGGATACCCAGGCGTACATGTTTGAAGCGATAATAAATCTACAGGATGCGAAAGCAGTGGATCGCGAAGCCCGGCGATCTGTCCTCTCTGACTACCCCGTCAGGGATACAGCGCAAAGATGGTTAAGTTATAAAAATATAAGCACCCTAATGTTGTATTCTCTTAATACCCTTACCCATAGTCCTCTGAAGGTAATAGACATTCAGAGGACTATGGGTCCAAAGGAAAATGTTTATGAAAATGTTCATTTTATTAATTACTGCATTCAAAATATTAAAAAAGAACCCATAGACCAGAATCTGAAAATTATGATTACTTAAAATTAGCTATCGAAATGGTTAACCACTACCTTCGAACTAAATATAGCGCCGACGCCGACCGGTACAACATCCCTTTCACGAAATCACTTCCACAGTTGAGGGTCAATATTAGGTACACACATTAAAAGGCAAATCAAATACAGATCTCGGGTTCCAGTTCTTTAATTTCGAAATGGCATGCTATTGTAACTCTTTTCTTTTTGCAACTTCACTTTTATGACATAATCAAATTAATCGTATTTCAGTATTTTTTCCACTGCTAATTTAAATCTTTTCGTAGTACAATTGTATTTAATTTTTGCACATAAAGCTTCAATTTAAATAAAGTAAAATGTTATATAATGTTCCGTGGACAATTAAACAAAATAAATTACTTACTAAAATAGTGTGATTCTGTACACTAACACAATCTATAACGATTACATTTTCACGGTAACATTTTAAACATCTATCATACATACATGCATACATACTTACACACGTGCCCGTAAAAAGCATGACATATAGTCGCAGTTTTCCCAGAAGGGATAGGCAGAGGCTTACTATAGATCCACCATTCACCAAATATAATTTTTCCCACATAATAGGCAGTAAACCTATTGCCATGTTTTATTGTTATATATATAATATCTTACATTTAATTATGTATTAAATATCTATAATTTTAAAAAATTAGCAACAATTAAAATTATAGATAACGACTTCCCAGTATTCGAAGAAATCATATCATAACATTTATTTAAAAATATGATTAATAACATTAACATAATTTTGAATATATGCATTATTATTTTATATTTAATCGTTCATACATTTTAACTTTTTTTTTGTTTTTCAGATGCATTTAGCTATTATGTAATAGGTAACGCTCCGCGATTTATGCAATCTGCAAATAATAAGATTTATTGTCGTGCCTCAACAGTTTAACATAACCGTTTAAGAGGCGAAAAGATAACAACTAAATGCTTATATAACTACCATCAATAATAATGCAAATACAAAATGAAGGCTAGCGATAAATAGTTAACTTTAGGGTAAGTGTGTATTAACGGTATAAATTACATCTTAAATCTAAATTTATCCGGGTCTTCTTTTTAACTTTATTTTGGTTTATGATACTTTTTAGTACCCCCAAGAGTGATAATTGCTTAAAGTAGGCTTTGCAGTCTTTCCAGTATTATACGGAACAGATACCTGCGGAGATTGATATATGAAACTGTGTGCAACAGGTTTCGAGTTCTTCATAAAACTTTGCGTGTAACTTGCTGTCGTAGGAGTTGAAAATGATGTACCTCCAGTATCAAAGCGGCTTTCATAATACGTAGATGGGTTTGGTTGAACATATTTCTTTGATTGCGGATATTTAGTTACTGCCTTTTGATATACCGATTGAGCTTCACATACAGTATCCTGTACCAGCACGTCTAAAGGAGCAGTAAAGATTCTAAAATTAGTGTCAGTGTAATCCAACGTCGATTCAAGGAATATGGGCATGCGGTCAGACATAACCCACAAATTGCGATCTGAATCAATCTTAACATCTACAGGGAATATAAGAGCCTCGTCGTCCCTGTCAACGACACCAATATTTTGTGGCTTATAAGGTAGGCCTTGTCGCCAACATCCAATAGCATTTTGATCAATTAAGTTAAAGAATTCAATGCCTGTAGCTTCATCCATTACTTTAGATGTGGTATGTCCATTGTCGCCACGAACACCTACAACCTTAAAGTCGCTATAAGAATCCTCCACTTTGGATTCATTTCTCAATATACGAGTTGAAACTGCAAATTGAGTGTGACTTGTTATAGGGCTGAAATAAAGTGTTCTATATCCATCGACTCCCATGGGCGATGCTGTGATACCAAAGATTCCTTCAGCGGTCCATTGGAAGTTCAGACCTCCAATGTTAAAGTCTCCAACAAGAGGGTCGGGCATAAAGTAGCCATGGCTGAATCTCCAAGACCAGTTTTGTTTCCACGAGTAGGCAATAAGTCCATATCCAAGTTCATCAGAGAAATATGCGAAATAATCATCACATGATTTGCCTTCATCTAAAGCTATGTTGGCAATAAAGGTTGATGGAAGGATATCCTCAGGTCGAAACACGTAACTCCGAATGCGTTGATCAGTATGTAAATCATACACATGTAGGGTGTAAGGACAAAGTTGAGTCACGTTGGGATCTGGAAAAATTAAAAAAAGCTGTGTACTATGTGTATTTACATCTTAAACATAAAAATCGGATCGGAAGCGCTCGTGGTCCCGCGGTCTCAGTGTTCTGTAAACGATCACCGAGTTACGCAACTTTCACTATGGCTGGTCCTCGGATGGGTGACCACTTTGTGGCATTTACATTTGCGAGCGTTTCCGTGCTTCGGAAGGCACGTTAAGCCGTTGGTCCCGGTTGCCAGTAAAATGGCAGTCGTTAAGCCTGGTTGAAGGCCTTATGGGCGGCTTAAAAATTTCAACAGCAGGTAGCCACAACCTGCGTCTGTCTATTTCAACACGGCAATGGGCTCACCACCTATTACGTGGGACAGGAATCCATACGGTGAAAAGTGGGCATATAATATGCCTCTGCCACCCCTTCGGGGATAAGGCGTGATGGATATTTAAACATAAAACAAAATCGTGTTGGTTACACCCTTTGTAACCCAAAGGCTGGACCGAGTTGTATGATCGATTTGATTACTTTTTTTTTGTCTCTACCTCTAGAAAACAACAATTATAAAAGTACGTTACGAAACTTATTACAACCAGATATACAATGGTTTTTATTGGGTATAAAATAGTGTTTTAAGTACCTACGTCCTTTATAATCTTATTATGGAATGGTTGAAACAAGCTTACACCTAATTGTCAGCGATAGGTTGATTTGATGGATTAAAGCACTATCTATTTAGATCTTTATCGAGATGTCAAGTGCATTAACCAAGATATATTTCTCCGCCCGCGGAAAATTTAGGATATCTGACAAATGACGTGGGTGTGAGATGTTTAAAAAAAGTGACAAAGTTCAAAAATGACAGGCAATGGAACAACTTTTACGTTGGTTAAATTTTAGAGTAATCAGAATGTTAAATATTTCATATATTTTATCCGGTCCCTAAAGAAGTCTTGTCTTTGTAAATTCACTATAAACAAATCTTAAACTTTCCATTATATAATTATTACGTAATATTTTGAATATAGATGGTGACAGCTATTGTGACAAAATGCCATGAGACCTCTCGTGCGTGCCTTATGCATAAATTAACCCAGTATTTTTCCCATAAGAAACTGTATCAAGAGCAAACCAGTTTTAAGACCTTAACCTTATTTATTTTAACGTCAATTCTCTTTAGACATAAAAATAGTAAAGATGTAAAATCTAATTTACCTTTAAATGTTCTCGTTTTAAAAGATTTTGTAATTAATAATTCCCATTCGAAAAGATACTTACCATATCCGTAAGTACCAGTATCTAAGACCCAGAGTCGGTCACACTTATCCGCCTTAATTCTGTAGACAGTGGTAAGCCCAGTTTGGCAGTTACCCAACTCGTTGCCAGCAAAACTCGGATAGGGGTTAAGTTCCGGCGACGGGTTATATGAACCGTCCAGTGGTATGTAGTTTAATGTTGCTGGTATACCTGTTAAACAGAGCATATATTATTAATATCACAATAATAAATTATTATGCCTACTTATTTAAATATTTAATAGGCCCATTATTCATGGTTGATGTAGTTTCTGTTAATATATTAGAATGTAGTAACACCAAGTGAATAGATTGCTCAAAAACGGAACGGTCAAAATTACTCGGATACCCTGACGCGAATGTATACATACATACATACATACATATTGTCACGCCTCTATCCCCGAAGGGGTAGGCAGAGGCATATTAAACGCCCACATTTCACCACATGCATTTTTGTCCCACGTAACAGGTGGTGAGCCCATTGCCGTGTTGAAATGGACAGGCGCAGGCTGCGGAAATTTTTTAAGCCGCCCAATGGGTAACGACTGCCACTTTATTGGCAACCGGGACCAAAGGCTTAACGTGCCTTCCGAAGCACGGAACTGGGGTGGGTATAAAGGGCCAAATAAATTTAATAAAATAAAAATAAAATGTGTATATTTTAGATGTTAAATTTGGAAGAAATTTTGAACCCGTTGCCTTTTTAGTGAGGTGGTAACAAAAAGGCTAAAAGGTCTTATGTGCTAGACACTAATTAGCACGACCAATTAAAGTCCTGGTAGTCTCGGACTGAATGATCGCGAATGTATGAAACGATTAATGAATAGATCTGTAGGTAGCGAAAGAAGTTAGTAGGTATGTATAGATTATCGCAAAGCCTGGCGATCTGTCTTCTCAAATTACCCCGTAAAGGATACAAAGTGGATATAGTTAGTTATTAGTCTGTCTAGTAGAGGCTTTAATTATATTGGAATGCGTCAACCAATGGAAAGTAATGTACCTACCTATGTTGTGTCAAACCACTTAGTGTCAAGTTCTTACACGTGTTCGGTTGGCTAGTTCAGTTGATTGAACTAGTGAAGTTTTTTTAACTCAACTAAAATATCGGGAAGAAATCAAGATTATTTCAGACAATTAACTAGTGACCATTTTGAAATTAAGTCTTAAAGTTAAAGTTTAAGTCAAAGGTTAATATCTAAATATTAGATATTACTAGATTTATTACCTTGTGTATGAAAAAACCTATGTTTGTGTGGATTCTAAAATGAAGCCCTGATTGAATAAAAATACCTTTTCAAAAGTTTATTAATACTTATAAACTTATTAAAGTGATATATGCATCAAAGCTGTTTATCATTTTACTTATAACTTTATCAAATAATAAATGAAATGAATGAAACATAATTATCAAATCATACATGAGAAATAAATATAAAAAAAGTTACAGTGCACATTAAGTAGGTATAAACGTTGATTAATTTGATCGTATTTAATATAAATTTAACAAATTTGCGTAGCATTAATTATACATTGCATACGTTTGCGTGTCTAAGAACAGGCAATGTAATTGGTTTTTTTTTATTTCTTTACAAAAATTTTTTTAGATAACTTAATGCCAAAGGTAGTCTGTATCTGTCAACACTGGCACTACAATTTCGAGGCAAAACACAATAAAACATGCCTGTGCACTGGTAACGAGCAATGTTTATAATGTGTGTAATGTTCCGCTGCTATTTAGATTTTGATAATTTATACAAATATCATAATATAAATATAAATTTATATAATTTCTTCAGTTCGTCGATTATTTCTCAGACAGACTTATTTACGGAACTCTAAATCGGCAATAGTAGAAATCATTAAATAATTTTAAATATAAAACTATTCAACCGTCTTACCAGGTAGCCACCTAGGTACGCTGACAAAAAGCTTGTCCCTCCAGCGTTCGATGCCCACTGGGAGAGCATTTTCTTGTATAAGTTCTCCAGATTGAAGAGCTTGCTGTCGTGCATAATTATTATGGAAGTTCCAGTCCATGATATTCCAAGAAAATGTTTCTTGCAGTTTGAAAACTGCTGTAGCGGAAGATATCAAAGCGAAAAGGAGAAGCATTTTCGTTGCCATTATAACTAGCTGTAAACAGAGAATCTTTGTCAGATTTACATACATTTGTATTTATACGTTGAAGATTTTTTACAATAAAATAGAATAAACTTTATTGCATATCAATATAAAGCATTAATGTACAGAGATTTCTGTTTAATAAATGTACAATGGGCAATCACCAAAAAGGAATCTCTTACATTTACTCTAAGACTAATTGCACTAGCTCCATATTATCAGAGTTACTTGTGTCTTTACAATTTTTTTATGTGATTACATGCTCTTGCATGCATTTGCATTATTATATGCTCGCATCTTGCTTGTATTTACAAAACTTTACATAGGTATAGTTTTTCATAAAATTAATTAAATTGGAAAAACCATAGAGCCTACAAAATATATCTACATGTAATTTACATTTATTTCATAGAAAAATCTCCAGACATAAAATTTTTCTATACCGCTAAATACGAGTTTCATGTCAGTTTATATGTTTCTTTGCAACGTAAAAATGGAGAAATACAAAACACAAAATCAATTGTGTTGATTGATGGCATTTGGTGGAACGTGCTACACACACACTTTTTCACAAACTTTATAACCTTGGGTTAGAAAGTAAAGTTTGTGGGAAAGAACGAGTGTATTTATAAAAAAAAAATAAAGAAAATGTAGCTGTAAGTACTGGCGAGATTTAATTCTCCTAGGTCATGTTATATTTGCAATCCTGAACTTAAATATATATGGAATGGATAAAATATTTTTGATTATTTGTTTGACAAACGAAAGTAACGAATTTTAGATGCGGTTTATCTTGATTGTTGATCCCATTATCTGACCCAAAAACAGGCAATTGACTTCTTGACGAATTGAATCTTCATAAAATCCTATTCGAAGAAAGGGACATTATTTTGCTTGAGCTCGAGTTTGTGACTTATTCGCGCAAAATCTACTAAATGGATTTTGATGCAATTTTTAAAAAATAACATAACTTACACATCAGAATAACACATAGGCTACTTTTTATCCCGGGAACAAGTTCCTGTGGGAAACGGGAACGGGAAAACTTCACCATGCGTGCGGAGCCCCGGGCATCAAATAGTTATTAATAATTATGTTCATTAGCACCTACGGATAATTTATATTAAACGCGACAAAACTTTGGTTTAATCCCTAAGCTATTTAGGTTTCTCAAGTAAAATCTGTCAATCAATTGTTTGCTTTTGAGAAAAAAAACAAGCAAAGAAGCCGCTAACACACTTTTACATTTATATAACTTTACAAAGATAACTGGAGTATAAGTCTATGTCGAAATCTAGAGTCTGGAGGTCACTATTGTAGATATTATAGATATTAAAAGCTTCAATAGTGGTCCTCAAGTTGACGACCTCTATCGGTTATGTAGAAGATAATAAATACTCGGATTTTTTTTTCTTTTATCATACATACATACATATTGTCACTCCTTTAATCCCAAAGGGGTAGGAAGAGGCATACTATACTCCCACATTTCACCGTATGCGCTTTTGTCCCACGTAACAGGCGGTGAGCTCATTGCCGTGTGGAAATGGACAAGCGCTGGTTATAGCGACCAGCTGTTAAAATTTTTCAAGGCCTTCAACTGGGCTTAACGACTGCCATTTTACTGGTAACCGGGACCAACGGCTTAACGTGCCTCGGAATCGCTCGCAACTGTAAATACCAAAAGTGGTCACCCATCCGAGGACCAGCCATAGTGAAAGTTGCTTAACGCAGTAATCGTTTACCGAACACTGAGTCTGCGGGGCCACGAGCGCTTCTTCATTTCTATTATTATAAACTTAAATTAAAAAAGTTATGTCTAGCTATTGCGTAACTAACTATTGTACGTCTAAAAGTTACTGTCACCAAGCATTATTTAAAAAAAATAGTTATAGAAGTATACTTATGCCATAAAATGATAAAATTGTATTATCTGTTTGGGTAAGACGCCTTAATACACATCAAAAGTAACTTACTCTGATTTTATCAGTGCAATGTAACAAAGCCAAACGAATTCATGCAAAAACTACAAAAACTTGTTGAGATCATTCACACATTAAATAAGAATAAAAAAAAACACTTCACAAACAATTAAAAATTTAACGAACATTAAAAAAAACAACTTCTACTTAAAATATGGAAGTAAACCTACGTTATTTTCCGAAAGTGTCCACCTACAGTGACAGTCGGTTTTCGAGTGAGGTGATCCAAGCCACCCCTACTTTTTAATACAAGTCTGACAATCCTACCACGCAAAAAATTAATGCGGCGGTTTGAACCCGACACTGCAATAGATAAGCAGCAATAACCTAGTCCGTAGTTTAATTTATCACGGAAAGGTGTCGAAGATTGTCCTTGAATTTAGATGCATGTGTAACATATGCTGTTACATGCTCATTAAATATTAATATGTGGTTAACTTTCGACTTTTTTCCTAACTTAGTAATCGTCATTGTAAATAAATGTATAAAAAGTGATACCTTTCAAATTTAATGTACCTATTATTCAGACAACAGTAAAATCGTAGATATCAACGATAAATAATTCATAATGAGATTAAAAATATAATAATGCAGCATTTATTTGAGGCTCACAGACTTACTGACAAAATAAAATATAACTAATTTATAAAACTGAAAGTTAATGAGGTAGTTGACCATAAAAAGTATGTATAATATTTAAAAAAAAAGTGTAGTTATTTAAATAAAAAATAAAGCCATATTTTCTTTAAAACATACCTATAAATTAAACTTTAGATACATTTTGAAATTTTAAAATAATGAGTATTTTTTTAAGTTTACACGAATGTGTAAACAATGCATTATGGTTTTCGGGTATATTTCGCGAAATATTAAATTTTAACTTTTGCGCACTTCTCGACGTTGTGGCTCCGAGTCTGCATGACCTATTGCATTATGTTTACAATTTAATGTTTTTATTTTCTATTGAATAAAAGCATTCATATAGATCAGATCTGTTTCTGTTCGTCAAGTATATCTATATTTAGAGTCATTTGCTGAACTGTATCTTTAATGAAAATGCTCAATATCCCATTTGAAAGCAAAAATAGGCTAGTGGTTTTTTAAAAGATACGTAGTAAGTAATTTATCCCGTTAAATTTGTACCTATATATGTATATCAGTAGAAAGGTATAGCACTGATAATATAGAAATATTTGTCATAATATTCTATTTAGTGTCGTGTCCGCAATAAGATTTTTTTTGTTGGAAACCATAAACCATGAAAAGCTTTATATTGAAGGAACAAAAAAAAACAGGAAAAGAACAGAGCGATTTTACAGTTTTGGTCATCAAATCTATAAAATCATCCTGTTCATAGTGGACAGGCAACAATTATACAAGTATGGTGTTGCAATTATATATATATTATAAAAAAAAAACGTAATAAAGTTTTATCTATCTATCTTCACGCTGTGTCCCTGACGGGGTAGTCGGAGAGGACAGAATACCAGGCTTCACGATCTACGAGTATGCATACTCGTACTTCTTTCGCTTCTTGCAGATTCATCAATCGCTTCATACATGCACGTCTGGATATCCGAGTACTTTTGACTTTTCCGTAGATAGAGTATCTGGAACCATTTATTTAACAATATTTTAATTTTTGGTGCGTAGGGCATTTTTGTTTGGGAAAAATGAATTAAACTTGTGACACTGTTACCGATACTTTTGTTTACAAACATGCATACTTCTCTTGCTTCCGGGAGATACAATCAATAATCGCTTCATACATACGTCTGGTATTCGAGTACTTTAATGTTTCCGTTTTTGAGCAATAAGCTCGCGTGGTCATTGTACTAGTATGTAACTCTCGGACATACATTTTTGTCGAAATATTTTAAATAAAAAAAATGTTCCTGTTAAAATCAAAATTTTTTAAATATTTCCTTACATATCAAAAAATACGGACGTTATGTAATTGTTCAAATAATTGAGGGTCATTATTTTTTAAAATCAAAGTTATGATACCTATATGATTCTAATTTTTTGCTTGCACTTAACACCAAAATTAGCTTAGTTCCATCAAAGTAGGTTTATTCGTTTCGTCGACCAGACAGGAGTTCGTGTATATGTGAAACGCAATTTAAGTAATGATATGTTATGTGCCTTTGCATTACCTGTTTGTAGACATATTTTGTCTTTATTGCCCCGAGGGGTTCGTATTACGTCTCAAAGTAACCTCAATTTTAATAAGAGACCTATAGACATAGTATGCCTACCTATTATAATTCCGATTTTGTTGTTTAGATAGTAGCTGATGTCACGACTCTATTTTCTGTTCTCTCTGTCAGTAACGGACTCTGTCTCAGTCCGATGCCACACAAGTTGATGCCAACGCATAAATATGAAGGGAGTTGTTTGAGAAGGGCGACCTGTAGCGAAATGTGACCAATAGAGTTAGACTAGCAACTCCGAAAATATTACATAAGCAATAACTAGGTCATATATTAAATTTATAATTTAAATTCGAGACGTGGTCAGACACACATGACATTGATTACGACATCGCTGACGTATTTAAGGCGTCTGGGTCAAGTCTTTTCATTAGGTGGGCCGTATGCTTGTCTGCTACCTCAGTGGTACAAATATCCTATCCTTGGCGGCTGTTAAGCGTTTTTGCCGAAGTGTTTTTTTATTTATAAAATATTACTAACCCAAAGTAATCTAATATTACCTTGTGGTATGGAATCTAGACAACTGATAAACAAACTTAAATATTTCTAAATACATACATATTATAGATAGGAAACACCCAAACTCCGAAGCAAACGTTTGTGGATCACACAAATATTGGTTTTGACCCAGGAATCCAACCTGAGATCTGAGCGCGGCTGTCGATTGCCTTTATCGTGCATTTTCACTTAAGTGTTAAATATCTATAATCTATAACCATTCTGCAATTCGAATTAAAATTATACGCAGCTATAAGCACAATATCTGCAGTCCCAGCATAACGTGGAGGAATGCAGACTTAGTGTTTTGTAAACGATCACTCCTTTAGGATGGGTGACTGCTTTGTGATATTTCCATTTACGAGCGTTTCCGTCCTTTGGACGGCACGTTAAGCCATTGGTCCCGGTTGCCAGCAACATGGCAATCGTTAAGCCAAGTTAAATATATATTTTGAACATGAGGTAGCCACAACCAGCGTCTGTCTATTACTACACAATAATGGGCTCACCACCTATAACGTGGGACAGGAACGCACACATTGAAATGTGGGCATATAATATGCCGATAGGGTGTGATTGATAAACAAACTATCTTCAAGTTATTTGAGACTTCTTGCTTTATCCAGATCATCAACATCACGTCACTATATGCATTTATTAGTAAGTCCATAACGAAAAAGTCAGTCCGAGACTACCAGGACTTTAATTGGTTGTGCTAATTAGTGTCTAGCACAAAGACCTTTTAGCCTTTATGTTACCACCTCACTATAAAGGCAACGGGTTCAAAATTTCGTTTAAATTCAACATCTAAAATAGACACATTTTATTAAATTTATTCGGGCCTTTAGACCCACCCCAGTTCCGTGCTTCGGTAGGCACGTTAAGCCGTTGGTCCCGGTTGCCAATAAATTGGCAGTCGTTAAGCCAAGTTGAAGGCCTTATGGGCGGTTTAAAAATTTCAACAGCACGTTGCCGCAGCCTGCGCCTGTCCATTTCAACACGGCAATGGGCTCACCACCTGTTACGTGGGACAAAAATGCAAACGGTGAAATGTGGGCGTTTAATATGCCTCTGCCCACCCCTTCGGGAATAAAGGCGTGGCAATATGTATGTATGTATTATGAAAAAAATGAGTAAGCGACATGGGATAAAAATAAATGGAACGCTGAGTCCTGAGCCATGACTCATGATTATGATTGACTCATGATTTTTTTAACGTACAGATAAACTAAAAGGTATTAAACCTTTAAGTTTTCCGTACATTAAAAAAAGTATTATGTACATTATGCTGATGTGCCTTGAAACATCGCTCATTAAGATAACGTAATATTTATTTATTATGTGTAAAAAAATTCATGGTCGACCGGGATTCGTGCTCGCGTCTTCTTGCTCGTCTCGCTTATTCTGCTAAGCTATGTTCAGTAATTATAACTTTTATTTTCATTATAACTATAAATATGCCAGTCTTTTTGCCAAGTTGAAGACCTTAAGAGCGGCTTGAAAAAATTTGAAAGGTAGGTCGCTATCATAGTAATCTTAAGAACAGTAGAAATGGCTTGCAGAAACACTCGTGTTTCGCCTGGACATGCTCAACGTGCTGAAGATAATTCGCAAACGGCGCATTGGACAAAGAGAGTTCTTTGGATCCCTAACGCGAAGTTTGCCTAAAATACAATGTTTCCATGTAAAAACCGAATTAAAACAATCGCAAGCCATGGAGAATTACTATGGTAAGCGATTTCAAGACTATTGAGGGCCAAGTCTACTAATTCAATCGCGTCCACGGACACGGCTTTTAGTCCTACGTATCGCAGTGGTTGCCGTAAGACAGGACTACACCAACAAAGCCTTATCTTCAAACTTATCACATTAACCTACATTTTCATTTAGCCATGATGGTTGTATCAACCTGTCTCTTCAACCAGACCGGCATTTTGCAACCACACCAGTCATCTCCTACCATTTGGACCTCCCAGCAGCAATGGGTGTCTTGACGTAGCAATCGATGTCACTGGACGCATGAAACTCAGATTCCGTGCACTCGATGAAAAAATTACCTATTAAGACGGATGTGGAATAAGTAGAGTTTATGGCTAGTACTCAGCAGAAAACTAATATAGTAATATAGTTTTAATTTCAACTCGATACCTTCACGCGTTCCGAAGGTAAAGAGCATTGACAGAAAGACGGACGGGCTGATAACAAAGTGATCCTATAAGGGTTCCGTATTTTCCTTTTGAGGCACAGAACCCTAAATGATCGTACCCAGTAGGTGCGGTTTTCTTAATTGGATTATTGTGTTGAAATCATGTGTACATGTCGCCGTCATCTGTTTGAATCTGCTTGTTGAACGTTACAGTAAATAACTTGACGAGTTGTCCTTTAATCATACAATTCAATGTCGACATTTAATGAACGCGCTAGTCATTCAATCAAATAGCAGATTTAAAGATGACTGCGATATACACACAACTCTTAAATGTTCGGCAAAATAAAGTGACCAAAACGAAACACAATAATTTTATTTCCTGGAGATTCATGAAATAATTAAGTTAATAAAAGCTAAAGTGATGGGTACGCTTTTAGTCATTTTTATTTTTGAGATCATTGTAAAAAATTCATACCTACATTTTGTATATTGATGTAACAGATGGTCACTGAAGGTAATTTTTTGTGTAAAGAATTAATGCAAACTTATGTTAATTGAATCATCTAAACATCTATACAGATAAATTAAATTGAAGTGTCTGCTTGCAATTTCAAATTTACACCTTTTTACTAAACTAATTGGAAAGTATAGACGGTTTTCAAATTTCAATTTACTTTTTGCTCTGTCTGTTTCTTTGGACTTATCTCTGAAACGGCTTGACTGATTTTACCAGGACTTTCACGGGCAAATAGCTGATGATATAAGAAGTATTTTAGTCTACATTTTACCCCCTTATTCACAAGAAAGCGGGAGAAACAGCCGGGAGTCCGCTACTCACATCACTTCACATAGTATAAAACAAAGTCGCTTGCCGCTGTCTGTCCCTATTTACCTATGCTTAGATCTTTAAAACTACGCAACGTATTTTAATGCGGTTTATTTTTAATAGATATAGTGATTCAAGAGGAAGGTTTTAGTACTTATATAGTTTATGACTTTTTTGTATTCATTGGCTAAAATATAACGATATTTGTTGGAGGTGTCGGAAATAAAATATAGAGTCTGGGAGTTTTTAACGAGCTGTGTAACAAAATAATGTATGATTGAATTGTGTATCTTATATAGGTCTACAGAAAAGTCCGCAGTGGCATATGTCTACTTTTTAAAGATAACTTACTATATCCATTTTAACACTTTAAAAATTGGGCTAGAGACTACCAGGACTTTACTATGTTTTAGACTTACTAAATTTATTTCAAATCTAAGTAAGGGTATTATTAGCTATGTCGCCTGTCCAGTTCTTTTGTTGACGCGTGGTGATGCGTTTTACACCAAATCGCCCTTTGCCACCGGCGGTGGTAGCAGGAGTCGGGTGTGTCAGGCTCCTGGCTTTTCAACAATTTTAAGATAAAATTATAAGACTTATACGATTGGAGAGCGGACTCTACATACCTAAGTAGGTACATGTCGTAAGTCGTTGTGCAACGATGCGCGTGGAGCATTCCTTACTAATCGTTGTTTGGTATGGACAAACCATTGTTTGCCATTGATCAAGATGTGACACTTTACTCTTTAAATTTCTAATTTTAGGTTAAACGCAGTGTTGCAGTTTACCTAAAACTAGAAATTAGTATTCGATGTCGAAGAGCAATTGGAGTATCTACAATTGACGTCCGAGCATGATCATGCTATAATTAAATTTTTTTACAAAATTTTAAATACTCAATATTGAAGAAGCACTTTAAAAAGAAAACAATTTCTTTTATGAAATTTTAATAAGAAGCTATAATAATAATTTGGTAAGCAATAAATTTAATATAGATCGAGAAGAATGGTCGTAATGCAAAAAAGTAAATAAAAGGGCTAATAATAATAATTTTAAGTGTGCTTAATAACTGAACTGTAGATTCTGAGAGGCTGGTAGACCCCTCTGCTAGTCCTCTGCTCGTGGGGGCCGTCCGGCCCGTCCTGCAGGCTTGGGTGGAAAATGAGGCGAGGTGAAGGTGCCCAAACGAGAGGCACTGCGGTTACGGGAGCGAGCTTGACAGACGCTGCCGCCACGCCGCGGCGCCGGACAGTCCAGTGGCCTCGTCGTGCTGAGTTTAAGCGCGATTGCCGATTAGCCTCTGACCGGGGATGCAGGTTCGGGGGACACCGCCCAACGTCGGTCACATGGCAAATCGGTACCCTCCGAGTGTTCTAGGGATGCCAATTTAGTACACGGCCGCGCTGGTCGCTCCCTACCTCCTCTGCTTCCAGAGGGGTGGGGTGCTTGAGAGCGTTACGAAGCGGGCTTATATTCTCAGCTCCTTAGAGATGTCCGGGGACCACTCGGCTTCCCCTCGAGACGAGCCCTGACATCACGGGGCGCCCCTTTGCCGAGTCGCAGTGTTTTAACCTCTGGCCTACCTTGCGGCCCGGTTTAAGTTAAGGCGGAACACCGCATAGAACCGGGTAGAACGGTCTCTCTTCCGGACACACACCGTCCCTGCTGTCCTCCTGCAGCAGGGATACATACATACATACATACATATCGTCACGCCTGTCTCCCATCGGGGTAGGCAGAGACTATGGCTTTCCGCTTGCTACGATCCTGGCATACAACTTTCGCTTCTTCCACTTTCATAAGTGTTTTCATACACACACGCCGGTTAAGGGTACTCTTGACCTGACCTTTTTCCAAAATGTCTTCTATTTGATTGACATATGTACGTCGAGGTCGCCCCTTACCAGTTTGCCCATTCACTCTCTTCTGATAAATCTGTTTCGTTAGTCTACTTTCATCCATCCTCTCCACGTGTCCGAACCATCTAAGCATACCTTTTTCTATCTTAGTCACTACTTCTTCTACCATACCGCAATGTTCCCTTATCACCCTGTTCCTTTCTTTGTCCATCAATTTCACTCCAGCTATACTCCGCAGACTTCTAATTTCCACTGCATTAATTTTACTTCTATGCTTCTTCTGCCACACCCAACTTTCACTACCATACATGAGTGTAGGAACAAGTACTCCTCTATGCACAGCCAGTCTTGCCTTCTCAGACACGTTCTGACTGCTCATAAAGGCGTGCATGGCTCCATTCACTTGATTCCCAGCCAAAACTCTTCGTTCAATGGCACAATCACACTTTCCATCTCTCACAATATTTGAACCTAAATATACAAATTCTTTCACCTGTTCCACTCGTTTTCCTTCCACAAAAATCGAGCAATCTGTCATACTTTCCTCTCTTTCAAAAACCATTACTTTTGTCTTATTTACATTCACTTTCATTCCTTTGCTTTTTAGCGTACTGTTACGTATTCCCCATGCAAGCTAAATTGCTTACTCAGCCCGAGTCTTCCAGTGATGGCATACAACGCTATGTCAGCAGTACGTCCTCGCCTTAAACTCAGAGCAAGTCGAGGGCAGTTCTATCTCATCTCCCGTCGCGAAAGCATCTCTTGCTACTTCACTAATTCTATTTTTGCCAATTCTTTTTAGTTTAATTATTTTCTTTTGTTAGTAAGTAAGTGAGTTATACCGATTAAACCCACAGCATTAGAGTGTGTTTTTTTTAAAAAGACTCTCGTTGAGTCCCCCGTAACATTGGTGGCAGCGGTGGGATTTGTAAAAATCCTGGTTACTCCTTCGAAACCGAAAGAAATACAAAGTGTAAAGTGCAAATTGCCGTGGTTATGCTCAGTGAGTTCTAGTGCTCCAAATCATCGTGTTCCTAACTCCCTAAAGGAGATACGCCGGTACCGAGATCACAAGGTGACCATGTATGCAGCTTTTATCACCTTCACCAGCATCCTGTAAGTGCATTTAGTACTTAATAACTACGTGCAGTGAAAATATATCAAACTCTTCACCAACACAGAAACAGACCTCTTATTCGGCTGATAACCAAGAAGTGATCTGTATCAATCCCGGCACCGCGGTATGCCCGGGTGTCTAAGACTTTCGTTCTTAGTCTTGCATCTACAATCACAAAATCAATCATACTTCTCTGGTTTCCCTCTTGTCTAGTATACAAATGAATCTGTTTGTGGTTAAATATGGTGTTAGTTACCACAAGATTCCTCTCCAAACATACTTCAAGCAAACTCTCACCATTTTCATTCACTCGTTCGTCACCAAACTTGCCCAATACACTTTCATATCCATCACGCTTCACTCCAACCCAACCATTAAAATCACCTAACATTACAATTCTCTCGTTCCGTTTGCATTTACTCAGAATATCGCTCACACTCTCCTACAAATGCCTGTCTCTGACTTTGGTCTCTTGAATTGGCATCTTGCGGAGAATAAACGCCCAAAACAAAGATGCGGGTAAGTCCAACTTTCAACCTCAACCAAAGGAGTCTTGGGCTCACACATTCATTCATTCTCGCGGACAGTAGAACACCGACACCCTGGCTCGCTGTACTGGTTGTGGCTACACCTGACCAGTAGGCTGTATAGGGCCTTCCTCTTTGTTTCATTCACACACAAAACATCAAGTCGTCTTGCTCGCATCATCTCGCATACCTCATCAATTTTGTCTTTCATTCCTCCTCTAACATTCAATGTAGCAAAGTGGCTATCCCTAGCCCACTTTCCGCCTCGATGGGAGACGAGACATGACGGGTTGCGAACCACATCGCCGCCATTCCAGATTATTAAATTTTTTATATCCATTGCGTTCCCACGAGTGGCAAGGGAAATTCAAAGTCCGCCTAGACAGAGCCCCGCTTGTCTAGGTAAGGTTAGCCTTATTCTGGGGTCGCCCGGTCCCAGGGCAGTCAGGCACGTTACGACTAGGCTCGCCCCTAGCCACGCAGCTCATCGGCACGGCAACCTTGGCTTGGCGGAGAAAGGATGGGAAGAGGATAAGGTAGGAAAAGGATTAGAGGGCAGGAAAAAGGATGAGATAGGATAACGCTGCTTAAAAGCATTTCTCGCGTCAACAAAAACTTAAACTGAATTAAAGATTTTATAATAGATAGTTTCTACCATCTTGTATGTAGGAACAAAATTTGTTTGCGATGTTTTGGATATACTTAATGCTCTTAGCAAAGAGCACAAATTGAATTGTGATGATTTGTGTAGATTTATGCTAGGGAAGCTCCACATATCACGTATTTTCAACTTATACAAACTTTAATCTACTGCTACGATCCTTTCATGGTGCCATAATTCAGGTCATGCGTGGAAAGAACAAAAGAAAAACGCCCAGAAGTCCTTTTTGTTGTTTCTAGTAACTAGTAAGCAGTAAATAGTTAAAATACTAAATACAAGCTTTACAATGATAAAAGTACTATAAAAACGTTTCAAAGTTTAAGAGAGTATATTTTTGCATATAACAATATAAACATACAAAAATACCTACCAAGGGTCTACACTAATCAGACAAGTATGATGTAACATTTTCGTAATTAACTAATACTCTCGATTGCTGGCAGTTTAAGGGAACTGATGTTTCGTTATTATCTTAACCCTTATTTTTCAGTGTTAAAAAAGAAAATATAAAAAAAGAAAAATATAACTAATAAAATACAGTGTGCATAATATTAAATTTAACTTAATTTTTATATAACATATGTCCACTTTTATTTTACAAAAAATATTATATATATATTGATTACATAATTATATGTGCACATCGTTATCTAGTTCATCAATATTTAAAGAGATATTTATTTTCGACCAAATATTTAGGCGTATTTAAACATTTAATATTTATGCTTTGCAAGTAACCTAGTGCTAAACTCAAATTGTATAAAATATACATAAAACAACTGTTTATTAAACTATAAGAACATAAACAAAAGGGAAACAGAGTAAAAAGTTTTGATTTACGTATGAATGAATTTACTATTCTACCAATTGAATATTAAGTAAAGGTTTTCTCCTTTTATTATTTTATTTCACGACAACATACTATTTTTATATTTCAGAAAAATATCAATAATTCTTTAAACTTAAATGTTATTTTGTTACTCTATTAGTAACAAAAAAAATTTACATGGTAGTATGTTCTACATTAGTGATAAATGATATGGAATAAAAAATAGGACTGATATGTAACGTTTAACGATTTTTTTTATACATTAATTAATAGCCACAGTCAATCAATCTACCTAACTATTGAACGAAAATATGTATAGGTAGATGATTAGTCATAAATGGTAATTGATTAGACTATTAGAACGCATTTATACTAGAAAGTATAATTATATAACATATGTCCACTTTTATTTTACAAAAAATTGCGTTAGCTTTGTTTTACATTTACTTCATCTTTCTCTTTTCGTATTTATTATTCTTCTTCTTTGCGCTCATTCTCACACATTATTATCCACTTCTAAGCCATGGCCCAAATTTCAAGTTAGTATAAGAAAGCGTGTTAATAAAAATTTGGTAAAAACGGTAGCCACTGTTGCCGACTTGTTGAATATTAATGAATTTTGATAACTATTGATTACATAATTATATGTGCACATCGTTATCTAGTTCATCAATATTTAAAGAGATATTTATTTTCGACCAAATATTTAGGCGTATTTAAACATTTTATATTTATGCTTTGCAAGTAACCTAGTGCTAAACTCAAATTGTATAAAATATACATAAAACAACTGTTTGTTAAACTATAAGAACATAAACAAAAGGGAAACAGAGTAAAAAGTTTTGATTTACGTATGAATGAATTTACTATTCTACCAATTGAATATTAAGTAAAGGTTTTCTCCTTTTATTATTTTATTTCACGACAACATACTATTTTTATATTTCAGAAAAATATCAATAATTCTTTAAACTTAAATGTTATTTTGTTACTCTATTAGTAACAAAAAACATTACATGGTAGTATGTTCTACATTAGTGATAAATGATATGGAATAAAAAATATGACTGATATGTAACGTTTAACGATTTTTTTTATACATTAATTAATAGCCACAGTCAATCAATCTACCTAACTATTGAACGAAAATATGTATAGGTAGATGATTAGTCATAAATGGTAATTGATTAGACTATTAGAACGCATTTATACTAGAAAGTATAATTTAAAAAAATAAGCATGTCTAAAACTATTATCATGCCCCTCTTTTTATTTGGCTGAGAATTGTGATCGGTACTTAGAGACCACAGTAACTCGAGCGAGCTGCATTTCACGGAGATTACAAAGCTTTGAACTGTGATTTATATTCAAATTCACACGAATGGACCGCGTGACATTGCATTCACGTTTTGCAGTTACCGCCCGGGTACCAAGACAGAATTTAATACGGTCACGGCTGCCAAATCCATCTTAAAGGGGTAGAACACGGCCTGTATGTTACGTGTCACTGTCGATACCTAACATAGATATATTGAATATGACAAAGAACTTAAGGAGTGGAGACTCATAATATGTAGTAGGAGAGATTGCTCGATATCAAAATTGAGAGCTTTGAATTTTATCTAAGATAACTTTTTTATTTATTTACTTACATTTACATACACTAAGTTGATCACTTATGCTCCTGTTGATATACGTGGGTGTTAAATATGCCTCTGCCTACCCCTTCGGGGATAAAGGCGTGACAATATGTACGTATGTATGTATGTACGATATACGTGGGATCAAAAATAACAAGTGAAGTGTGACCGTACTCGTATCAAACTCTTTAGGGAAGCAGGCATTATAGGAAGTGTGTATATTCTATCATGTAAATTCATGTATTAATTAACTTTCAGAGACGAAAAGAACCTTATCGAAATGTGAACTGCCTATTAATGCGTGGAAGTCGCGAGCAGTTAGTTATTAGTGTAATTACATTAATATTGTAAAATGACAATATTAATGTGCCATGTGTTTAACACCTACAGAAACCGGTAAACACGCGACAACTATTTTTAACCGACTTCCAAAAACGAGGAGGTTATGTGTTCGATTGGTATATTTTTTTTAACTTTTTTTCGCTGAGATTTATGATCCGATTTACGTGATTCTTCTTTAATTTGATGCAGAATGGTTGCCATTTGGTTTCATTAAAATTTAACATAGTTTGTCCCAGTAGTTTTTTTATTTTATGAAGATTTTACAATATTAATAGCGTGAAAATTTGCCCGATTTGTTGACATTTATGTTTATTTCTATAAATGACAGTTCTTTTTGACTTGATTTTTTTTTAATATCGTAATAGTGCTAGTATAAATCGAATCATTTAACAAATAGAAGAGGTTTTATATAATTATTTCTAACTTTTGACTTGATTTTTTTTTAATATCGTAATAGTGCTAGTATAAATCGAATCATTTAACAAATAGAAGAGGTTTTATATAATTATTTCTAACTAGCTGACCCCCGCGGCTTTGCCCGTGACATCCTTCTAACCCTCGTCGCTCTCATTTAATCGTGTCGCTTATTACTTTTACAAATAATGTATGAAAGTTTGCCCGATTTGTTGATATTTATGATTACTGCTCTGCATTCCTGGGTAGTAGCGTGATATATAGCTTATAGCCTTCTTCGATAAATGGGTTATCGAACACAAAACGAGTTCTTCAATTCCGTACAGTAGTTCCTGAGATTAGCGCTTAGCAAAATAATTTGCGATTTATTTTTATTTATATAGATATATATATATATATATAACTCCACTGGTATGGGAAAAATGCTATTGATGTCCGACCGACCGTCCGTTCGTCCATTCAGTCTACAGGTCGCATTATTCATCGGATTTGCATGCAATTTGGCATGGACAATCCATGATGAAGGCAACAACTTTTGGTGAGGGGGTTTTTCGATTGGGTGGGAAATGGAGGCAGGAGAGGGGAAATGGTCCTGTAGTGGTTGGCAAGAGCGCTCAAAACGAAAAAAAGCAATATCGATTTCTTTTTAAAATTGATAAAAAAAAGTACTCCGAAGTCTACGGTTTACAGAACCAATAGTTCTAGTTCATATAACTAATAAAAACTCAAAGTTTATGTGATGTAATCTAGAAAAAATCCACTTTAGTTTGCAGGATAACATATTACAGACACTAACTAAAAAGTAAAAAAATAAAAATAAAACTTTGTTTAAAAAAACCGACTTCTCAAACTTAAAAGTATAAAATAACTTAATAAAGATTTAATTGAATAAAATTTCTTATACAGACCTAATATCTTTGATTTTAATAAAATACTACTATTTGTATGTGCTATTGATAGGTTTAAAATCGGTGCCAAGCCCTAAACAAAATAAAATTTAATATTATAAACAGCTTACTTACTGTAATGAAATGCCTACATTTTACATTAACCTTTGTGATAAACTTAGAGAACAATGTGAAACACAACAATGTGTCAAACAGATAAAAAAATAAGCTAAAAATATATTTTACCTAATATTAATAAGTGAATGAATAACTATAGCTATATTAAACCTATATTTTTCATATGTATAAAAATATTTGTGGCTCTGAAAAGGACGTATTGGTTTGCGTATTGTGTGACGAGTACACAACACAACTGTTTTGAAGACAAAAATTTAATAACCCTACAAATATAAAAACAACTTATTTATAGCTTCATGCAATAGATCAATTATACAAATCTAACAATTAGGCTACAACGCATCAAAATTTTACTATAGATAAAGACTAGATGACCCCACACAGCTTCGTCCGTGGAATATTTCGACTTCCCGTCGCACCTATTTAATCCCGTCGCTTATAAATTCTACAATGATGCATAAAAATTTGCCCGATTTGTCGACATTTATGACTACTGATCTGCTCCCCAGTGTAGTAGCGTAATGATATATAGCCTATAGCCTTCCTCGATAAATAGGCTATCTAACACATCCTACACAGATAAATCACATTTCGCGAAGCATTTGCTGGACACCAGGCATATTTTGAATGATAACAACAGTTTTGAAATTTTACATTTATGTGAAAAGGGTTTAAAAATATCCGCATTGGAGCCGTTAGAAATTACGAAACAGACTTCCACACTTCGGTTTTGCTTAGTTTGTTAAAAAATAGACAAAACAACTAGAAGTCTACATCGCGCTATCGTTTGGTTGCGTTCGAACTACAAAAGGTTGAGGTGAACGCGTAAGTACTTTTACTGCCAAACAGTCTTGATAATGCCTCGTGTGTAGGCGAAACACGTGTCGACATCGTACGACATTCTAAAAAAGCGGAATATTGCAAAAATAACATTTAAAAACAAAATAATTATAGTTTTTTAAAATTGTTTTCCGCCATGTAACGCCTGATTCAATTAGTTATACTCTTCAGCTTTATAATATTAGTATAGTATAGATCAACGTTTCCCAAAGTGGGCGATAACGCCCCCTTGTGGGCGCAGCAGGCATAAAGGGGGGTGGTAAGAGATCCAGAAAAAAAATGGGGGCGTTGAGTAGGTTTCGGGGGGCGATTTGTAATTTCATCTAGCTAGGAGGACTCTTAGACACCGACAGAGCTCTCGACTCTCAGCTACAACTAGTGAACATCGACTAATATTAATTAAGAGATTGCTCATACTCGGTTCGATATTTCTCTCCACGTAGTTCATGTATCTGTCCTGTTTTATTCAATAAATAGAAGAAAAATCATGTCAATCGGTCGCTTCGTTTCGAAATGAAAGTAGACACAAACAAACAAATAAAAAGGCAATAGACACACTTTCGTGTTTTAATAGTTATTAGGTAATTTTCGTAGATAATAGACCGCGGGCAATCATGTTTTAACAAGTTTTTGTTATATAACCCGATTTGTGCATTCCTATATCAATTGGTTGATTCATAGAATACTTGTTCTTACTTGTTGAGTACAATTGAGCGTCGAATGAGCGTCGATGACCGCAGGCAATCATGTTTTAACAAGTTTTTGTTAAATAACCCGATTTGTGCATTTCTGTATCAATCGACTGATTCATAGAATACTTGTTCTTACTTGTTGAGTACAATTGAGCGTCGAATGAGATAAACGAGTTAATGCATGTTTGTCTTATTCCTGTCGGTGCGTGCTGCTTATGCAATCCTATATAAACAACGGAATATTTATTTTATTTTCATTTGCGGTTTCGCGCGTAATAGATAAGCAGTACTTAAGTTCAACACTTACTTACGTATTTCTTAAAACAAAACAATGTCGGAAGTAAAAAAGAAGAGACGGCAATACTCTGTGGAATATATTAAATTCGGATTCATTGAAAATCCCACAAAACCATGGTCGCCTCAGTGCCTTCTATGTCTAAAAACATTTTCGAATGAAGCAATGAAGCCTTCAAGACTGCAAATCATTTGAGTATTGCAGATAAGAAAGACAAGAATGTAGCATATTTTCAAGCCCTAGAGATGACGCATAATACTCAGCCAAGTGTAGCAAAATTATTTTCGGCAGCTGCTAAGCAAGATGACGACGGACTTCGAGCTTCGTACAATATCTCTTTGTTAATTGCTCAAAAAGGCAAGAGAGAAGAGTTAATTTTGCCAGCAATAAAGGAAGTAATAACTACTGTGCTTCATAAACCGGCCGCAGATATTATCCGAAAAATTCCTTTGAGTAATAATTCTGTGCAAAGACGAATTGATGAAATGGCTGAAAACATTGAAGGATCATTGTGCAATCATCTGAAGACTAGTCAATTCTCAATTCAGCTCGATGAGTCCATTTTACCTACTAATGAAGCATTGTTGCTGTTTTACGTGAGGTTTATTAAACATAAGAAAATTTATTAAGAACTATTGTTTGCTAGAAATTTAGGGACCAATACAAAAGGCGAAACCATTTTCAATACATTGGAAAAGTTTTGTGATGAGAAAGAGATTCCCTTGAAAAATATTATATCAGTTGCTACGGATGGCGCTCCGGCTATGACAGGGTGCCATAAAAGGTTCATAGCGTACTTAAAAAATAAAATTCCAGATGTACTTGCTGTACATTGCGTTATTCATAGACAACATTTGGTTATGGGAGTTGAACATTTGGGATATGTCATCAAAGCAGTCAATAAAATCCGTACCAGCTCTTTAAATGATAGATTATTTCATCAGCTTTGTGTTACTAATGACGAAGATACCAACCGTTTGTTGGTTCGTCGGCTATCAAGTGGCAATTGTCTGACTCGATTTTACAACCTGTTTGACTCTGTGATAGAGTTCTTGGAAACTAAAGATACAGAATTGCGCAACAAGCTCATTACATCAAAAAATGATCTAGCTTACATGACAGACCTGTATAAATTGTTCAACGACATGAATCTCCAACTGCTGATGAACTAAATTTAATTAAAACAAAAAATATCGTTGCTGCTTTCGCATATTTATTTCGCATAGGCTTCTACACTAAAAGAATATGGGCAGACGTGAGTTTCACAATTTTCCGATATTATCAGTATCCTGCAGTAACGACGACTTGTTTGCCTACTGCCAACATTTGGAAAACCTCCACATTGACATCACCGAACGATACCAGGACATTTTGAACTTGGAAATACCATGCTGGGTGTTAGATCCGTTTTCAAATGTCAACACAGCAATCTCACCTCAGCTGGAAGAAGAACTTATAGAATTGACAACAAACGAGGAAATAAAAATCTAGTTCAAAAATGGCTATCAAGAATTTTGGCTACAAAAACCGATCCCGCAATTGTACCCTGGATTGTGGTCAATCGTTCAACGATTCTTGATAGCATTCCCATCGTCATATTTGTGTGAACGTGGATTTAGTGCTGTGGCAATGCTGCTTACTAAAAAGAGAAATCGTTTGCATGTTACTGAACGTATGCTGCGATGCTGTTTAATAAGTTTGTTGATATCAGGTTCCAATTTACTCAAGAACAGCCATAAGTCGCCGTGGCTGTTCTTGAGTAAATTGGAACCTGATATCAACCAACTTATTAAACAGCATCAGATTCATCCTTCACATTAGTTTTTATATAAGAATCGATTATGTTTGTTTTATTTTGAATAAAAGATACTCTATCTGAATACTATAAAGTTGCGTTTCAATAGTCATTCTCATTAGCAGGTGTAGCCCGTAAGAGTTAACTTGAGACCTGAGCGTCGTATGTACTACCTAATGTGCTCAGGTCTCAAGTTAACTCTTGCGGATTATAGTAAAAGTCTATTTTAGAATGAATGTTTAATCTCCGCTAATATAGCTCACAACAATTAATTAATTTAATTTGAAGTTATAGTGGTTTTTAAGTAGGTGAAAAAATGGGGGCGTTAAATTTTATTTAGTCTGAAAGTGGGCAGTAGACAAAATAAGTTTGGGAACCTCTGGTATAGATGATCGTCAATAGGTAGCACATACAAATAGTAGTATTCTATTAAAATCAAAGATATTAGGTTTGCATAAGAGATTTATTAAATTAAATCTTTATTAAGTTATTTTATACTTTTAAGTTTGAGAAGTCGGTTTTTTTAAACGTAGTTTTTTATTATATTAGAAATTGTGTAATATACTTGACATAATTATTGATTTTAGAGGTGTCAACGAGGTATGTAGTCAAGATTTGTTTTCTTAAACTAAAAAAAACTAACTAACTATCTTCACGCTGTATCCCTGACGGGGTAGTCAGAGAGGACAGATCGCCAGGCTTCGCGATCCATGCATACTTCTTTCGCTTCTTCGAGATTCATCAATCGCTTCATACACTTAAGATGTCAATAATTCCTTTTCTTCTTATTTATGTTTATGTGTGTATGTATATATATCTATATTGATTTATGTGTATATGTCCTGTACAAAAGTTACCAGGTAACAATGCTTTAGGAGAACTTTGAAATTTTGTACAAAATATTCTCTTAGTGATGTAGGTATGTAGGTAACTACTAAGAAAGGATTTTTTAAAAATTCAATCTATAAGAGCGTATAAAGGGGTTTAAAAGTTTGTATAGAACAACGTGTTTCTTTGAAGATTTTTCCAACTGTTTGTTAAGCTAATATCAAGCTTCCTTCTATCAGCTACCTTTAAAAGAGTCGAGGAAGACGAAGAGGTTCTTCGTCTTCCTCGACAAAACTACAACTTCAAGATTCTATGTGAAAAGAAAATCCCCGAATAGCTTTAGTCACCTACTACTCCTGCGGCTGTTTTTTTGTTCAGCATCAGTCATAGTCATCAGTTCTAAAGACTTTATGACTTTTTTCAATATTTTTTTCTTTTTTTTTACTCATTATGCTATTCGGGGTAGAGAAATATCCAATAACGCAAGAAAGCAAGAATCATAAAAATCGGCGTACCCTTTTTTGAGTTATAAGTGTTCGAACAAACACGACTTTGTTGTACTCGTATACTTACGAGTAAGAATATATATTTATTTATATATTATTTATTATACTAAGAAGATTTTAAAACTATTTTAGAGATAGATATGTGGGTTACAACGGGAGTGCGAAGTACGTGACGGGCGAAGCCTATATAAGCTTAACTATTTATTAATATCATGTTCCTACGAAATTTTATGAAACCGTCTAGTTTTATTACAGCTGACAATTACAAGTTAATACCGTAATTTCATATCCGTACTTCTAATATTCTGAGTGTTATATTATTATTCTGAGGTACTTCAGTACGTAGGTACATATAGACCGTACAGTCAGAAATCCCGTTTTATTCGCAGTTCTACTTCGGAAATAATGAATAAAGATAGTTGCACTACATACATAGCTTGTATTATGTTTTGCAATTGCATTAATTGCAATGAAGTAATCATTACAAGGAAGAAAAAAATATTTGAAACTAATACAATAAATTTAAAATTCTCTAAATAAAATTTTGACACAGTAAATTAATGTTTTATAAAAGATTGAGCCAACTGAATTGTTTGCATAACTTCAGAAGTAGGACAGTCATAAGTAGGCAATATATTATTCATAGTTTCTTTCTATACGTCGTTGTTAATTTTATACAGTTTGGTGCATTCCATTACATGTTTATTCGTTTGTTAGTTAGTCTACATTCTGAATATATCACAGGTTCACTTGTTACGTATATTGTTTTTGTTTACTGTATATTGTACGCCTAAATATCCATAGAGTATCTATTTTGTAACATTATTTCCTATAGAATCAGAATAACTAAAATCTCCTTATACGTCTTCACGCATTGTAAACCAGAAATGGCTTACGGCCGTTCCCAATAACATAACTACTGCTGGTTTTGGGTTACTAGTGGTAAAACATTTTATCTGTCCTTGATTTTAATGTCCCAATAAACCTATCCATAGTAAGGAACCTTAAATGGCTTACGTAAACCAGAAATGGCTTACGGCCGTTCCCAATAACATAACTACTGCTGGTTTTGGGTTACTAGTGGTAAAACATTTTATCTGTCCTTGATTTTAATGTCCCAATAAACCTATCCATAGTAAGGAACCTTAAATGGCTTACGTAAACCAGAAATGGCTTACGGCCGTTCCCAATAACATAACTACTGCTGGTTTTGGGTTACTAGTGGTAAAACATTTTATCTGTCCTTGATTTTAATGTCCCAATAAACCTATCCATAGTAAGGAACCCTAAATGGCTTACGTAAACCAGAAATGGCTTACGGCCGTTCCCAATAACATAACTACTGCTGGTTTTGGGTTACTAGTGGTAAAACATTTTATCTGTCCTTGATTTTAATGTCCCAATAAACCTATCCATAGTAAGGAACCTTACTGCTCCTCGTTGTCTATCAATTATAGGAGAACCTACCGCTTACCACGGATAGACTTTTGTATGTAAATTGGAAAGAACGTGTCCATATAACGTTTTGATAGTTAACTGGTAGCAATGTCAGATGTAAAGGCTTGCAACCTATGGTGATGCAAACTTTTAAATAATAATAATAAATTTTATTAAATCAGATTACAAGGATCCATTATTTGTTAGTAAAATTGAGAACTTAAAATTATGATAGTATTTATTATTACATTAATGTCGCTTCATAATACATTTAACTACACAAAATAAAATGATAAAATAAAAAGAATAAATTAATCAAAATCATCCCAATTAAATATCAAATACATAATTTATCAATTCATACATTCATTTAATGGCACCAATCATTATTTTCACCCAGTATGCCTGGATTGGACAGTCGAATTTATCAACAAACGTTTTCAGAATGCTGCTACCGCTACCACGCAGTCTGCAAAGCAATGACGATTTACGTTTGCGTCTGATGGCATAAAAATCATCAGTATGTGCTTCGGCAAACATCGTCGACGCACTGCAGAAACGCGGTAGCCGCAACAGCATCCTGAAAACGTTGTTATACTGCACACGCAGAGCGCTGTATGCCGTCTGAGTATAGTCAACCCACAGGCTGCTCGTGTAAAATGATTGGCAGTATGCTTTAAATAACGTAATTTTGACCTCAGTCGAACAACGAGCGAACCTGCGTGCCAACATGTTACCCCGGGACAGCCAACGCCCTGCGTTCACGCTCAATATCTGCATTGTCGTTTAGGTCATCAGTAATAATGTGTCCCAGGTACTTAAATTGTTTAACCCTATTGGGGGGCAATCCATTTAGAGAAATAGGGGGTATTACTATATGATTTGTTGCACTTCCACCAAACAACATGTACTCACTTTTTGTGCAGTTATATTTCAGACCGTGCTTCTCAGCATACAGTTCACGGACCCTTAGCATCCTCCGAAGAGCGCTTATCGTCGGACACAGCAGGTGGTCAAGTCATAAATTTAAAAAAATCCCAACGTCAACCTGCCACTTGAAAATTTGCCGCAATTGAAAATAAAATCTAATATATTTAGTAAATTTGATATATTAGGTTATAACATAAATAAAAACTTCAACTCAGAATTTTATTGAAGATGAATGTTTGTATATAACGAAATACTTGCTAGCTTTTGTAAAATGTAGCTAATAAATTATATAAACATTTTAATATAATATGAAGTTTGTTTTAGGTAATTTTCTATTTGATAGGTTGATGCTCGCGGTTGCACTCGCTTGAAATTTAGTTATTGCACAATAGTGTTTACTGTGGTAATAAGATGCTTAATGCAGCATGCAGTACCATGTTATGTGTTATTGTTTAGTTAATTTATCTATATCTATAACAAATAATAATAGGTACCTATATAATATGTTCCGTGATCGATAAATTTCTATGAACTTCACGCGTCAGACATATTATCAGCTGATCGTCTCATACAAGTAATACGGTCCTCGTGCACTCGCCCAGAGAAGCGCACGAGAATTTTAGTTTACAGAAGAATTATTTACAGTGTTTACAGAGAAAATAAGTCTGAAAGCGCTTAAATTGAAATTTTATTTCTAATTATGATTTTGTTTGTTTAAAAATTAATATCAAAATGTTAATTTAAATATAAAGATGAACTTATATTTTGAAACTTTAAAATCTTTTGGTTTGATGGTTAAGCGCACGAGCGCACTTAAGGTACAGCAGCCACTGGTTCAAAAATATAACTACGTTAGGCGTGTTAGCCAGCTTGGCAAAAGGAACACGTACAAAGACATCGAAGGTTGGGCAGCGTTTAACAAAATACATTGAAATATAACTATTCACCTATTAACACCACATAACAATTCTACCAGTTAACATTTGCTGTTTCGAGACTTGGACACTTAACAGTTCAGAGTAAACCTGTTTCAACGACGCGATTACTAATTTGAGCCAGCTTCATAATGTCGAATAGTACAACGTATTAGAAATGAGATAAAGTGTGATGAAAGTCATAAAACTAGTTTATACGTCAAAATTTTCCGAAGTTTGTTATTATTATCAGGCCTAATTTATATTATGATAATTTAACAAATATAAATCGTATCTGTGATTATAAAATCATATGTTGGCAATAATACAGAGTAATTTCATAATTATATTTCACATTTGTTTTGTATGTTTAACCTCATTTCTAATGAATTGTGGGCGGAAGTGATGACAATAAACTTTTCTATATCACTATGATAGAAAATAGTCACTTTACCCGTATTGCTGTATAATCTTTTAACAGATGAAGTAGTGATTTCAGTATCATGATAACGATTGCAAAATCAGCGGTGTCATTCGCGCGTGTCGTATAAACTAGAGATTGACTTTGAACCACAAACATACTTACTTGGTAATTCGTTCAGTATTTGCTCATGTTTTATTTACATACACATTGTTTATGCACGTAACTAACTAACTAACTATCTTCACGCTGTATCCCTGACGGGGTAGTCAGAGAGGACAGATCGCCAGGCTTCGCGATCCCTGCATACTTCTTTCGCTTCTTCAAGATTCATCAATCGCTTCCTACACGCACGTCTAGGTATCCGAGTACTTTTGACCTTTCCGTTTTTGAGCACACGTGGTCTTCATATGTAAGTCTCGGCCTACCCTGACTTCTTCTACCCTCTACTTTCGCACAATATATATTCTTCGTCAATCGTTCCTCACTCATTCGTTGGACGTGTCCAAACCAACGGAGCATGCCCTTTTCCAGCTTAACGCTGACACTTTCATTCAAACCTGCCATATTGCGTATCACTTCGTTACGTATTCGGTAGGCTAAAGTAACGCCGCACAATTTTCGAAGTGATCGCATCTCCACAGCATTCAATTTACTTTCATGCATCTGCTGATATTCCCAGGTTTCGCTACCGTAAAGCAAAGTTGCCACTAGCACTGCTTTATGAATCGCCAGTCGTGCTTCTTTTACTATGCTTTGTCGCTTTACTAATTGGGACAAAGCACCGTTAACTCTGTTTCCGGCAGCTACTCGCCGTTCTACATCCGAATCACATCTTCCATCCGCGCTAAACATACTCCCTAAATACACAATTTCATTTACTTGCTCTAGTCGTTCTTAGTTTACCCTAATCTCGCATTTGGTTCTTACGTCATCTCTTTCAAATACTAGAACCTTAGTTTTACTTGCATTCAAGCGAAGACCCTTACTTTCACACTTCTCTTTCATATTAGTGACTAATGCCTGAAGGTCGGCTTCTGATGAGGCCATGAGCACCGCATCATCAGCGTACAGCAGACAGTTTACTTTAAAGTCACCCAAATTCACACCCATATCACAATCTTCAAATCCCACAGAGCTTCTCTCACAACGTTATCAAATGCTTTCTCCAGATCCACAAAAGCGCAGAAAACCTTCTGGCTAATAGCCAGAAACTTCTCCGCGATTATGCGGAGAGAAAACACTTGATCCATGCAACCTCTCCCACGCCGGAATCCGCATTGAGCCTCCCATAAATACCTTTCAGACTTTTCTTGCATTCTTGCCGTTATAAGCTTTGCATACACTTTACTAGCTCAGCTGACCAAGCTGATCGCCCTGTAGCTGGAGCAGTTTAGGCGCGAGCCTTTCCCTTTGTAAATAGGTACTACAACTGCTATTCGCCAGCATAAGTTGCATAACAGTCATAGAGTTTCCCAGACGCGCGACCCACCGTACTTGATCATCTGAGCAGTAACTCTGTCTTTTCCCGCAGCCTTACCACATTTCATACTTCTTATCGCTTGTTCAATTTCTTTTATACTAATGACTTCAATGACATCGGCATCCAGAGCATCGAAGTGAGCTCCACTTCCCGATGTGGCATCTCCGTCTTTTCTTGCATACATCTTTCCATAATATTCACCCCATCTCGGCAGGACGTCAGTTTGGTCTGTTAGGACGTCATTGTTAACACTAAGCACTTTATTCATACTGCAGATTGCCGAACAACTCCAGGTCTTGCCTACCTCTTTCCAGAAGAGCTTGGCATTATCCCGGAAATTGGACGACAACCTTTCACCCGATTTCATTCTACACCTTTCACGAGCTTCTTCTATCAGTACCTTCGTGTTAACATTTTGCAGCTTGTATCTCTCTTTCATATTAAAATCATTCCGCGACGCTAAGTAGTCTAACCATGCTATCTTCTTCATTCGAACTGCTTCTTTCACTTCCTCATTCCACCATGCATCACGCTTATTACTACTGCCTCTTTTCGTTTCTCCACACACTTCCACAGCGGCATTTACCATACTATCCCTAAGGTTCTGCCATACACTTTCCACATTCTCACTACTAACATTGACGTCGTCAAGCTTTTCGGCTACCCTTTCTTTATATTTATTCCTAATGGATGCATCCTGCAACTTCCAGATATATATTTCTTAATAATTCCAAATATATATTTATTAATAATTTTCTAATAAAGCGCTCGTAGAACCGCTGGCACAGTGTTTTTAACGATCACTGCTTTAAGCAATTTTCGCTATGGCTAGTCCTCGGATGGGTGACCACTTTGTGGCATTTCTAGAGCGTTTACATGCTTCGTAAGGTACGTAAGCAGTTGATCCTAGTTGCCAGAAACATGGCAGTTGTTAAGCCAAGCTGAACGTTCTTATAGGCGGCTTGAAAAACAGCATGTCGCCAAAACCTGCGCCCGTTCCTCTTAATACGGCCGTGGTCTCACCACCTGTTACGTGGGACAAAAATATATGTAGAGGTATCTCTACCACTCCTTCGGGGATAAAGGCCTGAATGATAAGTATTCATGCATGCAGCACACACAGCATGGCAGCGCGAGTGTAACGCCCCTGGCGTTTAAACTTCCATAGTTTACCAATCTCGATCAGGTGCGGCGTATGCTTGTCTGTCACCTCTAAAGAATAAAGAGCGAACTTCTGATTGCAAGTGATTTTATATTTTGGCATTTTTCAAAGCAGCCTGTTCAGTGATAGTGTTACTACAATAAAAACTCATGTTATCATATATTTTAATGGGAAAAGACCGTTAAAATTGGTCCAGTCGTTGAGAGATTATCCGGTACAAACACAGGCAAAACATTTGAAAAGTTTAGTTCTTTATCCACTCAAACGTTCACTATCCGTTCGCGCTGCCAGAGAAAAAAAGTCAGCTGCTTTAGCAGCTTGAACGTTTGAGTAGCTATATAAGTACTATATATTCTTTCATAGGCATTTTAGTCCAATCGTTATATACATTTGGAAATGCAAATGAACCGAGAAAGCCAAATTTTGGATATAACGTTTCTAGAAAAGCTTAAGTTCAAATTGTCGACCAAAATAACCTGATGGGTTTTGCGCCATCTTGAAAAAAGTTAAATGCAGTTTTTTCATCATAACTCGGTTCCCCGTTGACATACAAATTTTTTTTTTTTACAATTTTATTATTTTCTTTACTTTTTTCAAGATGGCGGAAAACCCATCAAATTATTTTGGTTGACAATTTGAACTTAAGCTATTCTAGCCCAAACGTTATATCCGAAATTTGGCTTTCTAGGTTCATTTGCATTTCCAAATGTATATAACGATTGGACTAAAATGCCTATGAAAGAATATATAGTACTTATATAAAGAACTAAACTTTTCAAATGTTTTGCCTATGTTTGTACCGGATAATCTCTCAACGACTGGACCAATTTTAACGCTCTTTGACTGACTGATGTTATAACTAGTAACTTAGGCTACTTGTTGATAGCTACTGTTACTTACGTGGGTGAAGTTGCGGGCATAAGCTGTACACAATAAATGCGTTAAGTACTGACATACATTTTTTTAATAATTATTTATATGTAAATTGTGAGATATTTTTATACATCGCTATCTAGCTCTATATTTTAAACTAGCTGATGCCCGCAGTTTCACCCGCGTTGTGAAGTTTTCCTATTAGTTTAGTAAAATATTTTTTTAAATTAGCCCAGTAGTTTCTGAGCCTATTTATTACAAACAACTACAAATCTTTTCTTTTTATAATTATTAGTATACATAAAGTTCATTTTAAAAATAATGAAATTAAATTAATTTATTTATTTAAGAAATCATTAATATTTATAAAACAAAACTAATTGCAATGTTTACATACTTTTTTTGCCTATTTGTGTAATAAAAAAAATTGTGTGTAATTATTACGAACTTTTACCATTTTTTTTATTAAACTACAATTGCTGAGTAATTCTACATAAAATATTAAACTAATTACGTCATGTATTTCATGTATATTTGTATAACCATACTGATACGAAGACTAAACGAAAACGAGACTATATAATACGGGATTATATTTTCGTACGTAATCCCCCAAGAAGCGCTCGTGGCCCCGCGGTCTGTGTTCTGTAAACGATCACTGAGTTACGCAACTTTCACTATGGCTGTCCTCGAATGGGTGACCACTTTGTGGCATTTTCATTTGCGAGCGTTTCTGTGCTTCGGAAGGCACGTTAAGCCATTGGTCCCGGTTGCCAGTAAAGCAGCAGTCGTTACACCTGGTTGAATGCCTTATGGGCGGCTTGAAAAATTTCAACAGCAGATAGCCACAACCTGCGTCTGTCTATTTCAACACGGCAATGGGCTCACTCATTGTTTCATACATGCACGTCTCTGAGTATCCGAGTACTTACGACCTTTCCATTTTTGAGCGATCTGCTCACATGATCATCGTATGTAAGTCTCATACCCTGACTCCTTCTACCCTCAACTGTCGCACAGCAAATATTCTTTGTCAAAAGTTTTTTATTCAAAAACATTAATCTAGTAAAACTTATCTACAAGAAACAATACAACCTTATCTTTTTAATTCGTTGTTTTAACATTATAAGGTAAGTATAATCTGCTACTAGGGGATGAAGAGTAGAAGCGTGCACATCGCCATCCCTGCCAGCTACAGCTGCAATTCTACTCCAAAACGAGTGCCACCAGGGCGATTACTGCTAGGGCGTGCCCCCGAGGCGACGCGCACCAGTTCGTCCCCGCTGGTGCCGCCGCCACCCTACACGCGCGGCCCGACACGGCGGGAAGTGGAGGATGGAGTGCAGGGTAGCTGCGTGGAATGTTAGGGGAGGAATGACAGATAAGATGAATGAGTTGATGGATGTTATGAATGAGAGAAAGTTAGATGCAGTGTGCTTGACAGAGACCAAGCGCAAGGGCAGCGAAGTCTTGGAGCTCCCGGGTGGGATGCTCGCGCTTTGGTCTGGAGTATCAGAGAGCGAGCATGGCAGTCGGAGGGTTGGAATTTTGCTGTCCTCGCGATTGGCCTCCGGTATGTATGAGTACAAACTGGTAGGTCCTAGAATCCTCTGGATCCGTGTAAAATTTGGTTTGACGAAGATTTTCCTGGTAGCTGCTTACGCGCCAGTATCTTCGTCGAACGCGAGTGAGCTAGAGGACTTCTGGGAGAGTATGAGAGAAGCTCTAAATGTGATAGAAGGAAATGAAAGACTTATAGTATGTGGAGACTTGAATGGATGGGTGGGTACCGCTCGCGATGGTTTTGAGTCGGTACTCGGGAAGTATGGGGATAAAAGGGTGAACGACGCTGGCAAGCTAATACTGGCATTTTGTAAGGAAAAGGATTTGTTTGTGGCGAACACAATGTTCAACCACAAACAAATTCATATGTATACGAGGAGATGTAAGTCAAAGGAAAGCATGATAGATCTATTCCTAATGGATAGTCGGCTCCGTAAACAGGTGATGGCCACAAGGGTTTATCGAGGCGCTGAGCTAGGATCAGACCACTACCTAGTCATAACTAGGATTAGGGGTCTGTTCGCGGGTTGGCGTCATCGTACCGAGTGTCCTGAGCCTGAGCCGACTTATAGCATCAAAACATCAAAAGCTGGAAGCTGCAGGATGCATCCGTTAGGGATAAATATAATGAAAGGGTAGACGAAAAGCTTGGCGACGTCAATGTAAGCAGTGAGAATGTGGAAAGTGTATGGCAGAACCTTAGGGACAGTATGATAAATGCCGCTGTGGAAGTGTGTGGAGAAACGAAAAGAGGCAGTAGTAATAAGCAGTTCGAATGAAGAAGAAAGCATGGCTAGACTACTTAGCCTCGCGGAATGATTTTAATATGAAAGAGAGATACAAGCTGCAGAAAGTTAACACGAAGGCACTGATAGAAGAAGCTCGTGAAAGGTGCCGAATGAAAGCGGATGAAAGGTTGTCGTCCAATTTCCGGGATAATGCCAAGCTCTTCTGGAAAGAGGTAGGCAAGACCCGGAGTTGTTCGGCAATCTGCAGTATGAATAAAGTGCTTAGTGTTAACAATGACGTCCTAACAGACCAAACTGACGTCCTGCATATATGGAGTGAATATTATGGAAAGATGTATGCAAGAAAAGACGGAGATGCCACATCGGGAAGTGGAGCTCACTTCGATGCTCCGGATCCCGATGTCATTGAAGTCATTAGTATGAAAGAAATAGAACAAGCGATAAGAAGTATGAAATGTGGTAAGGCTGCGGGAAAAGACAGAGTTACTGCTGAGATGATCAAGTACGGCGGTCGCGTGTCTGGGACACACTATGTCTGTTATGCAACTTGTGCTGGCGGACGGGTGAGGTCCCAGATGACTGGCGAGTAGCAGTTGTAGTACCTATTTACAAAGGGAAAGGCTCGCGCCTAAACTGCTCCAGCTACAGGGCGATCAGCTTGGTCAGCTTAGCTAGTAAGGTGTATGCAAAGGTTATAACGGCACGAATGCAAGAAAAGTCTGAAAGGTATTTATGGGAGGCTCATTGCGGATTCCGACGTAGAAGAGGTTGCATGGATCAAGTGTTTTCTCTCCGCATGATCGCGGAAAAGTTTCTGGCTCTCAGCCAGAAGGTTTTCTGCGCTTTTGTGGATCTAGAGAAAGCATTTGATAACGTTGTGAGAGAAACGCTGTGGGACTTGCTGCCAGGATATGGTGTGGACGGCTCGCTACTGCTGGCAATACAGTCGCTTTATAGGGACTGTAAGGCTTGTGTGCGAGTAGGGGGGGATGTGTCACCTCTTTTTGATGTCTGTACAGGCGTCAAACAGGGATGTGTCATGTCCGCCTGGCTGTTCATAGTGTATCTGGACAGTTGCCTGCAGAAGTTGAAAGATTTTAATATGGGTGTGAATTTGGGTGACTTTACAGTAAACTGTCTGCTGTACGCTGATGATGCGGTGCTCATGGCCTCATCAGAAGCCGACCTACAGGCATTAGTCACTAATATGAAAGAGGGATGTGAAAGTAAGGGTCTCCGCTTGAATGCAAGTAAAACTAAGGTTCTAGTATTTGAAAGTGGTGACGTAAGAACTAAATGCGAGATTAGGGTAAACCAGGAACGTCTAGAGCAAGTGAATGAAATTGTGTATTTAGGAAGTATGTTTAGCGCGGATGGAAGATGTGATTCGGATGTAGAACGGCGAGTAGCTGCCGGAAACAAGGTTAACGGTGCTTTGTCCTAGTTAGTAAAGCGACAAAGCATCGTAAAAGAAGCACGAATGGCGATTTGTAACTCAGTGCTAGTGCCAACTTTGCTTTACGGTAGTGAAACCTGGGTATGTCAGCAGATGCATGAAAGTAAATTGAATGCTGTGGAGATGCGATCACTTCGAAAATTGTGCGGCATTACCTTGGCCGACCGAATACGTAACGAAGTGATACGCAATATGGCAGGTTTGAATGAAAGTGTCAGCGTTAAGCTGGAAAAGGGCGTGCTCCGTTGGTTTGGACACGTCCAACGAATGAGTGAGGAACGATTGACGAAGAATATATATTGTTCAAAAGTAGAGGGTAGAAGGAGTCAGGGAAGGCCGAGACTTACATATGAAGACCACGTGAGCAGATTACTCAAAAACGGAAAGGTCAAAAGTACTCAGATACCCAGACGTGCGTGTATGAAGCGATTGATGAATCTCGAAGAAGCGAAAGAAGTATGCATGGATCGCGAAGCCTGGCGATCTGTCCTCTCTGACTACCCCGTCAAGGATACAGCGTGAAGATAGTTAGTTATTAGTCACAAGAAACTAAATTGCTTTTATTTTATACGTAGTAGAAGCGGCTTCTTACCAGGGATTACACAAACGCGGCCTTTGGCTCTAGGGGATATTTTCCGCCCACGCTCTTTGGCATGGGGTTTGCTTTGATCGTTTTCTTTCATTTGTGATTGAAAAAATACACGGGGTTCTTTAACGCCTTATCTTAACTATTAGGTGGACTTTCTAAGAGAGAGTTAATTTTAAATACGAAAAATATCAAGGCGAGACAATTACTAATGTACAACTAATATACTTTTGTCCCGGGAACAATTTCCTTTAGGAAACAGGAACGGATAAACCTCTCCACGTGGGTGTAGCCTCGGGCATCAACTAGTATAATCTATAACAAACTTATAATAAGCACGTTTATAAATGTACTAATCAAACATCTTGACTGCCTCAGTGGCGTAAGTGGTAGTGTATGCGACTGCCGCGCTGAGGTCCTGGGTTTGATTCTCGGGTCGTAATAAATATTTGTGTGATCCACAAATGTTGGTTTTGGAGTTTGGGTGTTTCCTATGTATAATATGTATGTTTGACTGCCTCTGTTGCGCGGTGGGATTGCCACGCAAGAGGTCGTGGGTTTGATTCCCACCCAGGATGAAACTTTGTATATTCATCTATATATTTATCTTCTACTAATATTTTTTTCTATTATATGTATGTATTTAGAAATATATAAGTATGTTTACCAGTTATCTGGTTTCCACAGTACAAGCTCTGCTTAGTTTGGAATCAGCTGGCGCTTTGTGACTTGTCCCAACGATATTTATTATTATTTTTCTTTTATTCTCAGTTTATTAAGCTGGTTTCTACCACATTTACGGGCCAGAGCCAAGTAAATGGGACGTGTGCTTGTGTATGTCCTGTTTGTGATATTGCAGAAACTATCGAACAATTCTGCAAGTGTTTAAGATGTCTACTTTTTGGGTGGTAATTTATGTGATTTCTTTCATACCTAGTAGTTGGACACTATGGTGAAGATATTTGGGAATAACTCCAGTAGTAGATATTACTATTGGTACTATATAACATATTTTGTCTTGTTTCCAGAGTCTATTTCATCTTTCAAATCTTTATATTTGTTTATTTTTTCTGTTATGTCTTTTGAGTGCGTCTTTTGACTGCGACTGGCGACATCTATTAAATATCGTAGTCCCAAATACACACAGTATACAAAAGACATAAGTATGTTTATCAGTTGTCTAGATCCTATAGCACAAGCTTAGCTTAGTTAGAGGGTTAGATTAGAGATTAAAAGTGTCCTACAATATTAAACTAATAGGAAAACTTCACAACGCGGGCGAAACTGCGGGCATCAGCTAGTTTAAAATATAGAGCTAGATAGCGATGTATAAAAATATCTCACAATATACATATAAATAATTATTTAAAAAATGTATGTCAGTACTTAAACGCATTTATTGTGTACAGCTTATGCCCGCAACTTCACCCACGTAAGTGTAAAAGTAAAAAAAAATTGTAAAAATAAAATAAACAAAATAATAAATTTATTTTTTTGTATCTTAACGGGGAACCGAGTTATGATGAAAAAACTGAATTTAACTTTTTTCAAGATGGCGGAAAACCCATCAGGTTATTTTGGTCGACAATTTGAACTTAAGCTTTTCTAGAGGTAAAATATCCAAAATTTGGCTTTCTCGGTTCATTTGCATTTCTAACCCGATTTTTCCGACGTAATGACTGGACTATTTAGTGAGTAGCAGTACATTTAGAGTTTCAAACAGAATAAGTAAGGCACGATTGACGTAGAATGTATTTTGTGCGAAAGTAGAGATTAGAAGGAGTCTGTGTACGCCGAGACAAACCTATGAGGACCAAGATTGCTTAAAAACGGAAAGGTCAAAAAAGTACTCGGATACCCAGACGTGCTTTCATGGAGCGATTAATGAACCTGCAGGAAGCGAAAGAAGTATTCATAGATAGCGAAACCTGGCAATCTGTCTTCTCTGACTATCCCGTCAGGGATACAGCGTGGACATAGTAACGTTATTTTTGTTGACGTAAGGAATGTATTTACTCGCCGTCATTCCTACTGCACGGGCAGCAGAAACTCTGTGGACTCCCGACCCTTGCGGGCCGTCCAACGCACTTTACTCTGTGGTGTTCCTCCTTCCTGCCAACCGGGTCGCAGGATAAGGTTATTTACGGCGACCCGGCTAAAGGAATATGAGTCTCTTCTTGGGCGGAAGATAGTTAATTTAAGTTATTAACAGATAATTAATAGATAATTTTATTTATATGTAATATCTTGAAGTAGTATCTATTATACAGGAATGTATCAAAATTTGCCCGATATTTTTGACATTTTTGATTACTGCTCCGTTCTCCTAGGTAGTAGCGTGATGATATATGTCCTATAGCCTTCCTCGATAAAGGGCTATCTAATAAAATAATTATTTTTCAATTGGAAACTGTGGTTCCTGATATTAGCGCATTGAACCAAACAAACAAACTCTTCAGCTTTATCTATTAAATATCGGGTTGCATACTAAAAATGTATTTGTTATTACCGAGGTTAAATGCGATAAGGAAATTACAAATATATTTAATAAAAAAAAATACGCTGGTGGGGCTAACTCAGTGTTATGTAAACGATCACCGCATTGAGCAACTTTCGCTATGGGTGGTCCTCGGATAGGTTACCCGTTTGTGGCATTTACATTAGCGAGCGTTTTCAGGTTTCGGAAGTGACGTTAAACCATTGGTCGCCGGTAGCCAGTAACATGGTTGTCGTATACTAAGTTGAAGGCCTTATGGGCGGCTTGAAAAATTTCAATAGCAGGTTGCCACATACTGCGCTTCTCTATTTCAACACGGCAATGGCCTCACCACCTCTTACATGAGACAGAACTGCATACGGGTTAGATTCTTTGGCACTGTGCGTACACCACAAAGTTATTTGTACACAATGGGTACGTTCCCCTTAACGGCCGCTACGCTCTTGACCGCAACCGCAGAAATTGCCTTTCCACTAACGTAAAAAGGTCGCGGGCATAGTGAGCAAAATTTATAGGTGGAACGCTCATCTTGAACGTTTGAAAGTCAATCCAATTCACCAATATTTTGTGGGCGAAGCGGGACGCAAGGACTACGAACTTAAGGTGGAACTATACAGAGGGAGTTACAACAGTTGCGGGCGTTAAGTAGAACGTAGCCAATCATGCACTACTAATTTATATTTAACTAGCTGACCCGCCCGGCTTCGCCCGTGACATACTTCAAACACAGTGACACCCATTTAATCCCGTCGTTTAATAATTTCACCATTAATGAACATTTTCCAAATTACTTGATTACTTATCCGCTCTTAAGTACCTACGCCCGCACCCGCACAGCTCGGTCGAATTATGGTTACACAAAATTAATTTCATTGCGTATTTTTTGATATTGCCATATCTCCTAAGATATTAATTTAATTTGCAAGGTGTAAAGGGACAAAATAATCTTCATAAAATGCTGAAGCCAACTAACATTTCAAAAATGATAAGGATTAATAATGTATTTGTGCAAATAGCCTTCAAATTACCGCTCTATAATTACTGTTTTTTTAAGGTATTAAAATGGATATAGTATGTTAATCTTAAGAGATATATACTGTTGTGGACTTTTTTGTAGACCTATATTAGATACCCAATTCCACGATACATTATTTTATTATATCTCTAAGGGTTTAAAAGGCAGTGTTTTCGTTAAAAGCTCCCAGACGGCTCATTTTTTCCAACGCCTCCAACATATATCGTTATAACTTTGTTAATGTATACAAAAACTAAAGAATTATACATAGAAACCTTCCCTATGAATCACTCTATCTATTTAAAAAAACTATATCGAATTTCGTTGCGAAGTATTAAAGATCTAAGCATACATAGGGACAGACAGCGAAAAATGACTTTGTTTAATAATTATGTAGTGATGATTATCACAATCTGACGGGTTACTTCTTATTACGGTTATTGTTTTAGTTGCCCTTTGCCTAATGTAAAATGACAAATAACTAACTAAAAAAAGAGGAGCAGCCAGCTATTGTTCGTGTTGCTCGCCCGGCGATTTAGCGATCTAGCGCTCCTCACTACAAACTTAAAAAATAGGTATGTGTATACCTGGTAAGTACGACATTTTTTTGAAGGCTATAAAATGTCTCACATTTATGTCGATAAAGAAGTTTCTTTTCAAAAAGCCGCGGCAACTGAATCGCTGAAACGCGCGACTCCAATACCGGATCGAAGCGCAGAAAGTCGTGATATCGAGAAGCTGATCTGGGACGCAGAGTGTCACAAAAACGCGATACGGCAAGAAGATGTATATACAATGCCTTCGCTGTTGTAGTAGCTAGTCTACCGTGTCTGCTAAGGTAAAAAATATTAATGTGAGTCGAATCTGCAGCTTCACAGTTTCTGGTCGTTAGATAATAAAATGCAGCAACATTTTATTTATTTCACACTGAGGGAAAGGGTCGTTGGACTAAAAATACCTTAGGCATTTTCTACTTGTAAACCGTACTTACCAATCAACTTCTATTGCATGTCAATCAATAACATTCCGTTTAATCTGTCATCTAAGTGATTGGTGGATTGGTGTGACCTTTGACGGAATTTTCCAGTCGTAGGTGGGAATTCTTGTCTATTAAGTTATGTCAGTATGTGGCGTTTAGTATAATGAGGTTAATCTCACCTTCAACTCAGTTTAGGACGGGACTTGAACCCTTTTACCTAACCGGAGCAAAGATCTGAGCCCAAGCTACCAGAACCGTACCAAACAACTTGAAATTCTACATTATTTTTATTTAGCTACGAGGTGGCACACAAGCATACAATCTGATAGAAAGTCATCGTATCCTATGCACGTTTGCAACACCATAGGTTTCACTCATCTCGCCGTAAAAACCTTAATTAAGTAGTGGTTCTGTAAACCGTAGATTTCGGAGTAATATTTTTTTTTAAATTTATATATTTTTTTCGTTTTGAGCGCTCTTGCCAACCACTACGGGACTATTTCGCCTCCCCTGCCTCCATTTCCCTTCCGATCTAAAAACCCCCTTGCTAAAAGTTGTTGTCTACATCAAGGATTGCCCATGCCAAGTTGCATGCAGATCGTTGCATGCGGATCTTTCGTTGGCGTGCTTCGCTCGCCTCCTCAGTCAATTATTTTTTATTAATGCCATTTAAAAGTAACACTAGAGCCTTCTATCGAGTTATTTAGCAACTAATTGCTTTATAAATATAATACAAACTATTGAGTTTCGGTCACTGGAGTATGCTAAAAGAGTATATTATGGTCGTGATGGAATGCATTTGAGCACTTTACAACTCTAATATGAGGGCAGCAAGTGTGTGGAACTTCTAGCCCTGGAGAGGGCCATTATCAATTTTACGTCACTGCGAGTCAGCAAAGGAATGTTGCGAAATGGGACTCTCTTTGGGAGGGCCAGATGGACAACAGTCAAGCTGTTAAGGAGTTATGCTCTACTTTGAACATCGGTGAGCTCTGCTACCCTCCGGTCACGAATAAACTATCTTTACTAAAATGCGAGCGGGGCCGTCCTACCCACTAAACCACCGCGGTGATCCGCCTCACATTAAACCGACTCGCTGAGTAGGCCTGTGGCTAAATCACTGCGAGCCGGCAAGGGGCACCCTAGGATTCGATGTAGGTGTTCGTGTCGACCACTCCGGAACTCCCTCAGGAGCTGAAGAATCTAGCCCGCACCTTAACCGCTCTCGAGTGCTCTTATGTAAACAGAGTAGGTAGAGAGCGGCGTGTTCTAAATGGACTTCCGCACCTGCAGAGCCTCGCGTTACGCCGCCATCACCTCGCTAGCAAACGAGGTACGGCGTGAAAGTTACCTACCCTTTAACTCATGCTAGTGGAAGTTGCATGACACATGCCGGTATGCTTCAGCACGTACCTATCTCATTGCCGCATGTTAAATAGCAAGAAAGGTTTGAACTACGTCGAAATGATAAAAATATGAATAGGTTTTCAGATGGCCAAAACATTATTATAGCAACTGTTGTAAGCGAGCTTCATCCCAAGGCCGACGTCATATTCAAGTACTTATTAGTGTAGGTTACAAGGAGTTATATTAGTGAATTGGAATCAGAAAGTTGAATACCTTCACAGCAACGCTCAATACTCATATTATAATTTAAACATGTGAATTTTTAGTGGTTGCTTCCACACAGAACCTCATTACATTGAAATACTGAATTTTTCAGCTACTTTCACAAACATGATATAGTCATATTCTACATACACCAATAAGAGTAGTCTAGAGATGAACTGTAGGTAGATGCTCCTTATAAAGCTTAGCAGTTTAACTACCGTCCAAAACGATCGAACATTCAGTCTAATGTGCAGTCGACGAACAGTCATACTGACAGAGAGATACTAAAAAATATTGATAATTTATGTCTCAAAATGTGTAAGTTATTACTATATCTAGCGTTATTGTTTATATCTAGCGTTCTCTCTATGTAAAGTACTGCACTGTAACTAAAATTGACCTATCTCAAATTGGGCATCTTGAATGAAAATAATTGTACTGTTCCACTTATTTTCAATCAACCAGACTGGTTTCGCCAAATAATTTAATAAAAAATAAATTCATATAGGTAATATAAAATTGTCTCTTCTCACTTCGGGGTAGCATTGCCGCTTACAGCACTCGTCACTCCGTTAACTCAGTGTTTTATAAACGATAAACGAAATAAAGATTAGCGATTGCTCGCGGTTTCTCTTGCGTGGCCAATATTTCCCGTTTCCCACAGGAACATAATCTAAAGATAAAAAGTTACTTTAAAAATACAAATATCTAACAGTGCAAGAATTTTCAAAATCGGTTCAGTAGATCCAGAGATTACCATCTACAACCTCCGAAACTCACAAATATATCTCATATGAGTATATACCACTCCGTTAAGCATCTTAAGGTACAATCTGTCTTGAGCTGGGTGACTATTTGTAGCATTAACATTTTCGGTGTTTGGGAAGATGAGATGGATTATATTTTTATCAAAATAAAACTTTTTGCGCATGATTTATTACTACTAGGTATCGCGTATGAAACCACTGACAAAAGTTAGGTTTTACAATTACCTAGTACTTTTTTTACATACTATGATTAATTACAATCAACATTGTTTGTAACCATTTGTATTGCCGTAAGGCTTAAACAATGTTCATCAATGTCAAAATTTACTTTCAATTTTTTATATTGCGCTAAAACCACTTCTTCGAGGACAAACCAAAAATTGGTGTTGAAGTTTAACGGATGAAAATTACGCAATGTGTCTTAAATCAGGAATGAGTATACCTTCTGTATTATTATCAAGAGAACTTGGTTGACTTCTCAATAAATGCTTTGATTATTAAGAAGTTATTAATGGTGGAATAATAAACTTAAATCGGTTATAAACATTAGAGCATCCATGGAGTTTCTTGCCAGATTCTTCTCCATGAAGGGTAGGCTGCCCTTGGAACTGGCAACTAGAATCACTCTCATTTTAATTATTATCATGACTATTCATAAGTGCCTAAAATGGTCTACATAAATAAACATATTTTTGATTTTGATTGAAACCTACTCGATGTCTTCGTATTGTATGCTGAATGTATTATAACTTATTTATTTATTTATTTATAACTTAGTTTTAGTATGCTAATCATTCCAAAATAAGTTAAAATATGTTAGAGCTTCCTTTTTTTTAATCGCTTGATTCGATAGATAGCATTATATCACATGGTATAGTACGATTTTTTTATTCATATTATTTTTAATCGGTAAGAAACGCTGTGGTTAGGTTTTAACACAGCGCTATCTATCCCAAACTAATTTATTATAAGTTTGTGCTTGTCGCAGTGAATTAACCTCTTGTATTGTAACGCGCTCTAGTCGTTTTGTGGGTCCCTAGTGTGGCATCTTTCTAGGACTAAGAGTACCACACAGAGTAGCCCTGTTGTCCCCGCAGCAGAGAAGCAAAGTGCTTAAATACAATACATCTCGTCATAAAAGTTTATGTTAAACGATCTAGACAACTGATAAAAATACTAATATATTTCTTAATACATATTAGACATAATATACTCCGATTGCGCATCACACAAATAATTTATTTCCGATAGAAGATTCGACAATGGCACTGACTCGAGACTTTGGCAATGCCAGACGCATGATACACTGCCGTAATATGAGCTTTACCAGTAGTCAGCTCATCGTAAATAACTGGTTCATAACCAATATAAATGTATCAATTGTGAAGTCAAACAAGTTTTCTTGGTACTTATACAGAAGGCACACACCCATTCCAAATTTGAGACACGTTGCGTAATTATCATCGGTTGGATTCCGACTTCAAACTTTGGCTTGTACCTGATGAAGTGGTTTGGCGCAAAATAATGATTTGAAAGTAAGTTTTGACATTGATAATATATTAAGTTTAATTTTAACCTTACGGCCATACGAATAACTACAATCAATGTGGATTGTAAATAATTTAATGTAAGTATAGCTTAAACATGTCATACTTTGTAACAAAGTATTTGAAGTCTAGCCTGCGCCAGTGGCTTTGTTTGTGATAGTAGGTAAACATTTCGCCCCAACAACATTAATTTTTTAACCCCCGAATCAAAATGTGTAGCTCTCAATCGGATGAATCGATTACGATGCGTTATTTTTTTATTTTGAAAACCAGTTTCCTTGTAGTGGTTCTTAGCTATGTTTGGTTAATATCGATCCAGTAGAGTAAGAGTATCAGCTGTTTTCCAAAATGATTCAAGGCATTTTTGGCTTATGATTACTTAATTAAATGCATAACAAATTCACTTTCTAATTTATAAAAAGGGCGCCCTGCGTTATCACCCGCCTGGTCCCATACTCCTAGAAAACACCGTAGCGGACAAACCGTAGCTTGAGTTATTCCTTCTAACATCAGCTATCTGCCAGTGAAAATTGTTAAAATCGATCCAGCCGTTTCAGACATTTTTGACAATTGATTCTTTTATATAAATACTAAATTATATACCTACTTTCATAAGCATTTAGCGATCATGTTTTAACTGAAATACCAAATAGACACTTCAATTTTATATATCTGTATAGGAATAGACCCTCTCCTTTGCATAGCGAAATGCCTATATGCTTGCATCACGTCAAGAAACGAAGTATATGCTATATGATCTAGGCAACTGATAAAAATACTTATACAAGGTGTTGATTTGCAATGCAACCGCGCAATATTTGCAGAGACGTCGCTACTACAAGAATTATATTATCTGTGCTACTACTTATATTTGCTCAGTCGACTGAGTGTCTCCGTCCGTCCGTCTGTACGTATCTATTTCTCATAAACCATAAGACATAGAGACAAACGGTTTGCAACATTCGATTCAGGACACCATGGATACGTGCATAGGCGATTTTGAAGTTTCTATCACTTCTGGTTTAAAAAGTGGTTTCGGTTTAGAAGTTTAATTCCTTCGCTACGATATTGAAAGGCGCATTACTTATTTAAATTAGATTTATATCTTGCATTTGCTTGCTATTTGCAACGGAAACTTGCTAGACTAAAACAAAGACACTGCGAAGATCGCCGGGGTCCGTAGTAATATTTTACTGCTAGTAAAATAATCACCACGGCGATCTTTGCAGCGCTAAGCCTGTGACATATTCAATCTGCCGTCGCACCTATAATCCTTTTGTATATAAATTTTACAATAATGTATGATTTTTTTTGCCAAATATTTCGACATTTACAATTACTGCTCCGCTCTCCAGGATAGTAGCGTGATAATATATAGCTATCCTCAATAAATGGGCCATCAAACACAAAATTACTTTACAAATCCGACCTGTAATCTGTAACAAATCCCGGATAATAACGAAAACAATTGCGAATCTTACAAATATTTGTTCCGATTCGGAACTCAAACCCAAGACTTCCGTAATATCTGCCGCATACACAAAATTGTGCCAGTAAAACTAATTGTTTTAATAGCATGTATTATCACTTAATATGCTATATGAACACGATAATTCCAACAATAGATTGCGTGTTATCACAATCGAGTTTGATTACACGCGAGGGCGTGGTTGGTGTCTCGCTGCTGATAACTAATATATGCGATGTAATCACTAGGGTTCCGTTGATATAAAACGCTTTTTAAAATAAACAAATAAAATTGAAAGTTGAGGCCGCATAACGCGCCCTTATTGTAATTTGGCCTTTTTATTTCGTTTCAATTTAAACTTGAATATCATCAAGTAGTTTTTTTTTAAATTTATTCACTAGGTGGGTGTTATTATACTACATACTTCTATTTTACTCTTTATACTGTGCTTCTATAATGTAATTTTTCGGCTTGGCACCGACTTCAAACAGGTCATTAGGTACCAAGCACGTGCTTTACTTTATTTAAATTGATAGTTAAGAGATTTAAACAAAAAAATGTCACATTTTTGTTTTACTTTATTTTTAGTTTTTTAGTGTTAATGTTTTTTGTTCGAAGTTTCTTTTAACTTTTTTAAAAGTTTTATAGGTTTTCAAATTTAAGCGTAGATAATACGTACCTACCTACGCGATGAATAGATTAAATGATTAATATATAATATAATGCTTGTTTCTGGTACTCATTCTACTGTCACCAGAGTAATCAAAAAACCATGTTAAAAGTATATACATATATCTAGAAGAAGAAATCACCTAACACTTAACCGTTCACAGTTATGTCTTCCATCATCAGAGCTCAGCATCAGCATCAATTAAGCTTTGACCTAGGGTTCATCACCAGATACTGGCATGGAGCCAATGGAACCACTGATGAGAACCGCCAATGGAGCCAGATTATAATCTTTCATATAAAAGAGGTATTTTGAAAATTGTCCGCAAATGGGGAATAATCTGTTTCGATAAGATAGTGGTTAATGAGGAAGGTTTAAGTATGGATTGCTTTATAGGTTTTATTCAAATTGACTGAAAATGACAGACTATGAATAAATAAATAAATAATAAAAAATAAAAATATCTTTATTTTGCATAGACCATTTTAACGGCGCTTACAAAATGTCATACACTATTAAAAATATTTAAAGCGACCACGTTCGATGATACGACGATCGATGTACCTACTTATACAAAAAAATATTTTGTATTGATTTCTCAATAACCGCTTGACCGACTTCTATAAATATGTATATAGAACAACCTGAGAAGTATATTATTTAGAACCAAACAAAAAATTACAAATCTGTTTAGGCGTCTGTGAGTAAACGGTAAAAATATTGAGAAAAAAGACTGTCTGGATGTCTGCGATAGACTTGAAAACTACCGAACGGAGTTTTAAGCTGTTTTCACCAATAGACAGAGTGATTCATAAGAAAGGGTAGGGTATGTAATTCGCAAATATGACTGACTATAAATCGATGTATTAATATTTTATGAATTTTTAAGATTTTTCAAAAACCAAGCGTTCGATTTCGATAAAATTCGAAAGGGAGTACCTAGGAACTATACATGTTGAAACAAAAAAAAATAATTTCCCAAATCAGTTTAGACATCTTCGAGTAATCTGTGAACATACCTAAAAAATATTTATCGACGAATTGTGTACATCCTTCTGTTTTGAAGTCTGTCAATAAAAATAAGTATGTATCATCATCATCATCTAAAAATCCCCACTGTAGGGGCATGGCCTACCCATTAAGGGTATAAGCAGGTATAAGCCTAGTGCTTAAAATTTCTATTTATTCATGTTACTATAGACCTGCAAAAGAAGTTCATTTAAAGGCAGTCCTGGACAAATACTCTTTGGTATTTTATTAAATTTATAGGTATGAAGTTGAAAACTTTATATATATATATATATATATTTACAATAAAAAGTTACAGTAACATTTGTTAACTTGTTTGAGAGTTACGAGGTCATAGATACGCATAGGTACCTATTACACGTATGCAGTATAGACAGTTAAACCTACGGAACCTTCGTATTAATGTTGTAGTAAGTACCATTTTGTAACAATTAAACCAAAGAAAAAATCACTAAGTAAGTATGTAGATTTATCGGTCAGTTGTTCAACTTGTTAATGCATTGCAACTGCAATAAATAACTCTTAATGTACCTGTTATGATTATATAAACATTAAATATTTAGTTTTAACTGAACACAAAAGTAATTTCGTTTAATTAATGTCTTTCAATGTGCGAATAATGCACTTCTCTATGTTTAATAATTATTCTTTGTTACCTTAATTTATGTGCAGAATTAGAAAATTGAATGTTTAAACAAGGTAATTTATTTTATTTTAATTGCAATAAGTTAGGTATGATTACTCAAAAGCAGTCAGAAAATTGAAGGAAACGTCATGTTTCATATGCAACGGGTCATTTTTACTTTATTTCTACTTTATAATGAGTTGCATTAAAATGATTTATTCCACAACTACGTACTGCCTCGTCACTACTACTATTACTGTATTGAAAATATTTATACTATACTCAAGCGGTATTGTATAGATGTGACCTGCAGTATAGAGTCGTTTAATAATATGGAGAGTATCTATATATATCTTCTTCTTCATCTTTGTGTATTCCCAATTGATTTTCATGGATTAGCAGTCTGTGGTTCACTTCCACTCTTATCTGCTAGCAGTAGCTATCGTTTGACCTTTGGATCGTTGGGAGCAACTGCAAACTAAACTCCTGTCTCAGTATGGGCGCCTGTGTCGTTGCCTCATCCGTTAGTCGGCAGGTGCACCGCTAGCAGGTAATGTGGCTTGGGCTCGGGAGATACACCCTGGTGGAGCCCCTTACATCCATAGATGTTTAGGTATAATATGTAGCCTAAATTATTCAAGTCTAAATGCATTTGAAACCTACAAGAATAGCGAGGAAAAAATATTACTACACATTATAAAACAAAGTCGTGCGGCGCGTCTGTTTGTTCGCGATAAAATCAGAATTTACAACACAGATTTTCAAGTTGTTTTCAACAATGGGTAGAGTGGTTATTGAAGAATGTTTTAGTATATAATTTGTTAGTGTTTTGTATGTATTGGCTAAAATATAACGATATTCGTTGAGGTGTAAGAAAAAATATTCCGTCTGAGACCTTTTAACGAAAACGCTGCCTAAGCCTATTGTGATTGTATAGGTCCACATAAAAGCCTGCAATGGCATATATCTGTATCTAAAGGATAACATATTATCTTACTATAAGTGTATAGTAAGATAAATATTGGAGGAAACGGGTACGGGAAAACTTCACCATGCAGACGAAGTTGCGGTCATCTGCTAGTTTAAATAAAAAATATAATAGCAGTGAAAAGTCAATTTTGAGATACACATCTTAGAATCCTGATAATAGGTATGAGGTTAAATGACAGAAACTTATCAAGATTAATATTGATTGATAAAAAAAAAATATACTTGAGTTTTAGAACAGGACTACGATCGTCTGAAAGTTTTTTTTAAGCGAACAGTTCATAAGTTTTAATAGTTGACAACCTTTTATTAAAATAAAACTTATATTAAAATGCGCTAAAAAGAAAAAAAAAATAAAGTATTTGTTTTCCAAAAAAGATCTTTTATTTGATACCCATATTGTAGCAGTGCATTAAAAATAACTATACCGCCATCAGTAACCAGTTTTTCGGACAATATTATGAAATAAAATAAACATAGTAACGTTAAACAAGTCCTTCCGTTTCGGACGAAAGGTAACTATTAACATAAAAGGGCGAGTAATTGGTATTAAACGGTACATAATAGTTTGTCTTTTATTTCAAAGATCTCATAGATTGCATACATTATACTAATAGTGAACGTACGTTACATATTCATCGTGCAGAATAAAGTACCTAATGATTGAATGATTACCTACATTATCCACGGTGTACGTTTATGCTTAGAAGTAGGAAACCTATTCTGGTGGCTTTTGAAGAAATTGGATTTGGTTAGACTGTAATCTAATACTTGTTATGAAGAACGATTAAGCAACTCACGCGGAAGATACCAATTTGCATCTGAAGTGATTGAAGCTCTGATTGGAGCGAAGCTTCCATGACGAAATGCCAACCGCCTTCGCGAGAAAGATTTTATTAGTTTTTGGGTTAATTCGAATCAACAAAACTAGGACCAGATCGTGACGGAGCCTGAGTTGTGAATTTCACAAAAAAATAAAACCAATTATCAAAATGTCTATGTGATTTCCCATTATACCAAAATGATAATTGAATTTTGGTAACTTTTACAGAAAACAATATCTATCATCGACAAAACTATTACGATACATTCCAATATAATAAATTGGTGCTAGCGAAGCTTATGTTTGCGGCTGTATCGACCAGTTATGACTGTGATAATATTAGATAACAACAAAGCATCTATAATTAAGAAATTATACTATGAGGTCGTATTTGCAATTCTCTGTGTGAAACAACGATAAACATTAATCTCCAAAATATATTTGAACTAGGTGACCCCCTCGACTTCGCCCGTGACATGCTGCGAACTCCCGTAGCACCTATTAGATCTCGTCGCTTATAAATTCTACAATAATGCATTAAAAATTGCCCAATTTGTCGACATTTATGTCTACTGCTCCGCTCTCCAGGGAAGTTGCGTGATGATATATAGCCTATAAGCCTTCCTCGATAAATGGGCTATATAACACAAAAACATTTTTTTCAAATCTAACCAGTAGTTTCTGAGATTAGCACGTTCAACCAACCAAACAAACTCTTCAGTTTTATAATAATAGTACAGATTTGAGTCCTAATACATGAAATAATGTATACCATTCTATAAATACAGAATGTGATTCCAATAAATATAGAATGATGTAATTATATAGTCTGTACCTATATTTATTATAATACAAAGCACTAAGAATTTTGTTTTGGTAACAACTAGTACAAATATAATTGAATAAACGCAGCATGGAAATTTTATAACATGTAGAGGCCAAAATGTTGTGGAACAGTTATCAGAATTTACGCAACTATTTAGTGCTTGATTTACGGTCACAGACTGGACATGCACTCTGCCCTAATATAGAAGTGTTTGTTGATGTCAAATGTTCAACTAAAAGAATGGCTGGCGGCGGATCAGTTTTGTTGGCAATAATACCGTCCTTCGTGGTAGCTAACCACGAGGAGTAGTGCGTGGATTTTGTAATTGAGTTTCTTATGCTATAATTATAAACGAAAGCCCTAATATACAAAATTGTATGCATATTAGTTTAAAAATAGCGGATTTACATACAAAACTGCCTGCCTTATTATTTGCCTACCCCTGTGCAAAATTTCAGGTATCTAGTCCAAGGGTATGAGCTAAGCGTTGATAGTCACCAGTGAGTTAGGACTTTTCCTTTTATATATTTTTAGATCGTGTTTCGTGTATCAAATTAAAAATATAATTTATTTTTAAAAAAGAAAAGTACTGTTTTAATTTGTCAGTTGGTCATTATTAAATCATAAACTTGTAAAATTTTCTTATCTCTGACAGTTGTCATTTTAATTTTGTTAAACATTTTGAATACCACTATTGTTTTACATATCATCCATAGACAACAGTTAGTTGGTAGAGAAAAGTGGGTATTAAAAATAAAGCTTACTTTTTATACCACTAAGGTGGCAGACAGGCATACGGCCCACATTTCAGAGGCTCACCCGATCGAATATGATCTTTTCCTGACTGATGTTATACCGCACTCGAATCGACTAAAACCACACGGTCCCTACCTATCTGTCTAGCGCCGGGCGCCCCGGGAGCATGCCCCTTGTCGCAAAGTTCCAGTCAGAACTTGGCTACCACCAAGGACTCACCTAAGGGTTTAGGTGTTATCTCGGTCCTTTAAAACTTGCTTCGGGTGTTGGTTTAGTTGTTATCACGCTTTATGGGGCGTGAAGCGTACGTAAAAGTCTCAGGCGTCACGGCGTCGTCTTGGGTCTGCTTTTGTAAGAACGGTGAGCAACCCGTCGTCAAATTTCATCCCTCTGATCTCCAAACTACATGGTGTTGGAGTAAATCATTTTTTTTTAAATCTACGCTCGGTAGCCCGTTTTCCAATAACAAAATTTATTGATCTTCCATATGTATTAAATTTTCGTACAAAAGTGATAACAAGTAAACATAACCATCAATTGTCAAACGTATATTTTTTGTTAGGTATCATCGGTAGTGAAAATTACTGCCTAAAATTGTAAAGTTAAAAACATTAAAAATCCTATTTATATATTACATACCTAAATACATACATATTGTCACGCCTTTATCCCCAAAGGGGTAGGCAGAGGCATATTAAACGCCCACATTTCATGTGGTGAGTCCATTGCCGTGTTGAAATGGACAGGCGCAGGCTGTATTTATATATTACTTTTTAGAAAGTCTCTCCAACAATATCTGGTTCATGGCTACTGTTTTTTTTAAGAACATAATACTTTTTTCTACAACTCCTTTGGTACACATACGTCATTAAATATTTCTGTAATAACTCAAATGTGTAAATGAATTTTGAATACAAATTAAATTTGTGGGGGTTTTAATTAACCAATTTGCCACCCATTCTTAAATAACGAGATACTTACATAATTGTTTTTTCTCAAACATGCATTGAAATACTGTCACTCGCTGGGGTTAATAGATACTCTTTGATTAGATTTCTTTTATCATTCTTCTTCAGCAGACGCTTACTGTAAGTATATTATTTTCTTAAATAAGTGCATTTATCTGTTTTGGATTCTGGAACGTAAAAGTTGTGTGATGAACGTGCTATAAACAATAAATTAATATTCTGGGACACTATTTAACACAGGACAATCTAGCCCAAACTAAGCTATAAGCTTGTGCTATGGGATCTAGGCAATTGATAAAAAATATTAAATACTTCTAAATACATAATTATACATATTAAACAAAAAATAAGATTTATGGATTACAAAAAAAAAATTCTAACTCGAGCATTGAACCTTAGAGTTCAGCGCGGCGGTCGGATTAATAATATATTTTTTTGATTTTCCATCTTGCTGCATATAATCCAATGAAGTGTAATCAAAAATACTTATTTTCATTTAGTAGGTAATATGGCTAATGTAACTTTAAATATTAATGAATTAATTAAACTAAATGTATAGTTAAATAAGTAGGTTTTATAGCCCTGCATTCCTTTTGAGAAAAGCACTATTTATGCCTCGGCCTGAACTGCAATTGCATGTCTCGTATTAGTAAAGTCCTCGCCTACGGCTCGGCCTTCATACTCATACTCGACCTGCTATTGCCTATTTCCTTTTGCAATAATGTACTATTAATATTAGCGACGTAAATAGTTTAAAAAAATATCTGAACGTTAAAAAATGATAGCGGTACTGTAAAACAAGTTTGTGCTTTTAAAAATGTGTAAGATAACTATTAGTAGGTATCTACAAAACCCTTTGAAATGCGCTTGACCCTTTTTTTTCATTTCTATATGGGTATCGATTAATAACAAATAAACTAGTGGAAATTATACCAACACAGATAAAATCTATGTTGATCGCCTTCAAACTTAATTATAACTAGTCAGGTCATAAATTCTGTCACATGTTTAATATAAAATAATTGAAACAAGTTTATTAATTATGTAACCATTTATATACCAAAATGAACTTAACAAAACATAGATTCTTATGACAATAAAGTTTATTCAAAATGACCTCCGTGATTTTGAATACAGGCCTTTAATCTGCGCGGCCAGTCGTCTATCGCAGCACGAACGAGGTCCATGTCAATATCGGCGGCTGCCTTAATCAAGGATGTCTTGAGTGACTCCGAATTGGGATGAGGCTTTGAGCACGCCTTTTCCTCCAAGTGTTGCCATATCTTGTAATCTAACGGACTCAAATCTGGACTGGAGGAGGGCCAGTCTTCGTGCCGGATGAAGTCAATTTCACGCGCCGCCAGCCACTCTTGTGTGCTCTTCGCTCTATGAGCTGGCGCCGAATCTTGTTGGAATACCCAGTGCCTGTTATTAAACATGGTATGAGAAACAGGTTCCACAAGGTTCGTCAGGACTGTATTTTGATACACAACTGCTTTCGTTTTTACACCTTTCTCACAAAAATGTACGTCTGTTAAGCCCCAATTAGAAACTCCCAACCATACCATGAGCGAGGGTGGAAAATGACCTCGTTGGACACGCGGAATACGGTTGCTCGCTTCTTCACTACTGTGTGCGTACACCTTATCATTTTGTTTGTTGTAGCTCTCTTCTACGGTAAAATTTTTTTTCATCCGAAAAAAGATTTCCCGATATTTTTTCCCGCGTACCGCTTCAACAAAGCGCGGCATCTCTTCTGTCTAAGGTCCATTAGACGAGCATTTAAACGATGTCCTGTTTTTCTTCGATATGACCGAAGCCCTAAGTCTTCATTTAACACCCTTTTCACCGTGGTTCTGCTTAACTCCATCTGAAGGGCCAACATTTTCTGATTACGTTTGGGATTTCTTTGAATTCGCGCCTTCACAGCTTTTATCACTGCTGGACTCCTAACAGACCGAGGGCGACCACTTCTTGACCTGTCATCTACACTAGAGTCTTCATTGTATCGTTTGATGGTACGATAAACGAATCTTTTGGTTATATAATTAAAATTTTTCAGTATGTCAAAAATTTGAATTGGCGCGTAAGCGCAACGATGCAACGCAATAACTGCAACACGGTCTTCTTTAAGCGTTCACTCCATATTTAAAAATGAGTAAAATTCTAAAAAGTATACATTTTTTTTTTCATGAACAATTCGAAATTGGAATTTTATAAACTTTTTTGTGGCCAGCATTCTAAAAGAAAAGTTTTTACTGTGTGACAATACTTATGACCTGACTAGGTATAATAAATAAGTAATTAACAAAATATAATATTCTCCCAGTAGGAATACTATACGTGCCGTATATTTTATTTACTTGTACGAACTAGTTATAACGTCAAGATAAGTATATCTTATGATCTTAATTATGTATTTATAAACATTTCGCAGACAGATATTTAGTAAGTAGTTATTAGAGTGACGAAACCTGACTGAGCGCATGCACTTAACCAATTCTAACGAAGGCAATCCTGCGGCAGAACTAAATATGGTAGCACTCGGATATGCTTGTGATTTTTAAAATTTTAAGAAACGCTCGCGGCTCCGCTTGCGAAATAAATGTCATTAAGCCCAGTTAAAGGCATTTTGGGCGACTTGAAAAAATTGCAATAGCAGGTCGCCACAGCCTGCGCCGGTCCATTTCAACACGGAAATAGACACCTGTCACGTGGAACAAAAATGCATAATGTGAAATGTGGACGTATAGTATGCCTACCCCTTCGGGGATAAAGGCGTGATAATATGGTATGTATGTAAAATTCAAAATCATTATAATCTACAGAATTCACCTGTCAGTTTTGAGAGAAAACAAGCTTATATAATAATACCTAAAATATTGTTTTTTGTTTTGTAATTGACTAAACCTTTTTTTGTCAATGAATTTCGAAAAAGACTCGTATGACTGACTACCTATTCGTCATCGTCGGATTGATAATTTTCTCTTCTTGTTATACAGTATACTATTCAACCCTTCTACACCTACCTATCTCAAAGGAAGATTTAAATTCCTTCCTGATACTCATTCAAAGTGCTTAAAATCATCAATTTGAGACTAAAATGCCATTACATTCCACAATATTTTTTGACAAGTCTTTCACAGTTTTGGCAATACGATTGTGGAATGCGCTGCCGTTGGATATTCGACGTGCGAGGTCTTTAGCCATCTTTAAAAATAGGGTTAAATACCACTTTCTGTCCTTGTAACTAAGTATTTATACCAATGTTTTTCTTTTGTAATTCCTAATTTGTAGAAACTGTGTACAACATAACTATAACCTATCCTTTTTATATTAATCTATCGTTATATATTGTGTAAGTGCGCCATCAACTACTTTCATCTTTCCTATTCTTCTCTTTTCCATACTAAGGTTGTCTGTAAGAGATCACTTTTAGCGATAAGACCGCCCATTGTACTCTCAGTAATAGTTTTAAGTCATAAATATGTTGTATGTTATGGTGTATAAAAAATAATTATCTATCTATCTAAACCTAATTTACACTTATTTTAATTTTCATGCATTGTCATCCATTCTCAGTTACGATTGATATGCAAATTTCAAATATCTATTTCGGAAAGTTAGTTATAAATAAGTACAAAAACTCACCCAGTCATACAAAAATTCAGAAAGACACGATAACGCGGTAATAAATACTTGTTTTACTTTGTCAGTTCGTGACATATTATTAGACACTGTTTCGACATGTCCAATTATATGTCTCAATGTCCACAATTATATGTGAGGTCAGCGTTTTGTGGTAAGACTCACTACAACGTTGTTATAGGGGACTTAAACACCAAAATGGGAGTACAAATAGGTACGCGGCGAAACGATAATCGGCCCTTATGGCGTGTGGCGCAGATTTTACCTGGGCCATATACTTACTTATCAACTTTCTCGAGTTGCAGAGTCTCATCTTGATGAACACTTTCTTTGAGAATAAATAAGCCCGACAGTAAGTGTACTTGACGAACAAAGTCACACCTTGTCGGGACTTTGCCATCCCACAATATAAAACCGATACAGTTAGTCAAATGCTACAACAAGAAGTGATTCAAATGTTTTGTTCTAAAGAAAGCAAACGGAGACCAAAACTCTCTCCCAAGACTTTTAAATTTATAAGAATGAAGTATACGTGAAATGCCTTCTCCGCACACATCTTCGTCAAACCAGAAGGGTTTAAATCAATAGATCCCCTGGCGAAGATGGAATTACGACGGAGATCCTTAAAGCGGATGGTACTCCGATCTTTAAACATTGAAATCGTGGGATGGGAGTGCGTAGACTTTGTTCTTCAAAATTGTTGATAGAATCTTGCTGAAGAACTACGGACCTATTTTACTTCTGAGACACCGGGTTTTGAAAAGTAAAGTCCTGTGGACCACATCTATACAGCTTGGCAGATTATACAGAGGACCATAGAGTACAATCAGCCTCTTTGTATGGCGTTTGTAGACTACGAGAAAGCTTTCGACTCGGTCGAAACCTGGACCGTCCTATATGCTCAACAGCGGTTTCGAATTGATTGGCGATACATTGAGGTGTTGACATGCTTGTACGACACCGCTACCATGATAGTCCAGCTCCAAAACCAAAAGACCAACCTCATTGGACTGCGTAGAGGGTTGAAACATGGCATGTTATATCCCTCAAGCTCTTCACCAACGCACTTGAGGATGTCTTTTCTAGCTTTTTGTTCTGCAAACAAATCTATCGCCTTATCATAATTTTTTTCATATGCCATTCGATTCTTTTAGTCAAGATTACAAAATCCGACAAACGTTTCTAGCTCTTAAATAGATAAACGCAAAGAATCTTAATCTTAATAATATTATAAATGCGAAAGTTTATATGGATGTTTGTTACTCTTTCATGTAAAAACTACTGAATGGATTTTAATGAAACTTTACAATAAGATAGCTTATAGATCAGAATAACACATAGGCTACTTTTTATCCCGGGAACAAGTTCCTGTGGGAAACGGGAACAGGAAAACTTCTCTACGCGGGCGAAGCCGCCGGCGTCAACAAGTTTTAAATATTTTTTAATTTGCTAAAACTTTGCTCACAGCTTGTAGATGTAGTAGGCAGAGTAATTCCTACACATATTAGGAAAGACATTCTGTAAATGATGCACATAAATATCCAGACCTGTTGCAATAGAAATTATTATTTTTTTCTGTTTGTCTTTCTGCAACCTTGGCTTGCACTCCTTTATAGATGTCAGCCACAACGAGCATATATACTCATCATTCATCTTTGACCATAATGTCTGTTGAGCTTGAATTTGCTGCTCCTTGAACTTGCCACCCGGGGCGCGGACCCAGACTTGGTCCTCCCTAGATCTGGGGCTGGTAAGGTGGGAAAATGTTGGTATGTTCATATCGTATTCTAATTCAGCGCCCTTATAAACAGAAATAGCTAAATCATAAAACTATAATTTTGTTAAAGGTTAATTACAAGGGGCTTTTATTACTCTGTATTTCGACATTATTATGGATAAGAAAAAAAAAAGATGTAATTGTTTTTGAACAAGAACAACTTTCTTGAACAAGAATCAAAAAATGTAATTGTTTGATTCTTGTTCAAAAAAGATGTAATAATAAGTAGTAGTAACCACTCGTAGCCGCGCTAACTGAGTGTACTGTAAACTATCAACGCGTTAAGTATCATACGCCACGGCGGCGGGTCCTATATAAAATACATTTATCGAACGCGCGTTTGGCCAAACATTGATTTCCAGCAATGGCTATTTTAGGAGTAGAACTGAAAAAAAAAATGATAATAGTACATACGATAGTGAGTTTACGCACGTACGTTACATACGCACGTATGGTGTACGATATACGTGCGTATATCGGCTAAACTTTCGATAAACATTATTTTCCATGTAGGTATACACAAAAGTTTTAATTGTAGTGTAAATTTTATTTCATTTTTCTATACTCAGCTGCGGATTTTTTAAATATATTTTTCACGACTATCCCGTTTTATATTACGGTTCGTGACATAATATGACACAGAGGTATTTATTTGCCTTTGGATCATGTTAATGTTTACGAGAAATAATAAATTTGCGGGGACCCAATACAATAAGTGTATATGTGACAGCGAAAACCAAGTTCTTTGCTTTTTTTATTTCAAATGTGGTATTTATTAGAACAGTACTAGAACAGTGGTATTTATTTTGACTAACATATTAACGTAAATAATGGTACAAGTATCTAAGTTTAACGAGTGCTAAAACAACACTTAATTATCTTGGCAACGTCCATTTCAAGGATAATCATAATCTATCATAATCATAATCTAGCATAATCATAATCTAACATAATCATAATCTAACATAATCATAAATATAATAATAATAATAAACCCCTCGAGGACAGTCGTTATCTTTTATAGGATTAATGCAACCCTATGAGGGCATAGTAGACACTAATGATGATGATGGCGTCACATATTACGATAGGACAGATACCCCTATAGAACCATATAGCCCAAGCACAGTGTCATATGCACCCTCTAGATCATCTTCACCACCTTTACCATCGTCACCGACTCCAGCCTTAACCGTTGCGCAGGAGGTCTGGTACCATTTTACCTGCGTCCACTAAGGCTGCGAAACCAAGGAAGCGCATGAGTAAAGAGATAAATACGTTTATCATGCGCACATATTATTACTTAACGAAATTAGAGACAGATATGACCATATACAGAAACCGATTACACGAACTTTTCTCTCAAAAATATCCTACAATTAAAGTAACAGAACAGCGAGTATCCGATCAGAGAAGAACAATAGTAAAAAATAAACTGCTATCCTTAGAAGAACTGAACCGGTTAAGAGAAGAAGTGAAACTACAACTTCGTGACGGTATGACTAATACATAGTTTGGGAATAACTCCTGCACCATCACTAATCCAGATAACAGAGGAGGTACAACATTACTGAAGCGCTCGTGGCCCCGCGGTCTCAGTGTTCGGTAAACGATCACTGAGGTACGCAACTTTCACTATGGCTGGTCGTCGGATGGGTGACCACTTTGTGGCATTTACTTCGGAAGGCACGTTAAGCCGTTGGTCCCGGTTGCCAGTAAAATGGCAGTCGTTAAGCCTGGTTGAAGGCCTAATAGGCGGCTTAAAAAATTTCAACAGCAGGTAGCCACAACCTGCGTCTGTCTATTTCAACACGGCAATGGGCTCACCACCTATTACGTGGGACAGGAATCCACACGGTGAAAAGTGGGCATATAATATGCCTCTGCCACCCCTTCGGGGATAAGGCGTGATGGTACAACATTACTCACAACACCTACTTCAATATCAAACTCAGCCTTTTACACAAATATCAGACAATTCTACTCAAACAGAGCCAATAACAACGACGATCGAGAATGATATCGAAACCCAAGAAGAATGTAGTTCTGTAAATAATGCACTTATTCAAGATATAACTGATAAGTTCCGAACAGTTATAGCACAATTCTCTGGAATGGATCCAACAGCAAGACCTAAGCTACCCAAATTAAAATACAGTTACAAGCTCACCCAACTAACAAACTTATTTAATCAAAATTACTGAACCGATTTCTAAGTAGCGATATATTACTAACAGATATACATACCCTTATATATTGCACTGCATTAGTTATAACTGAAGAACTGAATTACAAAGTAATAGACAATTCAAGACAATTCAATTAGTACTAAAACTAAAAACATAATTAAACCTCCGTGGGAAATAAGATTAGAAAGGGATATACAAAAACTTAGAGCCGATTGTTGTAGATTAACGCAGTACATTATAATAATAGATCCAATAAAGTTGTCAAGAAAGTAGAAGCAATATTTAGAAGCACAACAGTACACACTAAGCACGAAAATAGTAATAAAAAACCTGAAGAGTTTCTCGATACATTGAAACAGAAATTAGCATTAAAAGTACACAGATTAAGAAGGTATAAGAAAGCACAAGAACGGAAACACACTAACATGCTCTTTACTAATAATGAAAAAATATTTTATAGAAACCTCGGAAATCCACAATCGGATCGGATATAAGTTCAACAAAAAGCAATGAAGTCCCTACACAAATACAACTAGAATCTTTTTGGGCAAGTATTTGGGAACATAGAGCACATCATAATGAAAAAGCTCATTGGATTACAGAAGAAGTCTAATAAATGGAACTCCATAGAAGAAATGCAATTTGAAGAAATTACGGAGAAGGATATCGACAATGTTACGGGAAAATTACACAATTGGAAATCACCAGGCGTAGATAAAATACATAATTATTGGTACAAAAAGTTAACAATACTACATAAACACATAGCTAAGAACTTCACTGACCTAATATTAGAAAAAGAACACATACCTGAATTCATTGCCACAGGAATAACTTACATGTTACCTAAAACTAAAAACTCAACCGAACCTTCTCAATACAGACCTATTACAAGTTTGCTCACAATATACAAGATACTTACAGTCACAATAGCCAAAAAAAGTGATTCACACATTGAAAACAACAACATAACAGCAGAGGAACAGAAAGGTTGTAGGCGGAGCCACATAGGATGCAAGGAACAATTAGTTATTGACTCCACCCTACATAAGCATGCCACTACAAAAAATAGGAATCTACACTGTACATATATAGACTATAAAAAGCCTTCGATAGCATCCCACATTCTTGGTTATTAAAGATATTGCAAATATACAAAATTAATCCAAAAATAATCAGTCTTCTACGTCGCATTATGCCCTCCTGGAAAACTTTCCTTCAGGTACACACCCATGATTGTAAAATTACCACTAGAGAAATATCTATCAAAAAAGGGATCTATCAAGGGGATTCCTTGAGTCCATTGTGGTTCTGTCTCGCCTTAAACCCTTTATCTCAACTTCTACACAACTGCAAAGCTGGATACACATTTAAAAACACAACGGCAGATACAAAAATTTCACACCAATTTATATGGATGACATCAAATTATATGCAAAAACCGGCAGAGAAATGAAGAAACTAATAGACACAACAGCAACGTTCAGTAAAGACATAAATATGGAATTTGGATTAGACAAGTGCAAAACATTACATTTAGTAAAAGGAAAAATAACCCCCGGAAATTATGCAATAGATGAAAGTAATGACATAACAGCAATGGAATCAATGGATCTGTACAAATATTTGGAATATAAGCAGTTAAAAGGCTTAAATCATGGAAAAATAAAGCAAACATTAAATATAGAGTATAAAAAACGATTAAATTGTATTTGTAAAACACAAGTCTCTGGGAAAAACCTAATAAAAGCATTTAATACTTATGCTATACCGATCCTAACATACTCATTTGGTATAGTAAAATGGACGAAAATGGATATTGAAGCAATAGAAAGAACTACACGCACTACATTAACTAAATATAACAGTTTACACCCTAAATCCGCAATAGAAAGGCTGACTTTAAAAAGACAGAATGGAGGTCGAGGACTAATGGACATACCACACCTTTGGCGAAAGCAAATTATTAATCTAGGAAAATTCTTTCACACTAAATCACTCTCTAGCATTTTACATAGAACCAGAACCGACAATGATAACAATCACACCCCGTTAAATTTACATGAGCTCCCAAATACTTCAAATTCGGACCATAGTAATCCACAAAATCAAAAAATTGAAACCTGGAAAAAGAAAACCCTCTATGGAAGACACGCCCATGACTTGCAGCAGGCACATATAGACCCCATAGCCTCAAATAAATGGCTTCAATTAGGTTATTTATTCCCAGAAACAGAAGGATTCATTATTGCCATACAGGGCCAAATAATAAACACAAACAATTACAGAAAATACATAATTAAAGATCCTTCCCTGACAGATGATAAATGTCGTAAATGTCACACCCAATCCGAAACCATACAGCATATAACTGGAGCATGTACAACACTCACTCAGACAGACTACACACACAGGCACAATCAAATAGCTAACATCATACATCAAAACTTAGCACACATGCACAATCTCGCACATAAGTCGAAAACACCGTACTACAATTATAAAGCTCAAACCGTCCTAGAAAATGCCTCACATAAACTATACTACGACCGTGCTATACTCACAGATAGAACTATTCACTATAAAAGACCAGATATTACTTTACAAGATAAAATAAACAAAACTACTTATTTAATAGATATTGCAGTTCCAAATACACACAATATACAGAAGACTATAACAGAAAAAATAAACAAATATACCTATACAGATTTGAAAGATGAAATAGATCGAGTCTGGAAACAAGACAAAGTATATATAGTACCAATAGTAATATCTACTACTGGAGTTATCCCCAAATATCTTCACCATAGTGTCAAGCTACTAGGCCTGAAAGAAAACACATATATTTCCATCCAAAAATCTTAAACACATGCAGAATTGTTCGAAAGTTTCTGCAAATAGATCACAAACAGGACATACACAACCACAAGCCACATTTACTTGGCCCTGGACCGTAAATGTGGTAGAAACCAACTGAATAAGCTGAGAATAAAAGAAAAAATCAAAAATAATAATACTTAATACTAATTTATAACCAACAACATTAACAAATTTAATGTTAGGCTTGCCTAGTGTGGACTAGGCAAGCCTGTCCTGTGGGTGCCTACTATAATTAACATTTAACTTAATTATTTGGTTAACTCTATCTTATGTTTAAATTGAAATATATTACAATTAACTACCATAAAGTAATAACTTTTAAAAGAAAAATAATAATAATACATATATAATAATAAGTATATATATATATAGAGATGTGTGCTAAATAAATAAAAAAAAAACATTACTTAAATAAACATAAAATATATTAATATTTATACTAAGCTGTATGTAAAGTAAACCTGCTTCAAGACAACTGGTGATGCTGAACCGCGAAGCATTTTTATGATATTTACAGTTTTCCTTACACGAACGGATACAAAATAAATATGCTCTTTAAAATTAAGGTGTTCATCAAGCTGGATTCCGAGATATTTAATGATATCAGATTTCTTAATCTCTTTACAGTCACAAAATGTCTGGTCGAAACATACGTGTAATTTAAGACTGGTATTTTGTTTTGGACGTGACGCCGCGGTTTTATGGAAGCATATGTATTTTGTCTTATTTGCGTTTAGGGTTAATAGATTGTTACGCAACCATGCTGTTATCTGTATCATCCCTGAGTCTGCCTTCGAAAGTGCTTCGTCCCAAGTTGAACCTTCATAAACGATTACTGTGTCATCGGCGTAACAGATTATATCCACGTCAACACAGTCATTAATGTCGTTCATATAAATGATAAATAAGGTAGGTCCCTAAAAAGCATTTTAGGGACCTACCTTATTTATCATTTGATCAAGGAAGCATCCTTGCGGTACGCCAAAGTTAACAGTTTTACAGCCACTTTTATAGCCTCCAACTTTAACACACTGCTTTCTGTTTGTAAGATATGTTTTAGACCAATTAAGAGCCAACCCTCTCACTCCAAAATGATATTCAAGTTTCCGCAAGAGAATTGTTATCGACACGGAGTCAAAGGCTTTTGCTAAATCCAGGAAGATGCCCAAGCTTGCTTTCTTTCTATCGAGATGAGACGCTATTGTCGATGTAAGTAAAGAAAATGCATCCTCCGTGGACTTCCCTCGCCTAAAACCGAACTGCTTGTTGGAGATTAAATTGTTCGATTCAATATACGGCACAAGTCTCTCATTATTAACTAATTTTTCCAAAAGCTTTGATAGTGCAGTCGAGAGGGAAATCGGACGATAATTTTCTACATTATCTTTTGGCCCAGTCTTATGGATCGGTGTTATTGTGGCTGTTTTCCAAATCTATGGAAAGACACCGGATTTTAAGCTGTGATTAAAAAGAGTAGTTAATGGATGTAAAATAACTCTACGTATGTGCCTTAGCATATTGTTTGTGAGACCATCTATACCTGAAGCTTTATCTATTGCTAAGGATAGTATTAGGGACTCAACCTCAAATTCATCTGTTGGATATAGAAAGAAAGAGTCTACAATACGCCTGTTAAAAACCTTGCTCGAAAGTTGATCTTGGCTTAGGTTGTACCGAACTAAAATATCACTGGCCAGCTTATCACCTATAGTTGAAAAATAGTCATTGCAGATGTCCAAAGAGTGATTTGAGTCCAAACTATCATCCAATGAAAGTAGTTCTTTAGGCGTTATTTTAGCTTTATTTAAGTGACATATTGATTTTATAGTTTTCCAGAGCTCTTAGACATTATTAGTGCTGTCCGTCAGCTCCCTGTTTTCATACTCTGTCATTAATATAAATGGCTTTTAGTAGTTAATTTACAACATATTTTTAGTTTTAATAAGCTGTATGTTTTCCTATGTACAAATAAATAAATAAAAAAAAAAAAATTTTTTTCGTAATAAATTATTGCAGAAATTTCTGTACCGCGAATAAGTCAAACATAAGATTTGGTCGTTGGGAAACTATCTTGTACGCAAATGCAGACGATCACGATGTTGCATACAGCGGATTAGGCCTGGAGTAATCCATGGCTTAATATTAAATTTGGAGTGACTAATGCGGGTTGCTTCGAATGCACATTTAAAACTTCAATGAGCCGTGTGCAGAAATAGTTTACGACCTCGTTTGTATCCCTTTTGTCTAATAACACAGTCCAATTTTCCCGTGATAGCTCTCCTTTTATAGCTTCCAAGTCATATTTAACTACCGTTCCGCCACATTTGTTTTTTACTTTATTTGCAGTAACTAAACCGAGCATTACTATATAGTGGTCAGTTATGTCGGATGTGCACACTACACCAACAGCATCTTGACTTTTATTTACATGAATATGATCCAAACATCTATCACCTCGGGTAGGTTTCGTTATTGCGGGGAATAGTCCATACTCCGCAATCAGGCACTGATATTCCAGGTCTTGTATATTTGACGCCAAGAGCAGGTCAATATTGATATCACCTACAAGGATCAATGTGCTGTTTTTATTTAAGTACCCTTTAAGAATGGAATCCAGAGAATCAAAGAAATAGTCGAAATTTGTGAAATGAAATTTTTTTTTTGGGCGGTAAATACCAATGAATGTAATTCGTTTATCCATAGTTAGTTTTAGGCAGTTTGCATCCATGATCTCCGGTCCTGTAACACAGGTAGTAAAGGTGTCTTTTACGTATGCAACCACTCCGCTATTTTGGTTAATTTTTTTCTGAATAAAGTAGGTAATATACGATGGTAAGTGAGGGATTATAGTGTCCTCACCGAGCCAGCACTCCGTTAAGACAATAACATCGAATGAAATCTTCATCCTTTTAAGTGTTACAAGGAATTGGCTAAAATTTTTAGTTATACTCCTTATGTTATAAGAAATAATTTTCAAATTATGGTAAAATATGAGTATTGTGGGACATTTTTTTACACACCGCCGTCTAGCCCAAAGTTAGCTAATATAAGCTTGTGTTATGGGATCTAGACGACTGATAAACATACTTATATATTTCTAAATACATACATATTATACATAGGAAATACCCAAATTCCAAAACAAACATTAGTGGATGACACAAATATTTCTTCCGACCCGAAAATCGAACTCCTAAAACTATGATTTTGTAAAGGTTAATTACAAGGGGCTTTCATTACTCTTTATATCGACATTATTATGGATAAGAAAAACGAAGAGTAATGGTTTGATTCTTTTTAAAAAAAAACAGTAATATAAGTAGTAGTAACCACTCGTAGCCGCGCTAACTGCGTATACAGAAAACTATGACTGTGTTAAGTGTCATACGCTACGGCGGGTCATTAGATATTTGACCGCTCTGTGACATTTCTATTCACAAGTGAACGTTATTTGTGCTTCGGAATGCATTTAAATCCGTTGCTACCGGTTGCCAGTAAAATTGTAGTCGTTAAGCAAAGTTAAGTAAATAAGCATCTTGCGCCTGTCTATTTCAACACGGCAATACTCTCACCATTTAATAGGTGAGGCAAAATACAAGTAGTGAAATGTAGGCGCATGGTAGGCCTCTGCCTAACCCTTCAGGAAAAGAGGCAAAACTGTATAAGTATATAGGTATGTTTGATTATGAGTATGTTAGATTATGTTATTATGTTTGACTGCCTCGGTGGCCCAGTGGTAGTGTATGCGACTGCCGCGACTGAGGTCCAGGGTTCGATTCCCGGGTCGGAAGAAATATTTGTGTCATCCACTAATGTTTGTTTTGAAATTTGGGTATTTCCTATGTATAATATGTATGTATTTAGAAATATATAAGTATGTTTATCAGTCGTCTAGATCCCATAACACAAGCTTATATTAGCTAACTTTGGGCTAGACGGCAGTGTGTAAAAAAATGTCCCACAATACTCATATTTTACCATAATTTTAAAATTATTTCTTATAACATAAGGAGTATAACTAAAAATTTTAGCCAATTCCTTGTAACACTTAAAAGGATGAAGATTTCATTCGATGTTATTGTCTTAACGGAGTGCTGGCTCGGTGAGGACACTATAATCCCTCACTTACCATCGTATATTACCTACTTTATTCAGAAAAAAATTAACCAAAATAGCGGAGTGGTTGCATACGTAAAAGACACCTTTACTACCTGTCTTACAGAACCGGAGATCATGGATGCAAGCTGCCTAAAACTAACTATGGATAAACGAATTACTTTCATTGGTATTTACCGCCCTTCTTTCACTAATTTCGACTATTTCTTTGATTCTCTGGATTCCATTCTTAAAGGGTACTTAAATAAAAACAGCTCATTGATCCTTGTAGGTGATATCAATATTGACCTGCTCTTGGCGTCAAATATACAAGACCTGGAATATCAGTGCCTGATTGCGGAGTATGGACTCTTCCCCGCAATAACGAAACCTACCCGAGGTGATAGATGTTTGGATCATATTCATGTAAATAAAAGTCAAGATGCTGTTGGTGTAGTGTGCACATCCGACATAACTGACCACTATATAGTAATGCTCGGTTTAGTTACTGCAAATAAAGTAAAAAACAAATGTGGCGGATTAGTAGTTAAATATGACTTGGAAGCTATAAAAGGAGAGCTATCACGGGAAAACTGGACTGTGTTATAGACAAAAGGGATACAAACGAGGTCGTAAACTATTTCTGCACACGGCTCATTGAAGTTTTAAATGTGCATTCGAAGCAACCCGCATTAGTCACTCCAAATTTAATATTAAGCCATGGATTACTCCAGGCCTAATCCGCTGTATGCAACATCGTGATCGTCTGCATTTGCGTACAAGATAGTTTCCCAACGACCAAATCTTATGTTTGACTTATTCGCGGTACAGAAATTTCTGCAATAATTTATTACGAAAAAATTTTTTTTTTATTTATTTATTTATTTGTACATAGGAAAACATACAGCTTATTAAAACTAAAAATATGTTATAAATTAACTACTAAAAGCCATTTATATTAATGACAGAGTATGAAAACAGGGAGCTGACGGACAGCACTAATAATGTCTAAAAGCTCTGGAAAACTATAAAATCAATATGTCACTTAAATAAAGCAAAAATAACGCCTAAAGAACTACTTTCATTGGATGATAGTTTGGACTCGAATCACTCTTTGGACATCTGCAATGACTATTTTTCAACTATAGGTGATAAGCTGGCCAGTGATATTTTAGTTCGGTACAACCTAAGCCAAGATCAACTTTCGAGCAAGGTTTTTAACAGGCGTATTGTAGACTCTTTCTTTCTATATCCAACAGAAGAATTTGAGGTTGAGTCCCTAATACTATCCTTAGCAATAGATAAAGCTTCAGGTATAGATGGTCTCACAAACAATATGCTAAGGCACATACGTAGAGTTATTTTACATCCATTAACTACTCTTTTTAATCACAGCTTAAAATCCGGTGTCTTTCCATAGATTTGGAAAACAGCCACAATAACACCGATCCATAAGACTGGGCCAAAAGATAATGTAGAAAATTATCGTCCGATTTCCCTCTTGACTGCACTATCAAAGCTTTTGGAAAAATTAGTTAATAATGAGAGACTTGTGCCGTATATTGAATCGAACAATTTAATCTCCAACAAGCAGTTCGGTTTTAGGCGAGGGAAGTCCACGGAGGATGCATTTTCTTTACTTACTACTTTTATGAGGGGGTGAAAGACGTACGCGTAGTTCTCACGTCACGCCATCGTCTAGGGCCTGCTTCTGTAAGGACGGCGAAGTAACCCACCCTCCGTCCTCAAGCCTCTGGTCATGGAGGCCGGTGCTCCTGGGCGAAGATCAGTCTACGCAACCTACCCCCGCTGCAGACTGCGGAACTCTAGAGGGAGAGTTCTCTCCCACTCCTTCCGCCGCCTCTTTTGACGCAGCGGCGTCCCACTTGCTCTCGCTGGAGATCATGGCTCTTACCATGGTTTCCAGCGTGAGGACGTCCACACCCAGACCCGCAACGAGGTCCCGGCGCTGCAGCGCCCACGCTGAGCACTCCTCCAGTGTATGCTGGTCCGTATCCTCGCTGCAGTCCCCACAGTGCTGGCACTTGCCCAATATGGCTAATGTAACTTTTAATATTAATTAAATTAAATGTATAATACCTATGTTTTATTTCCATGCAATCTTTTAAGAAAAGCACTATATTTTCCTCGGCCGGAATGGCAATTGCCAGTCTCATATTAGTGAAGTCCTCGCCTACGGCTCGGCCTTCACACTCATACTCGACCTGCAATTGCCTATTTCCCGACCTTTGCAATAATGTACTAAAATCAAAAAGTATCTAATAACCCAGCACGCCGTTTCACACAACATTGCTGGAACGTTGTAATGTTCCAAATTCAAATACCGCTCCAGCAATGAATTTCATTTTATTTTTGTCCCTTAATGCGATACTTCGCGTATTCTTTTTTGGATATAATAACAGTATTTTCATGCATGTTTTAAAAAAGTATAATTATCGTCTTTTAATAGCAAAGTTGTAAAATAAAATTTGCTTGTTAAAAATCTGTAGGCGCTTTAGTTGGTTGTCTTCACCTTTATCGTTGCTTTTGAATCCAGTTGTGTAATTATGTAATACTAGTTGAAGTCGTGGGGCTCTAGACTATCTCTATACTCAATTTTATTTAAATTGGTTCAGTAGTATTGGCGTGAAAGCAAAACAGACAAAGTTACTTAGACTGGTATTATCTCGAAAATGTAACAGATGAAAAAAACACTCAAATTTTGAACCTACTGTCGTATCTACTAGTATTTTGAAACTTATTGATTTACTATAATATATTATTTATTTTCATATTAGGAAAGAAATGTAATAATGCACATATCCAGATCTGTTACAATAGTTTTTTTTTCTGTTTGTATTTCTGCAAAATATATATATACATAAGAGAGTGCAAGCCAAGGTTTGGCTTCCACTCTTATATATATAGATATATATATATATATATCTCTTATAGATGCCAGCCACAACGAGCATATTGTTTGTTGAGTAGTATCGTTATCATTCATCTTTGACCATGTGTCCACCACCAGACCAGCTTGAATTTGCTTCCCCCTGAACTTGCCGCCCGGGGCTCGGACCCCGACTTGTCCCCCCCTAGACCTGGGACTGGTAAGGTGGGAAAATGTTGGTATGTTAATTTCGTATTCGGATTCAGCGCCTTTATAAACTTAAATAGCAAACTCCTAAAACTATGATTTTGTAAAGGTTAATTACAAGGGGCTTTCATTACTCTTTATATCGACATTATTATGAATAAGAAAAACGAAGAGTAATGGTTTGATTCTTTTTAAAAAAAAGCAGTAATATAAGTAGTAGTAACCACTCGTAGCCGCGCTAACTGCGTATACAGAAAACTATTACTGTGTTAAGTGTCATACGCTACGGCGGGTCATTAGATATTTGACCGCTCTGTGACATTTCTATTCACAAGTGAACGTTATTTGTGCTTCGGAATGCATTTAAATCCGTTGCTACCGGTTGCCAGTAAAATTGTAGTCGTTAAGCAAAGTTAAGTAAATAAGCATCTTGCGCCTGTCTATTTCAACACAACAATACTCTCACCATTTAATAGGTGAGGCAAAATACAAGTAGTGAAATGTAGGCGCATGGTAGGCCTCTGAGTCCAAAGAGTGATTCGAGTCCAAACTATCATCCAATGAAAGTAGTTCTTTAGGCGTTATTTTAGCTTTATTTAAGTGACATATTGATTTTATAGTTTTCCAGAGCTTTTAGACATTATTAGTGCTGTCCGTCAGCTCCCTGTTTTCATACTCTGTCATTAATATAAATGGCTTTTAGTAGTTAATTTATAACATATTTTTAGTTTTAATAAGCTGTATGTTTTCCTATGTACAAATAAATAAATAAATAAAAAAAAAATTTTTTCGTAATAAATTATTGCAGAAATTTCTGTACCGCGAATAAGTCAAACATACGATTTGGTCGTTGGGAAACTATCTTGTACGCAAATGCAGACGATCACGATGTTGCATACAGCGGATTAGGCCTGGAGTAATCCATGGCTTAATATTAAATTTGGAGTGACTAATGCGGGTTGCTTCGAATGCACATTTAAAACTTCAATGAACCGTGTGCAGAAATAGTTTACGACCTCGTTTGTATCCCTTTTGTCTATAACACAGTCCAGTTTTCCCGTGATAGCTCTCCTTTTATAGCTTCCAAGTCATATTTAACTACCAATCCGCCACATTTGTTTTTTACTTTATTTGCAGTAACTAAACCGAGCATTACTATATAGTGGTCAGTTATGTCGGATGTGCACACTACACCAACAGCATCTTGACTTTTATTTACATGAATATGATCCAAACATCTATCACCTCGGGTAGGTTTCGTTATTGCGGGGAAGAGTCCATACTCCGCAATCAGGCACTGATATTCCAGGTCTTGTATATTTGACGCCAAGAGCAGGTCAATATTGATATCACCTACAAGGATCAATGAGCTGTTTTTATTTAAGTACCCTTTAAGAATGGAATCCAGAGAATCAAAGAAATAGTCGAAATTAGTGAAAGAAGGGCGGTAAATACCAATGAAAGTAATTCGTTTATCCATAGTTAGTTTTAGGCAGCTTGCATCCATGATCTCCGGTTCTGTAACACAGGTAGTAAAGGTGTCTTTTACGTATGCAACCACTCCGCTATTTTGGTTAATTTTTTTCTGAATAAAGTAGGTAATATACGATGGTAAGTGAGGGATTATAGTGTCCTCACCGAGCCAGCACTCCGTTAAGACAATAACATCGAATGAAATCTTCATCCTTTTAAGTGTTACAAGGAATTGGCTAAAATTTTTAGTTATACTCCTTATGTTATAAGAAATAATTTTAAAATTATGGTAAAATATGAGTATTGTGGGACATTTTTTTACACACTGCCGTCTAGCCCAAAGTTAGCTAATATAAGCTTGTGTTATGGGATCTAGACGACTGATAAACATACTTATATATTTCTAAATACATACATATTATACATAGGAAATACCCAAATTCCAAAACAAACATTAGTGGATGACACAAATATTTCTTCCGACCCGGGAATCGAACCCTGGACCTCAGTCGCGGCAGTCGCATACACTACCACTGGGCCACCGAGGCAGTCAAACATAATAACATAATCTAACATACTCATAATCAAACATACCTATATACTTATACAGTTTTGCCTCTTTTCCTGAAGGGTTAGGCAGAGGCCTACCATGCGCCTACATTTCACTACTTGTATTTTGCCTCACCTATTAAATGGTGAGAGTATTGTTGTGTTGAAATAGACAGGCGCAAGATGCTTATTTACTTAACTTTGCTTAACGACTACAATTTTACTGGCAACCGGTAGCAACGGATTTAAATGCATTCCGAAGCACAAATAACGTTCACTTGTGAATAGAAATGTCACAGAGCGGTCAAATATCTAATGACCCGCCGTAGCGTATGACACTTAACACAGTAATAGTTTTCTGTATACGCAGTTAGCGCGGCTACGAGTGGTTACTACTACTTATATTACTGCTTTTTTTTAAAAAGAATCAAACCATTACTCTTCGTTTTTCTTATTCATAATAATGTCGATATAAAGAGTAATGAAAGCCCCTTGTAATTAACCTTTACAAAATCATAGTTTTAGGAGTTTGCTATTTAAGTTTATAAAGGCGCTGAATCCGAATACGAAATTAACATACCAACATTTTCCCACCTTACCAGTCCCAGGTCTAGGGGGGGACAAGTCGGGGTCCGAGCCCCGGGCGGCAAGTTCAGGGGGAAGCAAATTCAAGCTGGTCTGGTGGTGGACACATGGTCAAAGATGAATGATAACGATACTACTCAACAAACAATATGCTCGTTGTGGCTGGCATCTATAAGAGATATATATATATATATATATATCTATATATATAAGAGTGGAAGCCAAACCTTGGCTTGCACTCTCTTATGTATATATATATTTTGCAGAAATACAAACAGAAAAAAAAACTATTGTAACAGATCTGGATATGTGCATTATTACATTTCTTTCCTAATATGAAAATAAATAATATATTATAGTAAATCAATAAGTTTCAAAATACTAGTAGATACGACAGTAGGTTCAAAATTTGAGTGTTTTTTTTATCTGTTACATTTTCGAGATAATACCAGTCTAAGTAACTTTGTCTGTTTCGCTTTCACGCCAATACTACTGAACCAATTTAAATAAAATTGAGTATAGAGATAGTCTAGAGCCCCACGACTTCAACTAGTATTACATAATTACACAACTGGATTCAAAAGCAACGATAAAGGTGAAGACAACCAACTAAAGCGCCTACAGATTTTTAACAAGCAAATTTTATTTTACAACTTTGCTATTAAAAGACGATAATTATACTTTTTTAAAACATGCATGAAAATACTGTTATTATTTCCAAAAAAGAATACGCGAAGTATCGCATTAAGGGACAAAAATAAAATGAAATTCATTGCTGGAGCGGTATTTGAATTTGGAACATTACAACGTTCCAGCAATGTTGTGTGAAACGGCGTGCTGGGTTATTAGATACTTTTTGATTTTAGTACATTATTGCAAAGGTCGGGAAATAGGCAATTGCAGGTCGAGTATGAGTGTGAAGGCCGAGCCGTAGGCGAGGACTTCACTAATATGAGACTGGCAATTGCCATTCCGGCCGAGGCAAATATAGTGCTTTTCTTAAAAGATTGCATGGAAATAAAACATAGGTATTATACATTTAATTTAATTAATATTAAAAGTTACATTAGCCATATTGGGCAAGTGCCAGCACTGTGGGGACTGCAGCGAGGATACGGACCAGCATACACTGGAGGAGTGCTCAGCGTGGGCGCTGCAGCGCCGGGACCTCGTTGCGGGTCTGGGTGTGGACGTCCTCACGCTGGAAACCATGGTAAGAGCCATGATCTCCAGCGAGAGCAAGTGGGACGCCGCTGCGTCAAAAGAGGCGGCGGAAGGAGTGGGAGAGAACTCTCCCTCTAGAGTTCCGCAGTCTGCAGCGGGGGTAGGTTGCGTAGACTGATCTTCGCCCAGGAGCACCGGCCTCCATGACCAGAGGCTTGAGGACGGAGGGTGGGTTACTTCGCCGTCCTTACAGAAGCAGGCCCTAGACGATGGCGTGACGTGAGAACTACGCGTACGTCTTTCACCCCCTCATAAAAGTAGGACAGCATCCGAATCCTCCCCAAAGAAGCGGGATTACACCCCGACCCCCAAAGACGCGGGATAACACCCGAACCCCCTCCTGCGAAGACGATACCGCGCTTGCGGATAAAGTCTGCTGGGAGCCCTGGGGCTATCCTCCTGAAGGGCTTACTTAGGGACTCCTGGCCATAGACAAATGGAAGGGCACCGTGTGGTTTTAGTCGAATGCCGCGCTCAGCTCTAGGGTTCGATTCCCGGGTCAGAACAATTTTTTGTGTGATCCATAAAGATTAGTTTCGGAGGGGTGTTTCCTATGTACAATATATGTATGTATTTAGAAGTTTTAAACTTTTTTATCAGTTGTCTAGATCCCATAGCACAAACATATAGCTTAGTTTGGGCTAGATTATGTGCTGTGTGAAAATTAATAAGTGTGCAAAATCTATTCAGTAGTTTCTACGTGAAAGAGTAACAAACATCCACACAAACTTTGGCATTTATAATATAATTAAGATTTATAGCACGTTGACACAACTTATATGTACCAAAATCCAACACTCCCACAAAAATGCACTTATTTTAGAAAATACCTAATATACTTACAGTAAGCGTCCGCTGAAGAAGAATGATAAAAGAAATACAATCAAAAAGTATCTAATAACCCCAGCACGCCGTTTCATACAACATTGCTGGAGAGTAGTACAGTTCTAAATTCAAAAAACGCTCCAGCATTAAATTTCATTTTCTCTGTCCGTCAATGCGATATTTCGCGTATTCCTTTTTCGAAATAATGACAGTATTTCCATGCATGTTTGAGAAAAGTAACTTTTCTTTCTTCCTTTTAGACAAAGTTACTTAGACTGCGGTATTATCCTAAAAAGGTGACAGATAGGGTCTACGCGGAAAAATCGACAAATGCGGACGCTTGTAGTATATTATTTTTTTAAACTAGTGCATTTATCTTGATTTATGTCTATTGACATAAATATATGCAGTGAAATGCTATTATCACTTTTGCCGCATAAACCCTACTGAAAACCTTAGTATAACAACAAACATTATACTGGGGTGAGACTGACCTTGATAAAGACTAGACTTGACTAAGACGTAGAGGACTGGGACATTTTAGATAATAAATAAAAAAAAAAAAATATCCATCACGCCTTATCCCCGAAGGGGTGGCAGAGGCATATTATATGCCCACTTTTCACCGTGTGGATTCCTGTCCCACGTAATAGGTGGTGAGCCCATTGCCGTGTTGAAATAGACAGACGCAGGTTGTGGCTACCTGCTGTTGAAATTTTCAAGCCGCCCATAAGGCCTTCAACCAGGCTTAACGACTGCCATTTTACTGGCAACCGGGACCAACGGCTTAACGTGCCTTCCGAAGCACGGAAACGCTCGCAAATGTAAATACCACAAAGTGGTCACCCATCCGAGGACCAGCCATAGTGAAAGTTGCGTAACTCAGTGATCGTTTACAGAACACTGAGACCGCGGGGCCACGAGCGCTTCTATATATATAATATAAATAATAAAATAAGCAAACATGGCATAAAGAAGAATGTCGTAGGTCTACCGAAAGAATCTTCGAAGAAAACTTCCGAAGAACTCTACGATAAGCCCTGGTCACGTGATCACTTCAGTATCACGACAACGTCGAAGTTTCGAAGTCAGTTCAACATTCCGAAGGCAATTTATTAAAACCATTCTTCGTTATTTTATATAATAACTAACTAACTAACTATCTTCACGCTGTATCCCTGACGGGGTAGTCAGAGAGGACAGATCGCCAGGCTTCGCGATCCATGCATACTTCTTTCGCTTCTTCGAGATTCTACCGTAAAGCAAAGTTGGCACTAGCACTGCGTTATGAATCACCATTCGTGCTCCTTTTATGATGCTTTGTCGCTTTATTAACTGGGACAAAGCACCGTTAACTTTGTTTCCGGCAGCTACTCGCCGTTCTACATCCGAATCACATCTTCCATCCGCGCTAAACATACTTTCTAAATACACAATTTCATTCACTTGCTCTAGACGTTCCTGGTAATCTCGCATTTGGTTCTTACGTCACCTCTTTCAAATACTAGAACCTTAGTTTTACTTACATTCAAGCGAAGACCCTTACTTTCACACTCCTCTTTCATATTAGTGACTAATGCCTGAAGGTCGGCTTCTGATGAGGCCATGAGCAACGCATCGTCAGCGTACAGCAGACAGTTTAGTGTAAAGTCACCCAAATTCACACCCATATCACAATCTTTCAACTTCTGTAGGCAACTGTCCAGATACACTATGAACCGCCAGGCGGACATGACACATCCCTGTTTGACGCCTGTACAGACATCAAAAAGATGTGACATATCCCCCCCCTACTCGCACGCAAGCCGTACAGTCCCTATAAAGCCACTGAATTGCCCGCAGTAGCGAGCCGTCCACACCATACACGGGCAGCAAGTCCCACAGCGTTTCTCTCACAGCGTTATCAAATGCTTTCTCTAGATCAACAAAAGCGCAGAAAACCTTCTGGCTAACAGCCAAAAACTTTTCCGCGATCATGCGGAGAGAAAACACTTGATCCGTGGAACCTCTTCCACGTCGGAATCCGCATTGAGCCTCCCATAAATACCTTTCAGACTTTTCTTGCATTCGTGCCGTTATAACCTTTGAATACACCTTACTAGCTAAGCTCACCAAGCTGATCGCCCTGTAGCTGGAGCAGTTTAGCCGCGAGCCTTTCCCTTTGTAAATAGGTACTACAACTGCTACTCGCCAGTCATCTGAGACCTCACCCGTCCACCAGCACAAGTTGCATAACAGACATAGTGTGTTCGAGACGCGCGACCCACCGTACTTTTTGTTCATCTCAGCAGTAACTCTGTCCGCAGCCTTACCACATTTCATACTTCTTATCGCTTGTTCTATTTCTTTCATACTAATGACTTCAATGACATCGGGATCCGGAGCATCGAAGTGAACTCCACTTTCAGATATTCACTCCATCTCTTCAGGACGTCAGTTTGGTCTGTTAGGACGTCATTGTTAACACTAAGCACTTTATTCATACTGCAGATTGCCGAACAACTCCGGGTCTTGCCTACCTCTTTCCAGAAGAGCTTGGCATTATCCCGGAAATTGGACGACAACCTTTCATCCGCTTTCATTCTGCACCTTTCACGAGCTTCTTCTATCAGTGCCTTCGTGTTAACTTTCTGCAGCTTGTATCTCTCTTTCATATTAAAATCATTCCACGAGGCTAAGTAGTCTAGCCATGCTTTCTTCTTCATTCGAACTGCTTCTTTCACTTTCTCATTCCACCATGCATCACGCTTATTACTACTGCCTCTTTTCGTTTCTCCACTGACTTCCACAGCGACATTTACCATACTATCCCTAAGGTTCTGCCAAACACTTTCCACATTCTCACTACTTACATTGACGTCGCCAAGCTTTTCGGCTACCCTTTCTTTATATTTATCCCTAATGGATGCATCCTGCAGCTTCCAGCTTTTGATGCTATAAGTCGGCTCAGGTTCAGGACACTCGGTACGATGACGCCAACCCGCGAACAGACCCCTAATCCTAGTTATGACTAGGTAGTGGTCTGATTCCAGCTCAGCGCCTCGATAAACCCTTGTGTCCATCACCTGTTTACGGAGCCGACTATCCATAAGGAATAGATCTATCATGCTTCTCTTTTAATTATATCTCCTCGTATACATATGAATTTGTTTGTGGTTGAACATTGTATTCGCCACAAACAAATCCTTTTCCTTACAAAATGCCAGTATTAGCTTGCCAGCGTCGTTCACCCTTTCATCCCCATACTTCCTGAGTACCGACTCAAAACCATCGCGAGCGGGACCCAACCATCCATTCAAGTCTCTACAGTATAAGTCTTTCATTTCAATTTTTTAAAACATTAAGAGCTTCTCTCATACTCTCTCAGAAGTCCTCTAGCTCACTCGCGTTCGCAGAAGATACTGGCGCGTAAGCAGCTACTAGGAAAATCTTCGTCAAACCAAGTTTTACACGGATCCAGAGTATTCTAGGACCTACCAGTTTGTACTCATACATACCGGAGGCCAATGGCGAGGACAACCAAATTCCAACCCCCCGAATGCCATGCCCGCTCTCTGATATTCCAGAACATAGCGCGAGCACCCCAACCTAGCGCTTGGTCTCTGTCAAGCACACTACATCTAACTTTCTCTCGTTCATTACATCCATCAGTCAAAAACTCTAACATTCCACGCAGCTACCCTGCACTCCATCCTCCACTTCCCGCCGTGTCGGGCCGCGCGTGTAGGGTGGCGGTCCCCCACGCCGCTCTGGCACACACTCTTCGCACCAGCGGGGACGAACTGGTGCGCGTGGTGGAGCAGAAGCTGGCAGGGATGGCGACGTGCACGCTTCTACTCTTCATCCCCCAGATTTTAGATAATAAGGAAGAAGATTGAAGAAATCTCAACTAACATTAGGCGCTACATATATAAAAAAGAGCTAAAGAGATCCTAAGGTCATCAATAAGTGCTATCACATAGGAGTTATAGCAAGCTATAACTCTACTATACCCCCGGATTGGGCACAAATTCTTATGATCTTAGGTTCTACTATGGCAATGTAGTGGAGTTATAGAATGAATTTAAGAGGTATAGAAGAGCAATTGTGGAGGAACAGTAGCGCTAACTGAGACCTAAAGCGCTGTAAGAGTAGTATTTTGGTGACCATTAATTCCTTAAGCGGTATGGTAGAGCTACGTGCAGCTTACTGACTCTTTGAGCGTTATAAAGAGAATAAAATTAATGAATATAAACTCCGGGAGGGGTATAGTAGATTTATGATGTAACTTGCTTACGGTTTTAGCGGTTAGAGGGTGGTAATAAGGTAAATTGTAACGCCTTGAGTTGCAGTATGGATCTACAATAGGAAATTACAGCGTCTGAGGATATATTTTTCCTTAGTTTTTTCTTATAATTTGTTAAATGAATTAAGAAAGATATTGCCTTTTCAAAGGGATCAAATAAACATAGTATAATGCGTTGACTTTACGAAATTAAATGGCGGAATTAAGTGCAAAACTTTTAACGGATTTTTAGTGCAAAATGAAGCGGAATTTTCATTTCGAAGGTAAGTAAACTGTGAAAATGTGTATATATTATTAGCAAATAATTGAAGCGCCCACTCTATGCGGTGTATTTTTCTAAAAAATATTTTGCTTCACATGGAGCAAAACATTGTTATTAGTAAATTTGTAACAAAACTTTGCCTATTGACTTAAAGAGTCGTGACCCTGTTATTAGAATGCTATAAAAAAAAATACCTTCATTGTATTATGTTACCTTTTAGTCCGTTTCACTGTATTTTATTACCTTCATAATCTAAAAAGAATGAATTTGGAGATCCGTAGTAATTTTTTAAAATCACTACCTAGCCTACGCACGACTTTTACACGTAGGTATCTCCTAGTTGCACGAGTGCTAAATTGTTTTTATTGTTTTATTTGCCAAAATTGAAAAGATTTGGAATTAAATACCTACATATTTCTGTCTACAAAATTACATACTGTAACATACTGCCAGTTAAAGCCTTTGAATATTTGTAGCAATGGAATGTTATTTTTTTAATGGAAGTTTGACTTTATTTCCAGCATAAACTCCTTACGTTCATAAACGACCCGTCAATTGTCTAAATTTTGCATGTGATACTAAGTAGCTTTTTTGTACCTACACAGCGAGAGCAAGTCCGGGCGCAAATAAAATAAGTACCAACCATTCAGTCTCTGCCCTCCACTAAGTTCGACGTCACATTTGTTGTTTTTGACGCTGTGGTCGGACGCCGCGTAAAAACTATGTACCTACTGATAGCAGTAGGTACATAGTTTTTACTCAAAACCATTACATCTATCAAAAAAAACGGTACACACAAAAAAATAACGGTACATACATCAAAAAAGGTACGAGTATAGACTCGTACCTTTGTTCACGTAAGTAACTTTGATTACGCTGTTTTACAAGTGTCACTCTGTAAATTAGCACTAAATAATATAAAATAAAATAAATCAATATCCATCACGCCTTATCCCCGAAGGGGTGGCAGAGGCATATTATATGCCCACTTTTCACCGAGTGGATTCCTGTCCCACGTAATAAGTGGTGAGCCCATTGCCGTGTTGAAATAGATAGACGCAGGTTGTGGATACCTGCTGTTGAAATTTTGTCAAGCCTTCAACCAGGCTTAACGACTGCCATTTTACTGGCAACCGGGACCAACGGCTTAACGTACCTTCCGAAGCACGGAAACGCTCGCAAATGTAAATGGCACAAAGTGGTCACCCATCCGAGGACCAGCCATAGTTAAAGTAGCGTAACTCAGTGATCGTTTACAGAACACTGAGACCACGGGGCCACGAGCGCTTAATAATACACTAAATAATATTGTAAATAAATTGTAATAGGGTTGCTAAAATAAATAGGAGTACAAGACGACATAAACGCTACTATATTTTATTTTATTCTGTTACATTTACAGTTTCAATTTCAGAATGCCGTTCAAAATAATAAGAACATTAGAGAAAGGACAATACAGCCACTGCATTGCACGCGGATATTAATCGATCGTGATGTAATAATTTTGTTTGTAAATCGAATGTGGAGCGTACAAATGATCTAACTTATAATAACACATAATGCTCGCACTGACCTAGTGTTTTATTTATGCCAATATTCACTATCGCCACCTAGTATTTGTATTAAAATATTTTTTTGATGTTTATAAAATAGTTCGAAGATCTTTTGTTAGAATCCAAATCTCATCATCATCAGATCATTTAAGAACAACATCAAATCTTTCATAGCAGTTTGTTTAATATTCTTAATAGCTCATGTCCTCAAATTTTCACTAAAATGAAAGATTCTTAATAAAGTCATTGGTATTATTCACATCATCACTACTCAATGAGTAATAACTGTCTCCTTCAGAAATATCAAGACTTGCAGTTGCGATTTCATTCCATTACATACGGAACCATCATCTTAGAAAATTTTGAGAGGACTCTTTTGCGGCGCTATTTTATGCTTTCATGACCGCTTACATGACCAATTAGGGGTACTAAGGTGGTAACAAACTCAATAATTCAACCTTAAATAATATAGAGGCTATACTTGACACTATACGTTCTATTTATAGGGAAAAATATCTCTACTATTCAGCCCTAAACTATACAAGGGACCTTTGTAACTCTTTAAGAGTTAAGTGTTGTAAAAGATTTATAAAACACCATTGTAGAGCTAGTAGCGTTGATTGCTCCTATTGTGCAACTATCAGTGCCCTAAAAGAGTTTATGGTAGCTTGCTTAGAACTTTAGAAGTCAATAATAAATGTTAATTTCTAATATAGATCTTATAGTAGTAAGATTCACTCAAAGCTATAACACAGAAGCTTTGGTCTGTATTGTAGGGATAATAATTGCTGCACTACGCGTTTAACCTTCACAAATTGCTCTTATAAACTTGCTTTGTCACTGTAAGCGTAATATTTTATCACTAACTCTTTTTTGCCGTCGCAAGCTATAATTGCAGCTACTACTCTACCTTCATAACACTTAAGGTTATAATAATATGGTAAGCTCTATTTGCAGCCAAATTGTTTGTTGGGATATGAATTCAGATTTGGCTAAAAGGTCTTAGTAACCAGGTCATAAGATAATTACAAAAAAAAGTGATAGATAAAAAACACTCAAAGGAACAAACAACCAGACCACGATCGTGAAGGTATCACGACCCACACCCCTTTCATATACTAGTTTCTCTCAAAACTGTTTCTAATTTTTTTACCTACCTACTGTCTTATGTACGATTGTTTATAAACTAATTGATATACTATTATATATTATTTATTTAATACCTTGTCTTTCTTTCTCCTAGTCCGCTTATCTCTTTCTCAATTTTTTGAAACTATTACTCTTCTCTAACCGACTTCAGGAGGTGTTATCAATTCGGTTGGTGTACTTTTTTATGTATGTATACCGCCATTTTGTCCCATAAATATTCAACACGATTTGGCCCAGTAATTTTCATTTTATGAACATTTTACAATGGCTACGAAATGATAATTTGTCCGATTTGTTGACATTAGTGCTAGTACCAACGTTGCTTTACGGTGGCGAAACCTGGGTATGTCAGCAGATGCATGAAAGTAAATTGAATGCTGTGGAGATGCGATCACTTCGAAAATTGTGCGGCGTAATTTTGGCATATATGTTTGGTATATATCCTACTAATACTATAAACGCGAAAATTTGTAAGAATGTGTGTTTGTTATTCTTTCACGGAAAATCTACTGAATGGATGTTGATGATACTTTCCAAAAATATAGCTTACACATCAGAATTAAACATGGGCTCCTTTTTATACCGCGGGCGTCAACTAGTATTTTATATATAGAATACTTGCGTATGAATGTTAGACTTATTTGAAAGGCGGTATTAGTATAAGTAGTTTCTTCTTGATTATGGCACTTAAACACGGCATGGTTAACATCCTGACATGATTTTTATAGTTTAGATCATTCAGAAATCTTGTTACTAATAAACAGACACACGAGTGTGATACTGTAATTATAGATTTTCTTCTGGGCATACGGAATTCTAAAATAAAACTTAATTCTTAAATTCTTTATATTTTTGTACTAAAAGGACGAGTACTTCTCCATCCGTGTTTAATTGGTTTATCGCATAAACCTATTTCACGTCCTCTAAATTTTTTTTTCCTGGATTAAAAGTATCCCATGACTCGTTACAGACGTGCAATTATTATCATCCAGATATAGTGTCAATTTATTTATTTAATTATAATTTAAACTCTTAAAACACAATTCCTTAGAACGTGAAAAGAAGGATAGACATATAAACAGGGTTAACTGTTTATGGTATTATTATACCTTAATTCTAAATTCATTAGATTATGCGGTGAAGACCCTCAACTTCTTGTACAACTATTTCAATATAATAATAAGAATGTGAATTAATTCAATTACCTTAAATTGTCCCTGTTAATTAACAATCACAAGTCCATCTTTTGTAACCAAATCATTGACCTTTAATCTGCATATAACATCAACATATTGGATAATCCATGTATATAAACGTTAATTACTACAGGATTTCTCTCAACTTTTTCCTGTAGATGGGAGTCGTAGAGGTCGGTTTATAGGGTTGAGCCACGTGCCTGTCTGTGGGCCAGCAGATGTCCCGTGACACCTGCCCTTGCCACCTCACCTATCACTCTCTGACCCACTTCAATAAACATATGTCCATCCCTTTCTGCTTGTGCTTATTTTTATATATAATTTATACAAAGTGACGGTAACTAGAATGGACCCGAGGCGGTTATAATGACTAGTACCTACCTCAGCTGTTTAATTAATTACCAGTTTAGTACATAAGTAACTGGGGAAGCTACCTTACATGAATAAGCTCGGTTCCAGTTAAAAATAGGTAAAACCTAACATTTTTCCTTAAGTGAAATTTATACATATTTCAGGACTTACATTAAGTGTAACTAAATAATACTAAAATATGCTGCTCCTGCTACTGACTTGATACAATGAGGTGTAGGACATAAAAATGTACAACGCATTGTCTAGAGTTGTTTTCTAAATCAAATTATACAAGTAACTTAGCATTGAAGTAGGTAGTAAGATTTACGTATACGTTTACATACGTATCACTATCTCAGCATTACTCCTGGTTATGTTTCCACTTCTGGCAATCTTCAGTAAAAGTTGGTCATTTTTTACATTTACACAAAGAACCACATCAGTTAAATTAAACTGCTCTAATTTAAAATACTATCCCGAGCAAACGAACTTGAAAATCCATATCGTAGGTTTTTATAAGCTTTTAGTATCTTGCAATGTTGTAAATGTTTGTTCGGGTGAAATCTGGCATATTGAAACATAAGTATAATATCTTCAACAATTTGAGCTGAAATTTTGTATACACGTTTAGTTTGAATGTCAATTCATGTTAAGCTGTGTGATGTCATTCTATATCCAACATGGTGGAACACAAAAAATCGTACAAAAGATTGCTTACTAGTTACTTTTCATGAACTACACAATATGGGTATCAAATGAAAGGGACTGCTAAAAGCCCCTGAAAAATAAAGTGACGTCAATTTAAATGGAATATAGTGGCCTTTTTTTTTTCCTTCACAGCTGTATGTAGCCAGGGAACCTGGTGTACCCTCGAAACGAAATCCCAGGAACCCTGACCAGCCCTGGTTGCAACCTTTGACGACCCCTGTCAATGGCAGCGCGTGCAAGAATGCAGCGAATGCGCCTCCACCTTGAGCCTTCTTTTGCTAGGGCGACCGCTAGCCCGGAGTGTCGCCTCCAGGCCCATGGTTATGGGGGACGCAGATCGTCTCGGGATCTCCGACGCCCAGTGCGCCTCCTGCGGTACGGGAGAGTACTGTTCCTCTCCCGTTCTTTTTCCGCCGCCTCTTTTGTGCCCATCACTTCCTCACAAAAAGAGGCGACAGCATTCCAGGCACTCTCACTACTGACCATAGCAGAAACTATGGCCTGCAATGTGAGGTTCCCCGCTCCTATAGCCGCCGCAAGGCCACGCCGTTGTTCCCTCCACTCGGGGCAAACTGCCAATGTGTGGAGCACCGTATCTTCTGAGCAGCCCAAATAGTGGTGGCACTGAGGCGTTGGCTCTCACTGAATCCGATGTAGGTACACACCAAAGCAGCCGTGCCCGGTGAGCACCTGCGTCACCCGGTAGGAGAGGCTACCGTGGCGTCTCTCCAGCCAATCCCCCATAACGGGTCTTACCGCCTCGACTATGTCGCGCCCATCACTTGGTTGCCAAAGTCGCTCCCTCCACTCTTCCAGGACCACTTGGCGGAGCTGGGACCGCTGTCCCTCGATTTCTCCTGGGACAAGTTCCAGATCCCGCTTCACTGCCTCCTTGCACCACAAGTACAGTGCTGCAAGGGCCTTCGCCTCCAGGTCCCATGGAGGTGTACCAGCTAAGAGGCTCGCCGCCTCAAAAGAAACCGTGCGGTATCCTCTTATAACCCTGACTGCCAGCAGCCGCAGTGGACGTCGCAATATTGCAATGTTACTGGCTATCAGATTTCTCACCTATACTGGGGCCCCATATAGAGCCATGGACCGCACGATTCCAGCGTAGAGCCTCCTGCAGAAGGTGTCGGACCCCCTCAAGTTAGGCAGTAGTCGTGATAGTGACGACGCCGTCCTCTTGGGCTTGGGGGCCAGACTTCGGAAATGCGCACCAAAGTCCCATCGACCATCGAGTATAAGCCCCAGGTACTTCATAGAAGGCTCGATGCCGATGCATACACCTCCCACAATAAGACTGACTCCCGAAGGTAGTCGTTTCCGAGGTCCGTGGAAAAATAAAGCCTCGGACATGTGGAGCGCCACCTCAAGACCCAGTTGCCGGATACGTTGAACAACTTGGGCAACTGCAGCCGTGGCATTCGTTGTTACCTCGTGATACGTCTTTGCTCGGGCTGTCACAAGGGTGTCGTCGGCGTAGCACGTCACCATGACACCCTCCTCAAACGCACCACGGAGCACCCATTCGTAGCCGATGTTCCACAGGAGTGGCCCTATTACAGAGCCCTGTGGAACACCGCACGACATCCGAGTATCTCGCCGACCCAGCCCCAATGCTACTCGGGTAGATAACGGCTCTCTCTGAAAGGTAGGCCCCGACGATACGGCGGAGATAGAGAGGCACATCATGGTAAAGAAGTGCCTCCCTGATGCAGCTCCAAGGCAGGGTGTTGAATGCATTGGCAATATCAAGAGATACTGCCAGCACAACCTCACCTCGCGAGACTGCTTCTTCCACTAGAGCTTTTACGCGCATGATCGCATCCACGGTAGAGCGCCCCTTGCCAAAGCCAAATTAGTTGTCTGCCAGATTCGGCCCAACGTTTGTAAAATGCTCGACGAGGCGTTTCGCTATAATTCGCTCAAAGAGCTTACACACCTCGTCACGCAAGACTATGGGCCGATATGCAGACGGTGAGTCCGCCGAACGCCCCTCTTTTCGAATGAAGACCAGTTTTCCCGTCTTCCATATTTTCGGAAACCGGCCCTGCTCGAAACATGCGCTAAAAAGCCCCACAAGTCGGGGCCCGAGAGCCTCTAGAGCCAGTATCCACGCTCGACCTGGAATTCCGTCAGGTCCAGGAGCAGTGTTTTTAGCTTCCAGCCTCAACACCGCAACCTCTAGCTCTACCAAAGTGACTTCAGGTGCATCTTCGCCTTCCACGTTAGGTGTGCAAGGCGGAGCCATCGATGGTGGCGGATGTTCCTCCACCCTTACCGGTAATAAGGCACCAACGATCTCTTCAAGAAGCTCGTGCGTGCGTGAGACTTCGAGTGAGAGGAGGCGCCCACGGCCTTAATTTTCCCCTTACTATAAGATAGGGTCGCCCCCACGGATCTCGCTCGAGAGCATCCTGCAGCACCTGGCGGTAGTCCTTTTTGGCTCGTTTTATCGCCACTTGAAGGGTCTGTTTGGCTGCCCTATATCCTTCAAGAAGCCCCGCCTCTCAGGCTGCCGCATCAACGGGGCGACGCTGCCTTCTGCGGAACCTTGAGTACCGACGGCGGGCGATTACACGGTTTGCCTAAGCCGTGCAATCTCCGGTGACCACCAGTACACTTGGCGACTTACTGACCCTAGGCATCGCCGCATCGCAGACCTGCGACATGGCCTCCTGGAACCACTCTGCCTCAGCATCCACATTAACAGGCCCCTCCGGTACAGAGACCCAGGCTTGAACGATAGAGGCCTCCACGAGAAGCTCCCGATCCAGTTGCTTCAACACCCAACGTGGCTCGGACGGAACCGCTCTGACTGGTGGTACCGAATGTATCAATGGTCGGACATCGCCTGTCGGAGTCTGACGTTGCGCTGGACTGTGGTGCCGTCTCTCCATGAGTATTCCTTTTATTTTAATTTTTACCATATTTGGTCCCACGAGTATGGGGGAAAAGAAGTCGATCCGGGTGGTGCCCCCTGCAGCCATTAGCCGGGTCTTTGCCGATCACTTGTTGGTTACGGAACGCGAAGGGGTGGCTAACCCTCTCTCACCGGCGGTGGCACAACATGTGCCTGTTAGCTCCTGCGTGAGCAGTAAGTTAACCCGCCTATGAGCAGATTCATCACCCCTGGACAAATCCATAGACGGTGAATCCGCCCATCCCCCACTTTTGATTTTCTCCACTGTACCTTCTGATAATCAGAGGGTATGTGGAAAAATCTACCACACAGAACAACCCATATTTAAATGGACTGCTCCTCCTCCCCCCCCCCCCCCCGGCCGGGTATTGGCCGTAAGAGGCAATGCCTCCACAGATTGAGAAGAGGCATTGCCACTTTCGTTTCTAGGGTGCACCGCGTGGAGGTTCCCGACCCTGCACCCCTGGAATATGGTGGACTAAGTTTTTATGCTCTCCTACGATAAGGGTATCAAATAAAAGGACTTGGCGATTATTATTGTTGCTAGGGTGTTTACATTAAAGATTGTTTTAACTTTCAAGGATATTAATCACTTAATTTACGTAATAAAGAATGCAAAGTCTTTCCTTACGCATTGACAAAATGTCAATTACTTAAACGAATACCGAACGCATGAGATTAGAAATGGGGATCGCAACGGTTGGAGGCCATGGTAATTATTATTTAATTATTTCACGTAGCGAATACTTTAAATTCGAATCTGGTGGGTGACTCTTCGAGTCGCAGGTGCAACACAATTCTATTTAAACTTGAATGAAACACACGACGCGAGTCGCGTGCCTCACTTTTTTCTTCATGACGCCTTATATTTTGTTGTATTACAGTATTTTTAAACAAGACGCATCAAAGCAAAACTGAATAAAAAAAATTTAAAATTTATCTTGAAATTAAATGCCAAGTAATCATAATGAAACCGGTTACAGAAGCTGAAGCTTTGGTCAAGCATTGACATTTTAAATGTCTTCAATTAAGAAGACGTTAATTCTTTAAGTACTGCTCATGATTTTTTATACCTTTAAAATATTAATTGTTCATATGCCCAAGACCCTTGGACCTTAGCAACTGTAGTCTGTTGCAAACAGTCTTACACTACTACTGCGTGACTTTGTAAAGTGTATATTCTATGGTGCATATGGTTTTGTGTGTGTCCGAGTAGGTACAGGGATGGTGTTTAAATACAGTTGGAACCGGAGAGCAGAGAGGAATCGAAGGATCTAGGATGATTTAACCAAATAGTCGTGGTTAAATCGTCCTAGAGAGGGATTCTTAAAGGCAAAATATACTTGTGAGATTGCGCAGGACAGCTAGTCCTACTTATAACGTTAGGGCAGCTATAATAAATATGAATGTTTTTGAAGATGTTTGAATGTTTGTTAATCAATCACCATCAAACGCCAGAAAAAAAATAGATTTTTTTAAATATTTGTAGCCTTTATGTAAACTTCTAAGCTACTTTTCATCCCGGGAACAAGATGCTCTTGAAAACGGGTACAGGAAAAGTTCACTACGCTGATGGAGTACTAATAGTAAGTTGTAAAAGTAAATAAATATTGAAATTGTTAAAAAATATCGTTAGGACAGCGATAACTTCAATAGAGTACTAAGGTAGGTAGGTTATCTATTATAACTATATCACTAGTGGTCTACTAGTGACGAATTAAAAAAAAACTAAAAGAAAGCTTGTGCACTTCTCCACATAAACTGTAACCGAGTCAAATTTCAGGTTCATCCGTCCGCGCAATATTTTCAAGATGTTTATTTCTTTTTAAGGTCCGAGTCATTCAAAATTCTGTTTCTAGATAAAAAAAAATAATGAAATGTCTAGATTATATGATAGAGATTTAAAAAAATATTATCCTTAAGTGTGGGTAAGTGTGAAATGGACTGATATTGAATATTAAAGTTGCCGTTTTTTTTCAAACGTAATTAACAAGGGGTGAGACTTTTCAAAGGTTCTTCATTAGTTAAGACGAATTATAAAAATAATAGATATGAGCTAAATCCGTTCACCGAGTTTATTTCTATATTGATAGATCAGTTAGTCTAATATAATAGAGAAAATCTTAATCTATCTTCTATCTATATATATAAAAATTAAGCCCTATTTCCCTTGGCCACGCCATCACGCGTTCACGCGGCTGGACCGATTTGAAAATTTTTTTCTGTGTTCGATAGCCCATTTATTGAGGAAGGTTCTTAGCTGTATATCGTCACGCCACTACACAGGAGAGCGGAGCAGTAATCATAAATGTCAACAAATCGGAGTGACGGGATTAAATGTGTGCCACGGGGTTGGAAGTATGTCACGGACGAAGCCGGGCAAGTCAGCTAGTATTATTATAAAGGCGAAAGTTCGTATGGATGTTTGTTACTCTTTCACGAAAAAACTACTGAATGGATTTTGATGAAACTTTACAATAACATAGCTTATACATCAGAATAACACATAGGCTACTATTTATCCCGGGAACAAGTACCTGTGGGAAACGGGAACGAGAAAACTTCAACTAGGCGTCAAATAGTATGTTTATATTTTTAAAATGTTTGTACATAAATGACTGCCTCTGTGGCGCGGTGGGAGTGCATCCGACTGCTACGCAGGACGTCGTGGGTTCGATTCCCACCCAGGATAAAACTTTGTGTGATGAGCACGATGGTTTATTCTGTGTCTGGGTGTCATTTATCTATAATATGTATGTATTTAGAAATATATAAGTATGTTTATCAGTTATCTGTTTACCATAGTACAAGCTCTGCTTAGTTTGGAATCAGATGGCGTTGTGTGAGTTGTCCCAACGATATTTATTTATTATTTATTTATATTGGAAATATATTTAGTTCGTAAAGGAAAGAAAATATGTTTGTGGTTTAAACAAATGTCACTAGGTTGTTTTCTTTTTCTTTTACCGGATTCTAGTTACTTATCTAATCAAATTTCAACTGAACTAAAGCATAAAATATATTAAGCATGTTAATAAAACTATCTAGATACTATGAACTAAGCTGTAAATATAAAAAATAAATAAAAAAATTGACTAAGGAAACACTGTTATTTATACTTCCGCTTTTTATCAAAGTCTACAAATTAAAACAAATTTAAGCATGAGTTGCTGAGTTATCTTTTGATAAAACGATGTGTAATAAAATTTTGATAGGTACTTTTAATTATTTTTTACAGTACTAAAACTTTCAACTAATTGACGGATGTATGAGTGGTAAGTTGGAATTGAGTGGGATATTGATGAAGGTTTGTTTTAAAACGTTAACAAGTCTTCATAGTTCACAGTAAACGTCATTGATTTAAATGTGGAACATTGAGGTGCACGATTTCCCGCGCTGCGCAGGCGCCTGGGGCCGCGCCCCGCCTACCATTGTAACCCCACAATGCATCGTACCTCACGCTAACGAGCGCTCGCAGCAAACCAGACACATTTGTAAAAACCGCAATAAGCGTTCCATTTCGGCATATTGTTTTGACATATAATAAATATTTGTAAGATTATACCGCACAGAGATTGCGGAGCTGATTTTAAAATTGATCGCCGTTTTTTTATTCCAGCTATTGTTTCTGTGAGCGTCTGGTAGACGTGGGAGCTGCGCTACGCTACAGCGAATGGTGAACTGTGTAGACTGTATTACACACAGTTGCGGTCGGCAGCTACGGAACACGCCTTTGTATTGAGATTTTATCCGTTACCGGCTTTGTATATCCTGGAAAGGCGTGTCTTACTTTAGGTATATCTATTGTACATTTTCTAAGTGTTGTTGATTTATTATGATAAGAGATAAGAAAATAAATTTCAGTTTTAAACCTAGATTGCGACTTTTCTACAAATCCATCATTAGCTTATTGTTATTGTCTCTGATATCAAGCCAGCGATTGATCAGTTTTATCATATGATAGGGTCCGATGGAGACAGTACAAATATTCCACTTTTTCTTAACGTTTCGAAAGTGGTATAGATAAATGACACAAACGCTAAAATTGAAGAATAACTAATGAAATCATGCGTCGGTGCACGCCTCGGTGGCGCAGTGGTATTCACAAATATTGGTTATGAAGTTTGGGTGTTTCCTATGTATGATAAGTATGTTTTTTTTAAAATTTATAAATAATACAAGCTTATAGCTTAGTTTGGCTTAGCGCTGTGTAAAAAGGTAATAAGTTTCATACAATATTTATTAATATTCATATATTAATTTGTTTGCTACTCTTGCCTACTAAAAAAGAGCAAAGCTGCATCAATATAAACCTAATAAGATATGTATTCTTTTGGGGCCCAGAATTTAAATTAATAGACAAAAATCGTTGAGACAACTCACACAACGCCATCTGATTCCAAATTAAGCATAGCTTGTACTATGGTAACCTAATAACTGATAAAAACAAAGTTTTATCCTGGGTGGGAATCGAACCCACAACCTCTTGCGTAGCAGTCGGATACACTCCCACCGCGCTACAGAGGCAGTCAATATAATTAAGAAATAGGGCTATTTTCAAGTTCAAATGTCATAATTTCCATTCGATGACACCAAGTATACGGAAACCAGCAAAAAAAATATCACATAATTCAATGCTTAAAATAATATTACTGGGCAACCAACAATTTGTTCATAATATTATCTTTGCTACATCCTAAGTACAATTAGATATATTTAATGTAACTCAAAGATAGAAATTACATTATGAACAAAAGATAAACCAAATCAGTGCATGTAGAATCCACGGCAGACGCCGGCAGCTACCACAGCATCACATGAAGCACGTTGACTGAAATTGCAGGTTACAGGCCCAGTTAGCGCCTTGGAGGTGTCAAGATTGCCATAATTTGCGTCTGCGAACTTGCCTGCAGCGCCTGTCGTCACGTGTTACCATCTAAACACTTTTATTACAGGGCAAAGTACAGTCTCCCTACAATAAAATGTTACACCTCAACAACCACCAAAGGATTTTGATTTCAAGTGTAAAAACTTATAGTACTTTATTTGAGAATAATTTATTCGTATAGCATGCAAGGTTTTGAGAGTAAATCTTCAGTTTAGTTTTTAATTACAGAAGAAAAAATGAAAATTTTGAAAATAGGATTGGTTACAAGCTTGAACGGCTGTTATCAAAATTTTAATTTTTCAATCAACACTTGAAACACGCGACACGCTTGAAAGGAGAAACTCAAAATTGAAACTAAAAGAAACAAATATCAATATAAATTACTCCTGAATGTCCTTCCGTAATATGGCTTACATAATAATATTTTAAATTTTAGTCAGCATTAAATGTAGGAGCATCTTAAATTACCGTTATTAATTTGGTCACTTGCTGATATTAAATACTTACAAAATGACATAAATTATTATCATTAATGTATTCTTCAATTTAATAATGTCTTATCAATTAAAAATTCACGGCATCTGTCTTTAAATATATTATCAGATGATTAAATATGGCCAGGCAATTTATTATATAGCTTAGCACTCATTCCAAATGCTTAAACTATTTCTAAATTATTGAGTTCTACACCTGTCTATGTGAAGTGCACCGCTATACTTTTACTTGATAGGGTTTTATATTTCTTTATATTTTGTTTTACTTTAATTAAGGCCTTATTAATATACTTCTATGAGCGCTGGTCAAAAGGCGATGATTGGTTACAAGCAGAAGTACTTAGGCCGAGACTCGCGAATCGGCTTGATCATCATTCTCTATAGGGCAAGAGGAAATTAACATGTGATACCAATCATGATTTATGTATGTATTAAATTATAAATAAAAATTGTATTTTAATTAAATCAGATTTGATAGATTTATTTGTGTTTAAGCACATGCATGCTTTAGTAAATTATTCAACGATTAAGAATTCGTTGAGGGAGACGGCGATGCTTGTTTGTACGGGGAAACAGATTAAATCTTATTCAATCATGGAACGTGCTTTGAAATTGAATGTCTCCTGATTTTAAGCAGATTAAAGTCAACTCTGAGACTTCTTCAATGGATCTGCGGCACTAAACCTCAAGTCCTTATTATGTTTTAAGTGTTTTTTAAGACTCAAAGTGTGTTTGTGAATAGTTTGTTTTTGCTCGGCCCGAAAGCGAGCGAACATTAGATAAGCGTATTATAATTACGAGTTATGTTTCTGACATTCAATTGTATTCTATGGATGAAAACAAATATTTTACTAACGATTCCCCGCAGGTTTCATAAAAATATGTCACATGGAATTGATTTTCAAACGAGGTGAGTTTCTTCACACATTAATAAGCTGTTTCGACTTTGTGGTTCGTATAACCTTCAGTCATAAATTGTGGACACATCAATATTGTATGACGAGATTAATGCCCATGTTCGGACGACCATTAGGCCTGCATAATCCCATTGTGTTTTTTTACCAGCTTTGAATTCGATCTCAAAGCCGCCAAATTGACGTCGAACGCTCACAAGAAATGATTAAAGAGTGATGAATTTATTTATAATAAGTCTGTTTCGTGTATAGTCGTTTTACACCACATATGTACGATATGAGATCATTTAAGATATATGAAAATCAATACGACACTCTGGTCTTATCTCTCGGGTGTAAGGAGCACCAGTAAGATCTCCTTGGCCCAAGTCACTTTACTAGCTAGCGGTGTATTTGCTGACTAACGGACCTGGCTACAAACATAGGACGTAGTATCTAGAAGTAGTCACTGCCAACAACGGTGAAAATCACCTCCTAGCAGGTATAAAAAAGTAGACTCCAGTCTCTCAATGTATTGAGAGCTTGCAGGGAACTTGGAATACACTAACATAAAGTAAAGACTATTGTCTAGCCTCTACTAAATCTGTTACAGCGCAACCGCCTAAGATCCTGTATATGCTAGGTTGTATCCTGCAATGTATTTAATACTAAATCACACTGTTAACGTAATGTATATTTTTCGTGATATCAATACTCATGTCATTCATATCAGCCGTATTCATATTTCAATTCATATATCAGTGGTTGTCAAAATGCTCCCTGGCTCTGGTTGTAATGCAGTCGTGGGCTAAAGACGACTAAAGTATTGGCCATCCTTCATATCGTTCCATTCACGAGGCGAGCAGGGCGTCCGATGACACTTGGATGACTTCGCTTAGATTTATGCTCTTGTAATATGGCGGCTTCTGTAAATGGACGAGTTCTCACCATGCCGCTGCCGTCGCAGTCCAATCCTTTGAATTTATTAGTTTGTCCACCGATATCCAATTGACTTATGTAAGTTCATTTACCGTACTGAGGGTATTGTTTGAATTTTGATTTATATATTATTAAAAGAATATGCATTGCGTATTAGTAGGTAATTAGTAGAACCATTTCATCGTTTAGGGTTAAGTTTCTAATGTATCTTACTGGTTATGGCGGAAATCCATCGTAGAACGATAATAAAGGATCACACCCTAGTGATATGGGTAAGGTTTCCTTTTACCTATCCTACAACCCATTTGCCCGAGGACTTTGGTTCTTCATTCTTCCGTTACAATTAGTAGAGGTTATCTTTGACCGTTGTGCGTTAGGATTGACGAATTGAGGGTGTGTGGTGGGATTCTCCTTCTTCCTTCTTTGTTATCGTTATACCATATAAAAGTTAAAATATTAATAGACAGGTTGTTCACCCTCACACTTTGCGTCCGGAGCACTCGCATACGGTTAGGTCCGACAGAGGCTTTATTCCGTGTACGCTTAAATTGTGGAATGAACTCCATGCCTGGGTTTTCCCAAGCGTCTATGCTGCACCTCTGGTGTTGCAAAGTTCCATAGCCTATATCCAAATTCATTAACACATTAGTATTAGAGTTAACGAATATTTACCATGTGTTCCCGACATTTCAGCAGTTCTCTTCTCTTAAATTATTAGAAAAGTAACAAACATAGTGGTTATCTAGGTAATAATTTGGTTGTAAGGGGCCCCACCACGATCTTCGGGGCCTAAGCCTTATGACCAATGGACGAGAGAACGCTGCAGGCCCCAAGCTTCAAATCCAGGTAAGGCTTAGGATCACTGGGAAAACACTTAAGATAAAGACGAAGAAGAAGCCCTATTACCTAGGCTTCTTGTTCTATAACATGCGTAACAGTAATAACTTATTTCTAGTGGTTAAGCACGGTTTTCATAAATTAAGGTAGAGAGGGTCTACAGAGAGAGTATTGAGAAAAGGGGCGAGGTGATAGAGTCTGAACCAAGTCATTATTGCCTGTTTATAAGTATCTTCATACTGTATCCCTGGCGGGGTAAACAGACAAGACAGACCCCCAGCTTTAGTTTCCTGCAGAGTAATTGATCGTTTTGTTTGTGCACATCTGGGTATTCGAATACTTTGACCCGTTATTGAGCAATCTGCTTCAAGGTTTTCTTATGTAAGCCGTAGTCTACCCTGACGCCTTCTAGTCTCAAGTGCGCGTAATAAATATTCTTCATCAATCGTTTCTTACTCTTTCCTTAGACGATATTTCATTTTATATTAATTGTTTATTTTCTTTTAAAGTTTTACTTCTTTTGGCGCGTTAGAGAAAAATGAGCAGAGAATTTCTGTACGATGCGCTCGCAGACCGTTACGAAAAGTCGACACCATGAAGTTAACTGATAAGTTTTTTCATGACAACTTAAAACATCCCGAAGTTAGCTGATAAGTGTTTCTATGACAACTTATAACTACATTCAAAGTAATTTTCATTCTTTTGATGTGTTTTTTCTTACCTACAAATTTTTCATTCCTGTTACAAACAAAGAGTTGAAATCTTATTAGACTAAAGCACTATAACTTCTTACGCGTGTACACACACACTTTTTTTTTAATAAATCACTTTAGAGGTCAAGAAGTGGAACAGAACGTCTTTTACCACGTTTTTTTTTATGTCTTCATAATATTTAGAAAAAATGTGACAGTAGAAACAGCAACTTTTTTAATAGATTCCAAAGATCGCAGAGGGGTCACAGCCGTCATAGCTTCTTTTATCACCCAGTGAGTTATGACGCCACCTTCCACATTATTAAGTCATAATTTTAAGTGGAACGAAACATACCTTTCATATTTTATTTATAATCCTGTCATACCTTAATAAAATTATAAATATGTTTATTATTACTTTAACGGCTTAAAGGAAGTTCTCACTTTTTCCGAATATTATTTTAACGAATTAACTTGTGTTCATCGTTTCTTTTCATTATTATTTTAGACTATACACATAGAATAATAATAGTTATAATACAAAAATACACCAAATATAAATTTAGGAATGTAAATTTAGTTTTTGAATATTAACACTTTTTGAAATTTAAGGCGATATGTAGCATTCTATAAAAATACTTTAAATTTTGTTAGTTAGGTTTTTCATTGAGACTAAAACAAATTTTAGAATACATTCCACTAATATTAAAATCGCGAAAGTTTGTAAGTATGGATGTTTGTTACTTTTTCACACAAAATGTACTGAATGGATTATGATGAAACTTTACAATCACACATCAGAATAACACATAGACTGCTTTTTATCCCGGGAACAAGTTCCTGTGGGAAACGGGATAAATTCACCACGCGTGCGGAGCCGCGGGCATCAACTAGTTAATCATAAATGTCTGTCCAGTAAAAAAATACAATTTTGTTTTTATTTTTTCAGATTTTGAAGTAAATTTTAAAGATGCGCGCTCGAAGTTAGCTGATAAGTGTTTCCCTTACAACTTATAACTACATTCACAGTATTTTTCAGACTTTCAGACACCCTGATGTAGCTATAGGCAACATTTTAGTTTTTTCTGCAAAAGTAGGATAAAGTGATAAGGTTTGATAAAACAATTTAAAATAGAAATTTACCTAAAAAAAATCATATTGCAGTTGAATGAATTTATAAAAACAAAGAATGAATAAATTCATTGATATGTACCTAACAAAGACAAGTACGCTATTTAAATTGAATGATTGAACTTTACTATATTTATATTTATTCAAAACAAATATATTTTCATTAAGATAATGTAAGAACGATATTGTACTGTAAGTACCTATTAGGTATATTTAAAAAATTTTGTGTCTCTCATACTAGAAAAAGAAGCTCTGTAAAATAAATAGATTTTTACCTGAAAAGCTTTAAAATTTAATAGTCTTCATATCATAGTATCATTATTAAAAGCAGTTGTGCACGGCTCTGGATGGTGTTACTACGTGCAATATGCCGAAGATTGACATTTGAAGCCGCCGGCATGACGTTCACATGAAGGTTTATTTAATCAAGAAGCGGTACCACTCCCTAGGGCCGCAAAGTGCAATACGCTTCTGCCATCTCAATCTCGATTGCCCCCGTACAATTGCATTGTCCTCAGGTGATAGAGGATTTAATTAAATTGCCCTTCACGGCCCTCAAGAATATAACATCGAGTGTTGGTAGAAATCGGTAGTTGTTAATTTTAAGTAACTGTTAGTAGTTGTAATTGTGTATACAAACAATAAAATAATTGAACATTTCTGTTAAAATCTCTTATCATACTAATATTATAAACGCGAAAGTTTGTAAGAATGAATTGATATAGGTTTGTTACTCTTTCACGCAAAAAGATTTTAATGGACTTTGATAAAATTTTACAATAATGTAGCTTTATATAATTTATCCCGGAAACAAGCGGGAACGCAAACAAATTCACTACGCGGGCGGACCTGCTTACTTCAACTGGTGAATCATAAATTCTTCTAGTTTTATTTTTCGTGTGGAAATCCTACCAGCTTTACGCACACAGCACACGTATCTCTTCCATCTCTACTAGAATTTTACTTATTCAACGTGCGAAGGTAAAAGTAAAAAATAAAGTAATTTTTTAAAATATGTTACTAATGTGTTATTTTAAGACAAAATTTTATAATTCTTAGGTAAAAACTTCTATAAACTTATTGTAATGATCCTACTTTTTCAAAAATAGTATTATTTACCTACCTCCACTTATTTATACGTGCAGTAAAGGCCTAGGGGCTTCACTCCACCTAACTAAAAGTGACATTACATGTTAAAAGTAATGAATCGACTAAAACGACACAGTGCTATTTTACGGCTGTATAAGGCGAGGGCATCAAGTATGTCCTAATATTTTAGATTGCTGAATGGCGACTGTACTTTGTTGTCTTAAGTTTAGTAAGAAAGGACAGGTAAATCTTCTATAGTGAAGGGGTAGCGGGACCAAGGCGTGATACAATTTTAGGCCTGTTTCTGCTACGGTGACACGACCGTTCCCCAGTTTACCCTGGCATTTTTAGTGCAGCACAAGAGAGTAGGTAATGTTAAGTAAAAATAAAGTTTACTTATAAAAAGTGAAGCGCTCGTGGCCCCGCGGTCTCAGTGTTCTGTAAACGATCACTGAGTTACGCAACTTTCACTATGGCTGGTCCTCGGATGGGTGACCACTTTGTGGCATTTACATTTGCGAGCGTTTCCGTGCTTCGGAAGGCACGTTAAGCCGTTGGTCCCGGTTGCCAGTAAAATGGCAGTCGTTAAGCCTGGTTGAATGCCTTATGGGCGGCTTGAAAAATTTCAACAGCAGGTAGCCACAACCTGCGTCTGTCTATTTCAACACGGCAATGGGCTCACCACCTATTACGTGGGACAGAAAAATCCACACGGTGGAAAGTGGGCATATAATATGCCTCTGCCACCCCTTCGGGGATAAGGCGTGATGGATATTTATTTATCATTTTTATGCAAATTTTTTGATTCTAAATTCTTTATTCTCTAAAAATAATAAATAAGTACAGATTCTAGAGCAAAATTCCCTTATTTTTCAATGTTGTGAATTTTCGAAAGCTCTCAGAACAGTGGTTTAGCTCGGAGGGTAGTATAAAATTTGTATAACAAATGAGGGGCGTGTCGGGGATCCGTCACAGTGGCTGAGGACGCGGCGTGGGGCGCTAGATGGGTGGCCGTGGCTCTTTTATTGAATGCAAAGGGAAGAATAGGATAAATCTTTATACAACTATATTTAGCCTGCAATTGATAAAATAAAAAAAACACAAAACAACAATCTGAATGATAGTATAGTATAAAAAAGTTAAAATTACTCAAATTTTCATAGTGACACCAAATTTCGTTGAAATGTTCTGTCTTGGGAAGACATTCATGTCATGAAATCAAGGCTGTTCTAAATAGCTTAAGCACGATGGTTTTGCTTGCCATCTATCATTATGTTACCGTATTCATGCATTTTCATCCAAATCTACATCGTGAAGAGAGTCAAATCAAATTAAACTTGCAAACATTTACATAATAAAATAAATCTAAAATGTTTAGAATCGTTCTATCAGTTTGTAAAGTATTGACTAAGTAATATAAAACTAACTATTTTACTCTGTATCCCTAACGGTAGTCAGAGAGGACCGAACGCCAGGCTTCGCGATCCATGCATACTAATTTAATAAAATTTGTATATAAAATAAACTAAATATATCTTTAATTTATTTTTATTTAGATTATTTTTAGACAAATTTAAGTACTTAGTAAGTGTAGGTGTAGGTAATTTCAGATATATTGTTGGTGTAAGGGGCCCCACCAATACCTGCGGGGCCCAAGCGAAAACACCTGCTAGCGGTGGGTAGTAGCTAGGGCCAATTGTCAAAAATCGCTGATCAACTGTCGAGGCACAACGTGAACAATGAAATTTACGCGCAGATAATGTAGTAGTGTTCCAAAATTCCCCTTTGAAACAGTTCTTCGACACCTAGACTGGGTTCCAATATAAAATCTACATCATGCCTATTATCATTGTAAATATTTCATCGTATATTTCAACAATAGTGTACATAAAAAAAATATATAAAATTTCACAATATAAAAGAAATAAATACCAAACAAGACATCAATGTGATGAGAAGAGTGAATAGAAATCGTATGTCGATCGTGAATTCGTGACCTATATATACGATGTAGGTATATCTATATGAAAACATTGAAACCGCATGCTACTATTGTTACAAGCAGTTGTTTGCTTTTTCGTTAATAACATATATTTTGCTAAGCGAACGCTCGCCGAAGCGGTTTGGAGCCGAGAAACCAGCCACCTCTGTCGACACAACGTAGTATTAAGCTATTACTTATCCAACCAACTCGCTTCTTTTCGGCAAACAAATAAACAAAGGATTAAACGATTGTAGTTTAATTCAGTAAGATTTGATACTTCTTAAAAATTGTTATATTTTTCTTATATATATATTTATTTCAATTATATTACTTAGAGGCATATTTTATATTAGTCACGAATCAGTACTATAATATATTAAAGGATTTATTTAAAAAATCAACGATCTTTATGTATCTTCATAAGGATAATACATACTATGTTGCGCCTTGGTAGCATGCAATGCTAAACGCAGATGATACGAGTACATTTTACATGAGAAATATTTCAGCCTCCCAGTGGCGGTGGTAAGGAAAAAAATTACTTGACCCGTATAAATTGTCCTGACCTAGTAACTAGTCTTCTTCTCTTCACCCCTCTCTCTCTTTGATATTCGTAATACAGAAGTCAGTCGTGGGTCAAAATTCATTAAAATGAACAAGGTTATATTATGTAATATAAATAATTTCAACTAACGCCGTCATTTTAAGCGTTAATGAATAAATATTCACGATAAAAGATAATATTCATGAAGTATCAAAACTATTCTCGCTATTGATATCAGCGGAAAATGCATAATCTGTTTGTTTAATCAAAGTAAAAGAGTATTAATTTAGTATCGGTTATCTTGAAGATGATCGTACCCGAAATGGATACGTTATTTGCTATTCAAATAGCCTAAAGCTAAGAGGCTGTAGATAACATCCATCGTATTTCGGTAAGGCCTTATCCTTCAAATGTATAATATACGACTTAATGTAGTAAATATATGTGAGAATAGTTTTGGGGATCTTTACAGTAGATAATATTTATTTCTGTTCAAACTAGATTACACATTAAATTTGATTTCATAATAATAATGTTAGATCAGTTGCTGTTAGAAAAGAGCTGGTCTTTAATAAAATGAATTTATATTATACAAAATTAAATTGTAAAATGAAATATGTAAAATTTCAATAATAAAATAAAAATGGACATATTTTCATTAGTAGGTACAATGAAATGCTCTCGTAGTCTACTTGCTCTGTGTTCTGTAAACTATCATAACGTGCTACAGTCTTGAATTCGGTGACCGCTATTAGCTTTTTCATCTACCAGCGTATCCGTGCTTCGGGAGCCATGTTATCAGTATAATGGTGGTCGTTAATCAAGTTGAAGGTCTAATGGGTGGATTGAAAATTTATAGCAGCAGATAGACACAATTAGACTTTTTCCGTTTCATTTTAATAAGGCTTAGGTGACAACACGGCTAAAAATCTCAAGCAGTCAAACAGCCACTTTTAAAAAAGATGTCGTATGTACGGCGGCGTATTTACGGCGAAAGTCATTTAGCAGAAAATTATCAATTCTATTTTTTGAAATTGATAGTCCCCTTTTTGAAGTAGTTAATCCCGCCGGAGTTAATAAGGCCGGCTTTCTGTCCTCCGTGGGCCGGTATTAGAAAAAACTAATTTCATAAATCACGTTTCATTTTGTGACAAAAGATAATTTCGAAAAATTTTCATTATTAATTTCGTTTAATTTAGCGGTATTCTATTTTGATAACAGATGAATAGAAAAACTTTTACTAATAAATTATTTCTGATTACTTTAAGTACTTATATATCTGCATAAACATTAAAACAATAAATTTAGTTCGCAACTGGATATCTACATAAGTATCTAAGTACAGTAGGTAGATTACTGAAGAACGTTTTTTGATGGTACAATTATCTTGCAAGATATTAAAATGAATTATTCCTTTGAAGCCAAGATCAAATTAATGAACCTTTAATGTTCATACCCACACTATAACTCTTGAATCAGCTCCAGTTTGATAACCCAACGGAACAGATTTTAATACACAGGTAATTAGCGCTGCCCATATTCCTGACAATTGCATTCACAGGCTCCTTTTAATTAAGATCTGAGCAAATAGTCTCTGATTCATATCTACCGTGATAATTGGCGGTTCGAACAGCAGTTAACCAAAGAATATTAAATTATTATTTGTAAAACATTTAAAAATGTTCAAGAAATTGAGGAGCCACTTTCTTGTTCTGCTAATTAGTTACTGGTTCTCTTGTGGTAATTTATTTTGGTAAATTAAAATAAAGCGCATACCTTCTTAATGCTGGAATCATAAGAATGTTATTCCTTCGAAGACATTGTTTATTCAGTATGCAATAATTAAAATTCATTAGTTTACTAGGAGATATATGCGGTTTCGCTCGTATCGTTATGTTCTCCTATACCCGTTTCCCTGAGGAACCTGATCCCAGAATAAAAAGTGGGATAAGTCTCAATCCAGTGAGTCAGCTACCTCCACAGCAAATTGAAAAATTTACAAAAACACGTTGTTCCATGCAAACTTTCCATACCCTTTTTTTAAACTTCCTAAGGGGATGTATTTTCAAAAATTCTTTCGTAGTGTTCACCTAAGTAAGGAATAGCGACTGCTAACTACATAGTTCTAGACCCAGTAGTTTCAACTGTCCGTTGAGCGATCGGTCAGTCAGTTTCTGTTTTTATTATTAAAAACACTTAACTATCTTCACGCTGCATCCCTGACGGGGTAGTCAGAGAGGACAGATCGCCAGGCTTCGCGATCCATGCATACTTCTTTCGCTTCTTCGAGATTCATCAATCGCTTCATACACGCACGTCTGGGTATCCGAGTACTTTTGACCTTTCCGTTTTTAAGCAATCTGCTCACGTGGTCGTGGTTTTTGTAATTAGATAGCTTAAATTACCATTGCATTAATGAATACTTTGCATTATGTATACTACTAACACCTCGAGCAACTCCAGGTTTTAGTAGCATACCTACGCTAAATACCAATACCCTACAGAAGACAACACTATTGGAAAGCTTGCAAACTAATCCGTAGCCACCTTGTTCAATGTTCTTTAAACGATCACTACATTAATCATCTTACCATACGGTCGGTCTTGGGATGGGTGAGCGTTTGTGGCATTTTTAGTTTCGAGCCTATAAATTTTTTATAGGCTCGAAACTGATTAAGTAAGGACGTGATTAAATTCATTTATGTGTTTGCAAATTGCGGGACAGAAATATTTTGTATCTAAATATGCTGTGCCTATATATTTCATGAAACAGAACATAATTTTGAGTACCCTGTATTATTCTACCACAGATCCGGCTGGCGATATAAATGATGTCAAACTCATTTTACCTTTGTGCTCCTTCCACACACTGTAACGTTGTAACACCAGCGAATCCTATTATTCAGTTCATTTTCCTAAAGTGGACAATTTATTAACGCATTTAATTTATTGAATATTTTTTTTATTTTAATTTTATATTTAATTTATTGAATTATAGACTATCATGATACTGGCCACCGTTGTTTACGGCTTTAACTGTCTTCAAAATCATAGAAAGGCTTGAAACTAATAATGTCACAAACATTCACACATCTCAAGACCGACCATATGGTAAGATGCTTAATGAGTGATCGTTTAGAGAACACTGAACAAGATGGCTGGCACTGCTTTTACCCATATATTTTGTTCTCACGTATGATACAATTATACCGTAACTTAATCCGTTTGTTGCGATACCAACAATGTTGTTAAACCAACATCAAATAATTGGTGGATAAAAGTTATTTACAAGATTGCCGGTATCGGTGTTGAGGGAACTTTAAAGTGGTGTGAAAGTACCATTGAGTGTAAATACTGACAAGTAAATTTGGGTATACTTTTCTTAAATCAGCTGACTTGTTTTGACTGTACTGAATCTTGCTGACAAATAGCTCAAAAATCGTATTCTTTTGACTGATAAATATTTGTCAACTCATATTGTACCTGAACAACTACTTAAATATTGCACAATAGCACTGAGAAAGTTTTGAAGTAAAATTACTTATGAACACGAAAGTATTAGAACTTATATGTGTCAGAGTTTGTGATTTATATATTTACTGTCATACTTTTATTAGTTAACCATTTTTTAATAAAAGAGCCATAATTGAGGATACATACCTAAACAAACTATAGCGAAGCCGTGGGCAGAACCAAGTACTAAAGCGTTTCTTCTGGGTTTTTAAATTAAAAATGTACATCTATACTAAAATAATAAAGTGAAATATTTGTAAGTTTGTTATTAATGAATAGGCTCAGAAACTGCTGAGCAGATTTTAAAGCTACATCCTTCGTGAGTAGCTGTATATAATAGGCTATATTGGATTTTTCAAAAGTTTAGAATTCCGTACGAAATCTCGAAAAGAAAAACTTCACTACGCAGGCGAAGCTGCGGGCATTAGCTTTTAATAAATATTACCATCGCTCGTGGTCCCGCGGACTCAGTGTTCTGTAAACGAACACTGCGATACGCAACTTTCGCTATGGCTGGTCACGAATGTGTGACCACTTTGTGGCATTTCGAGCGTTTCCGTGCTTCAGAAGGCACGTTAAGCAGTTGTTCCCGGTTGCCAGTAACATGCCATTCGTTAAGTCTAGTTGAAAGCTTTATGGGCGACTTGAAAAATTTCAACAGCAGGTAGCTACAACCAGTGTCTGTCTATTTCAACACGGCAGTGGGCTCACCACCTATTACGTGGGACAGGAATACACATGGTGAAAAATGGGTATATAATATGCCTCTACCAGGCACCCCCTTCGGGGATAAGATATGATGATAATCCTTGGATTAAAATGATAAGAGTGCCTTTTTAACAAACACGGAGTAGAAATCTTCTAATTTTTGCCAAAATACACGCACCTTTGCCTTCTGTGTCCAGACCCTCCATATGAAGATTTTTAGGTCATCTAGCTCATAGTCATTGCTGCCAAAAATCAATAAGCTTTACTATATTCTCCTGAAACTAAAATGATAAGAAATCGTATTAAATTATTAGTAATCATCTCCTAAATTTACTCTGGGATTTCGAAGTCCATATAAAAACGATAATCTTGATATTTAATTTAAAATGTCCTCTATAACTACGTATGGTATTTAATGGAGTATTAAATGTCACCTGAGAGCATTTAACGTCTTTATTAAGAGCTACGTAAAAAGGGAACGTGAAGTGTCGTATGACAGTCGAGGGGTATAGCGCCCATTCATTGTGGAAGTTAACTTTGTTGAACAAATAAACCTCTTACAATAAATATGAGGTTCTAAATCGTTGTCTTGTAAGTCAGAGAAGTTTTGTTTTTATTAGTTACGTAAGTATTTATTATATTTATTTTACTTCTTATATTTATATGTAGGTAAGTAAACAATTCATGAATGTATTACGTATTTATAACTACTTCTTTTTATAATTAGTTCGCCATAATGCCACCCGCCTTATGTAAAGCCATAGCGACCTTTAGCGAATTGAGAGTCATTCTCACAATTCACAAGACCTTCATCTTCGTACAAGATCTTCGTCCCTAAACTTGACAGCACAAATGAATGTATTATTTCTCTTCACGCTCCGCTTGAAGAATTCATGTCATCTTCTTTATAATGAATTATAATTAATAATAATTTATAAATAAGAAAAAAAACTATTATATCAATTACAGCTAACAGTATATTCCTCTTTTTTTTAGCCTAGCAGAAATTGCTTTAAGTAATAAAGCCGCGTATTGAACTGTAATTTGTATCATTTTGGCGTCATCATATTAAAGAGAAAAAAAATAATGTACTAATATTAAAACGACTGTTAAGATAAATTATTCCGGTTATCTCATTATCTGATTAGATGATTTTCAAAACGATAAAAATAGTTCACTTATAATATTAAATTTCACACCTGTTCGATAATATCTATAGGTCTATATCTATTTATACTTATTGCTAGAAGTAAGAAACTATGTATGTTAATTTGACTTTTTTGTCCTCCTTGCATGTTGTAATGAATATTTTTTTTAACGTGTGGAAATTCCAACGGATGTTTTGACGGACTCGAACCGACTAAAACAACAAGGTCCCTGCCTATCTGTCTAGCGCTGGGTGCCCCGGGGTAAACGTCTAAGAGTTACCGACTTTGTCTGCCACTGTGGACACGCCTCATGGTTCGGGTGTCAACAAATATACCTCTTCTTTGAGTAATGGTTCGTGTGCCATCCCGCTACTTGGGACAAATTCTCACGTCATGCCACAGTCTTGGGTCAGCTTAGTCTGTTAGAACGGTGAGCAGACCACTCGCTGTCTTCAGGTACCATATTAGATTGATATTTTTTTGTAATGGATATAGATGTTGATCTGGTCTAATACATACATCTTATACCCACAACGTCTCTCAGTCTATTTTTTTTTTCATCTTTTGCGGGAAATCGAAATTTCACTCGAGTGGTGCCGCGTTCGTTCCCCAGTATGTAATAAAAGCCAACCGTGACTGACTAATCCATCAAAAACAACACACATCTCAAACCAAGAATGGTTTTAGCATATAAACAGTTATTATAACGTTATCCACTAAGAAAGATATTTGAAAATATTCAAAAAGTCGTCCTATAAACCTTGTAAAGCTTGTTTTAGTTTTTATCTTTTCACTTGGGACTCTACATAATTCTCCTTTCGCTCTTTCTCTCTCTGTTTCATTCTATCTACTAACAGATGAATCAGATACAGCGTAGGTGCCCGTAAAGGGATTGTAAAGCCTCACGGCAATCGCTTCAAATCACAGCAGCTCCTAATAGCCACTCAAAAAGCCTACAAGAATTAGGGGGTTTCATGCAGCGGGATGGTTACGCAAGATGAAAAAAAATCGCGAACGTTTCCCACAACACCTATTTCAGTGAGAAACTGTCGATTCAAAGATAAGTCAGGCACCAAGGGCATAATGACATCATCATCATCCAAGCGTCTGTCCCAGTTGCGTCTCGCAACACCCGGGGTCCGCTTTCCTACATTTTCTCCTCCGCCAAGGGCATAATGACAGAATGTGGTTATAAGGCATGAACTAGTGAACAAAATGGAAAAGTGTATTTTTAAAACTGAGAGTAACATCGATAAAATCAAAGATCTTGAAAACTGGGTGCACCGTTGCCATCTTTTCAACTACTACCATTCTGTCAAGAGTGCCAAACTTAGAACAATCTTGATTTGTGAAGGAAAATCTATACCTATAAATAAAAATGAATCCTAAATTATGTTGCTAAGCGCAAAATCCAAAAAGGGCTGAACCCATTCTAGTATTTTTTTATTATTCATTCCTCGAACTATAAGGAAGGTTTTTTATGAAGAGAAAAAATATAATGATAGCACGAAGCAGGAGACTAAAAGAGGGAAATGTCACCAAACGGGTGGAGCAGCGGGCGTCAACTAGTATTTAATAAATATTTGCATTTTGCAGGTTGTGTTTATGTAGGCATAAGCAGTTAGAAGTAAAAGTCAGTTTTTAATACAAATTTAAGTGCATAAGTGATTTACAACTTTTTCTTTGCTGTTTATGCGCCAAATATTACAGGGTAGGGTAAATATGCACGGGTATTCTCTTAACGTCTGCCTAGTGAATGAATTAACAAGCTAACAACAAACGATACTGGGTTTTTAATTTATACCCATTGTTTCGTTTGACAGCAAATTAAAGTTTCATGAACCTGAGCTTATGAGTGAAGTTATGCTTACGAGTTTCGTCTGTACCTAAATAACTAAATGTATGTAGTTTGTGAAATCAGTAGCCATAAAACCTTGAATCTCCTGAAGGATCTATGTACTGTGTGTACATCGTTTTCTACGCAATTTTATAAATTAAAAGATAAGCCTTAGTTATTTTTATTTTCGACTAAGTTCATACATATAATTATTTTACAACAAAGCCTATCGTGGGTAATAATAATAAATCCAATATTGAAAAATTTATCAGTTGTTAAAATTTAACATATGGGAGGGGTGGTTCAAAAGCCATATAAACATTTTTCTAGCGATACGTGATATTTTTATGCTTGTTCTCACACTATAAACTGACAATAAATTAAGAATGAAATTTCTCAGCGTATCATTGATTATAATGGTCCTACTGTTCAGTAGAACTGACCTTAACCGACTTAACTATAGCAATTTTTAATGGTTCATTTTAGGAAATTAAACTCTTCGCTGGGACCACCCTGCCCGTGGTTTTAAATATGTAATAGATGTTTCTATGATTTGAATTAATAATGCGTTAAGTTCAATAAGGTAATAATCATCGGTGTATTTAGACTGTGACAAACCTGCGTTTTCTTTACTTAAAATTATTTTACTACATAGGTGGTCCAGTTTTTATCTGAAATTTCTTAATTATCTATCTCATGATTACGTTTTATTAGTGAACCACTTGTTGTGATATCAAACTATTTAATTAAGTATATTTTTCTTTATGTTGGTGAGTTTATTTTTATTTACTGAATGTAAAATAAAGTTTAGATATTGAACAAGGTTAACTGGATGGCTATTATTGTCTTTAAATCATCTGTACATATTATTAATTAAATCTTTAGGTGTTTTATCGACATTTCAATACTCCTCCCACTGCCTAATAGTACAGATTTATCTTTACAATATTTATAACTATTATAATAATAATAAAACTTTAAGTACAGTCAGGTATGGCAAAAGTAATTGTTCCTAGCAATTCCAGTTTCTAGCAAACGCTTTTCTCGTAATAATTTCCAATCTTTTGGAGTCATACGTAAATTACAAGACTGCAAGTTAAAAATCTTTAGATGGCCAGTCAAGGAGACCCGACAAATGTTGAAAATCTCCATGCTCTGTAATCGAGATAATGTGAATGGACATAATTGGTATCTAAAAATATACACTTGTTGATTGGTTTACAATATCGACATAAAAGTTCGCCAACATTTAATAAGAGTTGTAGTTCGTACGTAATTATTTAACTCTGTGAATATTTTTTACAGTTTACTGTCTGGGGTAAATTGATTGGAAGTTATTTTGACTTTTATTTTGACTGCCTCTGTGGCGCGGTGGGAGTGCATCCGACTGCTACGCAAGAGGTCGTGGGTTCGATTCCCACCCAGGATAAAACTTTGTGTGATGAGCACGATGTTTTATTCTGTGTCTGGGTGTTATTTTATCTATAATATGTATGTATTTAGAAATATATAAGTATGTTTATCAGTTATCTAGATCCCATAACACAAGCTAATATTAGCTTACTTTGGGCTAGATGGCGCTGTGTGAAAAGTGTCCCACAATATTTATATTTATTTATTTATTTATTTATATTGGCCTTCCGAAATAAGCTTACATATATATCTTGACCTGTCGCTCTAGTGAAGCTAAGTTGTTTCTATATTCTTAAACTATTGTGTATACTCATTTACTTTATGTACTCCTCGGGACTTCACGCGAAATGTTTAAATGCATTTCGAAGACGTATTGAACGCGACCGCAGACTCTGCAACGCTTTTGCAACTTAATTTTCGCTTAACTTAATTTTTCCGTGAAGTCTAGAGAACCTTTATTATTAAAAAAGAATGGGTATTTCAATAATGATTAAGTACTCAGACTAAAACATACTGTAAAAGAACTAGACAGTCATAATATATTCAAATAAACATTTACTTTGTTAGAAAAACACAAGATAAATTAAATGACAGATACGTCAATTACCTTTTATACTGCAATAATAATTTTAAATAGTAAAGTTATAACAACGTACGAGTATGCTACTCAACTGACAAGTTTTTTATGAAAGTGATCATTGGTTATTGCTATGGAGACATAAACAAAGTTGTTATATAGCAAGGTTATTGAGTAAAAGCTGCTACCTAATCTTCAAGATCCCAGTCAAGATAATGGAACTAGCTTATTAAATTGTTAAGTTGTCATTGGTCCTCCATAATTGTGCAAAGTTACAATGTAGGTAATCTGACATTTCGCAGTGGATAAATATTACGTTCAAAGATTACGATTGCACTACATAATAAAAGCATGTGTAAGTGACCTCTAACGATGCCCTTAACAATTAATTATGATTTTATCTTGTGGATAAACTAGCGCCACTATATATACTTATGATTTATTTAATTATCAATCACGGCTTATCCCCGGAGGGGTTGCAGAGGCATATTACACACCCACTGATCACCGTGTGTATTCCTGTCCCACGTTATATGTGATGAGCCCATCGACGTGTTGAAATAGGCAGACGCAGGTTGTGGTTCCCTGCTGTTGACAATTTCCAACCCGCTCATAAGGCCTTAAACTTGACTTAACGACAGCCATGTTACTGGCAACCGGAACGTTCAGTGCCTTCTGAAGCACGGAATAGCAGACTATATATAATTTAGCGAAAGTTGCTTAACGCAGTGATCATTTACAGAATACTGGGTCGTCGGAACTACGAGCGCTTCTAAATTAAATACTTATTGACTCAAATACAAGTAGTAACGCATTTATACTTAATGGCCATATAAATGCCCAAATTTTACCTTATTCATTTTGTCCTACGTAATAGAATAGTATAAATATAGGTACATACACATACATACATATTGTCACGCCTTTAGCCCTGAAGGGGTAGGTAGAGGCATACTATACATCCACATTTCACAGTATGCATTTTTGTCCCACGTAACAGGTGGTGACCTCATTGCCGTGTGTAATATAGATACAGGTACAAATATGATACATAATTTATTTTTTATTTTTAATGTTGTTACGTAAAATTACATCCAAAACTTTTTTATTTTTATCAATGAAAAAAAATTCTAACACAAGCTTTGGTTTGCCCATGTGTGGATTACAGTAAATATACACAAACGAATTAGAGGACACTGTTAGCTAAAATGTCAATGGGAGACGCTGTGTTGCACAACAATTTGCTTTTATGTGCACATGTCATGCGTATAACTTTATTAAGGGCATACTCCTGTAGACGATTGATAGACGTACCTCTATTGACGTCTTAATATGGATCGGATTTGTGGTTTTAGGATGTAATGCAGCCTATTACGATAGCAAAAAATATGCGGGCTTAATGCCATATAAATATTTTCTTAAGTAGGGTTTTGCATGACCTAAAAATAGCTTTGTATATTAATCTAAAAATAAAATAATAAAATAAAGTAAATAATATTAGAAAACTATAAGTATTACGAGTATACTTCTGAGTCAAATTTCATTTGTTCTAGACGTTCTTTTGCAAATCGTTGCAAATAAATTTTAGAGAAAGCAACATCCGCTGTCAATGCACATCCGGAAAGGTGCCACCTTAGATAAAAGTTCAGACATAATTCGTCATATTTATTCATATCAAAATCAGTGCAGAAACGGCAGATGCGAAAGGATTGCACACACATGCTCGCAAGGTGCGCTTTCCACACATCATGGCTTGTGCCAAACACTTCGATCGACAAACAACAATACTTTATAATAATAGTTCGAATACATAGAAGTTGATATACTTATTTATATTTTGAATCATAGCGTTTATTTACGATAAATTATAATCTACCTATATACCTGTATCAGGGAAATCATATAGTGTTTTTAAAATTTTACAAGTAATAATAATTGTTACTGGTAATTGTTATTTTCCATATTTTAAAAATAATAAGTGGATCAAAAAAGGTAGGTCCATTTTGTTCTATATCTATACTAATATTATAAAGCAAAAAGATTTGTAAGTTTGTTTGTAATGAATAGGCTCAGAAACTACAAAGCTGATTTAAAAAATTCTTTCACTATTACCAAGCTACATTCTAGTGAGTAACATATATTGGATTTTCCAAAATTTTAGGGTTCCGTAAAAATCTCGAATGGGAAAACTTCACCACGCGGGCGCCGCTGCAGGCATCAGCTAGTTACAATTATAACTTGTATGGACGCCATTGAAATGCATTTAAAAATACAAATAAATTAAAATTTACAAGTAGTTATTTTAGCCTTAAGTTCGAGATGCAGATTCTATGAAGGTCCTCGACGCGTGGCGCGGTGCCTTTTAAAGCAACTCACGTTTCCAGTTTAGTAATTAAAGTTACAACTTTATCGATCAAAGGCTTTCCAATACACGATGGACCACCGGGCCGCATATCTGCATCGTCTGGTTTAACGGAATATAAATATTAGCTAGACTCTGTCCACGTAATGGAACTGTCATTCGATCGCTTCTGATCTACCAATAATCCATTGAATGAGTTTCTTACTCGTGTATTGCCCACTAGATTTGTCGATACTTTCTTTAGCATTGCTGTGGACAAATAAGGATAACAGTCCATTAATTTCTCAAGATAAATTCTGAGATAACTACTTTGTGTTTGTCACGAAAAGAGATGCATGATCACTGTTTTCATGCTTTAATTCTAGTTGCAGCAATAACACTGGAACGAGTTTATCAAGTGTGTCCAATATTGAGATGCTCAATCAAAATGTATTTCTATTGCAATTTTCACAATGGATTCTTGTCAAACCATTGTGAGTTTTATTTTAAAATCTAGAATATGAAACATACAAAGGCTGTAATTATCGGTTATGGTTCCGTTTACTTATTCGAAGTTCATTGTATTCAGAAAAATGTCTCTACTTTGCAATTTTCTAAGGTGTGGGCTGGCTAAATGTTATTTGACGATAGTATTGTGAGCACGCCCGTGGTGCTATTGTTGCTTCCACTTTATATCTCTATGTATCACTCCCACAATTTTATTATATTTTGCGAATTCACTTGCAGAGGGTTTTATACCTACTAAAATGATGGATAGTTCTGATATGCCTTCCGGGATTTTATTGTTCAGAAGTGAGAAGTTATTTGACTCTGGGGATCAAGCCCAGTTAGTACTTTATATAATTACTTTCTCATGATACAAAATCATGCAATATAGGAAACCTTCTGATACAAATTAGTTGAAACATTGGACTAGTTATCACTACAAGTGTACATACATACATACATACATATTGTCACGCCTTTATCCCCGAAGGGGTAGGCAGAGGCATATTAAACGCCCACGTTTCACCGTATACACTTTCGTCCCACGTAACAGGTGGTGAGCCCATTGCCGTGTTGAAATGGACAGGCGCAGGCTGTATCGACCTACTGTTGATTTTTTTTAAGCTGCCCGTAAGGCCTTCAACTTGGCTTAACGACTGCCATTTTATTAGCAACCGGGACCAACGGCTTAACGTGCCTTCCGAAGCACGGAACTGGGGTGGGTCTAAAGGGCCGAATAAATTTAATAAAATAAAAGTGTCTATAGATGTTAAATTTGGAAGAAATTTTGAACCCGTTGCCTTTTTAGTGAGGTGGTAGCAAAAAGGCTAAAAGGTCTTATGTGCTAGACACTAATTAGCACGACCAATTAAAGTCCTGGTAGTCTCGGACTCGATATTCAATTATCGTTAACCTTAAAATACTTACGTATCGCAATTATTTCAAAACTTTTAAAAACTTGAAGACGTATTATAAGAAAAAAAAACAACAAAAAATAATGGACATGAAGTACTTCTCGGAGGCGACGCCGAGTCTATTAAAATCACTTTAGCGCCTTACTCAATGGATGATTGAAAGCCTCTAAACAATTCATTCTTCCCAGTGTCTCAATGGCCTGGCCCACATTCCTTGTGTAATCTTTTTACTTCACAATGGCTTTGACAATAGTCGTTTCTTCGTTCTAAATTAAAGTAACCTTTTTCAGTTATTCACTGAAGGTAATGCCGCCTAGTGTGCAGGTTCCAGTGTCCGTCAATCTTTGAGGAGTAACGACTATTATTAGATACGATTTACCCGATAATAGACCTTAAAATGCCTTTTATAAGATATGCTTTAGTTTTAAACGAGTAATCGTGTTTTGTTGTAGGTATTTCTATTGGTTATGGTCTTTTATGTTACTCTAAATACAATGAAAATCATTTTATAAGTTTATACGAATTGACCGTAATAAATATCTTTTTTAACCAAGTAGACCTCATGGGTTTCCACTTGTTTCTTTTTCGTGAAAGTTACATTGTCTTTTTATGTAGGTAACAGTGAAAATAACAGCTGATCCACAGGCGCCATGGCAGTTATTTATCTCCCTTATTATAATACTAGTAAAAGTTCTAATTAAATTTATTATTATTAACGTTTAGTTGCAAACGTTTGCTTAACTTGTAAATTAACGCACGCAACAAATAATTGGATAAGTAATGTGATGATCTTAATGATCTTGAAACTTTGGTGCACTATTTTGTTAAAAAAGCTATTGGTACAAAGTCCCAAATATTACCTATTATGAAATAAACATTAAAAGAAAATCATAAAATACATACGAGGCACGTGTACAGTTCTATAATTTGGGTACACCTTTGGAGGAATGTTCCAGGTAAGAACCCAAAAATGATCAAAGGCAGGGGAGTGAGGGGACGTCGTTCATTTTTTTGGTAAAGGTGCGCCCTTATAAGGCGGAGTGTCGACCCGTAGTGCTCATTCACTATCTCTGTGCCGAGAAAGTTGCCGCTTCACAAGCTCTCTTTTTCTATCTGCCGTTTACGTAAACGTTTATCTTGACGCTATTAATTGTAACAAGATGCTTCAAGGAATACAACATAACATTACCAGTTATCACATCGCTTGTTCTAAGGGCGATGCCCTAAGAATGGTGCCAACAGTATCGGATTCTGAAAGTAAATATTTAACATTGGATTTACAAGCTGACAAGAAGAAATACAGTTACAAACACAACCCATACTGTGGTCCTCAAGCTGCTTCGATTGCCAGAAGGAATGCTCGAGAAAGAAATCGTGTGAAACAAGTGAATGACGGATTTAATGAGCTGAGGAAACGATTGCCTGGAACTGTCATCGCAGCGTTGTCAGGTGATGCTCGTCGTGGCTCCGGGAAGAAACTTAGCAAGGTCGACACCCTGAAAATGGTCGTGGAATATATCAAATATTTACAGAATTTGATCGACGAAAGCGATGCTGCTCATGGAATTACTAGGCCAATTGAAAATATAATAACATATGAAGTCGATGATAAAATGTTAAACGATAGTTCTCCGTACTCCGATTCAGTGCCTTCACCCAACGGTTCAGATTGTTCGTCTGGAGTATCATCGTCATATTCAAGTAGTTATAATCCCTATAATTATCAAGTATGTGAAGAACAAGTGAGTCATGCAGATGAAGATGATCTACTCGACGCTATTACCTGGTGGCAACAGAAGTAAACAGGCATACTTTTGAATATACTATCTAGTCATTGATTAATAATTTAATCAAAATATTTAATGAATGTGTTAAGATATTAATAAAAAGATGTATTATTGTAGTATATGGCTGTGAATTAATTTTATAAATACGATTAGACAATATTTTGAATAAGAAAAAGATATTGTAAATAATATGAAAGGCTGTTAATATAAAAAATACAATTTATAGACGCATTGTTTTCTTATATTATTCTTTCCTCTGTATTTATACTTAAAAAAACTAACTAACTAACTATCTTCACGCTGTATCCCTGACGGGGTAGTCAGAGAGGACAGATCGCCAGGCTTCGCGATCCATGCATACTTCTTTCGCTTCTTCGAGATTCATCAATCGCTTCATACACGCACGTCTGGGTATCCGAGTACTTTTGACCTTTCCGTTTTTGAGCAATCTGCTCACGTGGTCTTCATATGTAAGTCTCGGCCTTCCCTGACTCCTTCTACCCTCTACTTTTGAACAATATATTCTTCGTCAATCGTTCCTCACTCATTCGTTGGACGTGTCCAAACCAACGGAGCACGCCCTTTTCCAGCTACTTGCTGCAGCAAAACATATAACACGTCCGGGATTAAAAATGGTCATAACTGCTTTCACAGTTTCAAACATACTGGTAATTTGTGGTATTAATTTATATATGAGATAACATTTTACCTCATATAATTTTTCCCTTGGGTCTATTTAGGTAAAAGTGACTGTGTGGAGTATCTGTCACAAATATTTAACATATAAGTATCTGCTCCAAGTGTATGATTATCGATATTAGCTGGCATGTTATTAAGCGTACCTAGTTACTGAATATTTCATATTACCTGTTTTTTTATTTTAAATAAATGCTTGTTTGATTGGCATTGTTGTCATTCTCTAATGGTCAGATTTTAGCCCATTGCCCTATCGATCATAGGTTCTCAATAATAGTTATCTCTTATACATGACAATCAGAGCAGCCGTCTATACATGACCTCTAAATTGCGAATCTTATGCGGCTGGATATTCTGAATTCAAGAATTTTCAAGGATAAACTGTAAAATGGTTTTTATTATAGATAGTGATAACGGTCAAGGTGTATGTATTTTAAAATCTAGAGATAACTTGTAGTAAGTATCTTTGTAGATTAAAATGAGAGTGATATTGCAAGCACAACGCTGATTAAGCCATCGAAGCTCGCTCACAGCTTCGGAACATTGTTATACAAGATTAATGATGTTCACCAAGATAAAGAGGTGGGAGCTAAATGCATTTACATGTGCGAATAAAAAGACACTGATAAAGGGACAAAGAAGCTCGCAACGAATAAAAATGGTACCATTTATATAATGACACACAGGTATTTGAGTTCGTACAGCAATTTGTGACCTGTAAAATTATCCTAGCAAATATAAAAACCTAAAGATATAATTCAATAGCACAATAAATGTTTTAGAATTAATAAAATATATGACAGCTCTCATCCTGATATAATCTTGATCCAAATGATTGGCCTTTGATTGTCATATATAACTGGGATTCTTTTGAACAAGATGGTTTCCTGTTATTAACACTGACTTTAAATTAGATCACTGAAAATAACTATAACAGTCAGTTTTCAAAATTATTATCATCCACATTGATAGAATCAAAAAAGCTTTTCGCAAATTTCAAACATATTTATAGTATAAGTACAATGTTATTTATCAAGGTCTTTAATCAAAGTTGTTATGATTAGAACTAACTAATGTAATATTTCTTTGACCGCGCTTAATGCGATTTGTCTGCCTAAGATGTAGGAAAAGGGCCTTTTATATTTCATGTTCTTGTCAACATAAATTAACATTAAGCTTAATAAAAGCTTTTAATAGCTCACGTGTCTTGGCATCCGTGTGTAAAACAAACAGATTTATATGCAATCGCAGATTGTGGTTTACGATTATGGAATATACTGATAGAAGAGGAAGCTAACGAGTAATTAAACTAATATCAGGGACTGTAGACTGTAACTTGTATAATAACGATTAATGATCATATACGGTCTATGTTAAAAAGGCGGCACGTGGGAATCAATTCAAAATAGTATTAAAACATATTCGTGTTCTTGCTTTCAAATCAAAAGATTAGATAACTACAATCATAGGTTTACTTTACTATGCTGTTATTTGCTTCCGTTTTGTATTAAATATCGCTACAAAGGAATCGAATGATTTTTGCTTATTCCGGAATCCATTAAACTTATTTGTATAGGCTTTGTGTAGCTAATCTTATTACGGGCACGTGAACTTAGTTGCGTTCGTGATATTTGCAAAAATTTATCGATAAACTAAACTTTTGTATCTTACTTAAGTATATATACTTATATAGATGTATATGACAGTCTATGTAAATTTTTGAATTGACATTACTAGTCTGGCAACCTCAGTTAACGGGATCGAGATATTTATTTTATTATAAGAGAGAAAAACGGCGTACTTGATGTAATAAGCGTTTATAGAAGCGCTCGTGGCCCCGCGGTCTCAGTGTTCGGTAAACGATCACTGAGGTGCGCAACTTTCACTATGGCTGGTCGTCGGATGGGTGACCACTTTGTGGCATTTACATTTGCGAGCGTTTCCGTGCTTCGGAAGGCACGTTAAGCCGTTGGTCCCGGTAGCCAGTAAAATGGCAGTCGTTAAGCCTGGTTGAAGGCCTTATGGGCGGCTTGAAAATTTCAACAGCAGGTAGCCACAAGCTGCGTCTGTCTATTTCAACACGGCAATGGGCTCACCACCTATTACGTGGGACAGGAATCCACACGGTGAAAAGTGGGCATATAATATGCCTCTGCCACCCCTTCGGGGATAAGGCGTGATGGATATTTATTTTATTTTTATTTAATTTATTTTATTATAAGAGAGAAAAACGGCGTACTTGATGTAATAAGCGTTTATAGTTAGCAACGGCATCGAAAAGAGTCACCGAACCGCTGGATTTAGTTAAACACTGCATTTTTTCATTCGGTGTTCTGGACATGATAGTCAGAGATAGAGAGACAGTGAGAGAGATTTGCTATAATTACTATCCTATATTCAGCTTTTTTTCCTTGCAGCGTGCAAGATAATAACAGTGGATGTTATTACGCCTTGGTGGACATCACGATAATATTTGCCAGTTCTCTCCATGAGTCACTAGTGAGTATATTACGAAACTATGTTAAAGATTAGAGTAGCATTCATCGTGAAAGCTGATAGAAGAGTTGAGAATAAAAAAAATAAGTCAAGAATGCAGCGTAAAGATAACTGAGTTAAGTTAAATATAAATATTTAAACTGCACTTTCAAGTCATTTCAAGAAAATGTTTTAATGATTTTTGGCTATCTAAATCTGTCAACGCCATCCCCTCTTTTTTTTATTAATGCTTGTTATAGAACATCTTTTGGTGTTTGTACTATGAAACCTCTTTTGTACGTAAATTTATTTAACTTATTATATTAACGACAAAAGCAATTTGTTACCAGAACGTCGTCAACAAAATTATAACTGTTCGTTCATAAGCTAAAATATAAATAAATCTCTGACTTTCACCCTTTTGTGCGATTATTTTTTTAACGTTATTGTTGACTGTTAATTGAAAAGAGCTAAATAAATTGGTGAATTAGTTCACGTTGACTTTGATGAAGATATTTATTGTACTGAAAAAATTGCAATATAATGTTTCATAGTAATTATGCAATTATTATTCTGCTAAAAAACAAAAACTGTTACTTGTGGCGGTAGGTAAAAGACATAATTGGTACAGTGATATGGCCGGAGTAAGAGTCATCGCTTATGCAAATGGTTTATGGCCTGCCTCAGACCGCCGCATGATTTATTGGTATTACAAATTGGTACATTATATACTATTTTATACTCGTTTTATAATATATAGATCGGTATGTATGTAGTGTTTTTGATATTAAACGTTGAACTTGGTATGTTATTTATTACTTTACAACTCATAATGACCATGTCATTAAAGTACTATTTATTGTGAAGTTATTAGAAATAATAAAAATGTTTGGAAGTCACTGGATAAATAATTATAAATTAGTTGATGTACAGTAAAGTAACGTTTGGTACTATATTGTAACTTCAACTCTTATAATAGTTACATAGACAAACGATAAATCTTTTAGACAGTAATAATGATAAAATTGCTGACCCGCACAACTTCGTTAGCGCCACATTAAAGCGAGGCGTAAGAATCTGTAATACATCTAAAGGATCTGAAAAGGTTTTTCTCAATTATACACTTGACAACCACATTCATAATATTAATAGGAATACATTCCCGTGGGAATACCTTTCGTGGTGAACTAAGCTACCTAAAGAATACGATCAAAAAATGTCAGGTATGCTATGTAAATGCTAATAAATTAGACTGTGTGTGGTTTCCCTCGCATAGTACCCGTTTCCATGACAATATCCGCAATTCCTTTGTTAGTACTCATCCAAAGTACTTTTGGAATATATTTACCATATTTCATGTTTCTATGTTTAGTAATCTAGGCTATTTGTGGTTTCATCCGCAAGAGTCCCTTTTCCATGGAAATATTTGGATTTCCTTTCTTAATGCTCATCTAAAGTACCTAAAAAATACATTCACTAAACTTTCCGTTTGTATGCTGTGTGTAGTTTACTCGTCCCGTTTTTATAGAAATGTAAATTTAGTGATAGTTTAATTTAGGTAGTACCTTATATAAGCGCTAAAAAAGGACACCCTGAATTTGGTGAATTAAAAAAAAGCACCTAGAAAGGGATTCCCGGTATTTACACGGCAATTTATCCTACTAATATGTGAAAGTTTGTGAAGATTGTTATGTATTTGATGGTTGGTTCCTTAATCACATTTAGACGGAAATCGGAATATTATAGGATTTTAGGATTAACATGTAGGGAACTTTAAATGTATTAGTTTTATAGTATGCAGTGCGATAGTTTAAAAGTTAGTATTTAGGGAACTTTTTATAGCGAGAAACATCTTATTCCCACGGGAACCACTTTTTTTGTGCAATAACCAAATTCCATGCAAGCGGAGCCGCTGGTATCAGCTAGCTAATAATAAATTTACTTCACAATATAGAAAAAATGAGAACTACACTAAGATAGTAAAATGAAAATTGAGTTGATGATAGAATGAGAGACGATAAAAATTGAGTTAAAATTTTTAAGGGTGGGTAGTAAATATTTAAAAAAAATAGTAGTATTGTACGTAAGCGCTCGTGGTCCTGAGGACTAAGTGTTCTATAAACGATCACTGCATTAAGCAACTTTCGCTACGGTTGGTTACGGACGGGTGACCACTTTGTGGTATTTACATTTACGAGTGTTTCCGTGCTTTGGAAGGCACGTTAAGCCGTTGGTCCCGGTTGCCAGCAAAATGGCAGTCAAGATGAAGACCTTATGGCCGGCTTGAAAAATTTTAACAGCCTGTAGCCACAACCTGCTTCTGTCTATTTCAACATGGCAATGGGCTCACCACCTATTACGTGGGACAGGAATACATATGGTGAAAAGTGGGCATATAATATGCGTCTGCAACCCCTTCGGGAATAAGGCGTGATAGATAAATAAATAAATGTGATACTCGTATAAATTAAGTAAGGAATAGTTATTATATTAAATATTTGAATAGTATTTAAATTCGCGTGAACCTACGAAAAATACCTACTCATGGACTTTAAAGGGAGTCTGAGTGTGTACTGAGAGGGTGCCCTGACTGGGTGGCCCGCTAGCAATACCGATCTGGCGAACTCTCCTATGCGAGCAGGTAATGATTATTAGTCTTGTCTATGCGATTTTAGAGTAACACAAGTATAACATATATACTTGCAGGTTGGTAAAACACACAATTTAGAAAACACTGGAACTCCGAAGCATAGCTTACATTGTGAGAAATCTGTATCTGCATACCTACGGCAAATTATAGTATTGTGAATTACAGTTTCGCATTACGAAAAAAATAAAACTTTGATGTCAATTTTGTCGAATCTATTTAAGTCACTTTCTTATTAAACTACCAATCCGATTTACTCGTATACTAAGTATTTTGTATAAATCAAGAAACTTGGTGGTTGTAGCAAAGAAATAAAGCCACTGGCCCGGCCCATAGGGACATAAATAAATGGTCGGATATCGGTTTCCTCAACGCTGCGTTGATAACTCGTGAGGTGACCGGCGCGGCCGCACTCTAAGGGCTACATACATATCCTATATCCGTCATTTACATGAAAATATCTTCTTGTAAAGTTACTTCATATTGATCTCTCAATAGACTTAATAAAGAATGAAGAAAATTTGGTTAGGTTATGCTGAGAACATAAATATATATAAAGAATAATAATCTTCACGCTGTATCCCTGACGCGGTAGTTAGAGAGGACAGATCGCCAGGCATCGCGATCCATGTATTCTTGTTTCGCTTCCAGTAGATTCATTAATCGCTTCATACACGCACGTCTGGGTATCCATATCCATAGTACTTTTGACTTTTCCGTTTTTGAGAAATCTGCTCACGTGATCTTCATATGTAAGTCTCGGCCTAACCTGACTCCTTCTCCCCTTTACTTTCGCACAATATATATTCTTCGTCAATCGTTCCTCACTCATTCGTTGCACGTGTCCAAACCAACGGAGCATGCCTTTTTCAGCTTAATGCTGTCACTTTCATTCAAAATTGCCATATATAAATATGAATAAATAAATAAAATAAATAAATATCCATTACGCCTTATCCCCGAAGGGGTGGCAGAGGCATATTATATGCCCACTTTTCACCGTGTGGATTCCTGTCCCACGTAATAGGTGGTGAGCCCATTGCCGTGTTGAAATAGACAGACGCAGGTTGTGGCTACCTGCTGTTGAAATTTTTTAAGCCGCCTATAAGGCCTTCAACCAGGCTTAACGACTGCCATTTTACTGGCAACCGGGACCAACGGCTTAACGTGCCTTCCGAAGCACGGAAACGCTCGCAAATGTAAATGCCACAAAGTGGTCACCCATCCGACGACCAGCCATAGTGAAAGTTGCGCACCTCAGTGATCGTTTACCGAACACTGAGACCGCGGGGCCACGAGCGCTTCATATATATGAATAATAATAAAATATCGTTGGGACAACTCACACAACGCCATCTGATTCGAAACTAAGCAAAGCTTGTACTATGGTTATTAGATAACTGATAAACATACTTATATATTTCTAAATACATACATTTTATAGATAAATAACACCCAGACACAGAATATCATGCTCATCACACAAAGTTTTGACCTGAGTGGGAATCAAACCCACGACCTCTTGTGTAGCAGTCGGATACACTCCCACCGCGCCACAGAGGCAGTCTCAGTCAATCATGTTGAAAACCTATGATCTCTTTTCTCTACCTAAGCTAGTAGCAACAATAATAGTAAAACATTTAGAAGGGTTCTGCCAAAATCTTCGGGCTAAAGTTAGCCTTATTATCAAACTAGTTGACGCCCGCGACTTCGCCCACGTAGAGAAGATTTCTCGTTCGCGTTTACCACAGGAACTTGTTCCCGGGATAAAAAGTAGCCTATGTGTTATTCTGATGTATAAGCTATATTATTGTAAAGTTTCATTAAAATCTATTCATTAGTTTTTACGTGAAAGAGTAACAAACATCCATACACACCTTCGCATTTATAATATTATTAAGATAGTGTAGGTATCTGTTAACGGAAAAGGTCATGTTGGAGAAATGGGAAACGGGAAACTAAACTGAATCAACCCGTATGGTCAACATGATACTGTAACGTAATTTTTTTCTTCTCTCTCTTCATGTGCTGAAGAGTTTGTTGGTTTATATGTATGTTTGTTTGTTTGATAGAACAATTTGAACCAGTAGTTCCTGAGATTAGCGCCATCTCAGGAACTGGTAGTGCAAATTGAAAATCTATTATTGTCAACAAATCGGGCAAATTTCCAAACAGTAGGTATTGTCAAATTAATAAACTACGGGATTAATGGGTGACATCTGTTTCGAAATACACATTATTCGCAAATGAAATAAGGCATGACAGGAAATGTTTTGTATACGTACGTAAAATTACAAAGTTATGATATTAATTAATATAGACTATTAGTTGACGGCCGCGGCTCCGCACACTTGGTTAAGTTTTCCTGTCCCCGTTTCCCACAACAACTTCTTCCCGGGATATAAATTAGCCTATGTGTAATTTTGACGTAGAAGCTATATTATTGTAAAGTTTCATCAAATACTATTCAGTAGATTTTGCGTGAAAGAGTAACAAACATCCATCTATACCTACAAATTTTCGAGTTTATAATAATTATTAGTAGGTTGAGGATAGGAAATGACAAATAAAATTTAACGAAAGAGTAAATTTTATTACTCTATTTTTACTACTCTACTATTAATTCACAAATAATAGAAAAAAAAAGGTTCGAAGTATGTCACGGGCGAAGCCGGGCGGGACAGCTAGTTTTCTATAAGTTTAGTTTTAGTTTTTTCGTACTATGTTATGCCTCTCTTGTAAAGGGAAGAATGTTAGTAAATACATTACTACCATATACATTGGTGACATTGCTTTTGTCACTGGTAAATGAATCAGAATAATTTTCATGTGTAAAGATCAAAATATTAGTGATTCTTGTGCATGCACAGTGTCTCCTTAAGTTAATATCAATGCGAACAATGTCATAGCAAGAAAGGCTTTCAACAGCCTTTGTCCAGTAATTAACTGTGAAAAGCTTGGTTTGACTGATTGGTCTAAGCTAGGCAAAAGCAGGCACAGGGTGGCTCGGACCTACCTATCAATTAATAGGCTGGGGCCGCCGCGGTTAGTGGTCACGACTAGTCTGGGTCCCTGGGATTTTCTTTCTCTTTCATCCTTTAAGGTTTCATTTATTTAAGTATTTTAAACTTTTTAAATGCCTTAGGCATTTGCTACCAGTCAATCATAAGGAAATGCAGAAATAAGTTTTATCCACTTGCCTTTAGACTTTTTTTATACCTATAAATAAAACGATATGAGCTGGGTTGAATAATCTTATAATGCATCCTGGATAGTGAAAATTACCATAAGTTTGATTAGCAACGGAGAAACTCTCGTTATATGTGAACCAAAAAAAATTAATCTGTAACTAAGACTAGGCAACCTGTTTACCTAATAACGATCATGAGGCATATTTTGTGCCATTTAATCCAATAATTAATATTGGTGGTAAAACCGGCTGACGCACGCCGCGACTGTGCCAGGTTTCTCGTAAATTGTAATGATGGAATGGATCATATCCTGTGTAGTCTCCACAAAACCACTTTATTATTTACTAGGTAATGCCCTCGGCTTCGGTCGCGTGATAATGATTTTCTGTACCCCTCTGTAACATGTTTCCGGAATAAAATCTTATGTGTCTTAGGTGCTATCTGTATATTAATTCAGGCAAATTGATTTCAGAGCGAGAATGCGTGACATTTTAGGGAAACCTATGTCTAGCTGTGGCCGTCAATGATCTTATGCCGATGGTATTCAGTAGGTTCAGGTCGTCAGTACATTTTTTCTCCTTCCTAATTAATTCGGTTCTTTTTTTTATGTGAGTGATCCGAATCCTCCTGCGGATTACCTCAACCTCTATTGTCACCAAACTAGGGTTCAAGAGGATGGTATCCACACGATACATAAACCATACGAGTTCACTAATATTAACTTTTAAACGACCGTAATTCATTAATTTTAAATATAATCTATATGTTTTTTTGACTTTGGTTGCACCGGATATGGTCTTAGGCACTCAGCCAGCCTCTATGTAAATATAGAGTTCACTAATTGTTCAAATGAAATTAAATTAATACCATTAATTATCCATTTTATTACTTTAGGCCTTAAATGAATTCTAACACATCCTGGCGATAAAATTGAAAGACAAATTCTTAGAAGATTTTTTACACACGAGCTTAACTAAATCTTATTTCCTGTAATACTATTAAAAAAACAGCTGCCAACCAGTAGTTAGTGAAAAAAAAAAGTAATTATAAAAATGTACATCACATTTTCGAAGAAGCTACTTGACCGAGAAATGTAAAGTTTCATATTACAACAAAGTTTGAATAGCGATATTCGATATTGTTCTAACTGTTGCGATATGACTACTGATATTTTGAAATACTGACTTGAATGAAGTGAAATAATTACCATTTTTGTTTCTCCTTACGGCACGCTCTGATCCTCAATAAAAAATAGCATGTGAGAATATAAATCGACAGTCGCAAACGGAAGATGCACTTTTGTGAACTGCAATTTGAGATTGATTTCCGCATGAAATACACCGAATAACCAACCTCATATTGCTACATTTTTTTTTAATTTCATCCGGCTTTTTAAACACTGGAGTGCGGTCTAAATTGATACAAAATCGTCTAATGTTTTTTTTTCTTTTCAGTAACAGACGTTTTTTCTGCAATTTGGTTTCTTAAATTGTGCAATAACGTTTACTGCTTACTTTTGTGGTTACAATTTGTATGAATATTACATTCTAAAGATGCCGACTATATACTATGTATGTATTTTAAAAATATCTAGTATACTTAGAATATCAATTATGAGTCACTAGTTTAAACTAGCGGTTCCGCCTGCGTGGTGAAGTATTCCCGTTTCCGTTTCCCACAGTAACTTGCACTTGGGATATAAAGTAGCCTATTTCCTATTATAATGTATACTGTTAAGTTTCATTAAATTCCATTAGCCACACATAAAAACAAACTTTCACATTTGTAATATTATTTATTATTATTTATTTTTCTATCACGCCTTATCCCCGAAGTGGTGGCAAAGGCATATCATTTTGCCCACTTTTTACCATGTATATTCCTATCCCCCGTAATAGGTGGTGGGCCCATTGCCGTTTTGAAATAGACAAACGCAGGTTGTGGCTACCTGCTGTTGAAAATTTTCAAGGCCTTTAACTTGACTTAACGATGCCATATTACTGGCAACTGGGACCAACGGCTTAACGTGCCTTCCAATGCACGGAAACGCTCGCAAAATCCAGCCATAGCGAAAGTTGCTTAACGCAGTGATCGTTTACAGAAAACTGAGTCCGCGGGACCACGAGCGCTTGTAATATTATGGACCTTTTTGTTGTGTTTAAATATGAATTACTTGATTCAGAATATTTAAGGCGCTACCCTACCGTCAGCTATTACAAAATGCCTTATTTTCGACCCATAGTTAATCAAACTTATATGAACATTAAATATTATTTGTGGGTATATGTCGCTCTAAAATTGATCACGTCTCACTGCCATGTAAAAGTATAGGTCGCTGGTATAGAAATGACTTACCGCAACCGCCGGGTCTCGGTAAGAGGGAAGGACCCAAGAAATGCTGGCTTAACGTGGTAAGGGATGGCATGCGTGCCAATAGTCTCACTACAGGGGATGCCGACGACCGTGCGAAGCGAAGGAAAAAAGTAGGATAGTGGACCCCGGACGTCGCGAGAAGCAACTGGGACAGACGCTCGGATAATGATGACTCATTTTTAAATTTAATATATATGTGTTACAGAAAAATAGGTTTATTATTAATTTATGTTTTTAAACTGTGGCCCTAACAAGACCCCGGTGAGATGTACAGTAAGACAGTGGCGGTATCTACTGCATTGATTTACACAGTACACCGCTGTGCTCAGCGTGACTATATTTTGAAAACCTTAGTAGATTATTGATTTAATCATTTTAAAGTCAAGTTAGTTTAAAGTAGAACAAATGAGTAAATTGTGGTAGTTAGAATAGTAAACTCTGTATATAAAGATGAGTAACGTCATCTAGCATTAAAAAAACTTTATAATATTATTAAAAAAATGTAAATTACTTCAGAGTCGAAAACATTAATTACCTTTATTACCGCCTAAGTATCTACTTAGGCGGTAAGAAAGGTAATTAATGTTTGAATCAAAATAGTAGAGGTTGGGTACCTACCCAACCTCTACTATTTTGATTCGTTGTTTTGCTATTCTGTAAGCTATCACATTCCCATAGAGAAATTTGAAATCTCAATGCCAATTCAGCAGCGAGATTAGAAAACAATAATGAATGAACATTTCCATATGAAAATAAATTAGATTCTGGCTTATGTAATAATATTTAGAACGTAATTTCCTATTAAACTCTGAAATCTGATATTCTACCCCAGTTTTAGTTACTACAATCATAAGCACACCTTGTTCCAGGTTATATATAAGCCAACAAAAAATAATTCATAAGGGGACAGCTAAAGTATCCTTAAAATGTCGGCGTGAATCTCATAAAAGGGATTATAGGTTTGAGAAGCTTAATGCTCTAGGATTCAATTAGGCGAAATAAGCTTAAGTGGGCTGTATCCGCTGTTATGACAGCTCTCAAATTATTAGAACCTGTCGTTTCCGTCACGTGAATTAATACAAGTGTATGTTTAAAGATGTTGTAGCAACCTTCTAAATTAATATTTGTGTCGTTAACTACATTAATTTTTATTAGATATTTTTTTTCAATCTTTTAAGGTATAACGACTTTATGCGTGATACCTACTTAATTCAACTCGGCTATTTTGTGTTAACGTAAGTCACTGTAATTACTCATTTATTCTAAAAAAAAAAATTTTTACTTTGTAACATATCGATAAAATAAATGTCACTGTTTTAGACTGCAAAAGGCGAAAAATGCAAATTACTTTGACAATTTATCGGTACAGGTATTCCGATAAAATCGCATTATTTTATTAGTAGATAATAAAGCATCAGTGCGTGAGATTAAAAAAAATCTCATAGTAAATATTAGATTATTTTTAAATCTAACGCGCTATACTTTTAAGACCTTATGTCTGATAACTTATTAATTAAAGCTCTGGTAGTTACCTGAGCTTTAATTAATTCTATATTGTGTTAATGTAATCCATAACTGTTAAAAAAAAGTGGCAATTACTTTGAGAAATATCGATATGGTAAATGTATGGTAAATTTTAGAGTGTTATGTTATGTTATTTTATGCAAATGCCATTTATTCTGAGAGTTTTGTAAGTATTACGAGAAAATCACTAAACAAATGGAGTTTTTTAGACTGACAGTGGCTTACTCTAATTTAAAATAGCAGGATTGCGATTTGTTTAAGAATATGGACGTTTTCAACAGTGGCAACAGTTCAATATATGTTTGCTAATAATATCTATGCATTATATCGCATATTAGCGAATATATATTGGAGTGCCACTGTTAAAATATCTACTTCCTGAACAAAGCCGCATTTCAGTTACGTTGAAATGCCTATCTTCTTAAAAAAAAGTCGCAATTCTAGAATATTTGCTAACACTGTATGTATAATATATCATAAGCGCCCGGCGCCAGACAGATAGGTAGAGATCATGTGGTTTTAGTCGGTTCAAGTTGGTCATTACATCCGTGGGGATTACCACATGTTAAAAATGGTAGATATGCATTAATATATAAGCGGTTAAAGTATGAAATTGCCGTTTTTTACTGAAAATCTTAATTGTTTTTTTTTAGTTTATAACACATATAATAAATCAAAATAGTTACCATTATTATCTATACATTGCTGCCATCTAATTGGAAGGTCATTTATGCCTTTGCGATAGAACTTTGAGGAACTAGACCGCACAAACTGTGTGAAAGCATTTTGTACTGCCTCCTGGGAAGAAAACTTCTTGTCACGTAGATAACTATCCAAATCACGAAAAAAATGGTAGTCCGTTGGAGCAAGGTCTGGTGAAAACGGAGGATGACGAATGGTTTCTAACTGCAGTTCCTGAAGGGTCAAAACGGTTTTTCGTGCTGTATGAGGTCTCGCGTTGTCATGGAGCAATAATGGTGAAGATCGATTCATGAGTCGGGGCTGTTTTACTGCTAGTTTTGCCAGCATTGTTCGGAGTTCGGCACAATAGACATCTGCCGTTATTGCTTGACCAGATCGCAGAAAACTATAGTGAATAACACCATGCTGAGACTACCAAACGGTTACCATTACCTTTTTATTGGTAAGTTTGGTTTAGGACACTGTTGTGGCGTTTGACCTGGGGTCATCCATTGCATTTTTCTTTTACGGTTATCATAAAGAATCCAATTTTCATCACATGTCACAATTCGATCCAATATTCCTTCATTTCTGTACCGATTCAACAAGGCAACACAAGTTTCAACACGCGTTTCTTTCTGCAGATCAGTCAAATCATGAGGCACCCAAATTTTTTTATTTTTTTTTTATTGATTTGACGCAAATGAGTCAGTATTGTGGGTAAGGTAACGTTAAACCATGCCGCTAATTCCTGGGTAGTTTGACTAGGATCGGCTTCCACCACCCCTCTTAATTCATCGTTATTCACCTGTGTGGCCGGTCTTCCTCGTGGCTCGTTCTTCAAGTCGAAGTTTTCATCAAGAAAGCGTTTAGACCCAAATCGCACGGTGCGTTCATTAGCAGACCCCTCACCAAACGCAACATTGATATTGCGGGCGGTTTCTGCCGCGTTACTTCCGCGTCGGAACTTGTATTCAAAAATCACTCGAATTTTCGCAGTATCCATCTTTCTTGTCTAAGTTGAATAACAAACACAATTGTAAATCGATATTGGAATATTTCACATTTTTAAAAAAAAGAACATCAAAGAAACCACGTGAAAAAAGTTTCATTCGAAAACCTCAAACCATGAAGATACTATGTCAATTCAAAAAACCTATTACAATAAAACGGCAATTTCATACTTTAACCCCTATAACTAACATAAATTATTTTAAATAAGACCAGTGATACCATTCAACGGATACTATAGAAATAAGTTCAAATCCAGTGTGCATGATTCCTTCGTGAACTAGGGTTAATATAATACTTCGGTTAAATCCAAGTCAGCGTTTTGTACATCTACGCCTGTTAGAGCTGCAGTCAAGCATCGTCATAAGACAAGGAGTTATAGTGTTAAGTTACCAAGTTAGTGTTAAGGACATAGGAAATAGTGTTAAGTTCACTCAATGCTAAAGGTCTTATGGTAAAATATACGGGATTCTTAACAAAAAAATAAAAATACTTTCGAAGTCACAGTCTTCTTCGCTTGCGACTTCGGTATCATATTATCAATAGCATTAAAAGTTCAGCTGAATTAGCTTTAAATCGCTTTTAGTTATTTAATACTTTATGTAAACAATGCAAAATTAAGATTTTTTTTTATTTTTTCACATTCAATGTGAAGGAATAATGTTTATCTGTTTCTGTCATGAACTAAAGTCAAGTGTAGGTAACAGATAGTACTATCAATAATGCAGTGGCGCGTGTATTACTACAACATGCGGGCAATCTCTATGACTTCTATTGCTACTGGAATAAGGTATAGTTTTCAGTCATATATACAAGTTACTTGTTATTCACAGGTTCATTGTGAGTAGCATTCAGGACGTGACGGACAGTTAGTACAGGTATCGTCTGTGCAAACTTGATAAGTGTACTGGCATGTACTTAAAACTAGCTTTTATTTGCGGTTACTTCTTCAATACTTTGTACTACACTATTCTTGGCATTTTGATGGGTTTAAAAGAAACATAATGGAAGTATATATTCCGTAATAGAACCAGTTTCGCGAGAATGAACAATTTGCAAATTGCAATGTTAAATATTCGAAGGATAGTATATAATCAAGAATCTAGTCCCTATTAAAATATTACAAAAGTAACAGTCTTCATAAAACGTGGTTAAACCACTCAATCAAATCAACCTACAGTCCACATTCCACGCTGAACGTATCTCAAAATTATTAATTTGATTTTTTTAATAAGATTCCATCCAACAAATTTTCGTCAGTATAACGTGGAAAAATTCACACGCGTTTTACTATTTTACACAAAAGGCTAAATCACAAAATTCATAGTATTAGAAAATCATGTTCCCACGTAGTGTGCGAATAGCTTCCGCATCAGGTGCAGAACCGAAAGGGTTCGATTCTTAAAGGGCTCCCATTATTATTGTTATTCTGATTGACAATCGCCCTCTCGAGTGTCGAGCCTTTTTTCTAGCTGATATAAAACTAATATTGGTAGGTCCCATCCTCTTCCGCCAGTTTTTTTTGTATACCAGTGCCGTGCATTTAGATTTAGGAAAAAAGTTACTATTTGGATTGCTTTTAGTCTTTTTATGGCGTCGTATACCAACTTCATAGAAAGTTTACAATTACAGTGGGAGAATTTATTCTTAAAAAAATATCTTATGTGTTTGTAATTTGTGGGTATATTATACTTGCTTTAAATTATAAAAACTAAGATAAGTCAGAAATTGGAGTAATGAATTATTCAAGACTGTAATAAATCTTGATAACAATATCTGACGGATTACCACCCAAATGTGAGAATGGAATTTTTAATTACGCTATCTAATTAGATACCAATACACAACAATAGTTGCATCTATGTTCAGTTGAAATACTGACCAAATGGAGGAATTACAAACAAATACGGGCTGTGTTTCTATATGTTAGAGTAGCATTTTGGTTGTTTTGATCAACACTCACTAAAGTCAATTCCATGCGAGAAGTGTCGCTTTCGTGATGAATGGTCAGGCATTGATTTAAAGGGTTACATTTGAATGAAAGAGCTTGATATTGTATTGTATTTTTGTACCTTATATTTTAAATAAAAGTAGTACACACATAAGCATGTATTTACATATAAAATATACAAACTACTCGACTTAAAATAGGAACCTACTCAACTAAAATAGAGTTAGCTACTCGACTCAAAATCAGATATAAAATACATAATTGACATGAGGTGCGAAAAAACGACATCCAATACTGAGATCGAATCTGAACTTGTAAGACAAATTGCTCCCAGCAGTGTCACCCGTTGTATGCTCAAAGACATTGTTCGGACCCATTCATCTATTTTTTAGTACAAGTGGTACAATTAACAATGACAGCGGTCAGGTTGCGTGTAAAAAATATTCTGGAATGATTTTATTTTACAAAATTTTGATGTTAGTTTTTTTAATCTATGTGAATGAGCAAGGTTAAAGAGTTTTATTGCATTTAGTATTTTGTTAATATCTATATTTTATGGTGTTAGATCGAAAATGTAGCGGCATATAAAAGACAAGATTTACATCGGTTTCCTTTGTGTTTGGTGTGGTTGATCTCGTTTGACAAAAGTGTTAACATTTGTATCCATAAAATATTTTGACTTCTCTGTTAATGGACATAAGCGGACAGGTCTCGTTTTTTAATGTCACCTGGAATTTTGTTTGTTGTTGAGTTTAAGTAATGAATAAGCTTTACTAAACAATGTAATTGAGAGAAATGTGTAAATGAAAACCATATTCTACATTCACGACTTATCGTGATTTTAAACCACATACCCTAGCAATGTCTTTGAATATGTAGAACTAAGTAGAGCTTAAGTATGTATTTGATTAGTTTAAAAATACGAGCAGTTTTATAATACGTCAACATATTAACATTAATATATTTAAAAAACTATAATTATTTTTGTTTTTAAATGTTATTTTTGCAATATTCCGCTTTTAAGAATGTCGTACGATGTCGACACGTGTTTCGCCTACACACGAGGCACTATCAAGACTGTTTGGCAGCCTATATAAAATATATTTTATTCTAAAACTCACAAAAAGCTATTTGATCATTTCGAAAAGCGTCAACTCAATATTTCAGTACCTAACTCTAGGCTGATGCGGGGCTATGAATATTATTAAATAAAATAAATATGAAAGAAGGCACGTTAAGCCCTTGCCATTAACATGTTGCCAGTAACATGGTAGTCGTTAAGCCAAGTAGAAGGCCTTATAGGCGGCATGAAACATTTCAACTGCAGGTCGCCACAACCTGCGTTTGCCCATTTCACGTTAATGGGCTCATCACTTGTTACGTTGGACAAAAATGTACACGGTGAAGTGGGACAAATATCTGCCTCTGCTATAAAAAGGCGCGATTTATAATCTTACATAAATATGTACTTGTTTCGCCTTCACTGCCTGCTACGACCACGTTTACAGAAGATCACCCGAATTCGTGCGGAGTAAGTGCCTGGTTGTGCCTTGTCCGCTTAAGATTTAGAAAACTTTGACCGCTTTGACGTGGTGGAGGATGAAATTCGGCAGTTGGCTATACACTACAAGGGAAGCTAAATAGGAAAGGAAAATAAAAATACTAAGTAGAAAATACTGGTATTGCTCAGATGCTGATGATAACTGCATGTCAAAATGAAAAAGTAATGATAAGTTATGGCCTAAAACTTAAGCGAAAAGGTTAATTTTGAACAACCCTTAATGAATCTTCCCCGAGCTTTAATTATCGGTTGTCTAATGTCCGTCAAAATATGGTTATTAAAAACCATTACAATATTTCTAAATTGTACACTTTGTATCCTTTTATTTTTTTTTGCTTTTTTAACAAGTTAGAACTAATTTAACTAAAAGTTTGATTGTGGGTTATGTACATGTAAATTAATTATAAAAATAAATTCTTACTCTAAAAAAATACTGTTTTAGAGTGGGAAGGGAGTCATCTGTCCAGATACATAAATGGACTTTCAAAATTAAGAAATGTGATAAAGAATGTGATAAGAATCTGATTAAAACCATGATAATTTGTTTTATATATTACTTTAAAAGACTAGTTATTCCTATAAATACGTGTTTCTTCAGTACAAAAATAATCACCCCGGGCGTCGCGAGACGCAACTGGGACAGACGCTCGGATGATGATGAATTTTCTGTAAAAAAAAAACCTTTTTAAGCAAACGGCATATTTCGTATTATTACTGGCAGATTATTTTTTATGATTATCATTGTTATGAATTCACAATCGACAAACATCGATACCATCAAACTATGGAAGGCTGTCCAAAGTTATATTTATTTTCTTTACAAATTCATAGAATCCGTGCGAATTCACAGTGGCGATGTTTGTGGGTATCGAACCATCAAGCGCGGTCGCATCGTTTGTTCCCGGACAAAGCCTTGCAACCCTTTGGGGACACAATGCGCGTCACTAATCTAGATCATATGCGCTATTGTGTCTCATTGTGGGTCCTCACCCTGCGACCGTTCTACAGCCATTCGCAGCAGGAAAAGAAGCATGACTGTGGAGATCTCACTCGATGTCGATTTATAAGAAATTACTGCGCCGCGGGTGCCAGGTAGTTACTCTCACGGATGCATATACAATGCAAAAACTTCGCTCTTGAAATTTTAATAGTACGCCAAACAGGAAATGAAAATATTATATCTTCTTATGGCCACTTTGTGATTTGCTATTCACAAACATCAAAATGTATCAAAAATTGCTTCCGTATTCTGTTATTGTAGGTTATTGTATGTATATATATTATTCTTACTTACTTTGCCAGACTCTAATTGCGGTTATTTGGTTCAAAGAAGACACTCACTAGTTAGAGTGAGCTGACTTTATTAATAAAGTTTAATTTTGAAATTTGTCATGTATGTTTATTTATCTGTTTATTACATTGTAAAGTTGGTTTGGTTGGTTGTGAAGGTTTGGATAAAAAGTGCCATATTTTACGGACGAAATCGATAACAATGTGAGTGTTTACAGTTTACAGTGATTACAAATATAAAATTTTGCCATATTATATTTGTAACCATAGTAAAATGGATATGTGTCCTGCTCCTAAGTCATAAAAACGTCTTCAAGGTCTTTGCTGAAGAGGTTAAGTGATAATCATATACATCTATCTCACCCCTTTCTGAAGTTCAATGGAGTTGATCTTTTGTGATTGAACAATCACAATATTGATGTTGTACAAATATCTTTATTTCGCAATGCGGCAGGCAATGAAACATCGCTGCAAAACATCCAGAATTACCGAGGTTTGAAGGACGCCGCCCGCCTGTAATCCATGGTGACATTTAGCTAATTAAGGGCCATTGTCACACATGACTATTGACAGTGGACCTCAAGTTGGTGACCCAATAATGTACCTCTTGCTCCGCTTGAAGAACTGGGGTTGTAATATATATAGTTTCAAAGCTTTTTTGTAGTTCACAAGCCATACATTGATAATACTCTTTTGTTTTAGGAATCATTCTTTATAGGACATTTTTATTCCGTTACGAAAACTGTTTTTGACAGATTACAAAAGGCTGTACTCAATTCGACCATATATTATTTCATGTTTGTTCGCCGAATACTCGAAGATGCCTTAACCGATTTGAAATTATTTTTTCTTGTTTTAAAAATACTAAGTAATAGATAAAGGGTAACTGCCTCGGTGGCATAAGTGGTAGTGTATGCGATTTCCGTGCTGAGGTCTCGGGTTCGAATCCTAGATGTATTGGAGTGATTTTGTATATTTATCAGTTGTCTTTATTAGTTTAGTTTGGGCTAGACGGTGTTTAGGTGAGAACACCCCGAAATAAAAAAAATACACATATATATTTACACAGCATATTTACAACTAGTTTTCTGACGTCACTACTTTTGTTCATTGTAATTTCAGTTAAGTTTACCCTTAGACATATTCATACGTATAGTTAAACAACATAATTATCCAGGGTTTATTAAACGACCAAATGGTTTCTTGTAGGTACGAGTATGACAAAGATAAGATTGAGAGAAATGGAACTAAGTCGATCGTTCTATGTAAGGATTCATCTTAAATTCATTTAATTAAGATTCTATTAATGGTTTGTTACGCTTTTAACAAACCATTAGTACAATCTTAATGAAAAGAAAATTAAAAAAAAAAGATCTTATTACCTACTACCATATTAAATGCCAGGTTTATATCTTCCTGTGTGGCTCGTTTATTAGATTTGGTTAATGTGTGGTTTATGTGACGGAAATTTATTTATTTTTTATATACTTGTACATACATGTCCATGCTGAGTTAAACATAGAAATATTTGTAGGTATAGACACCTATAATTTAGGTCTATCTGAACATGTGAATCAATTTTTTGAGCCTTTACGACTAGATATCTATTGCAAATTATGCTGTAATCATGTGTCGAGTACTGCAACACATATAACAATTGCACGTGAAAGCCTAACAAACAAACTTACATTCAAGAGAGATTTTTTTAAGTATCCCTTACGTACTTACATAAGTATATACCCTTATAATATGAATAAAAAAGTTATTATGTTTAAGTTTTTCTTTTAACTTTTTGTTCAGATCCCAGAGTCTAAAACAGTGACTTTCTATGTCACCAACTTGTATTTTAAGTTATGGGCTCGCTGTTAGGATACACGTGAAGCTTAGTAGAGGTGTGTCAAGAACATGGTGATGGTTATCTACTGTTACAAGACAAACATCTTCCATATTAACTGTTGTCACAGGACATACTACACTCTTCTCTGTTTTACTGTTATTTATATTCTCAGATTTTTGTTAATACAGTTCCTCGTAAGTCTATGTTTCTTTTTAAATTATTTTAAAAAATTGCTTAGTAGACTTTTATAGTGATATTATTAGATCTATGTCCAAATTAATAAATAGTAATAATGAAATATATATTGGGCATTTAGAAAAAAAAAATAACGCTTTAGCATTTCTAATTTTAATTTCTACTTTCAACTTGATTATTCAATTATTTCGCTTATTGATTTAAATATAAACTATTGTATGATTAAGCTGCAGGCATTTTTCTAAGACTTAAAATAGATAGTCACGTCAGGGTACCTTCTATTACGTATTCACGATATAGGTAACTAGATGACCCCCACATCTTCGCCCGTGGTATATTTCGACCTCCCGTCGCACCTAATTAATCCCGTCGCTTATAAATTCTACAATGATGCATAAAAATTTTCCCGATTACTCGACATTTATGACTACAGCTCTGCTCCCCAGTGTAGTAGCGTAATGATATATAGCCTATAGCCTTCTTTGATAAATGGGCTACCTAACACAAAAATAATTTTTCAAATTCGACCAGTAGTTCCTGAGATTAGCGCGTTTAACCAAACAAACTCTTCAGCCTTATAATATTAGTATAGATTTTCGCGGATGATTATCTGTGAAATATACGGTGCATTCTGAACCCTCAAATTTAAAAATATAATTACTAAAATAAATAAATAAATATCCATCACGCCTTATCCCCGAAGGGGTGGCAGAGGCATATTATATGCCCACTTTTCACCGCGTGGATTCCTGTCCCACGTAATAGTTGGTGAGCCCATTGCCGTGTTGAAATAGACAGACGCAGGTTATGGCTACCTGCTGTTGAAATTTTTTAAACCGCCTATAAGGCCTTCAACCAGGCTTAACGACTGCCATTTTACTGGCAACCGGGACCAACGGCTTTACGTGCCTTCTGAAGCACGGAAACGCTCGCAAATGTAAATGCCACAAAGTGGTCACCCATTCGACGACCAGCCATAGTGAAAGTTGCGTACCTCAGTGATCGTTTTACCGAACACTGAGACCGCGGGGCCACGAGCGCTTATCTCGTACAACTAAAAAAGTAGAACGCTATATAACAAACATATATTGAACTATAAGTATTACCATACATACTCGTATATGGCACGTAGCTACAACATAGAACAACACAACTTGAATAGATATTTACATTCGTTACGTACAATGTATGATTTCGCAAATTTTTCTCATTTCCCATGAAGCCATAAGGCACGTGTATAAATCCTGCGCCTGTACATGGCCTAGGGGGTGGACGCTTCCTTTTTACTTCACCTTTGTTACGCTTGCCAGGGAATTTATTTCTTATTCGCGCGTTGAGTTGCGCTTCCTGGGCGGTTGAACCCTACGGCGGTAGGCTATGTGACATACGTTCTCATAAAGTGTACCACATAAATCTGATTTCAGCTCTATAAGTTTCATACAGAATTTATTTGTTGAAATGCATTTCTTTAAACTGGTAACTTAAAAGTTTTAATTTTATTGCTATTAATTATGTACTTATTTAGATAAATTCTAATAGGTATATAACTTGCGCTTTTTTGAAGTGAAACTTCTTTATCGACGTTAAGAGAAATTTTATAGCTGTAATTATTTTATAGATTTTCGGTTACGCACTATGTTGTTTTCAAGTGAAACTTCTTTATCGACGTATGATAGAAATTTTATAGCTGTAAAAAAAGTCGTAAAGAAGTTTCACTTCTTACCTGTGTACTGTAGTACACACACTTTGTTTTTGGGAAATTGCGTGCTCGTTTGTATGAATGACTTTATACGCATTCAGTAAAATATACCAATTAACAAACGTCCTGCTGACCTACATATAAGAGAGTAATTTTCATTTTTTTTATACCACTCAAGTGGCATACAAGCTTATCGCCCACCCGATGGAAAGTGGTCACCGTAGCCTATGGACGTTTGCAACACCAAAGGTGCAGCACTCGCGCTGCCGACCCTAAAATTATGGCATTTTCAAAAGTTGACACAAATATTTTGAAACTTCCATAAGGCGAAACCGGTCAGGTTTAAAAGTAAATAATGTGAAATAGTACAAGAGTTTTAATCAAGATGTGTAGCAAGTTCCACTAAGTGTCATCAATCAATAGTATAAACAAATAGCTTCTAGCTTGGACAGTTCTAAATATAATAATAATATTATTAGCTATTAATTTCACTGCTTACTATTAATATTTATAATTTAGCTTACTGCATTTCGATGCTGTAATTTGCTGTTCAAACAATTGATTCGTGTGTATAACACTGACGGCAGCAGGGGCGCATTCGTTAATCCGCGGATGACTGTGAATTCTTTATTCCTCAGTGTTTTAAGTGAACATACATACATGTGCTTGTGCACCTATACAGACTTGTTTACCAAGTCACTTATATTTATGTATGAATAATTGTGTTCGATCTTTTGTTTTGACTTTATAGCTTAACGTAAAATCGAAAATGTGATTTTTATTGTTTATGCTTTCTGCACGAATTATCCACAATAAACAAAGGTCCATTTTAATATATAATTGAATATCGGTATTCAGCTATAAACTTATTAAGGCTTCGATTTCTATTTTCAGATTGTTCATCGTGGGAACCCCGCTTCGCCTTGATTGTATCCGCTTACTTGCAATACCTACTTTTGTTTTATTCTATTTTTATTCAAATTAATGTTATATATATAGATTCAGATAGTTATAGTTAACTAATCTAATAACTAAATCTAACAGTTGGTACCTTGACAGTGACTTTTTGTTAAATATATGATTCTTTGAGTCATTTAACAACTTAGGGCTTTTTTTTAATCAGTGCAGCTTTCCAAGGATTTGCCTTGGAAAGCTGCACTATTTTACAGCAATGAACAGTAACAGTAGTAAGCGAAAAATCATCGTAAAAGAAGCACGACTCGCGATTCATAACGCAGTGCTAGTGCCATCGTTACTTTACACAGACACATGAAAGTAAGTTGAATGCAGATGCGATCACTTCTAAAATTGTCTGGCGTAACCTTGGCTAACCGAATTCGTGACGAAGCGATCCGCAATATGACAGGTTTGAATAAAAGTGTCAGCATTAAGCTGGAAAAGGGCGTGCTCCGTTCGTTTGGACACGTCCAACGGATGGGTGAGGAACGATTGACGAAGAATATATATTGTGCGAAAGTTCAGGGTAGAAGAAGTCAGAGTAGGCCAAGACTTACATATAAGGACTATGTAAGCAGATTGTTGAAAAACGAAATAGTCAAAAGTACTCGGATACCCAGACATGCCTGTATGAAGCGATTAATGAATCTGCAGGAAGCGCATGAATCGCGAAACCTGGCGCTCTGTCCTCTTTAACTACCCCGTCAGGGATACAGACTGAAGTTAGTTAGTTTAGTTTTTTAACTGAACTTTAAAAAAAGACAAATGACTGTTCATGTTCAGAACTATCTTGTATTAATAAATAATACTAAGTGTAAAATCATAATTAATACGTTGGAACTCAGATTAAAATTGTTACGAATGAGCAATCACCTCTGTATATTGTGCGCATGCGTTTTTTTTAATAGCCCATTGTTATACTGAGCCTCTATGTTCGTTTGCGACAAATTTGTATAGTACGGAGAAAAGAAAAACACTTTTTTCGGATAAAAATATCCAACATTAAAATTTTTCTGAATTTAAAATCTGTTGATGTTAGAAACTAAACTCGTATCGGCTGTGCTCCTTTAATAACTCTAATCAAAAAATTGTAAATCCATTGGGGTGCACAAATAATTTTTTTTTCTACAGATACTCTAGAACAAACAAGGTTCTATACTTACGGTATTAAGAGATAAAGTTAAGGCATCGGATAGCATTGAAAACAATTGTTTCGTACTCACAACTTTAACGTTATGTCAATGAAATTAATGTCTATATCATTTCTAAGTATCAGTACTTAATATCATCATATCATCATCATCATCATCCGAGCGTCTGTCCCAGTTGCGTCTCGCGACGCCCGGGGTCCGCTTTCCTACATTTTCTCCTCCACTTCGCACGGTCTTCGGCATCCCCTGTAGTGAGACCATTGACACGCATGTCATCCCTTACGACGTCAAGCCAGCACTTCTTGGGTCTTCCCCTCTTACCGGGACCCGGCGGGGCTGACATGGCCAGACATTTGTTACCTACGTAGCCTGGCGGTTGCCGCAAGACGTGACCATACCAACGAAGGCGACACTCTTGCAACTTGTCTGCAATGTCACGGACGTGAAGGCTGCCGCGGATGCGAGAGTTTCTCACGCGGTCCATCCGCGTGACCCCACACATCCACCGCAGCATCTTCATTTCCGTGACACGCAGCTCCTGCTTGTGTCGCTCCAATATCGGCCACGTCTCACTGCCATGTAAAAGGACAGGTCTAATAATGGTTTTGTAGACCTGTCCCTTCAACCGGATCGGCATTTTAGGGTCACAAATGACACCGGTCATCTCCCGCCATTTGGCCCACGCGGCAGCAATGCGTGACTTGACATCGCAATCGATGTCACTGGACGTGTGAAAAACAGATCCCAGGTATTTAACCTGGTCCGTGCGCTCGACCAAATCACCGCCTATGCGGACGGATGTGGGATCTGTCGAGTTTAGTGCCAAGTACTCGGTCTTCGCCACATTTAGTTTCAGACCGCCGTTCTCAAGCGTCTCCTTCCACGCCTTTACACGTCGCACCAATCTGCCCCTGTCCGCGTCTGCCAGCGCAATATCGTCAGCATACATGAGCAACCATGGAGGCTGCTCATGTGGGTTTCTGATGCTGTCCGACAATTCGTCTAATATTACACTGAACAGAAGCGGACTAAGGACCGAACCCTGGTGTACCCCGACGGTGATGGGGAAGGGTTTCGTGTCGCCAACAGCAGTCCGAACCATTGAATCGGAGTCACAGTACATGTCCCGGATAGTGTCAATATAGACCTCTGGAACCCCTTTGGACCGCAGTGCCCACCAGATCATCGCACGAGGAACACAGTCGAATTCCTTCTGCATGTCTAGAAACAAACAGTGCAGAGGCGTGTTCTTCGACCTGTATTTCTCTGCGACAACCCTCAGGGCAAAAACAGAGTCCGTGGTCCCATAACCAGGGCGAAACCCATATTGACACCCCGAGAGAGTGCACTCCTGCCGGATCCGAGAGTCTATAATCCTCTCGAAGATATTCATGGTGTGGGACATCACCTTTATACCGCGGTAGCTCCCGCACTCCTGCACTGACCCCTTACCTTTGAAGACTGGAGTAATAATACTCAGTCTCCATTGGTTTGGGATCTGTCAGCTGAGGAGTATGCGGTTAAAAAGGTTTACTAAGATGCCCACACCGCGAGGACCCATCGCCTTCCAGGCTTCGATGGGGACTCCATCGGGTCCGACAGCTTTCCGATTCTTCATGCGGCGAAGCGCAGTCAGGACTTCTCCTACTTACGTAAATAATTTCGTACCGAACCGAAATTATTTACTAAAAAAGTTGTTATATCATATTAATCTTTTAAAACTGCAGAAGTCGGCATTAAGTAATAAACGATTTTTATTTCATTTATTTTTTAATATTTTACTTCGTTTTTTTTAATCTACATTTCTTCCATCCCTGCTGCCTCTAGAGCGTATAAGCATTTGATCCGACAAGATAGAAGAATGTACTTAACATTAAAATCTCATAAATTGATGTTTAGATACGGTAGATCACGGAGCTGTACCGAAATTCTAATGCTACTAATTGGATGCAAATCTAAACTGAATACTAACAAGTGGTGTTTAGTACGGTCAGATGTTATAAATCACTACGACCAGATCTTTCGGATAGCGTCTTTCCCTCATGAAATGTAGCAAAAAATATGTTCCAAATGTGGTTTGTACAGTGGCCCTCCACAACGTAGCCTTAGGCAAGTGATTTTGTCTTTATTTATTTTTTCGCTTTACCCCTATAATTGCCTCAATAATTCAAAGGTTTATTACTCCGTGTGAAATATTGCTACTCACAGAACTGTTATTCAAAATTCTTACGTTTAAACGGTCATTATTGAAATATTAAGGGTCTAATTCTTCATTTATAAGTATTTATAACGAAATTTGGCTATTATGAAGATCATATTTTATCCAGTACATTATTTATTTCAAAATTATTAATATATTAGTATATGCCCGCGACTTTGCTCTCGTGCTGAAGTTTCCTATTGTTAAGCAATAATTAAAAGGTAGACATACAATGCCATCTTGGACTTTTCAGTAGAGCTATTTTTATAGAAGTAATAAAAATATTGCACATTGTTTTGTTATATATATCTCTTAGGGTTTGGATAGCGTTTATGATAATACCAAGTTTTACAATAAAATATGCAAAATTAGTTTAATTTGATACCTAACCATTAAAACTTGTCAAAGTATTGTCTTGGGGTGGTCTAATTTTTGAAACATTAAAATGGTCCAAAAACCATTAACTGTAAAAGAACTTAGCTTTTATCAAAATTATCATCCCGTTGTGTAGATATGGTCTCGGGATGTTGATAAACTCGTCGAGACTGTTATCAAGGGGTGGAGTCTTTTAGAATTGGCGCCATACAGATTAAAACGTCAGCCCTTAATGTGTTAATTACAAAAATAACTTTGATTTTATTCCATTCACCTTATCAACCACTTAAGTAAATGACGATAGGCGTACATTATCGCGGTTTTTACAATTTGAAAGCGTTAAATGTAATCAATGAAAGACATAACTCGTCAGTATTAAAAAAATCATTATCAGAATATAAATATATTAAGTGGCATTTAAAATAATTAATTGGATAATTTAAAAGGGTAAATTGATTTAGAGGAGGCTGGTTTTGTGCAACTCTGTTTTTATAACGACTTGTTTAATATATTTTCTGTTGTAAAGAGGCGTTGATGACTACTATTAATATCAATTACTTTTAAAAACTGTGACCTTAAATTAATAATTTTAAAGATAAATAATATGCAAAATTAAACACGATTAAGAGAGGTGATACTACGATATAAAATAATAATGTGTTTGAATAATAACTTAGCAAATTTATTTACGCACTTTTTAAAAAAAGCGAATAAACATTCCTAAAAACCCTTTTAACATTTTGTTTTCTATCATCAAGTTTCGTACCCAAAGCTAGCCAGCGATACACTATTGCTAAATACATTATTATGTATGTATGTCCTGCATTTACTGTACGTTATGCCAAAATGTTTAATAATAAATGTCCACCCGTGCGAAACCGGGACGGGCCGCTAGCCTTAGATAAACATTGGTCACATCAAAACTTTTTTAGGCCAAATTAAAACAGGCAGAATTGATGCCACGATACTTAGAAAGTAACCAAGTGTACAAAATTTTTTACTCAAAGGTTGGAAATATCAAGCCGATCATTTTTTGCGGCAGCTGGCAAAATAATTTTTGACATGGTATTTTCAGCCAATTGCGTTTGTCATAAGATTTAGTTTAATTGATATCCTAGCCGCGTCTTACAGCTATTCTAAATGAGGATATTGAAATAATAATTTTGCGCTTAATAAAAGAAAATGTTTCAAATATAACTGTGAGAACTCTTAGGGTATTGGAATGAGGTTGATAAATTAATAAACAGATACTCTTTCAATACTTACATTTTAAAATACACATAGCATTTTATAACTCAATAAACATATTTTACTAAGCATAATATTTATATGCACATTTATATGCATGCATTTGTGATATCTTCTGGTAACTACAAGATTTATGTATGTATACAAAACATTTTATAGAGGGATGGCTCGTTAACACCAGTGTAAACGTCTCCGAGTGAAATATCTAAGTTTGGTTGAGCACTCTGACCTGCCGTTGTATGCTTTAGGTTTGTTTTCATTGGCATTTAAATATTGACGAATTAATGGGCACTGCCGTGCTATAACTGATATCATATTTTGGGAATAGTAATAAATTAAAAAGACCATTAAACGGGAATATGTTTGTTCAATACGATGCTGATGTTGAAACTTTGCCGCTGTGGTTCCGATACATATGGTAGCATAGCGGTTATCTATGCATAATCGTAAAGTTTGCAATTTTAATTGTGTGTAATTCATGTATCTTACAAAGGCATCGTATATGCCACTATAGTGTTTTTTATACTACTAAAGTGGCAAATAAGCATACGACGTATTTGTTTGAAAGAATCGCTGACACAAGCTAGCAAGCTTAAATTATAATAGTGACTAGTGGTCTTGGCGAGCTTTGCATCTCCTTGACACCATATTTGAGAAAAACAATTACTTTTATTTAAATATTTATTTTTTTTACGTAACAGAATAATCTGGGTAGAACATTCCAATAAAGCAAGGATAATAAAAATGGCCCACCCGTTCTCGAGTTATAAGTGTTTGAACAAACGAAATTTTCACATATAAATTTTCAGGGTCCTAATTCTTAAGATAACAAATAGCAACAGTAAAGCCATTTTAATAAGGATTTTAAACACTCTTTATATTTATTATTATGTAGTTTTATTTTATTATATTTCAAAATGTATGTACGAAGATAATTAACAAACTGAACTTCAATTTTATAAGAACGATTATACTTTAAATCGAACTTTTAATTGTAGACCTTAATCCTTACCAAGAATCATCATCATCATCATCCGAGCGTCTGTCCCAGTTGCGTCTCGCGACGCCCGGGGTCCGCTTTCCTACATTTTCTCCTCCACTTCGCACGGTCGTCGGCATCCCCTGTGGTGAGACCATTGGCACGCATGTCATCCCTTACGACGTCAAGCCAGCACTTCTTGGGTCTTCCCCTCTTACCGGGACCCGGCGGGGCTGACATGGCCAGACATTTGTTACCTACGTAGCCCGGCGGTTGCCGCAAGACGTGACCATACCAACGAAGGCGACACTCTTGCAACTTGTCTGCAATGTCACGGACGTGAAGGCTGCCGCGGATGCGAGAGTTCCTCACGCGGTCCATCCTCGTGACTCCACACATCCACCGCAGCATCTTCATTTCCGTGACACGCAGCTCCTGCTTGTGTCGCTCCAATATCGGCCACGTCTCACTGCCATGTAAAAGGACAGGTCTAATAATGGTTTTGTAGACCTGTCCCTTCAACCGGATCGGCATTTTAGGGTCACAAATGACACCGGTCATCTCCCGCCATTTGGCCCACGCGGCAGCAATGCGTGACTTGACATCGCAATCGATGTCACTGGACGTGTGAAAAACAGATCCCAAGTATTTAACCTGGTCCGTGCGCTCGACCAAATCACCGCCTATGCGGACGGATGTGGGATCTGTCGAGTTTAGTGCCAAGTACTCGGTCTTCGCCACATTTAGTTTCAGACCGCCGTTCTCAAGCGTCTCCTTCCACGCCTTTACACGTCGCACCAATCTGCCCCTGTCCGCGTCTGCCAGCGCAATATCGTCAGCATACATGAGCAACCATGGAGGCTGCTCATGCGGGTTTCTGATGCTGTCCGACAATTCGTCTAATATTACACTGAACAGAAGCGGACTAAGGACAGAACCCTGGTGTACCCCGACGGTGATGGGGAAGGGTTTCGTGTCGCCAACAGCAGTCCGAACCATTGAGTCGGAGTCACAGTACATGTCCCGGATAGTGTCAATATAGACCTCTGGAACCCCTTTGGACCGCAGTGCCCACCAGATCATCGCACGAGGAACACAGTCGAAGGCCTTCTGCATATCTAGAAACAAACAGTGCAGAGGCGTGTTCTTCGACCTGTATTTCCCTGCGACAACCCTCAGGGCAAAAACAGGGTCCGTGGTCCCATGACCAGGGCGAAACCCATATTGACACTCCGAGAGAGTACACTCCTGCCGGATCCGAGAGTCTATAATCCTCTCGAAGATCTTCATGGTGTGGGACATCACCTTAATACCGCGGTAGCTCCCGCACTCCTGCACTGACCCCTTACCTTTGAAGACTGGAGTAATAATACTTAGTCTCCATTGGTTTGGGATCTGCCCGTTGAGGAGTATGCGGTTAAAAAGGTTTACTAAGATGCCCACACCGCGAGGACCCATCGCCTTCCAGGCTTCGATGGGGACTCCATCGGGTCCGACAGCTTTCCGATTCTTCATGCGGCGAAGCGCAGTCAGGACTTCTCCAGGCGTTACCGGTGGCACTAGTCCTTGATTCGGAGGGAGGTCCGGAGGCTGCACCTCTTTATGCTGCTTATTAAGCAGCTCGTGGAAGTACGAGCGCCATCTCTCCTTTACCGCGAGGTCTTCGCTTAACAGGTTGCCCTCAGGGTCTTTTACACAGCGACACTTGGATATATCCTGTGCCGCTTTGACCCTGGAGCGCGCCAGCTTATAGATGAGCTTCTGCCCCTCAGACGATTCCAGCTTATCATACAAAGGTTGTAAGTGGTCTCGTCTGGCTCTGGCTACAGCTCTCTTTGTGGCGCGCTTGGCAGCCCTGTACGCGTCGCGGTCTTCGGAAGATCCGGTCGCTTGCCACTTTTTAAAGAGGGCTTTCTTCTCCCTGGTCTCCCTCAGGACTGCGTCGTTCCACCACCAAGTTTCCTTGTCACATTTGCGTCCACCCTTAGACTCACCGAGCACCACCTTCGCCGCTCCAAGGATGGCCGCCTGAACTTTGTCCCAGTAATCTTGAACTGGTTCGCCTTCAGTGTCGGTGCACCTGTCACCGACAGCTGAGACGAACTCCTGGGACCTAGTTTCATCAAGCAGCCACCATCTGATGCGGCGCTGGCACCGCTCGATGCGTTTGCCTTTAGGCTTCACGCAGAGATCCATGACAAGGAGACGGTGTTGTGCAGTAAGACTCTCACCGGGTATGACCTTGCAGTTGGCCACCTTGCCGATGCTGTGTCGCCTAGTGAGTAGGAAATCGATCTGAGTTGTACGCCTCCCGCTCTTGTAGGTGATGAGATGTTCGGATTTCTTTTTGAAATACGTGTTCACAATGGCCAGATCGGCAGCCGCACACGTTCTGAGGATAGTTTCTCCTTCAGTGTTGCGGGTGCCGTATCCAAAACCACCATGAACACGTTCAAACTCCTCACACCTCTCACCCACATGACCGTTTAGGTCGCCGCCCAAAACGATTCCCTGTGACAACGGAATGCTCCGAAGCACTCCCTCGAGTTGGCCCCAAAACGACATCTTATCGGCGTCGCTACAACCGGCCTGTGGCGCGTAGGCACTTATCAGGTGGGTAATAATCCCATCGATAAGCACCCTCACGATCATAAGCCGGTCGCTACAGCGTTTCACCTCCAAGATGCCGCTCTGCAGCCCTTCGGAGAGCACCACGGCCACCCCGTTCTCCCCACCAGGCGCACCCGTGTAGTACAGCTTGTAGCCTTTCTGCAAAGGCCGGGCTCTGTTGCCCTTCCACCGAGTCTCCTGCAGGAACGCCACGTCCACCCTCCGCCTGGAGAGTACTTCGGCCAACTCTACCGCACGCCCAGTCAGCGTGCCAATGTTCCAAGATGCGAAGCGGATTCGGGTTGGGGCTAACTTCTTTAGCCGTGCTGGCCCGACACACGGCAGCCCTAGCCCACTTGCCACAGGAGTCGGGCGGGGCTCCTGCGCGCCGTTTTGCGGCGGCGCCCTATCCCTAGCAGCATTCCTTTTACTTCTTTTCATTATTTGTTTCGGCGGGTGGCTTTTATGGGAGCGACGCCCTCAGACCTCCCAACCCCAGAGGGGAAAGCCAGCGCCAGAGCCTCGTCCGTTAATCAGCAGGTGCACGCACTGGCACGGGAGGTTGACTTGGGCCCCGAAGATCTTGGTGGGGCCCCTTACACCTATCCTCCATCCTTACCAAGAAATATAAGCATTAAAACTCGTCTACCTACAGTAAGCTGCATCTGACGCAATTTTGTATCAAATTATACTATTGACAGATAAAATTTGCACCTGGAATAGCTTGTGCCTAACATTTCTATATTGATTATTGATGGAGTGAAAGGTAGGGTTGCACAAATATTGCAAAAAAAGAAAGGGTATACTAAATAGAAAAGTTGCGTCAAACTGTCGTCTTTCATTTGTCAATTTCATCTGATTGGCAAGTTTATTATGCAAGGTGTAATATAAGAACATCTGCTCACTTGTACAAAAGGAAAGATGTTACTACAACTGATTTAAAATATACTGAGAGAAAATAGAATAGATAGGTATATTTAAATTTACAATGGAAATATTTTTCAGTCTCAAGCTGAACTCGAACCAGCGTCTTTTGGTTCAACGCACCAGACGCGTTTACCAACTACACCACTGAGACCTACTCGAAACTGACTCAATCCAGCTCTTTACGTCTTAAGGCGACTTAGATAGGTAAATATAACTGAAAAAGATTTTGAAATAATGATTGTATAAAAAAAATCACCCTAATATTTTTTTATTAATTTTCAGTAACGTTTGTTTTTAGTTTGTAATTTCCTTTACGTTTGTTAGTTTTGATCTTAGACCCTGGAACCATAATCGTTAGATTTGAAATATCTATCTTTTCAGCTTGGACTCTGGCCTTTAGACCCCAAACACTTGATCCCTTAATCCTAGACTTTAAACCGCAGTGTAAATGGCGAGTTTAAGGTATAATATAATAGTCACCTATGATGATATAATTTTAAGCATTGACTTAGAGAAACATGTATAAAATATTCATAGAGTTTGTGTAATGTATTTTTTCATCAGGAGTATTTAAACATAATTTTTATTTTTGTAGTGAAATAGAAAACGCTCTGACCACAAAACCAAAACACGTAACGTACAGTGGTCAAAACTTTACCTTGCCTTGATTCCCGTCTCAACCAAATTATCTTTTAACATAATTTTATTAAAAATTCTTAGATACTGTTTCCTCTAAAATTTTCTAAAGATATATCAAGTCTAAATTTAGTGCAAATGGTCATAAGTGTATTCCTTTTTTCAATTGAAATATACTTAAGGTTCCGTGAATGAGAAAGAAGAAGAATAAATAGACTTTTTCTATGAAATACTTACTTAGTATCGTGCTTAGAGTTAGTAGTCAAGTGATTTTTTTGATTATACAAGAGCTACACTGTTGGTGATATTACAGATAATATAATATAATATAGTAATATAAATATGGTTCAATCCCACTAATTTATCCTCAATCGCAAACCAGATATAAAACACTTTTATTTCGATACTTTTTATGTAATAAATCAAAATTTAATTATACATTAAAACAGGAAAACTCTAATATTTTAAACAGTTTAAATATATTTAATAATGCCTAACGGAAGCAGACTTCAGTATATGATTTTATATTAGATTCAATGAATGTAATCACAAATAATACACGGTCGTAATAGTGAGAAGTAGAGATTTAAAAACAGTAAAACAATTTCCAGAATTTTACATTAATGAATCGAACACTAAATCAATATGAGGTACACTCGCGTTCTTACACATTTCGCCTTTAATACTCATACATATTACTGTTAATAGACAGTTTCTTTTAAAACACTGTAAAGAACTTTTCTTTGTTAAACATTTTTTAACACTAAATAAATAGAGCATATCTCTACATATTTGATCTACTTTTCATCGAAGCGCTCAAAACTGCAAAGGGCAAGTTGTTTTCGCTACATATATTGGATTAAAAATAGACACAGTCGTTGTTTCAATCGCTATTACAATTACTATTTTACTTTGCTTCCTATGAAACCGAAGTACAAAATATTCCTTTATCACATACAAACTTCGCACTTATTCTAGTATTAAGCGAAGTGTGCTCGTCAGTACACGCCGTTGACAAAGCTGTGGCTTGTGCCGGTGGCACCTGAGCGACACCGACGCGTCGGACACCTTGCTGCCACAATTCTTAACATCTGCCACTTAATGTACTAGCCCGCACTAAAACTACGAGTATAGTCAAACAGCTTCATTTATTTGTAGTAGTAAAGCTTTCTACGTCATTACACGAATGAAATAATTGTACCGCATCGCGCTGAAGTCAACGAGCGATATAAATATTTTCATATCTACATACTGTCAATCTAAGTTTCGATGTATTTCGAATTTCACATTTGATTTATTTTGGCAGAAATTGGTTTAAAGAATAGATTTCCGCCAAGAAGAAATTACAAACATGACATATAATCTCTTCTTAGTAATAGTTAAAAAAAAGCTGTAAAAAAGGCACAAGTTCAGTAATTATTACCACACTAATTCGTTAAGGACGTCTTTAAAAAGCTGAAAGCGGTGCAGTAAAGGCTGTTTTATGAGCAAGTGTGTTGCAAAATAAATAAGTATGCCATGTCAACGTAGAACAATTTAATGAAAGAAAATTTTAATAAAATTTAGAAAATTCAATATGTATATGTGATTTTAACTTCATAACACAAAGCACTTGCACCATAAAGAAACACAAGTGAATGTTAAGTCCTACCTACCTGCCCCAAGAACATGATCTTGAAATGTTCTATGTACTTAAATAGCTCTGCGCTCGTAGCCTCGAAAACTCTGTATTCTGTCAAATATACACGATCAATGCGTGAAGCAACTTTCGCACTGATGGGTGACCACTTTGTGACATTTCCATTTATCAGAGTTTCTGTGCATCGGAAGGCACGTTAAGCCGTTGGTCCCGGTTGTCAGTAACGTGGCAGTCATAAATCCAAGGGGAAGACCTTATGAGCAGCTTGCAAAATTTCAACAGCAGGTCGTCAAAACCTGCCCTTGCGATTTTTAACACGGCAATGGGCTCACCTCCTGTTATGTAGGACAGAAATGCATGCGGTGAAACGTGGGCGTATAATATGTCTCTATCTAAACTGTAGCTATATATTCCTTGATACAAAAACTATAAAACTCGTCCACAACTGGCTGTCTTCGCTTATATTAGTTTCAATAATTTTGGATTCTAATTATTCGATCAAGAGCAAAAATTCAACAAATATAACATAGGTACCTACCTATTTAAAATAATTCCAAGCATCTTCTCCGAAGTACACATAATTCAAAGGTCGAAGAAAAAAAAATTAAAAGATGGAAAATCAAAATTGAAAAAATTCACTTCCTTGATTTTCGTCCTTGAAGATTCATGATTTGTTAAAAAAATTTCACGTTTGAATTAATTTTTATTGAGCAACTCGCGTTAGCATCACGGTCAGTTAGCCTCAGACAGAGATCGAACTTTAAAAGGTTCTGGGGCTTATTACTAAAAAGTATTTAAGGTATAATGCTAACAGGAGTTATTTTATGGAAAACAATGATTTATCTGGAAAATACTCAAATACTAAATAATAAGGAAAATAATAAATTTTCGAGATAACTCCGGTAGCCTTTTTTCCATAACTTACTCATATTTCAGGTATACACATTGGCAATTGCATTAAATTCTGCGTAGATCAATTTCACGCTACAAATTCATATTTAACAATAAATCTCCGTGAAAGACATGTTTTGTAAACATAATTATCGATGTTACTGTCTGTGAGCCAACAATTTGTCTGTTGAAGCAAAAGTTTTGATCTTATCAGGCGCTATTGTGGTTGTATTTGCAAAAAGATTAAGTTGTGTACGGCGTCTAAAGGTTTATTTTGAGCTTTTTTGTGTGAAAAAATTGCTTGTTCGAAGGTGTAACAAGAATAATTGAATCAATGTAAAATTGATTTTTCATTGTAAATTTTGTCATACATGACTTAAGATACATTTATAACATAGATTTTAAATCTGCTAAGAGTAAAATTTAGATATATTATTACTATTTCATACAGTCTTCATATCCATTTTTTTTTGCTATTAGATATAAATCTTGTATTTACCAGAATACATACGCTAGGTTTTTGATTTAGCCCATGCAGTAAAAGAATTTTTTTACCTTACATTTACTTCTAGTTGCGGTCTAAACTTCAGAATTCGTCTTTTCTGCCGGCAGTCTGTTTCGACATATATGGCGAGCCCTTTGCCACTTTAAAATTGAGTAAGTACTGCGAGTTATGCTGACCATATTGGTTTCCTAAAGGTTAATTAAGTTACCGAGTTCATCTCTCAAAAAGAAACTTCCAGCATAGTTCAATTCGTATTTGAGTGATAGGAAAACACATTACATATAAGTTTACAAAAGAAAACATTCCGACGAATTGATTGAATACCTTCTGTTTTAAAGTCTGATTAAAAACACTGTAATAAATATTTTAAACTCCGACTAGAACCCAAAATGTTCTAATTCTTATTACAACATTTTAAAAATTATGATTATTTGCGGTAACTTGCCATCAAAATGATGGATCCTTTTAAAAGTTATATTTATTTTCTTTACAAATTCATAGAATCGGAATGCGAGGTAGAACATTTTGCGGGTATCGACGCTTTATATGCAGCGCATTATTTATACGCGTACAATGAGCACAACCCTTTGGTGACACAATAGGCGTCACTAATCTAGATCATGTGCTCTATTGTTACTTAGATACAATGAATATTATGGACATCTCATTCGATGTCGTTAAGAAAAAAGTTATCGAATGAACACAATGACTGCGTATGCGCATCTCAGTTTTGAACTATACCTGTCCGATAATAATCTTGTACCGAGAGTGTTGTCAACGCTTTAAAGATGTCAAAAAAGTATCTAGCAAACAGGCACACTACCCTGCGTGTCTACCTCATCGGAGTGTTTCAGTCAGAAATCTAAAGATATTACGTAGTTTGGTTTAGATCTCGTGTTATATAGACTCGAAAATGTTTCAATCTTATAAAATATCTGAAATTGAGATATTAATATTTTTGTTGGGAATTTGAAATTGGCGCAATGAATTGGGTTCTCTTAACATTTGGGACATATTTTAATCAACGATAATGTTTTTTTTTTTCTATTACACTTTGTTACGATTTTAACCCCTTTGTCGACAGTCATTATCCTAAACATGCTTATTTATAATCGTAGCATCACGGTTATGCCGGGGGCGCGCGGCGTCCGATCCTTTGAGTGTATCCATACATCACAGTTCCTAAGTAGACAGTATATCAACCGATATTCAGAGTAATTAGCCCTTTGGCGACGGACCTCCTGGATTTATTGTGGTAGGGCGGTAATATGTCCGACAGGCGTGTTGCCGGCTTTTGTTCTCCATCCCGAAATATTGAATTGGATTATTATGCGTTAAGTAGATCTGTCGGAAACTGTTCAAGGAGCTGCTTGTAGCTATTATTATGTACGTTACTACACTGGCTTCCTCGGAAAAGGTGAATTAATATAATAATCGGGTACGTGTGAACATATGCTTATTGAATAAATCAATTATTTCTCATAACGCTACTATCCCACTTGTCTTCTTTGAATATCGTATACTTGAAGTCTCTACCCTAGTGAGTTAAGAGTAGAGTCATCAAACGGGACAAACATATTACAAGCAAGAAAATGCAAAATAACGTTAAATTATAAAATACAAATTTATGTTTTTTTTTAGAAAAATAACCAACAGATTAATGCACTGAACTGTTAGTAAAAAAATACTTAGCTACGTTCATTCATTATGGTCGTTCATTTAAAGTTAAAGCATCCCTGGATCGTGTTACTAATCTTTTTTCTCACTTTTACTTCTTCTAATGCTTAAATATTCCATTGATAATCAGTAATTTAACGAATTATCAGTAATTTCTAGCGGTTTGAACAAAGAAACATTAAGTTGAGGTACAAGTAAACTCAATTCCATTATCACGTAGATAACTTATTCAACAAAAGAGTTAGGGTGTTTCCCAAAAAGGCTGTAATCAGTTAGGTTGCTACCGCAATCCGTCTATTAATTAAGTCGCCTGCCGATAGGAAAGGCGACAAAGAGACATCCGCCGAAAGTATACCACTTGCTTGACATATCGGGACATTTATCATGAAATAGAACCTTATATCGTGCTCAAAGAGGAGATTTTGTTAGATATCTGCGACGCATTAGCTACCGTTGGCGACAGCGTGCGATAACGGCGAGTGCTGCAACATCGTAAAACATCATTAACAAGATAAACACCCTAAATGAAGCTTTTATTAAACCGAGAATGCAGGAAGTTTTACCGATAATATGAGCTTGATTAATGCCTATTCTATGAGTATAGTTTCTGATTCTATTATTCAATAATGATAAAGAAAATAATATATTCATATATGGGTTTCGGATGCAATTGGAAATCTTTCCCAGCTCGCTTCTTATTGATAAGATTACTATAACTAAAAAAAAACAAAAATATAGTAATTCGACTACAACTTACAATAGTCGCCGCTTATTATGTGACTGATATTATGTTGGCAAATTATAGTCTGATCCCACACAATTTAATAGCAATTTTAAAACAGTGTACTCGTTAATAGAACAAACATTTCATTGTGTTATAAGACATGAAAAAAATGATGAAACAGACAAAGAAAGGTCTGTGTTAGAAAACTTAATTTTACACCCGAATCAAAACTTCATCTTATATTGTTGTTTGTTGGTGTTAACCAATTCTCTTTTGTTACGACCCCGCCCACGCTTATTATCAGATGTTTGTGTGGCATATCATTTTTTATCAAAACAATAACGTTTTTTTATAAAAGCAGTGGGTAACACGGTCGCTCTCACACGGGACGCTTCAAGTAAATTTGTCAAAAGTTCTAACAATGAAGTTAAATATAATTTACGTAGACATCTAAATTGTCTGTTAGTTGTTTGATATTCTGAGAATAAAAAAGGTAGAGAGAAATAATGATTTTAAAGAGAAAATCAATAGATTTGTATATGTGATTACTAACAATGTTTTTTGTATAAACGGGAGAAAAGTTCACGTTTATTTATTAATTTATTTATTATTATTTCCATAACATACATTATTCTTACAGACTAAACCCAATACAATAATGTACTACATAAAATAACTTAAGAATTATGAAATTCCAGACTATGCACTGTCACCTTTATGAATTCCGCCAATGTACACATCAAAATATCTGTTTTTTGTGAAACACAGTTTAAGATAATTAATGCTCGTACAAGCGGGGCAAATTTTGACAAGTTTGTTCGAGGTACTGGAACGTCAAATGTGTTTCCCCTTGGGCTGCGTCGCAGCCTGGTGTTGGGCACGAGCAATCTAATTATCTCCAATATTTGAGGATTATATAAATTGCCACGAAAAACTAAAAACACATACTTAGCTAGAACCAAGATTCGTCTCAACTCCAGCTTATAGTAGCCAAGCATCCCTAGTACAAAGAGAGTTGGGTACATAAGTGGGTAGTATGGGTATATCCCATACTGCTTCAAGAATAAATACCTTGTGTATTTATTCTGGATCTTTTCTATCATGGACACATACTTATACATTCAATTCATGTAAATTACATTGCCACTAAAAACACTACCATCTTTATGGTTTCGTAGCTCAAAAGGAAAAAATGTACATTGTTGTCCATTTGACCGTCCGTCTGCCTCCCAAGAGGCTTTACCTCAGGGACGCGTAGAGGCATTGAGTTGAAATTAAATATACTTAGGGCCACTGTTTCTAGAAGCTGTGAAAATATCAATCTCCTAAATTAACGTAAATAGAAGAAACGGCTATTTATGCCGCAAATAAACACGTTTAAGAATGACTTCTGCGTTTGGACCAACTGGTGGATCGAGATGGTGGATCCTATAGGACAGAGGGGAAAATGTATAAAATATTTTTCGTTGACCTGAACTATGAAATTTAATCTTTTTAAACTTTCGCGACTTTCACTCATATTAATAATTATGATATTTCGGGTCTTATTTGTGACGTAAATCTTACACCCAACCATAGGTTAAAATACTAAACAGTATTGAAAGTCACAAGGTCATTAAAGTTTTCTCCCCCATGGTCCAGGTCAGCCATTTTTGACTGTTAGGAGCAGTTTTAGTTTGGTTTTCATTTTTGGTATTGTTGGGAGCGACTGCCGTCTGACCTTCTAAACCCGTAAATCTCTCGTCCGTTTATCGGCAAGTTCATCGCTAGCAGATAAAGTCGCTTGGGCCCGTAACTCCCAAAACACTTTAACACTGTTAGTGCAAAAACATCAAAGCTTAATTCATGATCTATCATAAACTCAGAAAATTACTACTTGTCATAAACAAACGCCTCGTATTTTTAATTAAGTCACTAACAAATTTATCGTTTAAGGTTCTATATTTAGAGATTTAGGAGAACTACCGCATACGAAATGTAATAGTAAAAACCTTTTGATTATTAATTAGTTTTGATTTGTAGGCGTCTTCATTATAGCAAGTTTTTTTTTTGTATGGCACTGGAATCAGGAATGGCAATAGACTTCCGGTCAATTTGGGACGATCAAGACAGCCGCCTAGTCAATGTCTTTGCCTTAAACCTGTTTATATTATTGTAGAATGTGATCACAGGAATTATACATGTATTATCCTCGTTCAAGTTGCCATGCGCAAGGGTTGCTTACCTTTAAATTTATATGGATAACATCTTAATAAATACAACAAAATTACAGTTATTCCCGTCCACGTTCCGCGACCTTTAAAAAATAATGCCAGTATATCCACCCACATTGGTTATAAATTAATAGAATCTGCCCTCATCCTTGTGTCATATAATAATGTTTGATTGGGTTCGTGTGAGGTATTTTTTTATTATTTTTGGGAAATCTCGTCGCGATCGTGGTTCCCGCTAATTCTCTACATCTGGACAACGATGATTTATGATCCCTAAAGGGTAATAACAGGATTGACATCGCATATAATGTTTGTATCGTTATAACGTCATAAACTTTTCCACCCAGGATAAAACGTTGTGTGATGAGCATGATGGTTTATACTGTGTCTGGGTGTTATTTATCTATAAATATGTATGTATTTAGAAATATGCCTAATAATATGCCTCTGCCACCCCTGATGATGATGGATAGATATTTTATTTAGAAATATATAAGTATGTTTATCAGTTATCTGGTTACCATAGTACAAGCTCTGTTTAGTGTGGAATCAGATGGCGTTGTGTGAGTTGTCCCAACAATATTTATTTATTAAAAAAATAATAACTTGGGATATTAAATGATGATTGTTGATGAGATATGGAACAGTAGAATTTTATTAATATCTGACTATTTTTATGATTAATTATTATTTTTATGTCTCGTTTCACAAGAGGTAATTTAGTTGTCAAACGATTTGAGTACGAAACGGTAGAATTTTGTATTTATTATTAATTTTGAATTTTATATTTTGTATGTATTTTTAGTATCACAAGATGTAACTAAGTAATAAAAAGGATTTGAGAGTATTGAGGTTTTAGCATATAATTTGTTTATGTAATCGAGTACTGTATTGCATATGTGAAGATGTTGCACACATTTTGTTAAGTAGAAGTCGAATTGAAATATGGGTATTCAAAGATTTAAATGACTATGTGAGCAATTTTTCACTCGCCTGTTGGTTAATAATTGAATATATAAAATGATTTGGGCCAATTAGTTTAATGTTACTATTATAAAGCGAAGAAAAGAAGGAGTTAACAAGCCACTAACAAAAAATAAACAAATAGTTATTAAATATTGTATCATAAAATAATATATTTTTAACCGATTAAAAATTGCTGTTAATTTAATTTAAAGTTTATTGAAGATAGATTTATAAATATACTAGCTGTGCATTCCGGCTTCACTCGTGAAATACTTTGAACACCCGTTGCGCCCCATACATTTGACCCAAGCCCCTTATAAATATTCACATACTTTCATATAAACTTGATCTCCTATTTTGCACCCTTAAGGGTTTTGGAAAATCCTGGAACTTGTCTTTATTTATTTTTAATCAGAAGTAGGTTTGCGAAGTTTGGTGTTGTTATCTTTAAAAATGAAGAATCTACCCATTTATTTGTAACCAAAAACACGTGTAAGTAATTTTATGTTTCTAACTTTGAATATGATGAACTTTCATACAAAAGTATGTCCCTTATTTTACCCCTTAGGGTTAGAATTTCAAAAACCCTTTCTTAGTAAAAACGTACTCTTTAAGGGTAGGGTTTGGCTTACCCTAAAAAAATTAAGTTTGTTGGTCCAAGGGCTTCGTCTGGACGTTGATTATAAAAATGAGTCACCCACTAATTTTTTCAATAAAAGACAACCTTCATTTTCGCTCTATAAAGGTGAATATTAGCAAAACCGCGATACACGTGTCGTGACGCGATTTGTAATGAGCAATAGGTATACGTAATTTTATGTTTCTATCTTTGTAAATGACGAACTTTCATACAACCGTTTATGCCTTATTTTACCGCTTTACGGGTGAAATTTTGAAAAATCCTCTCTTAGTGGGTTATAAGACATTATAAGGGTAGCTTACCCTAAAAATTTCAAGTTCCTAGGTGCAACAGTTTCGGCTGGGCGTTTATAGATAAGTGTGTCACACGAAATTTTATTAATATAGATATATGAGTTCAGATTTAGATGATATTTGACGTGATCGTGGTGACGTCACTTCTGTACAATATAATAACCAATTTGTTTCCAATAGTAAGTCGTTAAAAAATTTATCTCTTAATTAAGAAGATACCTCCTGCTGGTTGGTTGAAAGCTTGTCATGTTAAAAACTTCATTAATTGGGATATCTGCCGTTTATTGAATTAGAGGTTAATTTAAAGAAAAAAAGTTATAAGTATTCCTTTAAATAATGTCATTAAAATTTGGATATATTGAATTTCTGTAACTTGGTAGCTACATACCTAATCATCATCATTCGAGCTATAGTTTTAGAATTTCGGAAGATCTGGTTTGTGGTTCCCAAGTAAAGTTTTTGTAAAGCTTTGCGTACTTCACTTTTTTATTCATTGACATAACATTACTAATAGTGAGACCATTCAAATAATCTTATTCCCCAGTATGTGAAATCACACTTTTCGTGCTAAACACTTGTTCCCCACATATTCGAGTAGTCCTCACAAAATGTCGATCGTTACTAACTCTGCACAACCACTATAGCCATTTGCCCGTATCACTTAAGTACTGGCTTTGTTTCACAACACAACTGTATAGAAAAATATTCCTTTAGCTGGATTTTTCACCTACTTTTAGTTTAAGAGAATTTTTAAAATCACAGGTCATGCCAATCTCTTCTAGCTACTTGGTTAAAGCGGCTGGTAAATATATAAATGTACAACCTCAAAGCATAGTTACATATTTACTGATTAATATATATTTTTTTTCTAAATTACTTTAAATTAATATTTCGATTTAGCAATCGCTGATTCCTATCGCTACGATGTGATAGGTAACTATTTAAAAACATCTAGGTAACACGTAGGTACTTGCTTTGTTTTAAAATACAAGTACTAATAAATGATTATGACTTACAAAATGACAACTATACTTAGCTTGAACACTAATAAATATTTACCGACACTGATTTGTTTAGGATGACGAGCATTTTCCTTCTCAATGAGATCCACATTTTTTTTATTGACACGTCAGAATGGCGCCGCCCACCTGATGCAAAGCAGAGACGACGATCAGCACTGAGGGCCGCTGTCCCAGCCGGTAGGGCCCCGATAGTGACCCTCAGGTTGACGGCCTAGAAATATCCCTTTCACGCTTCTCTTAAATGACCCAGGAATGTAAGAGGAGGGAAACACGTGCGCTAGCAGAGAGTTTCATGCTTTTATGGTGCGACACAAGAAAGACCTGCGGAATCTCTCGGTTCTGGGCACAATTGTGTCCACAGTGTGAGGATGAAATCTCTGCCCCGCCCGTGTTGTTCGGGTATAGAAAGGAGAGGGTGGGATCAAGTGTAAGAGTTATTCAGAACACTCACCGTGGTAGATACGGTAAAACGCACCGACGAAGCGCATCTCCATCGGTTTAAGACTGCCAGTGTCCTCTAGGCAATCAATAATACGGATGGCACGACGCTGCAACGCGTCGAGAGCTTCAAGCAAGTATTTTGCGGAGCCATCCGAGAGATGTGAGCAGTATGCCATGCACAGACGAATCTGACACTTATTTAATAAGCATCTCTGTTCTTGCGTGAAAAATGTTAAGGACTCCGGGCTGGCGAGAGGCCAAGCTGATGCACCTCTTGATGTAATTTTTGATCTTATGCTCTCGACAAACGTCAACAATTTGCAGCGGCAATGTTGTGTTCTAAAAAGTTGGAAAGGAAGAGTAAGGGATTTTTTTTCGCAGTAAATTCACACGCCTTCGTTCTTCATTAAAGGGGCTTTTACATGTTTTAGTTATTCTCAGGTCCCGGCTCACCGTCACCGCTGTTTAAGGAATCAGTTATGCTTTGATGACAATTATGACCCCGTTATTTAGGAGGTTAATTCCTACTTCCATTCTTGATAAAACAAGTGTTGAAATATTTAGCTTATGTGACATGCCGCTGCAATTAAATTGCTCCTAGTTGCTCAAATGCAGCCTAAAAACAAAATAAAAGCGGTTGCTGGTGAAATGGTAATTTTTTTAGGAAAAAAATCACATGTGATGACACACATGTGATTTTTTTCCTAAAAACACACACACAGTGTGATTGAAAGCCTTCTACATTTGTAAATCACGTAATGAAAATGCCTCTGTGACCAGATCGTAATCAGTCAGGCAAATGTACGATATCTTCTTTAAATACTTGCTGAAGTTAAAAGGTTTTAAAAAACCTTGAATTCTCGAAACTGAGGGACTCAAAGCACATAACACAATGTATGCTCTATATATATGTCCAGAGTCCATCGCCACACATACTTTTATATCACCCAGTTATCTTATTAGAAAAATTGTAGTAAAACCCTAGTTACTTAATCTTATGTCATCATGTTAGTACTATTCATTATTCAGTTATTATACTTACCAGTTTGATAGACTGACGTCCTGGTAATGGTGGGGAGAGAATGGATATAAAACGTGAAGAATCAGGTTGTGACAACAGTGGACTGGGTTATTTTAATTTCAATTTGATTGATACTATACTTACGATCTTATCATCTTAAATTTATAACGCCATTGATCTAGAAGATGCCCGCGGCTCCGCCAACATGGTGAACTTTTCTCTCGTTTGCCATAGAAATCTGTCCCCAGAATAAAAATAATAATTAAGGATATCAGTTAAGTCCACAACATATTTTATCCAAATTCGTTTATAAAAATAACAAATATTCTTACAAACTTTCGCCTTTATTAAATTAGTACTGATAAGGACATAAAAACATTACTCTGAAGTTAAAAGAAATATTTAGAAACAGAACAATAATATTACTTTAAATCCGAGATCGAACCCGAAACCTTTTGCATACACTACCAATGTACCATCAAGGCGATATCAATGTCAGGTAAAAAAAAGCAACAACAATAAAATTCAATAAATAGTTTTAATTTCTTAACCTATCTTAAAACTAATTAAGGTATATATACAAAAATCATCGACTGTGCCGACAATGTTAAATGCTTTCATTACAAAGCCTCATCATAAAAGTTAAAGGTAACATGTACTATCGAACAAGAATAACTTATGCTAATTGTAGCTCGTGTAAAAAGGCTTAACATGACATACATTTTAAAAAAAGTAATTCATATCACCCATGTCATTTAGAAATCGTGTGAGTAATCTACATTGTAAAAACACACAAAAAATTAATAATTCCAATTATTAATCAGTTTTACTGATCAAAACTGATCAAATTAATTCAGTTCACATTAAAGTACTTGTTAATTTACCCCATTCTTGAGTACTAAGGCTTAAGTCTAAATAAAGGCACTAAGGTATTGACTAGATATAAAAGAGTCTTTTTGTATTAACAATAAATGCACTACAAATAAATAATGATATTACTATCGGAGGGTTTCGTCCATTATGCAACTCCCAGTTCGCGACAACCTGCGGAAAAGAAAAGAATTCATTAGCTCTATTGACATTTACCATTATAAGTTTGGGACAGTGTAGCACGATATTCGGTATGGGCAATTAGAACACTGGCAATTTTTTACATCTCAAAAATATCTACGAGATGCTTGCTCTATTGAACATATTTAAAGTATATGAAAATAAATGCTACGTATTTACAGTCATGTAAAAACAAGATTTAAACAGTACTTATTTATTTTTAATGTGTGGTTACTTACATAATAGTTATTTCTGCTGCCACCATGAAATAACATCTAGTAACTCATCTTCATCCATGGGCCCGAGCTGTTGTTGTGATGTTGTCACATCGTATCGGTCGGTTGAGTATGCCGAGGACACTCCTGATGAACATTCTGAAGGGGCTGGAGAATCCGGCTTCTCAGAACAAGGAGATCCACTACCATAAAAAAATCCATCATCCATATCCATCGATGACATTTGTTGCAAAGTGTTTGAATTTGGTATATTTTCTCTATTTTCTCGTTCACGTGTGATTCCTAAAGCTGCATCACTTTCGTCTAATAATTGTTGTAGGTATCTGATGTATTCCACAACCATTCGTAGAGTGTCCACTTTGCTCAATTTTTTACCAGATCCCCTTCTAGTGCCACCTGATAACGCAGCGACAACGGACGCGGGCAGGTGACGGCGGAGTGCATTGAATCCATCATTCACTTGTTTGACACGGTTACGTTCTCGGGCATTACGTCTTGCGATTGAGGCAGCCTGGGGTCCAGTGTAGGGGTTATTCTTAAAGTGCACCTTCTTCCTGTACTGCAAATTTGGAGGCGTATCGTGTGTAACATAATTCTTTTCGGGAGCCGGTGCGATTGGTATATTCCTTTTTTCTAAATGCGATTTCGTTAAAGTTGCGGAAGGATATCCGGATGCAACGACTACGTAGTTCGTCTGACCTTGAAGGAGCTGAATTTCTTGTAACATTTTACGTACGCGGCGCGTTAATGCTCACGTCTGATAGTGACACGACCGGTTCGCGCGGCTATCGGAAAAGCACTGCGCTATAAGGGAAGGCTTCGTGGGAGCTTACGGCTGAATAAGCGAGCGCAAGCGACGGCGGTGAAGCTTCACGTACAAGTGAGCCGCCGGCGCACGCGCTTGCGTTATATCACCTGCGCCGGCTGCAAAAAATATAAATTTTAAAGTTCTCTTCCCCTATTATTTTCGATCATCCCTTCCCCTTGAGAGTGCGGGTTGGTACCTGGCGTAGTGGTTCGGGAGCGGCGAGCATCGCGGGAATGGCTAACGCGTGCCCATTTTTTGCTGACCACTAAAAATATTGTAACGTAAATATTTTAATTACTTGACTTTTAAATTCTTGTATTGTTACTATTACAGACCTACTTGATGTGGCAATAATAAATATTGTGGGACAATTTTTACACTAGCGTTGTCTAGCCCAGATTAAGCTAATAATAAGCTGGAATTATGGGATCTTTCTTAATACATATATATTATACATAGAAAACACCTAAATTCCGGAACGTGAGACATTCAATTAAAAAAATTACTGGTACATAATTATGACGTATACAGTACATGTGTGTGTGTATACAGTAATAAGATATATTTTTGTCGTACGTAATATGAGCAGGCTGTGGCTTCCTATTACTGGAAAATTTGAAGGACTCAACTTGGCTTAACGGTTTCTATGTTACTGGCAGCAGAGACCAACGGTCTGACTTTGTTTAAGAAACGCTCGTAGATAAAAATGCCATAACAGCAAACCTTTTCACTACTAACCATGTCGTAAGGTGCTTAACGACTTGATCGCGTACAGAACACTAAGCTAGCGGACAACAAGCGATAAAAAAGTAAACCCTTTGTGTAAACTTATTTAAAAATGTTTCTACATCAGTTTATATGTTACGTTAATAAAATACGTTTATTTGTTTGAATCTGTATGGGAATAAACAGTTATTACCCACCTTTAAAAGGCACGCAGGAGCTCAATTATTTATTACAGAGATGTTGTCACATAATCAGCGTATCCATGTCCTTACAATTATAATAAATCAGTCGACTAAAGAATTCACATCAGTATTATCTGCCTCGATCTCATTGAGCGTTTCGAGTTTAAAGTAATCTCATAAAGGCTAAACCCGCGGGATAAGAGTACCATCAGTGTCCGTCGGTGCGTTATTGATAAAATACTTTGAGATAAAACATTAATAAAATCACATCTTGAAATTGAGGTTTGAAAGTTCGACGGAAGTTAAGACATAACATTATACAGAGGTACGTGTAGTAATAGGCGTGTATGTAGCTACGTTGGCTTATTGATTGAAAGTTAATTTGTTAAATAAAAATAGAAGAAGCTAGTCTTATGTTTCGAATTGAATAGGCTGCTGGTTGTTAAAATTATCAATGTCATCCTAAAGTTAACTTCGCTGTAGCCCTTATTTTAAGCATTGTTACGATTGATGTAAAAATTTAATATTTTAAGTAGGTATCTTTTTAATTATGAATGCAATTTATGTCTGAATACCTTTCTTATAAATGTTTTGGATAGTGAAAAACAACTTGATTTTTGTTAACATGTCGCACATATTTGGTCGTTTGTACAGTACCCAAATTGATTTCTTACTCATTAGGATATAAGCAAAAGGAGTATACTGCAATATGGAGAATACCTCGCATCCTTATCTCCTTGGCTTAGAGCTTATCGCTAAGCCCAAAGGAAACGTACCAAATATTAATCTAATCGTACCAATAGACGCTGATGCAAGCTACCACAATCACAAAATATTGGGTCCACTATCGGAGATAGGTGCATCCAGTATTGAAAATGTCACAACCGTCTGTAATGGCGATGTCAAGGTCGAGACCATTTGATGGCTTAGAATCTTAAAAAAATCTCCTACTTTGTATTTATCATGTTTATTATATCATTATCATTTTATCGTTCTACACTTATAAAAATAACTACTCATCATCATGCAAGCGTCTATCCCAATTGCGTCTCACGACGCCCGGGGTCCGCTTTCCTACATTTTCTCCTTCACTTCGCACGGTCGTCGTCATTCCCTGTAGTGAGACCATAAAAATAACTAACTAAACATTCATAATTTTCAGATTGTACAAAGAATGTAAGCAATATTCTTTTTTTTTTACTTGATTGAAAAAAAAAAGAATATTGCTTACATTCTTCAGTAGATAACTTTTAGGCGCCATTGATACTTATAAAAGCAGTCATCGAATATCTGAAAACAGTAAAAAAAACCAAAGGAGGAAGCAACCACGAACCTGGCATGCTGACTGGTATTTATTTACACTACTGAATGAGAAAGTATTAATTGAAATACACCATAAAAATTCCGATAAAGTAACTATAATTCAATTAAAACTATTCTATTAGCTCCCGAACATCTTACCATTTCATCAGTGATATAACATAGTTCAAGCACAAATTTATAACACGACAGAATGTGTCTGACATTCCTTAAATAACCATAAATAATTTGAAATACTTCCACAACATTTTGACTAGGTACTCGACAGTATACCTTCAGTATACACATGTAAACATTTTATTCATTTAAAATTAAATATGTCTATGCTTTTCGTGTGAGAGTCGCCGCCCTTGTGACAGCCTACAGCGTCTTAACCATCATCAATTAGATCTGAAACATGCTATGAATTGCACTTCTTAAAGTATGTTTTATTTCGTTCAGCCTTTGATCAAAACGCCGGCTACCATCAGTATGACTGCGTGAATCGAATAACTTTCGTTCTGTTTGAATTTACTAATTGAATCGATATGGTTGATCCAATGTTAGGTATTTGTTTTCATTAGGTAATCGATGCATACCATAGGCTGTATTAGTGGTTAATGATCATCGTAACGTACTTTTTGCTTAATCGATTGTTAACCCTCTAATTTGCTGTGTCAAATTATGTTAGACATAGTGTTCAATTTTCACTGGAAGGCCGTGAGCCACATATTAGAACAGAATCATGAGAATTTGTACCTAGTCAGTAATTTTTCACCGCTTTACACTTATCATGTATTAGATTTAAATTGGTAATGAGCCATAGCCAATGGCCAGTCATCTTGTGGGGTTCAACCCCGTGATTTTCTACCGGATATGACCTGCGGAGAGGTGCTAATGGGTTCCGTAAATAACATTTTTTTTCTTGTTATGATTGATACGCATGATCGATATATCGTCGGTGTAGTTACATTAGGGTGAGTTGTGTACTAAATGTCCTACAAATAAAAAACACAACGATTAAAGTTCCCTGCGTGTTTGTTTAATGTTACGAAAAATTGATGCGAGTATGTAGTATGTTTAATTTTTAAATTATGACTATGACAAAATCCTAATAAAGTAGACAGTAGAAGGAGTCAGGGTAGGCCGAGACTTATATATGAAGACCTCGAGAGCAGATTGCTCAAAAACGGAAAAGTCTAAAGTACTCGGATACCCAGACGTGCATGTAAGAAGCGATTGATGAATCTGCAAGAAGCGAAAGAAGTATGCATGGATCGTGAAGCCTGGCAATCTGTCCTCTCTGACTTATCCGTCAGGGATACAGCATGACGATTGTATAGTATAGTACAAAATCCTAATAAATTTTGTTTATGTTTATCAATCACGCTGTATCCCTGAACGGGTGGCATTTACGCTCAATTTTCACCGTGTGTATTCCTGTTCCACGTAATACATGGTGAACCCATTGTCGTGTTGAAATAGACAGACGCAGGTTGTCTCTACCTGCTGTTGAAAGCCTATAAGGTCATCAGCTTTGCTTAACGACTGCCATGTTACTAGCAACCGGGACCAACGGCTTAACGTGCCTTACGAAGCACAGAATCACTCCGAAATATAAATGCCACAATGTGGTCACCCACCCGTGACCAGCCATAGCGAAAGTTGCTTAACGAAATTATTATTTAAAGAACACTGTGTCAGAATATAATTTTTAAATTAAAACTATAATGACATTAATGAAACGTCAAAATCAAATGCTGGAATATACATAACTATAACTTACTACAATACAAAATCAAGTTTAAACTATTAGCGGTCCCAAGATTCTATACTCGTAGAATCGATGTTTTGTACCGAATACAACAAAAATTCATCAACAACTTCTGGGGATTCATATACTTCTCTCTGTGTCTTCAGTATGCCCAGTAGTGAGATCTGTAACACGTATGTTACCCACCACGACGAGACAGCGGCGCACGAACGCTTGTTCTTACTCGTGACTCCGCAGTTCCACCGCAGCCTAATTCTGCTATTCATAAAGCATTACAATTACTGTTCAATGAAGAAGAATATAAATTATTAGTACTCAATAATGTCATAAAATTAGTAACAATGACATTAAGTAACTTGTTTAACATGTCTAATAAGAATGTGGGGATAATTTGAGTCATTGTGTCAGGGTTTTTGTGAGGGTGGATGGTCATGATTCATATAACCACCCACGTAACTGGTTCTCAATTAAAGATAATATTGTTTTCTTTATTTATGGTTCAATTTATAGTCTTGAAAGTGCACAACTTATTATTGTTTAATTATACTATCGTTTCTTGAATATATATAGAGTAATTTGATTCTCACTTCTAATTTAGCATCAGATGCTTGACAAAAGTTAAGTAATCTAATTAAACTTACCCAATATAGTCCATCTATATAGGAAAAAAGATTTATATTATATCTATCTTCTTCCTCTTTTCATTCTTAATTCCTATCTCTACAATACGTGTTGCGATTACATTAAATAAATAAACATTTTTATTAGAAATTTGAATACCGGAAATTATACGACATTCCCGGGTAACGTAAACTGTTACATGCTGCAAATAAAACAATTAAATGAAACAAATTACAGAGATGTGAAATATTGTGGGACATTGCATGACGATGGCACCAATCGTGTATTCGATGATTATGGGAAACGTGTCATCTGTAATCATGCTGTAGGGTTCCGCATCAGTAGTGTGGGATTGACAGGTTAAGTATCTACTACACAATTATTTTAATTTTGTAAAAATAATAATTTATTTGTATGTTTGGGTAAATACTTATACATTTTATCAAAATGAGAAAGCAAAAAAGGAAAATAAAAATAAAAGAAAATAAAGGAAAATATGCAGAAAGTACAATGTATTGTGCGTACAGTGTATATGCTTTGTACTTGACAGAGTGTTATAGATAAATCCATAATATTTATGAATTTGAAAGTTCTCTGAGTACGTAAATTATTTACAAAACCAGAATCCAACCCATTGAAAATATCTACCTAGCTTTTTAGTTATAATAGTAATTCTACAATTTTAAATGCACTGAAAAATGTGTAACGACAATTTTATTAGTAATTTTACAGACTGCAAGTATACATGCAGGACTTTAATAAAAAATGATAAAGCCTAGTATACGATCATTTACACTTAATTATTACTGACTATTACAAATTTTTGTCTGTCATGCTTAATAGGGGTCAGATGTTTGTAACTCTGAGAAGAGTAACTTACATTGGTAGCTCGTAGCTTCCAGTTGATCTTTAAAGAGATAGCCCTCATCAATAGAAAACCTAAATATTAAGTCAGTCTATAAATCATAAATGCAAAGCAAGCCGCCATCGATCACACAATAGAACTACCTGATTCCTGCCCAATATCGTTTGATTAACGACTTGTTGAGTGACTCCTATTCATCGAATCAAAGGGTGATCGTATTAAGTATTAATAAAGAGAATGTTTTACATTTCACATCATGCGTGGTTTTTACAATGGAGGAGTTCGGCATATCTCACCAACAAGGTGTGATATATTGAAACGATGAGTTGTACGATTCCAGTGTAGGTAGACACTTTTGGTTTATTTGATGTACATCAGAGCGTGTTATGACTGAATTCTGAACTATTATAATTCTTCATTTAAAATTTTAAATATCATCTCATTATCTATCCTTGAAGGAACTATCTATTTACTATATGGCTATGTGACCAAATTTTTTCAAGTTTAACAGAAAATATATTAGGAAGATTATTGGATATAATTATTTGCAAACAACAATCCGCTTGCAGATTATTTAATTGGGCACACCAGCGTCAGAGTGCAACACATTGCAAACAAATGTTCGTCAATTCAATTCAAATGTTTTTACTGCAGCCAGCCACTACGTAACAACCATCCCGATCGTCAGTAGATCGGTCCATGAGGAGTTCACCACAGCACTATACGTATACCGATATAGACTTACTAGGGCATCATTCGATTCCGATTTACTGTGACATTTGATTTCTACTCACCCGAGTCAGCGGCATTCAGTACCTACTCACTGGGATCAGTGGCTCCAACACACAGTCTAGCAATCGCGTGATTTACAATGGCTTAAAAATGCAAATTAATTACTTGACTCATACGTACAAACTATAAAGTGACAGAGCAAGAACACAACCTGTTACTCTCCTAATAGCAGTAATTTAAGTGTAATATTTCCTTGTTACAAGTATAAGGTATATGATTTATAACTAATTACAATTATCCGCCCAACATTCGTTCCAATAAGTTATATACCCGAATACTTGTTCTAAATTGGAAAATTTCTTAACGAACCACTTACTAAGCAGCAGCTTATTAAATTTATAGCACATACGTAGGACCCGTTAAGTGATAGTTTATAATTTTATATTTGTTTTAAACAAATCATCATACTTGACTTTTATGAAACTTTCTTCCTCCCAGTTTCAACATAATCATTTCCTATAAGCCGATGAAATATAAAATAAGTACGATTTTGAAGTTATTATACTTCTTTTTGCGCGTTAGAAAAATGATGGGAGTAAATTTTTACGATGCACGAGCAGACCGCCACGAAAAACGGACACCCTGAAGTTATCTAATAAATGTTTCCATGACAACTTACAACTAAATTCAAAGTAGTTTTCAAACACCCTGAAGTTAGCTATAGTCAACATTATAGTTTTTTTCTACAACAGTAGGATAAGGCGAAAGATAAAATCTTAGATAGATAGATAAATACTTTATTGTACAGCATAAAACAGAAAACAGTGAAATTAACAATAAAACTAAAATACAATGTTGTACAATTGGTGGCCTTATCACTATTTGTGATCTCTTCCAAGCAACCATTGGATGGATAATACGTTAAATATATGTAAATTTATTGTTGGGGCTGCTGTACCTACACAAAATTATATGATACAGTACGTTAATCATCAAGGAAATAAAATATAATATAATAAATATCTAATATAATCAATAATATCTTATTACGCCATAGAAGTATAACTTTTAACGCGTGTACCTACAAAAGTACACACACACTTTATTTTTCATCAAAATGTAATAGTGATCTTCATCAAGATACGCAAATAATAAATATCAAAGATCTCAAGAGAACATAAACGGATAAGATAAATCAATTAAAAAAAACATAAAGATATAGAGCAGCGTACAAGAAATTTATTCATTATCGACCCACAAACAGCTTCAAACATACTCTTAAAGCAGGTATCTACAAAAATAGGTAAGGACAAAAATATAGATACTTGTTTCACCGCCTACATATACTAGGGCGACAGATAACATTCATCCTTTGGCCGACATTGCGACATCCGAATGCAAATAGTATGTCTTACAGCGTGCGTAGTGACACAAAGGCTATCAGGACATCGCATCGGTGTCACTCGCCATCACCACCACCTACAACTGACATTTGACGCTGGACACCGAGACGTAGACGCATCCGACTGCGAGACTGGGACGACACTTCGACAATCCTACACCGATTGTGACTAAGATACGATTTGGCAATAATTTCACTCCGAATCGATCGGTCGAACAGCGACTGATTGACATTCGAATTCGAGATGAAAGTAAAACACTCATTCTATATAATACAAAACTAAAAAAAAATGTTTATAAATGTACAATCTTTTTATTTGTAATCAATCTAACAAGAACAATTTAAACTGGAGCAACGCCATTAGTCTTGCTTTGGTTTTAATTACTGTCATTATATTGATCATTTACTTTCTTTCATTTTACCAAGGGTTCGATATTAAATATCTTAAATCGGCATCTCCTTTTAAAACATCGTGATGTCTTTATAACGAGTAGACATGCTGTATTTAGGACGTTGTATTTCACAACTTTAAGCCTTCGGTCAACTGCATTGGCCTAATAAATAAAGCTAGTTTAGGGAATCACCTCATTATCAGGCAAACAAGGCTTGTCGAATTTGTTTATTCTTTTATGGTTTCTCGTTAGCAGCAGCGATAAGATGCTCTTAAATAGATAATTAGTATTGTTTTTTTTATCAGTCTCTATTGTGTTATTTTTTTACGATCTATTTTATTGTTTAGTACGAAATTGCTAAGCTAAAAAAAGATCGTCATCAGTCGATATGTCGATATCTTTACAGTTGAAGAACGACCAACATAAAAATGCTGTCAAATACTGATTGCCAATAAACAAACTCAATATACGCCTTCAATATTGTGTATAATTTAACACTTCGACTGTAGTGTTCGTTTAAAAACGTTTCGTTTGAGAAATTTAAGAAACGTTTTGACGTAGTTTACCTACGTATTATGCCTAAACTAATCACCTACGTTGCCAAACAATATTGATTCTCTCCCAGTCTTGTGTCCCAGAAGTCTATTGCCGGTATTAAAATTACCCTATGAAATAGTTAAATAAATATAAAAAAAAATACAGAAATTTTAAACAAATCTGTTTGTTCAATAGTTTTTGCTTGAAATTCGAAAACCATTGATTCATCTTTAAAATATTCTTTTAAAGATGAATCAATCTCATTGGTATATTACAGTAGAAAGTCGGTATAAAGAAAAATAAGTTCTCAAGTCATAAAAGAAGATTAAAAATCAAATTGAATAATTCCAGGTGCATTTTTGGAAGCAAGTCGGTACTGCTACCTGTTCTCAAAAAGTACCTAATGATGATAATATGTCGCGGCGTCGTCGTTTTAATACAAATATAAGAAATTACCAGCTCTACATTATACAAGCACCTGATCATAACTGGTTGGTTAATCTGATACCATAAGCAGAAATATTGATGGAAACAAAATTTCTCGTTAAACGTTCGGTCGTGTACCGTTGCAGGCGCGTGGCAGTCGCGCGCCTTCTGAGCCGGGCCTCGTTTAAGCCATACCTTAATTACGCCAAGGCGTTATCGAGTAAGAATGTGCACACGCGACATTGGTATTAATTTTAATGAAAGAAGTGTGCGCACGGGCAGCACCTGCCCACCCGTCGAGTCGTTGCCTTACTGAAAACTACGCAACCAAAAGAGGCGTGGAGTTGATATGTGAGTATTTTTTTTTAACAACTAATTTAGTTTTTTTCTGATTATATGTATCGTGCTTTGTGATGATTCAATTGTAAGGCTTTTAAAACTACGCAAGCCACCAGCTGCTTGCTTCTTGTTTTTGCTATGTCGATGACCCGAGTCTATTAAGAACTGACAATCTGAACACAGACCTCTGTATCAATACATGGTGGGTGACGGAGTGGTATAAAAAAGAGAAAATATACTCTAAAAACTGATGAAGATGCGTAGAAAACTTTCTGCGGTGGCATCGTATCGTCAAACTGGGGGCCTCTAAAATTCTTTCCTGAACTTAAGTTATAAGCAAATACAAGAGAACTTGTAAAATGGTAATGTTTTGCTTTACTAACATGAAAAAAAAATGCACAAACAAATATAAGTTCCTCAGCTCTATTTTTTAAGCATTTTTAATTCTAAATCTGTACTGTGTAGCAAACAGGCAAGAGTAGTTTTTATTTATGCACTGTAGGGGGCATGGTAGAGGCGGTAATAGTAATATGTCTAAGGTATAAGATGGTTATATGTTCATATATTACTGCAATCTTTATTACCATAGCTAATAATACAAAAGCAAGTAGTAAAAGATTCAAGGCTATTTTGACAATGCGTATCGTGATAGTGTTATTGAAATATTTACAAAAATACGTACCTACGTTATCAAATACAAAATACTTTGACATAAAAGCGCAAGCACATCTACTTAGACTACACCAGGTCTGAAGGACTTTAGGGTGTTCTAAGTCATGTTTCAAGTTTTAATTTGTAATTACTTAGTAATAATAATTACTTACTAATATAAAATAGAAATTAGTTATATCAAAATATAAATAAATAATCATTATTTATTCATTTTAGACTTTTGTTCATGGAATATTAACTATCTTCACGCTGTATCCCTGACGGGGTAGTCAGAGAGGACAGATCGCCAGGCTTCGCGATCCATGCATACTTCTTTCGCTTCTTCGAGATTCATCAATCGCTTCATACACGCACGTCTGGGTATCCGAGTACTTTTGACCTTTCCGTTTTTGAGCAATCTGCTCACGTGGTCTTCATATGTAAGTCTCGGCCTTCCCTGACTCCTTCTACCCTCTACTTTTGAACAATATATATTCTTCGTCAATCGTTCCTCACTCATTCGTTGGACGTGTCCAAACCAACGGAGCACGCCCTTTTCCAGCTTAACGCTGACACTTTCATTCAAACCTGCCATATTGCGTATCACTTCGTTACGTATTCGGTCGGCCAAGGTAACGCCGCACAATTTTCGAAGTGATCGCATCTCCACAGCATTCAATTTACTTTCATGCATCTGCTGACATACCCAGGTTTCACTACCGTAAAGCATTTTAAAAAGCCATATTAATAAGTAAACCATTGTAATAAAAGTTAATTAATAAAGATGTCCATTCACGAAATTATTTTTATTAATTACGTATCAAATTAAAACTTTATAAAAACATTTTAAAATTTGTTACAATAAACCGTCTCTATAGAACGCGTTTCCATAATTATATCAAAAAATTGTAAGGTCCTGTCTGAACGATGTATGGTTTTTTATTTGTAGCTATGGTTGATTTTCGATCAGTATTGTATAAAAAATGGCAATTTAAAGTAAGACCTGTAAATCGCATAATATAACAAAAATAGTTAAAACTACCGGGCGACTCACTCATCTGCAAGCGAAAGCGCCGCAGTTTTGTCTTCGCTTAAGCCTTCATGACGGCGTGAGAGTTAGACTTGCGTTAGACGCCGTCACCCTTTACCCCTGAAGGAAGTGGTATAATACCCGAGCCCCCCCCCCTCCAATTATTCGAATTGGAATAACATCCGAACCCCCTGAGGCGAGGCCGCGGTGGCGGAACATAATAGTCGGGAGTCCTGGGGTTTTCCTTCCGAGGACTCTACCGGGACCTACGTAAATCGGTAGGCGCCCAGCATCGTAGCCACAAGGATTTCTACATACATACATAATATTGTCACGCCTTTATCACCGAAGGGGTAGGCAGAGGAATACTGTACGCCCACATTTCACCGTATGAATTTTTGTCCCACGTAACAGGTGGTGAGCTGTATACGAAATAAAAATGCCGTTCACGCTTGTTTTTTAATAAACTGCATATATTAATGAACTTAGTATTTTTGGTAATTCCATAATTTTTAAGGGGGTAAAATTAGGGATAAATAGTTATAAGGATTTTTTTTCACATTAATAAAATTTTAGTTGTAAGAGTATCAGCTCTTTGCCATAAATTTTGGCATATGATTACCCAATTAAGTGCTTAACGCGTACCAGTATAATCGGTAAATAATAATCAATAAAAAAAATGATGGCTGCGATCTGATGCTGCAACCAGAATGATCTTCAGAGAACCCGACACTTTGTACGAGTAAACTCATTTTATAAGGTTTGTTTCTCAAATTATTCGTAAATTATTAATTTACTTTTAATTTTACACTTAGACTAGCTGACCCGTGGCGTAATTTCACAATAATGTATAAAAATTTTTCAAATTACTGGATCGCTTCTCCGCTCTCCAGTAAACGAAATAAATTTGCGCAATATTTTGATTTTGCTATATCTCCTAAGATATTCATTTAATTTGCAAGTTGTAAAGGGACAAAATAATTTTCATGAAATGTTAAAACCAACTAACGTAAAAATTATTAGGATTATAACGTATTTGTGTAAATAGCCTTCAAATTACTGCTTTATAATCGCTGGTTTTTTAAAGTATTTTATCCAACAGTCTGTATAATGAGCTGATGTGTAGGAGGACAGAGCTGGATCTGCTTTATCTTAATGAGCCCATCACCTCGCACCCAATACAAAACTCAGCATTGAATATTCCTAGTACAGCAATAGACAAAACCGGTGACCACTTGTTATTGCCGAACACCAATACATCATCATCATCAATAAGATTAGTAAGTAGTAGCAGGAATAAATTAAAAAAATACATAAAACTCAAAAAAAATATTTCTAATTCACATAAAAATATGAAAAAACTTAGAATAGGAGCGAACAAATATCTTAGGACTTGTAAATCAAATGTACAGTTAAAACAACTAATAGAAACAAGTAAAAAACAATTAAACACTCAAACAGAGCAATTATGTGTTTACATGATTCCTTAGAGTCCATAACTTTAATATACAAAACATCACAGAAAGAAATTGGGGAGTACATTAAGGCATTGAATAGCTTGGTGGAGTCTTGTCACAGCAATGAACAAAGGTTCTATTCACTTGAGAAATTATACAATCAAACACCGGACAGAATAATTACTTTTTGACATTAGATAGTTATTTACTATCAAAGTTTTTACGACGTCAGATAGCTGTATTGTTATCAATTTTTTTATTGAATCAAGCCAAATTATTGGTTTATAATACAGCTCCTTTTGAGCTTAGTAATAATGACTTATAAACTTGGGATATTATCTCAAAAAACTAGTTTGTAAGACAACAGGTAAAAAATCTGGCCATGGTTTTAGGTCTTTTAAGCCCATTCCGTCTACTTTTTTTAAAGACACTAATAATAATATTGGTTGCAATAATTCGGAGTATATTAACAATACTTCTAGTAGTTTAAACTTAGTTCACCAAAATATTGAAGGCATATCTGAAAAACTACTACAAATAGATCTTTATATAAAGGAACACAATGTTCACATTTTTTGTATTACAGAACATTGGTTGAAAAGTCTTGAACTATTGTTCAACAATGAATTTTATTCACTTAGCAGTGCGTTCTCAAGAAAGAAAGCCATTCGTGGGGGCTCTCTTATATTTGTATCTAATAATTTGAAATGTAAATAACGTAAAGATATTGTGGCCCTCCCATTGAGCGTACTGCAGAATTTTCCTGTGTTGAGCTTGAGCAACTCAACCTCTGTGTCTACAGTCCTCCAGATAGGGATTATAATTTATTAGAAACTGTAATGGAAATTGTATTGAAGCGTTTGTTTACTAGTAGAAAACATGTTGTGGTGTGTGGGGATTTTAATGTTGACATACTTGTGCAGTCTTCGAAATGTATCAGATTTATAAATTTGTTTAAGTCTTTTGGCTTACAAAATTTATTTTGTAAGCCAAAAGACGGTAATTTCAGACCTATTTCAATATTACCTGCCATCAGCAAAATTTTTGAAAAAATTATATTGCAGCAACTACAAGCTCATTTTAATTCAAATATGCTACAACATAAAGATCAGTATGGGTTCACAAGGGGTCGTTCTACCATTCATGCAGGTGTGACACTTCTGAATCATATATATGACGCCTGGGAGAATAGACAAAATGCTATTGGTGTATTCTGCGATCTCTCCAAAGCATTTGATAGCGTTGAACATAAAACACTATTGCGAAAACTCTTTTATTATGGTATCAAAGACTCTGCACTGGACCTTGTTGCCTCCTACTTAAATGATCGGATACAACATGTTGATGTTAATGAAATTCGCTCCTCTGGAGCATCTGTAGCTATGGGCGTACCCCAGGGATCAATTCTAGGTCCGTTTCTATTTTTAATTTATATTAACGATCTGCCATTCTATATACAGAACTTGTGCGACATTGTTCTATTTGCTGATGATACGTCACTTATTTTTAAAGTTGATCGTACGCTTACTGATTTTAACGGCGTAAATAGTTCACTTGCCCAAGTTGTAGATTGGTTTATAACCAATAATTTGCTACTAAACGCTAAGAAGACAAAATGTATCACATTCAGCATGCCTAATGTCAGAAATTGCGGTACAAATATAACATTGAACAGTGATACCCTTAATAGTGTAGAATCAACTGTATTTTTGGGGATCACTTTAGATAGCAAACTGCAGTGGAACGCCCAAATAACGTGTCTTGTAGGTAAACTCGCATCGGCAGCCTTTGCCGTTAGTAAAGTCAGGCAGCTCACTGATGTAGAAACTGCCAGGCTAGTATACTTTAGTTATTTTCATAGCGACATGTCTTACGGCCTTTTGCTGTGGGGCAAAGCACTCCAGAAGAGAGCTATACGTGCCATAAATAAATCGAGTGCTAGAGTGTCTCTTAGAGAGAAATTTAAAGAAATTGGCATTTTAACTGTTGCATCACAGTATATATTTGCAAATATCATGTTAGTTAAACAGAACATACATTTATACAATAGACACAGTGACATACATTCGATAAATACTAGAAATAAACACACAACTAATGATTATTTAAACGATAAAAATAAATGGAAATGAGTTGATTGCTCTTCGCTTGAGCTATTTAGGATTCGAATGAATCTTGTGTTGTTATATTCTACATGTCTTGAATCTGCATATATATGTTGTATTTTTTACATCTCTACATTATTAATAAATTAATAATAAGAGTGGCCATGAGTTTTATTGCTAGGTTCTTCCTCTGGCTCTACCTATTGCTTTGCGAATCTGGTAGTAAATGTAAATGTAGAAGCAGTAATCTTGACGTTCATAAGTGTTACTTTGTGACCTACATGATAAAGAAAAAAAAAGAATAAAGAGTATATGAGTTTTTTTTTTATTAAAATGGATAAAAAATAAATAAAAATAAATATCCATCACGCCTTATCCCCGAAGGGGTGGCAGAGGCATATTATATGCCCACTTTTCACCGTGTGGATTTCTGTCCCACGTAATAGGTGGTGAGCCCATTAAAATGGATATAGTATTTTATTCTTAAGAGATAGACATATACTCGCGGACTTTTTTGTAAACCTACATTAGATACACAATTGCATCATTCATTGTTTTGTTATATATTTAAGGGTTGAGGCAGTGTTTTCGTTGAAAGATCCTAGACGATATTTTTTTCCGACACTGCCAACAAATATCCTTATAATTTAGTCAATGTATACAAAAACTTCACAAATTATACATAGGAACCTTCCATAAGAATCATTCTAACTATGATAAAAAACCGCATCGGAATTAGTTTCGTAGTTTGCAAGATCTAAGCATACATGGGACAGACAACATAACGCGACTTTGTTTTATAGTATTTTATTCTTAAGAGATAGACATATACTAAACAAATATGAATATGTAGTGATGATAGTGATGACATAGACTCCACTCAATCTATGGAAAAAACAATTCTGTCAAGTAAAGATTAAAAGTTTTATCTGTTTCTGGATGCAATTGGATTCGTGTAACACAGTTTTGCTAAGTTTTTATTTCGTGTGGCTCTAGTTCTGACGGGGGTAAGACTCGCGGTAGCGGAATGACCTTCACACATGAAAGCCCATTTGCCGTTGTAATATATTCTCGTAGTTTGTCTATAAATTTTGCTGGTAGTATAATTTATTACTTATTTTATGATCACTTCTGTTCTTATTGATATCATCATTTATAAATATAATAAAAATCAAAGCGTTTATAATATTATCTCAATATCAAACTATATACTATTATAAAATTGTAAAAAAACTAACAACGACAAACTAAAAATGACGGTCTGTTAAAAATAATTAAAATATCTACATCTCATTAATTTATGCGATTTTGAATTCAACCAACCATATTTAGTTTGTAGTTGTGTTTGTTTGTTCGTCAAGTCCAGCTAGGTTAATTTTTGATAATTTTGTACTCTGTTTAAATGCTGCTGCTGATTTCATTAAAATCAATAGAGCGGTATAATACGTAAATAAAAGTTTGAACTCTGAATAAGACTTCTGATAAACGTATTTTTACAATATATTTTATATATTGATCCAGATATCCAAATACCAAAACAAATGTTTGTGAATCATACAAATGTTTGTCCTGACCCAGGATGCGAATACCACCACTGCGCCACAGAGACAATGGTAGTGTATGTGTAATATGTGTACGTATTGATGTAGTTACGGAACAGTAAATAATTGGTTGCCGACTTACAACAATACGTTTCTTGCTTTTTGTCACGGCACAGATATCACAGAGCGAGGGACAGTAACTCTCCAGTTGAGACTAAGCGGTGATACACCAGCCAGACAGAGAGGCCAGACACCTGTTTCCTGTATTTATGTACTGTTAATGCAGAACACGATCAGACTAACACAAGCAAATACTAACGCAGGACAGTTTTCTATTAGTTGACTGTATTGTCCAATTTCCTTTCAATTGCTTTTTCCACCACATTCAGGGATAAAGACAGTATAGCTTTTTAAGATTCTAGAGCTAGCTTTGATGTATGTGCCACCAACAGTACTTAGCTTTAAGACACGACCGTAGTGTAGCAATTCTTGACGCAAATCATAATTGGGAAAATTATATTAAACTTGTTGACGCCCGCGGCTCCACACGCGTGGTGATGTTTTCCTGTTTCCCACAGGAACTTGTTACCAGGATAAAAAGTAGCCTATGTGTTATTCTGATGTATAAGCTATATTATTGTAAAGTTTCATCATAACCCAGTCTTAAGTTTTTGCGTGAAAGAGTAACAAACATCCAATCTTACAAACTTTCGCGTTTGTAATATTTGTAGGATGCATTCAATCACAACTTCTATAATATTTCATGAACCCATGGTTTCGTTACTGTTTGTTATGTTATTAGTTATTCTGTGGGTATATGGGTGAAACTATGAGCGTTCTTAACTTTTTTTATCTCTCTCTCCACTTTTTTGTTAGTCTCCTCTGAAAATCAGCGCTCGTAATTTGGATTTCCAATAATTGTGCATTACACTTAGAAGAGGCTAAATTCCGTGCAGTTCCTGATTATTAAAGTATTTTTTTATGTTGAGTTTGTTTTTTGTGATTGTTCATAATATCACCACTAAATAACATATATTGATTTTCTGTTGTGTATGGAATAACAATGTTTTTTTTTTTATGTGACAAGCAATCGTAGCATAAGAGTCCAAATACATGTACTGATAATGTCAATAATTTGGATGGCTTGTTAGCAAGAGGTAGTAATCTGTATTACTCGTTTGAAAACGCGAAACACGTGCCTGCAAGTTTTTAAGTGTACGCGACAGGTCAATTTCAAAAATAAATTGAAGCTCGATGCGATCGACCGCTTATATGAGACTTTGCCGTGTTTGTGCGAGAATGAACCATAATAGTGGCTTAGCAATACCAGGATGGGGACACAGCTGGCCATGGGCGGAGACAACGGTTCAAAGTGAGTGTTTCTGAATTTTTATTAGGTATGTCTTTGTTATTATGTAGGTAATACGTGATAAGTGGCTAGCAACACATTCTTTCTGTTATCTACTGGTAATTTAGTGAATTAACAACAACAACAATACTCTTTATTGTACACCAGAAATAAAACAAATTACAGATTTTTATATTTCCAAATTTAGTATCGCGGCCTTATCGCAAACAGCAATCTCTTTCAGGCAACCTTTAGAAGTATAGGTTTGTATTGATATCGAGTGTGGGAAGATTCAATGGTGACGTATTTCTGTGAAAATTACTAAAATATATATATACTCAACTATACACTTCATGTATACTCCTCATAAATGTACATACATGCACATCTATACATACATACATATTTACACATACACAAATACGTATGTATATATATAGTATATATGGGTATATATTTTAGTTTACATTGATAAATTATATTGTTTCACCTGTGCCTTAAAAGATGCCAAAGATTGAGCTCGCCTGATAGATACCGGTAGAGCCTTCCTCAAACGCGTGGCTTGCACTGTGAAGGATTTATCATAAAATTTTGTAGAATGCATCGGTATTTGCAGTCTCAAATTCAGTGAATTAAGTTCTATTTAGTCTAAGCCAAAATGAAATAAATTGCATTACTCGTATTTGTAATATTTTACGATATAACGAATTTTGTAACAAATCTCTCTTTAATAAAAATGACGAGATTTTTAGGTTATCTAGTCTATGGGAAAGAACATCTCCTACCATTGTTTGTTAATAGGTATGTCTGGTGAATATTCTGTCGATCACATGGTTTAAATTTAAAGAAAAAATCAGTGACAATAATTTTTAGTTCTAGGTACAGACTACAGAGACGTGCGATTATCGTAAACACTTAGGTGCAGATCCCATCCAGATAACATGGAAAAAAGTTTTAACATTTGCACTGACAAAGAATTGGACATTGTTACAGAAAAAAACTATACTTCGATTGTGAGCCTTGTAATTTTATTTGTTATACTGACTATAGTCTATGGAGTTGAGCAAATTGTACACTGAATAAAAAATGAACGTGAAGTTATGACGACGTTCAGGGTTCACTTACAGAAAGCACTTTCATAGTAGTAAAGAGTTATTGACAACGACCCTCAAATTGATACTCTTGAATAATTAAGAATTGTACGATCTAAGAAAGTCACTTAGCATTGCTTAGCTTGGTTTGGAATCAGATGGCGTTGTGTGAGTTGTCCCAACGATATTTATTTATGGGATTCAATGATCTGACTATTTAAACAAGTATTTACTGTTCGTAAACAATTTGACATTAATAAGAACAAAAATCTAAAAATTTTCATTTGCAAATCTGTTCTGTAACTTTAGATTATATTTCTGATGCTGACTGTACAAGGGCGTAAACACATTGTTTGTTTTTCTAAAAAATAAATATAAAAAGTGAAAAGAACTAATATTAACAAAATAAACAAACCCATAATGCACGAACAAGATATTTTTATCTAGATCAGACTTATAAAATTAAATGGCTCAATTCCAGCTCGAGGCTAAAGCACACGCTCTTGTTATCTTAATGTTAACGCAATTGAAAACAGCAAGAGTTCGAGTAGTAACTGTAGTTTTATTACTTATTTTTGATGTGATTTTGGATAGTATCTAAGGTGAGCATTTTCATTTTATCAAAGAAGCTTATTAAATACATAAAATAAATGAAGTAATCTAATGTGAATTAAGTCACTCAAATATAATCACATAATTCTAAAGCATATATAAATTACTTTCTGGAATAATGCATGTGTTTTTAAATTCAAACGCTTCAGGAGTTGATAAAAATACTACAATTGAAGGAAGTATAATTTAAGTTGGGACATATTTCCGAGGAGTTACCCGGGGCGTCCGGCAATAGATCGATTTTCGAGACCTGCCTTAGATCAGAGGGGATTTCCATACGTTAAAAAAAGCTCGTAAACGCAAATTGAAACGCTTTAGGACTTCATAAAAAGACTACATTAGAAGTTAGTATAATGAAATTTTGCTATTTGGAACAAAGTACGTACGCAAATTCAATCGCTTCAGGAGTTGATACATCTTTACACAGCAAAATATAAATCAGGCCAAACAAACTTGGCCGGCCCCTCGTGAGCTTTGAGCGGATACGATCATTCGAACGGACAAAAACAATTAGCTCATTTGCACTTACCATTACGTAGATAGAAGATATCGGTACTGAGCTGTACTGCAGTAAACTTCTATTATAGCACTCTGAGATAAGGTTGTAAACTGCATCGATCTGTTTCTGAACGATTTTGTGTGTTGGTTGGACATGGTTGAATATTTGAAGTTATTATTATTTTAAATTATAGTGTAAGTATTTTATCTTCTATCTATCTATACTAATATATTATAAATGTGAATGTAAGTTTGTTTGTTACGCTTTCACGCGAAAATTATTCAACCAATCATCATGAAACTTTGTACACATATTTTTGGAGGTATTAGAAGTAACGTACGATACTTTTTATTAAAAAAGAAAAAGAAATTGTTTGTCAAACTCTCAAAAGAAGAAAGCTCAGGAGGTAGGCCAAAGGAAGTTGCTTCTAATATATATTAGGTATAATGTTTTACATAGGTAGTATGTAACGTAGTAAATTATTGATAATCAGTGGATAAATACTATTTTAAATTAAACAAATTAATTTTAGTACCATTGTGGTGACAATCTCCAAATTGCCATAGGATAATTAGTAACTATAAACGTACTCATGGATTCTATTAGAATTGGTGACGACAAGTTTTGAACTTTTGTTGTTACATACATAACACCATGCGAGCGTAGCCTTAGGCAAAAGCTAGTAGCATATATAAATATTTGACTTTATTTATCAACATTCACTAGTTAATAGAAAAACTACTAAGTTTTACTATTAACTAGTGAATGTTATAACTCAATAATCAAGGCTTAACCAAGCCCACTGACTGCTTGACTTCTTAAACATTATTGTGAAATACATTTGCCAATTGTGCTATAGATCGTTCAGAGATTTAATTTTATAGGTTCAGCATCTTTGTAAATAATTATCAAAGAATACCAGTCTTATTCATTTGGGGCAATCGGAATATTTTTGTTATATTTTACCGTAAGTATTGCTAGTGTTTGCAGACAAGTACTGAATAAAAAAAAACACAATTTTTTTTAAAAAAAAGTATATCCAGTGAACTTAACTAGGTAGTGGCTACTCCGGCTACCAATATTATAAGGTCAACATACTTTACAATTTATTACAAAATATAAAGGAAAAGCCTTTTTTCTTCACAAATTAATATATTTCGTTACATAATCTTTTTTATGCAGTAATTGTTGTGAATTTTATTTTAACAAAGTCAAACAGTACAGTTCAATAATTAAACCCTATAGATTAGCTCTCATTAAATAATTAAACCAACACTGCCGTTGGGTACTGTAAATGGTAACTATTAAACAAACGTGTGCATCTCTTTTAGATCGAAATTGCAAATTTTGATATCTCAATCTGAGCAGGGTCAGAGACGCCGCGGTCACGACACCCTTCGGTGGTCACGAGCGGCGTATCGCTTTAACTTATTAATTATTATCAAGCCAGCGAATTAACAACACTAAAGGATGTTAAGAAGCAGTATTCATAGTCACTTCTTACTTTTTTATAAATCAATTTAGAAAATATATACGGTATTTAAAAAAATAAAAAAAATATATTTATAATCAAATGGATAATGCTGCTTTCGGTAATGACAGTAATATAAACCTAAAAAAATATAAGCTTTACAAGTCCTACACTGGTCCAAGTTAGTCTCAAATATTAACTAATAAACCAGATCATCGTAATGAAAACTCAACAGGAAAAGAAAAACTCGATTAAATAAATCTTATATCACACTGTCTGACCAGTATGGTAAAGTAAGGCCAGGATATCACTCTATGGCTGAACAAGCGCCTTACCCAACTTGATTTAGATTCGTTTCACATGAATAATGGTAGGTAAGGTAGTCACTTGTAAAACTGCGCTGACCATTAGAAACGATGACGAGGTGATCGAGGCAATGTACAAATTCAATTTCAAAGTACATATCAATGTTTACTGTAAATTTTATGGGCTGTTGCTTTTATGGGCTATGAAAAAGGTACAGACTCTCTTGAAACCTCGGCTGCTCTCGATACTTTACAGCTTCGTATTTGCTAGTGATAAAGCTAATAGTAGCTTTTGGTTCTGTAGCTGGATGGTCGTACATACATACATACATACCTTTATCCCCAAAGGGGTAGGCATACTATACGCCCACATTTCACCGTATGCATTTTTGTCCCACGTAACAGGTGGTGAGCCCGTGTTGAAATGGACAGGCGCAGGCAGAAATTTTTCAAGCCGCCCATAAGGCCTTCAACCAGGCTTAATGACTGCAATTTAATTGGCGACCGGGACCAAAGGCTTAACGTCCTTCCAAAGCACGAAAACGCTCGCAAATATAAATTCCACAGAGTTGATGGTCATATGACTAAAAATCCAATTCCATTATACTACATAGATAGGAAATATAGGGAATATATTATCCCAATTTTTATTAATTTATAGTCTACCAAACTATAGATATGAACTCTCACACGATCAAAGCGCTCACACGATCTGGGAGAAAAGCAACAACCTATGGTTCGCCAAAATTCAATACAGACCTCAGTCGCTTAAGGCTCGGATGCGATTAATTTATAATTATGCTAAGTGATTTTTGACTATAGTACAGTACCAAAGTGCATATAAAATACTTTTTTATTAATCTGATTTAAATGTTTTCTATGTTTTATTGTAAGTATTTGGTCGTATTATATAATTAAATTGAGTTGTAAAATTTTCACAGTGTCATTAATTTACTTTATACGGAAGACTATAACACCGTGCACTCTTCACAACACAGGGCAGCAGAATTCTGCGTATTCTCGCTGCTGATAATTGTCATCATGCAATCAGTCACCACAGACGCTTGTGACTTGCCGCTCATGCAGCTGATACGAAGCTTCATGTGAAAGACTGTGTCCTCAAAACCACCCTAGAAGTGGCACTAGAACGTTAAGTCTTAAATCCAGGAATTCACAGAAGCAACGTAAGTGGAGAGGCCTCACTACAAGCCAAACTGAAGACTGTGCGAAGTGGAGGGAGAAGACTACTAGTCGGATACAACCGGGGCGGTTCTTGGATGATAACTGAGCCCAGTGAGCAACGGCATCAGTGTTAGTAACTGAGATTACCATTGCGAATCGTTAGCTCCGAAGCAAGGTCACCGAATGCTATCATGACCAACAATTGGATAATGCTTATAGTGACAATATTAAGGTCCGTATTCCAGAAAGTTTCTCAATACTCGATTAACGCTTGAGACTACATTTTGCCCTATAAAATCTACTCTCAAGTGTTTCTTGAGTGTTAATAAATGTTCTGAAATACGGCCCTAAAAAGCTAAGATTGTACATACGAACACGTGAGAAGTCGGGGGCAGGAAAAAAATCAATAACTTTGAGACATAGGTCGTGTGACCAAATTTTTTATTGTAATCAAATCTGCTTCACCGGCGCCATAGCTCAGTTATTGCATGAAAAAACAAATAAGAGTAGGTTAGAACTAATGAGTGTGTAATCGTGTTAGTCTCGAGGGTGGCTCTCTGCCGGCGGTCCACCCTTACCTGGAAGGGTACGTCCATCATTACTACTGCGGTATTAATCAAAGAGTTGGGATCATTAAAACCCTATTTGTGTAGTGAATACTGTTACAGATGTGGTCTACAACTGCAATCTCCGCACTACTTTCATTGTATCATATAAACACTCGCCCTAAATTTTTTAAACAAATGTAATCAGATAGGAACGGGAAATTCAATTTTCAGAGGTTCTTATATTACGAGTATAATAAATATATGAACGGTTAGTTGTCTTCTATGAATATTGATTTTTTTTGACGTCGTCGTTTTTACGCATAATGGGGCATTTTAATTGATATAATAAACTAAGCGACAAAATTTATAATGAACTTATCAAAACACCTGCTCCAAACTTCTTCTAACTCCTGAACATTTTTAAATAACTATTTTGTTTTCTACTTATGGCTCATACTTCCTGTATTCAAGTTAATCTACTTACATTGATCATGGTATATTTCTCTCGACTTTTGTTCAAAGTTAGTTTTTTTACGTTTATATCCTAAATAATGAACATATATTTGAATAAACTGTAAATTAATCGAAATATAGGCAATAATAATATTTAAAAATCCCCCTCCAGTTGCTTCCCACTTTTTCATTGATTTGATTACTCTATTACGAGTATGAGGCCCTGATATAAGTTTACAATTCAAGATGTTGATCTCACTAGGTATCTAGTGAGATCAACATCTTAAGCAAAATTAAGGTCATGTAAATTGTAGCCTTTCTGGTGTCCTTCTGTTACGTGGAATACAATTTAAGAAACACAAATAACCATAGAGACATACATATAGAATAAAACTCTATGGCTCTATATATTGTATTCTTCTGTCTTTCTAAACATAGTCTCAAACACTATAAAACAAATATTAACGCGGCTTTCACTGATGGAAATATTGATTCAAGTTTAGGGTTTATTATGTACACGTTTATACATACACACACCGCGCGAGTTGCTCTTGCTAGTATACAATATATTCAAATTGGTTAAAGTCATAATTTTAATACCAAGGGTTACTTAATTTATTAGTACAAACCGTGATTCATCACTCACCCCTGTAGATGGATTTGTCGATAAATTAGTTTCTATCGAACGCAATGTGTGGTTTGGTGAGCAATAAACTTAATATATGAATGAAATGCATATCCATAAGAGGATGAGTAATAACAGAACCGTTGCAATTTCTCACTAGTTGAATGTTTATTGAGTAAGATATTAAAATAAATAAAATCAAAGAAATGTTTTATATACTTTAGATTTATTACAGGGCGTTGTCGCCGGAGACTACGGAACTCGAAAAGGAGAGTCTTTTCACGTACGCCTCACGCCCCAGAAGCGGGATAGTACCCGAACCAACCCCCAAAGAAGCGCGATACCACCCCGAACCCTTAGGTGAGGTCTCAGTGGTAGCCAAAGTCTGCCGGGACTAATAGACAGTTAGGCAGGGACCGTATGGTTTTAGCCGGTTCGAGTCCGGCATGACATCCGAAGGGATTTTAACACGTTTAAAAAATATTTATCACAGGGAGCGAAGTAGATGGTGATTTTTGTTTAAGCTCGTGTCTTTCGTTATTGATATTTAAGTTCGATAAGTCACTTACCTACTCTGTCCATAATCCAAAAAAATCATGCCTAGATGAGATTTTACACACTTACCTAACACTTACACTTTTAAATTGTATAGACTTAGACATTCATCACCTATAATTAAAAGCATTAAGAGGTGCAATTTTATTTTTAAACATATTTACCGTCGTATTGTACCGTTGGCTTCCTATTGAGCAATAACTTCGGTTCTGCTCTGACACAATTGAAATTGTAGACTTGGCGCTAGATTTAAGCATATTAGTAAAGAAGTATCTGGGAATAGCCTTAGCCTACGCCGCCGGCTAATACACCATTTTGTGTGGCGCTTAATTTCATTTTCGTATAATGTAACTTTATAGAAAATTTGAGTAACACGAGCTGCGCCACAGTCTATTCGTTTCACAATTTTACCTACATCTCATAATATAACAATATGTAAAGATAGTGAATTTCTTTACAAAACGGCCGTCCTTATCTACTGTTTGTTTAATATAATCATCTTATATGTTTGTTCTACTGAATACACGAGTATTATGTAAACAAGGAAGTGGTTAACAGTAGACGGTCGTATGCCACTAATCGATATGTTGGGGTTGGTAACAACGGGCACATTGAGATCAGTTCATTGGCAACAACTTTGACGCCCGTCCACCCACGCAAGTCAGATAACAAGTGACACATCTGCCGGTTTGATAAAATAATAAACTAGGATTCTATTTAAGGTTTTTTATTCCACTGAGGTGGTAGACAAGCATAACCTGATGGACAGTGTTCACCGCAGCCTATGGACGTTTGCAACAACAGAGGCACTCGCGCTGCCGACGCTGTAAAAACCTTCTAAGACCTTCTTTGAAGAAACCTATAATGTATTTAAAATAAATCGAAATGTGTCAGAAAGCAGCAAGCCAGCAATACACCTGCTGACGGAGGAGGCAACGATACAGCGCCTCTTACAGGGTTAAAAGGTCACACACTCACACAGGTAAACACAGCACAGCATTCTCTCCTAATAATATCTAACATTTAAAGTCAAAAGATAGCTGCACCGAGAAGCGCCATAAAAGTGAACCTAAGGATCCAAATCGAGGTAGGGTTTGAAAGAATATTACAATCTAGGAACTAACATATTCTGAATTAATACTAAACCACTATACGATGCATGCCATCTGGTTGATAACTCATGCTATTATTTTGTATCACGTCTAATATAAAATAGATACTGTAAAACTGTGCCTCTTCTGTTACAAAAATGTCATCAAAAGGTTTTGATTTTGATACCTTCAAATATAAAATACAATCAAATTTGCGACATAAGAGTTCGCATCATATAACAGATAAAAATAAAATTGCGCATCTGTATATACTGAAATTAATATCTAATAAAATTCTGGATATTATGGTCTCCTTTGGAATCGTAAAAACTATATAACTACTGCAATTCAACGTAAGTTAAGTAATAAAATTAAAAAGTTGGGTAATAAAGAAAATAACACAGCCACACACGGCGTAAAATAACTCCTTTGTTATTTTTAACTGCGAATGCCATTCGTTAATACCCACTAAACTAGCTAATTATAAACAAATTTTCACGAGATCACAGTTTACAAGGAAATCTCTAGTTTTATTGTACCATTTAGACGAGGAGAACCTTTAAGTTGTTTGTTTAAAGAAAATAAGTGGCGTGCCCATTCAAAGGGACCCGGTGTCATTACAGCCATTAGGCTCACTCGCCACACTGACAATTACTTGGGAAGGTTTTCAATTTACTTTATTATTTATTTATTTATGCGTTATCTTGAAATGATGAGCTATGGCTATTGGAATATATTAAGAACAAGAAATTCTATGGAGGCGACACAAATTATTCGACATTTAAAATTTGTACCCTGTGTTACATAAACCAACACTATTCTAGACTTTACTTAGCTCAAGTATTACATTAATTACATTAAGTACACTGTAGAGTTTTAAGTCTAAATCAAAATAATTTGAATAAATATAATTAAATATATCGAAACTAAAAGCGTAGAGAGAGTTCAAAGCGTATATAAGTTTAGGAAAACCTATGTATGTGTCGAATATCGATACCAAGAACTTTAAATATGTATAGGAAGTCTGACTCTGAGGGATCATGTGCTCTATATTTTATGAATAACGCCGGCTCCATTCGCGTGGAGAAGTTTCTTAATTTCCCAGATGACCTTAATTCCGGGATAAAAATGTATGTATTAATCCACAATATCAGAGGACGTATATAAAAAAAATGCTAAATAAATAAAAAGGAAATATATAAAAAAAAATGCTAAATTGGCTCGTGAGTTAGAGCGGGAATGAGTAGCAAATTTCTAAAAACCTTTCATACTTATATTATTTGAAAGAAGAAGGAATAATAGGATCATCAGTTGTTTATTGTAAAAGTAAGTACTATTTATATTTTACTATGTATAAACTTTTTTAGTTTCTACTTAATCTTCTTCTGATCTTTTAATATTTATAAAAATTTGAATTGCAAAGCGTTCATAAACTTACATCTCAGTGACCAAGTTTATGTAGTTCTACATATAAGAACAAAAATCCAAAACTACATAAATATTCTAAAATGCGAGTATCTTAACCTTTCTTTAGGCTAGTTGTTACAAATAATATTGGTGTCTATCTGCGTACTGTGATTAAAAAGCATTATGTTTATAGGCCCGAATAGCTCCAGCATTAAATGGATCTAATGGGAAGCGTTTATCTTAATTTTAGTCTCCCACGAATCGTTTGACGCGAGTTTAATGCTCTAAACTTGCCAGAGCCTCCATAATAGTTGACAAAAAAGTGTTTCATGCCTTTAAAATGTATTGGGCAATTATGGCGGGCTATCATTAAATTAAACTTTGTAAATCTAAATGCGCTAGGGTCAAACTTCGTATATTTTCGATGAGCAAAAAATAGTCGACAAAAATAAAACACTATCTAAAACAAACAAAACATAATTAATAGCCGTTTTCTTATTTTTACTAAATTAAATTTAGGCGTGATTAACTCACTTGAGGCGTTTTCTCTGTTCATCAATCACATTGTGGTCACGAAGACTGGATGCAACATTTACTTCCTAACGTTCATCTCTTTCTCGTCTTAGAAATTTGTTTTAGAAGAGAGCAAGACAAAGTGTGCTAGATTAGACAGCGCGCAATTATAATTTTCAGAGTTCACACGGGTGCCTCGGGGTGCGGTCTGACGGCTGACTTCAGAAGCCACCGGTAATCAATTTTATATACAAACGTAGTTTATTAATTGATTTTTTCTCTCTAATGACTAAAAATAACATCTGCCAAATCAACAGGACCGGTCGTTAACAAACTTGCCAAAAAATTATTTTCTCCTGAGCTGATTTTCTTCTGGCTTACTGATAACTTTTAATGTAAGTACACATAATGTTTCCGATTTTAATCGACCAATGAGTGATGACAGGTTATCGTTACTAAAGCTAGTTTAATAACATAATTTCATAAAATATCTTGTTTTTTAAATAGATTACTTAATGTTCTATACATAGTATAATAGTGTACCAGTTGATTTTTTTATAAAATACGCTGGAATTCGCTTGTACTCAACTTATCAGAAGAATTATTTAGGCAATTACGCTATACTCGTAGGTAATAATGTTTATCTTCATCGCCAATAAAAAAATTAAAGATCCAACTATACTGGGCATAATATCTAGTAGATTCTGATCTTAATAATGTTTGTGTAAAGGTTAATTAAACACTGAGACTAATAGACACATCTTTTTACTCTTTTACTAGTTCTTCGAAATTTACGCTCAACTTTTGTGAATTTATTCGTGATAATTGTTTGTTTGTTTTTTTTTTATTTTTACAGAACCATAAGTAGTAAAACTGCGTGTTTTAGTTTAATGACAAAGATGAACTCATATTTGCATTATCAATTTTAAATCATGTTCGTCACAGTGGGATAGAGTTCTGCTTCCTACAGTAACCGCTATAAATTTTATCACACACGTTCCGAAACCGCGTGCTGTCTTATTTATGAGGCAAACCTTGAGTTTGATAAATACACACCATGGGTGTTTAACTCAAACCAATTGGATTAATCTACAAAATTTCGATTATGATTTAATGGTTACTCGTATTGAATCTAATTTACATACCATAGCAATAGAACAAATATTATCTTCAAAGATCATATAAAAATTCTGTCTATTAAATTAAGGACTCTATGTGTTATAAGTGTGTATTATAAGTGTGTGTAATATCTAATCAAAATTAAAATATTTAAAGGCGTTTCGTAATCACACAGATACAGTTGAATAGATATTTAGTATTCATGTAGGTACTTGAGATAAGTAGCAGGTAAATCTAATATTGCAAATTTTATGTCGGTCAATGATACGAGTATTATTTCCGCTTATGCGTAAGATTATATAAGAACATATAATATTTTTTCTCTATAGGCCGTATCGACGGTTTTGTATAACTTGTGATGGCAAACAAGTATACGACACATTTAATCATAAAGAGGAACAGGCAGTGGCTACCTGATATACATTTTTTTGTTAAAAGTAGGGTCTTTAACACGATTTAAAGACTAATACTGTAGCTGAGACCAACGATTTGACATGCTTTTCGAGGCATGGGAAAGCTGTGAACGCATTACCTTAAAGCACTTTCTGTGAAATTCGATGTCTTTTTTAAATTTACATATCGCCGGAGTGATTGAGGTAAACAATTTGAGATTACAATACGATATGCAAACTGATTGAATATTATTCGAAGTTTCATTCGATACTTACTCCGTTTCGTCAGGGATACATTTTCTTAAATCAAACCGCTTTGGAGCCGAGACGATCCCGTTTTGCATCCGTTCGTACATCAAGATTGCTATCGAAGATTTACAAGGGCCGTCTCCGATGGGAGAATGTTCTTTTCCAATTGATACAGACGAATTAAATATTTATTTTATCTGTACTAGGCCAATTTGGCTAGACGATTTCCTATCAAATCCTTGGTTAATATTAAAGTAAACATGCTATTAATACTAGCATTTTTTTTGACAATTTCAATTTTTATCAAGTCAAGCCAGCAGTAGTTTACCATAGGATGAATGATTGAGTTTTGGAGATGTATAACTTTTTTAAGATGCAGTGGCTGTAGCTTTAGGTATTGTGATGGTTTTTGATACTACCAAGTAAGGTAAGGCGCAAAAGTAGCACTACTGGTGTTGCAAACGACTATAAAATACGATAACCACTTTCAGGTCTACCGTATGCTAGTCTGCCATCTTACGTTGTAAAGTTTCTTTTTAAGTAAAAATAATTGATAAATAGGAAATTAATTATGTAATTTGAATTAAACATTTAACAGTTTTAAAACAAAAAACAAATATTCTACAATTTAATGGGTTTTCTTTTCATCTATATAAATTAGATCGCGTGCGTTGGTACAACGTCTGACTAAACAAATAGCACGTCTGTTTGATTTAGAGCTTGGTCGCGACCCTTTGACCAACCTGTCTTCACCTATGGGTGGCCGTTACCCCGCTATGCTGCTAGTTTACCACTATTAGCCGACTCTACGCCGACTTAAGGTGCAATGTAATTTACGACATCTATTAAGTATACTTACATTCGTGATACGAGTTGTTTTATTTAAAGAAATTGTTTTATTATTATAAGTACTATATCTTGCATAGTTCGTAATAAGTTTTATACGGTAGCATTAATTCTGTTTTATGTAACAAATCACCGTATATATATTTCTAGTTGACGCCCGCGGCATTTCCCACAGGAACTTGTTCACGGAATAAAAAGTAACGGATGTGTTATTCTAATGTGTAAGCTATATTATTGTAAAGTTTAAAATCCATTCTGTAGATTTTGCGTGACAAAGTAACAAACATTAATACTTACAAACTTTCGCGTTTATAATATTAGTAGGATTCTTGCCCAGCTGTTTGAAAATGTTCACCATAGCATATAGATCTTTGCAACACCAGAGGTGTTACACTCGCAATGCGGACTTACAATTGGAATTGTTTGCTTCAATCACTCAAGTGATATCTAAACTTAAGAAAAGAGGTCTAACTTCAAAAATTGTACTTTATAACTTAAAGGTAAGACGCTGAGGGTGCTAAAAGCTACGACGTATTTGCCTTTACAGGCGCTGCCAAATATGGCGAAAATATAAAGCCAAACCAAGGCTGTTCCTAGCAGCCAATAAAGGCGGACCCCAGGCTCCATATCCAGAAAGGGTTTGGAAGTAACTAGGAAAATGGAAAGGCGAAAACTTAGAAGAATTTTTAAGGTAACACGTTCACAGCTTTCCGTTGCTTTGGAAGGCATTTTAAATCGTTTGTCACGGCCTGCTAGTAGTAGGTTAGACATAAAGCCCAGTTAAAGGATTTCTATATCATAAAATATTAATATGACTGGCGAAATTGCATGTATTTAATTGGTGTAAGTCAGGGCATTGTAAAAAAATCCCTATTTCCCTTGGTTATGCCAATGATAATGGCAGCATCAAATTTATAGTTTTTTTTTTGTATTCGTTTATGTCAACAAGGTTTTAGGTTTAACTTTGTGGTGGTACGAAAATGGCGGGGACAACTAGTACTTAATAATCTTTATTTATATAAGTTGTAGCGCGGTACCGACTGGAATACAGCTTTTAATAATATTATTTTTTTGAAAAATATACATTAAGTCAGTGATACAGCACCACATAAATACTCTAAGGTACGTGCGTGATAATGATGATAACCTATTATAGTCTTTTAAAGTTATTTATTCAACTTTTTTTATTTAGTTAATAATCTTCATTTTTGCATTAAGATTATTGAATTTATTTTTTGATCTCATCCTGATCCTAGTTTTATATCCATTTATTACACATTAAGACGTCACAAATACTTTTTATACTAACAGCAGTAGAAATATATCCATGTATATTGTCTATTCACAGACATCCCCGAAAGGATGGCAGAGGTATATTTACGTCTACATTTCACCGTGTGCATTTTGTGTGGTTAGCTCATTGCCTTATTGACAGGCGCAGGTTATAACAGGTAGGGGTGGTGCGCACTAGGTAGCAACAACACACCTACATACACCCATCAGGTACGGTTGGTAATCCCTGGAGATGTGTAAGTAACACTATCTCAAAGAATCACCGGTGCACCAGCTAGCAGAGCATGGGTATAGGGAGTGAGTATGGACCAACCTGGAGCAGAGAAATACCAGAATTTGTAAGAAAGAGGGCGCCAGGTATCTCTCCATGAAACGAATGATGCAATTAAAAAAACTCATGGTATCTACTTATTATTTATACTTATTTAAACTATATCCATATGTAGACATGAATATACATATATGAAAGTAAAAAGAAATGGCTTAGTCAAGCATAGTGGGATCCATATATATATGGTCACTTAAAAATAAGTTTATATTTAGTACAAATAAAAATTTAAACCAAAGTATGGAAATGGGCGTGGCCTAAAATGACAAATATTAAAGCAGTTGTCAAATGCCTTAAAAAATATCTAAATTATATACAGACATACATTTAAACTATTTCTTAGTTTAGTTAAACACACAACGCCGCATCCTATCATCATCATCATCGTACACTACAACATAACAAGATAAAAATAAAGTTTCACATTAATGTTCCTTTGTGATAATAAAAAGATTATAAAATATGTGTAACTGGAACTTCACATCGGTAGTCCAGTAAATTAAAGTAGTTGAAAGCTACATATGTAATAGAAAAATGAATATTTAAAGTTAAAAGTTATTCCTTTTAAACTATCAACATCAGTCGGCCTTTACCGGATTATTATACAGAGAAACAAATTAAAGATTACTACTTATCTGGATATAATTGAGGAACATCCAAGTCCTTCACATCTCGTCCTATTCTAGAAGTCCAGGTAGTAGGTAACCAGAGTAGAACAAAAACGAAAAAGAACAAAAACGAAAAACCCCTGTAACAACAGAAAAGTTACAGACATTAGTAATTTGTAATAAAAATCACTTTTACCCTCAACATTCTGTTAAGGAATGCAGTATAAGAGATTATATAGTTTTAACTTACCACTTATTTCAGTGGGGTTTTAACCAGATCCTTCTACCATCAATCTTCCTCATATTATTTGCTAAGTCTCTTGAAAAGCAGACTGAAATACAAAGTACAACCATCGTAAGAACATATTATTCGCAAACACCAAGTAATCTTACCGATTACGAAGAAACAAATATAAACAAATATTCTCACCTCAGCAACAACCATTATGCTTACATATTTGCTAAAAAGACTTCGGATATTAATCCGAATTAAATCACCATGACAGGCATATTCTCATGACGCCATGTCGTAGCCAAAAGGGCTGAGCTCTTTTCTTTTCCTTCTTCTGGATTACGGCAGGCTAATGTCATACGGCCTATACAGCCTTGACAAATAAACAAAAAATAAATTAACAAAACCAACATGAAAACCTTACTATTCCTGTTTGTCACACCTCACGCAATACATTATGGGTGGATGTGAGTCAGGACAGCCAATCTATCTAAGTTCAATGTCCAGCACCAAACTGAAAGACACCATAGACGCACACGTTAATTTTAGAACGCGCCAAAAGAGTCGAAACGACCGTGACAGTTTTGACAACGTCAAACTCATGTCGTTCAGAATATAAACAACTAGAATGAAATGTTTTAACATATTAAATAATTAGACAAACAAGTTTAGAGTTATAACTAAAGTATTGTGAAAATTGAGTTTGTTTCCACAAAAGGGATGTATATAAAAATAAGGTTAGTAAATCAAATCTTATGAATATGTAACCGACACTCAGAAGTGTTACAAGGTTACCTGCTATTCAAATTTCTGCAGCCGAGCTGCCTATAAGGCCTTAAACTTGACTTAACGACTGCCATGTTACTGACAACGAGGACCAACGGCATAACGTACCTTCATATACAACAAAGTAGTCACCCATCCGTGACCAGCCCTAGCGAAAGTTGTTTAACGAACAAGTGATTGTTCACAGAATACTGAGTTAGCAGGGCTACTAGTGCAAATATGTTTCTCATATGGGAACTATTTGAGTCAGACTGTGCATTGTGAGGTATAGGTATACCTTACAATGCACAGTAAATGTATATATTACTAGACTAGGACAAGCTAACACCATAAACAAATAACATTGTTCAATAACATTGTTACAATTAAACTTTTATTTAATGAAATGTTTCAATTTTAATAGTACGCAACTCGTGGAAATCACATGTGATGTAGAAGGGCCACGGCGCTATCTATCTATCCATGCAGCCGACATAGATCAAGGTCAAAGGAGCTATCCTTGGACCTTGACCTATGTCGGCTGCATGGATGTGTGCATCTATAGTCCAGCGAGGAAAATAAGTAAGCACGGGACGAAGAAGAGACACAAAAGTTTTTTAAAGTGAATCCAACAGCAAGTATCTATGACGCTGCTCGAGGGTTTATTTATGACAGTACATACTTCACTTCGTAATAAACATTGTTGGTTATGACGTTAGTTATTTATATAGTTTTGGCAGGTTGCTAGTGCAACAATGCTCGGTAATATGTTACAAATGTGCCTGTATAAATCTTTGAAATATCTCCCAATGCGATAATTTTTTAAAGCAATTATTTGCTAAATTTCTCATACATTTTTATTAAAGTGGAAAAAGACAATTTGATTCGAGACAGGGATTGAACCTGTGACCTTTGCCTAACCAGGGCAATGTTCTAGCCACCTGAACTACCCGAACCGTATCGTTAATTTATCTCCCAATGCGGCCAAGTATATATCTTACAGTAAAATTGACGTGTGGTCATCAGATCAGAACAAAATGCTTGGATCCAATGCAATCTTTTGTAGCTCTTTCATTAAGACATGGAAATATTTTATTTTTTTAAAATGTTTCTTGTCCTTTTTGTTATCACTACATCTTATGCTAGTTGCCCTATTTGTAATACGACCCATGAAATCTTAATCAGACTGAACAAGAGACAGAGCATTAATCACGAAAGCCTAGAATGAACACGCTTCCGGACACCAAATAAATACAACAAAATAAAAAAAAGTTGTACCCTTAAGAAGCCCAATAATTTTTATTCCGCATAGTTTCTTCTTTATATTTAAACTGACACACGGACTACTAGTTTAGCAATTATTGAAGTTGATTCTGTAATTTCTTACATTGAATATATTATTTATTAACTTTTTAAAAGTAATTGTAGAGATAGCTAATTTTACATTTATTAATTTATTTTCAGTTAGTTTACCTCATGTCCTCTTGTGTGCAAGTGGCAAACAGTGGCACAACTACAATTACACAGACCGGAGCCTGCTTGGACTAGAAGCCAGGGATTGTGTTCAGCATACATAAATTGTTTTTTTCGGCAATGTTTGAAATCATCGACATATGATCTCTTTTGTTTGTGATGTCTTCTTGTTTAGGCTGCGTAGGCCAGAAATACGTAAAAAAAATATTAATTACTTAAGAAAGTTTTTTGATAATTATAAATAAATAAAAAATAAATATCCATCACGCCTTATCCCCGAAGGTGGCAGAGGCATATTATATGCCCACTTTTCATCGTGTGGATTCCTGTCCCACGTAATAGGTGGTGAGCCCATTGCCGTGTAGAAATAGACAGACGCAGGTTGTGGCTACCTGCTGTTGAAAATTTTCATAAGGCCTTCAACCAGGCTTAACGACTGCAACTTTACTGGCTACCGGGACCAACGGCTTAACGTGCCTTCCGAAGCACGGAAACGTTCGCAAATGTAAATGTCACAAAGTGGTCACCCATCCGAGGACCAGCCATAGTGAAAGTTGCGTAACTCAGGGATCGTTTACAGAACACTGAGACGGCGAGGCCACGAGCGCTTTGATAATTATATTTATAGGTATTTCTTTTTACAGGAAAATCTCTCGTACCTATTTTACCGTAACCAGCTACGCATGTTCGATATAGTTTTACACAGTGTGTCACAAGTTCTGTGAGACTACGATATCAAGGCAACGTTGATCCGTGCATCGGCAACACAGAGCAGGTACAAATTACTGTAGACGGGCCTCGATCACCAAGATGGTGGTCGTCGATAAAACCATACCGTCACATAAAGACATAATTTAGTCACCACAAAAAGAATAATGAACAGGACTAGATGAACGATGCTGCCTCCACATTTTAATTAACGTTAACATGTTGCGATTGAAACGTCCTCGGCATAAAAAAGTATTGAATTAGTTTTATTACCGGTGAATTTGTTTATGGAAGAGCAGTGAAGAATATCAGAAGGTAAATAGATCGATGATTGGATCAAAATGAGACCTACATCTCAGCTCAGTGCATAGACTGGACTGAGATGTAGTTCATAAACTACATTATTAAAATTTCACATGTTTTGCACATTATTATTTTACTTTTAATACAATTTTTCAAAATAAACATTTAATTCATTGTTATCGTTAATAATGAAAAAGGTTTGCAGTTATTGTTATTTGTTGCCTTATTTAGGTTTAGGTATACGAAGTTATCGTCATGTTGATTTTGTGTAAATGATTTCATAAACAAAACAAACCAAACAATCAATTAAAAAAAGATATCCTGTCCGTCTATTTATCCCTCGCGCCTGGACCGATATCGTCAGTCGGATAAAATTGAAAATATATGTGGGAAGAGCGCGAAAATACATTAAATCTCAAATGGAGGGCAAATTTAGGCCATGGACATAAACTACAGTATCCATAATATCTCATTAGTCTGTAGCAAAACACTGTATTACATAAATATAAATCTTTTCATCAATAAAATTCAATGTCGGCGTAAGTTAAAGGATTCATATCCAACATTACTAAACAGATAATGAACCATTACTTCCTGTGCATCGATTGAATATTCGCAACCCGGATATATGACTTTATTCAATAAAGATATTGAACACTAGAGTTTGGTGAGTTGGGAGTTTGTGAGGTAAAGTCTTCGAGTTCGGTGATTTTAAGTTTATAAAGATTTTATTGTACTTTACTTTCTCCGGAACTACAATGTGTGAGTATGAAATTGATTACAAGATTTGCAGTATAAAATATCTATATTTTATTAAAGAAATTTACGAAGTGTTACTGTAGTTTAGAAGTTGCATTGCTGTGTGAAAAAAATGGCCACATGCGTGTTTCATAGCCCATACTTAACGCATAGTTTGCTTTTTTTTCAATTGGACGAAAATATCTCGTAAACTTGTAACGCCTTTAGAGAGCTGTATTTTTAATAAAACTATCTAAAGGCTAGTAATAAGCAAGGGTAATAATTTCCAAACTTTTTTAATCGATATCCCACACCTTGAGAAATAAAATTGCATTCCCACCAAATATAGGGGAGACATACTGATTTTTTCAAGTACCACGTGTTTATGAGACTCTCACAGGAAGAACATAGCGCAACTATAAAGATGACTGCTACTAATACTTGAAAAAAAAATAGGAGATTAGATTAACAAAGATAACTGTTATTATCTGCTATTGAAGTACGCGCAGCTAAAAGAGAGCTAAATTGGGAAGTGCAAAATAAAGTACTATTTACTACGTGTGTGAAATTTTTACCTTTACATACAAACAGTCCTGCTATGTTTGGTCAAATATCAGGTTACAAGTGCCGGTGGGCAAACTGCAATATTTACTTAAGCCAGTTTTTGTCGTGCCCACTTCTAATAACAATACTGGCGTTCCATATTGTTTACAAGATAGCTATGTGGACTTTGTACCCACAACAGCTTTTTGCATTAAACGGAACCAACATCTTTCCAGTTGCATTGTGAAATATAACATTTTGTCGATTTAATTACAATTAAAGTCAAAGGCATCAGCTAGCACAAAACTAGATTTATTTCAAATTTTTATATTTCGGGTCTTATTCGCGACGTATATTTTTTGATAAAAAGGTAGCTTATACTACCCGACGTTTAACCGGATTACACCAGCCGTGGTCACAACCATGAGTCAACCCGTGACCACGGCTGGTGTAATCCGGTCGAAACGTCGGAAAGTATAAGGTGGGCTTTATACTTTCCGACGTATGAGTAAAATTGCGAAAGTTTAAGAACATTAATAGATTTTTTCACGTAAGTACCTACTCCGATCTTTGGTATATCCTATCCTAAAATGGTAGAACTATACATAGCACCAACTATACTAAGTACTATTAAATCTGTTTACAATTATATTCTTGGGGTACAATAAAAGTATTAATTACTTACATACTACTTAAGTCAATTGCAATTTAGACTTCTTGTATAAATAAATTGAATCAATCTATGAAAATGTTTTATAATATACTGTACTGTGCTACTGTGTATGTTCTCAATATATTTCTTTTTATGGTGGCCGAAACAAAAGGGTTAAGTCCACTGGTACCGAAAAAATGCTATCGATGTCCGACCGTTCATTTCGTTCCATTACCGGTCCCGTAGTGGTTGGCAAGAGCCCTCAAAACGGTATGTTTAGCATTTTTCCTTAATTTACTTCGAAGTCTACGGTTCACAGAACTAGTAGTACGTATTTACACACACAATACCACTTCACAAACATCGCTAAAAGATAGCTCCCTTGGTCCATATTTAAAATCATCCCACAATTAAACAAAATCCATCTATCATTTTTATCACAATACATAAGTTTGATTTGCACACGTGGCTTGCCGTGCAAAATTTGTAGTGTTAGGTTACACATATTTACCGTGAAGTACCCCTATGAATTGCATTGCAATGCACTCCACCCTTTCATTTGATTGCATTGTGCAAGCGATACGTCATCTGTTGTCGGCGTCCGAGCCTGTGAACATTAACCGACGACACAGACATAGGTATCTATTCCTACCGTTGGAGTTTTACGTACAATATTACCTTGTTTTTAGACTTTATAATTATTTGATTACCGCAAAACCATGATTATCACTTTGTTAATTAGTTGGTTATAATTTAAGTATTTATATCAATTATTTTTTACTCATTTGTACGAATATTCTTTATCAACGCTAAATGTAAATCCACAGGTCATAAAATTGATTTTAGTCAAACTTATTAAAATTTCTGAAACCACTTAGAACAGTAGATTTTCTCAGTTGATCGATATTTGTAAAGTCTACTATTCAGTGATAGTCTTCCTTTTAATTTAGTTATATGTCCTATTAAACGATGATTTTTCTAGCCAAAACAACTGTTCAGCTGGTTTTGTACACTAAATTTTGACGAAATAAATGGATTTATATACCCATAATGTTATTGGAAAATCTATTCAATAACATGTACATGGAATAGATCATAAAAAAATAAAAAAGCAAAAATATTAATAATATATTTAACTGTATCACTTTTTTAAACGTGACTATAACGCTAAATTACAATTTTCAAGGCCTTTAATCTAGATTGTGGACAGATTGAAGGGCATAGCGAAATATTAATGGCACAATGATAACTACGAAACCCTAAAACGTGACTACTAAATGCATAATAATATTACAATACTGAAAAATTGTATCTAGAAATCGATTCAAATAACTTTGAAAAAGTCTTGTTTTAGTAAGGTCTTGGGTAAGTGTAGACAAGATATATAATTCTGTCACATTCACAAAAATAATAATGTCTCCAAATGGAATAGCACATGCCAAAAATGTCAAGTACACCTTGTCATCGTTCCTATAGAAATCATAATAATAATACACACAATAACCCTTTTGCATCTGCCGTAGGAATCGCTGGATATTGATCTATTTTATAGGGAAAAGTAACTACTGCTATATTCAAAGACACAAGGTGTGACTGAATGATAAGATGTACGTTACCATGGAGCGTGCCAAAAGCAAATCATCTGGATTCACTCGACAGACTATCGTCTTTCAAACACATTTGGAAATTAATTCTTGTGATACCACCTTGCTTTACGATTGTTCGCAATGAGGATTGTATTACATTATCTTTATGCACGTGATCCGTAATTAAGCGCCCACATCTAGACAGTTCTCTACAATAAAGTGAACAAAAAATGAAGCATGGTCCCCAGCAGATGCAAACGTTCTGCAAACATCACTAAAGGCACCAAATCAATTTCAAAAGTAATTCAATAACATAATGTTGATCGCTGTAAAAATAATATATTGCTTCCTTCCACCTTGTAGTAGGTATTGAACCTCGGAAGTGCACAAGGGCTGTGATACAGTTACGTCGAAAAACTGTAACACTTTGGGGGTCGAGTAGCTTTTTAAACATAACGGAGCAGTGAAGTACCGTTTTCTAACATCAATAACTATACAAAAAATAGCCGTCTATCGTTTTATAGGGACGTTTCTGAAAAGAAGCAGGATAAAAAATGTGTAAGGTGTTCATACAGAATTTTTTCGTTCCGTTATATCAATAGAGATTAGAGGCACGCGTCTTTGCACTAGTGAGTGTAAGCTCAGGATATAATGTCGGTCGATTCTTTGATGTGACAGTAAAAGACGTCCATTTCGACAATGGTTTAGGGATAATTTGCTGCACTAAGTATTGGTCAGGTGGAAATCCGGTCAATGGTACATTTTAAATGACCACAAGCTTAACGGTTCTATTTTGTAATATTTGTAAGATTGGTCAGGATTCTATGTATTCTTTTTTCAATTTTCAGTATTGACCCATTCAGTTCTTTTTCATTCTTGATAATCTATTCTAGTTTTAAATGAAAAATAAAAAGAATTACCGTAAAGTTCAAACAACCACAAAAACACCTTTTACTTTTAAGTAAATTACTGTTGTGTTTGTCGACGTTGCGCTACAGTCTACTAAATGCTATTACGTTAATAGTGCTTCAAAAGAAAATTACTTACCCTGATAACTAATTACTGTGGACGTAAGGGCCGGTGTGAAAATTGATGTCATCCATCAGCACCAAAGGGTTCCGACTTCTGTTGGTCCAATTACCTTAGACTTATTAATTATATACGAGATTTCTTAGAGAACACAAATTAAATAAAGTTGTTCGTCTAATATATATAAAAATGTTACTCAAAGTGATAGAAATAATTATATTCATTAAATAAATGCCGCTTTTTGGATAAATAGGGCCAGGTTTATCACATCTAATTAAATAAAATCACCCCTATGGATTTGTAAAACAAATACACCGAAATGTTCTCTACTGTTAGGTCTCACCTAACTTATAAGATTATATTATGTTATCTGTCTCCTAACCCAGGAATCTCCAAGAGTACGAGTAGTTCAAAAATGAGTTTTCTTATCAGCTGTTCTCACGAATACCAACAGTCATCATTCATGGCATTAATTTCGATAACTGTGACGCCGAGATGTTGATACAGAAGTTGATGCTTTTAGTTTCTATCCAACAGTTTAATTGATACTACGTTAAGATATATTGACAAATGAACTGTCTTTTGATAGTTTCTATCGGAAAGGTGTAAGAAACTGTCAATTTATTTCACACTCGAGCCTTGTTTTGCCAATTAAGTTGTCACTGGATAGAAATAATTTAATAAAATGCGTCAGAATAGCCAGGTAAAGGTCGATTTCGATGGCTTAATTCGATTTGTAAAAATATAGTAGTAAATTAAAACTGCCACCAAGAATGTTTCTGGAATTAGATTTGGAACGAATCTGGGTTATAGGAAAATTTAAATTAGCACTTATTACTAATTAGCGCTAGCACAAACTTAAATTAAAAAAGAATATGTTTAAGTACCAGGGAACACAGGTAAGAAGTAAAACTTCTTTTCGACGTTTTTTTTCAGCTTTAAATTTCCCTCATACGTCGATAAAGAAGTTTCACTTAAGATAAAGAAGTTTCACTTCAAAACAACATGGCGGGTAACCGAAAAACGTGACGATTTTTTACATCTATAAAATTTCTCTCAAATTCGATAAAGAAGTTTCACTTCAAAAATATTGTGATGTTAGGAACTGAGTGAAGAGAAATACATAAAAAATAAAATATATTGTTCAAGTGTAAATATCCATCACGCCTTATCCCCGAAGGGGTGGCAGAGGCATATTATATGCCCACTTTTCACCGTGTGGATTCCTGTCCCACATAATAGGTATATTAATGATAAACGTAACGTATATTAATGATATTATTTTTAATTTATATGCAACGCGAGTATTATTTTTGGAACGAAGTTCCTTACGGCAGGCTTGGAGCAGATAGGGATTTTGCTGCGCGACCGAACTGAAAAAAATGTGATAGTAAAACCGTAAGAAAAATTGGGTGGAATAAAACCGTTAAATAAGACGTGCACAGCCTTTATTTTAGCCTATATCAAAAATAATACTCGCGTTGCAATTAAATTAAAAATAATATATCATTAATATTTACACTTGAACAATATATATAATTATATTTTTTATGTATTTCTCTTCTCTTAGTTCCTAACATCACAATATTTCAACACGGCAATGGGCTCACCACCTATTACGTGTGACAGGAATCCACACGGTGAAAAGTGGGCATATAATATGCCTCTGCCACCCCTTCGGGGATAAGGCGTGATGGATATTTATTTATTTTAATACTTAATCACAATCACGTAAATAACTTAGCACTTACGGATATAAATAGAAACGATGGTTTGTGTAGTATGAAAACATTATAAAAAAAACTAAAATAATTTGTAACTATAATTATTCTTAGTTTTAATGGTCAAGGTCATATAAATTTGGAATTTGTTGTAAATACTTTAACACATTACAACTCTCTAAAATAGGTAGGGTTTTTTTGGTATAGTTTCTCAAAATCTAAATTTAAAAATGTTAACCTATATCTTTAACGGTATGATCATCTAGTTACGCTAGTTTTCTTGTTGTGACGTGTTCCTAAAGTAAGCAACTATAATATTGCACCGAATAGTTTTTCTATACAATCCAGAACAAATTAATAATATTTTAAAACGGAGTGGAGCATATAAATTGCCTACATATTTCTACTTCGACGTGCCTTACCAATCGATACAAAAGAATTACGGCAAAGAAAACAAACAAAAACAGGATTTCGCTGTAATCCTCTATTCTTCTCAGCTTAGGTGTCGGTTCGTAAGTTTCATATTTGTTTAAATTCACTACTGTATTGAAAAGATCCGATAAAATATCCAAAAACTTCCGGTCGGTCGCTCTTCGTATAATTGGTACGCCATTTATTTCCTTCTGCAGGAATTTGTTTGTGATTGAAATTTACGGCTGGTATTGTGCTAAAATATAAATCTTTCTAATAGCACGATCTTTGGGCGTGAGTGATTGTTGAAAGTAATTCGATTGTCCACATAAGTACGTGTGACATAAATTGCAAAAACTCGAATTGCTTAATTTATTAGGGTACTTGCAATTAATACAATAACTATTGTTATGAACAAAATATGTTTAAGAAGTGTGTACTTCCTATTCTGCAGATCATTCTGATGAAAAACGATCTCGTTAGACTGTGTTGAGACCATTTGTTTTTTTTTTCATTCTCTGATGAGATAAGCTAAACCGTAAAAAAATATCTATTGCAAAAATCAGTTCCACACAATGGGCGTTAAAAAGAAAACAGATCCCGCTAAAAATTGTACCCATTCATCAATTTTACACTTCTTTATCATTTAATGATTCGGCAATCAATGAGACGATTTTAATATTATAATTTTAAAACTGTTGTGATTTTTGTATATATACACTATTAAAGTATATTCGATACTAAAAAGAAAAAATAAAAGATAGCAATTTAGAACAATATGGCAATAACTAATCGTAGCATATCTCAAATGGTATCACTTAAATCAACTAAGAACGCAATCAAGTTCTCAAAAATATCAATCAATATCAATTCAACTGTGTAGATTAATTTCGGTGACTTTTAAACGTTCTAAAGAATTACAATATAAAGGTAAGATAATTGTCATATGCATACAATGTGAGAATTATTAGAAAACTGTACCTATTAAAATTTATAACACTTGTAACGATTAGTAGTCATTATTAACTGAAAGACGATGATAAAAAAAATATAGTACGATTTACACAATATTGTAGGTAGAAGGATATTTAAAATTATTGGTATGGTCACGTCTTGCGGCAACCGCCGGGCTACGTAGGTAACAAATGTCTGGCCATGTCAGCCTTGCCGGGTCCCGGTAAGAGGGGAAGACCCAAGAAGTGCTGGCTTGACGTCGTAAGGGATGACATGCGTGCCAATGGTCTCACTACAGGGGTTGCCGAAGACTGCGCGAAGTGGAGGAGAAAATGTAGGAAAGCGGACCCCGGGCGTCGCGAGACGCAACTGGGACAGACGCTCGGATGATGATGATGATGAAGGATATTTAAAATTATTAGCAAGTTGTGCGAATTTAACTATTGAATTTTGAGTTAAGGGGTTTATGAAATTTTCAAGGCGCCGAATCGATTAGAACTACCAAAGCATTAAGACTCAAGCCAGAAACAGGACACAAAAAATCCACAAAACCCATCCGTGTTCTATTGACCGTGACGCAACAATTGTTTAGCAGTTTGCTGAGAACCCTTAAGTCCATCTTGTTGACTTCGACGACGAAACGAAATTAACAACAAAAAAAATTCAAAGGTTCTTAAGTAGATCGAACGAAGGGTTCTATTGTGAATATTGTGTAATGTAGCGAGACGACACGGGACCAGTCTACCCAACAAGTCTCGCCACAATATTGCACTATTCGCTGGACCTTTGTATAAACTTTTGACCGCGATTTTTCGTGGCAGGTAGAACCCTTTTTGCACAATTCGCCGTAACCGATAACAATGCGGTGCGGAGATATTGTCGCCACACTTGACTGCGCCGGCGCGTCTCAAACACTTCAAATTTCACGTTTGATTACCATTGAATACATGTAACAAATTTAGTGTATCAATATGTATCAACAGATGATATATTGAAATTATTATGCCTGTAATCATGCGTGAAATAGCTGCTACTAAATTTTCTAACCCTGAGTTGCGAACTATCCATAACGCTGTCATGGTTTCCGTGACTGACAAGAATTCCAAACGTCCTTTGGTGGCTAACACAAAGAAATCAATTTGTTAACCTAGGTCAGCCAAGATTAATAATCGTAAAAGTAGCAGTGTTATATACTCGTTACATTTAAAAAGTTGAAATAATATAAAAAGAAACAAAATGGTCTATCGATCTGAGTTGAGATTTATTATTGGCAATTATGATTGATTGTTCAAATTGAATGCTGTCAATTGCATATTAGAGCGTGACAAATGTAAATACAATGGTACTAAAATGGTTCACTCATGATATTATGAATATGTATAATGATAACCTAATAATTAAAATCAAACACACTATGTACCAATTCAATGGCATATATAGTATAATCTATTTCGAAAACTTCGAAAACATATGCAGTGAATTCTTCAAGATGAAATTATAAGCCTACAACGTCAGTGATATAAAACTTGTGATATAAAAAATGCACAAAAATTTTTAAGTGTAATTTTTGTAACAACATTACAAAAAATTTATTAACAAACAGTTATCGTACTTCACACACAACAAATAAGTTGAAATAATACAATGTCATGATTTCGTAATAAATTGAAAGGGAATTCACTTTTTGTAATAGAGTAAAGTTTATTGTATAAAAAAATTCAAAGAGATTGTCTTGATACAGATAAAAACAGCATATTTGTATTGTTCATTGATAGATTATAATGGTTTAAACATTAGATGCTTTCAGATTCTTCTGATATAAGACTACTTAGCTTCCATTCCATTTATTGTAACTGGCTCATATTAATGTTTTACTATGCGATACATAACAGTTTTCAAATATTATCAGTTTGCAGTCTAAGGGTTGATTCAAATATTATTTTCACACGATCGATTTGGGTTTCCGATTCCGATAATCCAATTTCGTAATATCGGTTGCGGCTACAAATCATTAAAAAAAATTGAGCTCGAATTTTCGAAACAGGCAAAAAGTCGGCTTGCTTTACGTGAGGCGGGGCTCTCATCGTATTATAGAATTATGGCAATTTTGACACCTAACGAGTGCTAAGTTTTCATTGCCCCTGTAATTTTACAAAGACGTGTGCTGTCAGCGTGTGAGGGTGAAAATCATTGTGTGTACTACGTGCCTTCCGAAACTGCTTCCAGATCATAACTCTCATGTTTTATAATAATATTGAAGTTGTGCATAGTCATCGAATTTTAATGATGCACCCAATCTTATCGTATACTCTACCGATCTAGCGCTCTGTAATTTTTGTAAAAAGTTTGAAGTTATTCAAGTGATACGCAATCTAGATAAAATTCTGATTTTTAGAATGTGATTTATTATTAACTATAGGCAAAAGTGTTTCTGACTGCCATAATCATCCTTATTTGAGAATAATTGAACTTACTTGTACGTGATTTACTGAAATTTTATCATTAAAGTTTCTGAAGAGAACACCAGTAAAAAAACAATAACAATATCCAGTTAATGAGGCCAAAGAAGTGTTACTTAATACTTCAATTACAAGTATATATTTTTTTTAGATAATACATAATGTCCTATTTATATTTACTGAACGAAATGTACTGTTTATGTATGGTGCAAAGGAACCCCAAGAAATCCAGTTCTTCAGAACGTGCTCCTATACAAGGGACCTTTAAATGGGTTGATAGTGACACGGAATGTGCTTCAAATAATACTGAATAGAAATCGAATCATGCTACTTACGGTAGTCAACCTGTGGGTAGCCTTGTCTTTAAAGTTGAGATTTCGTGTGGAACTCAGACATAAACTTAGATATAATTAGAATTATATTATAACACAACTTAATTAAGTAGAGACGCTTCTAAAGGATCGACATTAACCAACTTAAACTCAACTAGTGAAAATAAAACAATTATTCGATGTATTGTAACACATTGTGTATTTAGGATGTATGTTTAGCGCGGATGGAAGATGTGATTCGGATGTAGAACGGCGAGTAGCTGCCGGAAATGAATGAGTGAGGAACGATTGACGAAGAATATATATTGTTTAAAAGTAGAGGGTAGAAGGAGTCAGGGTAGGCCGAGACTTACATATGAAGACCACGTAAGCAGATTGCTCAAAAACGGAAAGGTCAAAAGTACTCGGATACCCAGACGTGCGTGTATGAAGCGATTGATGAATCTCGAAGAAGCGAAAGAAGTATGCATGGATCGCGAAGCCTGGCGATCTGTCCTCTCTGACTACCCCGTCAGGGATACAGCGTGAAGATAGTTAGTTTTTTTTTAACACAAGATTCAGTGTTCAATAAAAAAATTCTTAAGTCGATTTATAATGTAGTTTTTTTTTCATAAATTACTAAAACCCACTAAACGGAAGGAGTAGCAAACCTTTGAGGCGGGAGTGAGTGAATTAGTTTTTATAGATGCCAAAAAAACAGTAGCGAAAATGAAGTATTGCTGATTGCTGCCTAGCTATTATCGTAGTGTATAATTTAGAGGTACACCTATGATTAAAAAACGCTGCCTACCTGTTAAATTAAATTAGGCTTTTTAAGGGTGGCGCTGAACATTCTTTAGTACCATTGCTTCGAATGATCCAAGTTAAAAAGGAAATATGAAAGTATTAATTTACCGACTCATCGATTATTAAGGCGCACACGTGTTAATGGTTTTTATGATTGGTCTTTTTTAATATTACTAACTTATAACTTACATACACTTTGTAAGTATTACCCGCCTATATCTTTTTCTGGTACGTAGGAATTCAGCCACAATCGAAATACGATATTCAACTTGAGATTACGAGTATCATGTTAATTAAAAGCAGAGACTCACATAATTATTAATTACATATTTATTAGATTTCACTGATATATTATCTTTCGATTGTAAGTTAATTATTAAACGCACTTTGTAGTCACATTATTTAAACTAGGAATTTATTTGTATACTGTAGCCCATTCTCGTAAACATTTGATGGTGTATGGTTATGGTAAAATATAAAGTTGTCAATGATTACATACGGTAGAACTGGTTTTGTATTGTAGATGGTGCAGACATGTCTTGTGACGACACCATTTGGTCACACTTCTACTATTACTAGGCTAAAACTAGAAAACTAGAATTTAGTGCAAGTGATGAAGTTTCTTATGTCGCCAAGGATGTTAGTTGGGGTAAAGTGAGAAAAAAATATCGCTTGTAGCGGTCACATTCACTAACACACACCCTAAGAGATGACTTAAGTGCACAGTATAGTATTTTGGTAATCGTAAATTACTCATTCTATTTAGAATAATATGACAGGATCTTCGCTAATTAAATCGCAATTAAATCTTCAATAAAAAACTAAACTATATTAATTTTATATTTCAAAGTTGATTGATGGTGTTCCACAAAAAAATCTTATAATCATTGAACATTTAGAGTTGGCATAGGATTATGAGTATACAGAGCCGCCCTATAAAGATCGATTATTTTATAAGGTTTTGTATAGTTACACAATTATTATAAAAATTTCTTAAATATTTTATGAATAAATTAACCCTCGTAGGCCCTGGACGGCTATATAAACTTTAATTTTTTGCCCACTGTAACATGTTCAATTTTACATAAACTTTTTAAAAACATGAAAAATCATATATTGGTTCAGTAGAGTCTTATGGTCTTCACTATATAAATTACCACCATAAAAGTGGCGTTTTCAAAAACTAGCTTCACGCTGGCGGGGTATTCAGAGAGAACAGATCCCAAGACTCCGCGTTCCTTTCATACTTCTTTCGCTTCCTGCAGATTCATTAATCGTTTTATACATGCAAGTATCCAAGTGCGTTTGACTTTTCCGTTTTTAAAGAAAACTACTCACCTAGTATGTGTATGCTGCGTTTCCTGATCTTAACAAGTAGAATAATAAGTACTGTAATACCTTTTATATTTAGTATGGTCAGTAAACACTATATAGCTTGAAGAATCAGTGATCACAGCCCAATCTCGGTTCAGTATAATCTTACAAATATTTATCGTATGTCAATGTAATATGCCAAAAGGAACGCTTATTATGGTTTTTACAAATGTGCGTACGCTGGAGGCTTGGATGGTGGGCTAAGTAATAAACAAAATGCAACACTATAAAAATATCTGCAGTAACATCCGAACATTTAATAATAAATTCCTTCACCCTCGTACATGATTAGTGAAAGGAGAATAATGAAATAGATTTATGGGGCAAATGAAAGCAAAATTTTGCGTATAAGATACTCCGATTGATTTCCAAAACTGACTTTCAGCCGATAACTAACTTTGACCGATTATGTTGTAGCCGAGTACCGTCATTTGACTGACTTCAGGTTAAAAGTTAAGAAGTATGGCAACTATATCATAATTTTTGTGGGAAATTTGTCAGCCTCAATGGGGACTCAAACTTGCGATTCCTCACTCACTGGGTGCGACACCGTCACACACAACTCAAGTCGCGGGTTCGAGCCCCAACGGAGGCTTAAAAATTATCTTAATTTCATCATTTTATTTTTTTAATAAATATCGCTATATACTCATCACTTAATACATTTCTGAGTCTCGTTAGCGATAAGTTACAGCGTATTGTCCAACACAATTGGAGGAGGAGCATTCCCAAAGTAGTTTCTTGGCTAAACACCGTGTTTAATACGGTAACAGAATAAAAAAGTACATGCATATTACACTTACAATTTTTGAGAACCGTGTGCTATGTATTGCTACCCCGAAAATTTTTACAAACTTTCACATTTTTAAATTAGCAGAATTATAACAACTATGTTGGGTTATGTAAAAATGGTTTTGTCAATTTCCGTGTTGTATGCTTAACATACAAATTAGAAAACACAAAAATTTTGACTAGTTTTTAAGCAATCTACTCACGTGAAGCAGATTGCTCAAAAACGGAAATGTCAAAAGTACTCGGATGTTGAAGGAAGCGAAAGAAGTGCAGGGATCTCAAAGCGTGGTGATCTGTCTTCTCTGACTACCCCGTCAGGGATTAAGCGTGAATATAGTTAGTTTAGATTAAGAATTAAAACTATTAAACAATAATAACCTAAGGGGTTAAAAGTGATAATATTCGTTGTAACCGTGTACCTAAAGAGTGTAATTCCGTCGCTTGAGGTCGTACGCTCCCACGATATTCCGCCTAGTAATCGATATGCATGCGATCAATTTATCATTGCGCAGGATCAGAATCGCGTATCTCTTTGTACTCGTATCTGTGCGTGAGTGCTCACGCGATTTTCACAACTCCAAGTCTGAAACTGGCCTCGAGATCGCTTCCTTAGTTAAGATAGTTCTATTAGTGATAAACATAAACTATGCATAATTTTCATTTAAAATTCTTCGACTTTTATACTTATTATAATTATATTGTCTTAATAAAATTTTGTTAAAAATACTGATCATTCATATCCTGATTTTCAATGTTTTTGGAAATGCGAGAATATTTTATTATTAACCAGCCAACGCCCCGCGGTTTTATCTGCATAGTGGCCATTACCGTGCGAATACGGAATAATGTAGCCTAATTTCCTCCTTATTACATAAGCCCCGTTGAAATCAGTCCAGCCGTCCAGAGATTAGCCGGAACGAATAGACAGTGATTTTTTTTGAAGTATATTCTTTTTCTATGCTTTTAGTAAAAAACTGTTAACTTGGAATTTTGATATTACAAATAGACGCTTCAGTTTCTATTTATTCTAAGTCCATTAGTCAAAATCTATACTAATATTATAAAGTAATTTGTGAGTTTGCTACATACCTACCCTTTATGCAAATTAATTCACAGTTAGAAAGATGATTTCCGAGTGCTATAGGTTGCTTTTTATTCCCCGAAAATGTTCCAGTAGAAAACGGGTACAGCAAATATTCACGCGGTCGAAGCTGTGAGAATTAGCCATAATCCTTACTGTCTGTCTGTCGCGCTTTCACGCCAAAATGACTGAACTGATTTAAATGAAATTTAGGACAGAGAGAGCCCAGAGCCCGAGAAATAATGTCCCGTTAACAAGACCTGAGGGAAACGGGAAGCTTCAGGGCGGAGCCGCGGGCATCAACTAGTTACAATATTTAATATTAGTATTATAAGCCAGTTATACGTTGGGTAACATCAAATTCGATTTCGTTTCTTCATTTGACACTATCTGCACGATATCAAATTCAGAATTTTCTTTCGAAAACAATACTCAAGAAGCCCGCCTAGATCGAAGATTGGATTGCCCTACATGGCATTACAACTAGTCTAGGCGGCTCGTCATACCGTCGGTCATTCGTTTAAATGGTCATAATTGGTCAAACTGACTTTAAAACAGTACTTACTTTACTCATTAAAAAACAGCTCCTCCAATCTTTGGGATCAAACCCTATAGGGGACGTGCTCGCATTAGCTTGAAAAATAATAGTTCTCTAATTATAACGTTATACACTGTTGACTGTACTGGCCTTTATTTTTACTCACCTGATTAAATAAATTTCTGTTGGTTTCTTCCTCATAATCCTACTATATTCTCCTACTAGTAGGAGCACGAGGACATATATGTCCTCATGCTCCTACTACAAAGGAAATCATGAAGTGTCCAGTAGGAGCATCAAGACATTACAATAATATAATTCCTCGTAAGCATATTTTGATTAAAGTACAGGTGATAAATAAATAAATTGCATTTACAATAAGACCTCATGTCCGCAAAGATGTGCGTGACTGAATATTCAAAATTATAATATATTCAGACAGGTCCCCTAGTTGTTTAAGCAACTTCGGTGTCAGAGGCGATCAAGTGATAAAGATATTTATTGATGATCTTTAGCTACATTAATTGCCAACAGCGGCGGCGCTTGTGTTACTGCAATGTCGCTCCACATTGATACGAACGCGAATGACAAAGATCCAGCGTACGATACGCACAAGTGACAAGCGGTGACCAGGCGGCCTTCTTTGATCTTTCTATTGACGAGTTCGACGACTCAAAATATTCGTGGGAAATTATAATTTTCCTTCTTTATTTACATAATTGAAGAGTAACTAATCTTTACTTTATGTGCACAAAAACATAGACACATTTCTTAAAAAAAGTGATATACATAATGTAAACACTAGGCATAAAGATAATCTTGTATTACATACTACTCGTCTCGAAATAATCAGCAATTCTTTTATGGGGCAATGTATACGATTCTATAACAAACTTCCCGATAAAATTAGAATATTGTCAATAAATATGTTTAAGACAACAGTCAAGGCCAAATTGTGTAACAAGGCATATTATAAAATTTCAGACTATATAAATGATAAAAATGCATGGGAGTAAGTCGCTCTAAGTCAACACACATAAATATACAAATAGAATTAATAATAATAAAGAAACATTATAAATATAATGTACATTTGTTCAACATAAGTGATCTAAAACGTCAGGTTCACTAATATAATTATATGTAATTTGAGTTTGTTAATGTGTGAGCACCGTCCACATAGCGTTTTATAATTTTTGAAATTGACATGATGGTTGCTGTGCAGTTTGAGTATGTCATGCTCGCCTAAGTGTCCTAGCAGTGGTGGTGCATGTATCGGGTCGCCTTATTCCCTATAATACGGTTGAGTAGGGCGATGGCTGATATATGCGTCATACCCGTGAACGGGTGCCGTCTGTTGGGACTGGTCAGCTCCTAGCTGTTATAGCAATTATTACAAATAATACTATTTATATTTACAGCAAATTAAGTTTAGTCGACTGTTCTCACGTAACTCCAAGGGAACAGTGTAAGTTTAATATTGTAAGCTATACCTGCATTTTAATTTCTTGCTAATTTATTTAGTTTCTTGCCGGAGTCTTCCTCATCAGGGTGGGCTACCTTTAAAACTGGCAACTAGAAACGCTTTCATTTTGATTTGATTTTGTTTCTTTTGTATAGACTCATTACTATATAATTTGTACAAATATCATGTAAATAAAACTTATGTAATTACTGGCAGTTAGAAAAGAGTGGCCATGAGTTTTATTGCCAGGTTCTTCCTCAGGCTCTACCTATTGCGTTGCGAATCTGGCAGTAAACGTAAATGTAGAAGCAATAATCTTGACGTTTATAAGTGTTACTTTGTGACCTACATGAATAAAGATTTTTCACTTTCACTTTCACTTTCACTGAAAATATAAAAAATACCGAAGTGGTAATATTTTAAAGTACTTAATACCATTCTGCTCTAAATTCAGTTCTCATAATAAGTCTCCTCCCTAAGGTTGTCTGTAAAAAAATACATTATCTAAAAATACATTTTCCCCTCCACTTCGCACGGTCATCGGCATCCTGTAGTGAGACCATTGGCACGCATGTCATCCCTTACAACGTCAAGCCAGCACTTCTTGGACCTTCCCCTCTTACCGGGACCCGACGGGGCTGACATGGCCAGACATTTGTTACCTACGTAGCCCGGCGGTTGCCGCAAAGCGTGACCATACCAACGAAGGCGACACTCTTGCAACTTGTCTACAATGTCACGGACGTGAAGGCTGCCGCGGATGTGAGAGTTCCTCACGCGGTCCATCCGCGTGACTCCACACATCCACCGCAACATCTTCATTTCCGTGACACGCAGCTCCTGCTTGTGTCGTTCCAATATCGGCCACGTCTCACTGCCATGTAAAAGGACAGGTCTAATAATGGTTTTGTAGACCTGTCCCTTCAACAGGATCGGCATTTTAGGGTCACAAATGACACCGGTCATCTCCCGCCATTTGGCCCACGCGGCAGCAATGCGTGACTTGACATCGCAATCGATGTCACTGGACATGTGAAAAACAGATCCCAGGTATTTAACCTGGTTCGTGCGCTCGACCAAATCACCGCCTATGCGGACGGATGTGGGATCTGTCGAGTTTAGTGCCAAGTACTCGGTCTTCGCCACATTTAGTTTCAGACCGCCGTTCTCAAGCGTCTCATTCCACGCCTTTACACGTCGCACCAATCTGCCCCTGTCCGCGTCTGCCAGCGCAATATCGTCAGCATACATGAGCAACCATGGAGGCTGCTCATGCGGGTTTCTGATGCTGTCCGACAATTCGTCTAATATTACACTGAACAGAAGCGGACTAAGGACCGAACCCTGGTGTACCCCGACGGTGATGGGGAAGGGTTTCGTGTCGCCAACAGCAGTCCGATCGGAGTCACAGTACATGTCCCGGATAGTGTCAATATAGACCTCTGGAACCCCTTTGGACCGCAGTGCCTACCAGATCATCGCATGAGAAACACAGTCGAAGGCCTTCTGCATGTCTAGAAACAAACAGTGCAGAGGCGTGTTCTTCGACCTGTATTTCTCTGCGACAACCCTGAGGGCAAAAACAGGGTCCGTGGTCCCATGACTAGGGCGAAACCCATATTAACACCCCGAGAGAGTCTATAATCCTCTCGAAGATCTTCATGGTGTGGGACATCACCTTTATACCGCGGTAGCTCCCGCACTCCTGCACTGACCCCTTACCTTTGAAGACTGGAGTAATAATACTCAGTCTCCATTGGTTTGGGATCTGCCCACTGAAGAGTATGCGGTTAAAAAGGTTTACTAAGATGCACCGCGAGGACCCATCGCTTTCCAGGCTTCGATGGGGACTCCATCGGGTCCGACAGCTTTCCGATTCTTCATGCGGCGAAGCGCAGTCACGACTTCTCCAGGCGTTAAAAAAATACCTCTGTGCGATAAGGACGCCAATTGTAAAACCAATTTAGTATCGCATTGTAAATATTATGTACTAAATGCAGTTTTGGTTTTACAATAAAGAGTAACTAACTAACCACAATAAAATATAGAGGTTATTGAAGTGAAACTTCTGTATCGACATTGTGAGAAATTTAATAGCTGTAAAAAAAGTCGTCACGTTTATCGGTTACGCGCCATGTTGTTTTAAAGTGAAACTTCTCTATCATAAGTGAAACTTCTTTATCGACGTAGGTATGAGAGAAATTTTATAGCTGTAAAAAATGTCGTAAGGAAGTTTCACTTCTTACCTGTGTACTTATTCTGGTACATACACATATTTTAATGTATAATGGTTTATATTCAGGTACATTCCAGAGCCAGTAAGTTGCACTAGATATTAACCAGATAATTGATCATTACAACCGCTATTCAATATTCGATTTTTTTTTTATTTACAAAAAGTTGTAAGCACGCGAATGATAAAAACTTAATACTAGTTTATAGACTTTAACTACCAGTCGATAATATTTTTTCATCCGGCTATTAAATGTTGTCTTTGCAATATAAGGACTAGGTATTCCGTGTCTACCTTAGGATTTTTATTTTCATAGAACGTTTCGAATACCAATAAGGATCATACCGAAAAAGGAGGTTTCGACTATTTCGAGTTATTGAGTGCTCGTGCCGAGACGTGTCTTTGTCATAAAACGAGTAGTCGTGAATTAATCTTGCAATTTTGTTCAGGGTCAACTTGAATAACTTGTAGTAAAGTCTAATAAGCCTCTGAAAATAAATTGAACACTTTGCGTGTTCAACTTATAAAACAAAATTCAGTTTTTTATAATATTGTTTCAACTTTGTTGTAACCACCTGGGGGTGATCTGTGTAGTGAACAAACAATAGTGAAGTGCTATAATATAAAACACGTCAATAAACTGTTCATTAGTTTTTATACTTATCAGACTGTAAGAAAGTGCAATGAACACGATTCTTTAGTGAAAAATAATATACGTAGTAAATTAGGTTAGATTAAAATTACTTATTAGCCTCATAGACGTACATAGGGACTAGTTTGTAATTAATTATTAAGAACTTGGTTCTTTCTAACAAAAAAATGAGAAAATATATTCTTTGTTGTAACAATATTATAAAACAAACATACTTCAAACTCTATCGCGTATTTAATCCATTCGCTCGATTAATAATTTTACAATACCTATAATATGTTTTTTTTCCCGATTTGTTAACATTTGTGGTTACTTACTACTCCGCTATCCTGGATAATAGTGAGTAATAAGGATTTATAGTGTTTAGCCTTCCTCAATAAATGGACTATCCAACACAAAAATATTTTTTCTATTGGAACCAGTAGGTAGTGCCAGAAATTAGCGCGTATAACAAAACTAATACTTCAGCTTTTTAATTTTTTTTTTAATACTTAACTATCGCCGTATATTTGACGGGGTAGTCAGCCATCACAGATCACCAGGCTTTGCGATTTATGCATATCAACTTATTTCGCGTCCTGCAGATTCATGCAATCGCTTCATACATGCACGTCTGGGTATCCGAGTATTATTTAACTTTTGGATATTGAGCAATCTTTTCATGTGGTCCTTATATCTAAGTTAAAGGTTTATCCTGACTCCTTTTACTCTCTACTTTCGCACAATATATTCTTCGTCAATCGTTCCTTACTCATTCACCTTATAATATTTGCAATCTTTTATTATAATCAATAATAATCAAGTGTGTTGTTGGTAATAATTAATACGACACAGGCCAGGCGCATGCGCAGCAGCACGCGGCGCGCGTGCAGCTAGTGGAGCGACCGCGAGCCGGTGCTGCCAGCTGGCTGACAGGTCACTCACTCGCACGCACTCGACCGGCCTTTGCGAAGGCCGCGACACTTCAATCAATTAGACTATTTCGTCAACTTCTACCAAACTAAACTGTCAGCTCGATAAATTATAACTAAATTTACCTATGTCAATGTGAGCAATGACAATTTGCCACACTTTTTGCATTTATTGTACAATTTAAGACAAATATTGGACACTCAATACACTTATAAATTAAATACCAAAAACAATTAGTAAAATATAGGCATATAGTATTCGGGACATTCATGGCTAAAGGCACCATTATGTAGGTATATTTATTATGATTTACAATAAAACTACCAACATTTAATCACGAATGTGTCACATGTACGACTATAGAATATTTATTAGAAAACAGGGTGTTTGCTCAAAACTAGTACAGTGAACAATTAACTTTGTGCAATTATTAAAGTTTTAACAGGTGCAATTCCTTTAGAGGACGAGTTAATTGTGGCTGTATGACCATAATACGTGCACATTCTGCAGCTCAGAAAAACGACGTCATTTTACTATAGAGAGATAATGATAGTACACGCGCTGTTTAGACACAGGATGGGGTGAAAAAAATGCAAATCTAAATACAAATAATATATGGACGTGAATCTTCGCCAACTTTTAAATTATCCAATTAAAACTTTAGTAAGCGTTTTTAATTTTCCGTGAAATTTCAATAATAATTAATAAATTAAAAGTTTAGGAAACTTTAAAAGAATAATATAACACTCTCAACTAAATCAAATCAGAAAAATCTTGAATAAAATACTGTATTTGCCGTTTCAAATTTGAGAATTACCGAAAAGCCTTTCTTAGTGGAAGTCGATATCAAAATAACTATGTTTTAACATCGATATGTGAAATTGGAGCTTGGCGTTATTGATTCAGTTAGTCAAGACTAATAACAATTTTTCTTTATATTTAGAATATTGTTTATAAAAGATTGTTTTACCTTACAAAATAAATATTTTTGTAAACATTTATTTAACTATTATTACAAATGGTTTAACAAAGAAGTTTCAACTATTATTATATTATACTATCGCATTTAGAATTGATCTAGTGTCAGCTGCCGACTGGTTCGCTATAGAATCGACCACACTGACCACTAATACACGTCACACCACTAACAAAGTTCCTAACAGAAACATCATGGAGAATCTTAATTAAATTATTACATTTAAAAAACTTATTTCTGCAACTGAAGACTTCGCCATACGAACAAAGAGTAAAATGAGGTTGGTATTCAGTTTTATTTATATAAAATTTAATTTCCTTAACTAAACCACAAATAATCTAAACTCTATTATAAAAGATAGAACTTTAATGAAACTGTCATTTTAATTTTTTATTTGTATTTCGATGCAATCTAGTATTAACAAAGAATTACTTATAATTTATGTTTAACTAGTTCACGCCCGCGGCTTCGCCTTCGTAATGAAGTTTCCCGTTCCCGTTACCCACAGGAACTTGTACCCGGGATAATAATGCCTATGTGGTATTCTGATGTATAAGTTATATTATTGTAAAGTTTCATTAAAATCCATTCAGTAGTTTTTACGAGAAAACAAACGTCCATACTAACAAACTTTTGCGTTTATAATATTAAGTAGGAAGTAGGATTTATTCAGATATTCAAATGAACATTATATTTATGCATTAAAAATAATACGTACACATACCAAATAAATAGTAACCCTGTCCCACGTACAATTATTCCGTTTCTAAAAACTGTTATTAAATATATGAATTAAAACTGACATAATCATTATTTTACGAATTATATATAAAAATAATTAATTTTAAACATCTTAGTAAAATTAATAGTATTTGAAAAAAAATCACACAAAATCGACTCTTCGCCTTTCTATAATTACAGTCAGGACTAGATCCTAACATTATCCAGCTTCTATTTTTTATGATAGTATGGGAATACGGGCAACGGGTCTGTAGGTGAGCCTACTAAGTGGCTTGCGGAATCCCAATGCATGCGCCATGCAGGTACGGCCGTCTGAAGAACATGCCAAGTCCCGCATTTTAATGTCGCATAAATAATGTGTTTCTATATAGAATGTTGTGTGGTTTGATTCGAGACCACTTTGGTAATTATTTAGTAAATTCAATTCAATTTTTCAATTTGATGAATAACTTTCTTTTAGATCGATAATTAGATAATGTTTTGTATTCAATTAGCTATGTAGTGTAGACATTGTACAGAGGACCGACTGGGACTAAATTATATATTATTTAAAATTTACATGGTCATTTAAATTCAAATTACAATAATAAACGGAATTTTACCATGTATTACTGTATTGTTGTGTTTCTGATATTTCGGCACTGTTGCAAACGCCATATCACGGATGTACTAAAGGGCTGCGAGCTAGTTGTTTGATGCCAGATTCTCTCGTCGGAACGGCACTACGTAGGTCACACTATAAGTTTCGCGTAACTTAAAAAAACAACATGTTATAACTAAAATATTATGTTTATTGCTTTTCAAAATACTCTCCTTAACATTTCAAACATTTTTTCATGCGATCAAACCATTTTTTTTTAAACAGGAGGACCACAGATCTGAAGGTATGTTTTCTACGTACTGATTGAACGCTATCACTGCCTCTTCGGAGTTGGTAAAAGTGAAACCTCGTATCAAATCTTTGATTTTGACAGAACACAGTGTGCTAGGTCGGGTGGGTATCGCAGGATGGTGACGAGTTGTACTTTTTCGGAAGCTAAAAATGTCTTTGTTTTGTTGGCCGTGTGTTAAGAAGCGTTGTCATGATGAAGGAGAACGCGGCTTTTTGGTCGTCTTTGGCGAACTTTTTCCATCACCTTGGGTAAACAAATGGTAGAATACCACTCGGCATTAACACTCTTATGATCTTCAGGTGGAATTGTACAGATGGGACCCGTAGCTGAGAAAATAAATATAAATAAATATTGTTGTGACAACTCACACAACGCCATTTGATTCCACACTAAGCAGAGCTTGTACTATGGTAACCAAATAACTGATAAACATACTTATATAATTCTAAATACATACATATTATAGATAAATAACACCCAGACAAAGAATAAACCATCGTGCTCATCACACAAAGTTTTACCCTGAGTGGGAATCGAACCCACGACCTCTTGCGTAGCAGTCGGATACACTCCCACCGCGCCACAGAGGCAGTCAGAAAAAAAACGCGGTAATTTTTTTACCAACGTTTCTCGCCTGCCTCACTTTTGTTGGCCTGATCTCATTTTCAAACACCCATTCACAAGATTGCTGTTTTTTTTTCGGGTTCATAACAATAAATCCACGTTACGTCTCCTGTGACAATGTCATAAACAGCATTAGAATGTCCGTGGTCATACTTCAGTAGCATCTGTGAGCACCATTCCACGCGAGCCCGCTTCTCCTCCGCTGTCAGTTTATGAGGGATCCAACGACAACAAAGTTTCCGAATTTTCAATTCTTCGTGTAAAATTGTCTGAATTTGGCTCATACCAATCCTCAATAGTCCTCGAATTGTCTTATAGGTAATTCGCGGGATTCCTTCAATTAGCCTCTAAACAGTAGCCACATTATTTTCGTTGACGGCAGTTGAAGGCCGCCCTTCACGAAATTCGTCATGTAAAGAAACTCGACCTCTCTCATATTTAGAAAACCATCGTCTCACGGTGCTCAAACACGGTGCTTTTCTCCGAAAAGCATTTAGAAGACGAGCGGCACAGTCTTGCGGAGAGAGAGAACCTTTAAAATCACAAAAATCATCGCTCTAAAATCTTTTCGTCTTGATTCCATTTTCGTTGTGTACGTAGAATTTCGATGTGTGATAAAAAACTATTGACAAAAGATTTCCCGCCAATTGTTTTTTTCTTATTACTAAAAAGGTTACAACGTTTTAAAAAATATAACATACGAAATTTAAATAGTTCCGGTTAGCTAGAAGTGCAAAACGTTTAGTGTGCCCCATGTTTAAACCTAGAATGGTTAAAGAAGCCATAGAAATATAAAAATCATAAATCCTTTAACAGGGACGATGGGTTTCAAATGTCGAGCGTCTGGCATTCTGTGATTCGCCTTTTCACGACTAAACATGAAAAAGCTGTGAAAATATTGCGAGGTGATACTGTGAGTATTGTATGTCAGGATTGTGATCGAGTTCGAGATGATCAGTGGCAGTTATAATATGCTGTGTAATAAACGAGTCAGAAAGAGGGTAGATCGCTACGGTCTGCCAATAAACAACTAGCTCGCCGCTCTTCAGTACATTCGTGGTCATGGCGCTTGCAACAGTGCCGAAATATCGGAAACTCAACAATACAATAATACATGGTAAATATCCCGTTAATAGCAGTAATTTGAAGTGGGACTAAATAAAATACCCTTGTAGCAGCTTCCTGCCCTATAACAACGCGTATAATCCCAATGTGGATCGATATGCCGGATGGTGACTAGTATGGGACCTGGAGACCACGCTCAAGAAGATTCGGTGGCCCTTCTGACAGGTGAGTCGAACCTAACCACATACACTTGTCATTCACTGCTGCGGCAAATGTAGCCTCGTTAGTATGCATTTTTTTTTATAAAATATGGCCGCGCAAATAATAGCAAACTACTCATAGCAGCCAACTCAAACCAATTATTTTAGGTGGAGTTCTTAATATCCGTAAACAAGGACATCTCAATGCCGTACGAATTTTTTCGTAGAATCGTTTCGTCTATAGCAAACAATGTTACGTGATTTTTACATATTGGTTAAAAAAGTTCAATTTATAATTTCAACACAACTCGGTTGTTTGACAAACAAATGAAATTATCCAACTTACAATTACTTACCTTATAAGCGAAAGTATCTTTGAACTTCATTCCAGACAAGTCTTAGGCGCACCTGTTAAGCATGGGTCAATGAGACTTCTGTTTATAGTCGATATTTGCATATCCACGCAGGGTATAAAAAAAGCCTAGATCATAGGCAAAATCCATGACTAATTTGGTTCATTATACTCGTTTTTGACTCCTTGTAGCGGAGCTAATCAAGTGTCCTGTATATTGGTATAATTAAATGATTATCGATACTTTTAGTTCTACTTCCTTGGTATCGTTTAAGAAGTTATTTATAAAGATTGCATTTGTGGAACATCTGTCCGGCCTGTTGGAATTTGCTTCTGATTACAGAATGGTTATATATTTTCTTCTGTATAATTGCCCGGTGACTATCACAGTAAAAGGTTTGCTACCAACCAACAAAAAATGTGTGGATTTGTTTATAATTTACCTCTGTTTATCTCCTCAGGGATATAGTTGTGATTGTATATAATGTATGCTAAAAGTAATTTTTATCTGAGAATAAACCTCGTGTTGCATATTCACCTTTTTATTTTACCTGAAGTTTTAACCCGGTTGCACAGTTTGTAGTAACAGACTGGCTATCCCTGTTAAAATAAATATGTTTGTAAATTATATCGTGTTTTCAATATTGAACTTTTATCTGATCGTTTATAAAAACTAATGCTCCAAATAAATAAAAAAACGATACGCATTGTATCAATATATCAAACAATATGATGGAAATATCTCTTTTATTCTCACAAAATTAAGTTAACCCATATAAAAGAGTTTGTTTAAAACATTAGATGTTATAAGATGTTATCGCAAGTGTTGGTGTCAAAACTCTCGCATCATGCCGAACACATTTAGGGTGAATGATACCGATCTGCGGCTTTGTTCGACTATTGGTTGGTATAAACAAGAATAGCGGGAGTCCATATTATAAATCATTTTTAGTAAAAAACAATCAATAGGACGAACTATAGTGTTTCTGTAAATGCTTCCTTTCTTTCTCATATCTAAAAATTGTTGATGTCTGCGGCTGGACCCGCTTGGTAAAGCTTTCCTGTTCACTTTTGCCATAGGAACTTGTTCCCGGAATAAAAAAGTAGTTTAAGTAGTATAAGCTATATTCCTGTAGAGTTTCGTTAAAGGTCATAGTAGTGTTTGCGTGAAAGAATGACAAACATCTATTCAAACTTTCATATTTATAGTATTAGTAGGAAAATAAGAAGTAGGATACAGTCAGTAATATCTAGAGACTATCTTTGTCACTATCCAACTGCACATATCATCATATCAATCAATATATTAGTGATATTCTCAAAATGTTATGTTTCGCTGAGTGCGTTGTATACCAATGGTATGCTATCCCAATCAATAGAATATTGTCTCTATAATATAATTAATTATAATGAATAATATAATAATAATTACAAAAATTTAAAAATATATCCATCACGCCTTATCCCCGAAGGGGTGGCAGAGGCATATTATATGCCCACTTTTCACCGTGTGGATTTCTGTCCCACGTAATAGGTGGTGAGCCCATTGCCGTGTTGAAATAGACAGACGCAGGTTGTGGCTACCTGCTGTTGAAATTTTCAAGCTGCCCATAAGGCCTTCAACCAGGCTTAACGACGGCCATTTTACTGGCAACCGGGACCAACGGCTTAACGTGCCTTCCGAAGCACGGAAACGCTCGCAAATGTAAATGCCAAAGTGGTCACCCATCCGAGGACCAGCCATTGTTGCGTAACTCAGTGATCGTTTACAGAACACTGAGACCGCGGGGCCACGAGCGCATTAAAATTTAAAAAAAAATAAAAATAACAATATATATAATTACAATTATAATATAGTCAATGCATACAAGTTTTAAAAATAGTATTTAAACTGCCTGGTTTAAATACTATTTTTAAAACTTGTATTAATTGACTTGTCATACGGAGTCTTTATATAAGTAGTTCCCGAGATAAATATTTTATACATCTATGTAAAATTAATTAAGAAATAATAAAACTAGACCTTAATTGGCATATGCACTTGGGTCGGCAAACTTGTCGGATCTTTTTACTCCATTCAGATTATAAACTTAATTTTACCACAGATCACATGAGCGCTACAACAGTGAGATAATTAAAAATTGTAGGAAAATAATATTATTTTATCTCTATTCTAGTAAATATTATTTTATTATTTCCTGACTAAACAAATTAAATAAACGAATTTATTTCTTTTTAAATTTGATATAAACATATAATCTTTAAAAATGTTAACATTGAACTTCATAATGTGTGTTAATGGTTTTATTTTCATTCAGAATTGTGAGTTCTAAACGCAACTCACTAACGCTCAGGATGATAATTGTAAAGTTTATGATGATTTAAATGTTATAACTTTCGTCTTGAATAAATACCTATGTAAATTTGGTATATAATATTTACTGTGCTAAATATAATAAAAATATAATCTAATTAAGTCACCTACGGTATAATTGTCATCACTACATTTTATTAAACAAAGTCGTTTTTCGCTGTCTGTCCGTATGTGTGCTGAGATCTTTAAAACTACGCAACAAATTTAGATGCAGTTTTTTTAATAGATAGAGTGATTCATAGGGAAGGTTTTATGTAGTTATAATTTTTAAATTTTTTGTATACATTAACTTAATTATAACGATATATGTTGGGGTGTTGGAAAATATAAGCCAAATAATACATGGGCCTTCATTTTTAATATGTTAGTTGGTTGCAGCATTTTATGAAAATTATTTTGTCCCATTACACCTATCAAATTAAATAAATATCTTAGGAAATATGGCAATATAAAAAAAACGCAAAGAAATTAATTTCGTGTAACCATAATTCGACCGGGCCTTGCGGGCGTAGGTACTTGAGAGCGGAGAAGTATTCAAGTAATTTGGAAAATGTTCATATAGTACTGAGAAATTAATTAACGACGGGATTAAATGGGTGCCACGGGTATGTCACAGGCGAAGCCGGGCGGGTCACCTAGTATTTTATAAAAGTTAGGATGTCCTCGTTATAATATATTTATTAAGTTCACTCTAGGTCGTAAGCAAATTATACACATTTGCACATTGACGTCTGTGGAGGTACGTCAACGGTAAACACACGTAAGGACAAAGTAACACGCGCCAAACCAGTCAATTATATTATTATTTTAGTTCAATGTAGGTAGCTAATTACTGAGTGTAGAGCTTTGTTTACTTTACTTACTTTACTTTAAAAACACCTATTTAGTCTTTGTATGATTATACATTTCGAGATCAGCAGTTACCGTTTAAATGTGAGCGTAAAGGAAAAGAACCGGCAAAGTGCGAGTCGGACTCGCGCACAATGGGTCCTAATTATGTATACAAACGGCAAAAATATCACATTTTTATATTAAAGTACTCGTATATCATAAGTTCGTTAATTAATTAATTCAAAACTAAGTTAATTAAAAATAACTAAAAACCTAAAACTTAACATGCGTCATAAAATCTCTCCGAATTTATTTTATTTTTATATTAATTTTAATATTTTATTTATTATTTTATTGAAGCGCTAGTGGCCCCGCGGTCTCACTGTTCTGTAAACGATCACTGAGTTACGCAACTTTCACTATGGCTGGTCCTCGGATGGGTGACCACTTTGTGGCATTTACATTTGCGAGCGTTTCCGTGCTTCGGAAGGCACGTTAAGCCGTTGGTCCCGGTTGCCAGTAACATGGCAGTCGTTAAGCCTGGTTGAATGCCGTATGGGCGGCTTGAAAAATTTCAACAGCAGGTAGCCACAACCTGCGTCTGTCTATTTCAACACGGCAATGGGCTCACCACCTAATATTTATATTTATCAATCACGCCCTATCTCCGAATGGGTGGCAGAGGTGTATTATATGCCTACGTTTCACCATGTGTATTCCTGTCCTACGTAATAGGTGGTAAGCTAATGTTGTTATAGATAGATGCAGGTTGTGGCTACATGCTACAAGGCCTTCTACTTGACTTAACGTCTGCCATGTTACTGGCAACCGGGACCAACGGCAACGTTTCCGTGCCTTCTGAAGTACGCAAACGTTCGCAAATGTAAATGCCACAAAGTAGTCACCCATTTGTGTCCAGCCATAGCGAATGTTGCTTAACGCAATGATCGTTTAGGACAATAGTCCACGTAAATCGTACGTTATGCGCACGCTTTCGTCAATTAACGATTGCAAGTCGAATGCTTGCATCTTGCGTAGAAACAAACAAAATGTGTCCACGGAGTCGCAACGTCGCGTTAGGCCGATTGTCCACGTATGAGATGCGTATGCGTACGAGAAAGCACGTTTTTTTGTTGTGAAAATGTCAAGTGAAGATGATGAAGTGATTATAGCATATAACTTTATTAGAAGACGAAGAAACAGGCGAAGGATATGCGACAGGACGCGTCATTTGTAGGATGCATGAAACCTACAAATGACGCGTCTGTGGACAGTATTAATTTTATTCTGTTTTTAGCATTTGTAAAAAATATTAGATAACTGTCTATTAAATGTCTATAATTTTTTTCTGAATTGAAATTAAACGTGGATTTTTTTTAGTCTAGAGCTGGACTCTAACCAGCGTCTTTTGGTTCAACGCACCAGACGCTTTCACCAACTACACCACCGTGACCTGCTCGAAACTGACTAATTAATCCACCTCTTTACGTCTTAAGGCGACGTAAAGCGTCATCGACCGACACTTAGCAAAGTTACACGGTACGAATATATAGAATTGCATCTATATTCATTCGGTTTTTGATGGCACCTGCCTAAACATTAGAAACAATTTTGAAAAGCAATTAGTTTACTAACATTTTCTAAATTTAAATTATAAAGTAGATTTTTTTCCTATCATGTCTGTTATGGTTCACGACATGTCTACAGTAGGTTGATGACATAAGGATGGACTGCGAAGCCTTTATAATAAAGATCCGTTGTACCCTTTGGGTATGGAACTCTAAAAATACAGCCTTGTAAAGCGTGTTAGCTATGTAGGAGGACCCGCAACACGGCTTTGTAAATAATTTGTTGTCTGCTGTCTGTATCTACTATTAAATTATCGACACGATAACTGGAAGTGCGTTGAAGAAATATGTAACGACCACTTATTGTCATTGCTTTTATATTTGTGAGCGAATAATTTAATTAATAATTTAAAGTATAAACTGTTGTCAGCATCCCAACGTAGATTCTACTCACAAGTAGTTGCGGCTTAATAAACTGTAAAAGACCGTAGTATTTTATCCTGCGCTTCGTTTTATATCTCGATTAATATTCTGAGGAAGTTTTCATTACCTTTTAATGAAACCTGGACTCGTATCCGACGATCGCTAATTTTACGTTTTAATTTACCCAAGTTCAGAGCACTTACGTGACATTATTTAAAAAAAGTAAACATTTAATTAATGACTTATTTCTCGTTAATAAGGTAAATTATGTTTTTTTGTAATTATCGGGAGTTATTGAAATCTGTGAGAAATTATGTATTGTATGCGAAAATTGAATTGTCCTTGAGAAATCCTGAACTTCAATATGTAGAAATCTGTGTTAATTTTATGTTTAAAACAAGTCTTTGTAGTCTTCACAAATATTTTTCTACAATCCTCATTGTGGACAAGATTTTAATAAATCCATCATCATAATCATCTAAGCGTCTGTCCCAGTTAGGTCTCTTAACGCCCGGGGTCCACTTTACACTATCTTTTCTCCTCCACTTCGCAGGGTCATCGACAAGTAAGTATTTAATTAATATGTGTTTTGTAACTAAAACAAAAGAAAAACGTGTGGCACTAGGGGACTGTCGCGGTAAAGCCATTGCATAGCATTTTTGTCGACTTATGCAATTATAATAAATTATTTATATTGTACTAGCTGACCCGAATAACTTCGTTAGCTAACTTAAGATATTTGTTACAAAAAATGTGAAACCGCTCGACCGATTTTGTGCACATTTCACATAAACCATCTACTAAATAGTCCGAACAAAGCCTGGATAGGTGAGCCCGTTCTCGAGTTATAAAATTACAACGAAAAGTGACATTGAATTTTATATATATAGATTATTAATATATAAAATACTAGCTTCCGCCCGCAGCTTCGCCCGCGTGGATTTCGGTAACCGTGATCCTTTTTTCACCTAGTTTATTTAGCATAAGATTTTTTGCGACCTCTTAAACAATAATCGTTATAAGTATTTCAGTCAATTTACATAAAACCATCATGAATTATACCTTACTCATAGATCTAAACTCCCTTCCCGCGCGCACCCCCGCCTTGGTGACGCCCACTTCGCAACGGGCCGAAACGTCGAATTTTAATCATTCAAAGACCAAATATTATCTACATAAACTGTAATTAGTGATGAAATAATTTATTTAGATAAGGATGTAGTTCAAAAAAATCCAAGATTTTTAAATATAAAACCATCTTCTAAATAGTCCGAACAAAGCCAAAACAGCCTGGATAGGTGAGCCCGTTCTCGAGTTATAAAATTACAACGAAAAGCGACAATGAATTTCATATATTTAGATTATTAATATATAAAATACCTAGTCAGGTCATAAGTATTGTCACACAGTAAAAACTTTTCTTTTAGAATGCTGGCCACAAAAAATTTTATTGAATTCGAATTTCGAATTGTTCATGAAAATAAAAATGTATATATATATACTATACTATACTATACTTTTAGAATTTTACTCATTTTTAAATATGGAGTGGACGCTTAAAGAAGACCGTGTTGCAGTTATTGCGTTGCATCGTTGCGGTTACGCGCCAATTCTAATTTTTGACATACTGAAAAATTTTAATATAACCAAAAGATTCGTTTATCGTACCATCAAACGATACAATGAAGACTCTAGTGTAGATGACAGGTCAAGAAGTGGTCGCCCTCGGTCTGTTAGGACTCCAGCAGTGATAAAAGCTGTGAAGGCGCGAATTCAAAGAAATCCCAAACGTAAGCAGAAACGGTTGGCCCTTCAGATGGGGTTAAGCAGAACCACGGTGAAAAGGGTGTAAAATGAAGACTTAGGGCTTCGGACATATCGAAGAAAAACAGGACATCGTTTAAATGCTAGTCTAATGGACCTGAGACTGAAGAGATGCCGCGCTTTGTTGAAGCGGTACGCGGGAATAAAATATCGGGAAATTCTTTTTTCGGATGAAAAAAATTGTACCGTAGAAGAGAGCTACAACAAACAAAATGATAAGGTACGCACACAGTAGTGAAGAAGCGAGCAACCGTATTCCGCGTGTCCAACGAGGTCATTTTCCACCCTCGCTCATGGTATGGTTGGGAGTTTCTTATTGGGGCTTAACAGAGGTACATTTTTGTTGTGTATCAAAATACAGTCCTGACGAACCTTGTGGAACCTTTTTCTCATACCATGTACAATAACAGGCACTGGGTATTCCAACAAGATTTGGCGCCAGCTCATAGAGCGAAGAGTACACAAGACTGGATGGCGGCGCGTGAAATCGACTTCATCCGGCACGAAGACTGGCCCTCCTCCAGTCCAGATTTGAGTCCGTTAGATTACAAGAAATGGCAACACTTGGAGGAAAAGGCGCGCTCAAAGCGTCATCCCAATTTGGAGTCACTCAAGACATCCTAGATTAAGGCAGCCGCCGATAGTGACATGGACCTCGTTCGTGCTGCGATAGACGACTGGCCGCGCAGAATGAAGGCCTGTATTCAAAATCACGGAGGTCATTTTGAATAAACTTTATTGTAATAAGAATCTATGTTTTGTTAAGTTCATTTTGGTATATAAATGGTTACATAATGAATAAACTTGTTTCAACTATTTTATATTAAACATGTGACAGAATTTATGACCTGACTAGTTATATATTATTTCTACAGATCGTCTCGATCCGTGCGAGCTTCGTACAGTCGTATTATATACATAGTTTTTTTCGTTACGGATTTTCTTGATTCGGTCGCCGCACTCAAGGCCCGCGATAGAAGCTATGCAATAGCTTAAAAAAATCTTTTTTTTCGCCTTCACTGTTTTAAGCTTTCTCCTAACTAGGTAGTGACTTTGAGTCAGCGCTAAACCCCTTGAACATTTTAATAATTGACATGGGCACCGATAATATTTGCATAGCAATCAAATATTGTATTACATGAATAAGCGCCATTTAGAGATATCTTTTATATGGAGGAAGTTAAATGTTGAGAATGAACTCTTGTTGTCTGACTTTTCAGTGCTATTTATGGATCTACTCGTATCTAAACCGAGTCACAAACAAAACAGAAACAAGTGCATGTACGAATACGAATACGTTGACAAAAGATATAGTGCCTTTTTAAATACGGAATCCTAAAAGAATACGAGCAAACAGTATTTTTACATTTTTACTTGAATTGCTTAATACAGTTTAATTTTATTATCGCATGAAATAAAATTAAATAACATTATTCCATATTTTAATTAAATTAAATTATACACAGACATTCACAAAGTTCAGTTTTATTTATATTTTATGCGATTATGCATGGTGGCCATTTTAATATTATTCTTAAAGAACAAATTAAAATCAAATATAGGTTGTTTTATATTACTGGAGAATCTCCTTTTTAGGGTTCCGAATCCAATGGATAAAAACGGGATTCTATTACCAAGACTATGTATTCCGTCTGACTGTCTGTCTGTTCGTCTGTATGTCACCAGATTGTATCTTATGAACCGTGATAGCTAACCAGTTGAAATTTTCATAGATGATGTAATACTTTTGCCGCTATAACAACAAATTTTAATAACAGAAAAAAAAAATTAAGGGCATCCCTTAAATATTTATTTTATTCTGTTATTACAATTTACTTACCACTAACGTGACTATTTTTGCTCGATTAATAAAAAAATAGCTACAAGTAGACGCTTGCAATATTTATAGAATATTTGTTGTATATTCACGTTATAATAAATGATAAAATACTCTTTCGCGTTTCGACGTTAAATATTTAGCTTTTCAATGTGGAAACGCTAATAGTTATGATACCTTTGGACCGGGGGTGGTGAGGGGCGGGTTGTTTGAATTTCACATGTGAATATGTATTGAATTGACATATTATTTATTATTTAATAAATAGTTTCATTATATATTTAATATTAGATAAAGCTGAAAAGTTTGTTTGTTGGTTTGGTTTAAGAGGGGCTCCCATCCAACAACCATGAGTTCTATGCTTTTTATTGCTGGATTGTTATAACGGCAGCAGGTAGATGATTTAAATATTCACAGAATGTTTAGTTGTATATACAAAATTATTAAAAAAAAATAAGGGTGGCTCCTATACAACAAACATTATTCATTATATTGATAATGGTACGGAACCTTTCGTGCGCGAGTCCGACAAGGACTTGTCTGGTTTTTAGTTCGTATTAGTTTTCTACTTTAGTTTCAAACCTTCTGTAGAATAATTAAAATACACTAGCAAATAATTATCAGTATAAAATTGTCGGTATAATTTTTTTTAAGTGCAGATATATATAATATTTTTTAAAATGGTCAATTAAAGAAAAAAAACATAAATATACTTTCACGCCTTTATCCCCGAAAGAGTAGGCAGAGGCGTACTATACGCCCACATTTCACCGTATGCTTTGATTTTTGTCCTTGTAACAGGTGGTGAGCCCATTGCCGTGTTGAAATGTACAGGTGCAGGCTGTGGCGACCTGCTGTTGAAATTTTTCAAGCCGCCCATAAGGCATTCAACTGGCTTAACGACTGCCATGTTACTGGCAACCGGGACCAACGGCTTAACGTGCCTTCCGAAGCACGGAAACGCTCGCAAATATAAATGCCACAAAGTGGTCACCCATCCGAGGACCAACCATAGTGTAAGTTGCTTAACGCAGTGATCGTTTACAGAACACTACATCCGCGTGGCCACGAGCGCTTCGCTTTTTAAAAAATATTATAGAATCATTGAAGAATTTATTATGATAGCCAAATCACTTTCTTAGGTTTTTTATACCACTGAGGTAGCAGACAAGCATACGAGTGGCACTTGATGGAATGCAATCACAGAGTGTCACCACTTATTTTGTCAACATTTCAAGATCACGATCTAATAAACGGATAGCTAGAGTTCAATGTATTTGTGTTCCAATATTAATTAAATTGGTTCATCAGTAACAAGCTAAGTAAGGATTATATTTTATTTACCTATACGTTAATAGCTTAATGATCATGACAGCTGACCATGACGAACAGATGGTTTCTACAGTTGGAAGACTATTAGAAGTAAGAAAATCAATAATATATGGCCAAATTCATTTTGGTTTGAACCTTCCTAGAGGCAATCGTGTGAACCGAGGGTGCGTGCCATCCACATTATCATTCCATCTTTAAGTCTATTCTTGCTGTCTCGTGCTTTAATCCTGTTCCCTAAATGTGATGAAAAGAGATAGAAATGAACTAAGTATGATTGAATAGTTGCAACCTTTGATTTATGACTACAGAAACCGCCGCGAGAGAATTTTTCTATTAAATTGAATTTTATCACTGTTTGTGTGGTACTAATAAATTTTATAGAATTATTTTAAAATTACACTCAAGAATGAAACATGAAATGAGGTAAATATACTTACTTAAAGTTTTATTGTGACATAGGATCTATAATAATACACACTAATGCCGTAGTTCCAGATAAATTTATTAAAACCGCTCCCAAATAATTGGTCATATTTGATTATCATCAACCTTTTTTTATCGAGAGAGACATTTTTTGTACCTACAGAAAAACGCGTTACTGATTTGTTTTTGATGAAATAAAGTTACAATTTATTAAATTACTTTTCACTTCTCATACTCTAAAAGTGCTTATTTGTGCAGGATATAGGCTGCACAAAATCGAATTTTGTGCACAAATGCATTAACGTATCTACTCGTACATAAATACATCTATATTAAGGCAAAAAAAGAGCCAAACACAAAAAGAAGTTCATGTTGTCGTCAGAGCCATGATCTTATAATATGCCATCTTCTCACAATATGCCTTCTACATAAAATCAAAGAAATACCGTTAATATAAAAAAAATAATTAATGGAAAATTAATTAATGGAAGAACAATTTCCTTCAGTATTCAAAACTGTACTAATTTTACTTTGAATTGTAATTAAAGAAATGTTATGTTACACTACTGTTTTATTTCTTCGCAATCGAAGTGAAAAGAAAAGTTCATATACTTGTCCACAAAACCATTTTATCCTCGACATTACTATCTGCCTAAAAGTCTCGGATAAAAATGGTTCGTTATGTGCACTTGTTGTAAAATCTACTATAACATGCAATGAAATGAAGTGAACTGCCTTTCCGACATTGATTGTTACGTATTATCGTATTATTTACTTTTATTAATAGATAAGAGTACACATCTAGAAGGCATACAGTTTATTTTATATTTTGTTTCATAAGCGGACCTAACTATGAAATTCAACTATTATCGTTCCTATTTACAATGTAAGTGGTGAACTGATACCATTTCCGAAGTAAAAGAAAAAAATGTTAAAAACATTTAAGTCATTATGCATCAACTTATATGCAATACAGAACGCTTCAACTCGGCGCACTCACTCGGACACATAATTCTACGGCAGTCTCTGCCTGATGGTCGTACCCGCGACAGCCGTGAGACTCACATCCATTTTAAGTGTCTGTGTGTTGTAACAATAGAAATCTAAATAGCAAGTCAATGGAAATGCAAAGTGTCTCTGCACTTGAATCGAATTACGTTGTAAAGCCAACACACATTGCGGTTATCTAAATACTGGCAAGTGATGCCAATCAGTGTACCTGGATATTTCTGAAACCTTATATGTATTTTTTTAATAGCAAAGAATCAACTTGTATGAGATTTTGCTAATAAAGATTCTATTATCTTTCTTGTTTCTCAAAACCCCGATGACTCAGTGTTCTGTAAACGATCACCACGTTAAGCAACTTTCGACATAGCTGATCCTTGGATGAGTGAGTACTTTGTGGCATTTACATTTGCGAGCGATTTCGTGCTTCGTAAGGCACGTTAAGCCGTTGGTCACCGTTGGCAGTAAAATGGCAGTTATTAAATTTTAACAGTGGGTCGCCACAGTATGTGAGTTATCAAAAAATTGAAATAGAAAGGCGCCACAACAAAGGCGTGAGACTAAAATGCATACGGTGAAATGTGGACGTATAGTAAGCCTCTGCATACCCCTTCCGGGATAAAGGCGTGACATTATATATATATAATTATGTACTCGTATGTATATATATTATCTTTACCATCACCAAAATTTGTTCTTAATAGAGTATTAGGGAAATTTATTATCTTTATAATCATAGCCATCAGTGCTTTTAAATTTACTACAAATATATACATTTTCAGTGTTTATTTTCTTATAAACTTTTTTATAAAGGCTCGTCTCTGTAACATCTGTATATGCGTTCCACCTGCGTCCGGCAATATTTGGATCACGTAGTCATAAATAAAAGTGATACTGATTAATAAAAACGTAATTATTACTTTGACGGTAACTATAATTACAGGACATTTTGTGCTCTGGAGAAAGTTATACAAAAGAGGTTGTTTAAAGTTCGAGGATTAGGACATTCATTATTGAGCAGGTTTTAATGTAATGCCTCCTGCCTGTAGAGCTATTGATTTTTCATTTTTTATTTTTCACTAACGTGATTTCCACAGGAACCTTAATGCTTCCTGTAGCCTGTTAATCCAGGATGTCCGCTACCTCCTTATCAAATTTTATCCAAATTGGTTCAGTTGTTTGAGTGTTTAACAAACAATCATACTGACAACATTTCTAAACCCGCATATACTACCACTGCACCACCAAGGCAGTCAAGGACGAATTGTAGGTTGACGTTATGGTCAAGTCTTGCGGCAACTGCCAGGGTAGGTACGTGAGAAACAACATTTGTTTTCCAATATGGCTAGACAGCTGTCCCTGTCGGGTACCGATAAAAGGGGAACAACCAAGAAGTACTGGCTCACTTCAGCAGACGTCGAATATTATGCGAACGAAGGGTAAAATGTAGGACGGCCTCCATGCGCCGCTAGATGCTACTAGAACCAACGCTCGGATGATGATAATAAGCTAACGGCATGTTAAAAAGGTGGGGTGTTAGACTTGAACCCACTAAATATACACTTTAAGTATTTCCCTCTGTGGCGCGGTGGCAGTGCATCCGACTGCTACGCAAGAGGTCGTGGGTTCGATTCCCACCCAGGATAAAACTTTGTGTGATGAGCACGATTGTTTATTCTGTGTCTGGGTGTTATTTATCTATAATATGTATGTATTTAGAAATATATAAGTATGTTTATCAGTTATCTAGATCCCATAACACAAGCTAATATTAGCTTACTTTGGGCTAGATGGCGCTGTGTGAAAAGTATATATATTTATTTATTTCTGCAAAAATTTCAAGTTTTTCTAATAAAAAAAAAATTACATCCCCATATTCATGACCAGAAGACTGGTTTCTTTATCGCACAATGGTTAAGAATTGCCATACAACGTGGCAATGCTTGACTTAAAACGAGTAACACAGTTTAACTTTAGAACTCATCCAGTGTATCATCATCACGTCGTCATTAGTTTTGTCGGCTAGCCCATTACCACTTTAGCGTGTTTAGGGGTTTGAAATATGGTAAAGGCTCGAATTTTCGAGTCTATGGATGGTATTCTTTATGTGAGACAAATGACATTTTACTGTTAACTTCCGTTAAGGTATTCAAGTTGTATTGTTGACCATTGCTACCTAGTAGTTCCTAAGTTAGCGTGTTCCACGAAACGAAACTGTCCACCTTATAATACTTATACATTTTAAAGAATATTTGTCATTAAGTTATAAGCTTTTAGTATCTCTTCTTGCATCATTCAATCATTTCTACACATAATATTTATTGCCACTGAATAATATTTAGTGTGAAATTTTTATATAAATAATTAAAATTTTAATAAAAATCGCAATAGGCCAAAATTAAGTTAGGTCATCAGAACTTTAGCAAGACACTGAGAAATAACCATGTCTTTTGCACCTGCGTCCGCTGACGACCTGCCAGGAGTGATTTATTCGGAATAAAACGACACATGTAAAACAATACAGAACCGACTACCCCCTGTAAAGAATACAGGAAGTAAAAAAAATACCCGAGGATGAATCTTTGTCTTGTTAATAGTATCCATCATATTTTTATATTGGGGTGTAAATTTATTTTCAAATAGTTTTTTTTTAAATGATAATAAACTATTGCTTTACTGTACAAATAATGAAGCACTAGTGGTCCCGTTGACTCCGTGTTCTGTGAACGATCACTGCAACTGTAAGCAACTTGCGCTATAGCTGGTTATTGATGGGTGACCTGCTTTGTGGTATTTCTATTTACGAGCGTTTTTGTGCTTGGAAAGGTATGTTAAGCTGTTTGTTCTGGTTGTGAGTAACATGGCAATCTTTAAGCCAAGTTGAAAATTTTCCAACAGCAGGTAGCCACCACCTCCGCCTGCCTCTTTCAATACGGAAATGGCATCATCTGTTAAGTAGGATAAAAATGCATAAGGTGAAATGTGGGCGTATAATATGCCTCTGCCACCCCATCGGGGATTAAGGCGTGACTGATAAATAAAAAAATGCAATATTAAAAAACTCAACTTTGCTATAGAATAAGTTGCTACTACTACAATAGGTGTTTGCTTTCATAAACGTATTTTCTTCTTTCTCGTATACTCGACTATTGTTTTTAGTGTAATCACGCTAAAGTGGTAATGGGCTGGCCGACTAAACTAATGACTACGTGATGATGATACACAGGATAAATAGTAAAGTGGAAATTGCGACTCGCATTACGTTAAGCATTGCCACGTTGTATGGCTATTCTTAACGTTTATTAGACAATCTCTCGAAAAAGACGCAAGCGTTTGGACCCTAGGACGAATTAAATACTGGTTGTTAAATCGTGGTTAAATAGTCCTAGGTTCGGACCCCATGAACTTAAGGTCGAGACCCCGAACGGCTCTAATATATAAGCATCTGTAAGTTGTAAGTATTTTTGCAGATTAGGCCTTCACAGAAGTAGTAGTGGCATCGGCACAGCCAGCAGTACCGGAAATATATCTTGTAATGATTATGGAAGAGCCGCGAAATAATCACTCATGTTTTAGTGTCAAATATAATTTCTGTTAGATGCAGTTATATTTCTCAACAACCCAAGCAACAGTACCAAAAGTAGGTATGGTCAGCAACAAAAAATCACGTAGCATAACAGAACGTTATCTATAAATCTAAATATAGAATTCACCACACTTTACATGTACTATTTTAAATAAGAAAAGCACTGTTTTTAATCAACATGAAAATTTTCATTCATAAATCCATGCTGTAATAGTGGATTGTGGGAATTATCTCTTCTGAGGCTAACTGTATCTGCTTAAACAATGAGATTTTATAAAATAACTTCTAGAGAATTCTACTGTCTAGCAGTAGTTAGTGTATACTTGCTCAGTAAAACCTATTTACCTGCTCAATGTACCTACCTACAATAAACCAGTCATAAAATTGACATGAGTACTCAACAGTTCCAGGCATGTAATGTCACTTGTACACCATAAAACATTAAAGCTACAATGAAACCGTGTTTGGATAAAATCTATTTTTTATCAGAACGATAAACTGCGCTTTAATAAATAACTTGTGAATGCTCAAGTGCAAGCGGCTGCTTAAATTATTGAATACAAATTCCATACATTGCGACTGAACAGAGGTGCTGGAACGATGTGCGCAGGCGGCTTATTGGTACACTCAAAAACCAACATCAATTAAAGAGCGATGAGCATAAGTATTCACATAACTAGCTGACCATGCACAGACTTACTTACTGATATATTTTGAACGGCATGAGTTGAATCGAATAAATATTAAGAATTATTGATATGCTATTCTAATTTTTGTAAGCCAGCCACCTGTTCTACTTAGGTTTTATTATTTATTTTTATTGGAGAAGCAACAACAAATAAACAGGATAACAAATATCAAATTATCAACATGAAGCCAATAATAGGTCCTCACTGATAAAGAACAGTTATTTAGTTTTGTTACTTAGGTCTTAATAAACATGTTGATTATGTATCCAGCGTAGATGAAGTTGATAATAGCCACGTGGCAACCAGAGGAGCGGGTATCCCCACGCTGCAGATCCTGATTTTAGTCAACAGTGAAAGTGTGAGTAGCGAAAATGTAGAAAGAGTGGTAAGCACCTTGTATAGTAAAGATGTGATGTGCTTCAAAACAAGGGCGGAGAACGAACTGGAGTGAACCAGCACTCTGTTATTGGTCATGCTCGTAGTTAGAAGCAGGCGCGATACCGGCGTTCTCTCGCTCGTTTTTCTTTAATATATGGAGGACTCACCAGTAAAAAATTTTTTGTGAATAATCAGAGCTGGTGGCCAAAGTTAGGAGGTCATTGGGAAGTGTCACACAAAACTCTCCCCCCTAAGCCTCTTCATAAGCCTCTCCCGATTTTATTTTGAGAGGCTGATATTTTATGTACCCAAAGTTATGTAACTTGCATATTCGTTAAATATCTTTTTTTTTTATCTTTATACTATCATAGATATAATATCTATGGTTTATTATTCATCACCATTAAAAATGTGAAAATCGCATGTTTCACACAAAACACACACTTATCAAAAATTTATATCCCTAAACTTAGGGAAAAACAATTTCATAATTGTAGGTATAACTTAGGTGTTTATAATAGGTATAAACTAATATAAAATACAGTGCGTTTTTTAATAAATCTCGCTTCAATATTTAAAATTTATTGCGGTTAACGACCTGTTTTATTTGTGACTCTTTGTAATTGCGTGTATAAAAATGATATGTGTAACATTCCTAAATACTACTGAGTCTAAAATTATTTAACTCCATTAAAATTAATTAAGCAATTATTATACAGCGTAAAGGTTTAAATATTTTTTTTTGTATAAAAGATCATGCTTTAATTACAACCTTGCATGATTTGTAGATAAACCTAAATTAATCTATTTACTACTACTTTATTCTCTAATACTTGATATATTTATGTTACACGAATATAGAATTCTAATAACGTTTATAAGTTATAATTTAAAATAACAAGTTTTCTAGTAATTTATGCGGTGATGTGGTGCGTAACGAAACTGAAAAACGTACCTACGTAAATTTATATCTATATTAGATTATTTAGTATCTTTATTAGAATCGATCACATCCGACAACAACATATCGCATCTTATTATAACTAGAATAACGTTAATTACCTATTGGTGTATTTATATGTATCCTGGGCGTAGCCAGAGGGAGGGTGTTAGGTTCAACCTCCCACCTCCCCCGAAATGTTAATGATATTAACAATCATCATTATCCGAGTGTCTGCCTTAGTTGTGTTCACATCGCCGAGAGTCTGCTTGCCCACTTCTTCTCCTCTACTTCACACAATTATCGACATACCCAGTAGTGAGATCATTGGTACATATAATATATTTTACAAAGTCAAGCTAGTATTTCTTGGGTCTTCCTACTCTTTCTCTCTTGGGATCGACATAAAATTTGTTCCCCACGTGGCCTTACGGTTTCTATTAAGACATGACCATTCCAACGATTTCAACGAAGACGACATTCTTGCAACTTGTCTGCAATATCACGGACGCGATGCCTGCCGCGGATACGAGAGCTCTTCCACACATCCACCGCGACGTTTTGGTTGCCGCGAAACGCAGCACCTATTTGTGTGGCTCTCACAGAGGCCAGAGGTTTTAAAGACCTGCCCTTTTAACCTGTACGGCATTTTTGGGTCACAAATAACACCAGAAATCACCCGTCACTTGGCTCATCGTCTTGACGTCGCAATCGATGTCACTGGACGTGTGAATTATAGATACCAGGTACATATTTAACCTGATCCGTGCGCTCAATCAAATCATCGCTTATGCTGACGACTGTGGGACCTGTAAAGTTTAGTGCCAAGTACTCGGTCTTCGCCACAGTAAGTTTCAGACCGTTGTTATTAAGCGTCTCCTTTCACGCCTTCACATGTCGCATCAATCTGCCCCTATCGACCAGAGCTATATCGTCAGTACACATAAGCAACCATAGAGGACGCTTATGTAAGTCAAAAACGGACTAAGGAAGATCAGGGTACACCAAAAACGAAAAACGACCGAAATGTCCGAAACTTGTCGGACCCCAAGTCTATTTGGACCGCAGTAGGTGAGAAAATACTACATCGTCAGGGCCTTTACGGCGCGGAAATTTAATTTTAGAGAGACAAGTCGGCGATCGCTTCCGGTGTTAAACCTGTTTATCACAGAAACATCTCTAAATTTATAGACTTCCTGTCCGTAATGAAGAAGTCTATCTCGTTCCAAGTGACCTTGTCGGGGCTTCGCCAAGTCCACTTTCTGAGGGGCATTTTACTAAGTAAGAGTTCAAGTCAATAAGTAGTCGCCAGGTCATTTCTGTTTACCACGCCGTATTGGACCAAATTATGAAATCAGTTTTAAATAAATCTTACTAAATGCTTAGTAATCTATTTGCGCTGTAACAACCTAGAAATATTTTATGGAATCAAATATAGTAAAGCAAAATAAACTGTAATAGCCTCCATAAATGAAACAATAATAAAATGGTACGCAGAAAAGTAATTGCACAAAAATAAATATCAGGTTCGTTTCTATCACCTCCATACTACAAAACCACTATAGAGCACATAAATTTTGCATCCAATCGGCAGTCCAGCACTTTAAATTTGTGGTTTATAAATTTTGAAGTAACTCAATTAAAGTGAACGTTAATGGCGCACTAGTGAGGAGAAAGAGTATGAATCATTTGGTTTATTAACCGGTAGTTAAACGCTAGTAAACGCGGGTATCTAACTTACCAATCATTGAACTTTATAATCCTTGAGAGCGTAAGATTTTAATTTGACGATTAGTCAACGTGGATTTAGCGGTTACCTCTGATGTGTGTCTAAATTAGCATTTTAAATTAAAAATATTTTCAGGTTATTTAGAGGATTAAACAAACGTTAATAAGAGCTTCATAGACTCATCCACTATAATTTCGGTTCTATTCCTTGGTTGGATATCATACATTATAATGTTGGTTACCTATTCATCGAAGATAGTTTCATAATTCAATTTAGACATATTTTCACGCCTTAATCCCCGAAGGGGTAAGCAGAGGCATACTTTTTTTTACCTTGAAAGGTACAAAGTAACGCGATTTTATACGTCCGACAATGTGCTTTCAATGGTTTTGGGTTGTGTTATTATGGGTAGATGATGTGTAAGGATGTTGTGAGGTTGAATTTTATATATTATCTGTGCGTGTGCATGGTTGGTATGAGACATCATATGGAATATTGCATCCTAGGCTATACAGACTTCTAAAAGTAATTTAACAAAGATAAATGTAGATTTATAATATCGTACATACGTAAATATATATATATATACATATATATATATATATATATATATATATATATATATATATATATATATATATATATAGATAAAATATACTCATGCACACCACAAAGTACTTACATAAATAAATTATTTATTATACTATACGCCCACATTTTACCCTATGCACTTTTTTGTGCCACGTCTCAGGTAGTAAGCCCATTGCCGTGTTGAAAATGGACAGGCGCAGGTTGTGGTGACCTGCTATTGAAATTTTTCTAGCCACCCATATGGCCTTCTACTGGGCTTAACGACTGCCATGTTACTGGCAACCGGGACCAACGGCTTAACGTGCCTTTCGAAGCACGGAAACGCTCGCAAATGTAAATGCCACAAAGTGAAACCTATCCGAGGATCAGCCATAATTAAAGTTGCTTAACGCAGTGATCGTTTACAGAACACTGAGTCCGCGAGGCCACGAGCGCGATTATTCAATTTAATTGATATGTATTGATTTTTTTTTTATATTTGACACGACAAAATGGTGCTGCCCGTCTTAAAGAAAGCAAAGACAACTTGTAGTTGAGAACCGCTATCCCAGCTGGTAGGGTTCCGATAGCGACCCTCAGGTTGACATCCCAGAAATTAATGAAAGAATATGTTTATTATTACTAATTGTGATGTTTATTATAAAAAAATGTTATTTCTCGTTTGTGTTTAAAAAGGAATAATAATTGCTTTAAATTTTTATAACCTATGATTATAAAAATATACTGTCCTCAAGTTGTCATCTCTGGATGATTTCGGTACCCAAACATCAACTCTAAACCAGAAAACGATTAATTTCTGTCCAAAATACATAAATTTTATAAGTATGACCAACTTGCACCGCATTGTACGACTCCAATTATTAATTTCGTATGGTTCAAATCCAATATTTCGAATTAAATAATATTAGGTACGCTCGTTGGCGGAATGATGTTGTTAGCAACATCGCTTTTTATTACTTGTTTGATTTGAACGTGTCAATTTGTGCCATAAAAGTAATTTTATGTTATGATAAATAGTATGATTACTCAAAAAAGTTGGTTATCTTTTAAATATGGACTTAATTTTTTTGTTTTACTACCATGAACATGCGGTCTCACTGACCGTTATCTTTAAAGACCATATTCTCCATCCAATCTAATCCATTTTAAAAACTGTTTTTGTTTTTAATTGCCTTAGCAGATACTTAATGTAAATCATAGATATGAAGAATATGTATTAATTTTAAACTAAAATCTAAACAAAGACAATTGTCTATCTTTTATTACTCGACAATATTTAAAAACTTAATATTAAGTTCTTAAAACATTACATAAAAATCTGACATTGGCCCAACTTGTACACATTTATTGGCAGTCTTTTCATAATGGTTTAGCACTTTCCCTGTCACTTCTCCTCATAATTATCACCACCAGTACTGCTGTACTGTCTTTAAAAAAATCTTGATCTCTTAGGTATTCCGTCTTCAATAATGTCAGCGTCGTAAAACATAGTCATTTAAAATTATGAGCCTGAAAATGATTTTACATAAGTTCCGAAGAAAGTTCCAAGTATGTTTATTAGTTGTCTGTTAGCTTAAGGGCCGGTAGGCCAAGTCGCGTAGGCACCACAATGCTTCCTCAGCCCCCGCCAAGATAGATCGACTATGTATTTTCTGCTGGCACGCCACAGTAAAAATGATTGGCAGTAGCAATTGAAATGGAACATCTCTATTATTGTGTTGGATTTTATTTCTGAAGATTTTCCGCTCCCGTTTTCAAAAGGAACTTGTTCCCGGGATAAAAAGTAGCCTATGTGTTATTCTGATAGATAAGTTATTATATATAATATATAGTTATGGTAAAGGACGAAATTAAAAACAGTTTGCTAGGCTATCACCGGCGACTGCGACATCACCCCAATCCCCTGGCCTCACAACTAACGCATCGAGGTTATAGCAAAAGATTAAAAAGGAAAGACATAATCAGTGACGACTGAGCCCATTGGAAATAAACGAGGAGATGTGCCCACTGGAGAGCACACTCACTCACCTAATTACCCTCACACAATCTGCTTATAGTAGAACTGATTGCAGATATCTGTTATCTATGTCTTTCTGTATAACACAGAAAAAGAAAGGTTAACTTTATTTTAATTCCATTCAGTAGTTATACGTGCAAGTAACAAACATCCATACTTACAAACTTTCGCGTTTATAATATTAGTAGGAGTTTATGACGATATATTTAATAAAAAATTTAGGCTTCATGTACAAGTACCAAATAAAATGTCCCGTACTCACAATACCCTTCTTTTAAAAATAATATTATAATCATAATGTTATGTTCCTGTCTTCGGCAGCTAGTCACCGTTGTTCTTCAGAACATATCTTCCGTCCGCGCTAAACATTCTCCTTAAGTACACAATTTCATTCAATTGCTCTAAACGTTGCCGGTTTACCCAAATCTTGCTTTTAGTTCTTACTTTTTCTTTTTCAAATACCCGATTCTTAGTTTAACATGCACTTTTGCAGCCACACTTTTGCACACCTATCCAGATACACTATGAAAAGCCAGGCGGACTGTCGACGGCCTTGACGCCCGAACAGAAGTCCAAAAGAGGCGCCAGGCGAACCTCCCCCTTGGTCGCACGCAAGCTTTACAGTCCGTATAAAGAGACTGTATCGCCAGCAGCAGCTGGCCGTCCACACCATATTCTGCCCGGATATGGTGTAGACGGCCAGCCAGCCAGCCACACGGACGAGTTCCACAGAGTTTCTCTCACAACTTTATCAAATGCTTTCTCTAGATCCACTAAATCGCAAAAAACCTTCGCGGTAAAATGTTGGGAATGAATGAAAAATCTTTATTCATGTAGGTCACAATGTTTACATTTACTGCCAGATTCGCAAAGCAATAGGTAGAGGCTGAGGAAGAACATGGCAATAAAACTCATGGCCACTCTTTTCTAACCGCCAGTAATTACATTAGTTTGAGTTACATGATGTTTGACCAATTATATAGTATTGAATTTATACAAAACCAAAAAACAAAATCAATGTTGTTTTAAAATCATATCAAAATTAGAGCTATTCTAGTTGCCAGTTCTAAGGGCAGCCTACACTTTAAGAAGAAGAATCTAGCAAGAAAGTCAATGGATGCTCTTTTAAAATGTAGGTATGGCTTACAACATTAAAATTACACTTACATTGTTCCTTTGGATTTATGTAAGAACAGTCGACTAAACTTAGTTTGCCTTAAATTAAAAAAAATATATTATATTTGTAATATTTGCTATATTATTATAAATTAATTAATTATTAGTTACATGAAATGTCATACATTGTTTAAGGCTACTAACATAAAGTAAAAACATATATAAAAAGCGCTCGTAGCCCTACTAACTCGGTTTCTGTAAAAGATCACTGATTGGAACGCAGGAATTGGGCTCACCGCAATATGCCTCTGCCACACCTTTGGGGATAAAGTCGTGGCTAATAAATTTAAAAATATACTTAAATAATTAATACTGAAAGCATAAAACAAAGGTCTTGGATACAATTTTAATAATTTATGCGAAGCGAAGCTTCAACATAACAACTGCACTGATTACTTCAGCCAGTGGCAGTCGGTATGTTTAAGCTTCAGAATCTATTGATCAAATTTGTTTATAGGTAAACATACATTGACCGGCCCACTGGCTCAGTTGGTTATATAACTGTCTTCTAACCTGTGGGTACCGGGTTCGATTTTATACTACTTACAGGGTTAATTCTAACGCTTCTGTGAAGTGTAGGTACTTTATTTTTTATTAAAACTATCATATTTTTTATTTATCTATCACGCCTTATCCCCGAAAGGGTGGCAGAGGCATATTATTATATATGCCCACTTTTCACCATATGTATTCCTGTCCCACGTAATGGGTGGTGAGTCCATTGCCGTATATAACTCTCATATATATACACTATATAATGCTAACTCCGGGCGTCGCGAGATGCAACTAGGACAGACGCTCGGATGATGATGGAATGCTTACTGCTCTCATAAATATACTGTGCCATTGCGAAAAAATAGCAAGGGGAGCGCAACGAAAAAACCTAACACAGATCCTACCTCTGTAAGCGCCAGCGCGCGACTGATCAGGCATCAGCGTCGCGAATCTGATTTTATTTAAACATTTGTTTTATAAAAATCACAGTATATAGTCAAAGTAAGTCATTATGTATATACATATTTAGTAGCTATAGTTGTGTATACAAATTTCATTAAAATTATCTGTAGTGTAGATTTGGCATTGAAAAAACATTTCGAAAGGGGGCAACTTTGGGATGTTTTTCTATCAAGTGAAGTTTATTAGATTTTGTAACAGAAAGCTATTTTGACTAGCTTAAATCCTTAACTAACATATATCTCTTTTTCAGAATCGAAAACCCTTTCTTCTACGATTCGCATTGTTTTAAAAAACTCAAAAGCGTGGCCTCGGCAGGAATACCAAGCCTTAATGTAGGCTAGAGGCGCTGTGTAAAAAAATGTCCCATAATATTTATTAATACTTTAAAACGCCAAAACCTTTCTTGAAAATTCCTTTATTCATATCTGATAATACGCACAATATTTTAATGTTTCACAACAGATTGACGTGTGCTCCATCTAAAACCTCAGTACCGCGATATTAATGAACTGATAACAGTATTTATTGATCGCGTCCGTTTACACCAACTGGCAAAGTTGTCACATCTGTGGTCACGGGCCATCGCACTAAACGCGGTATTCGCGATTGCGTACGCACTTTGATCCCTCACCAATCCATTACCTGTGGGAATTTGCTGACATAATCTGACCTGGTATGAAACTTTTATCCTTAAGATGATTTATTTATAAATCGTTAAGTACGAAGATATTTCTGGACCACCCGTCATTGTCGATGTTTATATTCTGAGAGTATCATAAGTTTCAATTAACACCCTATACGTCATTTTATGCGTTTGGTCACGGAGGAATACTTCACAAAAGATAGGTATGTTTTCACCTTTAGCAAAAGATAGGTATGTTTTCACCGCACCGCGAGTGTTGCACCTCTGGTGTTGCAAACGTCCATAGGCTACGGTGACCACTTTCTATTAGGTGGGCCTTATCTGCCACCTCAGTGGTATAAAAAAATACAATACACGATTTTTTTGTCTTCTATACGACTACTGCGCAAATCCACGTAATCAGTTGTTAAATAAAAAACGAGAAAAATTGCTGATTTTCCCTAAAAACTCAGTCTAAAATTTCTGAAATTTGCACATATCGTTTATGTCCTATTCAATTTTCGAAAATATTGAACTTTTCATGTATTTTAATATATAAGCCTGTTTGCCACACTAAGATCGATTCTCTAGTTTAAATTTTTCTAACAGATCACCCAACATTCTGATGACAAGATTTCAGTAATTTGTCATGATTTTAATTATCTTGTCAATCGATGGAATGTAATTCGTACTATAAAAGATAAGATCGATCCTTCGCCGTCGACGCCGCTAATATCGATGGTCCGTCACCAATCAGTCATATTAGATGTTGAACGATGACATCAATGACCGACTAATAGGATGTATTCAAAGCATTGCTATTTTAATGTTAGACAATTATTCGTATTTTTATTGAACTTACTAATTTAGTCGCAAAATCCTGATCTTTTTCTTTGATGGATACGTTTTTTTTTGTTTATTAACAATTTGTTTTGTTTAATAGTATATATATGTTTAATAGTAACGTTGAACTTATTTTAAATTTGTGTTTTATATTTCAAACTTTACAAACTCAGCCTTAGACGTAACATTGTATTCATCCATAACTATTTACATAACGTTATGAATTCGATTGTTACTTTCATATTATGTGATGTTATTGGTTATATAATTGAATAATTCAAATTATTTAACTGATATAAATAGTAGTTCAGGACGATATGGAAATTATTATGTAACCTTATTTCAAAGTTATTTGTTCAGCGAATATTGGAAATTGTACAAAAGTTATAATATTCTACTTAATAGGTATATAATTTATTGCACCCATCGTTTTCATTCTCTCTGATTAATACTGCAGCAATTTCAACTTTAATTTTGCAAAATACTTAGTTATTACACTAAGTGGACACATTATAAGAATGTACCCAGACTTCAAATATACGTCGCACTCAGCTGATTAATTTTTAACCAACCAAGTTGATTATTTATCAGTAGTGTGATCGTAAATTAAAACTGGTTCATTAATGATCATAACTTTTAATTTATCGCTCGTTGGAAAACGTGTCGATGCAAATATTGTAAACATATATCAAGAAGATGTGTATCGATTTGTTAATATTCTATCCTATGGTTTTAAGGTTATAATTTGCTCGAAGTATATTTATTGATATGGTAGGACACCTCCCGCCAGATAAACCCAAGGGTTACCTCTCGCAGAGATACTGGATACAGACTGTGAGATTTATTTTTACGGGAATAAAGGCTGTTATGTTTCCTACAATTTTGTTGCATGATGCTTCGGTTGAAGCATTATGCCAACATGGTTATGTTGGCTTATAAAATGATCACAGGCTAACTAAAATGCAACATATTGTAATACTTTATAAATGGAACGCTACAGCTTAAAAGTTAGTATAATTTGTCCATAGTAGACGTATACATATAAGATCATAGACACTACGCGAAATTAGGCAGCCACAACTCTGTGCGATGCCGAACCCACCTAATGCGACTCTACTCGGAAATATGTAGCTATGAGAGTTTGTTTACATTATACCAGACACACAATGGCACAAGTGTTTGCAAGAAAATTTTACTTAGTCTAAAAGTCATTCTAGATTATGTCAAAAAAATGAGACATCAAAGTTAAATAGTGCGTTATGGGATTGATAATTTTATAGGTTTGCATTGTAGAGATTGATTTTTTAAAGTAATAAATCTAACATGTATTTTTTGACAATTTGGACAGGTTTTTAGGTACTCCTTAATCTTTTTACTATCCCAGTTGGAAAATTGAAAAAAGAAATGATAATTTATTGGTAAATTAATGGTAAATTGATTATTATGTATTAAATAGCGGTAAATTAATTATTGAAAATAAAAACAATTGGAAATACTATTCCACATTATTTACTTTTTAACCTAACCGTTTTGGCTAACTTGAAACCGGTCATTTTAAAAAGTATATAATATGGAATAATACAAGTGTTTTTACTCAAGATGTACGTGTATGTGTGTATAGTACATCAAGTTCCACCAAGTGCCGTCAATCAACAGCATAAACAGTATTTAATTACACAAAGGTTTAAAGGTAGGTTCTCGTACAATTAAATTAGAATCCTACATCCTACGTAATAAACTTTTACAAGTATTACAAAGTAGTTTAACTGTAGCTTAAATAGCCCTAATTTGCCTCGACAATGTTTTCAAAATTGTGTGTAGTGTAGCAAGCAGGCATACCCAATGTAGCCTTTACCTGAGACCGTAAATTTATACGCAAATGTGTTTTACACATGATATAAATTAACTACAAATTTATTACATAATTAATACATTCTTCAGTCTAAGTTTAATACCGTCACTTTTTCACAACGATTTTATTAAGTTTTTAATCTAAGTTTTTTAGTAATGTCCTTTATAACTTTGGAGACTGAATTTTATAATAAACTAGGACGTAATATTACTGAGTGAACAACTTTTTTTGCATATAATATCGTATTACAAGGGTCGACTTCAATTTTCATGAATTTAATGTTGTATTTCATGTTGCTTGCTTTATCATTGATATCCAATAATATAGAGGCAATATATCTTGTTAACTACTGCTTCCCTTCTTGGAAACCAATCAACAGTGCATAAACCTAATACTAGTGACTCTGAGAGAGTAGAGCCTCGCAGGCTTTTACGATAATTTACACAGGTGTTGGTAGTTATATGTTGTAACGCATCTACGACACGGTAATTTGTGAAGAATGGGTAATAATACATTTAAAAAAATCTTTTACAGCAAATTATTTAGTTTATATTAAAAAAAAATCGTTAAATTGATTGATCGGGGTTGAGAAAGCCGAGCTATAGAGCAAAGTTACACTTAAACTACGAATTATTCCTATTTACGGATAATTTACAATGTACAATTCTAGTGTCAGGTTTCTAAGTACATCCTTAATCATGGCGCTTGCAAACGTGCCGAAATATTGAAAACTCAACGATTTAGTAATACATGGTAAGTAGTAATAATTTGTATAAAATTCCGTAAATAGTAATCATTTGTATAATAAGACCATGTCAGTTTAAAATCTCACAATCTTCTTCGTCGCTCAATCAATTTCTATAAAATGACAGACAATGTTATTACATTGTTAGGATCATTGTAGATTTGATTACTATGTTATGTGCCGGATATTGAAAAGTGTACTCATAAATATTTACTACCCCTGTTGGTACTCAAAAATATACACTTGAGCATCACATTTCCCCACATTTGACTCGCAAAAATGATACCGCCTGTCTGATGGAAATCCATGACGACATCTAGCGAATTGAGAGGCACCATCTTAGACTACTTTTTTTACTGACAGCGTCCCTCAAGTTGGCGGCCCTAAGATTTGACAGAGAAACAATCTTTTAAATCGTTCTGTTCTGGCAAAAATACTCTCTACGACTACTGTACAAGAGTGGCACCTCTGCCCGGCAAGTGTTTTTCGGGAATGAAAACAAAAACGAAAATATTTATTATTTGGCTTCTGTTGTAATGCTCCAATGTTATAGCGCTGTTTTACACTGATTTGGGAACGTAACAACTATACTTAGCAAAATAGTTCGGTTTGTAGACCTCTTCAAATTATTGTTGTTTGCATTAGCGAGACGTTTTATATAGTGAAATCCGAGTTTAACCATATCGATGAAAAATTGTTAATATTATGTTCAGAACTCCAATTCATGTTAAATACAATACATTTGATTGTTTGATGTTTGTTTTTTTGCTGGTAAACTTAACTGTTTTTTTAAATATCCTACGTATGCTGCTGTGAATATATAGTAGAAATACGTAATTGAATTGTGCGTTATAGGGCTGAAATCTATCGTACAACATTAATAAAGGAAGGGAGGAGGGTCCCACCACATACCCTTACACCTTTGATTCGTTAATCATAACCCACAACGGTCAAGGATAACCTCTACAAATTGTATCGGAGGAATGACGAACTGTACTCCTCAAGGAAAGGGATGTAGTTAGGTTGACGAATCGAGGGTGTGTGGGGTGATCCTTCTCCCCTCCTTTATTACCGTTCTATCAGTAGAAGTGCATGTTTGAAGTGATTGATGAATCTGAAAGAAGTATGCATGGATCGAGTTGTCCTCTCGGACTACCCCGTCAGGGATACAGTGTGAAGATATTTAGTTAGATTTTTTCAGATTAATATCAGTAGAAATATGATTCAAGTACCTACCTACTATAAAAACAATCTTCTTCATCTTAACGTCTTTTCAGTTGCTTTCAAACCTAACATTTGTTTTAGCTTGAGGCCTATACTTTCATTGACTGCTTGCAAAAATTTGACTCTTTTCTTTAGACAATTTAACAACAATTTTCTTTAACAACGATTGCTGCCTGACCTCTCAAGTCCACATAGGTTATATATGGACTTGGGACGTGAGGCACATAGTCCACATAATCTGCAGATTGTGTAACAAATAAAACCCATAGTTATTACCTACCCTTAATGGTACACTATTTATGGGAGCTATTCCCATAAACTTATCAACAAACCAATGGTTTCACTTATTAGTATTAAAAATTTGTAACAAATGATAAATATCATATTAACTAATACCTTTCATATAATTACTTACATTTGCATATAAACGATGAAATCGAGATGTTTTAACTTATTTGCTTTACACAAGGAACATCGAATAAATTCAGTTAATCCATGGAAAAATGGCGTTGAAACAAATATCTTATACAGGATAATAAATGTTTGTTGCCCACGAAATACATATGGAGTTTTAATCTAGTGTTAGCGGGAGGCCAGCGCCCACCCAGAGGTGTGGACATCTCAAACCAAATCAAATTATAAACGAACCCAAAAGCTATTACCAATAATCGAAACACACATAAACATTACTGTAATAAAACAAAAATCAAAATCATTTGTCAAACCTTTAATAAATGTAAACATCTCATGGTAATCGACTAATGTAAGCGATGGAAAATTGAGCGTATTGGAACACGATTCACAATTTATATAAAGCCTCATTGATAAGTTTCATGTATAATAGAACTAATATTGAAATATCCCACGGTATTTTAAAAATTCAAATTAAGAATTTTAATCTTAAAATAATTCCACTTCGTTGTCAGCATTGGTATAATAGTCTATAGGTATTACCATACACTTTCGCGGAGGAACGTGGTTTGACGACATCACCAACACTAACGTTTAATACATAATCGAAAAACCAGACTGCATCCTAATAGCTCATGCTATTTTTTTACTTTATCTCATCTCTTATTATGCACCTACTTTTTTCAGACAGCCGCCAGCGACAAACGTTAATCACTTTTATAGGATTCTTGTCGTGTGGGTAGATTTGTAGAGCCATGCGGTGTCTGCCATCCATTCCTCGGATATTATTTATTATAATTCAAAACAAATAAGATCAAACTTCATGCTGAGATGTTATTTATAAGTCTTATATTGGAAAGTGACTATATTTGTCTATTAGTCAATAGTATTTCTCGCTTTGGAAAAATATAGATGCTACAACTACACCGAATTCTTGGTACTAAGTTAGAGTAGTAAAATGAAATCTATGATAATGACAAAATTTTTGAATTGCCAGTACGTATATATAGGCTATAAATTGATGTACTTACAATTATAAAAATATAACTAAATGTAAAAATTTTAGTTTGTACAAAATTGATCACACTGTTATTTCTTTTTAAATATATAAAATGCATTACACCTTTCTTTTTTAAATATTTTAAATGCATACTTGAAAAAAAAACGAATTAAAACCAATGGTAACCATTGATCAAAATATGACGTAATTTGTTTATTTTTAACTTAATATTACACTAGATTATTTTAATTTAAAATTAAGCGGTATGATTCCTCTGCTCAAATGGGTCACTGAAATTTTGATACATTAATTCTGCCGTAAAAAAGAGCAAGGTTAAAAAATGGTAGATATAGGTAAATACTTTTTTGTTCATGCCAAAAACTATTGCATGAGACGAAATTGAAATGCCTTTGCCACCCCTTCGAGTCTGCTACCTCATTTGCCATAACTTGCTTTTAAATGACGGCTAAAGATAGTACTTCATGGTTGAATGATCAAAAAATATGTGTAATCGACAATGTCCTCTTAAAAAAAAACTGAATAAAAAAAAATGGGTGTGTACCATAGTACACAGGTATGAAGTGAAACTTCTTTACGACATTTCTTTTTACAGTTATAAAATTTCTCTTATACACTGATAAAGAAGTTTCGTTTCAAAATAACATGAGGCGTAACCGATAAACGTGACGATATTTTTACAGCTATAAAATTTCTCTCAACGTCGACAAAGAAGTTTCACTTCAAAAAAGGCTAGCCAAAAGAGATTCAACTTCTGACGTTGTACATAGTAACGAGTGCCACTTTTTTACCATAATTCTTTATAGTCAAAGCCCATTACTATGGTGATTTTATGCATTACTTTCAGTATCTACTCTATATGGTTTTTTATAATAGACCTATTTATATAGAAAAATGCATATTTTTCTTAAGACCATAATTTATTTTGCCGTTTTGATCGATCCCATTATTTGTGACCACCGAGGCTTTCAGTAAATAATCTAAACTACTGGTACTTTTTTACTTTTAATTCGGAAACGTTATTATTCCAACTAACACGGCAATCGACAATTTCGTGCTTTAGAAGACACGTTAAGCCGTTGGTCTCGGTTGCCAGTAAAATGGCAGTCGTTAAGCCTGGTTGAAGGTCTTCACCAGTCCATTTCAACTCGGCAATGGGCTCACCACCTGTTACGTGGGACAAAAATGCATACGGTGAAATGTGGGCGTATAGTATGCCTCTGCCTACCTCTTCGGAGATAAACCCATGACAATATGTACGTATGTACTTAGTGTTAATAATGTAATATAATAGAAATCATTATATCTATATGTAGTACGTGCATGAAACACTGGGCCCAAAAAGTAAAACTTTCGCTATGGCTGGCTACGTATGGGTGACCGCTTTGTGGTATTTCCATTAACGAGCATTTCCATGAGGCAGGTTAGGCCGTTGATCCCAGTTGCCAGTAACATGGCAGTCTTTAAGCCAAGTTGAAGGCCTTATGGGTAGTTTGAAAAATTTAACAACAAAGAATAATATGCATCTGCCACCTCTTTAGGGATAAACCGTGATTAAAAAGTAAGAAACACAATCATGTGCATCCACGTGGGTAATACTAAATAAACTAACTAATAAAATTTATTTTATGGTATCAAAAGTACATACATCGATAATATAATGCTCTCACAATATCAGTTAGCGGTCCCCGTTCCCCACTTGAAACTGCTAAGATACCATGTCGTAAAAATATACGTACTCATAGTATGGAAGGGTATAATTTAAAAGTTAAGGTATTACTTGAAAATAATGCCGTTATTACCCTTAATATCTAATAAAAATAATAACATGTGAGCTGGTTATATTTTTCGTCAAGTACGCTATCGTTGCACATTTACACAAGAGATAATTTGGTGCGTTTTATATCACAAACTAATTATTGGAAATATTTACGCAGTGAGGTAAATGAGAAGAGTTCTCAGCGGTTACATTAAACTTAACTGAACATTTTCTCCAAGTTACTTCATGGATATTGTTAGTACAAAGTGGCTACTTGGTATTTGCATGTGCTCGTTAACGCATAGTTGGATTGAATGACACCCGTCCGAGCAACTGATTGTTCACACGAGACATGTTGAATTGAAACGGTTGATTTTGATGTATATACCCTGTAACGTATGTAACTTGTATTCACTTAAACCTTATACGCACTTAATATACTATAATGGTTTAAAAAGTATAAAAAGAAAAACATTCAAAATAAGATAAGCTTTTTATATAAAGCTTATCAGCCGTTATCTTTTACGGCTCTTCGCCGACGGTTTTTCCGGATTCTGATAATGAGTTCAATCCAAAATGTATCGTTTGTATTTTTAATTATTATACCTTATTAGATGTAATATGAAAGCGAGTTTCGAGACATGATACTAAATAACACATTACAACATGATTGCATTTACATATACGTATAGTTATGGCACATAAAAAACAAGCATTAAATACATTTCGTCGTTTATATACAATTTTTTAAATATACGACACATATCACCTCTAAAAAGCTACCTATTGTAACTAAAATAGTTAAGTTATCCATATTGTACTCGTAATTAATTCTTTATCACGATTAAATTATCCTGTCTCCCAATAAAAAACACTAACTACAAAAAATCTGTGGGCAGAAACATAACAATAATACTCTGATGGATTAAGAAAACCTAGCATCTTGAGGCTAAATAGACCTAACGCAAAAATAATTTCTAACATCAGCAGTTATTATAAATTACACCGGTCGATGAATACAGTTCAAAGGGTATAGACATATTACCTCGAAAATCTTAAACCCTAAAACTAATTACCCCAATTTCTGTCGAAGCCGTATAGTCTTGAAATATTCACTGTGGCTATCAATTGTCCAATCACTGGTGTGATTGAATGTCTGTAAACGTCATTAAGTGCTCGTTATCCACGCTCGAGGCGCGAAACTCTTCGAAGGCATCGGCAGTCAATAAACATTTCATTGCCGGAGCGAACCTCTTTTGTTTAAGTGCGTCGCCATCATAAAATACTGGCACTCTTCTGCTAAAAATCAGTCGCAATAACCAGAGATATTAAATTCTAAGTGGCTACCGTTTTTTTTTCCATAATATCGTGTGCTCGCGGTACAAGTGACGACTAAAAGTGTATTCAACTCAAAATAGAAAGAGAGAAGGAATGAAAAAATATCTTTATATTTCAAATATTATATCTCTAAATTTTTTTTTGGTCTGGAAATTTTTTTGTAATGCTAGCTGTTGCCTGTCACTTCGTACGTGTCAAGATACCAAACATTTAATAAGTTTTACATTTTTTGTGACGAACTTTAATATGTATATAACTAGCTGACCCGCCCGGCTTCGCCCATGACATACTTCGAACCCCGTGACACCCATTTAATTTCGTCGTTTATTAATTTCACAATAATGTAAGAACATTTTCCACACGGCCCGGTCGAAATAAAATATGATATTGCTATATTTCCTAAGATATTCATTTAATTTGCAAGGTGTTAAGAAACTAAATAATCTTCATGAAATGCTGAAGCCAACTAACGTGTTAAAAATGATAAGGATTAATAACGTATGTGTGTAAATGGCCTTCAAATCACCGCTTTATAATTACTGGTTTTTTAAGGTATTAAAATGGATATAGTATAATTATCCGTAAGAGAAAAACATATATCATCGCGGATTTTTTTGTAGATCTATATTAGATACACAATTGCACCATTACCATACCAACTACATACACCCTCGGATGGGTGATGTCCTTTGTGGCATTTACATTTGCGAGTGTTTTCGTGCCTCGGAAGGCACGTTAAGTCGTTGGTCTCGGTTGCTAGTAACATGGCAGTCGTTAAGTCAAGTTGAATACCTTATTGAATGACGGCTTGAAAATTTTCAACAGCAGGAAGCCACAACCTGCGTCTGTCTATTTCAACACGGCAATAGAACCACCTATTACGTGGGACAGGAATACATTGATGAAAATTGGGCATATAGTATGCCTTTGCCACCCCTTCGGAGATAAGGCGTGATAGATGTTAGTAATATGCTATTATTTGGACATTGCAAACTTTTTCTTTATTGGTTTTAAAGGAATTAATTAACTCACACTGATTAGTAAGTATATATAAAGTTAATATATATGTTAGCATAGTTACGGCAATGGGCTCACCACCTGTTGCGTGGAATAAAAATGCAAAGGGTAAAATGTTGACGTATAGTATGCCTCTGCCTACCCCTTCGGGGATAAAGGCATGACAATATGTATGTATGTTTGTATATAAAGTTAATAAGTAAGCACTTATTTAAGTTACAGGAAACACAGGAAGTGTTCGGTAAAACAGCTAGGATTAGACTAGTAAGGGAAGCATATTCCGGTTTAAAATCACTCAAGAAGAATGCATGCAATGCAAAATGATCTTCATGAGAAAGAAATCAATTACTCCACTTAAATAGTGCCGGTGAAAGGTTAATGTGACCCTTTTACAGTCTCATTTAAATCTGACTTTTATTGGCAATCTTCAAAATGTTACTGTACTCCAAATTAAATTAACATACGATCGCTCAGTTTTCATTGAGTACAAACGGACGAGCATTTATATTGCAGTGTTATTAGATGTTGGAGCAATATGTGTTAAAATTTAATTTAATTAAAGGCTGGTGCACATTACTGCTCCCTTTTCCGATCTTCCATTAATCTTCAAGTGCTACTAGAAGAACTACATTCGAAAGTCAAAGCAGGTTGGTATTCGGAAATAAGTAGGTAGTACTGACTGGACTACATTTTATATGCCGATAGTAAAATAGATCGGTAAAAACAGAAAAAAATTTCATAAACTATGCCACCCCCCCCCCTCTTTCACCCGTCACCTCGAATTCCCATCGCACAGATTTAATCCCGTCGTTTATAAATTATAAAATAATGCATGATAAATTGCCCGATTTATTGACATTTATGACTACTGCTCCGCTCTCTAGGGTAGTAGCGTGATGATATATAGCCTTATAGCCTTCCTCGATAAATGGGCTATCTAAGAAGAATCTAAGAATATCTAAGAATTTTTCAAATCCGACTAGTAGTAACTGAGATTAACTCGTTCAACCAAACAAACAAACAAATTTTTCAGCTCTATAATATTAGTATAGATGTGAGCAAACAGTATGCCTTTGCCAACCCTTAGGGGATAAAGGTGTGACTTATGTACCAAAAAGAAGCAACACACATAAACGATTTAACATTAGGTCCTCCAGTCTGCACTTATCCATTTCAACATTTTGAGCCCACGTAACAGGTGTTGAGACCATCTCAACACCTGTTACGTGGGCCCAAAATCTTTACAAGAAAATGTGTAACGATGGAAATAACATATACAATTATAATAATAATAGTTTAAAAATACTTTAAAAGCTCTTTATAGGAAAAAACAATAATCTTATTTTGCAAATTGAAAAATTTAATAATTTTATCAAATTAGTGTAAATCCTCGATAAATCTACAAAGTTTGAACAAAATCTGGCCGTTTAAAGTGGGTCAAAATTGCGCCCAAAGGATTTTTCGCGACCAAGTAATTTTGAGATTGAACTTTAAGTCATCTAGTCGAATGTTATTTATTATGCTTGTTTGTATTAAGATGCTCCAGTCCTAAGGTGACGACAGAAGTTTCAGAATCTTTACGAAACAAGTCAAAATTCTTCAATATATTTGTAGCCTCTAATCTCGATGCTTGATCGAAAGCTCGATCTTGATGGAGCTTGTTATCCAAAATAGAGGAAGGATAATGCCGATTTAATAAATAAAATTGATAGGGACTTAGCAGGAAATCGGACGTTATTGAAATATGTATAATTTTTCTCTAGGATTGCGTGTCGATAGCCCCCAGACCGCCGGCATGGTGCCTTCCTAACAGTATTACACACTCATTAGTTCCACGGAATGTTTGTTTGTTTTTTACAACAACCGGCGCCTAAAAGCTCCATGTTAAAACTAACAAAATTAGTCACAGTCAAAATAAAACAGTCTTGAGTTTATTGGGTTATAGAAAAGGATATTGGTTTTTGATGTCGGCTACCCTTTGGTTAACAGTGGCATTAATTAATTCAAATGTGACAATGACCGAGGTAACTAAACAGGTAATTTCTCATTACGAGACGCCGGGGCATCGCAACTAACGTCATGTTGTCTTCGTGTGACAGTAGCGTTCTCGACAGATGAATAAGTGCGGTGTTGATTGGAATTTTAATGGGCGGGACAATGATGAGATTGTCGTAGGCGCAGATTTTATCATTTACATTCGCTGATAAGGGACTGATGGCCGGCAGTTTCAAAGGCAAATTGTAGACAGCTCTGACTTTTCACTGAAGCTAAGATATCTGGATCAGTCAAGATGAATTCTTGCTTTACTATTAATTGCAAGTCGTTATTTAGCATAGATTATATTTGTAATAAAAAAACCATTGCAGACAGTCATTATCTTTTCATTGGATTAACGCCCCGTACAAGAGCATAGTAGAGTTGCTTTTAAAATTATCCGCTTTATGATAAAAAATGTATCACAAAGTAAATGAAGAGCACACATCCGCAGGTCATCTTATGGCGAACTGAATGTGCGTGGCTACACATTAGTCCTGCGATCCCTTAGAACATTTAACCCTTCTCAACCAGCTAGTTAATGGGCTAGCAGGAGAGTAATGCTCTACTGCCGGGAGAGCAGCAAATCTTAACTCTGGTTTGCCTTAATTGGTCAGTCACAGAGTTAAGCCAAAGCAATATGCTCGAGGGTGAAAGTGTCATTTTCACCCCGCTCCGGGCCTGACCCCACGATGATGAAATCGGCCCCGCGCTGTACGATACTCCTAGCCGCTCACATAAGTATTCCCCTCTGTCGACTAACAGGCTTATCATGCTAACAGAAACATGATTCTTTTAATGATATTCAGGTGACTATAAACTATTCAGATCGATATATGTATATTACGTCTTTTAGAAGTGTGTGAGGTGCTCAACAACCTAATCCTTTTAAACGCAATATTGATTGCTATATCAAACTGAGTCTACCTATTGATAACAATATACCTATAACTGTAAAGCATATCCTATTTCAAGGTTATATTTATTGTGGAACATTTTTTTTGTTCTCAACGCCGTCTAGCCCAAAGTAAGCTAATATAAGCTTGTGGTATGGGATCTAAACGACTGATAAACATACTTATATATTATAAATACATATATATTATAAATACATACATATTGTAGATAAATAATACGCAGACATAGAATAAACCATCGTGCTCATCACACAAAGTTTTATCCTGAGTGGGAATCGAACCCACGACCTCTTGCGTAGCAGTCGGATACACTCTCACCGCACCACTGAGGCAAATAGCCCTGTATGACATTTCTAAATAAAATTGAAGGTATTTCTGTCCGTGGGAACGTGTGGGTACATACAATGACCATTAACCATAATTGTAGGCATTTTAGTCCCTCACCATATCGCTAGCGGGTGACACGAAATTGTTTAGATTTGTCGTTCAGCAATAATGAGTAAACGCTTTATCAAACCGGCATATCATCATGTGACACTTTGAACGTGAGAATAAATTATTTTTATGGATAACATAATTATGCTATTGGATTAATTACAATACAAATATTTTATGTATGTAATAATTAATAAATTGTATTCTAACTCGTATTGATAAATGACTAGTAGGTATATTTAATACAAGTTTATAGTTAAATAACATACATATGGTATTGAACACTTCCAACATTTGTAATTGTTCCAAAAGTAATAGATGTGTAATCTAGTGAGCCTAAAACCGTGACGAAACGTTCAAAGAGAAGTTATTTCATATTACTTGGCTTGGCTTTGCAACTACTACGTTACTAACAGTCAGAATGTTACTTTAAATAAAATCAGTAAAACATAGCGTAAAGATTTGAGTCAGAGAAAGAGAGAGTGAGAGAAGGAATACATAGAGAAACAAAGGGTAAAGAGCAGCAAGTAACAAAATTTCATAAGTTTTATTCTTAATTGGCACATTTGTAAATAGTTTTTCTTCATCATATTGTAGTTTTAGTTGGCTACAAACTCAACTTGGATTTTAATTCTGAGGTCTGAACTGCGTCGGATCTCTTATGGTAAATAAACTAAACTATCTTCACGCTGTATCCCTGACGGGGTAGATATATATTTACTATTAAACCAGAGAAAGATACCACAAGAAATTCCTTAGAATTAATTAATTTAAATCAGTATCGAACTTTTAATATTTCAAGATTGAAACGTGAAATGATTTACAAATGTCAGCATAAAAAAAACTTATCTCTATTGCAGTAAATTACTCCGGTGTAACACACGTATTACGTTAGCGCCTTTATTTGCATATTTTGTCTTGTGCAAAGTTTGCCTTAAGGCATTGTACCTCGTCTCTATATAATATATTCCACTGCTTACCAACAATGTCTAGTAGTTGACATGCACGCTCTTTTTGCGAACTATATCATTATTCATCCCTGAATATTACCACTTCTGTTCTTTGTAAGAAATAGTCTAGCCTTTTATGGTCCCTGCAATAAATTTTGCTGATCTGATATATTTAGCTTCTTTTTTGTTTGCGACAAAGTTTTAATTATGTAATACTCGAGACTTTATAGGCGTGAAATTACCACATATCCAATAAGTTTTATATTTTTCTTATTAAATTGCAGTAGTTGACGTTCCTGCACATCATTTTCGTGATGCGGTGGAATGCATTTAAGCGTTTCGCCGCCCATTGCAGGGGCCAACAGGTTGACACTGTATGACACTTCCAGAACTGCGAACGGGGCTGGACAGGAAACCAGTCCCGTTACCAAGGGAGCTGGAACACCTGTTCCCCCAGTTCCAGACAGGGAGGTTTAAAGAATACACAAACGTCATCCTCGCCTGTAACTAATTGCCACATGGGCCAGAGGTTGAGTCACTACGATACATACGATAAGAATTATATTATATTGTCTGTGGTGATAGTAAGTACCTTGTTTACTTTCACATGCGGAAATTTGGAAATTACAAACATACACTTCAATTTTATTTATTTTTATAGATCCATCCATTACAACGGTTACAACATCACACAGATTGGACACCTTTACTTCCGAATCAATTTATCTTTCACGTTAAAAGCTAATGATAGTACAGCATAGCTAATGTCTACAGGAACTCAATGTCCGTTGTCGCCCTTTAACCCCGTGACAGCTCACCATGACAGCGATTTGTGCGTGATTTAATAACAGCAGGCCGTGAGAAAATGTTGACAGGTAATTTGTTGAATATAATTTTGTTATTGACAAACAAGGATATACTCGTAAAATCTACGTGTGCGTTTTCATAGAATTGAAGAGAGTTTTGGAACTAAGTCCTTTAACGTGGCTGTTCGTTTTAGTAGAAATCGTGACGTAACAAAATGCTGTGTATGTTAGTGTATCAAGACTACTACAAGCAAATTCAAGTTTCTATTTTTTTATGTAGATACATCTTTAGTATTTCACGTACAACGATTTAGTTTTCGGTAGTGGTTGGTATCCCGGCCTGTCACGCGGAAGATTAGATTTCGGTTCCCCGCCGGAGAGATCTTTTTGTTTTTTTTTCATAGAGTATTTCACCGAATATTTTCTCAATTTGTTTTTTATTTTTTTATTTATTTTTGTTTAACGTAAGGAATTCGTTCCTTCGACCCCAGGTCCTTCGACGGCATATTATTATTTTGTACAAGTCATAAGTTAATAAATATTGCGACTAAGACTAGCCCCAAAAAGTATTTTTAAATTAGTCCATGTTTATTTCTATTCGCTGCCATTAGCATACAGTTTCATCTTTTATGGTTATATATATTGTTATAGTTAATATACTTACATAACATTACAGAGTAGTTATAAATCTATATTTTTTTATGTAAAAAAAGTATGTGTGTGTACCAGAGTCCACTGGTAAAAAGTGAAACTTCGTTTCTCTTATAATAAAGAAGTTTCACTTTAATAAAAGTACTTACTCACCTATTGACGTCCAGCATTGAAACCCTTGGTAGCTAAAATTGTTCAGATTAAAGCTACCCATTTAATGCAAAAAATTTTTCAAAAATCCATTTCCGAGGGTGTGGATTTTGGAAAATTCAATAGGTTATTAAAGTATATCACGGATGAAGCATTCATAAAGAGTTTGTTGTCACACTTATTCTTAGTCCTAGTCACACTACTGTACTGACATGCTACTGGACTAGTGAGCCAATAGCTCAGGTAGGTGTCCCTACCACCTCTTAGAAATGTTGTTGCTCCGATATCACTTTGTGACCAAACTACAATTGAAGTGAATGTCTTTATATTATGAATTATATTATTTAGGTTTTAGATCTAAAGTAGAAATTCCAACGTCCTACTGAAAATTATAATACTGATTTATAAACCTAAAGTACGATTAAATTTACTGTTATATAAATATATAACCCAAGCGCTCGTGGCCCCGTTGACTCAGTATTCTGTAAACGATCACTGCGTTAAGCAACATTCGCTATAGGTGGTCCTTGGATGGGTGACAACTTTGTAGAATTTACATTTGCGAGCGTTTCCGTGCTTCGGAAGGCACGTTAAGGCCGTTGGTCCCGGTTGCCAGTAAAATGGCAGTCGTTAAGTATAGTTAAAGGTCTTATGGGCGGCTTGAAAAATTATAACAGCATGTTGCCACAGCCTGCGCCTGTCCATTTTCAACACGGAAATGGGCTCACCACCTGTTACGTGGGACAAAAATGCATATGGTGAAATGTGGGCGTATAATATTGGTCTGCCTACCCCTTCGGGGATAAAGGCGTGACAATATGTATGTACGTATAACCCATGCCAAATGAGAATTAAAGTAATACTACTTCTTATAAAAAAAAATATTTTAACATTTTGAATAGTTGCTTTTAGATAAATATACAACATAAACACTGAAATTACAAACAAGCCGACCAGCACCAAGTACGTTATCCGATTCTGCACGAAAATTTAATACAGCAATTTAATTAACAATAAAAGAAAATTAGGCAACACTTTCGCTGTAGCACATATTCAAAATAAATTTAAGGCCTTCGCAACCACAACTTATTCTAATTAGTTGGTACAAAATTCCAATTAGTACGATTCGGTATCGGATGCTCCAGTGCCGCGCCCTGCGCACGGTGGTTAACATAAACTGCACAGATAAAATTTAAACCTTTTAATGAAGTCCCAGATTGCTTTATTTAATTCGAGATTAATAAACTTTTGGGGTTACATGTGCACAGTAGCTTTTGTCGTTTTATTCACTTGCATGTCTTAACAATGATAAGATCACTGGTTTGGGTAACTCAGGTAGGCCTGAGTATTTTCATTGATGCATTTTCAAACTGCTGAGTATCCATACTAATATTATAAAGCTGAAGAGTTTGTTTGTTTATTTGTTTGGTTGAACGCGCTAATTTTAGGAACTACTGGTCGGATTTGAAAAATTCTTTTTGTGTTATATAGCCCATTTATCGAGGAAGGCTATAAATCATTACGCTACTACACTAGGGGAGCATAATAGCAGTCATAATTGTAGACAAATCGGGCAAACTTTTATGCATCTTTGTACAATTTATAAGCGACGGGATTAAATAGGTGCGACGGGAGGTTGAAATATTCCACGGTCAAAGCAGTGGGGGTCATCTAGTATTATATACCACTTTAAAGGTTGACTTATATAGAATGTATAACTTAAATCAAAGTAAATTTCAAACCATCTGCGTTCTGCGAAACAATTCTAAAATCTGCATTTTCAAACTAAACATTTTACAACGAAAGAGAAATAAATAAAGATTATTATTTTATAATATGATTGTTTGCTACGTAAGTAGTGCGAACAGCTAAAAAGAAACGCCGCTAATTCGTTATTTTTTATAGTTTTCATGGGCCCGTACCTTTATATAAGATTATACAACATCAACAGTGATATACTTAACGTGACTAGACTTGCTTGCAAGCGTCTTCAAATGGCTGTGCAGAGACCGAAAACTTTAATGCATATAAATTATTAGTGCAGAGAAGAGACTATTAAAATCAGCCCCCATAATACATACACACTAAATCATACCACAAACACACACATGTAATCCATAATCACGCATGTCTATAATTCATTTATTGCTTTATGTTTGCTAAATTTAATTATTCATTTTTTTTTGTTTTACCTATGTAATTAGTCTGTAATTTAACTCGCGATTTGTAATTACTTCACATGTCCATTCCACTTGTGTCATTATACCTACCAGAGAAGCATGGCCGCCATGACACATAGGTGGAGAGTGTGGAGGTTAATATATTTAAAAAATGCATGTACATTTTTTCTTGGAACAATAAACTTTATTATTATTATTATTTTATTATAAACTACACTGAAAGTATTGCGTAATTAATAAATAAAAAATCAATGTATTTTTGTTAAGTCTGTCATCTTATTCACACTTCTATGTCGTATGATACATTTAGGTATGCCTATTTGCAAGACATCATAATTATAATCATCTCATCTCAGCCGATTGTTACCCACTACTGGCCATAAAGGCCACTTGGCGCGTTATTGCCGGTTGATACCGGATGCATTATTGCGATAATATAACGTAACATAACTACTATTTTATCACCCGATAATTTTATTTCGTACTAGCTGGTGCCCGCAGCTTTGCTCGCGTGGTGAAGTTATCCTAGATTTCGTATGGACCCCTAAAATTTTTGAATATGCAATATAACCTATGTTACTCACGAAGAATATTTCACGAAGCGTTATAGCGGAGAAATAATTTTAAAAATCGGCCCTGTATTTTCGGAACCAACTTATTACTAACAAACTTACAAGTTTTTCCTCTTTATAATATTTGTATAGATTTGTCCCTATCACCGCCTGTTGGGGAATCTATGCCTTGGCATACGAATTATCTCGCAGGACGAAGGAATGCGAGCATCCTACTTTTATTGAACTGTTATTTTTGCAGCAGTGTCTTCCAAGCCGTCGTCCTAATATGAATGAAATATATATATAATCATCATTCGTTAAGCCTGGTTGAAGGCCTTATGGGCGGCTTGAAAAAATTCAACAGCAGGTACCCACAACCTGCGTCCGTAAATTTCAACACGGCAATGGGCTCACCACCTATTACGTGGTACAGGAATCCACACGGTGAAAAGTGGGCATATAATATGCCTCTGCCACCCCTTCGGGAATAAGGCGTGATGGATATTTATTTATTATTTTTATTTATATATATATATAAAATAAAGAAAATGTATAAAAACTATATCGCAAAAACGCGTTCATGCAGTAAAGCCTTAAACTTCCCCCAAAGATGAGCACAACGGTCGGTCTTGAGGCGCCCTTATCCAGCATTGACTTGCTACCTATACAAGGTAATAACATAAACATGTTAAGACATAAATATAAGTAAATTGCACAATTATCTGAAATATATCAATATTAATGATCAATTATAGCAATTGCTATTTTAAGTTTTACACAAAATGTCACATATTATACAAAACTTTTCTTCCCTTATTAACATAAAATTGCCTGGCACAAGTTGTTGCTTGAAAGAGGTGTGCAATAATAAACCTAATGATAGCTTTAGAGAAAAGGTGTTAAAACGTTTATTGGAATACATCTAAAACATTATTAATAGCTTTTTAACAAGCCGACGGCTCATTTTAGGTGTGAACTTAAAGGTTTTTTTTATAAAAAAATCTCAAATCGAAATCCTCTGGCAGATCGTTATTCAATTATTACTATATTCTCTGGTGATCAGAGTTGATAGACTTTAATATGAGTCTCTTCGCGTTGTCTTTTCTCATTTAAACGCAAACTGATTTAAGTTAAGTGATGTCATAAATTTGATGGTTTACAATGTATTATAATGTATTACCTCATTTTCTTTAAATCAAGGGACACAAACAGACAGGGCAACAAATTGTTTAAAAAAAAAAGCTTTGAGAAAACCCCTACAACTGAATGATTAATATGTTCTCCAAACCACGGACTTCATGACTGACATGTTACAATCAAGGACAATCGGTAATCGAAGTGGCAAAATTTAATAACCCCCTAATCGACAGTTCTTGCTACCGCTTTAAAAAATTCGCCGGCCGGACAGGAACCGTTGGTCCCCGCCTCCTGCATTTTGTGCAACGTCGATAATTTCAGGCTAGTGCTTCAGACAAACGTTGTCCACCGGTGAATTGTGGGGGCATCGATTTATTATTGAAATCAGCCCGTCGCATGCGCAGTCTTCCTGCATTCAAAATTGGTTATAAAATTGGCGACCGCTCGTGCCGTACATGCTGTGGTTAATGATACTAAAAAACGTACAAGAGTTTACTTTTCAATTTTAATTTAAGATTGACATTTAGAGAGCAATTTATATTTTATGTTCAGATTTTTAAGATTATGGATCTGCTTTATAGTGTTTTTAGGGATTAATTACCTATTTTATTATTTAATTGATGTTATATTATATAATATGATGTCTCTCTATATGACTTTATAATTATTTTTATTATCTTCAAGAATCATAAAGTATAAGATTAATATTGTCAACCACTTTGATTATATTTAAATACGTAACATAGGTAGGTACCTATACAGAGTTTTGTCTTTTCTTGAAAACCAATAGAGCATAAGCAGTTACTTCCAAAATGTATTGAAGCTATCGTTAAACCTTCTAATCTAGTGTTTTTGGTCTAACACTTCGGTAGAGGCGCACGTGCCGGTCATTGCGCATGCGCAGATGTATCGTGACACCTGCCTCGACGGCCGTTCATCTCTATCATACGCACCCTTATAATATCCCTATCTCACTTTAATCTTGAATTTTTAAATCGAACACAGAAATGTAAGTGTGATACAAAGATGATAGTCACTGCAATTTACTTTGTGACCTGTTTCTTAATGGTATGCTCTAAAATAGGTACCTGTGTTCATTAGTATTCCTTATGCGTATGATGCACCAGTGTGTCTATGACCATGTTTAATACTACGCCTTCGAACGTGTTTGGGAACTTGTTTTAGTACTTAACCACATACTTCGATATATAGGTACATGGGTTAATCGTTTAAGCGTTTGTCTGGATACTCAAACGACCAGGGGACAAGTACTTTATATTGGAAAGAGACAACTAGTATAAGTCTTAACGATTTTATTTAATTCATGACACGAAACAATCGGTAAGGTGTCATGCGTCACAAAAGAATGACTTAAACGGGTGTCACCTAGGTTCCTAAATTATTGTTTCTTCAATCAGTTCATTTAAAATATTGCCCAAGAACGATTACCCGAACAATACTTACGTGCAACAAAGTTGCGTGCTTTTAGGTTTTCAAAGCGTCTTAAACGCGAGGATTATCACACAAGAAACAGTAAAGGAGTAGGAATGGATCAATACATCCAGCTCTGGAGAACATTGACGATTATCCAGCCTCTATAGTCGGGACTCTAGGATTATGAAAAATTCAATTGTCTCAGGTATCATAAACTCACGGAATTTTTCGTTTGTACCCTGTTCTTTTGTTGTTAGCAGATAATCCGGTTTAATGCCAATTAAAAAAAAATATCATCATATAATTTTCTAAACCTAAAAATAGAAACAGCCTACATTTCTAGTTTTACAAAAAAAGAAAAATAAATGAAGATTTTTAATTTATAATATGATTAGCCTAAAAATAGAAATATCCTACATTTGTATGTTTAGCTTTATCAGCATTTCTTTAAAAGCTCTTAGTTTGAATTAATAACAGCCGTACGCCCCAATGAACTTGTTCCCAGGGTAAAAAGTAGCCTATGTGTTATTCTGACGTGTAAGCTATATCATTTTTAAGGTTTCATCAAAATCCAATAAGTAGATTTTGCGTGAATGAGTAACAAACATCCATCCATACTTACAAAGTTTCGCGTTTATAATAGAGCTGGTTATACTATAGTGAATAAATTCAACTGATTCTAGTGCGGTTAGAGTACCTCAGTTGGTCAGAGTATTGCTCTTATAAGACAAACGCCACTGGTTCAAATTCTGTGCCAAACTATACTGTAATTTAATAAAAAAAAGTGTGGCACTCGGGGACTGCCGCAGTATAGCTATTGCATAGCATTTTTTATCAACTTATGCAATTATAATAATTTATTTATACTTGTACTAGCTGACCCGCACAACTTCGTTAGCGCCACTAAAGAAATTTGTTACAAATAAATGTAGAACCGCTCGACCGATTTTGTGCAAACTTCTCATAAACCATCTTCTAAATAGTCCGAACAAAGTCTAAACAGCCTGGATAGGTGAGCCCGTTCTCGAGTTATAAAATTACAACGAAAAGTGACATTGAATTTTATATATGTAGATTATTAATATATAAAATATATATTATTTCTACAGATCGTATCGATCCGTGCGAGCTTCGTACAGTCTGTTATATACATACACGTTAAGCAAACGCTCGGCCGTGCTCAGTGAAGTTCGTGTGAGCTCGGGTGTTAGGTTTTTTTAGTTACGGAATTTCTTGATTCGGTATCCACGCTCAAGGCCCGCGATAGAAGCTATGCAATAGCTTAAAAGGTAACAAACTAATTACTTTAAAATTTTTCGAAAGCATATTATACTAATAAACTCCGCACTATCAAAGAAACACATTCGGCAGCGTATCAAATCTTAATAAAACTTACCAAGATGTTGATTTGACCCTGATTAATGATTTTACAGTGACAAAAGCACAGCATGATATACCTCTCGCTGAGAAAATTAGACACAGTGAAGCTTCCAAACGGAGGCTCCGCTGAAGATGTATAAATGTCATTCTTAGCCGTTACTAACAGATACATTGTTTTTTTCTTGTTTACATCTAAACTACTCATTTTTACAGTTACTTACATTAAGGCTAAAGAGCACATGGAAATAAAAGTTATATAATAGCAATTCGTTGATATGAGCAATGTAAAACTTATGCTAATTTGTTACGGTACATTCTCGCAGACTTGTCATTCATGAAAACGATATAGAACAATCTGGTTATTTCTTTGTTGAAGAAAATGTACAAATTAGTTATAGATAAAATATTAAAAAAATCTCTATATTGCTAAAAATAACTAAAACAAAGCTTAACTTAACCCGTTGCATTAACGAGTATTACCACATTATAAGCAGATATTATCGTGTCTTCGGTATTTACACCATAAACATATCCGAATTTGGGTCAATCGATTGAGCTTTACAATAATTATAACTCCTGAATCATCTACTTATAATCATCAGTTTTATTATATCACAAGCAATCTTTTATAGCGTAAAAATTTCTTAATTAAACAACAAATATGAATCTATTCTTTGAGGTTAACGCCTTTTTTGTAAAAGGATATTGCCGCTCGTCAATTTAATAACTTACTTTTGATGCGTAATAATCTGTTTTTTTTTATTCGTGTATGTTATTTTTTACTGCCTATGGTAAAAGTTATAGCGTTAGAGACAAAATTCTTAGCTTCATTTTAGTGCACCATCTTTGTTTTATAGAACCCAATATATGTTTTTATACCAAGTTTTCATAAAAATAGCGTATTTCTAAATTCCCAGAGTATAAAACTGTCGCAATCTTGTACCGTGCCTAGTTTTAATGACTACGCTATAAGGGATTGTCTTTAATTGATAATCGTTAAAATGTTACATTTACGGCTAGTGCCCATAAAGTTTACATACAGATCTACGTCTACCTGCAGACCACCGAGCGAGGGTATCTGAGGGAAATTCGCTGAGACGTCACAATTTAATTAAGGACGGCCTTCTAATTAATGTTTCCTCCATCGACTGTTAAAAACTCTCGACGTTCACGAACGATTGACCAACGATTTGTTGACATTGTGGTGACAAATCTTCCAAAGATATTATGCATTGTTCGTTAGGGCGAAAGAATATTGATCAGTTTTAAGAACAAATATATCCAAAATTTAAATTTTAATGGAAATTACCTGCTTTTGTTAGAAAAAACATAACGTCTTTGAAATAGTTACGTTCTCGTTAAAATAGTTAAGTATTATACTATAACACAATACATTTATTCGTAGTTCCCTCCCGGGACTTTTATCGGGACTCGATATAAATGAGTGAAGTATTATCTGTAAGGAGATCTCCCTGCCACCGGGCAAGTAATGTCTTAATAATGACATGAGGTTAAATATCGTGAGACACATCTCGGGAACAAAACCGAACATCACGACAAAGGAGCAATGTCCCGAGTATTTTGTCACTGTTTAACTGATCCAATCAGTGCTACGTGAAACGTATCTATAAAAAATAATACCGACATCCGAAAGGGCTGATACTCTGATATAGTATGCTACAAATTATTTTTAAGGCATGCGATTATCTTTGGTCGATAAAAAATGTAGCAGTAAACAGACTTGTTAATTTCTTGCGTTCACTATCAAGACAGTGTTCAGTGTTATTAATATGATATGTCACAGAACTATTACTGTAAATAAGGTGGGTGGATACGATGCCACACGCAACTTCTAGTTAGTAAATAAAAATAAAAGTGTTACGAAGTAAAACATATAATTTTAAAGATTCGAAATAAGACGTCAAATCGATTGTTTTGATGTGAAAGGGGTATGTTTTTGTATGAATCGATTATGTTATTATTTTTAATTGAGGATCTTATTGCTAACATCTGTCTAGTTTGTTTCTTTGATGATTTTATAACCAGGTAGCAGTTATTCAAGGTTCTGGATAGACCATAGACGGAGCAAATCCGTAGGTTTAAATAACAACCTTAAGGTAAAAATAATATTTTACGACTTTGTCGTGCCTTTCACTAGGAGTGGTTGACGAAATAACTTAGGCTACTTTTCAAAGAGTTTGTTCTAGAGTAGCGGTGTGACGGTTTCCAGGGCATGGTCATGTATATAAGTTGAAACTCAAGGCTGGGTAAGATGCTGGGAGTTTCATTACCATGGTATACAAGGTACCCTGTGATGTGTTTTAGTCGGTTAATGTACAACATGTCTTTTTATCGTTAGCTCCTGTAGAGTGTTTTTTTTTATATTCTTTATCTCGTTCGTTTAATGTACATGATGAATAAGTGATTCTGATTTCTATCTATGTAATAGTTTAGTTTTATTTTATGGAATGTTTAAAACACAGCTCAACTTAAGTCCACGAGTCAGTGCTTTTTATAATTCTGAATATCATAACTTTTTACACAAGTTAATAATATACGAAATATATCAAGTAAACATTCTCGTTGCACGAATTTATACAAAAAGTATTTTGCATGAAATACATTCGCTTTACATAAACAAAAGTGCCGCGCTGCGTCACCGGTGTCATTTTCATTATTGATATTTTCATGTCCGCCACCCAAAGAGCAAAGCGTTGAATAAAATATCAATTAGAGCACGTTTTGTTTGTAAAAAAATCTCTTTATTTCTCAATTTCGTATAGTGAATATGTAGCTGGAGTATTGGTTGTATGTCATTTGTAGTTTTTGCATTTGCATGTCGTCGGTTAGGGCAGTAAGGTAATGAGGAACGAGAAGTAGCATGCGAGTCTTTTGTAAGATGGTTAAGGTGCAGTCACTTACTTAACACGAAAAAAAACTCACTTACTCTTCATTAACCTCGCTACAACGATGTCATCCAGTAAGTCTTTATATCTCTATATTTAAAAGAGTATGTGTACGCAAAGTGAGTTGCGGTACAATTTCTCCTTAAAGGTTTCAAGTACAAAACTCGTGGGTTTTAAGGCTCGCGTCAATGTCGATGGTTCTGTGTAAACAACGGACCGCGGTAACAGGTATTTTTGTGCTTTGATTTATTGTTTCAAATTTCAAAAGTTGGTTTTTGCGTTAAGCCACACACGCACAACCTCCGTGGTTGATACCTACATGCATTTTTATAATTTGTTCGAGTAAAGTACCTATCTATCTAAGTAAATATATTTAAGGCATCCTAGGTTAGTATATTATGCTTAAATCAATTATAGGAATATAATTTTTAAATTTCGGCCACTCGAATGTAACATGATGAACTTAATATTAAATAGGTAGTATCACCGTTTTGCACGACGATACCTACATGGCAGAATCAAAAATTTTTTATATTATATCTAAATGAATACGAGTAATATGCCTCTCGATGTAGCACAGACGTATTTTATAAGACTGCGGTTACTAAGATCTAAGGTGTATATATTTAGAAGTATAAAAGTTTGTTTATCAGTACTCTAGATTCCATAGCGCAATTTTTTATTGAATTATTATAAAATAGATGGCGGTGCGAAAAAAAATCTCGCAATTTTTATTCATTTATTTCTTATGTATAATGGAATCACCAACCTTTTTATTAATATTTTTAAGGCAAATCCAGGACACCGCCGAGCCGTACGCACGCGCGACTCTCAAGATTTTATTATAAAGCCATAAACGTCAAACTTTTAATGTCATTCTCATAAAATTATTAAAGACATTATAATAATACCAGGACTCGCAACCCTCCTTCTAATTGGCACCTTATGTAAATTCGTATGATGATTTCGGAACTGGACTTGCAAATGCTGAATATCTGGTTTCTGTGTAAAATCTACTGCTTTATTAAGTGAGGATCTTTTATATTCGCATAATGGTAAGTATACTCAATAAGCAATCCGGTAATTTCATTTACACTTTATCTTGTGAACTTATATTGATCTCATACACAAGGAAACAAGATTCGTATAATCTGTTTTAAGTGCAGATTTACACACCGGCTTTGAAAATAAATTTATAACTTTATCAACTAAAAGTCATGATATTTTTAAAAATCTATTCAATGTTAAGTAGATATGATAAAAAGTAATATTATGTATTAAAAATTGTGCAGAATTGTGGTTGGAATATCTTGAAAATTGAAACTGCAAATCTTTTTGTAAGTATAGACTACCAAGACGATTGAATATTATTATTTTTTATGGGAGTATAGTAAATTCTCACTAGATTGCAATAACTCCCCGCTGGCGGAAGGCGACGTCACGGGGTGATCGTTAAGAGCAGCAAATCGGTTTTTACCGTATAACCCGACCATTTGAAAATTATGAGAAATATATTTAATGTATCACCTTAGAGTCGCTCACCCCGCATGGTATCATGTCAATTGACCGGCATTTCATTAATACTCCATTGTTAAAATGCACTGTTTCAGTTTTTTATTTGACCTCCCGCAGTATCTCCACAACTCGAACGCTTAATTACAATAATGATCAGTGCTGAGGTGCGGAACCTTTTTGTTATTATTTAAATACTCCATTCTCTCACACGACCATGGAAAACAAATGCTAATGAGAATTAAGTTAGTTACTATAGGGTTTAAATGAGAAATTTCGGCTGTTCTTCTCAAAGCTTTTTCGGTTTATTACAGGACATTTGAGTTTCATACATATTAATGTGCTACGCATACTAAACGATGAGATTTTAATTAGTTAAAACGTCTTCATCGAAAGTTAAGACAAAAAGAGTCGGTTAGTCATGTGAACTAAAACCGGGCTTAGGGTTCAGTTTATTCATTTATTGCGTCATAAACCCTTAGATTGCTAATTAGTTTTATGGGTATTTTATCTTAGTGACAACGCTTAGGTAATTTTAAAGCGTTTTACGTTTAAGAGATTTAAAAAAACTGTAATATCCCTTTTAAGTAATTGTTCATTATAAAATAAATGTGCTTAACATAATGCCATAGTTATTAGAGTATCGTAACCAAATGTATTATTTATACCTATTAAAAAACGAGGGGTATTTTTGAAGTGAAAACATCTTTTAGCGCGGTGCGTATATTTTTAGATGAGATAAAATCTCTGGAATCGCGACATCGTTACCGAGACGCAACTATATATAGTGTTTGCATATAAAAAGTTTTTCTCTTTCGTACACTCAGTTATCAACCTTCGATAGCTCAATTGATAGATCGGTGGACTGTTGCTGGTTATAAATTGGAATTCATAGGTCGCTGGTTCAAATTCAGCTCTAAGGAACTCTTTTTGTGTATTTAAACACAGTCAAATTATAAATAAATAAAGCGGTTTTTAAATTGATTAGTACTTTTATTCTTAAAGTAATTGGGTTTCACCCTAGTACCCATCTAAAAAATTTCAAACGCGCCTAAATAAGTTTTCCCTTTTGTCGGCACTCCCGGAGTGCAACTCGTAATTTTTTATACCACTGGGGTGGAAGAAAAGCATACGGCCCACGTAATGGAAAGTGGTCACCGTAGTTAGCTACGGTGACCACTTTCCATTACCTGAGTGAGATAATAGTATCTACTTACTGTTAGCAGTAAGTAGATACTATTATATAAAGTGATTGTAATAAAGAGTTTACGTTTATTTTTTTAAGAATTGATGTTCATTTAGATCACTTACAAGTTATCCGTATGAGATTATGAACTTTATAAGTTCACACATGCTTTATTTACTTATACATAAAGTTCCTCCAAAGTGCATATACACCCACATTTTAACAACTAGATGGATGAAGCCCTCCATAAGCCTTTGCCGTATGGAAATGGGTAGGGTTAAATTGAGTTTATTTACTATTATTTTTTTAAAGTCGCTCTATAAACCTACAACTTCATTTAGCCGCAATCAACTGGCAGTTGGGATCATCAACTTTACCTGCAATCGGTCACCAATCCGTATTATAAAATGCTTAACTTAGTGATCGTTTACAAAACACTGAGCAAGCTGGGCTTACGAGTGTTTAATTTAACTTTATTAATTAAAACAAAATGGAAAAAAAGCTATCCCTAATGGAAATAACTAAAAAACTATCTACACATTATATCCCTGACATAGTCAGAGTGGACAGGTCGCCAGGCTTCGCGATCCATGCATACTTATTTCGCTTCTTGCAGATTCATCAATTGCATGTGCGTCTGGGGATCTTCTGAAGACTTTTCTGTTTTTGAGCAATCTGCTCACGTGGTCTTCATGTAAGTCTCAGCCTATCCTCCTTCTACCCTCTACTTTTGCACAATATATCTTCTTCGTCAATCGTTCCTCACTCATTGTCCAAACCAACGGAGCACGCCCATTTCCAGCTTAACGCTGACACTTTTATTCAAACCTGCCATATTGCGCAGCACTTCGTTATGTATTTGGTCGGCCAAGGTTACGCCGCACAATTTTCGTAATGATCGCATCTCCACAGCATTTAACTTACTTTCATGAATCTTCCGTTCTGACATACCCAAGTTTCGCTACCGAAAAGCAAAGTTGGCACTAGCACAGCGTTATGATTCGCTAGTCGTGCTTCTTTTACGATGCTTTGTCGCTTTACTATTTGAGACAAAGCACCGTTAACTTTGAGAAGAAAAAAATAAAGATAGAGAAGAATAATTCACACACGAGCAAATAGAAAACTCTGTTCGATTACAGAGTTTAATATTAAACAACATTTAACATTAATATGAGCTCGCTGTATGTCTTTAAAATAAATTATGTATATATATGTATAGTAGTCATACATAAAACACGGCTATACTTAGAGTGTGCAAGCAAGCCGCCAGTGATCAATGCATCTACGCGGGTGGCAGCTTTTGTAAAATAAAAGTGTTACTTATACTTTGTTGAAATTATTTATTTCCTTAATACTCGCATTAAACATTTTTTGTACGTGTAAAATTACGTTTATATTTATGCTAATATTTATTGCAACGATTTTCAATACAGTCGTGTCAAAAAGAAAAAATCTGCATAACGCAATCTAGCTAAATGTAAACTTTTGTGTTATGAGATTTATACTGGCACGAGAATTGTACCCAAGATCTGATCAACGGGTAGTCGCATAGACTACTACTGCAGCACTGACACTGATACACCCAGGCTTATAGGCCAGTCCCCCTAAAGTACCTTCGATTGTTTTTATGCAACAAAGACATTACACTGTGATTCAACCGCGTGTCTCCACATATTCATCGCAGCATATCATTTCCGTGACAAGCAGCTCTTTTGCTTGGCTAAGTCTCACTCCTAATGATGGTTTTATAGACCAGATCCGTCAACTGGATCGGCATTTTATGATCACAAACGACTATTCCGCTCATCCCGTCCCGTCATCTCCCGCTATTTGACTTACGCGACAGCATTGCGTGTATTGCGTAATTATGTCACTGGATGTGTGAACAGTAGTGCAGTTCAATTTGTCAACTACAAAATAAAACACTGGGTGTTCATAAATAGCTAAGAACGATCGCGACCACATCGGGTTCAAACTATGGGTACTATATTCGGGTGTTTTCTATGTATAATATATATTTTAAAATTGTTGTCAACAGTTGTGAAACAGTTGTCTAGACCTGTGTCAGCTTATATTAGCTTACTTCGGGCTAGATGGCTCTGTGTAAAAAAAATTATAACCCACAGTATAAAAAAAAACCTAAAAGCTGCATCAAAATTGGTACAACTGTGTCAGAGCTATGATGCTACATTTTCTTATTTTTTTCTGTGATGCCTTACACTATAAAGATGTTCATAAGCGATATATATGTATTTTTATTATTGGCGTGATTTAAAATGTTTTGATTAATTTTAAATGTAAAAAGAGTAAGAAATATGTGACCACCAAAGTGACGGCTTTAATTGCATCTTTAACGTTCAAATGATGATGAAAAATGATTATGAAATTTGTTTTACCACAGATCCACAAAAAACAATGTTTGTTCAAAATCTGTTTGGATTCCCGTGTACTCGTAACACAGTGAAATATTATAAAGGTATTATTAGGTTACATTGATAAATTTAATCAGTAAAATTCGATCGATCGAATTGGTAATGGGCGAATGCTTAACCATACAAACTAATTTATTTTGACCTAAAACCCCAAATATTTTACTTTGGGATATTTTAATTTAAAACTTTTTTTTTAAATAAACTTGTTAATGTCAAGATAATATCAACATCGAATGGTATATTGGAGTAAGATATTTTTTCTTATAAATTCGAACTTCTCAAGTTTGTTGGCGCCTATAGGTGTTCGTGTTTAATTCTCCTGTTTTACTAATATGAAAAGTGTGAAAGTTTGTAAAGAGGTTTCGACAGTTGTCACTCAGTCAAATTCTAACTCCTGAATTAATTTAACTGACATATAGCTGATACTCTAGATTCTCTGGGAGATGGGGTCCGGGAAAAAAAAAAATTGTACAGTTTATGTACATACATACACAATATAATAAAACTTAATTAAGGGCAAAGAAAACAATGGCACTTTTTACTAAAAGAAAACTCTCTAGCAGGCCGGCGAGAGGAGAGTAAGAAATAAAATATTTAAAAAAAAGTCGAAGTGTGAATGAGAACTAGGTATAATCTAAGGTTTATACATACATACAAACAAATACATATATTTATACAAATTATCATAAATACTTGTACATCGTGCATACATAATGGGAAATAATAAAGGAACGGGAAGGAAAAATAAGGACATTAGAAGTTATGAGTGGAAGACAGATAGTATTCACGGACTTTGTATTTGAATTTCACCAAAGTGTCAGAGTCTCTGATAATTGGCGGCAGAGAGTTCCACAACCTAACGTCATGAACGGACTGAATAGGAATAGACGTCAGACTTGTAGGGTGGGAATTTAAGAAGAGAGTGAAGATGTGTCCTACAAGGATCATCAGGAGAACGCACAAATGAGAACCGCTCCTTCAGGTAGGACGGGGAATTTGGATTGTACAGTATATTGAAGAGGAGACAGAGTGTTCCTGTGAATGTGAATTGGGAGCCACTTGAGCTCTTAGCGAAAATTTGATCATACTTTCAAGTTGAGCATTAGCCCAGCTTATTGCCTATTATTATTATTTATATTAGTTCATGGTCATGGCGAAGAGAAAAAAAATGTTAAATAAAATGCTGCACTAACACATCTGGCTAGTAAGATTCCTGTGCTATCGGGGATAACTGGGCACCAGCTTTGCACAAAATATAATTTAAAATATAAAATGTTGGTGTCGGTGACATTAAGCATATCAAATAAGGTACATAACCATTACTTTCCGAGTACTTTATTCTTAAAAAATGAAATATAATTAAGTTATTATATGACTTTATACCAATACTAGATTTTAAGGTTTCTGGCCAAAGCCTTAAAAATATGTGACATCGTTAAGCTTTCAAATAAAAAGCATATTTATAGTAAAAGTATAAAATTAAATAACGTCATAATCTGTGGTTAAGGAATTCTTTTACTTTTATTGAAAGTAATATTTTTATTTTGTATTTCATTTAGCCAGGGAAAAAAGTATTTGGATTATTTTTTCTTTACACGCTTTAAAATCAGATAAGTGGAATCTAAGTTTATATTACAGAAGCTCTAATTTTAAGAATTGTGCTCATTTTGTTAGAAGTTCCTCTAAGAAAAGAAAATTGACTTCTAAGAGTAACTCTAGAATCGGGAGTCTATAAAATGGCTATGTATTTTTTTTAAATACGGGTGTGTATAGAGTGTGCCTCTGCCACCCCTTTCCGGGATATAGACGTGATTGATAAGCATCAAAATAACGAATACTAAAATACTAGCAAAGTTCAATGCTCTTTCTCCAAATAATTAGCTTATATTCATTACATTATCATTATCTTCCTTAGTCCTCAGTCCGAGACTACCAGGACTTTAATTCAGTCCGAGACTACCAGGACTTTAATTCAGTCCGAGACTACCAGGACTTCAATTCAGTGCGAGACTACCAGGACTTTAATTCAGTCCCAGACTACCAGGACTTTAATCAGTCAGAGACTACCAGGACTTTAATTCAGTCGGAGACTACCAGGACTTTAATTCAGTCCGAGACTACCAGGACTTTAATCAGTCAGAGACTACCAGGACTTTAATTGGTCGTGCTAATTAGTGTCTAATAGCATGTAAGACCTTTTAGCCTTTTTGTTACCACCTGACTAAAAAGGCAACGGGTTCAAAATTTCTTCCAAATTTAATATCTAAAATAGACACATTTTACTAAATTTCTTCGGCCCTTTAGACCCACCCCAGTTCCGTGCTTTGGAAGGCACGTTAAGCCGTTGGTCTCGGTTACCAATAAAATGACAGTAGTTAAGCCAAGTTGAAGGACTTATGGGCGGCTTATAAATTTCAGCAGCAGGTAGCAACAACCTGTGTCTATTTCAACACGGCAATGGGCTCACCACCTATTACTTAGGACAGGAATACACATGGTGAAAAGCGGGCACATAATATATATGCCTCTGCCACCCCTTCGGGGATAAGGCGTGATAGATAAATAAATAAAAATCTTCCTTAGTAATAGTTTACACACGGTTATAACAAAGTGTAGTATAAAGGCCCCCCCTAAGATTTCTGGGGCAACCTCACCTGCTAGTGGTGCAACTGCTGATTAACGGAAGTAGTAATGACGCAGGCTCTCTCACGGGGCTGGGATCGGGAAGTCAAATGGCCGTCGCTTCCAACAATGCCAAAAATCTAAATCTAAAAGATAGCTATTTCTGGCAACCAAATAAAATTAAACCCTTGCTCAAATCCAGATAGAATTTTGGAAATAAAAAAAAAAAATTGTGGAACATTTTTTTTTCTTTTTTTTAAATATCGCCGTCTAGCCCAAAGTAAGCTAATATAAACTTGTGTTATGGGATCTACATAACTGGTAAACATACTTGTATATTTCTAAATACAGGAAATACCCAAACTCCGAAACAAACGTTTGTGTATCACACAAATATTGTTTCCGACCCTGAAATCGAACTCCGGACCTCAGTCGCGGCAGTCGCATACTGTACGTGGCGCTGCGCCACCGAGTCAATCAAAAGTAGTGGAAGTAGCTGGAAATACATTAAGATAATAAGAGAACACGAGATTAATTTTATTTTCCTTACAAAGTTTATAATCCTGCCATATTTGCCAGTACAAGATACAATTATATTTAAAAAGGTACTTTATTAATGACCAGTAATCATTTTAAATTACAAACTGGTGCTTAGTTTCTTCGGCTTTCTTTTGCCTGTGAGTACAATGATGAATGAAATCACGTGGTCCTACAGGACAATTGGCGATATTTGCCATTGTCAAATTGCTACCCACCAAAGTTTGTTGCCGCCCGTAATTAGAGATCGTTGCCTTGTATCAATTTGGATAATTGTTTTATTTATCTTACTTGCACAAATTTGTTTGAGTACAAAATATTTTTTACTTGAGACAGTGTTTTTTATTTTGATTATTGAGCTTCAATATTGATGGTTAGGAATTGAATTTAACTTTGTTTTTATTCTTACAGTCTAAACTCATTCTGAATCATGAAATCCATTTTCTCAAATAAGATTTTAGTGTGATCTGTAAAAAGCTCAATTGATGGCAATATTTTGGTGATTCTTAGCTAAACTTTGAGAGTCAATAAAATTAATAAGATTAAATAATTTTAATAAAAACACGTCTCGTTGATGTCTTTATTATACAGTAATTCCCAAATAATCTTTGGAGCGATTTTATAATCTGACTTTGTATTAATCTGTGGGTTTTACCAACTGGTCTTTAAGGTTTAGTAGTCTTGTTTTCGTCCAATAAAAAAACACAGAGAATATATACATAGATAAAAAGTAAAGGTAATAAAAGTGTGTCAAAAATTACACAAGGTCATATTATTTTCTTCGAAATAAACCCCAATCCCATATCAATAAGCCTTTCACGTTCAAAACAACCACCCGAGAAGACAATAAAATTGTGGCGCCTACCGCCACAGATTATAAATATGACACGTTCGCAGTAATGAGGGGGAAATTGTACCGACGTGATGCTACGCACTGTTTTATTTTTTTATGTAAAAGTAAAAGTTCGACCGTTCATAGTGTCGCGTATTCGGAAGCTAATAGTTTGTGTGACTTGAATGAGAATCAAAGTTTTGAATGAAAGATTCCGGGTAGTCGTTATCCTTTCCGAGTTAGCTATACAGATAAATAAAATTAAAGTGTTTGTTAGTAATTTAAAATTTACAGCTTTACACTAGATGGATATGAAAGTATATTTATTTATTGTAGTCTATCAACGCGTCTGTCGATTATAACAATTCTTTCTCTGCCAGATAGCTGAAGTTTTAAGAAGTGAGTAAGGCTAAATTTTATCCCTGTATATTATTGTAAACGGGCAATACGTGGGTGAAACAGCATAGCGTTCTCTACTATAGTGTACTAGGTGACCCCCACGGCTTCGATCGTGACTCGAACTCCCGTCGCACTTATTTAATCCCGTCGCTTATAAATTCTACAATAATGTATAAAACTTTGCTTAATTTGCCGAAATTTATGATTACTGCTAGGCTCTTCAGGATAGTGACGTAATGATTTATAGCCTATAGCCTTCCTCGATAAATAGGCTATCTAACACAAAAATATTTCTAATCCGACCAATAGGTCCTGAGATGAGCGTATTCAACCAAACAAACAAACTCTTCAGCTTTATATATTAGTTTAGATAAGTATAATGTAAAAGTGAAATTAAATTTGCTTTAAAAGAAAATAATAAAAATTTACGTGAGGTAAATGTTTAAATATAAACTCTTGGGTGTTTTTGATCGCTCTTCGATGGCGTTAAGATAATGCTAGTGTTATTGTTATGCATGACGGCATGGAAGTTGAAATGCATGCGAAGTGTCTCGTTATTAGGCATGCATGCGACTAAGAAATGTGTAAATGAGACAAGAAAGCAGATCTTGAACAAAACACTTGTATTGTTCCACTTATTTATTAGTGGAACAGTACAAGTATTGTCAGTACAACTATTAAATAAGTGGAACAGTACAAGTGTTTTTGTTTAAGATGTGTAGCTGGTTCCACCAAGTGCCATCAATCAACAGTGTAAACAAGACAGCAGATGTAAGACTTAGAAAAGAAAGCTTAGAATAGCACTCAAACCTCCTGAGGTGAAGCCGCTTCGGCGGACCAAGTCTGCCAGAACCCCAGGAGTTATCTTTCTGGAGGCTTACCCGTGACTCCCGGCCTAAGGCAGATGAAAGGGCACCGTGTGGTTTAGTCGGTAGGAGTCCAGCATGGCATCCGTAAGGATTTCAACGCGTAAAAAAATATTTTTCTATCACGCCTTATCCCCGAAGGGGTGGCTGACGCATATTATATGCCCATACGTGTATAGCTGTCCCACGTTATAGGTGGTGGCCCATTGCCGTGTTGAAATGGACAGGCGCAAGTTGTGGCTACCTGCTGTTGAATTTTTCTAAGCCGCCTATAATTCAACTTGACTTAACGACTGTCATGTTACTGGCAAACCGGAACCAACGTTTTAACTTGCCATCCGAAGCACGGAAACGCTTGCTAATGTAAGTGCCACAAAGAGGTCACCCATCGGTGACCAGCCATAGCGAAAGTTGCTTAACGCAGTGATCGTTTACAGAACATTGAGTCCGCGGGACCACGAGCGCTTCGAGCGTAAATAAAAGGACGAGGAATATTGGTTAACTGATGGTGATTAAGTTATGCATGAGGTTCGATATATAATATTCCTCAATCTAAGAAAATGCTATTTGGTTATTTTGTTTCCTTATTTTCAGCGTTTGATAATTTTTGTATTTTCAGCTCATCTTGTTATTCTTGTTCCTCTTCTCCTGGCTGCTATTTCAATTTTAAATTATATTCAATATATATGATGCTCATTCCTTTATAAACTGTTGAACTTAAATGTGGTTTGTTTTGTAATTTTTCATAATTAATAACACATTTCTTTTAAACTACGTGATTATTTCTTAACTCTTTCAACGCTATACTGTGGCGTTTTATTGGCATTACAGATTGAGCTGCAGGCTCAGCGTGGACTCCCTTGACTTGCTCCTTTAACTACATTTTACGAATCTACCACGCTAAGACGATTTTTTATAAACATTCAACATTACAGGGGTCAAGTCTACTAATTCAATCGCGTCAGAAAAGAATAGAAATCGTCGCTTAATAGAAAGCCGAAGGTACAATTTTGATAGATCTTCGTAGTCTACTATTACAATCGTACTCCAATAGACTTCTATCGGTCGGCCGATAAAATTCTACCAACACGTACCGCGCCAGTGGCTGCTAGTCAGTTGCGTTTTTGATAGTCTACTAACATTTTGACAGCAAAAAACACCGATTCTGATTCTATTCCATTTGCTTGTCAACAGTAGACTCGGCCCCCAGTTCCTTGGATAATTTTTTCCTTCCTTAAGATAATTGCTAAGACGCAAAGTCTCATCAGTTATTTCAAGATAATCAACGATAGTCATACTTTGTTGCAATCTTTTAAGGATATATGTTGTAAATACTTTGTAATGTAATCCCAGGCAGTATAACAATATTTCACACAGAGTTAGTAATATTATATGTATTTCTGCCAAGTTGTTCTTGACAACAAATCGCAGAAATAGTTAAATTATTCAACACTAACCTCGGAATGTAACTTCACGACAGTTTCAATAGATAGCCCCATGATGTTTTATTGAGCTCGTTTAGCTATCTTATACCCTCATTTGTTTAAAATTCTGTTTGGACTCAAACGGAATATTGCGACTTAATGATCCAGCTACCGGAATTCTTTAGTATTCATAAGTCTATATTCTTTCTACTATATCATGATATTAGTAACCATTTTTTTTAAATTTTTTGGTTTGGTTTTGCTGTCTACGTTGATGGTCTCCATCAAAATTTTCTGTCAAAAACATACTTTTAACACGATGTTTACTTTTTGCTGAAAACGTTCTCATTAACTACTGTAGTTTTTTGGCATGGTTTTAAGTTAGAATAATTACTAAAAATAATTTTAATTTTGACAGTACTTAAGGTGACAGTAGATACCTTCTTTGCGGATATACTGTCAACAGTATATAGAATAAGTTGACTCTTTCGGATTTCCTGAACTTATATTGCTTATTTTTTTAAGAGTAGGTTTTCAGTAATTTTCAAGAATCAGCAGTGTGAGTGAAGCAAATTTAATGTTGCAAACAGTCGTTTGGCGACCATTTTCGATCAGACACTAGGAGTGTCTGGTCGAAAATGGTCTGCTTACCTACTTTAGTGGCATATAAATCAAACTACTGCGCTTTGACCTCCATGGGCTATAAGGGCTATGATTAAAGACTTCATACCTATATAAGAATCTACTTTACCATTATAAAAGTTATTTGTACTATTAATTTACATAATTTTGAAAACCTTTAATGTTTCCATTAACAATATATTTTGTTTCAAACCTTACTTAGAATAATTATATCCATTCAACTAAAACACTCAAAGTCATACATGTAAATACAATGCACTTTAGAGTGCTAATTGCTTGACAAGTGCTTCTTTACAGCACATGCGCACTGCAAACACAAATCTATTACAAGGAAAAGCCTCTCAGTCGTGATTGGAGGAACAGTCTAGGTTACACGGAAACACCGCCAATGAGCTTCGCCGACGAAACAATAGCACCGGCTAGCTACGCCTGTAACGGTAACTTAGCTTGCTCGGCGTTCTACTTAGAATGAACTTAGAATGGAACTAGATAAGTAATTGTCTTGTTAGACTGGTTGTTGTATATTTTATTTAAATCGTTAAGTTGTGAATTGCAGGAAAACCTCGTTTACTGTAAAGTTTTGCATAATCGCAGAAGCAATCGTTATTTTAAGTTATCATCTTTACAGCTTCACTCAATTGGAGTATAAAACAGTTATAAATTGTGAAGTTTCTTAAGAATGTTTATTTTGTTATTTTCATAAAATTTAATCAAGATATTCTTGTTGGTCAATGGTTTTACTATTTGGTAATTGTGTTTATGTGTAAATTGCTTTAATTATTTAGTGTTAAATGAAAATATCAAACAAATTGTAGTTTTATAGGTGTACTCAGCATCGGGGGATGAAGAGTAGAAGCGTGCACGTCGCTATCCCTGCCAGCTACGGCTGCAATTCTACTCCAACACGAGTGCCACCAGGGCGAATAATGATCGTCCCCGCTGGTGCGAAAAGTGTGAGCCAGAGCGGCGTAGGGGACCGCCAACACAAGCGGCTCGACACGGCGGGAAGTGAAGGATGGAGTGCAGGGTAGCTGCGTGGAATGTTAGGGGAGGAATGACAGATAAGATGAATGAGTTGATGGATGTTATGAATGAGAGAAAGTTAGATGCAGTGTGCTTGACAGAGACCAAGCGCAAGGGCAGCGAAGTCTTGGAGCTCCCGGGTGGGGTGCTCGCGCTTTGGTCTGGAGTACCAGAGAGCGAGCATGGCAGTCGGGGGGTTGGAATTTTGCTGTCCTCGCGATTGGCCTCCGGTATGTATGAGTACAAACTGGTAGGATCCGTGTAAAACTTGGTTTGACGAAGAATTTCCTGGTAGCTGCTTACGCGCTAGTAACTTCGTCGAACGCGAGTGAGCTAGAGGACTTCTGGGAGAGTATGAGAGAAGCTCTAAATGTGATAGAAGGAAATGAAAGACTTATAGTATGTGGAGACTATAACATTAAACTCGTTCAGGAAAAAATATAAAGCTTACCTGTTGGATAAACAAAGAAGCGCATAATTAAGATTTCAAATGGGCTTTTACTCTGAGGTAAGAGACTGGATCGGAGCTGCTATTGAGATGAGGGTCCTGGGCTCGTCGGTAAGCAGCGATAACTGTGATAAATTCTCTGATCCCTTCTATCGTGAATATTATTTAGTTTGTTGTTGTTATATGAGCAACGCTATGCATATGTATTCGGTTTCTTCAAGGGACATTGGATAGGATTTCTCATTTGTCACTGTCAGATGCCGTTTTATCCCTTTATTTATTTATTTATTGTTTCTTATATCCGTCTATGCAACAGATCCTTAATGACCGTGTTACATGAATGTGTGTAAGTAATTGTATTTGTCTGTTTGTGATAAAATATTTAAAAGTTTATGGTGTTAATTTCTAAATGTGGCGTCACTGCTAAGGTGCTTCCAGAATACCGACGTTGCATGTCATATGGCATCGCAGCATTTAAGCTGAGGAGGCAACCTTTTTTCTACTTCACACAACATGTCACCTATTTAAATGTAAATGTAAAAATATCATGTGTTGTGTGTTTTTTGAAAATAAATTTCTTCTTTCTTTCTTTCTTTCTTTAGACTTGAATGGATGGGTGGGTACCGCTCGCGATGGTTTTGAGTCGGTACTCGGGAAGTATGGGGATAAAAGGGTGAACGACGCTGGCAAGCTAATACTGGCATTTTGTAAGGAAAAGGATTTGTTTGTGGCGAACACAATGTTCAACCACAAACCAATTGATATGTATACGAGGAGATGTAAGTCAAAGAGAAGCGTGATAGATCTATTCCTAATGGATAGTCGGCTCCGTAAACAGGTGATGGACACAGGGGTTTATCGATGCGCTGAGCTGGGATCAGACCACTACCTAATTATAACTAAGATTAGGGGTCTGTTCGCGGGTTGGCGTCATCGTACCGAGTGTCCTGAACCTGAGCCGACTTATAGCATCAAAAGCTGGAAGCTGCAGGATGCATCCATTAGGGATAAATATAATGAAAGGGTAGCCGAAAAGCTTGGCGACGTCAACGTAAGTAGTGAGAATGTGGAAAGTGTATGGCAGAACCTTAGGGATAGTATGATAAATGCCGCTGTGGAAGTGTGTGGAGAAACGAAAAGAGCAGTAGTAATAAGCGTGATGCATGGTGGAATGAGGAAGTGAAAGAAGCAGTTCGAATGAAGAAGAAAGCATGGCTAGACTACTTAGCCTCGCGGAATGATTTTAATATGAAAGCGAGATACAAGCTGCAGAAAGTTAACACGAAGGCACTGATAGAAGAAGGTCGTGAAAGATGCAGAATGAAAGGTATTCGTCCAATTTCCGGGATAATGCCAAGCTCTTCTGGAAAGAGGTAGGCAAGACCCGGAGTTGTTCGGCAATCTGCAGTATGAATAAAGTGCTTAGTGTTAACAATGACGTCCTAACAGACCAAACTGACGTCCTGCAGAGATGGAGTGAATATTATGGAAAGATGTATGCAAGAAAAGACAGAGATGCCACATCGGGAAGTGGAGCTCACTTCGATGCTCCGGATCCCGATGTCATTGAAGTCATTAGTATGAAAGAAATAGAACAAGCGATAAGAAGTATGAAATGTGGCAAGGCTGCGGGAAAAGACAGAGTTACTGCTGAGATGATCAAATACGGTGGGTCGCGTGTCTGGGACACACTATGTCTGTTATGCAACTTGTGCTGGTGGACGGGTGAGGTCCCAGATGACTGGCGAGTAGCAGTTGTAGTATCTATTCACAAAGGGAAAGGCTCGCGCCTAAACTGCTCCAGCTACAGGGCGATCAGCTTGGTCTGCTTAGCTAGTAAGGTGTATGCAAAGGTTATAACATCACGAATGCAAGAAAAGTCTGAAAGGTATTTATGGGAGGCTCAATGCGGATTCCGACGTCGAAGAGGTTGCATGGATCAAGTGTTTTCTCTCCGCATGATCGCGGAAAAGTTTCTGGCTGTTAGCCAGAAGGTTTTCTGCGCTTTTGTGGATCTAGAGAAAGCATTTGATAACGTTGTGAGAGAAACGCTGTGGGACTTGCTGCCCGGATATGGCGTGGACGGCTAACTACTGCGGGCAATACAGTCGCTTTATAGGGACTGTAAGGCTTGCGTGCGAGTAGGGGAGGATGTGTCACCTCTTTTTGATGTCTGTACAGGCGTCAAATAGGGATGTGTCATGTCCACCTGGCTGTTCATGGTGTATCTGGACAGTTGCCTGCAGAAGTTGAAAGATTTTAATATGGGTGTGAATTTGGGTGACTTTACAGTAAACTGTCTGCTGTACGCTGATGATGCGGTGCTCATGGCCTCATCAGAAGCCAACCTTCAGGCATTAGTCACTAATATGAAAGAGGAGTGTGAAAGTAAGGGTCTTCGCTTGAATGCAAGTAAAACTAAGGTTCTAGTATTTGAAAGAGGTGACGTAAGAACTAAATGCGAGATTAGGGTAAACCAGGAACGTCTAGAGCAAGTGAATGAAATTGTGTATTTAGGAAGTATGTTTAGCGCGGATGGAAGATGTGATTCGGATTTAGAACGGCGAGTAGCTGCCGGAAACAAAGTTAACGGTGCTTTGTCCCAGTTAGTAAAGCGAGAAAGCATCGTAAAAGAAGTACGAATGGCGATTCACAACGCAGTGCTAGTGCCAACTTTGCTTTACGGTAGTGAAACCTGGGTATGTCAGCAGATGCATAAAAGTAAATTGAATGCTGTGGAGATGCGATCACTTCGAAATTGTGCGGCGTAACTTTGGCCGACCGAATACGTAACGAAGTGATACGCAGTCTGGAGTCTGCTTACTTACTTTTATTTTTCCACCTAGCACATTCATCGGTATCCCCTGAAACCATTGGCACGCATATCAACTCTTACGATAGGTTTGATAGGTGTATTATAAAACCATATCTAAATTAAGCTTATCAAAACAAGACAAAGCTACATTACTTTTAGTGCAAACTTTAAATTATTATGAAGTAATCATACACTGTCTTCGTTCATAAAATATCCAATTAATATTTTTAAGCATCAAAAGCGTTCTCTTCACAAAGGGCCCACTTAACCTCATTTTAATTAAGTTCATTGATTAATTAATAACTGCGATTATGTACACGTGTTCAAACTGACTGACGTTTTAAATCCCCGGGGCACTAAAGTACTTGGACTTCAATTAGACCAACACGCTAAATATTTATAATTATATTGCGCCCTCTAATTTAAACGTATTTGGCAATTAGTTTGGTACAAGAAATACATTGGAACCAGTAACAAGACATTCTGAAACATCTAATTTTCCATCATTATTTTGACAGGAAATGATTTGAACAGCTTATTATTTTGTCAGTTTAAATAAGATGAGTAAATAAAAATTCCCACCAACTATGCCATTAGCAGCCAAAGTTTATCAATAATTTTATTTACTAAATCAAATATAAAATTTTAAATAAATATTTACTTAAAATAAAAATAATAAAGATCAAAGAGGAGTTTAAAGTCTTAAACTTGTCAACAAGTTGGGCACTCACGGGACTAATTGTTTTAAACATTATCACATTTAATTCTTCTTGATTTACAATATGCTTTAACTTTGCACAATAACAATGTGAGTAAAAGTATTTCGGACTTCACTACTTTAAGTTACATAAATGACTGGGACTCGTGGTTTTATATTGACTTTTGACCATAATATTAATATACATTAAAGTTTAATACGTTTTTGTTTACATATTTTTTTGCATTTGCATATTCGTTATTAATGAGTAATGATTGCGCCAAAGTATAAAAATACTTATGTAAATATGGCAAAAGGAAAATGTTTTAAAAGACTATAAAGGCAGCACGATCGTACCGTGGTCCTTCGGTACTAGTGACAATAATTCTTGCATTCTATCACTACTTGGACGTTTATGTATTTTTAAGTCTAGATCATTATAGCTACAAGTAGCCTCAAGCTACTCCAACACCCCGTTGGTATTACACATGCGACATGCAAAAGCTGATCAACCACCATTTCTGTATTTTCATTTTCTGTAAATTACAATTCCAAAGATATTTAAATGTACATATATCCCTATTATAAAAAATATCTCTTTAAATATTGTTAATTAATATTTTAGGTACACGATATCACTTTGAGTTCCATAAGATATTTGTGTGACGAATCTCCATAATTTGTTAAAAGTATTAAGTAGAAATAATTACAAAAGTACTACTTAAACAAATACTACTATTTTTAATAGAAAAATACAATACAGGTACGTTCTTTTTTAAATACCATCGGTGCTTATAGAAGCACCAAAAGAATAGCCGCTTCTTAAAATTTATTGAAGGGTTGATATTATTATGATGACATTAATCATTTGCAAACCAAGACTGTATGGTAAGTACTTGAAATATAGAAAATGTCCTCAGTATTTATAAATGGTAAGTATTTTTTAAATTATATTCTGCCACCCCTTCGGGGATAAGGCGAGATAGATAAATAAATAAATATTAATATTAAACTGATTTTAAACACTATTTAGCTGAAAATCATTTATAAATGGATTATTATCATACATTTTAAGTACTAATAAGAAAAAAGGGAAATACAAAGTCATAGTGCTGAGTAGTAGAGTATTTTTTGATACGGTAGCAGGTTTTTATTTTATCCAGAGTCATTTCAAACGGATAATGTTTCATGAGCTTGACTAGTCTATCTAAATTTGTACGGTCATAAACTTAATTTAAATATTTTTTTGTTTTTTTAACGGTGAAGTACCATCTGAACTCGGAGATTCGGCCGCACTAGTAACCAACGTTTAGTTTACCGTTAAGGATAAACTATTTAGATAGGGACGATTTAGGTGCAGAAGGTCTAATTCTCAAAATGGCAAATTCTCTAAAAGTCAACGAACAAGTCTCTTAATGGCGAATTCTCTAAAAGCTGATTTTATATTTCCAGTTTTAATCTGCCCAGGTTTAATCTGGCATAATATCCGAGGGGAATTCTACGCTTTAAAAAAGCTATAATTGTCTTTAATTTGTTAAATCCCCGGGACTCCTGGCCATAGACAAATGGAAGTGCACCGTGTGGTTTTAGTCGGTAAGAGTCCGGCATAGCATCTATGAGGACTTCCACACGAAAAAAAAATTCACCTTATGTGTTACACCAACAATAAAATTTTTGTGGTCGTTTATGGAAATTCGTGCCATTTGTTTTGCGTCAAAGTCAGTTATCGCAGTCTTACTTATGATAAAAAATTAAAATATGTGTTATTCAAGTCCCATAATGTCTTATTGGTAGTTTCATTAGGATAGCTCCATAAGTCTTGTCGCGAAAATGCCGATGGCCGTTATTGGGATAGGCAGAGTTATTTATTTTACTTATGTTCTTGCCAATGATGCCCACGGCTAGTTCCACTTGGAGTACTGGTCTGTTACCGTAACCCATGTAAGTTTATAGAAAAAATTAACATAAACTTAGGTTACTGAACTTAGAACAGGAAGGTTATTAAAAATTATAAGTGCCTGAGCAGAAATAAGTCAATATTTTTAGCATTTTTTATAAAATATGTATGTTGGATATGGGTATTAGATAGTAGGAGCACCCACTTGAAGCGTTGATAGAATTAGGAAGATTATTTATAAAAAATGTTAGATTTTTTAAATATAAAACATACATTTACAACAAATTATTTAATAACAGGACAGGAATCCACACGGTGAAAAGTGGGCATATAATATGCCTCTGCCACCCCTTCGGGGATAAGGCGTGATGGATATTTACCTAATTATTTAATAACCTTAAAAATATGATAATTTAAAATATATTAATATAAGGATTCCCTTTAGGCAAGGTTCCGAAGATACTGGCAGCGTTCCCCCTTTGAATAGCTAGACTAATTCTTTGTCCGAGGTAGCTGCCAGCTCTTCGGTCTCCTGTGCTGTCGACTAACCCTTTTGCTATTTCTTTAAAAAGCCTTATAGCCCTAGGACCCCACGGACCAAGGTTCTCGACACCGAATGGGACAAAATCATATTCGGAGCCTAGACCCCTGTATTTGCATGCTTTAGCTTTTTCAGCCGCTTCACAAGCCGCACCAGCTCTGTTGTTGGTTCCATTATTTTTTAAATTGTGTGTTTGGCTTATATGTTTATATTATTGTTATAATATATACATATTAGCAATATTTCATCTTTAGTAAATTGTTTTTCTGAACAATTTTTCCGTAGCCTTGCAAAGGTAGAAGATTTCATTATGGGACGACTTTTATAATGTTTTCTTTCTGATTGAGCATATGAAACTACCATGTAGGGCCGTTTAATCAAATGATCATCTCAGTGGCTGAAGGGGCGTGCCCGCAGCGTTCTTACACGGCGAGTGTATACGAATGCGTGTCGCGTGGTTACACACTATTACCCGCGTCGGGCGCTCGCTACTAGTTCAGCCTGCACTATAAATTACACGAATTATACAGTGTGGCGGTGTACGCGACTCTGTGATATATTGTGGTATGGCGATCGCGCCGAACAGCCTCCGTGTCAGCGCACGTGAAATTACACACCAGACCGCGATGTTTGCGCGCAACACCGCTAATACTCTACGCGCGCGCATCGCATTTTATTTGCGATTGTTATTTTGTAAATGATAGGCCTACGCGCCTAGCAAAGTTATTGCCTCTAACCCAGAGTTATTTGCAGAGAAAAAGACAGTCAGACGTTTGTTTCGATGACAATCAGAATCTGTCTGTGTCTAGCAACGTGGTATTATCATTTGTATTGCATGTACCTAAGTTAAAATGCCAGTGTAACTTTAGCTGGCTAAATAATTTATAGGTTAATTTAAAAACAATTTCCCTGCACAGGTATTAATTTAATATTTTTATAATGACATCCTGTTACGTTGATTGTAAATTCATTTAAATTATTGATGTGGTTATTAAAAAATGTAAATAAATTTGCGATATTATGACGGCATAATTACGGTGGAGACCTATTTAAAACATCTTGCTACGGTAACGTAAGGGTACCGTAGCTGCAATCAAAATGATGGCCGGCTTTCACAGTCCATTAAGTAAAAGCCTTTATAATCCAATTAAATAACTTAAATCGATCAAGATAAATTTAACATTATTGTCTTAATTGTGATTCATATGTCATCTTTGACGGCAGCATGTAAAAAGGACTGGGCGGAATTGTCAATACAACTTCAAACCGTAGAAAAAATAATTTAATAGTAAAATTAAAATAATGACAAAACATTACAAAAAATGGCACAACACCATTCACTACGAAATATAAGTAAGAAGACTGCATCGCTAAAATTCTGAATATAAAATGGATGTGATTTTATTTATTAGTCTTACAAACGACCTAAATGAATGAGGAAAGTAGTATGATGACTTGTTACCTGTAACTAAAAGAGTTGAATGAAAGTATCAGGTAATGAAATGAAACAATAAACTTTAATAATAAAATAAGTAAAAAACATCTTTATTAAAAAAAGATAATGACATTCGCTCGTTTAATGATTAATGAACGCGCCGATTATTTTCAAATACCTGTGCAGGTATTTGAAAATAATCTAATCGAATTCCTTAGGTATTTAAATGATGAATAAAAAATGAGTTTTAATCAAAATATCTTTTGAATACCTTTCCAATATAAATATAAAAATGGGTCGAAGTTGATTACAAGATTCCCACAATATCAATTACGAAACTTCTAATCAAGTAGATAGAACTGAGCCACTACTCTGATTTTATACATCTTCATCGATTCCTCGCTCGTAAAATCAGACGTCGATAGAATCAAAGACTACACAGTAGATAGGAGTAATTACCGGGCATATAATAAGTAGAGCAGGGAGCACTTTATTATATTTTTTAATTAATTGCTTCATTTGTGGCAGTTAAGGTGTGAATCTCGCACCGTTTCCCATGTTACTTACACGTTATTGACCTTGCTACCGTATCAATTAAATGTTATTTGCACGTAAAACAGTTACTTTATTTTCGTAAGTGTGAACAGGTACCTTTAAAAGAATTTATCAATGTGAATTGAAAGTTATTAACCATATGAACAAGTCATCTGAAATGTCTTTACAAATTTATTTAGTCTAAACTAGCAAAGTCTAGTACTTTAACTATTCATTTTTATATGTTTTTGTTCCCATAATATTTTGACCAGATTGCACGAGACTCGTTCTAACTGATGTTATTACGCTTTACATGACGGTTACTAAGTAAATAGCCATAGAACTTTAAAATTTAGTCTAGAACTACTATTAGATTTAGTTTTAGTACCCTAACTTTGAATTTACCCACTGTCAAATCTCTTGACTTGAACTATTTTCGAATATAAACAAGTAGCTTTCCTATAAAGGTTACACTAACTAACTAAATATATAATACATTTTTGTTGATGTCCCCCAAGTTTTTACATTAACTCACATAGTGAAAGTACATATTAAGTAAGAACATGAACAAATTTACTATTTAATTTTAAGTAAATAATGTAAGTCTAAAAATATTCAATCGCTCTAGAATAAATCGTAATGAATTGTGTCAATTTAAAAAATATTTTATTGTATTAAATCTTCGTAAATTCCAAACATTAAATATTAAGTAACGCCACCTATACAACGAACGTAAAACTAAATTATGCCCAAAACCACCCTTATTAAACTACCCCAGTGAATGCACCCTTCGAACGCCATCTACGATGAATTCATAAAACTCCTTGCCCCTTATCGATTACAACATCGACTGTAGTTCCAAGCTTTTAAGGGTTGAATGCAGATGACGTTAGTGTTAAGGGTTTATGGTTAAAATTTTATCAAGATAACAGTAGCAAAACCATTCTAAGTATTTTAGTGAAATTAACTTGAAGTGCGGTTCAAAGTATTGTAAAAAGAAATAGAAGTTTAAATCACGTTTCATAATCGCCCTTTTATTTTGTTTTTTCGTGTAGAAATCCTAGTTATTAGACTTAAATATGGACGTACTCGTAATACTTATATTTAGATATTAAGTTAATACAATTGTAAGGAAACACAAATTTAATTACAAATATTTTATATTATTATGACAAGAAAACGATGGACTTTTAAAACTATAGAAACAAACAAGTATTTTACAGACAATTTTACAACTGAAAAGTTATGTAATTAACCCCATTGCGAAATTTAAAACAAGTGGAAGACAGACATAAATATTATATTTATGTTTCCTTTTTATGTTTCCGAAAAAAAATGCAAAAATCTATTATACATAATAATAATTTTGATATTATGTTTCAAATTTTATCGGATTTGAAATAGACTTACACATCATCATACTTATTTATTTACATTCTTCTAAAACTTTACAATTCAAACAATTATAAATTTTGTGACGTCAAACTACAGGTGACGTAGAAATAACTAGATTATCGTGCGTTCAGTAGCCAAACACCTGCACACCTGTTATACATTCACTATACAGCTTACTGGGCGGAATATTTAATAAAGCACGTTGACATGTTTCATATGAAAGCGATTAAAATATAGTGAAGAATTTCAACTTGTTTCGGTACGGTTCGGGTTGTTCAGTGACTAGAACATTGCCCTGGTTAAGCAAAGGTCACGGGTTCCCGTCTCGAGCCAAGTTGTTTTTTCTTTCACTTTAATAAAACAATATGTGAAAGATAGTATACTAATTGCTTTAAAAAAATACCCTTTTTATAAAGTAACTATACTTAGAAGTTTCCTTCGTATGACATTAAAAATTCAATTTCTTTAATATATTTTTTTTATTTTTTTTCATTTCATTGACAACTAATGTTTAACGAAGAACCTTCAGCGTGTTTTTTTTTCGTACCTGTGGAGTTTTTCTTATACAATAACTCGTGGGAAATTGAAGCGAATACAACTTTAGGTTTTCCTAACAACCTGTGCTAGAAAACAGGAATTCCTTCTATAGAGGTGCCACCCTTGGAAGATAAAACGTTTGCATCCTGAGCTTCTATTTATAAAAGCAAAATCTTAACAAGCACCCCTAGATTAAGCAGATATATAAGATGCCTAGTTGACGCCCGCGGCTCCGCACGCGTGGTGAAGTATTCCCGTTCTTGTTTCCCACAGAAATTAGTTCTCGAGATAAAAAGTAGCCTATTATTGTAAAATTTGATCAAAATCCAATTAATACATTTTGCGTGAAAGAGAAACCAACATCCATACTCTCAAACTTTCGCGTTTATTATTTTAGTAGGAAACTGTCTAAACTTTCGCGTAGCGTGATAGAAATATGGATTGCACCACCTCTGGTCACGAGCAGTTTGACTCTACTGTCTTGCCACGGCTGATGCAGCCCTGTCTAAACGTTAAGTGAATTTAAGGTAAATAGGCACGATCGCCTTAAAAACCAGTGTTTTATAAATACTTTTTTTATTTTGGACCCGTAGAAGTTTATTTTTACAAGAGCTTCTCGTTTAGTTGTGGAAGGACGATGAATATGTTAGATAGTTTCCATTTCACATGCACAATCTCCGAAGGTATTAGGTAAACAACATTAAAGATACATATATTAAATGACACCTGTTTTCCCTTTTCATTAAAGACTTGATAACCTCCGCGGCTTCGCCCGTGATGTACTTAAAGCCAACAAATGTGGGCACTAATTTAATGCAGTCGTTTATTAATTTGACAATACTTTCTTTGTATGAAAATTTACCGATTTGTCGGCGTTTATGGTTACTGCTCCGCTTTACTAGATAGTAGTTCCTAAGATATGCGCGTTCAACCAAACAAACTCCGCAGCTTTATAAATTAAATAGTATAGAAGTATGTATGTGGGCACAGCGCCTTTACAAGTTACGTATGATAAAAAGCAAATACATAATAAGTCGACTTACAAATAATATCGTGTTAGCTTTAAATTAAGCTTTCTACAATACTTTTGTATTACATCTCGATGTATGAATTGAAAAACCTACCTAGTTAACCTACCTAATTATTTAAAAAACATTGTGTCCAAATTTCGCCGTTCTCGATTCAATGGTTTTATGTATGTTGATGAATCAGTTACTTACATTATTTTACCTATAAAGATAGCGCCTGAATAAAGTACTATCTATATAATTAAAATTACTTTTGACTCATACATTTATCAACGCCCAGCCGAAGCACTTACACCTAGAAACTTGAAATTTTTAGGATAAACTACCCTTATAATGTAGGCACCCACTAAGAAAGGATTTATAAAAACTCCACCTCAGGGTAAAATAAGGCATAATGGTTCATCATTCTCAAATTTACCTATAAAGATACCTATTTCTGATTGCAAATGACATGTGTTTCGTGTTATTGCTAAATTTTGCATTTAAAAGGGTAGAATAGAGGTTGTCTTTTATTGATAAAATTAGTGGGTTACTCATTTATATAATCGTATAATCAACGTCCAGATAAAGCCCTTGGGCCAACTAACTTATAATTTCTAGAGTAAGCTACCGTTATATATTAGGTTTCCACTAATAAAAAGTTTTTTGAAATTCCAACCCAAAGAGGGTAAAATAAGGGACCACTTTTGTATGAAAGTCCGTCATTTTCATAGTCAGAAACACAAAAATAAGGTACACGTATTTTGTTTACAAATAAATGGATACGTGTTTCGCAGTTTTGCTCAATTTTACCTATAAAGTGATAAAGTAGAAGAAGCCGGGGAGGACAGCTAGTATATAATATATCTAGCCACTGAAAACAAAATTGTTATTTAGCATGGAATGCAGATGTTAGGCATTTGGTAGACAAATACCTAAGCAATAATATTTGCGCTACCTACCCTAGTTATTTTCAGATTTACATTTGTGGCAAATGCTTTACTGTGCTCTTATTAATAAGTTAAAAGATGTGCTCAAACTTAACTGGCTGCAAATACTAAAAATGATTAAAAAAAATATCCTAATGATTTACTGAGAATGTCATATCTGGTATTAGTCTAATCTGTCTCCATATAGACTAAGAACTTAATGATTGGGCAGTATGCTATAAATATTGCAAGATCTAACATTATAATGAGAGTAAGCCATCAAATAAAGTGCCATTGGCAACTCAGTGAGCTAGGATGCGCTTGAACTTCATCAATGCACCTGCCCACGCACTTGTTAAACGACGCATGCATTATAAAGTTGCTCAGAAATTTTAGTTTCGTTGATATCTATATGTAAAACTTTTATATGTACGAATTAGTCTTACTATGTGCTACGGCGTAGAAATAACGAAATTGCTATATTTTACGAGTAGTATGCTAAATGCGTGTTGTAGGTGCATTTTATTGGTACACCGTACTTGAACATGGTTGTTCAACACTTTACCTTATCTGTAGACCAAAATGGTTTTACAAAGATTGTATATAAAAAAAAGTTGCGAGCAATATTAATAACGCAATATCGTCTCAGATCGGTTTACAGCGTCTATTCTCTGTAACGACTTCTAAATAGGCGATACAAGCAGACGCCGTCTTCCGAACATGGTAATGGACGGGATAATTACGAGCAACGACGTGCAACAATAGCGGCGCGAGCTTACCGCTCTATGGCATAATAAGCGCCGGCGTATTTTGACCAGTGCAACAAGTAGCGAAGCGAGCGGTGGGGCGCGTGCCGAGCGTGCGCCGCACCGCCCGCGCCGTCACCGGCCGCGTCCCTCGCCCCGCAGCCGGCCGGCGCGCGCGCTACTTAGCTTCGGGGGTGCGCGCCACCTCCGCCAATCCACCGGCAACCTCCGCGCGGCGCACAAGTGCGATCCCGATACTCTCCCGATTTATCACACGAACATTCGCGATGCCGATGGCGATGATCCATAGTTATCAAAATCTCAGCGTTGATCAGAAATTGACGCAACTTCAAGCACAGGCTCCTAGAAGATTGGCACCTGCTGCGATGGACGTTGGCCGTTGCAAGAAAAAATCTTATCTTCATCAATCTTACCCAACTCAACCTGCATCTGTGGCACGCAGAAATGCTCGCGAAAGAAACAGAGTGAAACAAGTAAATAATGGCTTTGCAGCATTGAGGCAACATATACCTTCAGCTGTTTCGGCTGCTTTAGCTGGAGGAAGAGGTTCTTCACGAAAACTTAGCAAAGTGGATACTTTAAGACTGGCAGTGGAGTACATCAAAAGTTTGAAACGCTTGCTGGAGGAGAGTGATGAAGGATGTTCAGAATCACAATCCGGCTTAAGTTACAATAACTCAACAGTCAGTGGACACCATACACCTCCATTTTCGGAAGAATCTCATTCACCAGCTCCTTCATATGTGTCTGAAAGTTCAGCAGGGCCAAGCTGTCATGATGCTTACGACGCGTATGAACCCATGAGTCCAGAAGATGAAGAACTTCTTGACGTCATTTCGTGGTGGCAGCAACAATGAAAGAAGGTGAGCCATGTTAATATAATATTGTGAGAACATTACGATTTAAAAATAATTTCCTAAGATAAAACCAAATTTAATTTCAATAACTATTTCCTAACAGTTCATCATTGAATAAAACACCAGCGTAACCTTCAAAGTTTTGACAATGATATTCTTATCATACTGTTGACTTTTGTCGCGCCGTTCTTATTACAAAATTTATCTATTTTTTTTAATAGAAAATCATTTGACAGAGGTTACTTTGTACGTGTGTAAACAGTCAACGAAACCTTATCTTAGACTATTTTTTATCCTTCGCAAGCAACCGTGCTTTGAGTCAGGTAGTTATCGCTAATAATATTTTTTGTCAGAGCTATTGATATACGGTTACCTTAGGGACCAAATCTTTTATATTGCACAATTTGAATGAAGATTCACCTTCATCCTAAGCAAAAAGTAAATACATAAACTTTTGTGACTGAGCATTGAACTGTGGCATAGTCTTCTATTGTTGAATTAGGTGACACAATAGGATGTTGGTAACAATAGCAAACTTTAGAATATTACGATAGAATTCCGCAGTGGCTTTTTAAACTTAAAAAGTGTTTATCAATAAAAGTAAATTTCAATTTAAATTTTGAGGAATTGGAAATATCAAAATCGCGTAAACCTCGATCTGTACGAAATTTCAATTAAACTTCCCGTACGATATAAGTTTTGAACTCTTCTATGTTGACAGTTTTTTTTCATATTTATTTATCTCGTCAAAATAACGTCAACTTCAGTCTGATAGTCTTGGCAAGCGATAGGTTCAGTCATGAGAACTTTAGTCCATGCAACGTGTCCACTATGTAATTTATTTTTGAAACTCATTTCCAAGATAGTTACCATATGGCCAAAACCTACGTATTAAATGAAACCGGTAGCGCCGTGTCGAAAAACAAAATATTTTAGCTCGCAAAAAATGTTATGAGACGCTTCGTCGACTATTAATTTATTGTACCGGAAGACGAAATCTCAAGAGGAAATAAAAGGGCAGCGAGCGAAGCACACGTGTTACAATATTTGCTAGGCTTAATGCAAACATATGGTGACATCATAAAACATTTATGGGAATCATAGAGCGTTACAGTACTCGATTACAGTCATTGAGTATTTGAGATTACGTACAGTATTTATAACATTATGCAGTAAGTAAAGAAACATCTTAAATATATTTTGTTCTTTTTTCCCAGGAGCTGTACATTGTGGTAATCAAAGTCCAGCCAGTCAGCGGCTTCGTGATTATGAAAAAAGGAGTACCTTTCACGAGAATCCTAGCGTTGAAGAGCGAATACCTCCAAGAGAACGTCTAATTAAACGCAATCAGTTTATTCCTAATGAGAGTGGTTAATGGTGGACTGTAACGACCACATCGAAGCATTCCTCCGAGTGACAGAACACCGAACGAATATCCCACTGCATTTCCCAAATCGATGGAATATCACTAAGAAGACTGAATCGAACATTTATTTGTTATTTTATGCAATTAGTTGTAATGTGATTTGAAATTACGCTGTGCCTTAGTGTAGCCTCACTTAATACAACTTCCAACTATGTTTTAGTTTTACTATAATTTAGGATTGTTATCTAGTCATTAGTGTTTAAGAACAGTTATACTTAAATTTTAGAAGAATAACATTTTGGTCTGAATGAATATTGTAGATATCGTTACAAATTTAGTATCTTGAGACAAAGACTTGTAAATAAATAAGATAGTACCTTAAGACAGATTCCTAATATTATAAGATTTTATTAAATAGTTATAAAAGAATACCAGTTTACAACTGTTTGGTTGTTTCTATAAGTAAATACACTCATTTACGAACTACAGCAGTTTTAATCTCTCAAAACCTACATATTGATGCAACAAGTAATAAAATGCAAGAAAAAAACGTACTGCCTTTGAATAAAATTATGACTTTATACTAAAAATGAAATCAAAATTGCAGTCATAAATCTAGCCCATAAATCAAGTCCCTGACAAATTTATTCACTAATTAATCGCAAGCGTACTTGCGATAAAAACTTTTCATGAATGAAATGCAATTTGGAGATGTTATAGCAGATTTGTCTCGTAAGTATGATAAAACTAATGGAACTAAAGCACATACATTTAAGAACCAATCTCGGAGCTTTAATTTTAAGGGGTAGATAGTTCAAAAATAAAATTCACCTCCCGAAAAAGAGGAACCGTACATAAATAGAAATATATGCCACGGTATTCGTAGTAATACTGTTTTTCTATATCTGGCCGTGACCTGCTCATGACTTGAGTTAGATTCAAACCGGTCTAGAACTAATTAAAATGTTGGTCCACATTAAATTGGCCTTGCACTTCTACCAGGAAATGATACGACTAAGTTGTGAAACATTAAAGGTTCCAATTTGCGAGCAATCGTTTGTAGCTCTATTTAAACCTTTTCCCAAAATATGAAAATAATACGACTTAAACTTTGTTAATGCCAGGAATGGACGCAAAGTATTATCAGGTGTAATCACCCCAGCACTGAGGTTTATTAGTTTTATATATGTACCACTTTATAATAATTGTCGAATTCTCTTTTATCTCCGAAGATGGAAAATACTAAATATACACTATCTCAAAAATCCTTAAATATAAGCATATTTGAAACATTGGTATGCATGTTAATGTAGCAGTTTCGATAAGTTTTCTGCCAAGAGGTGTGTACAGCGATAGTCCTACAGATAGGGACTGGTTGATAGAATAGTACACCTACAACCACTAAACGAACCTGTTTCTTCAGAACATGTACGGGATGATAAGTTTATGTTACATGTTTTCTCACTGGCATTATCTTGCAAAATTGAATTTAAAATTTAAGCCCTCATATTTTAGCACCCATCGGCTATTAATCAGATATTAAGCCTGAACAAAGTGTCCAGTGGTATTATAACAGTACCTAATATGAACACGATTGAATTATAGACACTATTACACTAACTAGGTACTTCATTTTGGTAGGAATACAAACAGAATGAAAAAAAAAACAAAAGGTACTTTTTTGCACGTGCCTCCACTCAAGTTACATTTTGCGAAAAGAAAATAATAACATACGTACTCGTAATTCACAAAATGGGGGGCCCAAGCATACTTTGGTATTTAATTTGAAAAAGACAATCCATATTGCAACAGGATCACGTCGCGGTTACCGCCCATCGAAATCAAATTGCAATAGTAATTTTTGATAATGCAAGGGAAGTTTAAACCATTATGGGTGGATATTTCCGTCGGAGTATTAATTGTTTGGACTTGTTTAATATCGTGCTTGACGAGATCTGCTAGATATAACAGAAACTTGAAGAACACACCTGTGAATATGCACATAGTTTTGTCGTTCGGTCTGGTAAATTATCCGAAGTATTTAATTATTGTAGGTAGGTTATTATGCACTGGTAGTGAGCGCATCCGTTTGTGAAAAAAGAATCTTGTTTCTCCTGTTTCTGATATTATTGGTAACTTTGTTTTTTTTTAAACTAAGAGCATTATTAGTTGGCATTGTAAATATAAGAGGCGGTGTGTGATGGTAATAAAATCTCCATAATTTAAATTATATACATATAGTTTAGATATCTACAGTAATATGAATAGATATAAATTAATTATACATACATACATACATATTGTCACGCCTTTATCCCCGAAGGGGTAGGCAGAGGCATATTAAACGCCCACGTTTCACCATATGCACTTTCGTCCCACGTAACAGGTGATGAGTCCATTGCCGTGTTGAAATGGACAGGCGCAGGCTGTATCGACCTGCTGTTGAAATTTTGTAAGGCCTTCAACTTGGCTAACAATTAATTATGAGATAATTATAACTTTGTATTTCTCGAAAATCGTATAAAAGTACGTTTATTGATAACAAAGGGGATCTAAATATGAATACAATGTAAAATATACATCTGTTTTGATTTTAAAATTAATGTTAAACCGTACATTTTTTCAAAATGTGATTAAACCAAAACTGTATTTCAAAATTCATTACATTGCGAGTAAATACATAATAGAACGATAGGAAAGATACAATTTTTAGAAATAATAAAATATTAAAAAATCCCTTGTTGACGCAAGTGAAGCTGCAGGTGAATTCCTAGTTAGTAGTAATTACAATACCTATAAAGTACTATAAGCATAAATTTCAATATCGGCATCATCAAACGATGCAGACGGCCGCAGTGGCGGTGCCTAGTGCGATGCAGGCGGCACCGCTCGACTGTCTCGTACGCGATCGGCTCCGCTCGTGCGTTTACGAGGCACGCGACCGTCGCGCGCGCAGAAACAGCTGCCGGTGACTACTTGCCCATAACCGATTACAAGAGTACGATGAGATTTGAGAGTAATTTTCATAAAATTTATGTTATGACGAAAAATAATTCATATACAATGTCAACTACCTCGATGCAGGAGCGTTTATGTAGCGATTACCGTTGCGGCAGGTCTGAAGTTCAAAGTCCCGGGTTTGAGCAGATACTTATTTCAGAGTTTGGGTTTGAGAAAGAAAATTAAGGCTTCAAACATTGTGATATTACGTGGTATTAGAAATTAATACCAAAAAAGAAAAAAAGTTAAGAGCAATTTTTTTTACAAGCCTATAATATTATTCATCATCCTCTTGCAATTTACTTGGGGGCGGCGCAGTAGGTATGTCTTCTTTTTCCATTCATCTCTGCTATTCATCATCTGATCATTCACTCCTTTCATATTCATATCACTGCTTACACAGTCCATCTATTTTTCTTTGGCCTTCCTCTGACTCTCCATCCATCAACTTTCATATCCATAGTTCTTTAAGTTCCATAAAATTATTGGAAAATTTTAATGTTAATCGTTCTGTTTTCAGACTCTCAGCTCTCAGCATTTTCAGACTCTTTTCTATAATAATGAACCTAACAATATTTTAATAGATCTCGTAGCATGATTTTAAATATATTAACTTATTCGGCTAATGAGGTCTGTATAAAAAAAGATCCTACAATATTTATTTATTAATATTTATTTTAGATTATTAATATTTTTAGTTCGTCACTATTTTTTTCCATATCTTTATAATAATTTCATATACTCATATATTACCTACCTATATATTTATCAGATGCTCGTATTAGAATAATTTGGGCTAGACGACGTTTAAGAATGTCCCAATTTTATTATTTAATTTTTGTCTCGAAAAAAATTCTTGAACGCAAAAGAGTCCCCACAAAAAATACTCTGTGTGTTCGAAGTGCCGCCCCAAGGGTCCATGTCCTTGGCCGAGAGTGTAACGTTGCCGTCAATAAGCGTGTGACCTAAATCCCTGGGGCGGTGCGCGTTCAATGTGCTGCTATTTTTGAATATCGAACAAGTTCAAGTGCTAGTGTTTGGTAGGTGACTTTTGCCCAAGTTCTTTATTTATTTGGTTTCTTAAAATTTGTATGTAGGTAATGTTTCATAAACCTGCTAGAAAAATTGGCACTTGGATGTAAATATTCCACAATATATATAAATCGACTGGCAATAATAGGTACTTTTCATACACGTCAATGTTTTATCGAATTTGTTGGGGATGCACAGTAATAAAAACTAAATTCCAATCGAAACCTACAAACTGTAATGTCCTATTCAATGACTATTTAATTAATCAGTCGGCACAGAGGTGCTATAAATTGTTAGTCCGCAATAAACTGCATTAATGGACTTTAATGAATTGGAACGCATTAGCAGGTAGTTTTGTATAAAATATTTCAAATAGTTTAACCAAAATTCCTAAAAATTACGGTTATATTGACAGAGGGTACGACATGTCAATGTCTTTTGAAATGCCACCCCTAAACTATGCATTTAATTGCACATTCAGAAGCTCGATCGTTAACTCTTTGGGTTATTGTTCTTTTTTTTATCAGAATAATTTAGGTTTTCATATGCACCATGTATCACAGCCTGTGGCTTAAGAACCACTAACACTAATACACATTCGTAAAAAAACAAAGCATTCAAGCCAATTGTTTTAGAATTCAATGAATACTGTGTTTGTATAAAAAAATGTAGTAAATTTGTTCATTTCAAAGTCTTCACAAACTTGTTAAGCAGTTTACGAGTATAAGGACTGTATAGTACGTAGCGTAATAAATATAAGATTAAAGTTTAATGCGTGTTTTCGAGTAATCTGTACCTAAATCAGTTCATAATAAAATTATTAAAGAGTTCAGAATACGATAAGTGCGCAAAATTTCGGTTTATTATTTAAAAACTTTGAAAAAGTTGAAAATTACCTCTCAATTGTGTTAGTACTCAGTAATACGTATAAATTGATTAAGACTTTTTTTTGCTGTTCGAATCCATACGGATGTCAAACTGGACTCTAACCGCTTATGATCACACAGTCCGTACTTATCCATCTTGCACCGGACGTCCAGAGTAAGTCCGCGGAAGGATATCCCGTTAATTACGAAGCCAGTTCTGTTATTAGTCGCGTATTATATTTAGAATTAACATTATAAATGATTTGTCTGTTTATGATTTTTTGTTATAGTTCAATTTTGCTTATGGTAGGTAGTAATAATTTCAAGACATCTTTTATAAAACGTACTAACTTGTTACTAGTAAACGCATTAGAATAAAAACAAAACAATAAGCACTTCATAGCCAGTGCGGGTGCTATTATAATTTTATGTCTAATGGTCCCATATTTGCAACATAAAAACCTATTGAACACGTTCAGATGCATGGAGTCGATTCTTTATAAATAAATATACTTTAGTTTGAATTGATCAAAATTTTAACTCTTATTTATATAGCTATATAAATAAGAGTTAAAATTTTATTATATAATAATTAATTTTATTATTTAATTATTATAATATATAATATATAGCTAATTTGAATCCAAAAATAATTTGTTATAATTAAAATTCAAAATATTCATTCGCAAAGACGTCACCTGTAGCATGAAATCGTTAGGTCTTAGCCTAAAATAGTCGATAAAGTATTAGAAATCTTGCTTCTTTGTGCTTCATTGCCGTTCCTAGGTAAAGGCGTTACTTGCGTAATGCCAAAGATGACGTTATTTGAAAGTTAAATGAAGGTTGTTTTGTTCACTTTTTGCCTTAATTTCTAATAATCCTTCATTATTTTTCATTTCCAAGTAAAAAGAAGCGATTAAAACCCTATTCCTCAAAATAATTTTAGATATTTTAGATTTATAACACATTTTAGAAAAAGTAAACAATGCCCATTGTATATTTATGAAGTCAGATATTGTTGCAAGAGAATACTGCTGCCATCTTTTTATTGACTCCGCGACGTCTTTCTACGTTTTGCAGCGCAGTGCCGTTCACTTTTGATTACCCTGACAAGTGGTAACCTGACAACCGTTGATGGATCATAGAACAATTGCAATCTTGGCTACTTTACCAAATTTAACACAGCAAGTGTTATAAAGAACTCTTTAATATACCTTTAGAATATATATATAATATATATCTGTAGAATTCACCTTCTCGTTTTAGTTTTCGCAGAGTGCGTGCTGAGTAAAGGATATATATTATAACAATATATATATATATATATATATATATATAAGAATAGGTATTTATAAAATCTTCTCCCGAATCGAACATGGAACCGACATGCGTGTTTGTTTAAGGCCATCAACAGCGTCTGTGAATAGTTGTTGCGACAGAGAAATTGATATTGGTCTTGAACATCTTTTGGTTTTTTGCTTATCTAATAGATAAAAACTTAAATGTGTACGTAGTAAGTATATGTACAAAATTTAAAGGCAATGTAAAAATTTAAGTGTTGAGTACTACAGTTTATAATTAACTAGTTAGTATTTGTGCACTGCTCTAGAAAGAACTCACACAATATCCGTCAAGACATGTTTGTCTTTGTAAAAGAATACATAAAAGTGATTAGAATGTTAAGGCTTGAATGAGTTATTTTTAAGAGTAATAAAAACTAAACTAATTGCTGTTATAGTAGTAGAAACCATAATTAAAAGGATCACTGCATCAAACTTCAGGTTAACTCGCAAAACCCAATTAAAATTTGAAACAAATATGTAGATCTAAATTTTAAAACTTAAGTACTATTATTTTTAATTTTCCTTAGCTATCTAAAATTTATAAGTGAATTTCGAAACCTAAAAGACGTCTCCGTAACTTTTTGTATTCGATTAAGTTATCGGCTTAAGTCAAAGGGCCGTCGCTGTGTGGCGCTATTCAAATAATTAGACCCGATACAACCACTTGTTTCGATCGAATTAAACCACATAAAATCACCAATGATTTGACCACTACAAAAACGTTCGACAATCACTGATGTAGTCTTCGTAATGTACGTCATTCGCTTACACTTATTCCTGTAAAATCGTGTAGAAAACATTAATGTTACCTACAAACTTTGGTTGATAATTTACTAAAAAAAGATTTACATGGAGACTTGACTATAGTTCGTTGAACCCTCCAGGTGTTGAGTGACAGTATACATTACTTATCAATAAACGGAAGAAATTATGACGCTATTGGTGTCAGTCAATACTGAACTGACCTCTCATAATGCGTTCCAGATTACGTATGACTTCCACAATGTCCACAATCAATTTAATTTTATCGGCGCGTGTGATCGGGACAGCTGTCAAAGCATTGATAACTATTTTAATTTTTTAAAGAGATCATATTTAATATATTTTTATCACTAGTTTGTTGAAAGCTTAGCCTAATGGTTATATTTTCTCTAAGAGAATGACAAAACAGATAAGAGATTTTGCTCAAAGATGCAAACTATCACCTGGTCAGGTGGTAGTTTGCGATAATTAGCTTTTGAAATATTCATACATTAAAACAAATACAGTAACTGTCAATAATAATGTCAAAAATATTATACTATTATATTTTACAACTACGACAAAAAAATTACTGACATTTCATAATTTAGCTCCGTAAGTATTGACGTGATTTAAATAAGATGTTAATAGAACATGGAAGCAATGTCCTCGTCAATCGCCCGTGCTCTACTAGAGACGCCTTACTGTATTTATTTCTTACGCAGTTGTAAGAAATAAATACAGTAAGGCGTCTCTAGTAGAGAGTGTTCATACGATTTCACTACTGACTACAGACGAAAGGCGGGCAACTGACAGGTCGCGTACGGGGTTTTCTCTAACAGCTTGACGTATAGTATAGTAGCCATGCAGTATTCATTATTATTAATTTCCTCTCTGTAAGGGCGTGAGTGAGAGAAAGCGAGCAATCTTTCTTGTTTTTTGATGATTTCCTAACGATTGGGTTTCAACAGCTTTAGAGCTTACATATACTATTCACTACACTGCCTGTAGCAACTCTATAATATGATGCTTTGATGAGCTGCTATCATTTCATGAATGTTGTGAAATACTTAAGGTATTTCCTGTGTTCTTCTAATCCTAATAAATAGAACAACATCGATACACTAAAATAAGCAAAATAAATAAGTACACTTTTTAAAAGACAACTTATAGACATAAGAAGCCGTACAGGTATACCCTATAGTTTAGGCATAGGCACGGCCGTAAACTATTTATGGTATTTTAATTCAAGTTCTGTCAATATTATTAACCGTGATTGGAATTATATTATTTAATTGTTTTGAAAGAAAAAGAAAGAAATGACAATTTGTTATTATTAATCATAGTGTTTGATTAATTTAAAGGATAAACTTTCTATTGCATCTCTTGTTGTGAGTCAATTTGATGAGGACTTTCTATGCCACTTAGATTATAACCACGTTTTATTATTAGATACTTGCATCAATCCCTAACATAACATATTTTCACGACTTTATCCCCGAAGGGGTAGGCAGAGGCGTACTATACGCCCACGTTTCACCTTATGCTTTGCTTTTTGTCCCACGTAACAGGTGGTGAGCCCATTGCCGTGTTGACATGGACAGGTGCAGGTTGTGGCGACCTGCTGTTGAAATTTTTCAAGCCGCCCATAAGGCATTCAACTGGCTTAACGACTGCCATGTTACTGGCAACCGGGACCAACGGCTTAACGTGCCTTTCGAATGGAAACGCTCGCAAATATAAATGCCACAATGTGGTCACCCATCCGAGGACCAGTTAAAGTTGTTTAACACAGTGATCGTTTACAGATCTACGTCCGCGGGGCCACGAGCTCTTCCTAGCAGTAATAAAAATGAAAATATAAATCTTTACACACACGTTACACTTTCATGACTTAACTTCATGATTCAGATTTTAGTTTTTTTTCAGTAGATAAGGTGTACGCACACAGTAGTGAAGAAGCGAGCAACCGTAATCCGCGTGTCCAACGAGGTCATTTTCCACCCTCGCTTATGGTATGGTTGGGAGTTTCTTATTGGGGCTTGACAGAGGTACATTTTTGTGAGAAAGGTGTAAAAACGAATGCAGTTGTGTATCAAAATACAGTTCTGACGAACCTTGTGGAACCTGTTTCTCATACCATGTTCAATAACAGGCACTGGGTATTCCAACAAGATTCGGCGCCAGCTCATAGAGCGAAGAGCACACGAGACTGGCTGGAGGCGCGTGAAATCGACTTCATCCGGCACGAAGACTGGCCCTCCTCCAGTCCAGATTTGAGTCCGTTAGATTACAAGATATGGCAACACTTGGAGCAAAAGGCGTGCTCAAAGCCTCGTCCCAATTTGGAGTCACTCAAGACATCCTTGATTAAGGCAGCCGCCGATATTGACATGGACCTCGTTCGTGCTGCGATAGACGACTGGCCGCTAAGATTTAAGGCTTGTATTCAAAATTACGGAGGTCATTTTGAATAAACTTTATTGTCATAAGAATCTATGTTTTGTTAAGTTCATTTTGGTATATAAATGGTTACATAATGAATAAAATTGTTTCAATTATTTTATATTAAACATGTGACAGAATTTATGACCTGACTAGGTATATATATATATATATATATATATATATATATATATATATTAAAAAATACTCATGCACACCACAAAGTACTTACATAAATAAATTATAGTATACTATTTATCATAGATACAATAATTGTGTTGAAGCTTTTTATTATTTTTTATTAGGTATTGTTGAATGATTTTAGTTGATTTATAATATAATCCACATGTTGCATGAATGCGTTAAGTGCTGTGGGCGTGTTATGAGTTGAACTAAATTAAATGGATCTATGCTGTTTGGAGTTACGGTAGAGAGGTTTAACCTTGTTTGGATAAACCTTGGGCACTCTTTTATTAGGTGGTCGATTGTTTGCCTTGTAATAATTAATTTGCCTTTATACTGAGTGTTTTAACATCAACCATATGTGTTCAACATGCGTTGTGTTTTGTATATATTGTATAGCGTAACATATGAAATAGAAATTAAAATACCTATATTTATGTTGGTGTCAAAGTTACACTAATGAACGTCAAGATTATTACTTCTACATTTACATTTACTTCCAGATTCGAAAGGCAATAGGTAAAGCAGAATGTGAGATAGAAACTGGCTATAAAACTCGTGTAATATTTAATATCGCATATAATTATAAGTTAAAATATACGTCTCAGATGAATGCATATATAGCAGATAGGGAACTATGAAAATATTGTTATGTGGATTGCACTGTGAGAAAGCTTTGACAGACTATTTGCATACACTTCTTCGTTTTCAATTGTCCAAGACTACAGAAAGAGGTAACGTCCTGTCATCCGGATCGGCTCTAACGAAGGTGCATTCAAAAAACGGTGTTCGCCTCCGGTGGTCTGAGGCTGTCAACGTAACCCGTTTGTGTCAGGAACGAGCTTGTTATGCAACAATACTCATCTGAATTACTTTAGAACACAATTAAGTATATGGCCAATAGACGAAAATAACATCAAATCGACTAATCCTAATTAGAATGGTAATCTGAATGGATAAACTTACTGGACGTTGGAAACATAGTGGTATAAAGTAGGAAAGTAGTTTTGGTGACCACGTTAACCTACATCTCGTGGGACTTACATGTTTTTCAGGATATAGAAAAATATATTTTAGGAGATAAAAAGTAGCAACTATGTCTCTCTCCAAATTCACAATACTATTTTCATTAAAAATAATAATTCTAATACATCCTTACAAGGTAAAAGAAGGACAAAATAACACTTTTACTTATTTAATATTACTGTAAGAATTTTTAAAGATTAAATGCCTGTTTGCACTAAACACAGGTTAAATCAATCCTTACTATGAAACTTTTTGGTCTAAGCAACGCATATGTCGACTTAGCTTATTTTAGATACACCTAGGGTTGGTGCAATATATTTTTCATTAAGAGTCTCATAAGAACTATTATATAGGTGTAAACTTATGATACGCCTTACTTTTGTGCAAATGGACAAGGGTAAATAATAAAACAAACTATGTAATTGTAGATAATTTTTCTCTGTTTTGTTGTTTATAATTATTAAGCTTTTGATCGTTGCCAACAAATAAACAAACAAATATCATTTGAACTACACAAATCTAGGTAAGTCAAATTTATGCTATAGGTTCTATATAATTGTTAAATATACATATACTTACTTACTAAGTATAAGTATACTTAAATATACATACACTTATGCTTTCTTAACAAATACATGCTATGCATAGGAAACTCTGCGACAACTATTTGTGAATCACAGCAACGGTAGTCACTTATCTACACTTAGTAGTGTAGTTTTGTTTTATTTTTAACAATTTAAGAGATTGAAAGCTTTCTTGTTCATTCCATTCTATAATTAAAAAATACAATTTTAAAAGAAGGATAAAGGAATATCTGTAGAAATTCGTAATGTGTTTTCTTCCTTTTACTACCCTGGTTTCTTAAAGCAGAGCGTGAAATAGCACATCATTGAGCCGTCAACTTGAAGTCCTGTGGACGTTACGATAATCACATGACTTTTCATTAGACGGATGTTGTCTATTTAGAGATCTAAAATTTTATAATCTATTAACAACGTCATAGATGGAATAATATTATTACTGAAAGAAGAGGCGGAATTAACAATAATATTGAAATCACTTCTGCTGACTATATCGTGTTTACTACGGTACCCTAAAATGTATCAAAAAATTGATATGTCATAACAAATAACTAATAATTTCGGATCCCATACACCAATTTCCCCTTTTACGGTTATTAACTAAAATGTGAGCGGCCTAAAGTTTGTTAATAATGTACCACTTTACTCTTTGCAGGTTCGAGCCGCTACGGTAGTTAAAGTGTATTAAACGTTAAGGTGTTGGTACTGGTAGGCATTTATTATGATCGGATACGCCCAGAAGCCTGGTCTTATTCGTTGAAATGTACGATTATAAGGCAGGAATCAGATACGAGGTAATCGTGTTGCAAGAAGCTTTTCCGCAATCACGCGATCATGCATCTTAAGCTCATCTGCACCACCTTAATATTATCGAAAAAATAAAAGATCTTCCCACACTGTTAATCAAGCCCTCAGCATGATATATCGCTTTATAATCATGGAACAATCCAGTCACATTCATTAGACGTTAACGAGCCGATAAATTGATCTCTAACGATAGAACCATTCACATACAGAGGACATTACAAAAATATCTGTTCGAAAGTAATTTGTAAACGCTTATTTCTAAAAGGTAGCGCCCCATACAGCAGGTTCACTTTATCAACATGTCTCTGGATTTTAAGTTTGATAAAGGGCCACATTAACAAAGTGCATAGATAAAGTTAAGGATATACTAATTTAAATCCAAGTTAAAATATTGTATCTTTCGTTTTAGATATCGCTATCTAGATCATCGGTCTCATAGAATTTAGTAATATATTACATGTCTGTGGATACTTTGGAAAAATCTGGATTCAGGTTTAATGGGTATATCAGGATTACTCTACTATTTTGTATTGTTGTTTTATTTTTAAATTGATATGAAGTTATAGCAATTTCACGGTTTACCAATTTATTTCTGGGTAATCCCAACCACGATATTGTATATAAAGCCATAAGCCACTATGCGTCAAAGTCAGTGACATTCGAAATATTACTTCTGGGTAGCGGATCATTGTTTGAAAGGATTACTTTAACCGCATCAATTTTCTATTTCACTGCGTTTTCTAAATCAAGGTAAGGCACGAGTCAGGCCAATTGAACTGTGACGGTCGATGATTTACAACATAGTCGAAATAAATATTCTAATTTGAAATCTATCGTGGCCTGCAGCCTACCACCATTACCAATTGTGGCTACACAGCCAGTATTGTGATCAGACAATGTGACAGACGGGCAGTGCTAAGGTTACTCGACACGCGGAAAGCGAGTGACCCTGACGGTATTTCGGTGGTGGTATTACAAAAATGTGTAGCCGAGTTGCCTCCAGCGCTAACGCGTCTGTAACGTCTTTTATATTCTTCGGGGGATGTACCGGAGGCTTGGAAGGAGGCAAACGTACAACCGATTCCCGAGAAAGGGGATGCCGGGTACCACAGAGATCTGGTTACCACAGGAAACGGTATAGTCATGTCTTGCGGCAACCGCCGGGCTACGTGGAAAATAAATGTCTGGCCATGTCGGCCCCGCCGAGTCCCGGTAAGACCCAAAAAGCGCTGGCTCGTAAGGGATGACATGCGTGCCAGTGGTCTCACTACAGGGGATGCCGATAACCGTCTGAAGTGAAGGAGAAATAGTAGTAAAGCAGACCCCGAGCGTCGCGAGACTCAACTGGAACAGACGCTTGGATGATAATGATGACCACAGGGATCTGTATTGCTGCCGACTCTCTTTCTTCTGCATATTAATGACATGCTGTTCCTTGGGGGCATTCATTGTTATCCAGTTGATTCACGTTGCATGGGAGTTATTCTGCCCTTCCACCAGCGGGACGGGCCGACATTGAGGAAAGAATACGGCAATTTGTTGCTGATATCGACCGGGATCTGAACCGTATTTCCAAACACTGTTCTGAAAATCTGGTCGAATTTATGCTAAAAATCACAGGCGTAAGTGTTTACAGCTAAAAAGTCCCCTTTCCTAACTCTACCCTCTCTTCAAAACACTACAATACCACTGAAAAACAATCTAGTCATCGTCGGCATAGACGTTCGTCGTGAGCTCAATAACCTAATTAGAGAGCATTATTGGGCTAGCATCGCGGAAGCTAGGAATCTTGAATAAGGTGAGACATTTTTTCACGCTGGATCAGAGATGTCTGTTGTACCAGACGCAGATTTGTCCCTGCGACGAATACTGTTCTCACCTTTGGGATGATTCCGCGTGGTACTTACTGGACGCGCTCGACGCTTTTCGCATTATAGATTGTTCTGAGCTGTCTCAGCCTAGAGCCGCCGGCGCAGCGCAGAACCGTAGCTTACTTGGCTGCATTTTACCGTATGTACCACGGCGAGTGTTTTAAAGAGCTCTTCAACCTAATTCCACTCTCTCCTTATCGTTCGCGAACAATGCGTTTCTGGTAGAAATGCCACTCTCATACCGTGAAAGAATTTTCGCTGGAACGGAAGGATTTAAAAGATCGCTTCTCTGTCGAACGATAGTAAACTGGAACGCTCTACCAGCGTACGTGTTTCCTTCCTCTTACAATCCCGGGTTCTTCAAGCGGAGCGTGACGAGGTACATCATTGGGCCGCTAAATAGAACGACGCTGTCATTAGTCATAGAAACTAATAAGAGAGTCTCCCTCCTGTCGTCATGGCTTTCCATCATGCGGACGGCGTTATTTTGGCGAGCTAATATTACAAAAATGCCAGTGAAAGTCCTCCTAAAATCGGTCCACCAGTCTGAGCTAAGCCGGAATAAATAATAATAATAACACAACACTGTAACTAAGTCAACAGATTTATTTTACTAAGATATTTTTATTTCATTTTATCAATATTAATACAAATACATATATGGAAATTACAATTATAAAATTATAATAGCAATAGAACCTTCAAACACTGAAAATAATATGAATAATCATATACATAGTGACATGACAGATAATGTCACAACAAAAATATTCAAGGAAATGGGTATGTAAATCATGTTGACCAGAGCCAAAACCAGACAAATTGCACAATTACCATCCCCGGACTCGTTATGCAACTCCGTTTCGCAACCATCGGAAACCGCTCCAGCGATATTGCCTGCCATCGAAGCGTCGAGCACCGACACTAGTAGCGACGAGTATTTCTCTCCGCCGACGTCGCCATCACCTGTACGTCGGAAGAGGAGAGGCCGGCCACCTGCAAGCTTAGGACCCCGAGGCCCACCGGCCTCGAATAGGGCCCTCGCTGCCGGTGGTGATGTGCACCGCATGAAGTGGACTAAAGCAATTAACGAAAACGTCATGCGGGCATATTATGCGGCTACAGAGCTGGGTGCTAACCTCACTGCGTACCGTTGTCGTTTACTGTCTGTGTTTCAGGAACTTGAGCCTGCTGTCAACGTGTCATCACAACGATTGTCGGATCAGGTGCGGGCTATTCAGCGTTGTAATATGCTTGATAGTACCACACTTGAGAGGCTACGTTCTGACGTACAGAATAGCTTCCTTGTCACTACTTCGTCACAAAATGTGACCTCATCGGTAAGTCATACACCACGTGACATTGTTGCTGGGGAGGTTGTTGACAATGAGACTATATCCGTAAGTACCCAATGTGACGAACGATTAAGGAGTGCTTTGGAGCATGCGCTTCTGGAATATCGGTTTACAAGTCCAGATAACAGACCACGTCTTCCTCGTATGCCCATGCATAAAAGAAATATGGCGCTTGTGTGTGCCCTGGATTCATTACTCTTTAATTTTTTAGAGAATAGTGGAGATCTTGGTGATACCCACTCAATTTCATACTGTGCGGCTGTTGCAGCCTGTCGAGTAGCAAAAGTTAAATTTTTTGTCAATGAAATAAATACTCGACCAAGGCATACAAAACCAGCCTGGCAGTGTAGAATTGAGAGGCGTATTTCCGAGACCAGAGCACTCATTGGAAAGCTAATATGCTTTAAATCAGGCAACAGTCGTCCGAGGGTGATGCGCTTTGTGAAACAGGCGTTCTTGGGAACTAATATAAGTCCTCAACAATACGCATCATGTGTCACAGAGCGCATCGACCTTCTGAAACAAAAAGTGTATGCATGGGCAAATCGAATTCGGCGTTACAAAAAGCGAGTAGATCGATATACTCAGAATCGTATGTTCCAAAGAGATGAGAAGTGGGTTTATCGAAAATGGGAAAACCCACATCTAGATGAAAATGACGTTACTCTTCCTGATGTTGATGCTACAAATGCATTTTGGTACAACATTTGGTCGATTTCTGTTGATCATACGGAAGGTGTTTGGATGAGAGATGTTAAACGGGCCCGTGAAAATATACAGGATATGGAGCCAATTTCTATAGACGTAGAAGATGTTGCCAATGCAGTTCGTTCATTGCCGAACTGGAAATCGGCGGGACCGGACGGACTGCACAATTTCTGGTTGAAATGGTTCCGAAGCTCACATGCTCGTTTAGCATCACAATTTCAAACATCTCTAGATGTGGGTACACTTCCCAATTTCATGACAACTGGAATAACTCACTTACTCTATAAGTCTGGTAGTACTGCGGACCCTAAAAATTATAGACCAATAACGTGTTTACCGACTATCTATAAACTTTTAACATCCATTTTGAGAGTCAAAATTACTAAGCATTTAGAGACAAATTCTATAATATCTATCTCTCAGAATGGATGTAGAAGTGGGGCCCGTGGCACTAAGGAACACCTTGTAATCGATATGGCCATCAGCCAACAGGTGCGTCGTAATCGTAAAAATCTGGCGACTTGTTGGATAGATTATAAGAAGGCCTTTGATTCGGTGCCACATACATGGCTTTTGAAGGTGCTGGAGTTGTATAAAATTGATACAACTCTATGTACTTTCTTGAAGGCATGTATGAGGCAGTGGAAAACAGTCCTTTGCTATCCAGGATGTCGTCAGTTTTGCGATAATGGTGTACCAACTAGCATCAAGCGGGGTATATTTCAAGGGGATAGTCTGAGTCCTTTGTGGTTCTGTCTAGCTCTGAATCCTCTGAGTACTTTGCTAGAGAATTCAGGGCTGGGCTATCGGTTGCGTAAAGATGGTGGCGTTATATCCCACCTGCTTTACATGGATGATCTCAAATTATTTGCCCACAACAAATTGCAATTGATGGATTTATTAAAAATAACAGATACCTTTAGTAAATCCATCAAAATGGAATTTGGGGTGGACAAATGTGCAGTCATGCATGTTAAGAGAGGTGTGATTGTGGAATCTGATGGTGTAGAACTTTAAGATTCTACTAAGCTCAGCTCTCTTTCTGCAACCGAAACCTACAAATATCTGGGTATATCACAGGCATTAGGAATTTCCGATTCTAGTATGAAACAGGCATTACAGAAACGTTTCTATGGCCGCCTAAAGAAAGTGTTAAAAAGTCTTTTGTCAGGTGGTAACAAGTTGCGCGCTTGCAATGGCTGGGTCATGCCAGTCCTAATGTACTCCTTTGGTATACTCAGATGGACTCAGACTGAACTTGATAAGATTGATAGGCGGGTACGAACACTACTGACTGCATTTCGGATGCATCATCCCCGGTCATCTGTAATGAGGTTGTATGTCCCGCGGAAATTTGGGGGTCGTGGCTTTTTAAATGCCAAGACCTTACATAACCGCGAGATATGCAACCTTAGGGAGTATTTTTTTAAAACAGATTCTTATATGCACCGTGATGTAGTCGCAGTGGACAATGGCCTAACTCCGCTGGCAATGGGCAAAGAGAACTGGCGCAAACCTGAAGTGCTTGGTATTGAAGATCGCAAGGAGGTATGGAAGAGCAAAGAACTACATGGACGATTTTATCGGGCCTTATATAGGCCCAAAATGGACTTAATAGCGTCTGTATCTTGGCTGCGGTTCGGTAATCTTTTCGGAGAAACCGAAGGTTTTGTTTTTGCAATTATGAACGAAGTTGTCATGACGAACAATTACCGAAGATATATTCTGAAGGATGGTACAATTGACATTTGTCGGGCATGTCATTGTCCCGGAGAATCTCTCAGACATATTGTTTCGGGTTGTTCTCGTCTCGCCAATGGAGAATATTTGCACAGATATAACCAAGTAGCCAAGATCAGCCAAGTAGTCAACATCAGCAACTTGCTCTGAAATACCATCTTGTAGATTTAGAAGTACCATACTACAGGTATGTACCCGACCCAGTTCTCGAAAATGGTCATGTCACATTATATTGGGATCGTTCTTTCATCACTGACAGGACTATAGTTGCTAATAAACCTGATATAGTGGTGATAGATCGATTGGAACGCCGCGCAATAATTATCGACGTCAGCATTCCTCATGGTCGTCATCTCATAAAAGCAGAAAAAGAAAAAGAAATTAAATACTTGGACTTGGCTAATGAGATTGTTGACATGTGGTGTGTTGATTCGGCAATTATTGTTCCGATTATCGTTTCGGTCCATGGTTTGATGGCAAAGAGTCTCGATAACCATCTGAAGAGGCTCTCATTAGATAGTTGGATCAAGGGCCTGATACAAAAGGCAGTCCTTCTTGACACGGCACGTATTGTGAGGAGGTTCCTGTCTTTGAAGCCCTAACCACCGGTAGCTTGGTCCCTGCACCCGATGCCGGTGGGACACTATTTTTTATATTTTTAAATAGGTTTTTTTTATATATAATGTATTTAAAAATATAAATTAATATGTTAATAATGAAATAAAGAGGAAATAATAATAAACCCCTCGAGGACAGTCGTTATCTTTTATAGGATTAACGCAACCCTATGAGGGCATAGTAGATTCGCTTTTTGAGTCTTCCACTTTCTGATATCAACAAAAAATGTATCAGAAAGTTAATTTTTCATTCAGCTCGCCACAAGCTGCACGGTCCCGATTCCTTAGAGTTTTGTTGCCTTTCTGCACCGGTTAGGATTTAATGGCTTAACGGGAGAGCAGTGAGAGTGCTACTCCCGGGAGTGCAGCAAATCTCAACTCTGGCTTGCCTTAATTGGCCAGTCAGAGGGAGGGAGCCAGAGCTATATGCTCGGGGGTGGAAGTGTCATTTTCAAGGGCATAACTACGGGGAAGCCCGCTCCGGGCCTGTCCCGCGAAGGTGAAACCGGCGCCGCACCGCTCGACACCCCAAGCCGCTCACACCGGTGAGTCACCGTCTGCCATTATTTTGATTATAATATATTAAAATGGCAGACGCCGTCTTCATCCATAGTTCTTATCACCCAGTTCCATCTAACCCCCAACCCAATAGCCCATTACGTAGTTAGCACATTTCACAATAGTTTAACTCCCATTGGAGGTGATCCATTACCGTTCTTCTACATAAGGCGGGCGTGGATTGTCTGTAGTGGGGGTCTCATTCCCTATTAGATTAAAATTCTCAAAGGCCTCTGCGTGTTGGCCTGCCAAAGCCTGCCAAAAGACTGGGTATCTACATAAGAAAAATAAAGAAGATACCCGTGAAGAAGAGACAATAATAATAATATATCTTTATTGTCAGGCATCATGAGAAAAGTTACAGGTGTTATAAACTTATTCTATGGCCCATAGATAAATATAAATAATAATAATATACATTTTATGAGATAAATATAAATTTTATTTATAAGATAAATATAACTATCTTCACGCTGTATCCCTGACGGGGTAGTCAGAGAGGACAGATCGCCAGGCTTCGCGATCCATGCATACTTCTTTCGCTTCTTCGAGATTCATGAATCGTTTCATACACGCACGTCTGGGTATCCGAGTACTTTTGACCTTTCCGTTTTTGAGCAATCTGCTCACGTGGTCTTCATATGTAAGTCTCGTCTCTTCGTCAATCGTTCCTCACTCATTCGTTGGACGTGTCCAAACCAACGGAGCACGCCCTTTTCCAGCTTAACGCTGACACTTTCATTCAAACCTGCCATATTGCGTATCACTTCGTTACGTATTCGGTCGGCCAAGGTAACGCCGCACAATTTTCGAATTGATCGCATCATCACAGCATTCAATTTACTTTCATGCATCTGCTGACATACCCCAGGTTTCGCTACCGTAAAGCAATTTTGGCACTAGCACTGCGTTATGAATCGCCAGTCGTGCTTCTTTACGATGCTTTGTCGCTTTACTAATTGGGACAAAGCACCGTTAACTCTGTTTCCAGCAGCTACTCGCCGTTCTACATCCGAATCACATCTTCCATCCGCGCTAAACATACTCCCTAAATACACAATTTCATTCACTTGCTCTAGACGTTCCTGGTGTACCCTAATCTCGCATTTAGTTCTTACGTCATCTCTTTCAAATACTAGTACCTTAGTCTTACTTGCATTCAAGCGAAGACCCTTACTTTCACACTCCTCTTTCATATTAGTGACTAATGCCTGAATGTCGGCTTCTGATGAGGCCATGAGCACCGCATCATCACCGTACAGCAGACAGTTTACTGAAAAGTCACCCAAATTCACACCCATATCACAATCTTTTAACTTCTGCAGGCAACTGTCCAGATATACTATGAACAGCCAGGCGGACATGACACAACCCTGTTTGACGCCTGTACAGACATCAAAAAGAGGTGACACATCCCCCCCTACTCGCACGCAAGCCTTACAGTCCTTATAAAGCGACTGTATTGCCCGCAGCAGCGAGCCGTCCACACCATAGCCGGGCAGCAAATCCCACAGAGTTTCCCTCACAACGTTATCAAATGCTTTCTCCAGATCCACAAAAGCGCAGAAAACCCTCTGGCTAATAGCCAGAAATTTCTCCGCGATCATGCGGAGAGAAAACACTTGATCCATGCAACCTCTTCCACGTCGGAATCCGCATTGAGCCTCCCATAAATACCTTTCAGACTTTTCTTGCATTCTTGGCGTTAAAATCTTTGCATACACCTTACTAGCTAAGCTGACCAAGCTGATCGCCCTGTAGCTGGAGCAGTTTAGGCGCGAGCCTTTCCCTTTGTAGATAGGTACTACAACTGCTATTCGCCAGTCATCTGGGACCTCACCCGTCCGCCAGCACAAGTTGCATAACAGACATAGAGTGTCCCAGACGCGCGACCCACCGTACTTGATCATCTCAGCAGTAACTCTGACTTTTCCCTCAGCCTTACCACATTTCATACTTCTTATCGCTTGTTCAATTTCTTTCATACTAATGACTTCAATGACATCGGGATCCGGAGCATCGAAGTTAGCTCCACTTCCCGATGTGGCATCTCTGTCTTTTCTTGCATACATCTTTCCATAATATTCACTCCATCTCTGCAGGACGTTAGTTTGGTCTGTTAGGACGTCATTAAAACTAAGCACTTTATTCACACCCGGAAATTGGACGACAACCTTTCATCCGCTTTCATTCTGCACCTTTCACGAGCTTCTTCTATCAGTGCCTTCGTGTTAACTTTTTGCAGCTTGTATCTCTCTTTCATATTAAAATCATTCCGCGAGGCTAAGTAGTCTAACCATGCTTTCTTCTTCATTCGAACTGCTTCTTTCACTTCCTCATTCCACCATGCGTCACGCTTATTACTACTGCCTCTTCTCGTTTCGCCACACACTGCTACAGCGGCATTTACCATACTATCCCTAAGGTTCTGCCATACACTTTCCACATTCTCACTACTAACATTGACATCGCCAAGCTTTTCGGCTACCCTTTCTTTATATTTATCCCTAATGGATGTATCCTGCAGCTTCCAGCTTTTGATGCTATGAGTCGGCTCAGGTTCAGGACACTCGGTGCGATGACGCCAACCTGCGAACAGAACCCTAATCCTAGTTATGACTAGGTAGTGGTCTGATCCTAGTTCAGCGCCTCGATAAACCCTGGTGTCCATCACCTGTTTACGGAGCCGACTATCCATTAGGAATAGATCTATCATGCTTCTCTTTGACTTACATCTCCTCGTATACATATGAATTTGTTTGTGGTTGAACATTGTGTTCGCCACAAACAAATCCTTTTCCTTACAAAATGCCAGTATAAGCTTGCCAGCATCATTCACCCTTTTATCCCCATACTTCCCGAGTACCGACTTAAAACCATCGCGAGCGGTACCCACCCAACCATTCAAGTCTCCATATACTATAAGTTTTTCATTTCCTTCTATCACATTTAGAGCTTCTCTCATACTCTCCCAGAAGTCCTCTAGCTCACTCGAAAAAAACACGCACATTCATAAAAAAAATCTCACTAAATAATATACATTTTATTTAATGTAAGTATCGTATATTTCTCTTTCATATTTATTTGTTGAAAAGCTGCTAATTGGGAATCACAAATAAATAATTCAATTTTATTTATCAGTATAGATATATAAATAGGCTAATAACCTCTTGCAGATCATTATCGATATATCATTTTTAGCCCCTGACCAAAAAACAAGAGGTGCTACAAGTTTACTTATATATCTGTGGGTCTGTGTTTCTGTCTGTCTGTGGCATCGTAGCTCCGAAATGGAATTTTGTTTGAAAATCGATGTGATCAAATTAGTTCTTAGGTATATAATTTGAATTTCAACAGCTCACTTCCTAGAAGATGAAGGGGTTAGGTATACAGCAACTCTGAGGGTATCACGACATGGTAACCTGGAACTTGCCGCTGCACCAATTAATCCTCGGGATAACTTCACAAAATAACAGCATTATACCATTTATGACTATGCCGGATTATATTTATGACTATGCCAGACTACTACCGACTAAAATCACACAATACTCTTCCATCAAAAACCTAAAATAATTAAATAAATACGGTGGGACGCTTTTTAAACAGCGCCATCTAGCCTAAACTAAGTTATAAGCATCTACTATGGGATCTAGAACTCATTAAACTACTTATATATTTCTGAACACATACATATTATACATAAGAGTCACCCAAACTCTGAAACAAACATTTGCGAATCACACAAATATTTGTTCTGACTCGGGAAATGTAGAAATTAGAATGTAGAGTTTAGAATAGTTCAACATAAAATTGTGAAATTAATTAGCGAGGTAGAAACAAGAATAAAATAATGGGAAAATGATACAATCTACCTCAGAAGTCGATTAACACAATCCATAAAAAGAACAGATTTGTAAATAAATTCTATTATTAGCGACTTTCGTTGCTGACAACTTACAATGCATTTTAAAAGAATGGTATTTTTATCTAGAAGTTGATCATATTATATTCCGTTACTTACAAAATTTATAGATGTTCAAGTCTCTTGCAATCGACAATATGCACGCAGATGTAAATTTTTCTTACCTAAATTCCGAATTTCTTAATGCATCAAAATAATCACTGAATCAATGCGGGACCACCAGCGTGAATGACAGTAAAAGGTATCTTAATTAATGGTAAGAAAGTCCAGCAGTTGCGTAGTTCCGGCAACGTGCTACTGTTTTTTGTTAAAACCTGTCTTTACGTGCTTTTTTTAAATTTTCTGGCAATGGCTACATCGTATGTGAAAATCGCAACTACGTTGAACTTTTGAATAATTGTTTATGCACATAAAGTTCATATTGTGAAATAAATATGTCTAAGCATTATGTATAATTAGATAAGATAACAGTTTTTAGTAACTAATAAAATTAAGAAAAAAAGCAACGTTTTCCTGTCATCATGTTGGGCGAGAATTTCGAACTGTTTGACTAGTTTATGTAGTTTATGTAGCCTTACTAAAGACTCTTTATGTTACAGTTTCAGAGCATTTTATACTACTATATACCATCACCCTTACTGATGGCAGAAAAACAGAAGACACAAAAATGGGAAGAGGTTCCTTCGATTACATTTCCAAATTTTATAGTTTAAAATTCTTCAAAAGAGCATCAGAGGAGTTTTAATTATCCTTGTGTGTTGCAAACAACTATTGCTAGATACCTACATTTGGTAGCGGAGTGCAATTGTCTGATTTCATTAATTAATTGATTCAAGCTTGCAACCACTATGGAACTATGACTAGTTTGAGAAAACTAAAGATAAATACGTATTATAATTCTTTAAAAATAATTACCTTATTTTGGAAGTCAAGATGTAATATGACTCTGGGACATCTTTCCGAAGAGTTACCCGGGGCGTCGGGCAATAGATAGCTAGGCAGGGACCGTGTTGTTTTAGCCAGTTCGAGTCTGGCATGACATCTGGGGAGTTCCACATGAAAAATATAAAACTGTAAAATGAATTTAAATATTTCAGGATAAGCAACTTTCAGACTTGGTCGATGAGATACGCAAACTGAAGTTGATGATAGATAAGCAAGAGAACCGCATCTGCGCGCTGGAGGTGGCCTTAATATTAACACATTCATTTGTTTACTGCAAAGCACTCATAATATAAAACATTGCCTTAAAAACATTCATTAGTCTACCAAACTAAGATTCTCTTTGATGTAAAATAACGCGTTATAAATAAAAACAAAGACTGAATATGTATTCTTTAATTTTTAATGAAGTGTGACAAATTGTAATAGTTATAATTGTCGTTAACACAACAATGTTAGATGAAGGTAAACCGGAGAAAATACATTGTGGAGTCATCATCAGTAGCAATCTCTTAATGGGCGGTAGTCGCATATCGAATGAGACAATCACAGCCACTGATGTGGAAGCCTCGGAACTAATCGTCGAATGGTGCGGTGGCATCAAAACTTGGACTGCATACTCACAACAGAGAGGATGCTTGTAGCAAATTAATACAGAGTGCCTAGAGTATTTTATACCATTACTAGAAAGAAGTAAGTTGTTTAATATACTTATATAATCAATTCCAAATCCAAGAGAAGAAAGTCTTTCCTATATATTTGAAAATAATTTCTCACTTTAAAGTAAGGTATATTGTTTCTGAATACAGTAGCTTGGCCGAATGGACTGTTAAATTAAATAGTTTGTACTTATAATTGTGATACCTATCCCCCTTAACATACATTTTAACCTCAATTATATCATTATAGGTAAAGGTATCTTTAATAGAAATTTTACAATAATTTAAATGAAATTAAGTATTTAAATTATTAGTCCAAAATGTATCTGTAACGATGGAAAATTTTGTATAGTTATCTAAGAATCAATCTACCAGGCCAGCGATATTAAACATAGTTTATTTTGGATCAACATCTTAAGTTTTTTTCTGTATCTGTGATTATAAATAATACATAATAAACTTTCATTCCAAACTTAAAAAATTCGGTGGTCCCACAGTGGTCAGTGGCGAGATCAATGTAATGACGGTGACGAATCGAATACTCTGGCGCGCACCGCTATTATATTAATGGATTTATTACCATACATTAAGACCAACAAAAGATCTAATCCAATACGCTTATTAACTGGCTTTTAGAGATTTAATTGGATACACAGTAATAATTTTAAAAATATAATGTTCTATATTTTGGCAGCCAAAACTGGTCTAGTGTAATTGAAACTAGATAGAAAATTTACCAACGTAAAATGATTTATAATGATTCTGTCAGCTTAAAAAATGATCACATGGGGTACGGTAGAAGATAACATTTAACTACTTATTAGTTAAATGAAATCTTTAAACTCACTCACATACACACACACACACCCACATGACGTTATAATCTATATTAAGTAGACTACAAGATTGAAAAAGTACTACATACGTAATGAAGGTTTCTTTTGCCTAGAAAATTTAAAACATTGAATCATCAAATGGCTAAGCTATGAACATCGTAAATAAATGAGTTGTATTAATATTTCCTATAATTTCTCAATGATATGATATGAGATACATAAAAGCTTTTATAATTAATTCGGTTTGAACATAGTTTTCAAACTCACTCGACTTGTACAATGCATGATATTTTGTCACACTCAGCTTAAAAAGGACGAAGTAAGTATTTGTAGGGGTATTGCGATACCAGCGAAACACTATTAGTAGGCTCCAATAGGCTACCGTGACCACTTTCAATCGATTAAGCTATAGGCTTGTTCGTCGCCATAGTATTACAAAATTGTAACGGAAAAGTGGTTTAGAAGTCTCATAGATTCCTCATACCCAACTAACATTAGGCGCTACTATAAGAGTTAGAACACATATATAAAAGAGCTAAAGAGATCCTAAGGTCATCAATAAGTGTTATCACATAGGATTTATAGCGAGCTATAACTTTACTATATCCCCGGATTGGGCACAAATTCTTAAGATCTTAGGTTCCACTATGGCAATGTCGTGGAGTTATAGAATGAATTTAAGAGGTATAGGAGAGCAATTGTGGAGGAACAGTAGCGCTAACTGAGACCTAAAGCGCTGTAAGCGTAGTATTTTAGTGACCATAAACTCTTTAAGCGGTATGGTAGAGCTACGTGCAGCTTACTGACTCTTTGAGCGTTATAAAGAAAGTAAATTAATGAATATAAATTCCGTGAGGGGTATAATAGATCTATGATGTAACTTGCTTACGGTTTTAGCGGTTAGAGGGTGGTAATAAGGTAAATTGTAAAGCCTTGAGTTGCAGTATGGATCCACAATAGGAAATTACAGCGTCAAAGGATATAGTTTTCCTTAGTTTTTTTCTTATAATTTATAAAATGAATTAAGAAAGATATTCCCTTTTCAAAGGGATCAAATAAACATAGTGTAATGCGTTGTATTTACGAAAATAAATGGCGGAGTTGAGTGCAAAACTTTTAACTTTTTTTCATTGCGAAGGTAAGTAAACTGTGAATTTGTGTATATATTATTAGCAAATAATTGACGCGCCCACTCTTTGCGGTGTATTTATCTAAAACATATTTTACTTCACAAGGAGCAAAACATTATTTTTAGAAAATTTGTAACAAAACTTTGCCTATTGACTTAAAGAGTCGTGACCCTGTTATTAGATTGCTATAAAAATAAATACCTTCATTTTATTATATTACCTTTTAGTCCGTTTCACTGTTTTTAATTAGTAGTAATTTTTCAAAACCACTACCTAGCCTACGCACGACTTTTACACGTAGGTATCTCCTACTTGGACGAGTGCTAAGTTGCCAGTGTTGTGTGCAGCCCGAGACTACCAGGACTTTAATTGGTCGTGCTAATTAGTGTCTAGCACATAAGACCTTTTAGCCTTTTTGTTACCACCTCACTAAAAAGGCAACGGGTTCAAAATTTATTTCAAATTTAACATCTAAAATAGACATTTTATTTTATTAAATTTATTCGGCCCTTTAGACCCACCCCAGTTCCGTGCTTCGGAAGGCACGTTAAGCCGTTGGTCCCGGTTGCCAATAAAATGGCAGTCGTTAAGCCAAGTTGGAAGCCTTATGGGCGACTTAAAAAAATTCAACAGCAGGTCGATGCAGCCTGCGCCTGTCCATTTCAACACGGCAAAGGGCTCACCACCTGTTACGTGGGACAGAAATGCATACGGTGAAACGTGGGCGTTAAATATGTCTCTGCCTACCCCTTCGGGGATAAAGGCGTGACAATATGTATGTATGTATGTACTGCCAGTTAAAGCCTTTGAATATTTGTAGCAATGGAATGTTATTTTTTAATGGAAGTTTGACTCTCCTCCAAACTCCATACGTTCATAAACGAATCGTCAATTGTCTAAACTTTGCATGTGATACTAATTAGCTTTTTTGTACCTACACAGCGAGAGCAAGTCCGGGCGCAAATAAAATAAAAACCAACCATTCAGTCTCTGCCTTCCACTAAGTTCGACGTGACATTTGTTGTTTTTGACGCTGTGGTCGGACACCGCGTAAAAACTATGTACCTATTGCTATACTCGTATCTTTGTTCACGTAAGTAACTTCGATTACGCTGAAAACAGCGTAATCGAAGTTACTTACATAAAAAAAAGTGTCACTCTGTAAATTAGCACTAAATTATATAAAATAAAATAAATCAATATCCATCACGCTTTATCCCCGAAGGGGTGGAAGAGGCATATTATAAACCCACTTTTCACTGTGTGGATTCCTGTCCCACGTAATAGGTGGTGAGCCCATTGCCGTGTTGAAATAGACAGACGCAGGTTGTGGCTACCTGCTGTTGAAATTTTGTCAAGCCTTCAACGAGGCTTAACGACTGCCATTTTACTGGCAACCGGGACCAACGGCTTAACGTGCCTTTGGAAGCACGCAAACGCTCGCAAATGTAAATGCCACAAAGTGGTCACCCATCCGAGGACCAGCCATAGTGAAAGTAGCGTAACTCAGTGATCGTTAACAGAACACTGAGACCGCGGGACCATGAGCGCTTAATAATACACTAAATAATATCGTAAATAAATTGTAATAAGGTTGCTAAAATAAATAGGAGTACAAGACGACATAAACGCTACTATATTTTATTTGATTCTGTTACAATTATATTTCAATTTCAGAATGCCGTTCAAAATAGTAAGAACATTAGAGAAAGGACAATACAGCCACTGCATTGCACGCGGATATTAATCGATCGTGATGTAATAATTTTGTTTGTAAATTTGTGGAGCGTACAAATGATCTAACTTATAATAACACATAATGCTCGCACTGACCTAGTGTTTTATTTATGCCAATATTCACTATCGCTACCTAGTATTTGTATTAAAATATTTTTTTGGTGTTTGTAAAATAGTTCGAGGATCTTTTGTTAGAATTCAAATCTGTCATTTAAGATCAACATCAAATCTTTCATAGCAGTTTGTTTAATATTCTCAATAGCTCATGTCCTCAAATTTTCACTAAAATGTAAGATTCTTAATATAGTCACTGGTATTATTCACATCATCACTACTCAATGAGTAATAACTGTCTCCTTCAGAAATATCAAGACTTGCAGTTTGATTTCACTTCCATTACATACGGAACCATCATCTTAGAAAATTTTGAAAGGAGCTCTGTTGCGGCGCCATTTTATGCTTTCATGACCGCTTACATGACCAATTAGGGGTACTAAGGTGGTAACGAACTCAATAATTCAACCTTAAATAATATAGAGGCTATACTTGACACTATACGTTCTATTTATAGGGCAAAATACCCCTACTATTCAGTTCTAAGCTATACAAGGGACCTTTGTATCTCTTTAAGAGTTAAGTGTTGTAAAAGATTTATAAAACACCATTGTAGAGCTAGTAGCGTTAATTGCTCCTATTGTGCAACTATCAGTGCCTTGAAAGAGTTTATGGTAGCTTGCTTAGAACTTTAGAAGTCAATAATAAATGTTAATTTCTAATATGGATCTTATAGTAGTAAGATTCAGTCAAAGCTATAACACAGAAGCTTTGGTCTGTATTGTAGGGATAATAATCCTTGCTCTACGCGTTTAACCTTCACACATTGCTCTTATAAACCTGCTTTGTCACTGTAAGCGTAATATTTTATAACTAAATCTTTTTTGCCGTCGCAAACTATAATTGCAGCTACCACTCTACCTTCGTAACACTTTAGGTTATATAGTAAGCTCTATTTGCAGCCAAATTGTTTGTTGGGTACTGTAGTAGAAATATCACCACCATTAAATGCTATCAATTATTATTACAGAAAATTATATGAAACAATTTATATTTTACTGTTTTGAAATATCCAATCAGCAACTCTGTTGCTGTATGATAACCGACATTTATTACCGTATCTTCGAATTACCCTGACATGAGTCGTTTAATTTGAGTTCGCGTTCAAAGTAAATAAAACCATTATATGTGTTATTAATTTACGCACAAAGAGTGTATGTTTTAATGACGCTATTATTTTTAATTCACATTGAGTCTTAAACAACATCTCATAAGCCGCCTCGAGTCTGCATTGGTAGCGGTCACGCATGCTCGGTACGATTAATTCAAGCCAATCAGGGGCTGATTACACGCATTAAGAGTTTACAAAGTAATAAATTCACACAAAATGATCCTTATTACTATCAATGAAAGGTCATTTTACGACAACAATCGTTTTTGTTCAATTATCTAGTAAACCTGTGTCCTGAGCTGGGTTGGTCTTTAGTAGATTTTACAAGGATTTCACGCAATGCCAGTCGGTGCTATGGAAGCGTAGCATAAATTCTAACCCGCGGCAAACAGTTACCAGCATTTTGTTTGATGTTAATCTATCATTATACCTTATTACTTTGAAATGTTAAGTGATAGCATTAATTGAACAACGTAAAGGAATTTCATTGATTTTATTCTTTTGTCAGTACATTCAAAATAGTAATCTAATATTAAATTTCCTTATTGATCATTATATGACTTTCCTGATGAGGAAACGTACAATATTTTGTTAATATACTTATAAAACATTGGGAACCATACAGTTAAAAGGGGATTCGACAATACAAGTACCTTTACCTATTGGCGTCAATGATGAACCATCAGGGGAAAAAAAACCAAGTTAGATACTAATATACTGTTCAATGTTTTGATGTAGAATAAGTTTGTACTATTATTGCTGTGTGAAGTTAAGTTATACTCGATTGTGGTGTAGGTTATAGGGAAATGGTTAATAGTGGTAAAAATTATAAATAGCGAGTGGGTGTACTTGATACAATGAAATATAGCAGAGTTCATTTACCTTTCATGGATGCTTAGTTTCGGTTCACTTTGGTGTAGTTTTATAAGCAGTACAGTGTTTTCATAGGCTTGTTATTTAACAAATAAGTATTTTATTTTGCCTGGCGGCGCCGGGTATCACTTAAGGATGGCACTGAAAAAATACTGAGAAATATCTTAGTACAAGCTGAGTGTCGTCCTATTTGTGGGTCGCGCATTGGACGGAATGATTTTATTGGGGATCAGTTACGCTAAATGCTGCATGTGCTAGACTTAAATTTATGTATTTTTCCTTACTTTTCATGTTCACAGTAGGTAATTCTCTCATTTTTCAGCACGTACTAGCCACTTAATTATGACACGTCACCTTCATGTCACGCACGTCATTGTGATATGTCAGAAGTGTCAATTTTTGATCATTTTTTTGTGTATCGTCGTCGTCGGTCGCCATGAGCATTACCTTATTTATAAGAGTGTTGTTTATGGTGCTTATAACAAAGCAGAATTAATGTAAAAAAAATATTTAAGTATTTTTTTTATGTACAATGATGTGATCCATAAATTAAAACGATTTTCTTATTTTCTTTCTTTTCAGAATTATAAATGCATCATAATGGTAAAGGCTAAGAAAAAAGTTAGTTAATAATTTATTTATAAATCTGGAATCATATATATTATAATGTGATTCCAGTCAAATGCAGAAGAAGAGAAAGAGAAACTTGACCATAAGCTAGAAAGTAGGTAACAGCTTTGGGTTCAACTGGGACTTCATCTTAGATAAGATAATGCCACTTCAGTTACTTTGGTATGCGAAACGAGATATATGGAAAGATATGTATCTGTAACACGAAGTTGCTAACGAACCGGTAACAAGTAAAGTGTTCATAAATGGCGTTAACTAATGTTATCTTTTGTTAGATGTTTGTAATGATAGTAACCAGTTCTGCCTATACATAGGTGAATAAAGTACGGCTTTGTATTTTGTTATGCATAACTTGGAAAGGTTGTTGAAAATAGTGCAATAGAATAATGTCCAACTAGTTCTGGGAAAGAAAAATCAACAAGTTTTATTATTCCACTACTTCTAAACTAATAATCACAAACTTTTAAATTAATCAATTTTTACATTAATAAAAATTAAAATTATAAGGTGAAAGTTTGTGAAGATATCTGTTATTTGACTATTTTTATTTCTGGAACAAGTTCCTTTAGAAAACAGAAAATGCACCACTCATGCGAAGACGCGGGCATCATCTAGTTCACAATAAAGTCTTATAATGCTTTCCATCTTGTGTCACTGGAGAATTGAAGCCGTAATTCCATTGCTTGCAAGCATAATTGATATAACTAAATAACAACCTTGATACGAGTATGTCCATAGTTCTAAATTCGTTGATACCCTCAGGAGCAACCCTCGCAGCCTAAACAGTGGTGGCACTAAGGCGTATATGATGTTTTACCTTACATTTTTGTTATATCTAAATAAGAATATTGTCTTTGATTTTTCAATCACTGATAAAGTAGTACTTATTGACTTTTAAATTAATATTTTGAGTGTATTTTACGTTTGCAGTTTACGTATGGCGTAGAATTACAAAAGTTATTATTACGCGGTGAAATATCCAAATTAAAAAAATAGAAAATTATTTATTAATGGTTTCCATAAAGTAATGTAATGTTCAACTTCGTTATGTTAAATTACAGTTGTTTCGGTCACGCACAAGAGCGAATCCAAAGTCATATAATCATGTACATTTATAATTGAATTAATTCGATAATTCCTATGAATTATTGCGCTATTACATTTGATATTGTCTTAAGGATAAAGATTGTGTCTCAATATACAGGGTTCTAATATATCGTACGGATTTCTGTTCAGTAAATCAGCATTTTTTCAACCACACAGGCACTCTTACGGAGTTGGGAGATCAAATGGCATTCGCTCCTAATAGTGTCAAAAAACGAAAGTACGATAAAAAATAAATAAATAAAACGAAAGTAAGTAAAGTGCCTGGCAGCCAAATAAAGGTGGACATCAGGCTCAGTAGGCATTCAGATATGGCTTGAAAGCTACTGGGAACACACAGTAAGATGAAGAGAGCAGTAAGTATTATTTTAATGGCAGACTCATAATATATTTCTCACAATGAATTAACTTAGAAGGCATAAATTGAAAAAAAAAAAAAAATTATGTATTTTATAATTTTATCTAATTGGATTTAAGCTAGGCATACCTACCAGCATATTTAGTATAGGTAATATTATTTCACCCATTCCCGGTTTCTGGAACGATTTTAATGTCATAAAATAAAGGTAGCATATAAATGACATTTCTTTCCCCACGAAATTGCAATCATATTTGAGATTATTATTGACACTTTTGGAGTCATCAATTTTAAAGGACACCCACGCTCCATATTACTGATTACTTCCGATCACGTAAACGTTGACACGAATGCGTTTTGTAGCCTACATTTATCTATTTAAAATGTGTATCATAATACAATTTGGTCTGATTATATTACGTATAACAATTAGACCTCCTGTGATCACTCAGTTCGTAAATATGCCAATTTGTCACATATCATCCCAAAATTACTTTCAGAAAGTAAGATGTCACCTTGTGTGGGCAGATGCCACCAACATCTACCTTCCTGTATCACGCAGAGAGCCGGACATAAGTTTTGACACCATTAAAGATATTGCAAAGATAAGCATAATCAGAGTTTGACCGCAAGGAATTCTACGTACTCTATTAAGATAAAATGATTATACTGCAAATAATAATAAACCTTTTCCCCCAGTGATAGAGCTTAAAGTTTATCAATTCACTGTTAATGTTACAAACACAATTTATCATCCCATACCCCAAACATCCCTTTGTACTATCTGATCTACTTATTTTTGCTATTTTTTGCCCCGTATTGTTTCTTGCCAAAGAATGGTGGTGCTCAACTTTTTGTTTTAATCCGATACGAAGGTTTGAGTGCAAATAAATTTAATATGAAACATCTCTCATGGGGGTATCTGCGAGCCTTTTATCTTGTGTCTGGTCGTGGTCAAACAGATTAGAAGTGTTAAATGAATCCACCACACATCCAACATGTTTTGGGTGTTAAGATTAAGATTACTTTGCGAAAGTATCGTAATGGAATCACATTTAAACTTATCGCTTTTGTTCAAATTTTAAAAGCGAAACGATGTGCTTTCAAATGAAGGTTCATTATTTCCTTTCGATTTCAGCAACGATTAAAATGTTCTGATATCATTAACGAAATCGAAACCTACGATGCGTTATGTGGCTGAATGTCCTGCACACAATGCGACCGTACAAAAGCGTCCAGACCACGCAATAAAAGCGTTCTCAATAAAAAGTAAAATCTGAGTAAAGGAAGTGCACGGCGAACGGAAATGCAAACTCTCATTGTGCGAAGTTGCACGTGTTCCGGAGTGTTTTGTGCACGCCCCTGCACTCTCACTGCCAAAAGGCGCCGTTAAAGCCTGTGCTAATCAAAATATAGGTACCTATTTTCACTATATTACCTACCTTTTTTATTACTACTGCAATTTGCTTATCTGATAATATTATTTTTAGTTGAATCTAATGTGAACAATTATGTTTGTTCATAATAAAACTGTTACGGTATTCTATTCATTAATGTTATGTTATGCATCAATCACGCCTTACCCCGAAGGGGTGGCAGAGGCATATTATACGCCCACATTACATCGCGTACATTCCTGTCCCACGTAATAGGTGGCGAGCTTATTTATTATTGCCATGTTGAAATAGACAGACTCAGGTTGTGGTTACCTACTGTTGATTTTTTTTTATTTTTTATATTGGTTTAACTGCTGCCATGTTCCTGGCAACCGGGACCAATGGTTTAACGTACTTTCCAAAGCACTAAAACGCTCGCTAGTGGAAGTATCACAAAATGGTCACCAACCAGCTATAGCAAAGTTGCTTAACGTAATGATCGTTAACAGAACACCGAGTCAGCGGGGCCACGAGTATTAAATATCTTTATATATATATTTCTTATGTGCGTGTGTATGTCACTGAACTCCTCCTAGACGGCGGGACCGATTTGAATGATTATTTTTATATGCGTTTGGGTGGCGCCCTGGATGGTTTAGATTCCACAAATAATAGAAAAAAAAAGGTTCGAAGTATGTCACGGGCGAAGCCGGGCGGGGCGGTACAGCTAGTATTATATAAAAATACTATTGAGGGTTGAAGAAATCTGTCTATCATTATTGAAATTCATAAATAATAATTGGTTGTGTAACGCCATCTTTTTTGAAGCAGATTATCTTCCTTGCCGTGGAGGCAGCAGGGTAACATTGCAACTGGCTCCAGCGGGTTCAGGATTGTTAGTTCTATTATGGAAGCTGCTACCGTGATATTCCGCCTCGCCTTTGTCAAGTTTCTAAATAGATCAGAGGTTAAGTAACTGGTATTCGATAAATGAACGCCCCATACTAGTGCTTCATGAGCGACCCCCCCAAGTTTCTTTAAGAGCGGCAATTTTGAGACAAAAAGAACTGCCTTCTGCAGAGATGGAAATGCTGTAGTAGATGTGAAGAACACCCGCATTTACAATGTTTGTGTGCAAGTGGTGATATGGTCTAATAGAGAGCACCCTAATATATGTCGAATAAGCGAAAATTTTGTATACGGTGGATCCCTATACAATTCAATCAGGTCTCAGTAGGAGAGTCATAGATAATCTTAGGAAGATTAAAACTAAATAAAATCCTTAGTTTCAAAGCGAGCAGAATTGACGCTTGAATTATGACTATAGTCACGTAATAAAGGAAACTTCTTCTGCTTTATTTCTGTATATTTTATTTCCAGTTTTAACTGTAAAAGCCTTATGATTTCTCTGTGCCTATTTGACAGTCTGCCTGTCCGCAGTCTAGCTCAGTATCTCACAGTCACGAGTCATAGAGGCCGAGTAACTGTACTTATTGTAGTAAAAATTTTTGGGAAATAATTTTTTTTGACGTTTGACAAGTTTGACTGGTATAGGACGAAGAGTCACCAGAATAGAGAACGACCTTAACCAGCGCAAAATCTGAAATCAGAAGCAGTATTCTGCGCATCCCACTGTACAGATACAATCGCTAGCGAGACCTTCAGTTCTATTAAAAGCAGCCACGCCGTTGTTATACTAATAACCTTAATATCATATTCTACCTATAGAATATCACAACTACCTGCATTTCTATGAACAAGACATATAAGTATAAAATATTTCTTAAAAATCAGTTACAGGTACAGATAGTTCATCAGAGCAGCACGACCACAAAACCACCTCAAATAATAGAATCCATCTACAAGACGATATATCACAGTGCATCTTCTATAAAACTTTTTTTTATATGTCAACGTATGAAATGTACTTTTTCTATAAGTAAAGCTTCCATAAACGGAATAAAATACGAAATTTGAACAAAAAATTTGGTCAGGCACACAGCAGGGTATGTTTGTGGCTTTGTCGCGCCCACAGCTCGACAAAAGGCAAATAAGAGAACATTACCTTAGAGCGTTGAAAAAATGTAATCTAAATACCGTCCTATTGATGTTTAAAAGCCGTAGAGAAACGCACATTGTTCGCAGGGCAAATGCGGTGGCGATATTAGATTCGTATTATTTTGCGATACCAAGTGTACTTCGATGTGCTTCACAACGAAAACTGGGAAACCGTTAAAATCGATAAACGACTCGGACACAGTAATAAATTTGTGTCCCTCAAAAATCTGACGTCGATAATTTTATTTATGGTCACCTAAATATTATTAAATGACCAAAAGTCGGCATATCAAAGCTTATGCCATCATCTGTATATCCGAAGTAGTCTGTAACTTTGTGTGTACTTGTTTGCAGAGCGTTAATGCAGTATAAAGTGTACATCCAGTGCAAAAACTATAAGTTCCTCATAAACAGTGATAACCATGGCGCGGCGACAGAAACCTTTTTTGTTTCAGAATTTTTTTTCGTTCGCCACTGCTACAGGACCCGTGGACGAATGTAATTCGACCTGATAGTATCTCAAAACTTTTTGTCATTGTGGTCAGAGACAGCTGTCCTATAAAGTACCGTGTTTTGAACAATATTTATAGACTAGCACCTCTCGATTAAATTTATTAAATACTCTCTTGATTAAATATATATAGACATTACCGACTTGGGATAATATGTAAAGCTTATTTAAAAAAATAGGTACTAAGCAACAAATTGTAGCACTTAACGAGAAACGAAACTTAGCTGTCAAATGTAGTAAAGAAAATAATTCCCAGAAAATTATTTGACCTGCGAACAAAGCACCTGCTATGAATATCTACCCAAAAAACAAAAACTTATGAATAAAATCTTAATCAGCGGTCAGCATTAAAAGCTAGCAGAACAAATAAGATGATTAAAACCAAATAGGTCTGAAAAAGAGGCGTGTTGATTAATTTTCTGGGCGAGTTGGGGCTCTTCAACCTTGTTATATTAAATTGGCGAAGCTCAAAGCTCACTGTGTCAAAATTGACGCAGTCAATATCAAGGGTGACCATCCATTTAAAGTATTCAAAACATTAAAGTATATTAGTATGGTTCACAAAGTATATTTTTAAAATACATTATTGTAAAGTTGAAAGGAATTATAATGTTAAGTTAATATCTGTTTTCGGTCAATACTGTAAATTTACAAATTGTGCAAACTTCTACTTTTCCATCCCTGTCTATTAAGGTATAGGTAAAGAGAAATCATGTAGCACTCTACCACTCGTTGGTAATGGTAAGTATTACCTCGATTGTAGAATATCAACTGTGTGCCATGCCATTATGAATATAATTTTTGAGTTTACATTACTTAACAGTAGCAGTGTAAATTTTTTTTCTAAGAAAGCCAACAAAATACTATCCCTTCTACTTGCATGCGAATAGTCACCCTACATTATGTTTAACGGTTATGAAACGCGTTATTAATATTTATAGTTTTAGCTAAAATGTTTTTTTAATATTTGATCAGCAGCACGGGGGGTATTTCTTTTGATGTGCCGCTTTAAGATTGATTCTAAACTAAATTGAAGCCCATAACCCTTAAAATGTACCGCAAAATTTGTGTAAAATTTACGAATCACCTATAAATTATTAAAAGTAAAATAAGTTACAAGGAACACATTAATAATAAACATATTTCAGGCTGATAAATAGCTTCATCAAATTTTATATCAACACAAATTTTATTTTTAACTTTTACATATTTATTAATCACGGCTTTATTCAGGACCCCGAGCTTCGCGAGACGTAACTGGGACAGACGCTCGGATGATGATGATGGCTTTATCCCCGAAGGTGCGGCCTAAGTATACTTACTATACGCCAACATTTTACCGTGTGCATTTTTGTCCTGAAAACTATTATTTACTTATAATTTTAGAGATAATATGAAGCGATTAATGAATCTGCCGGAAACGAAAAAAGCATGCATGGACCGCGAAGTCTTGTCTTCTCTGACTACCCAGTCAGGCATACAGCACAGGGTGAAGATATTTTTAAGCTATAGTAAAGTTTGCTTTCTAAGGAATTAGAAATATTTTCATGGTATTTTTTTTTATTTTAGACACTTCATTGATATAGTATTGTAACAGAAAATAATTTTAAAATATGTATTCTCATATCATTAAATGCCATAAAGCGACCATTAAACTAATTCAATTACTTTGCCTTTATACTACGATGCAAGGCCGACACGCGCTTGTAGAACACTATAGCGCTGTTCCTTGCCCTCCTCATTTTATGACGCCAATCAAGTCATTACCCCTATTAGTGACCATTAAGCCTATTATTACTAAACCAGAAAATTGGTAGAAGCAAATCAAAATGGATTTGATTTCTTTTTCAAAATCTCCTTATAAGATAGAAAATTCCCTTATGTTTCTTGATAAGGGTACTAAACATTGATATTGGAAGTACCTTTGTTATATATGTTCCACTAATAATAAACGGAACGACTACTTTTCCTATCTTTTTAATTAATGTTCTAATTTGTGTAGATTGGTAGTAACGATGCTGTCTCATCTCCTAAACTAAGTGTCTGTAGTCATTAAAATTGAAATTGCTTATTGCCAACCGTGGTAAGGTGGCGTCCACTAATTACATGAGGCGTTTTTGAGACTTTTTCGACCCCCCTCCCCCCACCCTCACCCCTTGGTGAGATATCGTAAGATATTCCTCAACTCCCTCCCCCCTCCCCTAATCTCACGCGAGATTCTTCAAAACTTCTATTTGGTCTGTAAACGTGCTGGATTACCTACTGAGAAAAAAACCTATCCACGCGTCGCTGTTATTGGGCTCTTTACGCCGCGCCGTTGATAGAGCAGCGAAGTACGGACGAATACGACAAATACCTAATATTTTCTCAGATTTGGCCATATTTAATTCTAGAAATTATTTTTAACAGAATTTTATACCGTTTTCTGCCAGAAAAATAATTACGTGTTATTTGCCCTCCCTAAGTGAGATTTGGAAAGATTTAGCTTGATACTCTCACCCTCTAGAACACCTCACGTAATTAATGGACGCCGTTATCAAATTAAATCTTTACAGTACAGAACTTTACAACAAATGACAATACTCATTCTAAGTGAATATCGACTTACAATTGAACGATGGCTCTGGCACATTAATTTAGTTCGTTCATTTTAAAATTGCAATTTGATTAGGAGAAATATCAAGCCTCTGTGGGGCGGTGGGAGTGTAGGTGTCCGACTGCTACGCAACAGGTCGTGGGTTCGATTCCCATCCAGGATAAAACTTTTTGTGAGTGGTCCCAACGATACTTAATATTTATTATTTATTTATAATTAAACAAAAAAAATATAAGTTGAAATAGTCATCGTGATTTTCTTTAGGAATCTTACGACCTCTACCAATCACTTCAACAAATAATAAAAATAAACTTGATGGTACTGTATTTCCATGAAAGATGTTGATGAGTTCGGTTTACTGGTCAAGTAGAAGCGGCTTTAAATGTAAATTAATGAATAAGACATTTTCAATTAACTTGTTTTAAAAATGATCGTTAAAGAATGTTTAGGGCCTATGATTCTGACATTATTGTATTCTAGTAAAGTTAACAGGTTACAACCGCGGGTAAGAATTACGTGTGTATGTATATAAAACTAATCAGTCCAATCTCAATTGTTATTGGTATTCGTTAAGTCAAGGATATTCAGTGCCATAACATTCCGGTTCCTTGACTTATAAACAGATTATCGCAGTAGATGTTTGATTTCATTTCAATGATTAAAGGACGTTGTATTTTGATGATTGATCCGCTGTTGATTATTTTGTGATCGTTTAGAACTAATATTAACAAGAACAAAAAACTAATAAGATTTATTGGTTGGCAATAACTCATTAGCGAGTACAGAGTCAATAACCTGATTATTTTTTGGTTTTAATAAAGAAATCCATAAAAATAATCAGCACCCATCCGAGAACCAGCCATAGTCAAAGTTGCGTAACTCAGTGATTGTTTACAGAACACTGAGACCGCGGTGCCACGAGCGCTTCCTTATACGAGCGATATTTCGCTATTTAAACAATAATATCATAAACAAAACTAGCAGTGATTTACTGTGCATTGTAGACATAATTCTCAAAATAAGTAAATTGCCCAAACATTCATAAAAAAGAAAGCCGCCCATTTGACCTTCAACCTAGCTTAACGACTGCCATTTTACTGGCAACCGGGACCAACGGCTTAACGTGCCTTCCGAAGCACGGAAACGCTCGCAAATGTAATTGCCACAAAGTGGTCACCCATCCGAGGACCAGCCATAGTCAAAGTTGCGTAACTCAGTGATCGTTTACAGAACACTGAGACCGCGGGGCCACGAGCGCTTCCTTATACGAGCGATATTTCGCTATTTAAACAATAAAATCATAAACAAAACTAGCAGTGATTTACTGTGCGTTGTAGACATAATTCTCAAAATAAGTAAATTGCACAAACATCTGTCACTTGCTAAGTTATTTCAATTTTTATTGGTGGCAATGGCTAGGAAAACACAAATCTACTTAGGACGAGGTTTACAGAACACTGAGACCGCGGGGCCACGAGCGCTTCCTTATACGAGCGATATTTCGCTATTTAAACAATAAAATCATAAACAAAACCAGCAGTGATTTACTGTGCATTGTAGATATAATTCTCAAAATAAGTAAATTGCACAAACATCTGTCACTTGCTAAGTTATTTCAATTTTTATTGGTGGCAATGGCTAGGAAAACACAAATCTACTACACAGAGATAATACAAAAAGTACAAATCTTCATTCATTCATAAAACATCAATAAAAAAATTAAAAGACTTTTTACAGCATGCTGTAGCCAACAATAGGATCATAATAGTAAGCGTTTGCTAGTAAACAGAAATTCTTTTCTTTATACAATTAATTGCTCTGATTAATTACTTGTTTGCAAACTATAGTTGCTAGGGGTGATCTAGATAATTAAGAGGCAATCCTTTACTTCAAACTGGTAGTTTTAAGTGTAGGTTTCTTATACTTAATAATATGCTTACTGTAATAACCTACTACCAGCTCAAGAACATAGCTTTCCTTGCGTCATTTGTACTTGAGTACGGGGCCATTAAAAGTTTTACAATATCCAAGAGAGGAGAAGAAGTCCTAAATTGACCAACAAAGTATTGCAATAAATGTATATGACTATTTATTTAAAAAAAAAAAACATCAAGTCTAACCCATTTTCAATACTTCACATCCGTTGCAAAGCATTAATGAATGCTCGTAGTTTGATATCACACATAACGGAACAACAGTCAAGATCTCATTTCGCGATAGTCATCAGAAGAGGCGAGACTTGCCAACCGCTAACCAAGCTACTTAATTAGACCTTTCCATTAAGTTTCAATAGTCTGATTACTTTTATTTCCCAACAACGTTTTAATCAATGTATCCAATGCAAAATAACCAATTAAAATAATGTTGTACAAATCAGACTTCTAGATCAAATTTTCACTGTCACTCACTAATTCGTCTATAATATGATCTTCCATTTATTATTCTCACCTCTTCTGCTATTTCAGCACAGATATTGCACTTTCTTCGCGTATGTGCAAGTTGAACGGATGTTCTCGAATATTTCCATCTGTCTGAAACAACCAATTATATCTAATTATAACATTTTTAATGAATACTGTTAATTAAAAACTTTTTGTATAATACAATAACTTACCTTAAATAAAATAAGACCATACCTTTAAAATCCCCGCACTAAACGATTGGGTACAATATTTTGTACTATAAACTGTTTGAACTCTTAATTAAGACATTTATGTCTGAATAAAAGATATATATCGAGTAAAACTACCGGTCGAAGACACGTCGTCTGCTCCAGGGCTACAAAGCGGCCGAACTAATAGTGACCAAATCTAAAATTTATTCGCTCTCAAACCACCGGAGGCACGGTAGAAACAGGACATTAATAGACAATGTTGATTCGTAGAAGTGAAAGCCTTTAAATGAGAATGCTCAAGCACACACATCAAATTTGCATTTGGTTTGTAAATGGTCTCACAACGGACACTAATGAGGTGTTGAAGAATTAATCCGAGAGATCTTCATCCAGATAATCGAGATTTTATCACTAGAACGGTATAGGACGCAGTTCATGTGACATTAACGGGTGATTTCTGAGTTGGTCTTTTCATTACCAACGCTGAACATCGTCCGGGAGCTTTAATTGCTTTTATATTTCCCGTCGATAATAAACTACTTCCTATTCGTTAGATTCCCTTTTTTACTAGTTATAAAAAATCTTCCAATTCCCTAACTAAATCCACTTCTGTATCAACGAAGTCAATTGTGGTCATAATTGCACCATTTGGAACTGTGATGGTCATAAATCTAACAATATCGGCGGCTGTGATACAAAATCAATCGACGATAATATTGTCGGGCACTGATCATCGCCAACAAGCGGCACGTGATCATTAGGGCAATCACATACAAAAGTAGGACTAACCAGAGTTCATAGTTTTGAATATCGTCTGTCTGATCAATATGGTTATCTCGTCTAATGGACCGACGATGACTTTCTATATATTAATAACAACAAGCTTACGAAGCCTCCGATGATTGAGACTGCTTAATGAAGAAGCACATCTTAATCATTGTGGCTATATTAAATGTGAGCGTGTTTTTATCCAGTTCAACTTCTTATTGTTTTTATTTTATTTTATTTTATTTCAACTTCTGTTACTTTGGCGGCAGATACCATCATCTTGAATATTCATATGAATGTGTTTATATACAATGAATGGTGCCTGCATTAACTAAAAAGGCTTGGTACATTTTTCTTTACTAAACATAACTATGGAGAATCATCAGCTTATAAATCATGGTTATAAAGAGTTTTGTTACAGCAATTTATTACTTTTTATACAGTAATTTTGGTAAACGTATCGCCATAAATATTTTACAACTGAATGATGATTTTACTGTTGTTATTGCAGTGTTACTTCCTTTGCGGGTTTCTTGAGGCAATTCAATGCAACCGGAAAGAATTTGTTACACCACAAGTGCATTGTCAGTTGCACGAGATCGGACTACTTTCAAACTTTACTCGCATTTTACATACATCCTGTTTCAACTAACTCTATTTTTCTTTTTAATTTTATCAAACCAAAAAAGAAGGGAGGAAGACAGAAATCTTACATTTTATTTTAGGTTTTGTTGACCTATGAATTACTTTAAAAAATATTTTACCGACCTGGCGCTTGACATCTATTTTTGACAAAAAAATATTAACGTTTGTAGACATTGCTTTAAAATATGAATTCAAATATGTTTATTTCTTTATAATTAAAGAAATAAACATCAATAAAATACAGCGTCATTTGTAAACTAACAACGTTTGTTCTACGACTTTTGACAATTCGTTACACAGCGAGTACTATCATACATTGAACAGTCGAGTTGCGGCACAGGTTTTCGCTGAAGAATTCGCTTCAAAGAATTACTGGGTCTTTTTTAGTCAGGTACTATGCCTCAACGAACGATGGAACGATAAATACTGTTGAAAAAGGTCAAGGACAAAGAAGCTATCACCGGCCCACCCCCTATCCCTGTAAGACAGATAACATTTATTACTTCCAAATTAGTCATAAGTAAATATCTATTAAAAGAGAGGTAATATATTATAAAGTCTGTGATTATTATAGACTAATATGGAAAAAAGGATAGGAACCCTGACCTATATTACAGCGAGTTCGAAGTTTCCTTTTGAAAAATTCCATTGCAGATCTCCATAGATACGTTCGACACCTGTTATTCCTTACTTAACACTTAGTCAACGGTCATACTGATGGCAGGTATAAGACCAACTTGATGCTTCTGTGGACGATCATGTTAAAGACTCGTGCCGCCTTGACTCCTCTCTAAAAACGTGTTCACACATCTGGTAGTCTCATTGTAATGTTTATCATAATGTTTCTAACAATAGATGACATACTCGACGTGCAAATTGTTATCTAGTGAACATCTTGGACAATAGCACACACCCCGAAATTTCCGTGTAATTCTACCTTTTATCTTTCAAACCATTGTGGTGTGAAGTAGACCATTTATTCTCAATTATTGTCTCTTCACCGAGGGGAGTAAGTTGCGAAGGCGTTATGTTTGCTTTGATACCACTTCAAATTTATTACTCAAATGTAGATTATACTTAACAAAATAAAGCACAATTGTCTTAGTTACCTTAACATAAAGACCAATTTTGCTTGGCAGGTAACAGACAGATAGCACATTTAGAAGTTGTATTATGAAAGGTGTAAATTTTGAATGAATAAGTTTTGTCGCGTGACAAGTGAACGGCATATAAGAAATCGATACAATACGATAGTCGTTTATTTGTTTTTTAATATTAATTAATAGTGGTTCTGTGTGAGCGTAGACATCGAAAACATTAAATAATGTATATAAATACCATTTTAAATATTTTTTAGAAATTTAATAAGATATAATAAAAATAAGTTTATAAATATAATGTTTTATATTTCCAAAGATATTATATTTGTTAAAACTGGAGTCCCTGGTGCAAGACAGCCAAAAGTAGATCTGATTTGACTTACTTTTAAGAATAACAGTAGTATATTGAGTGTAGATATTTTTTCTAAAGTTTTATATTGTAGACGGGATCTCTCAAAATACGTAAGTACCTAACGTTACTAAGCGAAGAGTTTACAAAAGTTATAATTTTGTGGGACACTTTTTCACGCCATCTAGCCCAAAGTAAGCTAATATTAGCTTGTGTTATGGGATCTAGATAACTGATAAACATACTTATACATTTCTAAATACATACATATTATAAATAACACCCAAACACAGAATAAACCATCGTGCTCATCACACAAAGTTTTATCCTGGGTGGGAATCGAGCCCTCGACCTCTTGCGTAGCAGTCGGATGCACTCCCACCGCGCCACATAGGCAGTCAAAGTAACTTAAAAAAAGTTCTAATAAGTTTAATGGTTGTATCATCAATTATATGCAATTAGTATGATCTTATGTAAGTAGTGATAAGTATGCGACTTGTTGTCCTAAAAATAAAAAAGAAATTAATAATTAGACATTTTCGTGCAAAACAATTACTTTAGGTCAATGAGGACTATAACTTCTGCGGTCCTAACAAATTGCCATGGAGTGGACTGCTCCAGTTTAATTATTGAGGTAAAAATCAGACTCAAAATCCCAACAATTAACTTTCAATTAACATAAGGAATTTATTTGAAAGTCTTTTGAGTTTATTGAACTTTAGTGATTCTTAACTGATTTCGTAATAGTTTCTCAAATGAATACCATTATTATTATTGCCAACAATATCGTTGGCAATAATAATGGTATTATACCAACGATATTGTAATTGCCAACAATATCGTTGACAATAAAAGTGACGTAGAAAAAAAATGAGAAACCTTTATTTTTTTTAATTAAACTTTAGTACCTACTTCTTAACTGATTTCGTAATAGATTCTTAAATTAATACCATTATTATTATTGCCAACAATATCGTTGGCAATAATAATGGTAGTATACCAACGATATTGTTTTTGCCAATAATATCGTTAACGATATAATTGTCTTAGGAAAAAAATGAGAAACATTTCTTTTTGAATTTATTCACTTTAATTTTTATACATTTTAATTTAGCCATCTAAATGCCGTAATGGTAAGCTAAATCTTATTACACACACTTGCCCAAAGTGTGTGTAATAAATAACTAATCCGACTTTATTTTTAAAAACTTCGTATCACTTCTTCTTACGTATACTACATTCATCAGTTATTTGTCATGTGCGCGTGATAAAATTTCCCATGGTTAGCTTAGCTCATAAGTTTTGGAAATGTGGTAATGTTTTATCGCAAATATTCCAGTCTACTTATAAGGACAGGTGCAGTTTCATACTAAAATAAATATTATTTTTGTTGTCGTTAATTTTAAATAGAACAAAAGCCATTATATGATATCAAATAAAACAACCATGTTAACTACATCTGTGAGTTCGATATTATTTTCAAGGCCACTATATGTCAAGTGAAGACGATCAACTCGTGATAAATGGGTGATCTAAAATTTATAATTTTAAATGAGCGTTACAATTGTGAGTTTAAATTACAAATCTTGAAACAGTCATTCCACAACTTTCTGCAAACAATCAAGTCTTATTCTTCAACGTACGAAGAACGTCTCGGACTGTATTTTATCGGTCCTAGTTTCTTTCAATGGTGGCGAATAGTAAATATTATTTTTGAGACATATAAATCTTCAATACTTTGTTGAATGGATTTTTGATTTACAGTAGTAACAATAATAACTTCTAGAGGTGTAGAAATTGTAAATGAAAAAGAGTTATTGCTTTATTTATTTTTTATTTATTGTATTGAGTGTTACAATTTTCTTTTACTGAAATTTCTATTTTAATAATGTGTTATAAGAATCACTCTGATTTTTTGTACTAGCTAAGATATATTTTGACAGCACGTCAGAATATACTAGATTTCTGCTTATATCTATTTTAGCGACACGTAATAGAAGCCACAGAACCACTGGATATAATTTATTACAGTATAATACTACTTCATAGTTCATCAAAGCGAAAAAGTTCATAATCATAATTGCATCAAAGATGTCAATAAAACTGATATATTTAAAAGCATACAAGTTTATTTCTATACAGTAAGACTTAAGTGTAGCACGCACTAAAGTTACTCACTGAATTATTATTACTGTTCTTAAATAACCATTAAAATTGTAAAGTGTTGTTATCAGTATAAATTTCTAAGTAATACTTCCTTAGCGTGCGGTGTCGTAGTATCTTAAGTAAATATTGACCGAGCGTGGGTGTGAATATCGATTTAAACGTAATCAATATCAACCAAGACTTGACAACATTGATATGCGCATACGATCCATGGACAAATAACAATTTGTACCACCTACAATACCATCATTGAGATGTTATTGAAAAGAGACTTACTACTACTTCCAGAGACATACGTGCGCTTCGTTTTGTACTTAAAACGTGTTTACTTTAAGCTATTTCAAGTTTGTTTTCATTCCAATCAAATTTCTGTAATAGTGATTCAACTTAAATTTTGTGAGAACCATCTAAACATAATACAAGTTATAAAGGAAGACTACCGTATTTCTTTTACATACAATATTTAAATTTATTGCATTTTAATTCAGACAATATTTCAGATCAGACCGTTAAATTTGAGGCTGTTTTAAATTCAGACAACCAAAGGGCCCACACGGTATGTGACCACCGTAGCTTATATATAATGTGGTGGGGATCACAGCATCTGCATATAGGTAGCCATCAGCTAACACTATTTGATATAGGCTGGCACTCTCAGCTGTTCTATTATATTCATCATTGTTTTGGTTCCTCCAAAGTATTACAACAAGCTTCCCTGTGACCTAAGAAATTTATCATTCAATAAATTTAAAAAGTTAATAAAAAAAAGCTTTGTGAAAAAGGTTATTACTCCGTTAAATACTATTTGCAGAACAGGAACGCTTGGAAATGATCTGCTCGCAAAGTGAAATAATATTAAATTGTAAATAGGCCATCAAAAATGCCTTCCTAAGTTTCTTACCGGTTCTATCTCAGATGGGCCGCGTTCCGAACCGGTGGTCACTTTAAATATTTTAAATAGTGTATGACATTTTGTAAGCGCCTTTAAAATGGTCTATGCAAAATAAAGACTTTTTGGAACGAAGTTCCTTACGGCAGGCTTGGAGGAGATAAGGATTTTGCTGCGCGACCGAACTGAAAAAAATGTGATAGTAAAACCGTAAGAAAAAGTCCGTGGAATAAAACCGTTAAATGAGACGTGCGCAGGCGCGACAGTCTTTGTTTTGCAAATTGTGTCGATTCTACATTAGCCGAAGGAACTTCGTTCCTACCTGGTGTCCCACGACACCACATCTTTTATTTTTTTAATAAATAATCTCTTTGTCTTAGTCTATTCCCCGTTACTTTCAAACCTAGCCTGGAGTTCACTTTTGTTTAGCTGCTAGTAGTCACTTTTGTTTGGTTTTTCATATTCGTCATTGCTGGAAGTCTGATCTCCCAAACACGTCAGGGCGCCTGCTATGTTGCCTCGTCTATTAGTCAGCAGGTGAACCGCTAGCAGATGAGATTGCTTGGGCTCTAAAGAACTTGGTGGGACACTTTACACACGTACTACTTTTTTTAGAGCCTTTTATTTTTCCATCACCTAGGTTATATTATACATGTCTATCTATATCTATAATATTATATTACTACATTTAATTCGATCGTTCATTTTTGTTGTGCTAAGGTTTCTTAGATAGGAACCCTGCTTGGCTATGGGCTTCTTTCAGTTTATTCCACTTTTTCCTAACTTTAGCTCGTTCGATCCACTCTTTTCCCGTCGCATTTACGATGTCTTCCCTCCATCTTTTCATTAGTCAAACTTTCCGTCTTTTCCCGGTATGTCCCTTCCACTTCGTTACTAAATTTGTCCAGCGTCTGTCAGTGCCTCGCTCTACAAGACCAGCCCATCACTATTTTATTCTTAGAAGTAAAAAACGTACATAAATATCGTAAGAATACCAGTACGAACCTACAACTAAGCAAGAATGTCTATTAAGTCGATTTAGAGATAGTTAACTCATTGACAAAACAATCCACATTTAATCGACCTTTAAAAATGGTCTTAACATGTTAGTAGTCGTAGATATGTTCATTACTACATTATCTAGACATAAAAATACAAACTTACATTATTATCCCTAAAGATTAAGTTCTAATTAACACTAACCACTTACTAGATTCTTTAAAAGAATCCTGGATAACTTGATATTTGAAACTTATCAAGCTTGAGCAATTAAAAATTTACATTGTAATGAGTCTGAGACCCACAATTAGCATTCAGAATGAAAACGTTTATTTAAATGTCGCAAACAAAGTACGAAGGAAATAAAAATTTAATTCCTTAGTACCTGTACCGACTACTTAATAATAAGATGATATCTCAATACGAGCAAAACCTTTGGCAAGACGAAATAAGTAAAGTAGCTATTGGATACTGTCTGAGAATTGGATATTGACTGGTTTTCAGGGAAGTATTCTTGAATGATACAGTAAGATAGCAAAGATTAAGCAGTCTGTTTATTCTTTGTCGACTATTTTGTCTGTAGTAATATTATAAACCTGTGTTCGTTTGTTTGTTTGGTTGATTGAATACGCTAATCTCATTAACTACCGGTTTGAATTGATTTTCTGTATGTTAGATAGTCCATATTACACTATAGAAGGATAATTTTTATTAACCCAATTATAAAAGAGCAGAACAGTAATCAACAAATCGAGCAATTTTCATAATATAATTGTAAAGTTAACCAACGACGGGATTAGATTGGTGCCTATTCGGCTATTATTTATATAGTGTATGTGTGTCACTTAGTATGTCACAGGTTAAACCGCAAGGCTCAGCTAGTTAAATATGAAGTCGTACTTAAAAGGAAATACATGAATAAACTCAAGTTATTAATGGATTATAAACTGTGAGTAAGATTTTGATTGTAGAGTTAACCGTCATACGTTATGATCAGTTCTGAGATGTTATCAGTAACATGGTAGTCGTTAAGCTAAGCTTAAAGTCTTAGGGGCGGCTTAAAAGGTTTTGACGTCAAGTAGCCGCAGCCTGTCTATATATGTCTCAAAATGGCAATAGGGTTGGCAGAATGTGTGGAACACTTTTGATTTTACTAACGTGCATAGGTTACGGTGACTACTTTAAATCAAGTGGGCCGCATGCTTGTTTGCCTCCTTAGTATTGTACACATTATAATAAAATTTGAGAGCAATAAGTATCTCAATTTTCATAAATTCACTGTACGATTCTGGACTGGCCACATTGCTTGTAGGGAGCGCAACGATAAATAACTCCTGAGACTTGAGGATTAAAAGTTTTAACTATATAATTATTAATTTTAAAAAATATCGTATGTGTGTCATCAAACTCTACTTCCAGATTAAGGCGGTGTTACAGAAAAATGATGCCAGTCTATGGTCGGTTGACAGGCTTACTTACGTATATAACATTACAATATTGCTACCACGTGCGGTCCACAATATTGCTACTAGTTTTTGATTGAACATGTGCGCGATCTTCAAGCTTTTATGACGGCTATTCGCTACCTATTGGCAGAATACTCTAACTTGTAACCAATTAAACTTGGATACAACTTGTATAAAGAAGTACAGCAGTATCTTGTCCACCGACTCTACTGCTAGGCAGTGCCCCAAATTTATGATAATTTTTTACTTTTATTGGAACGAAGTTCCTTACGGCAGGCTTGGAGGAGATAGGGATTTTGCTGCGCGACCGAACTGGAAAATATGTGATAGTTAAACCGTAAGAAAAAAACGGTAAGAAAAATTCCGTGAAATAAAAGCGTTAAATGAGACGTGCGCAGGCGCGACAGTCATTTGTTATGCAAATTGTGTCGATGTTCAAACTGTCTATTTACCTCAGTGAAGTGAACACTAATTTGGAAATTTCAGTAACGTAGCTGTGTGGTTTGGGTGGTATGCTGCTCGGCTGAGACGCAAGAGGCCCGAGTTCGAATCCTAGTACAAACGGTGACTTTTTGTATGATTAATTGAATCGTGAACTTGTTAACTTCGTTCCTACCAGGTGTCCCACGACACCACATAATTTTATTTTTTATTGATATAATATAAGACTGAGACGGTTTAAGTGCAAGTCGTACGTTATATAACATGATTAATTTTTCAACACGTATGTCAAATATATTTTTTAAGTCGTACCTGTTCCAAAAGAAACTGTACCTGTTTCACATTTGATTTCATTTATTATTATTTTTATTTATTATTTTATTTATTTATTATTTTATTTATTTATTATTTTATTTATTATTACTTTTAGGTACTTATTTCTGTATCACAAATATTTAGTAACGCACCAAATTTGAAAATAATTCACTTTGTACATTCGGAGCAGATTCGGGTGATCCTATAAGGGTCCGTTTTTGTTCATTTCAGGTTTGAAGATTAACGTGTATATTGTGTTTATATTGCAATGTAATATATATTATGAAATTAAGAGGTGACATATTAAATAAAATAGAAAGCTCAAAATGCACTGTTACAAATTAAACGCAACTACAACAGTATTAACAGTACCTATTACATCTTGAATTAATCTCAATTTGTAAGCCGCGTCTTGTCACGGTGTTTGTATAATGAAATGGAGCAAGTCTGTATCATTCATTAGAGTCGGACACTTCTATACAGTTAATTGTTTGAACTTGCTCGGGCTGCCGTTTAACATCGTCTCGGCTAATCAAGCTACGGTTAACAACATCCGCTCGGTAAGTGGCCGGCCGATGACTCGACGCATCATTCGATGATGCAATTGTCTCGAGTTTAAACTGTTATGCAGAGAATCGCTTCATCAATATGTACAACTTCCGATTGAGTGTCAAGGATGTCCCGCAAATGCCAATTGAGTTGAACTTGTTTGGTCTACATTAATTCGACTATATTGATTGACGTCATGTTAGAAGTTCGTTTCAATTTATTGAGCGTGATTCTGAGAACAATGTTAACAATGAAATCAAAAGTTAAATTATTTTTATATTATATTACATAATACTTTATTAAACTTTTGATGATTAAATAAAATAAATAAATATCCATCACGCCTTATCCCCGAAGGGGTGGCAGAGGCATATTATATGCCCACTTTTCACCGTGTGGATTCCTGTCCCACGTAATAGATGGTGAGCCCATTGCCGTGTTGAAATGGACAGACGCAGGTTGTGGCTACCTGCTGTTGAACTTTTTCAAGCCGCCCATAAGGCCTTCAACCAGGCTTAATGACTGCCATTTTACTGGCAACCGGGACCAACGGCTTAACGTGCCTTCCGAAGCACGGAAACGCTCGCAAATGTAAATGCCACAAAGTGGTCACCCATCCGAGGACCAGCCATAGTGAAAGTTGCGTAACTCAGTGATCGTTTACAGAACACTGAGACCGCGGGGCCACGAGCGCTTGATGATTAATAATTTAATGTTATGGTTCTATACATTTATTGTTTGTTTAACCAACTCACGTAAGTAGGTTGAGTGTGGTAGTGCACAAACTAAAAAAAACCCAAGTACAATCGATTTTAGAACCTGAAATCGGTTTTCCAGTTATTACTTTTCTAGTTTACTCTCTTCAGTAACCCATAAGGCCTATGCGGCGTTGCATTGCATGCTTACAACGCATGTCATCTTGCATTCATAACGGTGTATTGGAGCTCTACCAGGATGTCCAAATCAACTTCACCTATGCATTTTATGTTGTTCGGGTCTTTTTCACGTAATATTATTAATATTACGCGGTAAAAAGTTAATAATATTACGCGAAAAAGACCCAAACAACATTAAATGCATAGTATAAGTCGTGTGAGTTTAAAAACATTATCAACTTCACCTGTGCTGCATCTAATGACTATCGGACGAAGTTTCGGCATATTCCAGAATAGTAAGTTGATTTGACAGTCGCTCCCAATGGTTCAGGACTGTTGGTTCCATTGTAAAGTTCCATTACAATGCAAAAAATTCTAACTCAAATCATAGCTGATCCTAGCAGTAAATAAAAGTGAGCGCCATTTTCAAGTTAAGACAAAAAAAAAAGAAAAACGAAAAAAAAGGAATAATTTCAATTTCAAACAAAAGAAAAAAAAATAAAAAAAAATTGGAACAATTTCTCTTTTTCTATATTTTGTATAGTAATATCGAAACCAATCGAAATAAGTTTGGTTGCGTGCAATCTAATAGTGAATGAATGAAGTAACTCTGTTTTTTCTTTGCAAAATAATCGGCAAGCGTCGAGTTAATATCATAAACTGGCCCACTAATTCACGGTCTACTTTTTGTGTAGCCTCTTCTGCAGGGACAGGTTCGGAGTATCAATTAAAGTGGCCATTACAATTCATTCACGATTATCGTTGTTCAGTGCACCCGCGCCAATATGACGTCGCGTCGTTCGCCGTGACACGCAACCATGATGATGCGACATGAGATCAACATGCCAGCATTTATGAACCTACTCGATAATTTGGGCAAGTGTTTTTAGACATGTCCCTATATTATATAATGATTCATTTTAGTTTACGCATTTTATCATCTATACTAATATTATATAGAGATAAAGTTTTGTGCGGTGTATTATCGCTGGATCTAAGGAACTAATTTTAAAAATTCTTTCATTGTTGGAAAGTCTAAAGAATTATCCTTAAATAATAGTTTTTTTCTTTTCTGTTGGCAACGGGTATGGAAAATAATCAGCACACGGGCGGATCCACGGGCAATGTCTAATTTTTAAGACAGACGAAACGCCAAGTTATTTTATTTATACCTCAAACTTGGCGTACAAGTTATAGCAGAGTTCGCTACTGAACGTAGACCTCTCCCACTTTTCGCCATGACATGTATAGTCCTACGCCTTACGCATATAGCTCATTTGGCTGGCGGAGGGGCTTCCACCTCATAAGTTTTAAGTTACGACTAACCTGATCCGAAATGGTCACTATAGCCTATGGAAGTTTGCAACACCAGAGCTAATACCTCGCGTTTTCAACCGTTTAAATCCTTTTTCTATGACTTGAAAACTCTGACTTTCTTTGACTTAAAGACTCCATACTAGGTAAGTAAATACATAACATGATGTTATCTTACGACATTAGTTTCTTGCATTGAAAACACGAATGAAATAATTTAAGAACTTGGACCTGAGTAGAGAATTGTTTCTGTAATAGAGAATTATTTCTATCCACCGTAGTTGTATCCGTCATAACTGGTAGTATTGGCACGGTATAGGATTATCTAAGTCGTCTAAGGTTCCAAAGCTGAGATGTTAGATGCAAAGGCGAATGATGAAGATTTATTTTGAAGTCATAACTTTCCCACAAAAGTTGGGTATTCATCAACATCGGCGGCAAAAGTGATCGTCAGTTGATCATATAGACGATAAAAAATATAACAGTGACAGGAAAACGCCGTTCTGCAACATTGCAAGCCGCCATGGATTGTAGAGTATCCTTGAGCCAAGTCCAAATGTGTATGATATTTCCCGTAATTACTGTAACAGTACACGAGCTATGTTAATTGTTCATACTATCCTTAATTACCTCATAAGTTTCGAGTCCGTGATCTTTAATTTAATTCACCCATTCGTCGCTATTTGTAAACTTTCGTTAGCAAAAACACGAACGTGCCGTCCAATGAAATAATTATGGGCTATAATAAACTTTTTAACTACTATAATAACTTGAACAATAACATGTGGCATTGCATGTTTTATTAATTGCTACATCATTCAATAATATGGCTCATCTACTAGTGAAGTCTGTAACTTTAGTCGACTGAAAAATAGAACGATGTGATACGCAATATAGCAGGTTTGAATGAAAGTGTCAGCGTTAAGCTGGAAAAGGGCGTGCTCCGTTGGTTTGGACACGTCCAACGAATGAGTGAGGAACGATTGACGAAGAATATATATTGTGCGAAAGTAGAGGGTAGAAGAAGTCAAGGTAGGCCGAGACTTACATATGAAGACCACGTGAGCAGATTGCTCAAAAACGGAAAGGTCAAAAGTAATCGGATACCAAGACGTGCGTGTATGAAGCGAGTGATGAATCTTGAAGAAGCGAAAGAAGTATGCATGGATCGCGAAGCCTGGCGATCTGTCCTCTCTGACTACCCCGTCAGGAAAACAGCGTGAAGATAGTTAGTTAGTAAGTTTCGAAAAATAGAAAATTGAAAAGTCAAAGTTTTTCCGCTATCTATCATTGAATGGCACGAAAAAATCTGTCGTGAAGAATAAATGAAATAAATAAATGCACACGTAAATTATGTATATGGTTAAAAAGTTAATAATTGTAAAGATTAGAATACAATGAATAGTGAAGATTTGATTTGTGAATTAAATTTTTCGACATCTAGAGATAGAATTAACGGGATATTTAAATAAAAAATAAAATAAATATCCATCACGCCTTATCCCCGAAGGGGTGGCAGAGGCATATTATATGCCCACTTTTCACCGTGTGGATTCCTGTCCCACGTAATAGGTGGTGAGCCTATTGCCGTGTTGAAATAGACAGACGCAGGTTGTGGCTACCTGCTGTTGAAATTTATTAAGCGGCCTATAAGGCCTTCAACCAGGCTTAACGACTGCCATTTTACTGGCAACCGGGACCAACGGCTTAACGTGCCTTCCGAAGCACGGAAACGCTCGCAAATGTAAATGCCACAAAGTGGTCACCCATCCGACGACCAGCCATAGTGAAAGTTGCTTACCTCAGTGATCGTTTACCGAACACTGAGACCGCGGGGCCACGAGCGCTTCAAATTTACCATGACTTATTATATGCTTAAATACCAATATTTAGATATATGCTGTTGTCAGCATTATCCTAATACGTAGGTATACCTGAAGCAATCTCATACATGGTACGAGTATACTACAAATTTTGTAAGAACGAGCTGTATACCCCAATCCAGGCACCCGAAATTACTTGCAATAAGTACATTGAAGAAACTCGCTCATTAAATCAAGTAAATAAAGCCCAGATTTCAATTTCACCTGTTAGGCCTTGTTAAAAGCCCATATTTTGAGCTAACTACACTCTTCTAATTGAGAGTTTGAGCTTTCAAAAAAGATAATTTCATGTTATATAATTCTTAAGTTTTGGAAATTAATTGAGGCAATATAATCATTTTTTGCCTTTACTTAAACATAATAACATAGAACACATGCTTCATTCGCTTAAAAAAACATAGTACTATCTCTATTATTTTGACCAATTTGATTCTTGCCAGTCACACGTTCAATGACATATCGGTTTATTATAAAACAATAAATATTCCTAAAGTAGATCCTGTTGAGAACATAATTATGTGAATTTTGGCCTAATACTTTGCTGACCTATTTATTATAGAATATCTTCCATTTTATATCTGATAAAATAACTGTTTAGTTTTTTATCAAATCGTAAAATACACCGATGCTTTTCAATAAAATTATCTGCTTTTTGTAAGGATTTCTTAAAAGAAACGCAACATCTGAGTTTTGTACGACAGTTACAATTTAGGCCGTTATAATTGTATAGAATTTCTTTGAGCCGCACAAGAATGGAACAGTAAAATGCACAGAGTCGATGTATTGGTCACTGCTTATAATGTCTGCACTCGTTATATAATATTGAGTGATCAAAGAGTTGTGTTAAGGTCGGCAAAGTAGCTTGCAGAAAAAATAATTATTAGGGAATATAATACCTGGTCTCGTCTATACCAAAAAAAAATATCCTAAACTATTGCCTCGCAAATTAGTACTTACTCTAAGGATTTTTTGTTCGAACCGTCGCTCCTACCTGACATCACCACCTCAGGAATCGCTGAGAAAATCTTCCCAAAATACAATCTATAATCCGTCAGCAACACGTGCACGAGGCTATTATTGATTTTGCCGTTTTTTCTACAAAATTGCATGCCCGTCTTGGCTTGACATTGAAAAAAAAATATTTACTAGGGTGCCATGTGAATGGGCCTTATTATAAGCTTGTGCAATGACATTTGAGTTTTTGTGGGAAGTTTCTCAGTCGCGTGGCAACGGAATGCGAAAACTTCTTTATTTATCCTATATTTACCTTCACGTAAGCATATAAGGCTTTATAAATCATGTTTTTAAAATACTCAATACTGCATTTCATAAGACAAGTGTACGAGCTTGGTTAATTAAAATTTCCTTTTTCCGCATTAATTGAATCCTTGTTTTATTCTTAATTGCACCCGAATGAGTGTGAGATGGATTTTTTTTTTTCTAGTTTTATTGATTTGTCACATCCTATAGTGAAAATATTCGTTTATGATTTTTGAGATTTGACCTTTTTTGTGGAGGCATAGCCAGCAACTTGTATGCAATTGTAATGAATTCCCATATTACTGTCATATTTATACAAAAATATAAAATTGAAGTATCTGTAAATACTTCCAAATTAACGGCTTTTCACGTAATGCATATGCAAGTTTTGAACGATACTTAAATAAAAAAATCTGTACGTGAAAATATTGTGTAAATCTCTATTTGTTTCGTCTAGTCTAGACCGATTTTAACGGGACTTTCACTAGCAACTATACTTATATTACATCAGCTATGTCATAAGTATTGACTAAGGCTTAATTTTTCCCATTATTTTTACGGGAACGAACACTACACGAGTGAAACCGCGGGACGACCGCCATTTTTATTGTTAGTATTAATTCGATTGAGTGTAATACTATCAAAGTAAAAAGTTGTATAGAAGCTTGTATTTACCTGCTAGGTGATAACTTTAATTTACCAAGAAATATATCTTTATTTCCTGGTTTATATGATTCCTGGTATATCCCTGATAATCTGATAATGCCTTCATATGCGACTTCGATTTTACGATTTAAGCTATTTTATCGAGTGCAATGTAAGATTAGACTAAATGTTGTCCATCTTCAAATTCCAGTAGCTCAAAGAATCGTTAAAAGGAAAACAAGACAATGTTTGGACGGATGTCAACAAACCCTGACTTTCGACCCGTGTGGATACATATAGTCCCCGGAAAAAGGGTTTTAAGTTTCAACTGATGACATGTTACCCTTTGAATGAAATACAAACATTCCAAAACTTGATATTTCCAATTATTTGAAGAATTTCGATACAAACGGAGTTTATCATGTATCTATGTATTGTTGACACATTTTAATTTTACGTTTGTATACCTATAGTTATTATTTATTATTACTACATATTATTATATAGAAGCGCTCGTGGCCCCGCGGTCTCAGTGTTCTGTAAACGATCACTGAGTTACGCAACTTTCACTATGGCTGGTCCTCGGATGGGTAACCACTTTGTGGCATTTACATTTTGCGAGCGTTTCCGTGCTTCGGAAGGCACGTTAAGCCGTTGGTCCCGGTTGTCAGTAAAATGGCAGTCGTTAAGCCTGGTTGAAGGCCTTATGGGCGGCTTGAAAAATTTCAACAGCATGTAGCCACAACCTGCGTCTGTCTATTTTAACACGGCAATGGGCTCACCACCTATTACGTGGGACAGGAATCCACACGGTGAAAAGTGGGCATATAATATGCCTCTGCCACCCCTTCGGGGATAAGGCGTGATGGATATTTATTTATATACTACATATTAGTCGTTTTTCGCTGTCTGTTCCTATATATACTTAGATCTTTAAAACTACGCAACGAATTTCGATGCAGTTTTTTTAAATATACTGGGGGCGCACAAATATACAGATATATGTTGGGGGCGTCGGAAAAAATAAGCCGTCTGGGAGCTTTAAACGAAAACGCTCCAAAAACCCTTTGAGATATAACAAAATAATATATTGTGGAATTGTATATCTAATATAGGCCTACAAAAAAGTCCGCGACGGTATATGTCTGTCTCGGATAACATACTATATCCATTTTAATACTTAAAAAAAACACCAATTATAAAGCGGTAATTTGAAGGCTATTTACACAAATACATTATTAATCCTTATCATTTTTAATATGTTAGTTGGCTTCAGCATTTTATGAAGATTATTTTGGTCCTTTACACCTTACAAATTTAAGGAATAACTTAGGAGATATGGCAAAATAAAAAAAAACAATTTGTGTAACCAAATTCGACCGGACCGTGCGGGTGTAGGTAGGTACTTGAGAGCGGAGAAGTAATCAACGATTTTGAATAATGTTCATGCATTATAGTGAAATTAATAAACGACTAAATGGGTGCCACGGGGTTCGAAGTATGTCACGGGCGAAGCCGGGCGAGTCAGCTAGTACGTAATATGTCAATTTGAAACAAGTACATTAATGAACTCAGTAGTATTTTGAATTAAAGTATGTTCTTTTAAGATGAAACAATTAAAATAATAAAGATTATTAGAGAAGCTAAATATAAGCAATATCTGTTCGACTCCCGGGTCGGAATAAAATATAACATGGACATGTATAATATGTAGTCAGACTAACACCTGTCTAACTTAGAATATAACTATATTAACTTAACTTAACATTAACATTAAATATAACCTGAAAAATATGATACATAACTAAAATATATTATAAAAAGAGGTCCCTTTAGGCAAGGTTCCGTGGGGTGCTAGCGCTATAAGGCTTTTTAAGGAAATAGCAAAAAAATTTCTAAGACTTCACAGGAGACCGAAGAGCTGGCAGCTACCTCGGACAATGTATTAGTCTAGCTATTCAAAGGGGGAACGCTGCCAGTATCTTCGGAACAAAATATATTTGTGTGATTAGCAAATGTTTGTTTCAGAGTTTGGGTATTTTCTATGTATACTACGGAGTACTTATAAATATAAAGTAGGTATGTTTACCAGTGTCCTAGATGTCATATCACAAGCTTATATTAGCTTAGATGTTTTGGGCTAGATGGCGCTGTGTAAAAAAAGTCAGACGTTACCAGTAGTTCCTAGACTAGGTACCAGCGAGGGGCATTTTTCTGTTGTATCTTTAACATGTTGCACTGTGCTTAAGTCACATTTTTCTTAGGTACATTGGTGAGTCGTAGCTATCCAAAGGTTTATCAATCTCAAAAAAAAAGTATACACATTTTATTGTAGGAATCAGTGAGTGAGTTCCTGTAGTAAATAAAATACTTAAAACTTAGGAATTTAGTACTACGAACGATATATTATGTAAAACAACTAACTTGCAATATACTTAATCAATGATAAGACAACAATCTAATCTTAAAAAGTAGTTTCGAGACGCCTCAGTCAATTGTATTCCATACCTATTATAGGCGTGGTGAAGATAAAAACAAACCGGTAGAAAGTTATAAACAGCGAGGATGTCCAAATATTTATTACAATAATGAATTTGTCATATTTATTTATATGTTATAGTATAATCGTGGGAAAAAACTCTTTTATCTAAAAATCGTCGTGTAAATTTGTAAAATGAAAAAAACTATTTATTCTTATCTTTTGACGTATTTTATTATTATATAAAACATGACGTTTATGATAGTCTGATACGGTCTAATAGTTATGAGTATACATAAATCTTTCAGATGTAAGGTGGCAACAAAGTTTTGACAAATTTATACCATGCTGGAGAGCGGTGGCTGCCAAAATTCAGCTTGTTGGCAATAGGGCTCCCGAAACATTAAATGTAGGGTGATAGTAAGCCGTACCCTAAAAAATTATGAACCTTTTCTTTCATAAATTCAAAGCGGAAATGAATACACGCCTCTTGAAAAAAGCCTATTACACCATTTATAATTATTTAATTGATACAAATATTTTTTTTATTTATTTATAATTGATACAAAGAAATCGAAGTGAGTTGTTTGCTCTTCGCTAGAGCTATTTAGGTCATTCAAATTTAATATTTAGTACCTTCTGTTTAAACTCACTGGGTTTTCATTACTTAATTGCTAGATACGACACCTTAAAAAACATTAACACTTATGAGCTAAACTTCATTTTTATTATAGAAATAGCTGACCTGCCCGGCTTCGTCCGTGACATACTTCCAACCCCGTGGCACCCATTTAATCCCGTCGCTACCTTTCCAATAATGTATGATTGTTGAAAGTTTCCACGATTTGTTGACATTTATAATTACTGCTCCGCTCTCCTGTGTAGTGGCGTGATGATATATAGATAATAACCTTCTTCAATAAATGGACAATCCAATACAAAAAGAATATTTTAAATCGGTTCAGCCGTTCACGCGTGATGGCGTGACCAAGGGAAATAGGGATTCATTTTTATATGCATAGATTATTTCAGCATCTAATTTGCATAAGTAAGTACATAAAACTGATGTAATTACCGGCTATTAGAAAGGCATGGCCATGAGTTTTATTGCCAGGTTCTTCTTTCGGCTAAAAAAACTAACTATCTTCACGCTGTATCCCTGACGAGGTAGTCAGAGATACAGCCGTTTTTCTTTAGGCTCTACCTATTTATTGCCTTGCGTTTCTGGCAGTAAATGTAGAAGCAATAATGTTGACGTTCATAAGTGTTAATTTGAGACCTATAGAATAAAGAAATTTTCATTTCATTAAAAAAATGCTCAACGGTAATAATTATGACCTATTTTATCTTCATAGTAAGTAGTTCAATTCCATGTTATCGTGCTTTCCATTTGAATAATCATTAAATGAGTGTTAGCTCTTTTGCAAACATCCATAGACTACGTTGGCCACTTTTCGACGGTACCTTTCCATGGGATACTTGTCGGTCACTTTGGTAGTATAATAAATACAGGTTTTTATTCCGATTATGTTTTGTGAATGTGCGGTGAAAATATTAATAAAATGAAACCTCACACGACTCATCCGTTGGTAAGACAGACTCAACACGCCGAACTACAAGATTGATGGCATAATAAAATGAAGTTTTTATAACTTACATTATTGCTTTATAATCTTAAATTTGACTTTTATCTTTTAGAAAGCTTGTATAATAGATAAACTATCTTTGGAGACACGATGGTGTTGATTAGTCAAACTATCTTATCCAAGTTCGATGCCCAATTAAGACGTATGAATAAAAATAAGTTGGTTATAATAAATTTCAACAGTGGTTTTACAGAATTAATGAGCTATCAAACACCATCATAAGCTAATTTATGGCTGTTTGAAATTAACCATTAGTATAAAATGTCATATATAATATCAATAAAGATCACGGAGTAGATTATAAGATTATAAACTGTAGTTATATGAACGGACACTTCCCTTGGAACATTGGACCTATAAAACGTGACAGCCATGACGATTATCAACTATAAATTAAATCACGTTGCTTTTTGACATTTATAGGGGTTGTTTCAAATATTGATTCGGCGCAGTTCACAAAAGTATATAAAATACTTTATTAAATATTATTTGTTATTAATGTCTTTTTTATCATCTTAGCTTTTTCTCTGTTGCTTATGGTTGCACTAGTCGCAAGCTGAAATCGTTTGGTGGGTGAGGCACAATTAGTGTTATCTCACTTGGCATGATGTGAAATTGTGGTGGTGCCAGTAATTATCAGTAAAAAAATAGTCCATAGTATTAAATGAGATTCAAGATGTCAATAAATTAAATAAAAAAATTACTCTAAATCAAGCATTGCTAATTTTATTATAGTCTTTCGGCTTTTGGTAGATTATATAAAATTGTGTAACTTTAGTTCAACAAAATAATGTTTTTAAATGTTTTAAATAAATGTTATTTCATGTTTTAAATAAATCAACTATGTGTGTATGGCATGGCATTTTTGAAAGTTTCTTACTCAGAATACGCTTAATGTTACGCGCAAAGTTTCATGAAAAAGAAAAATACTAAGGTTATGTAAATTTTAAACTATTTTAATTATTGTGATTTTGGAACCATACAAACATAGTCCTTAATGTAAACAACTCATATATGTATTATTTTTGGTCATATGACCTTTACTTTTGAGTTATTGTCCAACGTTTGTATGGAAGAATAACTGACTAGTTTCTCCTTAATAAACCTATTTGGAATTGGGCTCTGCGTTTATTTAATTGCTAATTTAATTTCCTAGTATGTTATACAACTCTTGTAAGTAAGGTTTTTTGAGCGTGGTGGTATTCATTTGTACAGTTTGTAACCCAGTTACATCGGGAGCAGCGAAGTGACTTAGGTGGGACTCCCATCTATTTAGAGGGGCCGTACTAGCCATTAAAACAATACGGAACTCCACCTTACGTCAACCAGTTTCCAGATTGGCTAGAGGTTAAACAATACAACACGGCCAAGAGACACTGCAGCTCCGAGTAAGGCCTCTCTTCGTGGAACCAGATGGACAATGCTCCTGTAAGATCCCTAAGGAGCAATTTTACTCACGTCCTTCCGCTCCTGAGGGCCTCTCAAATGAAAGAGATGGAAAGTGGGTGGCAACCAACTGCCATTTGACCACATCGGTGGACGGCGCCCTTAATTAATACACACTCAACAAATTCAAAAGCTCCTTTTTTAAGTCACTTCATTATTTATTATCAAATAAAACATTTCTTATTTTGTATTACTAATTAAATACTATTTCAATCCTAAAAATTACTTTAATTAAATATAATCCTATCAGTTTTGAATTATATGAGATATGTTACAAACAACAGTAGAAGTATAATTATGCAATAGATAAAGCTAAATATTTTGTAATAATCTTAATGTGTGCTTGTATTTCATCGTGGCAGTTATCGTAAAAAGTTTCTCACTTACTGATTCAGTATAGTCCTAAGAATATAACAGTGAATGAGGTATCCTCTCTCCAATAAATAGCGAATCACGATGAATGGTCCGGTGCATACGTGAGAGCACTAGCCGATGACACCGACCCGGCAATGCACGATGTTAGTTTTTGTTTTACTCCGCAAAGATGTCAACATACACGCCATTCTTACATGCTATTTGTCATTTTTATGACGTAATATGATTGCGTTGAGTAAAGAATTGCTGACGAGAACTATAACTCCACTGGAGAAGTCAAAGCCTATATACACATGTCAATAATGTTTGATAGTTTTATAATCTGATTAAACTTACACCACAAATATAATAACAGTCAATAACTGCGACACAGTTTTTAACTAATGCGGTTATTTTCGTGCACATTATTTTTTGTATCGTGTTTTTTTCTGATCCCAGTAAATATATTATTATTATAATATTAAAAAAAAAAAAAAACACTTTTTACACTCTGTAAAAGTTGTGTTTTCACTATGTAATGAGAAATAAATATTAAATCCGATCGACTTAGTTATTATATTTACAGCGCAGCACTCAAGGTCATAATAGATTAGGAATCCATTTTCAAGGTGAAAAAATGTTAGTAAATAATATCACGAGATATGAATGCTTTGTGATCAATTACCTACGTTAAGAAAATATCATTGTCGTCTCTATTTCTTTCTTGATCTATATTTCTGTGATATCGTAAAGCAATGTCATTCAAAGATCTCTCGAGAGCAACATCTCTCAGCAACTACTGCACTTACATTATTTTTTTATATCAATAAAAAATCGTTCCTGGTTGACGAGTAAAAGAATCCTTCTCGTCCCTTTGCCGTATACAACGCCATTATTTATTATATACCTTCAATATAATTTATTATATTATATCTCGGCACAGTTATCAGCCATAAAGATATTTGACAACATTGAAGGAATTCCAACCGGTCAGAATTAATATAATGTGTTCAGTAGGTGCATTCAATGTGCTAAAAAAAGTTTCAATAGCTACTACCAATGGTAACTGTAATTAATATTGATTCACTTAAAGTCCTATAATTCCAGAATTACCAACCCGAGGACGGACAACGGACGACAATTTTTTTTTTATGTAATGTCTCAACACGTATGAACAGTTCCAGTTATTGGCATCTGCTCCTGTATTACAGTATCACCTGTGTGTTTTTAAATGAAGACCGCCCATTAATGAAAATTCGCGAAAGTTCGTCCAGAATGCTATACAACATGTTATTTTCGTATCTGCATCGACCGCTATGTCAATAAACGACATCTTGATTAACGTTATAAGGCATCATGCTGGTTTGTCAACGTTATTGTTAAACTGTTATTTTAATTCAGTGAATAAATATAATATTCTTTTATATAAAAAATAGCTTTAGTGATATCGATACTAATTTGTATTTATTTGCCTTTTTTTAATTTGCCTTTGTCAACAAATCTTCTTCATCAGCATCTTTCCAGTTGCTTTATACCTGGATTTCCAGCTTGGAGGCCGTTTTTATTGACTGTTAAAAGCAGTTATGATAGGTATAGCTTTTTGTTATAATTTTCGACTTAGTTGGAAGCGATTGCTATCTAATTTCTCAACCACGTGTAAGTGCCTATTAACGCATGTAGTTACCACCAAATCCGTACTTACTGATTTTACAATCTTTTATAAACATAAAGCAAATTCGTGTTACTTTTATGTTTTATCTTGATTTGTTAGATTTACTTCAACCGTGAATAACAAAATACGGGAAATAACGTAAAATACTATTTAAAGAATATTTTATTTTATTTATTTATTTATTTTCTATGGCACGTAATGTGCAGTGCAAAGCTCGCCGAGGCCACTAGATTAATTATTTTTCACAACAAAAATTATTATGTCAACTAAATTTTCAAAATTTGACTATGATCAAATATTGAAATAAAATAATAATAAAATTAATATATAGATACTTTATAATAGGTTTTAGGTATATTCCTATTCTGGTATTCTTTACAATAAATATGTATTTAATCTTTTATTTATATTTGTACGAGTCTCGTATCGAAACAAACATCGTACATCACGTTGCGCGTATTCAGCAATTTACGCCGATTTGTACCATTTCGGCTCTACATTAAATTAGTGCATCATCGACTACCATTCCGTTCGGGTGTACTCATAACCATCAACCATTTAGCATAAGTTATGACAATATACCACTTTTGTCCTTATCTTATGTTTTAATACAACCAATTCCTGTACGGCTACCAGTGTCCCGTACATTGTGGTCCTTCGAGTTTTGTGTCGTAAAACGGGATCTAGACGCGTGTTACAGTATACTTCGCAGTGACCCCGGTTTACGTTGCGTAACCAGTTAACCATACAGTACCATTAAACTTACCAGTGACCATTGATAGTATCTCGACTGTACAGTTACCATAGGCACAGTAAAGGCGTAGAACCATTCGCGAGTGTTAATAGTGTACACGTCGAAGTAAACCAGACTTACCACAGTGTAGCGAACCATTGACCATTGTGAACCATTAAACCATTGTGAACCATTGACCATTGTGAAGTGACTCCAGAGTAAACCAGACTTACCACAGTGTAGCGAACCATTGACCATTGTGAACCATTAAACCATTGTAAACCATTGACCATTGTGAAGTGACTCCAGAGCTCAAGAGCATTTCAACAGGAACGAGCGCCGGGACAAACCAGGTTACCAAGTAGCAGTCCTTCAAGTAAGATCGTTCCTTTTTTTTTACCACTTTTGACCACGCTACACGAAACCATCATGGAGGCACTTTTGACCACGCAAGAACAAATTATGTCTGCGATGGACACCCTCCGCATTAACTTCAAGAAAGATGGGTCGGAGCATAAGACACCAGCTTATCTTGAAAAACGTTTGACCACTTTGGATGCGTATTGGAATGAATTTCAGATGAACCATACCAAATTACGTGCTGAATTCGAAGATCCAAACCATCAATATTTTAGCGAAAAATTTTACTATGAAATTAAGACGCTAATTAAAAAATATATAACCACTGACGTTACTAAACCACTCCTAAAACCAGCGACACCATTATCGCAAACGTCCGATCGGCAGGATATTACTTCCAATCCTACCGATACAGATACCACTCGCTCACCATTTTCAACCAATACAACCACTCAGGGTAATCCCAGCAAAGTGGAGGAAATGCTGCGCAAGCAGAAAACCAATTTTAAAGCATTCTTGCGTACAATTGAAGCCATTTACCTCGAGAATATTTCCGAGCGTTGGGAATTCGAGGATATTCTAAAAACCATACAGAATAGGTGGTCAGCAATTGATAACATGCATTGGGATATAGAAAATGAAAGTATCGGGAACAACGAAAGATACCAATTAGTATTTGACGAGTATGAAGAAAAGTACAATACAATAAAAAAGTCTATAAACAGCAAAATGTGGTCTACATCGTATAGGGAGAAGTCCACCCCAAAAATGGAAATACCAGCATTTAGTGGCAATTACCAGCAACGGATTTCTTTAAAGATCTGTTTTGTGAAGCTATTCATAAGAACAAATCCTTACCAAAAGCTCAAAAAATGCAGTATCTCAAAGGTAAACTCAGGGGAGAAGCCGATAAGCTGATTCAACACCTACGCATAACTTCGGACAATTACCAAATTTGCTGGGATATACTGAACCATCGATACAATAATATGAGACTTATATTTAACTCCCACGTACAAATACTTTTAGCCTTGCCAAACTTACAACATCAATCCGCTGCGATGATTAAAAAGTTACACGACACTATCAATGAATGTCTTAACGCTATCAAAGCGATGGGGGTAAGCATAGACAACTGGGATCCACTAATTGTGTATATTCTAGCCCAGAAATTAGATGCGGACACCCACCATGACTATATTGAAGCGTTGCGAAACCCTAGAGATTTGCCAACTATTGCCGAATTTCTCGATTTCCTCGAAACCAAATTTACGTCCTTAGAGTCAGCAAGGCGTAAACAAGAGGTCAATAAACCAACCACTTCAAATTCCTCATATGCTGAAAGACATTCTTATAAATCAGCAAATAAGACATTTCTACATAAAACCACAATTAATCATGCGACGACGAAAATCCAGCGAAAATGTTTACTATGCAATAATAATCATGCATTATTCAAATGTTAATTATTTTATGAATCAGGGTCAGAAAAACGTCGTCAAATAATTGAAAAAATGACCTGTGTAAAAACTGCCTAATTGACCATTCTAATAAGCCGTGCAAATCAGAAAAAACATGTCGCTATTGCAACGAAGCACATAATACACTGTTGCACAATGCGTACGTGACACACAAACCATCTACGGAAAAAGAGTCACGGCAAGCAAATGTTTGTGTTGCTAGGAGTCCATCCGAGAGTATAACCAAGCTGCTAGCCACAGCATTAATTAACATCAAAACCATTGGAGGCTGTTACCATACCTTGCGCGCCCTAATTGATCCTTGTGCTGAGTCGTCACTAATCACGAAAAAAGCGGCTCAACGATTGGGTCTACCCCGTATGAAACGAAATTGTATGGTTGTAGGGGTAGGTGCCAAGGCTAATACGGGCAAGGGGCTCGTCAAAATTACCATATCTTCTTTACACAACAACTTTAACATTAATACAGAAGCTTACGTCATGAAGCATATTGTCAACAACTTACCAAACCAATCTTTCACCAAACCAGTGTGGCCTCACATCAAAAATATACCCTTAGCCGATCCGGAGTTCCATAGAAGTCGCTCCGTTGACTTAGACCCGAGTTCACCAACAGATGGTTAAATTTTAAACAGATGTTTTATCCATGAACGGCTGTTTAACAATATTTTGCTGTTCACCATTCACTAACCATTGATTATGTTCTGTAATCGGGTGATTAGCTTAAACGACGTAGCCAACACAGTTTAACCATTGGTTTATGCTTCCTGACGTGAAGTTTGCATTGTGCATCACTTTTAGTTAGGTACAAAGTAAAAATGCAAGACGCTTTGAATTATATCTTTGAAGAGGATAATGTGCTAGATGATTTTGAACGTATAGAAATAATTTTGCGCACTCCCCGTATATTCCAAACACGGCGCAATTATTTCGAGGAATATGACAAGGAAGCATTTGCTACAAGATTTCGTTTATTGGGATCTTTTATACACCGATTAAACAATGAAATAATAATTACATGGTTATTAACAAATTAAAATTTAACATATTTACAGAAAACAATACAAAAAGAAGGGGGCGGGTGGTAGGAATTATTACAAGAATTATTACAATATTATTATGTTTATACAAACATAGTGCATTGGAATTACTTGATTTAATTGAAAGGAAGTTGGAATATTCAAGCAACAGGTAAGTTTCGTACTATTTAATTATGTTTGGGGTAGGTACTGTAGGTAGCAATGGGTCAAGAAACTAGGTACCTATGTAATTTGAGGTTAGATTTATGATGTAGGTACTAGCCGCGCTAAATTCGCCGGGATAAAAATAGTATCCTATGTCCTATTGCAGGTCATGGTCTACCCATGTGTCAAATTTCATCCAAATCCGTTCAGCAATTTTAGCATGAAAGCGTAACAAATAAACAAACAGACTCATTTTCGCATTTATAGTTAGGATTTACTTTTTTTACTCTCTCGAGGTTTATTAGCTACTATATGTTATAATTTAATTTTCAGAAACTATTCTCTGTCACCCATAAGTCAGCTGCTTCTCACTTTGAGGTACTATGCCACAGGATGTCACCAGCTGACTATGGGAGACTTTGCTGGTGTCAGCAGACCTACGGCGAGCAGGGTGATCCATCCAGTGACTGCTGCAATTGCCTCTTTAAATAAGGATTTCATACTGTTTCCAGAAACCCCCGAAGAAATTCGCAAAACTCAAATGGAGTTTTATAACATTGCCAAATTTCCCAAAGTAATAGGGGCATTGGACTGCACCCATATAAAAATTATTTCGCCTGGAGGTAATCACGCGGAAACTTTTAGAAACCGAAAAGGTTATATGTCAATAAATGTTCAGGCTGTGATTTATAATTACAGATATTGTAGCAAGATGGCCAGGTAGTACTCATGATGAGCGCATTTTTAGTGCATCTTGTAGAAATGCTATGTTCGAGTTGGGCACACACAACCAGTCCATTCTTGTGGCAGACAGTGGCTATATGAATAGAAGGTACTTGATGATGCCTCTTGATAGAGTTCAGAGAGCAGAAGAGTCATTATACAACGAATCACAGATAAGGACTCGAAATCCCATAAAAAGGTTGTTTGGGATATGGAAGAGACGGAATGATTGTCTGAAAAAATAAATATTATTACTATAGCAATCTAGATAATTATTCTGTGATGATAGATAATAAAAACAACAAGTTTTTTTACACATTTTTTTATTCTAAGTTAAGCTAAGCTAAGTTGTTCAAAACATTGATCCAAAGCTCAACAAGAAGAGTCCAAAAATAGGGAGTTAATTTTACAGGACAACTATATCAAGAAAAAATTAAAAGTAAAAAATTATAAATACGAGTAGCTCTAACAGTTTTATTGAAATAATTTTTGAGTTCTAAGTTTTTCTTGTTTTAGTTGTTCCTGTAAAATTAAAATCCTATGTTTGGACTCTTCTTTTGAGCTTTGGATCAATGTTTGGACCAAATTAATCTTTTCTTGAATAAGCTGGTCACTCTAACTTTGCTGGGCGGGTCTCCTTCTTTTTAACCAACTATTTCCTTCATTATCTTTACTCGATGATTTTAGAACCTCTGATAGTGGTCTCTTTAACGAATTGGGTGTCCACCCCTCCCATTTCAAATTATTTTCCTGTAAACAATATTAATATTGGTATTTAATAATTTAATTCAACATGTGAGACTAGTAGTAAAGAAAAGAGTAGTAATATATTAGTGTACCTTATCCCATTTTGTGTTTATAACTCCGCCTTTTTTCCGTACTTGCTCCGGCTATAGGGCTCTGGGTATTTACCCAGAGCCCTATAGCCGGAACAAGCATCACCATCATATGGGTTTTCTAGTCCTTCCAAAGCAGGTCCAAGTATTACCTCAACCATGTGGTCCACTCCAGTACCCGGAGGAAGTGGAGGTGGTCTTCCACCACCTAAAAATAATGTTATGTTATAAATACCACGAAAATCCGGAACAACCAAATATTTTAGTTATTTAATGACCACGCACCAGTCATAAACAGCTCCCGTTTCCGACTTGCTGATTGTTTTTTTGTTTGGCGTTTGATATTCCTCCCAGCAAGTCTTTAAGCTCTCAGGAGTACGTTTGCAGTGAGCACTAAGAGCATTAAACTCGTCAGCCAGATCCTTCCAACCACTTGCTTTTTCGGCATTTGTTGTAGCGTCCGATTTTTTATTTTCTATTATGTCCCTGTACTTTATTACGAGTTCCGTAAGTACAGATTTCTCGTCACTGGTGAAATTCACAGTACGTTTGCGTTTATCTTCCATATTCACTGATTATATATTTTAATATATATTAATACAAAGAAAACAAACACGACGCGTAAAAATAATGAATTGTGTTTGACAATTAAAATTGATTGACGTTGACATTTAATATATTCAACATTCACAAAAAAATGTTAAACCATTCCATCATTCGGTCATTTTCGACTCACTCATTCAAAAACGTTTGGTTAGCTAACCGTTGGTTGGAAATAAATGGTGAACTCGAAAAAAACGCGGTTGGGTTAAACAACTGTTTAATGCTAACAGAACGGTTACGTAATCAATGATTATGTTGTAGTTGGTGAACTCGGGTCTTAATATTAAGCGTAGAGGTTTATGAGTTGATAATTTTACCAGGCGTTATCAACAAGGGCGTAGCCTTGCCAATTGCCCAGCAAACCGAATTCGGTTGGATCTTGAGTGGAACAGTTCAACCCCAGAGCTCTTGTAATGTTGTAAGGGTGGATTTAAATGACATACGGAGATTTTGGAAGATAGAAGATATGTCTCAAGATACACCAAATAAGTCCAGTAAGGACTCACAATGCTTGAAACAATACCAGTTTAAAAATTATAAACAAGGCATCCATGATTATTTACACTTAAACCATATGATAGAGTGTGCCGGTAACCAGACACCGGAGTCATATTTACCTCACCATTGTGTACTTTCCGAGTCTAAAACCACCGCAATGCGGATTGTTTTTAATGCATCAGCTAAAACATCGACAGGTTATTCACTTAATGACCTTATGTACAGTGGACCAAACCTTCAAAACGAGTTATTGTCTCTTATTATTAGTTGGCGGCAATAACCAATAGCATTTATCGCTGATATAGAGAAAATGTTTCGGCAGATTTTTGTTCATGAAGATGATCAGGCTCTACAGAAACTGATCTGGCGCAAAAGTCCAAAAGAGCCACTGCGAGAATACCAGCTTACCACTGTTACCTTCGGCATGAAAGCTGCACCATTCTTAGCTATGATGACACTAAGACAGCTTGCGCAAGATGAAGCTCATCGGTACCCGGAGGCGGCAAAGGTTGTAGAAACCAGTTTCTATATGGATGACTTTCTTCAAGGTCACTTCAATATAAAAGCAGCTAAGAAGCTTAAATCGGTCCTAACGGATCTCCTAAGCAGCGGAAGGTTTAACCTTCGGAAGTGGGCCTCCAATAATATGTAATTATTAGAAGAATTAAGCTCAGACGACACCAGTCATCAGACAGACAAAGCACTTGGATTACAGTGTCAGCCCCTAGAGGACAGATTTTCTTTTCAATTTAAAGTAGAGCAGCCATCCAAACTTACTAAAAGGACCTTGCTCTCTACCATATCCAGGATCTTCGGTCCTTTAGGCTGGTTTAATCCAGTAACTACTAGATTTAAATTACTATTCCAGGAACTCTGGTCCCTAAATGTACAATGGGATGATGTCTTACCAGATGACATTATCTCAAGGTGGAATACCATGAAAGAAGACATTACCAATATCAACGGTATCCAGGTTCCACGCTGGCTACAATGTGATGAGGGAGACACAATAGAACTACATGGTTTTTGTGACGCAGCGGAGAGAGCCTATGCGTGTGTCATTTATTGCAAAGTAAGTAGTAAGGGACGGAAAAATCCACCTGTAGTCATCGTTGCGGCTAAGTCAGGTCTCGTTCCAGCAAGAAAAACAGTATCCCTACCTAGATTAGAGTTGTGTGCGGTTGTTTCACTCGCAAGGTTGATGAAAACCACTCAGCAATGTTTGCAGAACTTCAAAATTAAATTGTTTAGCTGGTCAGATTCTACGGCAGTGCTAGGATGGTTAAACGGTTATCCAAGCCGTTGGAAACCATTTGTCGCAAACAGGGTACAAATTATAACGGAAACAATTCTACCACAATACTGGCGTTACGTGCCATCCAAACAAAACCCGGCGGATTGTGCAAGTCGAGGCATTAGTACTGTAAAACTAATAAGTCATCCTATATGGTGGCATGGCCCAACATGTCTACATTCCTTTGAAGAAACAACCACGAGAAATAATACTTTTCAAACCACTGAAGAATTGAAGACAATAATTTCAATAAATGTCACACAAGTGAAACCAGATAGCGAGGTCATTAGCACTATATTAAACCGACACAGCAATTTTACACGTGCGGCCAGAGTACTTGCGTGGATTTTGCGAATATTCACACGATTACCAACAAAACCAACCTATTTAACTATACCAGAACTGAGAAAAGCGAAAAATATTTTAATTAAATATGTACAGGAGGAGTTTTTTGAGGACATTGATTTTATTCGAAGACATTCCATGCCTAATCCTAAAAGCAAGTTATTAAAATTATACCCGTACCTAGATAACCAAGGTATTTTAAGGGTCGGGGGAAGAATAACTGCAGCACGTATACAGAATAACATGAAGCATCCTGCAATTTTACCAAATAACCAACATGTCACGGATATGCTAACAATATTGGATTGTAGGTGGAAATAGAGCAATTAAGAAACAGCTAAGAAAATGCGTCGTTTGCAGAAGACACAACCCTTTTAACCAAATCCAATTAATGGGAGACCTGCCAGCAGCTAGAACCAACATAACCAGACCCTTTTACCATACAGGGGTAGTCAAATCAGCGAAGGGACGTGGAGTGAGGTGCACCAAAGGCTACATCGCAGTTTTCGGTTGTATGGCAACCAAGGGTATACATTTAGAGATAGTATCCGACCTCACTGCATCAGCATTTTTGGCCGCTCTCCGAAGATTTGCAGTAAGACGGGGAGCACCAGGTCACATATATAGTGACAATGGTACAAATTTTGTAAAAGCCAACAGAGTATTACAAGAAGAGATAATTAATCTAAAATCAATTTTAGACGATCACTTCTATACTATCATAACAGAAATGCAGATTGAATGGCATTTCAATGCACCACTGTGTCCGAATGCTTCAGGACTAGCAGAAGCCGGCGTGAAAAGTTTTAAGTACCATTTAAAACGGGTAGTCGGGGAGCAAAAGTTGACATATGAAGAATTTTCTACCTTACTAGCTCAATTTGAAGGCTGTCTCAATTCAAGACCTTTACCCACTCACAGAAGATCCAGAGGATTTAGATATTCTCACACCAGCACATTTTCTCTCAGGGGGGCCCACATTGACCATAGTGGACACAGAAAAGGACTTGAGAACCAGATGGCAGTTAACCCAGAAGATTTTTCAAGATGTCTGGAAGAGATGGCAGTCCGAGTATTTAACCCAACTTAATGCTCGGGCCAAATGGCAGCGTACACAACCAAATATGAAAATTGGAGATATTGTAATTCTTCATGACGCCTAACTCCCTCCGGGTAAATGGTCATTAGGTAGGGTGATGGAACTCCATCCCGGGAAAGATTCTATAGTCAGGGTGGTTACCGTGAAAACATCCACTGGAACAGTCCGCAGACCGATTGTAAAGTTATCTCTGTTACCAATAGGAGAGAGTACCACCAGTTACCAGACCGAAGTTTCAAGTTTACCTGCCACAGTGCAAGAAAACCAGGCCCAACAGGAAAACCAAAAGAAAGATAGAATATCCAAGCTAGATCGAAAAGGCGGAAAGAAACGGGCGTATATCATTTTATTACCATAGTCCTCGCATTTCTTTCATTTTTCATATCACCAATCACTTGTGCTCATAGCGTAGTAAACCCAAATGATAGCCAAGGAGTATATTTTGATAGATTGTCCACTGTGCATATTGTAAGAGATGAATGGAAACTCATAGTTTACTACGGTGCTAATCCGTATTGGCAAGGTACCACATTGCTGTTGAAATACATCGACCATTTAGAAGATATATGTCATCAATCTTCTGCAAAAATTCACTGTGCATCCGTATTATTACAATTACGTCACAGCTACAACGAACTGGAGCGGTACAACAATATTATGTCGAGTCAGAAGTTCCCAGGCGGCCATGCGCGACGTCGGCGACGGGGTCTTATTAACGCCGTGGGTAATATTGCACACAGCTTGTTCAGTGTACTCGATGACCAATTCGCTGAACAATATAAACAGGATATCGACTTAATAAGACTAAACCAAAATCATTTAATGACTCTATACAAGAACCAGACTTCGGTAGTAGAGGCCGAATACAACGTATTGCAAAAGATGGGCTCTTCTATTGATAAGCAACACAAAATGTTTAACCAACATATAAACCAGTTGCAAAATGTAACCAATTCGATAAAGAACCAGATTCAAGACTTTGAAACCACGAATGAGTTCCTTATGTCTTCAATCGCTGTAAACAGTTTGTTGATGAATTTGAAAAGTATTCAAGATGTACTTCTAGATACTGGCAACTGGCAAGTTCAATGTTCATTTATTAAAACCAGAACAACTACTAGACGAATTAAATACCATCTCCGGAAAACTTTCAAGAGAACTGAGTTTACCTATTGAAAATATTCCTTCTGAATTACCAAAGATATACCATTTGTTAAAAGTAAGAGCGATAATGACCAAAAAATAATTTATTTTTGAAATAAAAATTCCCCTCACTGGACGAGATACGTACGAGTTATATAAAATATATACAGTCCCGAAGAAGGATAAAACCAGTATGGTCACCCTAATCCTTGTCTCAGATTACGTGGCTATTAACTTGCAAAAGGATTTGTATATACCACTGTCCGTCGATAACATCAATGAGTGCGTACATTTTGATCTGACGACACAATTATGTCCATTGCAAAGGCCTATATACCATATAAAAACAGACGAAAAATTGTGTTTCAAAAACCATGAATCACATCAGTGTGAAACTAAATTTGAGACGTGTCAAGATTAATGGGTGCAGTTAAGTACTACCAATACATAAATGTTCTTTTGCTGCGATTGTCGATCCGTTAGAATCATGTGCGGAAACGATGTAACCTCTGAACTATCCCTCTGTTAGAACCAGAACCTATTCTCAGTAGTCATGAATAGGATTTGGGAGAAATAAGCTCAAAAATCAAACAACTTAAGTCGGAGACCGGTTTAGTAAACCAGGTCTCACAGCACGACGTACACCATTACGTTGTCAAATACTTGCTGGTGGCAGTATGTTTAGGGACAGCAGCCGCATACGGAATGCGGCAGTGGCAAGCCCGCCGCCGCAGAGCTTCTACAGAAGCCCCTTCTGCTGCGGCACCAGCCGTGGCAATAACACCTGAACAAACTTTCCATCGCGGCATAAACAACGCTGTGTTTCATTTTAGTGTAACTGACCAAAGTGTTAGTGTAATTGAAAATGCAAATCAAAGTACAGTGAAACCAACACCTAGAGTCCGCGTTAACGAGTCAACCTCACCTATAATCTCTAGACCAGTGTTTAGTGATCTAACCAACGGCAAACCATAGGGACACTGGATTATTTTGTGCAATCACCTAATTGCCTTGTTACACTATCATATACCAAATTGTTTATCACCTTGTCTCATCTCATTCACAACCATCAAATCATCTCCATCGCTCATCTCGCCAGGCGGGAGCATGTACGAGTCTCGTATCGAAACAAACAACGTACATCACGTTGCGCGTATTCAGCAATTTACGCCGATTTGTACCATTTCGGCTCTACACTAAATTAGTGCATCATCGACTACCATTCCGTTCGGGTGTACTCATAACCATCAACCATTTAGCATAAGTTAAGACATATACCACTTTTGTCCTTATCTTATGTTTTAATACAACCAATTCCTGTACGACTACCAGTGTCCCGTACAATATTTATTATCCAAACAAAAAAAATAGACGTAATTCAAGTTCAAACCAATTGCAATAAAAACTGGAGAAGTATGTGTCGCGTCAGGTGCAGTAAAGAGTTTTGTACATACTTGCTAAGTTATGCGAAATAAATATTTTTTTTAGTCAACTGACTATAAAATATGAAATCTAATCTGTGTAAGATTTCCTTTGAATTTGATATATTTTCTTCTACCGTGATTTTTCCACAAGACCAATCAAAACCAACCATTAAGCTGGAAACTTCTTAAAAATTGAAGACTCAATAAAAAATTATATAATATATATGCACGTATTTTAAAGATCAATGATGCGACGACCATGCAATGGTGCAGGTAAATGAGATAAAACAATTAACATACCCACTTTAGAGCTACCTGACTACTACTGAAAAAACCTCTAATCTTCCCTGTTTTCGGCATGATGCCAAACTACGCTTTCTCGTACTAAGGAAGCTGGAGTGCCGATAGATAGACAGACGAACATAGCACAGTGGTTTCTTGTTTACTATAGAACCTTAAAAATTTCAAATTTGACAAATTCTTACTCATTTCCTTAACACTTACTACTTTTACTTTCAAAGGTATTATATACAGATGGCATTACTAACGCTAAATTTAACATTTGACATGCGCAGACGTGTCGGCTGCTTTGGCCATCGAATCGCATTCGAAGAAAGCGATACTCCATTGTTATGCCTGTTATTGAGTATACTGTTACAGTTTTTCATGGCACGTTACTAATGTTCTCTTTGTAAGAATCTTTGTATCTACGTATAGTCGTTTTACCTTTTGTGTAAGGAAGAATCACTAAGATGATCTAAAATTAGCATGAAGTATACCTCTTATTAAATTCAATTAGTTTAAAATGTACTTATCAGAAATATCCCTGACAATTTACGGGAATGACTCTTCTTGCGTAAATATTAATATGTACCGATTTGCGTTTATTAATATTTTAATGAACACAATTTGGATTATTAACTAACTTATTACAAGTCAGAAATAATTTATTTTTGTTGTTTACTCTTTTGCTTGTTCACATTATAATATCATCAATTTTTTATTTTAAAAAAATAGCTACATCGTAATTGGCATTTTCATGTTTTCATAACGTTAATAATTATGTAATTATGTGAAAGTACGATTACGTAACTAAATGTCTATGTGTTAAATACGAATTAAAATATTTAAGCTAAGATTACAGTAATTTAAGAAAAAAAGTATTGGTAATTTAACCTCTAATAAGGAAACAATTAAACCGTGAAATATAGGTACTTTCATAAACACAGAAGAATTCGTATTTCAATAAGAATCTAGATTATATTATCAAAAGCTAATAAATTCTAGATTCTACTGTTAATCTATAAGCTTTATATCTAAGTTGAAATGCTACTTATAAACATTGAAAATGCAGACCACCAGGGAGAAAATAAGACATCAAGCAAATTGAAACGGATCAAAGGGAATGAAATCCTCCGTGAAGGCATCAGAATTGGCCGTTTTCTGTGCGTTTCAAATAAATAATACCTAATACGAGACTCCGATATTGCTAGCATTAGAGGTATTGTATCTTTATACAGGTGGATTATTTTAAACCAAATAATGATATGGCCAAGCGTAACATTATACCGAATTAAATAAATGCCTGATGAGTACCTACGGTTTCACAATGATACAAGATTAAGTAACTATACTGTTTGTGTCACTGTAGGAGTTTAGGTGTTTCCTATTTATATATTTAGAAATACGTAAGAAAGTTGTCTAGATCCAATATCAAAAAAAAAAACTAAACTAACTAACTAGCTTCACGCTGTATCCCTGACGGGGTAGTCAGAAAGGACAGATCGCCAGGCTTCGCGATCCATGCATACTTCTTTCGCTTCTTCAAGATTCATCAATCACAAGCTTATATTTGGCTAAATGGCACTGTGTAAAAAATGTCCTACAGTATTTACATTTTATATACTCATTACGTTAAAAACTAACATACATGTGGATTTCTTATGGTAACGATACAATAAATAAATATTGTTGGACATTTTTTTACACAGCGCCGTCTAGCCCAAACAAAGCTATTATAAGCTTGTGTTATGGGATCTAATAATATATTTATATTTAATATTTATGTTATGGTATCTAGAAAACTGATTTACGTACATATATATACATATTATACATAGGAAACACCCAAACTCCGAAACAAATATTTGTGGATAACGGGAATCGAATCCGAGACCTCAGTCGCGGCAGTCACATGCACCACCATAGCGCCACCGAGGCAGTTATACAATAGCCAATCAGCACTTATTCTCTTTTTGATTTAGGTTTGAAATCGGCTCAGTTTCTTCAATTCTAAATCATCTGATTATCGTGCCCTAATTGTATTCTATTCAATAATGTAGGAAATTAGATTTTTTCTCAACTTGATTCATTAAGTTCACTGACATTATCGTAATCTGAAAAATCGATCACCCTAAATGTAAACTGTCTTTAAAGTTCAATCGCAAATCGACGAGGCCACCCGTTACATGGCTTTCCCCGGTGGTCCAATCTTCAAGATGATTAAATTAGGATACGAACAGATATAACATGCAAAATGATATACAATGAACTGAGTCCGATTCTGCATAATGAAGCAATCAAATAGTTTCCATTGTGCTTCTACTGGTTCTGACGCACTGGTTCTAACGTTTACTTCTACGTTTTGTAGCTCACAAAATTTGTCATCGTTATTAAATAAAATATTTACAGTATGTGAAAATTACAAAATATATATTTCTAATATATTGATGTTTATTTACAACAGTTAACATTTTTTTTCTAAACAGAATCAAGAAGAATATGCTTTGTAAACCCGTAATCTTATGGAAACTAAGGTTTACGTTTGCGTTCCGATCAGTAACGCCGAAACTTGAATGTCCGTGACCGTTTTGCATACGGTAATCCCGTTTCAAAAGTTACACAAAAAGATGTTGCATTTTAAAATCCTTTTCGAAAGCAAACATTGACGTTACGAAGGAAATTGAGCGGAAGGCTTTTTGTACATTTCTTTGGAATGGATTATCGCAGGGTAAACATACGCTAAGCTGACGTTCAGTAGCACTCAGTTTCAAATTGGAAACAGCTTTTTGACTGCTCATACACCAAAGATGATTTAAACCATCATATTTATTGATTTACTAGAATCTCAAGGTAGATATATTTTAATATCTCCGTGGATATATTCGGACATCCATTTATCGATGTTACATTGTCAATAAGGCGCCTTTGTTCGCACCAAAATTTATAAGTTAGACGTCTGTCCTTTGTGCCATGGCGTAAAAGGAGATACTACAATGCGAAGTATTTTATACCGAATCATAATTCTGACGTGTGGTCAAATGTGTCGAAGCGTTAAAGATTTATATCAACATATAGAATTCCTTGCGTGAAGTTCAGTAAAGATACCTGGAGCAGAATATTTATGATAACTTCACCTAGTTTCCGAAATTGAATTTCTGTAATATAAATTATATGAACTATATTTTTATTATACAAATAAATCAAATTATACAATCAAACAGTTTACTTATTGATGTATAAAAATTTTTACTACTACATCTAGGTCTCAATGATTACCATCTATGAAATAAATTATCAATCACTGAAATTGAAAGTCTGAATTCCAGTTTATCAAACACTATTTTGTCTGTCAATTGCACTACTGATACGATTTGAACCTAATACAGAGTTTTTGTTATAACTTGTTCTAGTAGTTCATGACTATAATGCTAAATTGGCAGTCTTCTTGAAACATAAAATTAATTAAATGAAATGAATCACAGATTTTTATATTTGATTCAACAATATTTCTTATTACATGCACAATTTATAACAGTGTATAATTATTTTTACGATCGACCTTGCTCAATATAATGTAGGTACTTAAATTTCTACAATGCTTATGACAGTCAGTCAATAGAATACCTGACCCGCCTCTTTCGGCATCGCTTTATTCATTATTGTCATAGGAAACGATACTAATTTTATTTATTAGTGTCTTTTACGATAATGTCAAATTGCAGAATGGTTACTACTACATGAAAGTGGGCGGCAAACTTTGTCCCCGCACTGTGTCGAATTGATTTGTTTTTAGGGTTTTGTGGTTTGAATGTTTTTTGTTTCTTGTGTTTATAGGCGTGTTAAACACGTATTATTTTAAGTCGTGTATGAAATTAGGTTAAAATTGTCTTATAAACTTGATTGGTACAAGATGGAAATGTTATGATTAAGAAATCAACAATTTCATTTTAAAAATGTAATCCATAATTCAAATTATTGTATATGTGTACTTAGATAATGGTGCTAATTCTGTTGTTCAAACCACTAAACTAAATTTCTCTAAAATTTTCTTATTTTCATTAAGAGATTGCCAAATGCTATTCTGTTATTACGTCGAACTAAACTTGGTGATATCATAAACAGCACGTGATAAAATTCAAGAAAACATGTATTTAGATGCCGACTAACTTAGTGATTGAACTGTTGTGTACATTTTTCACTTTTTGTTAAATTTTATCACATAAAATGAATTTTAGTGATGTCAGATACAAATTTAATTTAATAAAAAAATTAGACTTTTCACTACACAGACGTCACCTATTTAGGTGACGTCTAATTTTAGTGAAAACGTCTATATTAGTGTGACGTTTATTAATTTTAGTAACCGTTTGACACGTGACAACCTGTAAAACGTTGTAACGTGAAAAATGTACATAGGCAGTTCAGTCACCAAGTTAATCGGCATGTATTTACATTCGACTGTCATGTACATTTTTCACGTCTTGTTCAATTTTATCACATAAAATTAATTTTAGTGGTATCAGATACAAATTAAGTGCTATTTATGATATCACCAACTTTAGTTCAACTTAATAACAGAAAAGCATTTGACAATCTCTTAATAAAAATTTGAAAACATTAGAGAAATTTAGTTTAGTGGTCAATTTTATCACATAAAATTAATTTTAGTGTTATCAGATACAAATTAAGTACTATTTATAATATCACCAACTTTAGTTCGACTTAATAACAGAAAAGCATTTGGCAATCTCTTAATAAAAATTTGAAAATTTTAGAGAAATTTAGTTTAGTGGTCAATTTTATCACATAAAATTAATTTTAGTGGTATCAGATACAAATTAAGTGCTATTTATGATATCACCAACTTTAGTTCGACTTAATAACAGAAAAGCATTTGGCAATCTCTTAATAAAAAAATGAAAATTTTAGAAAATTTTAGTTTAGTGGTCTCAACAACAGAATTAGCACCAATAATTGTATTTTCTACTAAGTGCATAGATCATTAGTGAGTATATAATTTAGTCGGGAATGAGGAAGTGTCATAAAATAAAAAGAAATTAAAAGAAAGAAACATTATTATATTATTATTTAATTACGATTACCAATTACCCAGAAAATATTAAAATTATCTCTATAATGAGTTTTTGAACTACGCATGCATAATAATAATAATAATAAAAAAAAAAACGTTAAAAAGAACGAGAATCTCGTAAAAGCCGAAAAAGATAAACAATTAAAATATTTGGACCTTGCTCACGAAATTGTCGACATGTGGGATGTGGATTCAGCGATTATTGTTCCGATAGTTCTATCGGCACACGGTCTGATCGCCAAGAGCCTCGACCAACATCTTAAGAGGCTCGCGTTAGGCAGTTGGGTCAAGGGCTTGATGCAAAAGGCGGTTCTTCTGGGTACGGCACGTATTGTGCGGAAATTCCTGTCTCTGCAGCCCTGACCGCCGGTAGCTTGGTCCCTGTACCCGATACCGGTGGGATACTATTTTTTATATTTTTAAATAGATTTGTTTTATATAATGTATTTAAAAATGTAATTTATATGTGTATTTATTTAATAAAGGAAATAATAATAATAAATCTTTATTCATTTAGGTCACAAAGTAACACTTATGAACGTCAAGAATATTGCTTCTACATTTACATTTACTGCCAGATTCGCAAAGCAATAGGTAGAGCCTGAGGAAGAACCTGGCAATAAGACTCATGGCCACTCTTTTCTAAACGTCAGTAATTACATTAGTTTGATTAACATGATATTTGACCAATTATATAGCAATGAATTTATACAAACAAAAAAACAAAATCAATGTTGTGTTTAAAATGTAGGAATGGCTTACAACATTAAAATTACACTTACATTGTTCCTTTGGATTTATGTGAGAACAGTCGACTAAACTTAAGTTTACCTTAAATATAAATAAGATTATTTGTAATAATTGCTATAACAGCTATGAGCTGACCAGTCCCAACAGACGGCACCCGTTCATGGGTATGACGCATTATATCAGCCATCGCCCTACTCAACCGTATTATAGGGAATAAGGCGACCCGATACATACCACTGCCAGGACACTTAGGCGAGCATGACATACTCAAAAACTGCACAGCAACTATCATGTCAATTTCAAAGAAATAAATAAGTCTACATGGTGCTCACACAATAACAAACTCAAATTACATTGTATACCGGGACTAAACGCAGCCAATTTAGAAACCTTTAGTTGTCAGACGTTTCAAATTATTAATACTGTAGAGATGTAAAAATACAACATATCTAAGCAGATTCAAGGCATATCACAAGATTCATTCGAGTCATAAATAGCTCAAGCGAAGAGCAAGCAACTCATTTCCATTTATTTTTATCGTTCAAATAATCATTAGTTGTGTAATAGGCCCTTTTCAAGAGGTGCGTCTTAATTTCCGCCTTAAATTTATGTAACGGCAGGTTCATAATGTTTAAAGGAATTTTATTATATAGTCGTACGCCAATTCCTGCAAAAGAGTCGTGAACCTTTTGTAAACGATGATGCGTTCCAATTAATTTATGCTTATTTCTAGTATTTATCAAATGTATGTCACTGTGTCTATTGTATAAATGTATGTTCTGTTTAACTAACATAATATTTGCAAATATATACTGTGATGCAACCGTTAAAATGCCAATTTCTTTAAATTTTTCTCTACGAGACACTCTAGCACTCAATTTATATATTGCACGTATAGCTCTCTTCTGGAGTACAAAAATTACTTGTAGGTTAGCTGCTTTGCCCCACAGCAAAATGCCGTAAGACATGACACTATGAAAATAACTAAAGTATGAAAATAACTAAAGTATACCAGCCTGGCAGTTGCCACATCAGTAAGCTGCCTGACTTTACTAACGGCAAAGGCTGCCGAGCTGAGTTTACCTGCAAGACACGTTATTTGGGCATTCCACTGCAGTTTGCTATCTAAAGTGATTCCCAAAAATACAGTTGATTCTACAAGATTAAGGGTATCACTGTTCAATGTTATATTCATACATTTAAAGGACCTATTTAATGGTCAGCTGTTCTGATATCACATATCATGAATAGTTCATTGAGTATATTTTTTGTTTTTAAATTCTCTATCCTTAAGTTAATTAACAGTATAACTCGTACCATGTCTACATTACGAACTAAGACTGTATTTTTTTTTCATTTATCTATACATATTTTAACATCGTTATTACCTCGTATTTTCAACGTATTACCGCAGGGTCTACCACCTTCACACCTTGTACTTTGTCAATAAGACGATAATGTTCATACCCCATTGATGCCGCGCCGTAGTGGTCAGTGACTCAACTTAAATTTTTAAATCAGCCCTTAGATTCACTGACATACTGCCGTATTTGCGGGCTAATAAGTTTGTTCAATTGATACTTTTTGAGTGATTTTTATAGAGACTAACAATTATGTTATATAATATAGATGTAACAGTCAGTTAAAAGTTAAAATTCTGTATACGACTAAAGAATTAATTTAATTCAACGCAAAATTCTGTATACGACTAAAGAATTAATTTAATTCAACGGGACACAAGGAGGTTTTAAATTATTATTTAACACCAATAATAATAAACTAATATCTCATCCTACAATAACGGAGAAGTCTAGAAATAATGAAAATTACGAAATGGTAGAGGAGAACAACTATACACACTCACTTATCACATTCGCTTTATAAATTAATAAAATATTATCTTTACTTAAATAATAGAACAGTTGAACAACAAATTTCCAAGATAAGTTTTAAAATTTAACACAATGTTTTGAACTTCGTTTCCGTGGGTTAAAATGTTAGACAATCTTTTCAGTTGTATGTATCGCAACTAACATCTGCCTAACCCGTGTGTATGCGTAATCAAAATAAAAATATTATTTTAGTAGATTTATTCGATAGTGGTGGGCAGATGTGTCGGCGCGTTCCTCATTCCATGTTTTTCTTCCCTTATTGTATTTGGACATCTCAAAGGGTCAAACCCAATATTCAACTTGGCTTCCGTTTCATTTTCAATTCACGTCTTGTTGTTTCTCAAAACAACTTAAGTATTTGGATTCAATCTCTTGCAAGAATTTTTGCACTATCTGTTAGATTTCTTTAAATGAATATTATCTTTTGATTTGTTTCAACTCAAAGGAAGGTTTCATGTGTTAAACTTGAAATGACTTTGTTTCGTAAAGTATATAAACTTTGTGAGGTATATATGGCGCTACTTTGATTGTGAGCACCTGTACCTGCGGATAAACAGATATATCATTAAGTTCAAGCTGTCAGTGTCCTTGGAATCCTAAGGGCCGAATTCCAGAACGTTTCTCAATACTCAATCGACGCTTGAGAGTTGATTTTATAATGCAAAATCTAGCCTCAAGCATTTAGTTGAGAAAACGTTTTGGAATACGGACCTAAGACAGTAGTCGAACGATGCTGATGTTCTAACCACACACTGAAGGACACTGATAAGTAGTGACGTTGTTTTTCCCATTATTTTTCTCTCATCCTGGTTCCACTAGGAAGATAAGCATCCCTGACCTTCGATTGTTCTTCGTTATGTGGCCCATAACCGGTAACAAATATTTATAAAACGAGTCATAATGAAACATTTTCAACTTTTGATTCATCAGTTCAGTGTATATCTGTATCGTGAAATACAGAGTTAACAAAGTAGCCGAATTGAGGACAACATAGGTGAAGAAGTTGTTATTTAGCCCCTATTATTGCATTGTATTTTACTATAGAGTGATAGACCATTCAATAAACACCTCTGCGTGAAATCTAATTTTAATAAAAAAATATGCGGGTAAAATGTGTTTTTACTGCCAAGCACGATTATTATTTAGACCACTAACGTACTTTAAAAATAGCATATATATATTCGTGAGTAGAGACATCCATAGTTGCGTCTAACTTGGCAAAACAATATCTAAACATAGCTGGTATATTACCTAACAACCACAAGTACCTGTAGGAGGTGGCTGGGGTGGAGCCGGACCCCGTGTGTCGTCACTGCTCAAGTGGCATCGTGGCCTCGGCGGAGCACACACTCGCCGTGTGCCCGGCGTGGGACGGGCCGCGTATCGCCCTCACGGGCATAATTGAAGTCGAATTGTCGCTACCGGCCGTGGTGCGAGCCATGGTCGGCAGCCAACAGTACAGGGCCGCCGACACCTCGTTTGCTAGCGAGGTGATGGTAGCCAAACGAGAGGTTTTGCGGGTGCGGGAGCGTACGGGACAGACGCTCCCGCCCCGCCGGCGCCGTCGTGTTCGGGTGCGACGACGTGCAGAGTAAATGCGCGCCCCCGAATAGAGTCTGGCCATGGGCGGAAGGTTGGGGGACACCGCCCAACTGGCCACTTGGTGACGGGCACCCTTTCTGTGTTCCAGGGGATCCCACTTTGCGCATGCCCGTACCGGCCGCTCTCACCTCCTCTGCTTACGGAGCTACGGGGTGGTCGCTGATCGGCCGCTCCGAGACGGACCCCTCCACTCTGGGGTGCCCGTTACCGGCTCGCAGTGATTTAACCTCAGGCCTACCCTGCGAGTCTGTTTAAGGTGAGGCGTAACACCGAGGGTTTAGTGGGTAGGACGGCCCCTCGCCCACGGGCCGGGAGCCCTACACACCGTCCCCGCTGCAGCAGGGATGACGGTGCGTAAAGGTATTCCCACGTTACCAAAAAAAAAAACCTAACAACCAAAGCTAATCCCAGGTTCCAAAATGCATATTTCAGTATCAATCACGACTTACGCTATGCGATATAAAAATGCCATAGAATAAAAAAGTAGACGTTCACTATAGAGAACTTACATATCTGTCAGAAACGTAATAGAATTTATGAGCTACTTAAGTTTTGCAATGCAACAGACACCAGTCAGTTACCAGTGGGATTAGTTTATCTGACACTAGTCCAGTTCTGACTGGCACGGCACGAGACAGTGCCCATCTTAGTTAGCTATCAAATTATCTTATGTTTGATAAAACACCTTCAACTATACAATGATTTATTGCATCTGTCTACTTTAAGCGTAATTCATATTTCTATTCTGGTATTAACGTACTCGTACCTTATACATGACAGATCCTAACTATAGAAAAAAGATAAAACTGCCACAGTATCTATCGACGATCGGATTAAAAGCTACAAACTCAATGTTTCGTTAGAAATAATGTACTGTGTTATCAAAGTTTAAATTAATAGAAATTGTCCTTTGGAGCACGACATTCCGAATCCATTACCCGTGAGACAGTTTAATGCGCACAGCGAAATAAAACACCACTCCAGCGCATATTCACCGTATCCCCTTATAGCAAATCACGTATTTGCCCACATACCGAATACAGACGGTAGATTCCATGAATAGAAAAATCGCCCTAACTTCGCCTTAAGTACATTTTTGCCTTCCATTACAAACTATAACGAGGTACTTTTTCATATTAATTAAACGCGCATTTAATTTAAGTTAAAAATAGTTGTATTCTTTATCGCGTGTCTAGGTGTTAAGGACTAATTGATAATCGAAATAAATGAAGGTCCTTCGGTGGAGCTAATAGCCACGCATCTGTGTGAATGCAGCGTAATCAGCAGCCACTTTTCAGATGTCGCTCACACACGATAATACCTTTGAGCTGATCAAACCGAGGCGCGAGAAGTGGTCTCACTAACGAAACCAGAGATTACTTCACAATCTCATTACTGGCGAGCCAGCGCTGTTTTTAATAACTGGGATGCATAACATGGGAATACGTTTTCGTACTCGTTAATGCTTTGCTGGGTCATTTTATTTTAAGTGCCACACACAAAACAACGTTAATTACTTTGCCTATACATAGCTTCAATAGCGAACAAAATTAATAAAGGTTTTTTTTAATACTATTTGTAGCGTATAAAGAGTATGATAATTTATTTATGCAGGATTATGCCATTGATAAGAATTGTTAGCAGAAAAAAAAATCGTTAATTTTAATATTCTTCCTACTAATAATATAAAAAATATTGATTATAAATAACTTAATCTCTATAAATATTATTAATATTTTATAAATCCAATTTCAACCGAAGGTACCAAAAATATAATACTATAATGGTTCAGCTTTGTTCAATTTAAAGATTTTATTGCATTGTGATTTAGTGTTTCAAGTACGAGAGACGAGCTTTGGTTATAAACAGTCAATTGACAATCCTCACGCCTCGTGGAGACTGAATGAATGCCGACTCGGGAAGATGATTAAAAAATATTGCCACTTAGAGTGTTAAATATCAGAAAAGACTGGCGATATTTTCAAAATAATTACGTCAATAATTGGCACGCAGAGTAGCCTATAGAGTTCGTCTCATTATTCGTGGAAGGATTTTACCACCAACCGCGACAGATTAATCGTTTTGACAATATCATAATTTTATATTCGAACGTAGAACATGGTTGTGTCAATTACAAGCAAAAATACAGCTGTCTATTACTCATCGTCTGGTTCATGAACTATCTAGTGGTAAGTGAAATCCATATTGTATGCGTGAGAATGCGGTGCCAGTAGAATTTCATTGCTTATGAATGAAATTTTATTTGTTCAGAAAAACTAGTGTCAGTCGCGCCATCTTTTTATAGTGATTGAAATAGTATTGTTATATTGAACTGCAATTTATGTAAACATTACTTGTCATCAAATGAATGTCGATCGATTTAAAACTGCTTTAAATTCGACCATAGATTTGTTTTCTTAATCTGTCGTTCTCTTGCATTCTTGTGCATTCTCTTTGAAATTTACGGCAAAACATGAAATCATCCTCAATCATCAATCGCATGCTGAACAATTTTTCGGCCTGGTTCATCAAATATATTTTATTATGTTAAAATAGGCTAAATATATGTTCGTGCCAAATACAAAAAAAAAAGGTTGTAAGATTATTATAAGCTCAGAATTGTCTGTATCCTAATAAACAATTATGAAACAAAAAGAATCAATTTCTATAAAAATCTCCTTCACCATAGACTAAAATCTGTCAATAGCAGTACCAAGCATAGACCGAGCGTAAAGCTTTGAATTGGGATGTGTCTATAGAATGATGGACTGAGAATCGTTATTTCAAAGTTTCCGAAAGTACAATAGCGATGAAATGTATGAATACTATCGTTGATCGGTTGGTATAATGTATCAGTCCTTGCTCAAACTATTGACATTGTATTTCGTTTGGGGCCATCAAAACTATGATTACAACTGCTCCTGTGGAAATTTTTTTTTTTCAGCTCAAAATTCATTGAATAAAAATATAATTTATTTTGAGTTTATCAGTATATGTATATTTTTAATAATAATACGTTTAATTGTATTTAAATAATTTTGAGTTTACCTGGATACAGAACTCACAGATTTTTCTTTACTAGATATTTTCCTTAAATCATTTAAGCCTTCTCTGCTTTAACCTATCGATCCTAAAGTGGAAATTAATGCTGCAGATTATGTTCAAATGTATCTTTTTGTATTTTCTTGCAATTAAATACTCCTATTAGCCATACAAATCCATAGTTAAAAAGTATATAACTTACTAACTACTTAACTATAGAATTACTTAAATATTAAGTAATGAGTCCGATACTACCAGGACTTTAATTGGTCGTGCTAATTTGAGTCTAGCACATAAGACCTAGCCTTTTCGTTGCCACCTCACTAAAAAGGCAACGGGTTCAAAATTTCTTCCAAATTTAACATCTAAAATAGACATTATTTATTAAATTTGTTCGGCTCTTTAGACCCAGCCCAGTTCCGTGCTTTGGAAGGCATGTTAGGCCGTTGGTCCCGGTTGCAAATAAAATGGCAGTCGTTAAGCCAAGTTGTAAGCCTTATTTATGGGCGGCTTAAAAATTTCAACAGCAGGTCTCCTCAGTCTGCGTCTGTCCATTTCAACACGGCAATGGGCTCACCACCTGTTACGTGGGTCAAAAATGCACACAGTGAAATGTGGGCGTTTAATATGCCTCTGCCTACCCCTTCTGGGATAAAAGCGTGACAATATGTGTGAATGTATTTACTGATCAAGAGTTAATATTGTAATCAATGAAAATTTAAATTGGTTTTATTGCTGTTTTTGTGGCCACAACATAAGCATCCAGATAAATGTCTACTTCACAGATATAATCAAGGACGATTTCAAAGAATACTGTCATGATACTTGTGGTCAAAATAGATAAACAGAGATTTTTATCGTCATTTTGTTACTTATCTTCAATCACAAATATAAAGCGCGAAATATCCATTTAAAATTTACAACCATTTCTTCTAAGCCCTTTTTGTAGTATCGGCATCTAATGTCAAAACTATACTATCTACTTACTTTACATACATACATACACATTGTCACGCCTTTATCCCCGAAGGGGTAGGCAGAGGCATATCATACACCCACATTTCACCGTTTGCATTTTTGTTCCACGTAACGGGTGGTGAGCCCTTTGCCGTGTTGAAATGGACAGGTGCAGGCTGTGGCGACCTGCTGTTGAAAATTTTCAAGCCGCCCACAAGGCCTTTAACCAGGCTTAAGGACTGCCATTTTACTGGCAACCGGGACCAACGGCTTAACGTGCCTTCCGAAGCACGGAAATATAAATTTAATAAAATGTGTCAATTTTAGATGTTAAATTTGGAAGACCTTTTGAACCCGTTGCCTTTTTGGTGAGGTGGTAGCAAAAAGGCTAAAGGGTCTTATGTGCTAGACACTAATTGGACTCGGACTGGAAACTACTTACTTTCGATACTATTTATTATTAAGGTACTATTTAACATAAATTAACAATATTTCGTGAGTTAAAAATATTCCGATACTGCAATGTGTGTGGCTTATTACTAAATGGATAAAGAAATTGATAGAATTTAATTACCTATATTACACAGCAGTTTTTCTATAAAATACTCAAAAGTCCCATTCATTATTTTTTTTAAGTGTGGACCTACAAGAATTTCATAAACTAATTAAATATAAGGTAATTTAGTATTTCAATTAAACATTACATAATTACCGAGGTACACGCAATGGACATATCTCTCGCGGTGTCTTATAATGTTTTAATTGTCTAGTATAGATACCATTAAATAAATGAATTGAAATATGATCTAGTAATTTAATTAAACGGTACATAATTCGATGGTAGACTACATGCTGTGGTTTTATTACATCTCGGAAGCGATATACGGATCCTGCTTGGCAGCTGTCGATGACATTACAATAAAACACCTTATTTTGATTTGAAAATACCTTAATATAAGTTTGGAAAGTACAATTTACCCTAAATCTAGGATATCTTATTGAGTTGTTTTGTGTGCAACACTAAATTTCTCCTCATGTTGATCTCGCACCGACTATAATTTTTAATATATTTCATAATAAAAAGAAGAGACATAATAACCATTTCTTCTTTGCCTTTTTTTGTTGACTGCCTCGGTGGCGCAGTGGTAGTGTATGCGACTGCCATGCTGAGGGCACGATATCGATTCCCAGGTCGGAACAAATATTTGTGTGATCAACAAATGTGTGTTTCGGAGTTTGAGTGTTTCCTATGTATATATTTAGATTTGGTTTGTATCTAGATCTTTGTAGCTTAGATCTATATCTCATACCTCAAGCTTTTATTTGTTTACTTTGGGCTAGATTGCGCTGTGTGAAAAGTTTCCCACAGTATTTTTTTATTATTTGTGTGATCCACAAAGGTTTGTTTCGGAGTTTAGGTGTTTCCCATATAAAATATGTATGGAATTGGAAATATATAAATTTGTTTATCCGTTGTCTAGATCCCATACAACAAGCTTATATTGGCTTACTTTGGGCTAGATGGCGCTGTGTAAAAAAATGTCCTGCAATATTCATACATTCATCTATCGATATTTTCAATTTTGTTAGTTGTTTGTAAATATTGTTGCTGTTCGTATTAAAGCTTGCTTTTTATTTAATTAATCCAGTATATGCGATTGTGGGAAATTGAATACGAAGAAAGATTATTGGTAGTTAAACTATTTATCATAATCCTTACGTTTCTGATACAAACACTACTCACCAAATTATTTATTATCTATCATGTTTCCACATTTTTATTGAATTATCACGAGTTAATAACAATGGCCTTGGGTTGTAACGGGTGCATACATGAACAAGGGTTGTTCTTGTTCAAACAACACGTTTATTTGCATATGAAGAGTGTAACGTGCTTTTGATATCGTTATGTTAGTCAGTTGTTTGTAGGCTATTCACTTTATTTTAACCGACTACAAATATGTATATATTATGCTTATCTCTATGAGACTCGTATGTATGTTTGTTATTTGCTTGTAATTGGTCAAAAACTCGATCTGACTTTGATTATAATTTTTTACCTGACTGACTATACCTAATTGATATTATTAAATGTGTAAAGTAAGAAACTATTTTATAAGATATCGTAAGTATAGCCGTAAATATAGGTTTAATGCCCTTTCATGTACCTATGAACTTTACATAAAAATCTCTAGAAAAGTTCGTTTGCCTGGATAAGAGGCAGGATTTATAGTATCACGGTCCAACTTCTCATTGCTAGATGGAACTGATCATTACATACTTTTCGCTACAAAGTCAATTACTTCAAATTCTGCATTGAGCATTTTCGTTTGAAGCATTTTAATTTGAGCGAGCGTTTCCGTGCTCCGGAAGGCACGTTAAGCCGTTGGTCCCGGTAGCCAGTAAAATGTCAGTCGTTAAGCCTGGTTGAAGACTTCAGGCTTGAAAAATTCAATAACAGGTTGTCACAGCCTGCACCTGTCTATTTCAACACGTCAATGGCCTCACCACCTGTTACGTGGGACATAAATGCATACGGTGAAATGTGGGCGTATAATATGCCTCTGCCTACCCCTTCGGGGATAAAGGCTTGACAATATGTATGTTTGTATGTTACTTTTCTGGTAAGCTACATTCCAGTCTTCAAGATATATCTACCATCTTACTTATGTGAATTACCTATAGTTATAATACGCCCTGAGCTCATATAGATTCATCACCTATTACTTAGGCAAAGGCAATCAAGTGATCTGGTCGTCGGGGTTTGAAATGCTTATGCCAACCCCTTAATTTCAATTCGCAGTAAGTGTCCAAAATCAACGGCCACCCTACACTTTGCTGAACATAAGTATAGTTATGCATTGTAACCTCAAATTCCCTCAAATAAGGGGTGCGACACACCTGTCAGGCGCCCTCGCTGACACGCGACAATCACATGTGGCACAAGCTATATCACCAGTATAATTTGACCTCTGTTTTTCCTGTATTAGGCTTTATTTAAATAATATTTTTTCCAGGCAGAGCTTATATTGTGCTGGTTATGTATGGTTAGGGCACCCATACTCTTAAAATCTGGGCATGTGTAACGCAATGTGCATTGTTATGGATACGGTGCAATAGCCCTGTACAAGTTTGGCAGGGGTGTTTAAATTTAATATTATTATTTGTTTAACTTCAATCAATTTATTATTAATTTTAGTACCCTGTGCTATGTACGCTTGCAGAAAAAGCACGTTGAAGTGGCAATGGGCTGGCCACATCAGTAGAAGAACCGATGGCAGAAGAAGCAAACGTGTTCATAAGACCCCGACTCGGCAAACGTACGGTAGGACGATCTCCTGCCAGATGGACCGATGACCTGAAAAGGGTTGCTGGGAAGGACTGGATGCGGAAAGCTCCGGACCATGCATACATCACTAACTGAAGACTAGCATAACTCGTTTGTATCATAATAATATGTATACATTACACAAAAATACTAATTAGTTAATTTAAAAATACTCAATTAATTGGTTTTAATTTATTAAAATTTAGCCTCTCAAATTGCCCTTGATCAGACTCACTTTAGTGGGTCTTGGTAAATAATGCTACTATCTGAAACAGACAGATGCTGCTACTGTAAAGAATAGGCATTTTCAACCAAACCCAGAACATGCTCCAGTTAATTCTTCGATCAACTTTTTTTGTCATTCCCGGTTTAGCACAAAAACTTTTATTGCCCATTTTTAAACCACAGTGGCAGCAAACTAGCTACTCTTGAATGGTTTAGGGCTGCTACTAATTAAAAAAAATTAAGGAACCTGTGTAGACTTTTCGGAAAACCGAGTCGTTTAACAAACGCTTATTATATTATCTTTTAAATTTGCGTAGTAGTACACCTAAAAACAGAATCAAAGTATTTATCACACAAAAATTTACCTTACATCCACGCCTGACGCTTTTATTGGTACTGTAAAGCATATATTCATTTAAGCTTTTTGTGTGAATGGAACAGTTCCTAAGCAATAAAGAATAAAGACTTGAGCATTGACGAAGATCAATTGGTCATTGTGCAGTCTCAAATTGGTAAAATGTCTGTACAAGCTATTTTATTCTTATGTCCACACTTTACAACCTCTGCTACGAAAGGTGACACCCACATCAGTGATAATTCCATACAATATTGGTGAATGAATTGGAGTTATTACTTACTGTAAGCCCTAGAAACTTCTTTGTCCCTCTGTTTCATTGTTTGCAAATGCTAATTTACACATAAAGACGTTTTCAAGACACCAAAATAGATTTTCTATAAAAGACTTTGATTCATTTAAAACTCGTTTATTGTTTAGTTTAGTCATATAAGTTTACTAGATGACCCCTCACCTATTTAGTCCCGTCGCTTATAAATTCTACAATGATGCAAATAAAATTGCCCGATTTGTCGACATTTATGAATACTGCTCTGCACCCCAGTGTAGTAGCGTAATAATATATAGCCTATAGCCTTCCGCGATAAATGGGCTATCTAACACAAAACGATTTTTTCAAATCCGACCAGTAGTTCCTGAGATTAGCGAGTTCAACCAAACAAACAAACAAACTCTTCAACTTTATAATATTAGTATAGATAGTTTTGAAGATTAAGATGAAATAATGTCAATGTACAGTATTCATTTCACTCTCAGACGCATAAATTTTATAAACTACTAGATGACCCCCACAGCTTCGCTCGTGGAATATTTTGACCTCCCGTCGCACCTATTTAATCCCGTAGCTAATAAATTCTACAATGATGCAAAACTTTGCCCGATTTGTCTACATTTATGACTACTGTTCTGCTCCCCCGTGTAGTAGCGTAATGATATATAGCTTATAGCCTTCCTTGATAAATGGGCTATCAAACACAAAAATATTTTTTCATATCCGACCAGTAGTTCCTGAGATTAGCGCGTTCAACCAAACAAACTCTTCAGCGTTATAATATTAGTATAGATATAATAAATACTGATATTACGAGTATTTTATCCTTGTATTTTCGTATTAAAATAACTTTAGTCTTATCTGTTTATGTAAATCTGTAAGTTACTGCTTTCCTCGTGTCGTCCTCGGAAGTGCTCGTGGCCCCGCGGTCTCAGTGTTCTGTAAACGATCACTGAGTTACGCAACTTTCACTATGGCTGGTCCTCGGATGGGTGACCACTTTGTGGCATTTACATTTGCGAGCGTTTCCGTGCTTCGGAAGGCACGTTAAGCCGTTGGTCCCGGTTGCCAGTAAAATGGCAGTCGTTAAGCCTGGTTGAATGCCTTATGGGCGGCTTGAAAAATTTCAACAACAGGTAGCCACAACCTGCGTCTGTCTATTTCAATACGGCAATGGGATCACAACCTATTACGTGGGACAGGAATCCACACGGTGAAAAGTGGGCATATAATATGCCTCTGCCACCCCTTCGGGGATAAGGCGTGATGGATATTTATTTTATTATTTTATTAACTGCTTTCCATATTTAAATAGAGTTAAATCCTGATAAAGCAAGCGTTACCGCGAATTCATATCACACATAGTTCACCCTCGTGGCACTCACCCTCCTTTTGTTCAAATATTCAGGGTTTGTGCACACCTGTCTATGCATGCATACGTACGCCACGCGCCATTTGCAATTACCTCCGTAATACCCTTTTTAAAATTTATTGTCGAGCAATAATTATAATGCATGACTATTTTTGTATTGTGTATACCAAATTCAGCAATTAGGGTATTTTAAAAATATAAATTTGCTTGTTATCAAGTGAAACGTATAGATTGGAGTTTGATTTATTAAATTATTGAAATTAGGAAAAAATGATGAGTGTAAATTTTTAAGATGCGCGCGCAGACCGTCGCGGAAAACCGATGCCATAAATTTAGCTGATAAGTGTTTTCATGACAACTTAAGAAAACATTCAAAGTAGTTTTCATTCTTTTGTTTTTTTTTTCTTACTAAGTTATCATTCCTGTTACAAACAAATAGTTGTGGTATAATGTAATGAAAACTTATTAGACTAAAGCAGTGTAACTTCTAACACGTGTACACAAAACACACACTATTTTTTATAAAGTTATTATACAAGAGGTACTAGTCCTAAACATGAAAATATGTATGTAAACATCGAATATTTACAGCTCTCTTATTGTTGTAGATATTTGTGTTGCATAACAACCAAAATTGCCCAAAAACGTAGTAAATTGACCTTAAGTCGTTGGAGATATTTTAACAACAGCCTTTCTATCCGCTCATTAGCCAAAAATCTCGTTACGTGTACCCTACTGACAGTGGAGACAAAAAACTACTTACACGTCCGCTGCTGCTACCTAAATACTTCGGCGAAGGTTTTGTTCTTGATACAATAAAGTTGATCATTTTTTTTTTTAAATTAACAAAGGAGGTACAACTATTGAGTTAATTCTAGTACCAGATTTACATTTAGTTATACATCAGTCACACTCATCAGGAACTATGCGTTTGCTTGCAAAAGGAGTAGAGCAGCAAAAATATTCGAAGGTAATACAAGGTCAATACTTTTACTCTTCGGTCCATGATAAAATTCTACGAATGCCCACGTAAAGATCTATGTAAACAAACGCTGCAATTATAAAACTTATTTGAACTTTATAATCGTTTAATTTTACTAATATTTTTAAAATTCTTGAGAATGATGAATATCATAAAATATAGACAGTACAGTTGTTCTTACTAGTATCTAGTAAGTCAGTTGTTCTTACTACTTGCCATACTAAATTGGTTGGTGTTAAAAAAATTTTAAGTAATGTGATTTTTCTATAAATCTTTGGAAATTTTATCTGTGATGAAGGTTATCTATTTATCTATACCTATTTGTCTATCTAATCTTCTGTACACTCAGAAAATCAAGAAAATAAAATGAGAACCGAACTGGACTTGAAAAATTACCATGAATTAAATTTAACATTACTAATAAAAATATTGTGACTTACGCTAAGTACTGGGGGTAGTAAATAAATTGTTTGGAGAGTACATCCCGGTTGCGGGCGGCAATCAGTGCAGATATATTAACTGTAAAATTAGCCTGCCGCCGAGGGCGCAAAGGAGCACGCCGCCGCCCTCCTACGTAGGTTAAACAGAAAGAGTGGTAGCTATGTGCATAAATTGACTTTTGGCAAAAAATCTGAACACTACTACTATCGCTGCGCTTTCTTTAAAAAAATAGAAAAAGACGAAAATATCAATTCAATTCAATTCAATTCACTTTATTTGCTTGAAATATGGTTTACAAGATGTTGTAGTTACAAATTTAGCTCAATACATATTTCGCCATTTAATCAAGGCATGCAAATGATTAAACACAACATTTATTTAAGAGACATGGTAAAATTGTATATGCCTAGAAAAACAATCAAGTCAACATGAATAGATGTAGGTACATTAGCAAATAATAGAAAATAACTATACGATAGAATGTCAGAAGTAATTAGATTAAACAATTAAAATTACATGTTAATTATACAAATGTCAATTCACAACTATACAAATGATGTCAATAAACTTTTGCAAATAAATTATTTTATAAAACCTATATGTCAATTTATAAAATAAAAAAATGATAATTCAAATTTACTCAATTAGTAAATCCAGATACACTGACACAAGGCTGTCACTCAATAAAAATTAAAACGACACGGGCTCGACTTTAGAAAATCGTCAATGGAATAAAAGCTCTCATCCAGCAACCATTCACGCAATGCGATGCATAGTTTCTTATGTGACAAATCTACAATATGCCTAGGTAAGGAGTTGAAAATAAGGGTTGCCATGTAGACACAACTCTTCCGAAACATTTCCAGTTTTGGGACCGGCATTTGTAAGGGCAGATGAGTCACCTGTCGCTTGCCAATATTATTATTTTTTTCAAACAGGTAATGATGAGTTTTCACGAATTTAACTACTTCATATATATACATGGCTGGAACAGTTAGTAGTCTTTGCGCGATGAAAATCGTTCTACAAGAGTCTGACCAGTCCATATCAAATAGCGCCCGAATGCATTTTTTTTGCGCTATAAACACTCTAGGAAGTTGAGGCGAATTGCCCCAGACAACTATATTGTAGCGTATCAAAGAGCAGATGTAGGAATGGTACACCATTACGGCACTCTTTCTGTCGGTAACATCTTTTACTCTTCGTAAAGCAAAAATAAATTTGTTTATTTTCGCACAAATACTCTCTTTCATCATCTTTATTTTGCATTGACCATTTAGCTGCACTTACAAAATGTCATGCACTAAAACTAGAGAAAATTTTAATAAATTATTTAAAGTGATCACCGGTTCGGAACGCGGCCCGAAACCAACCTGAAAAGAATCGGCATTAAACTTAGGAGGACTTCTTTTTTGATGGCCTATTAACAATTTAATATTATAAATGGTGAAACTTATAGTGAAACTTTCTTTGTGTAACCTTTTTTTTTTATGTGGCGATCATTTATCGGATTAGCATTAGAAATCCCATCCAGAAAGAAACACGGTAGTTGCTACCGGATGGTGTCTTTCAGTCAGGAACAAAACTGTATAAGCAGTCAAATTGTGTTTTTTTTTAATTACTTGAGCTGAAAATGAGAACAGTAATTTTCAAACTGAAAACTGATATTATTTAATATTTTACTAGAAAAAATATTAATCTACCATCACCGACAACGGTGTATCTCTAGCAAGTTTGAGCCTCACTAATTACAGGCTCCTGTACCGAGTTAAATCTTGCCATAAAGCATTTTGCAAAACCCAGCACACGAGACTACAACATACAGGATTTATTGGTGGGATTTAATAATTGCTTGTAATTGAAATGCAAGATCCATTATGTACGTTACCTACCGCTATACTGGCTCATCCGTGGCATATGCCCGAAAGCATGACGAGATTGTGTACAGTAAGAATTTTAAATGTAAAGTGTAATTATGTCGGGTTTTCATTTAAACATTTCATTAATGCATTATGAACAATTTTTGTTATATTTATTTAATTCAACATTAATTTCTGTAGACACTCATAATACTCAGTACATACCTATGACTGCCTTGGTGGCGCAGTGGTAGTGAATGCTTTTGCCGCGCCGAGGTCGCCGAGATTGTGTGAACCACGAATGTTGGTTTAGGAGTTTGGGTATTTCCTATGTATAATATGTATGTATTTATAAATATATAAGTATATATATCAGTTGTCTAGACAAGGTTATAGCTTAGTTAGAGGGCATTATGGAAAAATAGTCCCACAATATTTATATGACTGAGGAGGTGAGCGAAGCGAATGTCTCCGTTTTAACTCCACTGGTACGGGAAAAATGCTATTGATGTCCGACCGTCCGTCCATTCAGTCTACAGGTCGCATTTTTCATCGGATTTGTATGCAACTTGGCATGGACAATCCTTGATGTAGCCAACAACTTTTATTGAGGGGGGTTTTTGATCGGGGGGGAAATGGAGGCAGGGGAGGGTAAATGGTCCCGTAATGGTTGCCAAAAGCGCTCAAAATAAAAAAAAAAGAAATCAATTTAAAAAAAAAAATAAAGAAATACTCCTAAGTCTACGGTTCACAAAACCACTAATTATATTCATATCCTACAGTACCTTATGTATTTTACTTACTTCCGTCCTATCTGACTACCCCGTCAGGGATACATAAACAGATAGATTTTTCTGTTATAAGAAATAAAAAAAATAAAAAAAATAAAAAAAATAAAAATATCTTTATTTTGCATAGACCATTTTAACGGCGCTTACAAAATTCATACACTATTTAAAATATTTAAAGCGACCACCGGTTCGGAACGCGGTCCACCTGAGAAGAACCGGCAAGAAACTTAGGAAGTCTTTTTTTTGATGGCCTATTTACAATTAATATTATTTCACTTTGCCAGCAGATCATTTCCAGGCGTCACTGTCCTGCAAATAGTCTGTAACGGAGTAAAAACCTTTTTCACAAAGCTTGTTTTTAATAAACTTTTTAAATTTATTTAATGGTTAATTTCTCAGGTCACAGAGAAGCTTGTTGTAAAAGCGTATACAGTTACCCTGGAAAGAATATCCAATCTTATGTAGTCGACTGTGGTGGACTGAAAGATTATTTTTATTTCTAGTGTTTATATTATGTTTATCAGAGAGTTTAGAAAACTGTGATAGATTTTTCTGGACATACATAAGATTGGTAAAAATGTATTGTGATGGTACGGTTAGAATATTTACTTCTTTGAATTTATCTCAGAGAGTAACTCTGGGGCCCAAATTATAAATAGCGCGTACAGCCCGCTTTTGTAGAACAAAAATAATATTTAAATCTGCAGCACTCCCCCAAAGGAGAATACCGTAAGACATAATACTGTGAAAATAGCTGAAGTAAACCATTCTAGCCGCATCCACATCTGTTAGAGTCCTGATCTTTTTTACAGCGTATGCAGCTGAACTTAATCTAGAGGCTGTCTTTTCTATGTGTGGGCCCCACTGCAAATTGGCATCAATAGTTATACCGAGGAACACAGTTGATTCTACAAACTCTAACACTTGTCCATTCAGTTGAACATTGGCCGCAACTTGTTTTACATTTGGTAGAGTAAATTTTATACATTTAGTTTTATTTTCATTAAGGCAAAGATTATTTGAGCTGAACCAATGAACTACTCTTGCAATTGCATTGTTTACATCGTCATAGTTATCTAATTGTCTTTTAATTTTAAAAATTAATGAGTTGTCATCTGCAAACAAAATAATCCTATTCCTGTCCCCTACATAAAATGGTAAATCATTAATATAAATGAGGAACAAGAATGGCCCAAGTATCGAGCCTTGCGGCACACCCATTGTAACCATGGATCCTACAGAACGTGTACCATTAATATCGACCCTCTGTATTCTATTGTTCAAATATGAAGACAGAAGGACGAGAGCTTTGCCTCTTATTCCATAGTGGTGTAATTTTTAGCACAGCGTTTCATGTTGAACGCAATATACACATGTCATCACCATCTTGGGATATTTTGTATAAATATCCTAAACTCAAAAAATACTAGCCAGTGTTAAATTCTTTTAAAGACAGCTTATTATGTAAACAATTTTGAAGAGTACTAAATAAAAATTTTAAAAAAATAATGAAAGCAATAGATTTACGCGGCATAATGATAGCGAAGGCCGAAGGTTTTATTTAATGTAGTAGTTTTGGGCTATTATTTTGTGTCAAATTTAAGTTTTATAACGAGTTATCGATTACTTTTGAAATAAATAAATAAAATAAATAAATATCCATCACGCCTTATCCCCGAAGGGGTGGCAGAGGCATATTATATGCCCACTTTTCACCGTGTGGATTCCTGTCCCACGTAATAGGTGGTGAGCCCATTGCCGTGTTGAAATAGACAGACGCAGGTTGTGGCTACCTGCTGTTGAAATTTATTAAGCCGCCTATAAGGCCTTCAACCAGGCTTCACGACTGCCATTTTACTGGCAACCGGGACCAACGGCTTAACGTGCCTTCCGAAGCACGGAAACGCTCGCAAATGTAAATGCCACAAAGTGGTCACCCATCCGACGACCAGCCATAGTGAAAGTTGCTTACCTCAGTGATCGTTTACCGAACACTGAGACCGCGGGGCCACGAGCGCTTACTTTTGAATGAATGTTATTACACAATTATGATGTATTTATCTATACTAATTTAGAAAGTATTTTGTATTGACAAAATATTAAATACTTTATGATTTGGAAATACAAAATACTTTCTATTTAAGATAAGACTACTATATACTGTTGATTGATATATATACTGTTGATTGATGGCACTTGGTGGAACTTTCACAAAAACACTTGTACTGTGTTTTTGTTCTAAAGCGTGTGTTAAAAAAAGAAAAAAAGTGTTATCACTTAAGTCTCGACACTATCAGTGCCTCTCGTTGTAAACGAATTCAACTCCAAGCCCTACAATATAAATTATTAAGGTGTGCATTGTATAACAAGTAAGATTAAGTTATAAACTGACAATTTATATGATCAATAAAATGTCAAGAGTATCGGTGAACAAGAATTTGAGAGGCCCAAGTAAACGGGCCGACTACCAAGAAACTTATTAAAAAGTAACGTTACCTCACATCAATGTGAATCGTTGCACATTGTAATAACGATGCCACTTAAGTAACCGTGTATTATTCAGCTGTTGATATAACTTTATCTTTATATTGTACCCCATATTACCCTTTTCAAGTCTTGGTCTGTGGCTTAATCTTGTATACTAAGCGATACATTTCAACTCCGTCTTATATGTGTTGCAGTTGTTTCGAACAAAAAGAAATGATAGTACTGCTCTATCTAAAAGAGTACAATTCAAGAATAAAAAAGGTTAACTGATATTTCAGACAGTTTCATAATAAATTTAACATATAATATTTTCATTTATTCTTTTTACCTTTATCCTTCATCATCATCATCCGAGAGTCTGTCCCAGTTGCGTCTCGCTCGTGCTCGTCGGCATTCCTTTTAGTAGGACCATTGGCACGCATGTCATCCCTTACGACGTCAAACCAGCACTTTTTGTGTCTTCCCCTCTTACCGGCATCCAGCGGGGCCGACATAGTCAGACATTTATTTCCCACGTAGCCCGGCGGTTGCCGCAAGACGTAACCATGCCAGCAAAGGCTCTTGCAGCTTATCTGCAATGTCATAAACGTGAAGGCTGCCGCGTATGCGAGAGTTCCTCTCGCGGTCTATCCGCGTGACTCCACACACTCCATTCCAAACCTTCATTTCCGTGACACGCAGCTTCTGATTGTATCGCTCCGGTAGTGGCCACGCCTCACTGTAGTGTAAAGAACAGGCCTTTCGATGGTTTTATAGACCTGTCCCTTCGTGCTTCAACCTGACCGGCATTTTTGGGTCACAAATCACACCATTCATCTCCCGCCACTTGGTCCACTCGGCAACAATGCGTGTCTTGACGTCGCAATCGATGTTACTGGATTCATGAAACACAAATCTTTGTGATTTAACGTGGTCCGTGCGCTCGACCAAATTATTGCCTATGTGGACGGATGTGGAAACTGTATAGTTTAGTCTACGTTTATCGTTATCATAACAAAAAATATTATGAAACAATTTTCCACCGGCGCTGTCTCTGTAAGTTGTAAACAGAAAAAATCACAGTACTTTATTCAATAGCTAGGTATTGTAATTCTTGTATAAAGGAAGATTTATTGAATAATACAACACGGGCTTCTCTAGTTTCAATAAAAAAATGACAATAAGATTGATGACGGAAGTCTCTCACTTCATTTCTTACGACTTTTTAGTTCACATTTCCTTTAAGAATATCGGACTCTTATTTTGTTGGATGAAATTAATGTGCCTTTTTCTATAATTTGCAAGATTAATGTGATAATAATTACAATATGCACAGGTAAATGAGCGGTTATCTGTTTTAAAAATAATTTGATTCGCACTTAATTGTTTGTCCACCATCAATCATACCAATTTCCTCAACTATGAGACGAATATGTTGTAGAAAAAATATTGGCAACAGTATAAGGGTGTTACTAAAATCGTTATAAACACATTCCGTTCTCGCGAAATGTAGGCGGAGAAGGGGGCGAGCGGATTCTCGTCTCATAGTCATGATCGGAAATTATTAATGAGAATAATGATATTTTACTACCTGTTTTAATGTTAATTTGTGACGTTCTGTATTGGAACTCAACGGCATTGACGTCATCTGCAAAAAGTGATAAATCAAGCTGCTAACCTTGCTGAGCGAAAACCGCCTAAGAACCTTTTTGAAGAAGTTCATACTGTAGACGTTCGGCAATCGTTATCTAAGCTTGCGTGAATAGAAGTCTCTAATGGCTTTAGATGAGCTTTATACGAGATAGACACAAAAAAAGCTAGTGCGTGGTAGACGTTAGAAAATAGCATTCAAAAAAATATTGTAGAAACTGTAAAACACGCATAAGGAGATGAAGTGCCTCCTGTTGCAAAGACACCGATTGTAAGTAAAAGTTTGTTGACAATCAGCGTAGATAGAACTTCTACCAAGGTGAAGTTGGTTCCAGGTGCACCAACTTGAGCGGCCACTCTCAAGGTGCAGAAAAAAGTGCAGAATCAGAAAAAGTCAATAACTGTGGGATTCATATACGTGTCTCTTTTTTATTTTCTTGTAATATAGTCTGTAAGCGTACCTACTTACATACATACATACATATTGTCACGCCTTTATCCTCGAAGGGGTAGGCAGAGGCATATTAAACGCCTACATTTCACCGTACCTACTTGTACAAAATAAATAAATAAAATAATATAAATTAAACCCCACTTACTTTCTATTTGGTTAAAAGTGGAATTTAATTTAGTTTGTAATGTTAATAACTTAAATTTTAGCAAGAAACTTAACAATGAAGTATCTGTTATACAAATAAAACTAACAAAAAATAAAATATATTTAAACTATGCCTAAATAAAATCGGTAGGTTTATCAAATTTTAAACTGTGTATGCTTAGTAGGCCTACCCATGACTCCATCAGTCTATAGTCTATACTTACATGTATATGTATAAATTCATTAACATCATATAAACTTATAAACGCTTGACAAAATTCAGCGAATTAATCAAAGTAGCTAATCAATCACTAATTACAGACCAACAACCAAATAAAACATGACTGCTCACTCCTAATTGCTGGCCACTTTGAAGCCGATATTCAGTCCATATAGGATTTATCGCAATAATTAAAGGCTTATCCTCAAGTCAGAAGCGACGTCAGAAGTTTATCGAGTCGCGTCCAACCCAATGTTATCTTCATTACGAGTCAGCACCGCAACTTTAATTCGTGTGTCCATTTATTTTAGTACCTCGTACTTTTCTTAAAATTTAATAACATATTAAGGGTCAACCGGTGATCTTTGTGGATTGGGAGAAATACATCATACATTTACGTCTATTAAATTATATCATCAAAAATTACTGAGTGCAGACTTTGATATACCTTTAATTTATATACCACTAGCTGAACTGCCCGGCTTCGCCCGTGACATACTTCGAACCCCGAGGCACCCATTTAATCCCGTCGTTTATTAATTTCACAATTATGTATAAACATTTTCCAAATTCGTTGATTAGATACTTTTCTCCGCTCTCCAGTCCAATTATGGTTACACGAAATTAATTTATTTGCGCATTATTTTGAACTTGCTATAACTCATAAGAAATTCATTTAGTTTGCTAGGTGTAAAAGTAAAAAATAATCTTCATGAAATGCTGAAGCCAACTAACGTAGTAAAAATGATAAGGATTAATATCATATTTGTGTAAATAGCCTTCTAATCACCGCTTTATAATTGCAGGTTTTTTTAAAGTATTAAAATGGATATAGTATGTTATTCTTAAGAGATAGACATATATCAAATATATATAGACCTATATTAGATACACAATTGCACCGTACATTATTTTGTTATATCTCAAAGGGTTTAGGCAGCGTTTTCGTTGAAAGCTCCAACTATCGGTATAATTTAGTCAATATATACAAATACTTAACAAATTATACATAAAAACCTTCTATATAAATCACTCTAACTATTAAAAAAACCGCATCGTAATTCGTTGATTAGTTTTAAAGATCTAAGCATACATAGGGACAGACAGTGAAAACCGACTTTGTTTTATAATATGTAGTGATGAGCGAAAAAAATATTTTTGTATGAGTGGTTAATCATCTGCGAGCTTGTCTTATTTGGAGAGCCATTGCTATGTTTTCTCGATGGAAAGTATTTTCTTGGTATTATTTCCATAAATAGTACCGTATGAGAATAATATGTTGGTATTATGGCCACATGCCAGTCTGTTATAATAAGAATTCCTTTAAATAAAATCTTGGATAAGCCGAGCATTCAATACTGAGTAAAATCTTCGATGAACATACCTAATCTTCAAGCCACAGTGCCAGTGGTTAGGTACTTGTTTTATTCACATTCAGAACAGCTCTATGAGACCAATACTGATTGCCTTGGTGGTGCAGTGGTACATTTATGCAAGCTGAGGAGGTTGTATCGCGGGTCGTAACAAATATGATGATACACAAATGGTTGATTCAGGGTTTAGTTGTTTTTTTAATATTTTTTGGCATTTCTATTCACGAACGTTTTTATTCTACGGTAGGCACGATCAGCTGTTGGTCCCGGTTGCCAGTAACATGGTAGTAATTAAGCCAACTTGAAGTTTTTATTTTAACAGCAGATCACCACAACCTGCCCTTGTCTATTTCAACACGGCAACACGGCTCGTCTCCTGTTAAGTTGGACTAAAATGCTTATGCTGAAAGTGTGCGGATAGTATGCCTCTGCTACCCCTTCGGAGATACAGGTGTGAATAATATTTGATATCATTATGTGAACTGAACGGAGTAGACTGGTGAAAGGTTAACTTTCTCATATTCATTTTTATTTTGTACCTCTCACTACTAATTGTTACGAAAATCGAATCCAATATCGATTACTGAACGGTTCGCCTACGCATTTAATAAGTACTGCACCGACTCGCAGCTCGTATGGTAATAACAATATTAATATTACACCGAGCTGTTTCTGAAGAATAATCGATTTAATTATTCAAAATTGCGTGTAAATGATCACAACGGAATTTATCGAGATGCATGGGTGTAAGGTTAGTTTTTTAACTGACTTCGAAAGTAAGTTGGTTCCAAGTTTGAATGACTGTATATATGTTTTTCTATTGTTTAACAATTGTGCACCAATTTTCCATGATATATTCACACATTATTTATATAATTTAAAAAAATATATATTTTATTGGATTTGTCAAATCTTTAGAATGGTTGACCTTGCACTCCTAGGTTGACCAACTGGGTCTTTGGGCAAATATTACAATACCTCGTAGTTAAAGATTGGGGTGACAAATAATACAGCAATAATCATCCTCTTGCCCTTGTCCCAATTTACTTGGGGTCGGCGCAGTTTGTCTTCTTCTTCCATTCATCGCTGTTATTCGTCACCTGATCATTCACTTCTCTCATATTCATATCACTCCTTACACAGTCCATCCATTTTATCTTTGACCTTGCTCTGGCTTTCTATCTATCAACCTTCATTTTCATAGTTCTTTGTTCTTTGACTTACAAATAATACAGCAATCAGATGTTCAAGTCTCGTACTGATTATTAAGTATATCTTGATTATAACAGATTGCTGTATTATTTTGTCAAGATGTTGGTAATTACACATGGATAAATAGTGAGTCGCGTAGGTAAAGAAACTTTACAATCGAGTAGACGTCGACTTCCATCTTATCAAGCGAATAGGTTTTCGCAGTAACCAGGTGGTAGAGGGTAATTTTTTGTCAGCCGTTTTTCAGTCAGCGTATGTTTCACGCGTTGTGACGGGATAGAGCACAGACGTACCCAAATAAATCCCGTAGGAGTCGTACAACGCGACTATGCTTTCGCAAAAGTACCCATTGCAAAAGAAAAAAATCGATATCTTGATAATCTTATATAATTATTAAGGTCAAAATACTCCACAAAAAAGAAATGTTTTATAACACACAATCGTCCCCAAGGATGTAACCGCTCTGTTGGATAGTATTAGGGATAGAATACGATTAATTCTTATAATTGAATATCTTTAGCTGGAGTCAGCACAGTTTTATGAAAACTAAATTATTTTTACTAAACTACCTACCAATTGTAGGCGTTGCTCATTTTTATTACCCATAATTAGCAAGTTATTGCCGATTAAAGATAGTGAAGTATTGAAAGAGTTATTTTTTTACGAACGATTTTTTAGAGTTGCGCACCTCAAATGTACAAAACGGGAACCATACCGTGGGACATACAGTGAATTGTTTTCTACGCAATCCTATCTAAAGCTAATATATGCTTATATATTATGTCCTATAGTATTTAGACATTTCTGAATTCCCGGTTGCCGGTAAAATGGCACTCGTTAAGCCTGGTTGAAGGCCTTATGGGCGGCTTGAAACATTTCAATAACAGTTCGCAGGTCACAGCCTGCGCCTATCTATTGCAACACGGCAATGGGCTCACCACCTGTTACGTGGGACAAAAATGCATGGTGAAATGTGGGACTACAGAACAATTTAGTTAAATTATATATATGTTTCACCTAATAAAATGCTCTAGTATGCCATTGCCTAGATCTAGACGCGATAGCGTTACTGTATAAATGTACATATTTTTGAGCATATTGGGAAATTTTTAACATCTACTTATAAATGAGTATTCAGGTCCTCCTTTCCATGCGTGTTCGTCTCCCACTTACCCAGTTTTTGTTGAACTCCGTTTATGATTATTTATGATTCATTTAAGACTGACATGTTTAAACATTATTCAAGTTATTTTAGTAGGTATAATTAAGACTGATATAATTTAAATTGTATAATTATTCTCCAGATTTATAGCATAATTATAATTATTAATGACTGCGAACACTTTACGTGTAATGTGCGGCGTAACGTTGGCCTACTGAATACCTAACGAAACGAACCGCAATATGATACACAATATGTTGGGTTTGAACAAAGTTACAGTATTAAGCTGGAAAAGGTCGTGCTCCGTTGGTTTAGACACGTCCAACGAATGAGTGACCAAGAATATTTATTGTGCTATAGTAGAAGATAGAAAGGGTCAGGGTAGACCGAGACTTATATACGAAGACCATGTGCACAGATTGCTCAAAAAAGGTAAACTCCGTAGAACTCGCATATACCCAGACATGCTTGTATGAAACGATTAATGAAACTGCATAATTTTACTGAAAATCCTAATTGTTTATTTTTTAGTTTATAACAAATTTATTTAATCAAAGTAGTTACCATTATTATCTACTTATTATTATTACATTATTCATTGCTGCCATCTAATAGGAAGGTCATTTATGCCTTTGCGATAGAACTCTGAGGATCTAGACTGCACAAACTGTGTGAAAGCATTTTGTACTGCCTCCTGGGAAGAAAACTTCTTGTCACGTAGATAACTGTCCAAATCACGAAAAAAATGGTAGTCCTTTGGAGCAAGGTCTGGCGAATACGAAGAATGACGAATGGTTTCTAACTGCAGTTCCTGAAGGGTCAAAACGGTTTCTCGTGCTGTATGAGGTCTCGCGTTGTCATGGAGCAATAATGGTGAAGATCGATTCATGAGTCGGGGCTGTTTTACTGCTAGTTTTGCCAACATTGTTCGGAGTTCGGCACAATAGACATCTGCCGTTATTGCTTGACCAGATCGGAGAAAACTATAGTGAATATAATATAATAATAAAAGCTGAGACCACCAAACAGTTACCATTACCTTTTTATTGGTAAGTTTTGCTTTAGGACACTGTTGTGGCGTTTGACCTGGGGTCAGCCATTACATTTTTCTTTTACGGTTATCATAACACATTCAACATTCTGTAACGATTCAACAAGGCAACACAAGTTACAACACGTGTTTCTTTCTGCAGATCAGTCAAATCATGAGGCACCCATTTTTCGTATTTTTTCATTTTATTGAACGTTAAACCATGCCGCTAATTCCTGGGTAGTTTGACTAGGATCGGCTTCCACCATCTCTCTTAATTCATCGTTATTCACCTGTGTGGGCGGTTTTCCTCGTGGCTCGTTCTCGAGTCGAAGTTTCCATCACGAAAGCGTTTAAACCAAATTCACGGTGCGTTCATTAGCAGACCCCTCACCAAACGCAGCATTCATATTGCGGGCTGTTTCTGCCGCGTTACCTTCGCGTCCGAACTCGTATTCAAAAATCACTCAAGTTTTCGTATTATCCATCTTGCTTGTCTAAGTTGAATAACAAAAACAATTGAAAGTCGATATTGAAATGTTTCACATTTTTAAAAAAAGAACATCATAAAAATCATGTAAAAAGTTTCATTCGAAAACCTCAAACCATGAAGATTCTATGTCAATTCAAAAAACCTCTTACAATAAAACGGCAATTTCATACTTTAACCCCTATTATTTATTTCCTTCAGTGCATTTACTTCGAAGCACGGTATTGCCTTCCTATATATCTTCCTTCACTTTGTTTTATCTGCAGCAAACCTAGTACTTTGAAATCTATACCTATATATCATCGTTCCACACGCTCAGTCAGGTTTCCATTAATTTACCTCTCAAGTAAGACTCATGTTATCCTCTCCCGCGACTCCGCATATCCGCTACAACAAATCAAATTTTACTCTTTCTTGTGTCGCTTAAGCAACGGTCACATTTCATAACCCTAAAAATCCTACCCCTCAGTCAAACCAATGACAATAATTATCCCAGCATTAGTATAGGTAGCATACAAAGCTCTCTTAAAGCACTGTGAGATCCATTTATTTTCGGTATCCTCTATGTCGTTTGTAAGGTCTTCTGTATCCTTATAATGACTAATTGGCACCCGTGGCTACGTGGCGCCGTGGCCACACGTGGTGAAGTTTTCCCGTTCCCTTTTCCCACAGAAACTTGTTCCCGGGATAAATAGTAGCCGATTTGTTATTATGACGTGTAAGCTATATTATTGTAAAGTTTCATCAAAATCCATTCAGTGGATTTTGCGTGAAAGAGTAACAAACATCCATACTTACAAACTTTCGCGATTAGAAGAATTTCAATATTTTTGAAATATCTCAATAAAAGAACTGACCTGTAAAAGGTAACCTCTTTTTACAAGTTATTATAACAGACAAACTAACAGTTGACAATATGTAATAAAAAATGTCAAAAAAATAAATATAAAATTGTCTCTCACTGCGTTTTGATCAAGTGCGCATACCCAGTCCACCCTTAATTGCTTGTCAACAAATTCTTGAATGAACAGCTTCAGTGGACACACAGGATTCCTCTTTTTATACACCTAAATACTCGATAAACAAGTCATCAACTGTAGAACCTTAGCAAAGTAAAACGAAACGTTCATAAACTGGCAATAATAACGAAATCTGAGCTTCTTTTGCTGCGATAAAGGTGCAACACTATTAGCGTAGTAACGTATATTCTTTTGTATCAATTATGTTTTATTGAATTCAATATACCTGTATTCTCTGAGAATCGCTGTGCATTGACCTTATTCCATCGGATCGATATTAAAAATTACTATATTCAAGCTTCGTAGTGCTGAAGGTCTAGGTACAGGCGTACACGTTCATACTTAGGTTCATGATAGCGTGAAGTGAACCTATTCTTACCTCGACCAGACGGATGTTAAAAGATATCAGAATTATTTATACTCGTAGACAACATAATTATCATTTATTATGCATTTCCATATTTTTTTCCTTTGTAAAAATACGATTGAAGGTAAAAAATATCAATAAATATTAATAAACATCATTTACTAAGTTTTAACGTTAAGTAAATTATGTTGTTCTGAATCCAACTGCCAGGGCTCGAAAAAAATGAAGTGCAAAGAGTGGTGAAGATGTAAGAACTTTTAAAGAGATTTATTGCAACGATTTGGTAGAAGTCTCGGCATTCTAGTGGTTAATGTGTTAGGGTTGCAAATAGATGTTGACACATTTTTACCATAAGTCTTTGTGCCCTTAGATCCTGGGTTTCCCGGCCTAACTAGCGAGTTGAACCCACTCCTAACACTAGCAATCAAAAGCTACTTGGAGGATTTTACAACAATTCTATAAATATCAGTTTAGTTTCAGTGTAATTAGTACTACTATACTTTGGCAATACAAATTCATTTTTATACTAATATCTAAAAGGTTGTTTTTTAACACTTTTGTTTCAGGAATTATTACCTAAAAATGAAACAAGAAATACTTATGAATAGACAAACCTCAAGTTCGTTTCGGTAATCTGTAGATAATGAAGATGAGGAGCGTTTGTTTATTTCTGTAAAGTCAGAAGCGTAGGCAGAAACCAGTCTTTGAGCGTGAGTGTGCCACGCGCCACGGTATACAGCCGCCTAACCACTTGCGCCTGCCGCGTGGCGGTCGAGGACATGCAATGGCCGTGTTTCTCACTTTACATATTTTATGCAGTGAATGATGTTCTTATCTCCATAAAGTATTTTTGCATTTAAATTTTAATTCTGCATTATGGATGCAGAATTATACTTCTTCTATCTTATTTTTTTACTAGCAGACGCCCCGTAGGGTTACGGGTTTAGATTATATAAATATACGGGAATAAAATCGAATCTTAGTTACTCTTTATTACGTTAGCTATTTGCTAGATATAGCGCATTTCAGAGATTAACCAGAATAAACATAGAGACAGGCAAAACAAATATAACTTGTTTATTTTTTTAAATTAATATTTAACGTATATACTTTTTTTTACTGTTTGCAATTATATGCATTTAATGAAAAGCAGAAAATTACAAACAGATACTTTAACTTCATTTATCTCTAAATGGTTAAATACCCTTGTTCATGGGCGTTGCCAATGCCAAAACTGACATTACAGAGCCTATAAAAAATTAATTAACTTTAATTTAATTTTAATTTATTTCAAAAATGTAATTTAACATCAGGTAAATTGCTGATTTTATTGACTTTACAGCCTCCTGCATTGTTTTAATTTTAAATTATTAGTTTGCTTTGATATTATAACTGAAAATCATATCAGTTATTGGTTGTTATTTTTTGTTTATCTATGGCTTTTTGTACCTTATAATTAGAGGCAAATAATGTGATAATCTCAACATACTATATATCAGTAATCTACAAAGTATGTATTTGTATTGTATACGCATATTTCGCAAATTAATATCTTATCATTTTTTGTCCATTTTAACAGCCGTAACACTTAATATGATCAAGAAAATATATATTCTGTAGTCAGATTGAATTTGGAAAGGTTTAAAGGACTTCTTTATTCCAAATACGGGTCGAATCGGATGTAGGTATAAACAGATCAATCATGTTTACATTTTAGGTTATTTCTTATCAATTCTAACCATAACATAATTGTAATTGAATCATATTTTTGTGTTGCTGATAGAGTTTGTAATTTATAATAATATTATAAATCACAAAAATGAATTTAATAAAAGCATATAATACTTTTATTAGATTCACAAAGATTCTTAGCTTCTACGAGTATGTAAATATTTTTAAACGTGTCCTTCATGTACGGCAAAGCGTTACAAAACATCAAAATTTTACACACTTATCAAAAAGTACTGATGTCAATATAACAATTAATAAATTTATTCCATTATCATTAACGGAATACTTGGAATCGGTAACACATTTTATCGTTTTAAAACACATCTTAAAATTTGATAAATTTGTATATGCATCAATAGCAGTAAATACAATTTATTTAAAACCTTATTTAGATTTTAGTTACTTTCTAAAGAACACTGTTGATATTGTCAGACGGGTGGTAAATATTACCTTTTTGTGCGTGTTTGTTGCCTAAAAACAAAAATAAATTGTAAAAAATAATCTATATTGAATGTAGTATTGTAAAATGTATTTGTAAAAGTTGAACGTAAATGCAGTGATGAGAAAGACGTAAATAGATCAGTGGATTGATAGACTGCACTAGACGGAATTCAGTTAATTGACCTTCGATATTGTAAAATGTATTTGCAAACGTTGAACGTAAATGCAGTGATGGTAAGAAAAGACGTAAATAGATCAGTGGATTGATAGACTGCACTAGACGGAATTCAGTTGATCGACCTTTGATTATTCGATCTCTGTGCGCACAATAACCAGCCGATAACAAGTGCGTCCAATTAAGTTCGGTAGCGCCTCTTAAAGGCACACCAGACAAGTTTTTGTCATCACAGCGCATGCACAAGTCGTTTAATTGGCGGATACTCATCATTAGGTATGTGCAATACAACCTTGCGGTTAGAATTACTTTTTGCATTTAAATTTTTATATTTGTTTGTCTAGTTAATAGTGCTCGTCCTGGAATACGTGCGTGCATGCAATATTTTATTTTGGTAACTTGGAAACAATATTCCAAGCTTTTATTCTTAGTAGTAGCAGTAGTTATGGAAGATGATGTTAGTACATAATGTGAACTGTGCACATGGTTTTCGTTGAAAGCTCCCAGATGGCAATTTTTTTCCGACACAACAAATATCGTTATAATTTAGTCAATGTATACAAAAACTTAATCTTCTTTAAAATATTTAAATTTTAATTGATATTTTATATTTTAATATTATCTACACTAATATTATAAAGAGGAAAACTTTGTTTGTTTGTTTGTAATGAATAGGCTCAAAAATTACTAGACCGATTTTAAAAATTTTTTCACCATTTGAAAGCTACATTATCCACGAGTAACATAGGCTATATTTAATTTTGGAAAAAAATAGGGTTCCGTAAGATATTTAGGTTTTTCGGACACAAGGTGTAAAAATCAACCAGAAATTTTACTTATTTTGCGTACGCTGCCTAATCTATAAAAGATAGATCCATAAAATGTTTCAATTAATTGTAGATCTTATAAATATCTACAAAAAAGCCCGCGACACACTATACCTATCTATGTCGAGTGAGGCACCACAACCATTTTTTTTATTTAAAAATCTTGTGTTTTTCTGGACTACATTTAAACGCGTATATTTTACTCATGCTATTAATCCTTAACAAAATAATTTATTTCATCACTAAGTACAGTTTAGGTAGATAATATTTACATATTTCAACCAGGCCGTAGGTAGGTACTGGAGAGCGAAGAAGTAATCAAAGAATTCGGAAAATCTTCATACATTATTGTAAAATAAATAAACGATGCCATGGGGTTCGAAGTATGTCACGAGCGAAGCCGGACGGGACAGCTAGTTATATTATAAATGCGAAGGTATGTATGGATGTTTGTTTCTCTTTCACGTAAAAACTACTAAAAAGATTTTAATTAAACTTTACAATAATATAGATTATACAGCAGAATAACACATATGCTACTTTTTATTCCAGAAACAAGTTCCTGTGGGAAACGGGAACGGGAAACTTCACTACGCGGGCGAAGCCGCGGGCTATGTATCACTCTAACTATTAAAAATAACCCCATCGTAATTCGTATCGTAGTTTTCAAGATCTAACAGACAAGACACAGATCAGACAGACAGCGTAAAGCGACTTTGTTTTATGTATTGGTACGAAACTTAACTTGGTTCACACCTTATAAACACGGATCAGTAAGACAATGATTTACAGGTTGATAAAACCATATCTCTTGTTTCCATTTTCAAATATAGTTGTTTGGAAATTAAAACTCTTTGGGGTGTGCCTGCTGTCTACCACTCTATAACTACGCTTCTGATCGATGTCGTGGCGCATCCAATTATAATCCTTGTCACCAAGATATTATTTATAATCTTTCTATTTGTATTTACTATAAAGATAAGAATAATATACTGCGTGCACAATCTAATGGACATCTGCTAGATTTTAATTACATCGATTACTCACATGGTCTTTACGTTTTATCTGTATTGAGTTTATATTTGGTAAAAAATATGTAAACTCATAAAAATCAACATGATTATTCACTTTAGATTATACCGTTTACAACGGGTCAAGTGAACTATCACCTTCAGTCAAACATCATTAATAAGGCGGAAGTCGCTTGCCAAATTTCAAATCTAAAACCAAAAAACATATTCTGATCTGTGGTACCAGGTTTTTAGGTACTTTGCAACATAAAAGTTTAAAACATATAAAAAAACACGCGACACAGAAATACAGTCATCATCATCCGAGCGTCTGTCCCAGTTGCGTCTCGCGACGCCTGGGGTCCGCTTTCCTACATTTTCTCCTCCACTTCGCACGGTCGTCGGCATCCCCTGTAGTGAGACCATTGGCACGCATGTCATCCCTTACGACGTCAAGCCAGCACTTCTTGGGTCTTCCCCTCTTACCGGGACCCGGCGGGGCTGACATGGCCAGACATTTGTTACCTACGTAGCCCGGCGGTTGCCGCAAGACGTGACCATACCAACGAAGGCGACACTCTTGCAACTTGTCTGCAATGTCACGGACGTGAAGGCTGCCGCGGATGCGAGAGTTTCTCACGCGGTCCATCCGCGTGACCCCACACATCCACCGCAGCATCTTCATTTCCGTGACACGCAGCTCCTGCTTGTGTCGCTCCAATATCGGCCAGGTCTCACTGCCATGTAAAAGGACAGGTCTAATAATGGTTTTGTAGACCTGTCCCTTCAACCGGATCGGCATTTTAGGGTCACAAATGACACCGGTCATCTCCCGCCATTTGGCCCACGCGGCAGCAATGCGTGACTTGACATCGCAATCGATGTCACTGGACGTGTGAAAAACAGATCCCAGGTATTTAACCTGGTCCGTGCGCTCGACCAAATCACCGCCTATGCGGACGGATGTGGGATCTGTCGAGTTTAGTGCCAAGTACTCGGTCTTCGCCACATTTAGTTTCAGACCGCCGTTCTCAAGCGTCTCCTTCCACGCCTTTACACGTCGCACCAATCTGCCCCTGTCCGCGTCTGCCAGCGCAATATCGTCAGCATACATGAGCAACCATGGAGGCTGCTCATGTGGGTTTCTGATGCTGTCCGACAATTCGTCTAATATTACACTGAACAGAAGCGGACTAAGGACCGAACCCTGGTGTACCCCGACGGTGATGGGGAAGGGTTTCGTGTCGCCAACAGCAGTCCGAACCATTGAATCGGAGTCACAGTACATGTCCCGGATAGTGTCAATATAGACCTCTGGAACCCCTTTGGACCGCAGTGCCTACCAGATCATCGCACGAGGAACACAGTCGAAGGCCTTCTGCATATCTAGAAACAGACAGTGCAGAGGCGTGTTCTTCGACCTGTATTTCTCGTCACAGAAATACAGTATGATATAGTAAGTAGATATAGTACAGAATTGTTAAATATTCCTTATTCATGATGTAATTTTAGGTCTAAATTGCTACCCAAACCCTAGGTGAGGGTTCGGTGGTAGCCAAAGTCTGCCGTGAGCACTGGGACATCTTTCCGAGGAGACACCCGGGGCGTCCGGCAATAGACAGATAAGCAGGGACCGTGTGGTTTTAGTCAGTTCGAGCCTGGCATGACATCCAAGGGGATTTCCACACGTAAAAAAAATCTTCTATATGACAATTTATTTAAGATTTTATATTTCAAATTTATTTTTATGTATAGTTCTGAGTTGTAGTAGTTAATCGTATCATTTTAAAAATATCAGAATTCCAAAAGCTCTTTGAGATTTGAAATAATTTCAAAACATTATGTCGTCATAAATTCTTGACCTTTGTGCAAATTTTTAAGCTAATGAATCTTCTAAAAATTAATAAAAATTACGCTAAAATATTCCGGTACGTGTACTATGTACATATATTTATACATACACACACGTCGAGCTCATTAAGCGTATTTAAAAAAAAACTGTTTATAATGAATGTGTCAAATAGAGGTAATAATCAACAATTATAAATACAATGAACTGGTCTTGTTTTATAGGTGATTACACAAAATAAATCCTTGATTCGGAAATCATTATTTAAATAGGTCACGAGATTGTATAAATACTCTTAATAAAGTAACCATCTACTTACTAAGACTTATGGTAATAACATTATTAAGTAAAGTTACATTATATGACTACCTTATTTTTATGTTAAGTTAATTAAAACTGAGAATATGCTTGTTTACTTACTTATAGAATAATAAAGTACCCCATTACTGCATTCATGATCGTGTTTAAAATTCAAAAACTTACCAAGCAGTAGCAGGAAAGGACAGTTTACCAAATAATCATTACATTGTTGCTTTATAGGCATATTTGTCATAGTTGGATCAAATCAACATTAAAAAGTAATTAATAAAAATCTGGGGCCTTGAAAAGTTATGGAAAATAAAGATAATCAATATGGTTCCAATATAATAGTGCATTTAGCTGTTAGCAAGTTAGCATGGTGTGATAAGGGATTTAAATATTTTTTGTATGAAATAATACTGAAGAATAATACCAACATTGAGAACCTTATCAAAATTAATATAAATATATGTTCGAAATCCTGAATTATTTATATATAATATTAACAAGTATTTTCATTTAGATCAACTGAAAAAAAAAATTAAAATTTAATACAGACTTTTATAAGAAATACCGAGTTATAATAATACTTTGATTTAAACTCATGCGTATTGAAACTTAATAAACAAAAACGGGATACACGTAAAACGTTTAAAAAATGGTACATATCTTTAAGAGTCTTTTCACATTTGACCTGTGATACCCTAGTCATTCATATCTATTAAAATTCGTTTATTTTAAATGAAAGGTACTATGTGCAGCGTCTCTATGCTGTTTCAACGAAAGTGTAGTTTGTCATGTGCGTTGGTCACGGCCACGGGCAAGCCTGTAATGGATATGTTCGAAAACCTGCTGTGGTCACATATTACGTCCATAGCTCCGCTAACTGGTCACAATATCGCTTATTATGTATCGCCTTTGTGTTAATCATATCTTTTGCTCAGTATGGCAACCATGGCGGCTACCGGTCGCTGGTCTATTAATAAAGGCAGGCTTCGGGCCTACGGAATGCCCGTAACCTGCTATTGTACTCTAGCTGTTGAAGGATTCGTCTTTTTAGTCATGGCTGTCTCCGTGGCCCAAGCTCTATTATTAGGGTTAATTGGAATTATAAACGGTTTTACAGAAGCTAGAAGTTTTAGCAGAAAGTGAGGCATCTAATATTGCTTAGAATGAGACGTGCTCTAAGATAATATTATAGTTACAGCGGTTTTTATGGAAATTTTGATAAGAGAACCCTAATGTGCAAGTTGACTGCCACTGTGGCGCGGTGGGAGTGCATCCGACTGCTACGCAAGAGGTCGTGGGTTCGATTCCCACCCAGAATAAAACTTTGTGTGATGAGCACGATGGTTTATTCTGTGTCTAAATTCTGTGTTCTAAATGATTTTACAAAAGGAGTAGATTCTTATCATTTTCATTAATGTATATTCGTGAACGTAGAACTGAAAGCTGTAAGCCGTATTTTAAAAGTTATAGAATACTAACTATGCCATCCTTGTACGTGTTTGAATGTTGCATGTTTGTTAGACACAATATTGATAAGTTTTCTCAAGTTAAGAGTGCACGAAGAGCTGACAAACTAAATTTGGTTCCTAGTAGGACTAAATTGTATTACAGTAGCGTTTTTATAATGGCTCCAAAAATATATAATAAGCTGCCTAAATTTATCAGAGCAATGGATAATTATAATAATTATAAGAGGGCATTATTTTCATTTCTAGTGGAAAAAGTATACTATTCACTATCAGAGTTCTTCGATGATGTAAATTAGTCTTAGATATATGTAAATTGTGAAGAGGTGCTAATTTTCATAATATGCTGATATCTTTTATTTACTACGGATTTGGTTTAAATGAAAATATATCTTTTAATTATTAAGAATTTATTTATAATACCTATTGACATTTTGTATATTTGCTGACATGGAAATTTACATTATATTATATGACATTATAGCATCTGAACTTAAATTTATATAATCAAATTAATATGAATGATCTTATGTAGTTATTAATATTTGTACGCCATTTGTTGGCAAAACATAGAGGAACTGGACTTAGACTAAGAACATTTTACTGTACCTATGTTTACAAAATAAATAAATAAATAAATAATAAATAAATATTGTAAATATTGTTTTTACATTTCTAAGAGTGTAACTTTATTATCTTTATGAAATAGTTAAATTTAATTACGGTTTAGTTATGCTAACGGTAAATACGCGTATAGTATGACTCTGCCTACCCCTTCCGGGATAAATATCGACATTGGTATGTGTGAAATAGTTTTAGTGATGTTTTATTTGGTATGTTCCTTTGTGGCTTACTATTGTTTTGACGCTTGACTTTTTCATACCACTGTTATCACAGACATCAGTTTATTTTACCAAATTTCCAAACTTATGTCATAATTCACTTTATACTCTGTCAATATTTAGGTACACGAAACTAAACAATCTCGTAAAACATATATAGTCATTATAGTCACTTGTATTAAACTCTGAGAGATTAATAAGTTGTGTGCTGTATTAAGCGATCGCTTCCTAGGAGATTCTGAACTGACTTCTGTCGATATATCAAATTTCTTCACGTTCCTTGTTAACTATGAAATTACACTTAATTTTAAAGCTCGGTAAGTTTTTATCTGTACAATATTTTGCACTTATTACGGCTACTGTTCTGGTCATTTTAGTCTTCGATGTATCGTATGATTTGCATGATTATCGTTAATTAAATATAAGTACCGTGACGATCGACGCGGAATGAGCTTAATGCAGTAGACATTTATCATCAAATTGCGTACTAGTCCTGAGCTGCAGTACAATTATCCACCGTTAAACTTGTGTCGCCAATCGAATATGACATTTATAGTACGGTTTTGGGAAATACCTTGTATATTTTTTTCATAATCGTGTTACCTTATTAAAAATGGATGTTGAAGGACGGAGACTCAGAGGAAGGCGAAATAAAAGATGAATGTTTTATGTAAGGAATGACATATCACTTATTTGTTTTGTGTGTGTAATATGAAAGTAGTAAATGATTCGATGACGAATAACAGGGATGAATGGAAAAAGAAAATATACTGCGCCGCAACAAATTTGGAAAAGGGCAGAATGATAATGAATCGTATAATCTTATTCATGTGTGTAAAAGATTGAATTTGAATATTGAACTAACAAAAGTGTACAGTATTCTTTTAAAATATAATTCATTCAATCTCATGAATTCTATCTTATAATGTTATGGATCTGAACTGATCACTATTAAAGACGATACAGTAATCCAAATCCATGCACCTTGCGGCGACGAAACGAAATGTACCATTTTATCTATTAGATCTACGAATATACTCTTTGTCATTAACACAATATAAATATTTATTTATCGAATGGTCAATCGATGATACAAACGGAAGCGAAAGAATTTAAAGAACTTACATACTAGTCTAAGCAACCTATTGTGTATTTAGGTACATACACTGGGCAACGGTATACGGGGCCGCCTTATAAGGACTTATTGACGTTTGCTATGGTAATTACACATTTACAAAATTTGCCTGATTTGCTGTCATTTATGATTATTGCTCCGCTCTCCTGGATAGTAGCGTGATGTTATATAGCCTATAGCCTTTCTCGATAAATGTACTATAGTACTACAACACAAAAATATTTTTTCAATTCACACCAGTAGTTCCTGAGATTAGCGCGTTCAACCAAGCAAACAAACTCTTCAGCTTTATATATCAGTATAGATTTTAGTATATACGATACTTTTGCTTATATTAGGACCAGCCAAAGCGCGAATTTTGTTTTTATGCTTGAATTTTAACATATTATTAATAAACATTACTAACAAAACAACTTTACGATGATCAGTGATAATATTAATGTCTTCTTGAAATAAAAAGAAAAAATAAAAGATCAATTACTTTACAAAAATAAAAAAAAATTTGTGGTGTCGTGGGACGCCAGGTAGGAACGAAGTTCAAACTATCGAAAAAACTAATGTAGATAAAAATTGAAAAAAAAACGTCCTCTCCCTCACCCCCACCCCCACCCTCACCCTCACCCTCACCCGCACCCTCAACCTCACCCTCACCCTCACCCTCACCCTCATCCACATCCTCACCCTCACCCTCACCCTCACCCTAACCCTCACCCTCACCCTCACCCTCACCCTCACCCTCACCCTCACCCTCACCCTCACCCTCACCCTCACCCTCACCCTCACCCTCACTGAAAGAGGGAAAAAGAGAAAGGTATTATACACTACTCGCTTGTGTGTACGACTTTCGCGCCTGCGCACGTCTCATTTAATTGTTTTATTCCACCGAATTTTTCTTACGGTTTTACTATCACATTTTTTTCAGTTCGGTCACGCAGCAAAATCCATATAAATCAATATGTCTCCTCCAAGCCTGCCGTAAGGAACTTCGTTCCAATAATTGAAAGTATCATGTATTGTGTAAAATCACCTTTAACAAAACAGAAACATAAAATTCAACACCTCATTAAGATCGTGAGGGCGCCCGCGGCTTGCCCAATAGCACCACCAAAACAAACATCTCTATCAATTCGCTTCTACCAATGTAAACCTACTACCAAATTATGTAGCTTCCAATATCAATCATCGTATGTGTCTAAATCGATAATCGACATGCATTTGAACACTCAAATCTATTACTAAGATGGTGTATATCCATTACCAAGTCAATTAAAATGAATTATTCTGTGCTGTTTGAAGAAGAGTTAATGAGATGATAATAATATGAAATTTAAACATTTATGGTGTGTATATTTTCCATTATAAAATGTAAAATAAAACAGCTTTGATTAATATGAACGCTGCTTTTTGAATAGCGTAATATTCTTGACCGAGGTTTTTATATAGAAGTAGCCTTGTTTATATTAGGCTCAATTTCTTACATCCGTCAAATTGATAATTTGATAATTGATATCTATGTGTTGTATGAAATCATAGCAAAATTTTAGATTAACAGTTTAATTGATAATTGGAAATAATACATAAATTGTAATTTTTATTGATTATCATTCATCTTATTTACAGCTAAAATAAATTGAGGTATGGTTTTAATTACATTTATATCAGTAAAAGTACTTAAAGTTTAATTGTTAATAGTAAATTAATTAACAATAGCAACAGATTAAGTAACAGTTCAGTCCTTTTTGAACATTTCTTAATAATTTTCTTATTGTAAAGCTAATTTGCCTTGTTAAGAAAGTATCGCATTATTTGGATCATTTGTTAAAATAGCTGGATGGTATTTAACTTACGAATGAATTTAAGAATGCCAAATATTGTAGCTTTGGAATTACGAGCTCCAAATTATTTCTATAAAATTACAATGTAATTTCTAGATATTAAACATTTGTATTGATAATTTTATCGACAACACGATAATTAACATGTGTTATGATATTAACTCATACTTGAGTAGTAGTTTAAAAATGAAACAAATTACTTTGCTACTAAAATCTATTGTTTCCAAGTAAATAGGATTTTTATTTGTACTGTTTAGATGAGGTGTTGTTTTAACAGTTTATCTTATGTATTTTGTTTGATGTTATTGTTATATACAGAAATCATAATATATTTCTTAACAAATTTTTATAACGAAACAAAGAATATTTAATTCGATGACATTTAAATTATTATTTTTTTATTGATATTATCGGAAATATTTTTGTATATTGTTTGTGGCATATTAAACCCGGGGGAGCATATCGTTTAATTTGAATTAAATATCAACCTCGAAATGGTACTTAATTTTATGATAAGTATACCCTCATAATGCCAGAAATTATTACATTCACCAATTGATGATTTATATTTTATGATCTACTTAGCATGAATTCGATTGTTGGACCTTCAATGTAGGTATCATTTCACAGAGGAGAAAAATATATCGCGAAAGGATAATAATCTTCATTAAAAGGTATTTAGTGTCAGCTTGGCGTTGAGTAATCTTGATCGATCTACTGACTATTACTCTTAATATAAATATATTTTTGTTATTTCAGTAATATTTATATGTTTTGTATGTGTTATTATATTGTTAACATTGTCATCTTCATGCTCAAAACTAGTTGACGCTGACCGCAATAATTGCAGGCAGTCGTATTTGAGTTGTTGCTTAATTTTGAATTCTATTTACTGACTAATTCGAATGATGTGGTGTTTAAATTATTATTGTACCCATATTCTAGAAGGCATAATAAGATATCCTTACAAGATAGACTTACGCCACCTGAGACATTTATGTAGACCTTTTATAAAAGAATAATACTGTTGTACATTTTTCTCGAGTTGCTGATGAATACCCTCAGCGCCATTAGTTTTATAAAACATCTATATATATAAAAATGAAACCCGTTTTCCGTTGTCACGAAATCACGCGTGACCGGCTAGACCGATTATAAAAATTCTTTTTGTATTGGATAGCCCATTTATTGAGGAAGGTTCTTAGCTATATATCGTCACACTACTACACAGGAGAGCGGAGCAGTAATCATAAATGTCAACATATCGGGAAATTTTCATACATTTTTGGAGAAGTAATAAGCGACGGGATTAATAGGGTGCCACGGGGTTGGAAGTATGTCACGTACGAAGTCGGGCAGGTCAGCTAGTTGATAATAATTATACAACTATCGTTTCAAATAAAATATGTATGGTATATTTATAAAAAATATACCATACATATTGTCACGCCTTTGTTCACGAAGGAGTACGCAGAGGCATACTATACGCCCACATTTCACCGTATGCAATTTTGTCCCACGTAACGTAATAATCCATACTGTAGTAGACTACTTTATTTTATAATCTGTAAGGATGTGTTTGAAAAATAAATAAAATACTTACTGTTTTAGTATATATTTGTTGAGAGTTCGGGTAACATATTGTACCCGAACTCTCAACAAATATATTTCTTGTTAACTACTTTACTTACGCCAAAAAGTATGTATGTGTGTTTAATAAAATCCATAGTCTCAAAAGGAATTACCTAAATTATAAGTAGGTTATAGACATGGAGTACATAATTATTCTCTGTCATCCGTGGCACTAGATACCTGCTTGAATTAAGCAAATGAAGCAAGACATTTACACATCAAGCTGCATACTAACACCACTAGAGTATTCATTACCATCCTTTTTACAAATAATACAATGTTATTGGTTATATAACAATAAAATATTTACATACAAAAGAACTTATGCCGCCGAATGATAAACGCAAGTTATAGAGCCCGAAGGCAACCAGCTACACTCAATATAATATGTGTTCAGAAGAAATCACTGTTTTATCGATACTCCCATCGTAAAAAATATCGATATCAACATAAAAAGTGACTCAAAAACAATGAAGGGATAGATTGAAAGGATTCTCGAGTAAGATAACAACTCAACTTAAAAAAAGAGATGTTTTAATATAATAGCTTTAAAGTGACATGAACCGAAATGCTGGTCATTCAATGTGGGTAATGGTATCATTTTCAACCCTATCGTTGAAAGATAGTTTTGACACATTCATTGTAAGGGACAAGATAACTATAATATTATCGACATATATTTTTCTAAGACGGCCTAATTGGGCTAGATAGTGGTAACAAAATCCATTTGTCCAGTCCTTTTTTATTTTATTTTTCACACAGTTATAAGTAAGACTTGGTGTAGTAAAAAACTAACCGTGATAATATTTGCATCGTGGATCAACAAAAATACGGTCAGTCATGAATGTTACTCTTCAGACACGCCTTTATCCCCGAAGTGTGATAGAGGCACACTATACACCCACATTTCACCGTGTGTATTTTTATCCCATTGATGTGTTGAAACGGACAAGCGTAGGGCTTGCTGTTGAATTTTTGCAAGTCACCCATTAGTTTCAAAGCGATTTTAATGACTGGTATGTTACTTGCAACAGGAACCAATGGCTTAATGTGCTATTCGAAGCACGCAAATACTCGTAGGTAAATTGAAATGCTACAAAGAGGTCACCTATCTAAGGAAAAACCACAGCGAAAGATGCTTAACGCATTCACAGGATCCAAATGTAAAATTAAGTTTACACACTCAATGTAAGAAGTAGGAGGTTTGAAAACTGAATACTTGCTCCAAAAGTGCCTAACAAGCTCATCAAATTGAATTATATAAAATATATCTAAAATGAAACAACATCTCTGATTATATTAATAAATTATAACAAATTAAGTCGTTATTATTCTACAGTAATTACATTTTTTTCTAGAAATCAAAATAAAACCTAATAACCACCAAATATTAATCGTCATTATTTATAATATAACTGACCTACCTTTATTTTTATAATGTTAATCAGAACTTGCGCTAGGTGGCACTATTGCGGTAAATTATTTCTTTATTATGGCAGCCATCTTGTAACATAATATAACTAATTTTGGTTGATTGGATTAAGACGTCAAAGCGTAACCACAATTTTACGGTCAGCAGAAAAGATCTTATTACTTACCTTCTATCTACAAATGTAATCGATATTTTATTAGGCGATAAAAAGTGTTCGAATGAATACAATTTTTAATGTTTTAAGTAAAAGATAATTACACGCTTATAATTGAATAATTTATTTACCTAATTATTTTTATTAAATCTTAATCTTTATAATTTTATAAATGTGAAAGTTTGTATGGATGTTTGTTACTCTTTCACATAAAAACTACTGAACAGATTTTAATGAAACTTTACAACAATGTAGCTTATACATCAGAATAACACATAGGCTAATTTAAATTCCGGAAACAAGTTCCTGTGGGAAACGGGAACGGGAAACCTTCTCAACGCGGGCGAAGCCGCGGGCGTCAACTAGTAATATTATAACCGCAAAAGTTTGTATGTATGTTTGTGACTCTTTCACGTAAAAACTGGTGAATGGACTAAATGAAACTTTGCAATAATATAGCTTATACATCAGAATAACACATAGGCTACTTTTTATCCCGGGAACAAGTTCATGTGGGAAACGGAAACGCCAAAACTTTCTACGCGAGCGAAGCCGCAGGCATTTAAGTATAATATTTTTTATCAAATTACGGAGTCTTGTAGTGTGAGAGTAAATTTATTTTTTTAATAAAATTAATATTTTAATAAAATCAGTTCATTTCACTGCTAAACTTAGGCATCTTCCAAAGTTTCCTATTTCTATGGCCTTTCCCAATTCATATGGCGGGGGTGTGTGACCTTACTGTACCACATTGGCCAGACGGGTTGGTACAGGGATTTGTCTTAAATTTTCTCTATTTACTATAACATCATCCGTTAGTCAGCAGGTTCACTTCTCGCAGGTGAGGCTTGCTTGGGCCCCAAATATATAGGTAGGTCCCTATTGCAATCGTATTTCGTTTCGATCCACGGATCTCTGGGTTATGGGCCCAGCACGCTTCCACTGCGCCACTCTGCTTGTTATCCAATCAATGGAATTTATTTAAAAGTCTAATCACCAAGTCGTCGCCACTATCCGATGTCCTGTAGAAGGATGCGTATGGATATGCTGGTGAGATACATCGAATTTAGTTTTAACTTAACCAATGGCAGTCAAATATATGTAGTAAAGTTTTAAGTCAAAACACCACTTCCTAAAACTATCGTAATGAAATCCGTTATTTTTGATAATTTTACAATTGTCACTAGAGACTGATTACTGTCTATAGCTCAAGAAATTTTATTATCGTGTTTTGTTTGTAGACTTAAGTTTTTATGATTAGTCAAATATCATTTTTTTATTGTTAAAATATACTATTTGCTTTTTTGTCTAGATCTCATAACACAAGCTTATATTAGTTTACGTTTTAGTTTTAAAACTATTATTGGTAATTTTTAGTCGTCAAGTCAAAAATATTTGAAGGATTTTACCGATATTTGATTTAGAAGAATAAAAAGTCTAATTTTATCTAAAAGGATTTTATTAATTTGCTATTTACTAAAAAAAAGGAACTTTGGTAACAAATATAGATAAACTGTGCTTAATTTCATAAATGACGAATTCTTATTAGAAGTTTTAAGTTTGAAATCTTTACGATAGATGGCGCTGTCTGTATGTTTTTAAACAAGAAGTATTTTTATTATTACGGATATATAATATATGTATATATACTGTTGTTTCTCTGTCGCTCGGATGATGATGATACTGTTGTTTCATAGATTTTTTTGCCAAACATTTTGACTACGTTCTAAAGGCAGTGGTCCTAGGTCACAGAACAGACCTAGTTTAAAAGTTACTAATCCTAGTGATCATAGTTCATAAATAACTGCAAAGTATCAACAAACTTTGTGAAATGGTAATAAATGTGTTGTATTTAAACTCTGGCACTATCTATCTATACAAGACTTACAAAAAATTTATTCGTACCCGAACATAATAGTAAAATTATACGAAATGAAAAATAATTTCATTTACTCTAAATCTAAATATATGCTCAGATTGAGTATATTAATCACCTTAATGTAAAAAAAATGTAACACCATTCATTGATATCGAACTTCCTAAGTGACACGATAGATGGCTCCGACTATAACTGAAAGGTGGTTAAAAATCATTATAGTTTCAGTGTGGTCCAGTAGTTCCTGTTAAGCTGTAGGATCACACGGACGGGTATCATGGGCCCCAACCAAGTTGTCTTATTTCACGATAAATAAATTTGCATGAGAAATAATATACTCGATGCAAATCAATGTTAAGAGGGGTTTTTGTTGATTTATTTGTATTTACATTTAACTTCACGTATGGGGATGGTGCAATGATATTATAAAGAAGATTTTTATTTATTTTCAATCTGTACAAGATAAACCTTTAAAAGGAAATTCCATTCAAGGTTGCGTCAAATGAATTATTGTGGCAACAAAAACAAAAGTTTTCTCTAAAAGACTCTAATGAGTGTATCATGTCAATGAACAATTCGTATGCAACGGTTGACATCATATTTGCAATTATCTGTGAAATATTTCGCATTATAACTCGTTAGATATTCAAATTCGTGATATTTTCAATGGCTTAATTCGTGTCAGTATCCATTCAAGTTTTGTCAACACTATGAGTTAGACACGCCATTAGGTACATAATGTTTTAATTTAAATCTAATTAGATATCGGCAGCAACAAAAACAACATTATATGACCAACTCAAAATTAACCTTAATTTGCCTTTATCTCTAAATTTACCTAAATTTGCCTTTTTATTTTTCATACCAAATTTAAATGAAACTTTTAAAAATGTTTTTGCTTAAAAATAAATATTTTTAAACCCAATTCTGTTGACTATTTTATTATGTCTAATCATTGTTATAGCACCACTGTACCTACCTATTATGGGGATATATATTAATCTGATAATTGTTTATAGGTGAACATATTTGTAAAAGACAAAATATTCCTAATAATTGTTTTATTACGTCTACGGCTTATATCTTGAAGGCAGTTCAGGAATATTCATTCAGATAATTCTTTGGTAACGAAAACGATCTGCTAATTTCTTTTATTAGAACTTCAGATACTGTAAATATTGATAGTGTAGCAAAGTTCTTCAAAGTTACGATAGAACTGTTATATATTTCACACCGGGGAACTTAATTTCAACCTAAATAAAGATTAAAACTGGTAAATTGGGGATAGGTGGAAACACAATCCGCTTAGAGAACTGTTGCATATTTGCCAATGTAGACAGGACAATGTTTACTGCTTTGAAAGTTTTCAGTGAATGACCACCATCAATTAATCACCAAATCACCTTAAGCAATATTATTTTAATATAGCTTAAGGTGATTTGGTGATTAGTTTTTTTTTCTCTACCCACTAAACCCCACGTTGTTCCGCTTTCTTCCTAACCAGATCGCAGGATAGGCCTGAGAGCTAATCACCGCGGCCCAGCTAATGGAATGTTCCAATATGAGGCTCACCTCGAAGGGCTAGATGTGATGCCCCCACAATCTCCCGAGGAGGAGGAGAGTAGCCAATACCCGCTTCAAGCCGTCTCCGAACGTCCCTCTAAAACTAGAGGGGGTGAAGAGCGATCAAGCAGGCACTTGTAGGCACCCTGGAATACGAGGGGTGCCAGCCGCCAGAAGGCCAATGTAAACGGGATCCCCCGACCTTCTGCCCACGGCCGTATACTAGTTGATTGCCCGCGAGACAGAAACGTGCGTCCTAATATTATTAGAATTTTATTAGGTTGAGACGGTTTAGGCCTAGTTTCTTATTTATTAGTTATTTAATATCAAAATTGATTACATCAACTCCTCTTTTATGCCGTCATCACCTCGCTGGCGAAGGAGGCGATGGCTGCCGGCGAACATTAACAGATCCAGCTCAACGCTGCCCGTGAGGGCACTTCGGTGCCCGTGCCACGCCTAATATGTAATAAATAGTCTGACAGACCATAACCATCCATCAGATTACCACTGTGAAAGTTACGGTAGGTACCTAATATCGAAACAATAAATGTTTAGAAGATGATGGTCGCCCTTCCCAGGCTGAATTATAAACTACAGTCTCATTCAATTATAGAAAAATGATTTTAGTATCTTAGATCATATTTTACACTGCATAATCTATCCCACAGTAAGCTAACAGTATATTTGTGCTATCTATATTTATTTATTCAGTCACTCATTCATTCTTTCATTCAATAATCATAAATACCTAAACCTCAAACAAAACTTTGCAGATTTTTTAAAGTATGTTTTAAATATTTCAGATATAATAGTTCAGTGGCTAGAACATTGCCCTGGTTAGGCAAAGGTCGCGGGTTCAATCCCCGTCTCGAACCAAGTTGTATTTTTTCACATTATAAAATAAAAATTTGCAGGTCATATATATTTGTTTTTCCTCGAGATTCGAACCGAAAGAGCCCCGCCAAGATCTCCGCGGCCCAAGCGACCTCGCCTGCTAAAGCTGCACCTGCTGACTAACTAACAAGGCAGCGACGCCCTAGCAAGATTGTGACCAGATGGCAGTCACTCCCAACAATGTCAAAAATTAAAAGAATAGATAGCTGCTCCTAGCAGCAGAATAAAAATTGACCCCAGTTCCAAATCTAGTTTGGAAGCAACTGGGAAAACACTTAAGACTTAGATGGAGAAGATTCGTACCCGAAACTTCAGCAATATATTTGTTTGGACAACCAGTAGTTGTTACATTATAACCTAATCCAACAAAACATTCAACCTTAATATGCCATTTAATGCACATCATTTTAAGGTGTCACAACATGCATAAAATTGTGACACCGTTGCGGAAATTAAAAATAATAATAATAAAACTAAAGTAAATTTAATATAAACTAAACATATCTAATAATAGGGAAAATAATAATGATAAATAATAACATAAAAAACCTGTCTATATCAATATTACTAACAAGCATTATTATTGCACCACACTGGGAAAGTCTTGAGCTATTTAACTTTTGTAGATGAGGTCCGATATGTGGCCTAAAATTCAGATTTCATACGGCTTTAAAAGATTTAAAATATTTGTTTTACTTACACTTTTCGCAAATAACCTGTATCTATAAATACAGTGTGGTAGTTGATTTGTTTTTTCTTGATATTTTCTCCAAATTTTTGGACTAAGTGAAAAAAAATTACATTTCAACGAGAACTAAAAAATCATGGTAATATTGAAACGTGAACAGAAAGTGAATAGCACAAGAACTACCATTTTTTTTTAACTAATCTGAAAGATAATATCGAATATGTATTATTTTTTACCAAATTAGAGCAGTGAAAACTTATCAGATTATATCTCAAACGTGTTCCGAATTTGGAACGACACGCGTTGGTTGTTATATCGGCAAATTCAATAGTGATGAACGTTATCGCAAAACCAGGGGCTTATCAGGATTTTCCTTGTTTTGCGGCAGCAATAAATTGTTTAAATAGAAACAGGTACCATAATTCTTTGCTTCCTAAGATCAAGATCCGATAACCGTTGATTAGAACACGGGTGGTAGAGACTTGTGCGATATCGAAACAAAAACAGGTAAATGGCAAAAAAATTCCCGACACTGTTTAGTAGATCTTAAAAAGGTTCCGATATTAGAGTTTGTTCGTCCTTATCGCTGTTTGTTTAGTAAATAATGAACAGTTGCGAAGATGTTAACAAGTTTTTAGATTTCTGGTCACCCCATTAGATTAGTTAAAAAGTAAATATTAAAATGTTACAACTCTTGATTGAAGAAACTCAAGTCTTCTTATAGCACAATTTGGAGAATCATCTTGAACATTATCTTATGTTATTTCTTTTCTCAATAATAATGACTGTATTAATAAATGAAGTGGTCAGATATTAAAGATATTTGCATAAAGGATTGGCGGTTGAGCATCGCCTTGTGTGTGGCATGCTTCTGTCCCCTACAATATGACAGCGTTAAAGTAAATTAAGGTTTACGGCCTCGAGCAATAAGACATCAACGGAACGCAAGCTGAGCTAAGTTAATACTGAAACTCATAATTTCAACTGACAGATTAAATACTGTAGAAATTTACTCTCAGTATTATGACGGAATAGTAATTCAGATAATTATTGGTAACGTAACATGCGTCATAATTGCAATCCTTAATTACAAAGAACTCTAACAATTAAAGTTCTTTTAAGCATTATAATATCACGTAATAGTTTAATATGTGTAAGCATTTTTTTGAATCTTTGAATAAATGACATAATAAAGATGTAAAAGAATAACGTTATCGATTTCCAGTGTAGTAAATTAACGATGCAGATCAACGCATCCCAATGAAATTTATGAGATAAATTTGTCTCCCGCTTGCGTAGTGTATCATTACTGTTGCCGACAAAGCTACGCTTCGTCCACGTTTGTCACGCGAACAGTTGCAAATAGCTAAATTCTTTATACTTTATAATCACAAACTCATGAAATTTACTACCTAATTAGGAGCATACGCCTATATGGAATAACAACCGAGAAAATTACATGAAACGTTACAATAAATCAGAGCTGGAAAAAATTTTAAATTTCGCGTTTTTCGATAACGACATCGATGATTTCAAGTCACTTCCAAGTACAAGCAAAGTGGTGTGAGGAATTCGCTTATTACGGTCTGTGGAGAAGTCTATCAAGTTTGATGTACTGAAAGGTGCGTGGAGAGGGGAATGTGTGCGCATGAGCAGACATCGCGCGCGCCTGAACACATGTCATGTTGTTTAACATTCTGCGCACAGCATCCTTCGACACTGACTTTCAATGGCGCGTGCCCACTTCCGTGCTCCACTCATTAAATGCTAATAGTGGAATTATTATTTTTATTTTTGCTTATGATAATGTATTTTAATCTGTAATTTTTTGTTTATTATAGAAAAGAAATACGACATGGAAACCAATATAATGTGTCCATATCTGATGAACACGTATATTGTACGGGTTTATTGGGTTGCCGATGCCGTGGTTGGAAACAATTATATAAAAATAAATAAATAAATATCCATCACGCCTTATCCCCGAAGGGGTGGCAGAGGCATATTATATGCCCACTTTTCACCGTATGGAATCCTGTCCCACGTAATAGGTGGTGAGCCCATTGTCGTGTTGAAATAGACAGACGCAGGTTGTGGCTACCTGCTGTTGAAATTTTTCAAGCCGGCCATAAGGCATTCAACCAGGCTTAACGACTGCCATTTTACTGGCAACCGGGACCAAGGGCTCAACGTGCTTTCCGAAGCACGGAAACGCTCGCAAATGTAAATGCCACAAAGTGGTCACCCATCCGCGGACCAGCCATAGTGAAAGTTGCGTAACTCAATGATCGTTTACAGAACACTGAGACCGCGGGGCCACGAGCGCTTCGTAATAGATGGTAATAATATTTTGGTAGAAGGCCGTATATGAAGGACAGGAATCAATTACACTAGTACATATAAACATACATACAATTGTTCCCGCCTTTTCCCCTGAAGGGGTATGTAGAGGCGCAGAGATACAATATACTCTCACATTTTTTCTTTAGTTCGAACATTTGAAGTGCCATTTGAAGGGCCATATACTTGTTTACAACCTTAATGGTATAAAGAATGAGAACATAAAGCAAGAGGGTTTATATTTTTATTAGATTACATTACACAACCAGATTAACAAACGTCGATAGTCGAGCAGCAGGGAGGTATTTAAAAGTATAATCTGCAAGAAACTACATCTTCCAAAGTAATTACCTCTAGTCTACAATGGGAGCGAGAAATTACCACCTAACGTATGAATGTACACATCCGTTCTCAACAACATATTGGGGCCACTTAATGTGGATTCCCAGAGGAGTCGCAAGTAAATAAAGCTTGTTTACGAGGACCTTAAGGTGAAAGAGGTATGCCATTGTAACAGCCTTCGACGGACCCACTTTATTGGCTAATTTTATTCAATTAAATTGTTCTCGTTGCGCGCCAACTCCCATGCCAGGCTCATTTTAACGCCTTGGAAATTATTGCAATAGAGAACATAATAAACGACGTGCTTGCACTTCAAGTGATTTAACAGATGGTGTGGCATACAATGTTTCAGGAGCCAGTAGTAGTGTAATTCAATTTATTGTAAGGGTTAACTTTGACATGTATCGCTACTATTTAAGCTATAAATATAAACAAATTTAAGATAACTACTATTTCAATCTGTTAACGGACGCTTTCCTATAGGGTTGAGAACGATTATAATATGTTAATCCCGGTAATATCACAAAGCGGGTGGTGGCTTCCAAACAGTCAACGCGCCGTCAGCCACATGCTGGGAAACCACTAAGACGTTTTATCACAATATTATTCAGGGGACAAAACTATTATAATATACCCTTTGTCGATTAAAAAACTTGATTTCACTAAGTTCACGTCACGCTGACAAGACATTTTACAAGTCGTTTATAAGTGAAAAAAAAAAATATTTTAAGCGAGATGTCTATACGCGCCGTTGATAGTATCATAGTTATGAATGTTGACATGTTAATAAATGAAATATAAAAGGACATATAATTTTAGAAATTAATGGTCATGATGCTATGATATCAATAGACATACAGCTCTAAGATGCTGAGTTGTACTCGTAAAATATTTTTTTAGATTATAAACCGCTTGCTTGATGCATTATTTACACTTACACCAGACTCAATCCATCAAAGCTTACCTTTACATATAAAAAACCACGGATGAAACGTTCTTTATAAGGTAAAAAAATCAAATTTTACTAAAAGTCATAAATCACAAGAATGGCATTCTTTGCAAAATTTATACCACAATACAAACACGTCATTTTGAGCTTCCTATAATGAAATGGGGTCACCTACTGCTGAATGTCCAAAACTATAAACACAAGAAGGTGGCGTCTAGTCATAAATCGTAACAGAAACAAATAAAATTATATTTAATAGGCTCGTGAGAACTGTCGCCCACCACCCACTGAGGCACATTCGTTAAATATTTTAATTGCGCCGCTAAAAAGGTCCCAAAATTTTTATTTCTCGTAAATCAAAGCGGTGTCCACGGTAGTGTCAGCAGTCTCCACTTTTTTTCTTTTATATCTCCCGTCGATGTCATTTGATAAAAAGTCATAAAGTAATGTTTGTAACATTAAGACTTTTGTCTTTTAAGGTAGATTTCATTCTAAGAATCTATCGAAGCATTGATGGGGCCTAGAATTATGAGTAGTAAGAAGATTAGGTGGCGAAAATGAGGGCCGTTCAATACTTTTACATTCATTTATTTTAGTCAAAAGACAAGTATAGTGCAATAGGTTACTCACTTACTTGAAATAGATGCACACAGCATGTTATAATGACATCAGATCTGCCTGAGTTTGGTTGATTCGAAATTACCAAAATTCTAAAAGCAAGAGCTTTTTTGAGCCCACTTCTTCTAGACTTTCTAAAGATATGCATTCCAAATCTCAAAGAAATAACTTTAAATTTTTTTGAATCTTTTAATAGTAGCGTCATCAGTGAATCGTGAAACTAAACCATACAGTAGGACATCGATTAGGATCGCTTACTGCGCCCTGTCAGTTCAATTCTTTCGCCTCTAAAATTTCTTAAAATTTGATATATTTACCACTACCGATGAACAGATAATACATTAATTTTTGCTTCGTTTAATTATTTCCAAAATTTTACTAGCAATTATTGAGTAAAATATATTTTACTCAATAATTGTGTAGGTATTTAAAAATATACGTATATATGTATTTACGTATTTGTAAATATTTTAATTTCTAAAACAATAAATAAATTACATCGTCCATTAAACGAAGGAACTTTAAATATATCAGCAGTCATTTTTTATCAAACATAAGCATGTATAATCATATAAACGGAAGCATCAGCATTTTGTGTCGGGTCGAGAGTCATTCCGAATCCATCACTCATTCGCAACTAGACATTTAAATAAAAATTTCCGAGTCAATAAATGTCTCTGTTTGTTTTTCTAACAGGAAACCTATTTAACTTCGTAAAAAGATTGTTAAAAAATAAACGAAACTGTGTGGGTGGTTGCTGACGACAGTTTAAGTAGTGTAACTCGATACGGGAGTCCAGTAGTTTGTTTTTCTAACACACTCCAAATTGTCGGAAGTCAATGAGATGATGATATTATTTTGCCAATGCTTTCTCATAGAATGTAGTAGCTCTTTGACTCGTGGCGGTGGGTTTTGATGTTGATGGAGGCGGTTTTTTTATAGGCACTTAACTGTAAACATGGGTTGATACCATAATTACACTAAATTAGTAGCAATAAAATGCATCTCATCCGATTTTGTTTGGTAAATCCTATGCTATAGTTTCTTGATACATACATATTATCACGCCTATTTCCCATTGGGGTAGGCAGAGACAATGGTTTTCCACTTGCTACGATTCTGACATAACACTTTCACTTCTTCTTCTTTCATGAGTGTTTTCATACACACTCGCCGGTTAAGGGTACTCTTGACCTGGCTTTTTTCCAAAAGGTATTCGATTTGATTGATATACGTACGCCGAGGTCGACCCCTACCAGTTTGCTCATTCACTCTCGCCACATAAATCTGCTTTGTCAGTCTATTTTCATCTATGCTCTCCACTTGTCCGAACCATCTAAGCTTCCCTTTTTCTATCTTAGTCACTACATCTTCGGTCATACCGCAATGTACCCTTATCGCGCTGTTCCTTTCTTTCCATCAACTTTACTCCAGCTATACTTCGCAGACTTCTCATTTCCACTGCATTAATGTTACTTTTATGCGTTTTATTCGCAATTTTCTCGATGTGGAATAATAAAATTTTAATAGCTATGTATCCTTCGTTTTTTATAGAAGTAGGGCGATGAAAAGTTAAATACACATAACTTTATAAATATGTATGGTTTGCCATTTTGTTGCAAATTATATTTGATCTAACGATAGATTCTACTAGAGTGTTTAAATCCCGCATCGAAATTGGGTGTGCCAGGTGGGGGAAGGCGAGATCACCGGGGTCCAAGCAACTTTCTCTGTGCGAAGCAACTACGCAGGCCTCTTTTTGGGTCTGAGATTGTTGACGGCAGTAGACACTCAACAGCTTTAGCTACCAAATGACCCCAGACACCAAAATCATATAGCATTTGGAGTGACTGCACTATGATGAAGACAAGAGAAATGCGTAGCGAAATAAATCAAGCAAAATTGAAAAAAACTGGAAAGACAGCAACTCCTGTTCCCTCCTTTGCAAAGCGGGATACCTCAAAGTTTTTTGAAGTTATACTTCTTTTGGCGCGCTCACCGTCACGATAAACCGACACCATGAAGTTAGCTGATAAGTTTTTTACATTACAACAGTCAAAGCAGTTTTCATCACCCTGAAGTCAGCTATAGTCAACATTTTAGTTTTTTCTACAAGAAGCGCTCGTGGCCCCGCGGACTCAGTGTTCTGTAAACGATCACTGAGTTATGCTGGTCCTCGGATGGGTGACCACATTGAGGCATTTATATTTGCGTGCGTTTCCGTGCATCGGATGGCACGATAAGCCGTTGGTCCCGGTTGCCAGTAACATGGCAGTCGTTAAGTCAAGTTGAAGGCCTTATGGGCGGCTTGAAAAATTTCAACAGCAGCCACAACCTCTTGGACGAATTGACCTGTCTATTTTAACACGGCAATGGGCTTACGCGGGAAAGGAATACACAGGTGAAAAGTGGGCATACAATATGTAGGTATGCCTCTGCCAACCCTTCGGGGATAAGGCGTAATATAAAAATAACTTTAACGCTCGTACATGCATAATTACTTTCAAACGAAATTATTTTTAAATGGTGCACTTAAATGCATAAAAGAATGTATATATTTCGATCGCCTCGTATAATTCGACTAGCCACTTATTCCATATCATCATGCTACTAACCAGTAAAGCGAAACAGTAATCATAAATGTCAACAAATCCTGCAAATATCAAACATTATTCTAAACTTAGTATATTTAACTCTTTTTTTTATCAAACTGTAATAAAATCTTGTTGAATTACTAGTTTTGAACCGCGGGTTTGCCCGTGATAAACTTCGAACCCCCGTGGCACCCATACATAATAATGTATGGATATTTTCCCCATTTGTTGATATTATTTTTCTACAAAGACTTTCTCGATTCAAACCCTTTTCTGTAATTAGCTCGGCAAACAAATAAATTCTTCAGGTTTATAATATTAGATTTAGATTTTTCTATCTCAGGATAACGCAATTGTTTTAGAAATCTTAAAATGGAATAGAAATAATCATTTTTGTACACTAATTAACATTTACATTAAACTTCAATATAGTTTTTGAAATATACAACGGGTGGCCTTCTCGTTGAGAGCAATTTCAAACAAACAATCAAGCTTCTGTTATAGATATAAAGTTAATGTGTACCTACCTAAAAATCTCGCGAAACCCCCGTGATAATAAAATAATAAAAAAAGCATGAAACCTGGTAGTTCATGCATGCTACTATGCAGATTAAACAGGCTTATTTAAAAAAAGTGTGTGTGTACCTATGTACACGCCTTAGAAGTTATACTGCTTTTGTAACTCTTTGTTTGTAACAGGAATGATAAATGGTAACTTTGATAATTGGTAAGAAATAAGACATTAAAAGAATGAAAATTACTTTGAATGTTGTTATAAGTTGTCATGGAAACACTTATTTGCTAAATTCAGGGTGTTTATAAGTTGTCGTGGAAACACTTATCACCTAACTTCATGGTGTCGGTTTTTCGTGACGGTCTGCGCGCGCATCGTAAATATTATACTCTCATAATTTTACCGTAACGCGCCAAAAATAGTATAACTTCAAAAACCGAATTATTAAATGGTTTACCTACCTACTTAATTGGTAGATTTTAACTAACGGACTAACATGCATTATGAATTGAAGATATTTTATTATTTCAATTAAAGTGCCTACCTACTTACTACAAATGAAAAAAAAATGCTATTTAAAAATACGTATAAACATTTATCATTCCACATTTTATCCAAAACACAACTAGTAACAAAATGAATCACAGAGATTTTTTCTCTAGATCGATAAAATGATCGAGGGTTCCCTAACTTTCGTATGTGTGAGTGAGCTTTACGTTATAGGGAGGAGATCTTGTCGGTTAACCCTCCACGCAACCCCTATTGACATGTTCTGCACTCTTCTACGTTATGAGAATTTGGAATGCTAGAAAGAGAGATTAAACCTTGTTTGCTTGTGTGCAATGGCGCGGGCCCAAACATCTGCCAGTTTTCTGATATTTTTTGGTCCCTTAAGTTGAACAATAATACTGGATTCAAACTTCGTAATACCGAGTTACTTTGAACTTTAAGTTTTATTAACGTTACCAAAATAAACATAAGTTTATTTTGGTAACGTTTATAATTATGACCATAAGGTCGTAACAGTTAAGCAGGTAACTCAATCCATCTTTTCGAAGCTTATCCATGTCAAATGTAGTTTGATCTTACGCTAAGTGTACCTATACCTTATATCCCAAGAAACTTATAACTATGTTCAAGATTGTGAATATTCTAGTCATGTATGTTGATTATTTAGTCTATCTACAACTTCAGCATATTATTATATCTGTGGTTAAGGTTCTTGCAACAGAATTAAAATACAATCAACATAGTTAATTGGTAACGGTCTCCCTAAAAAATATTCGGCAAGTTGAGTCCCGAAATAGATCTTGATTTTATACTTTGATTTATACGTAAGTGATTAAGTCAGGTATTGCACACAGTTGAATGGCTAAAACCTAAGATTTTAGTAGCCTTGTACAAAACGACTTTGAACTTGAAGTTTTATATCGTTACCAAAAAAAAACTTATAGTCGTTACAGCTAAATAGGTGAATCACTCTATGCTTTCTAAGCTTATCTATGACAAATGTAGTTCTGATCTCACACTTAGTGTACCTATACCTGATATGCTAAGAACATTATAACTATGTTCAAGATTGTGGCCGTTCTAGTCATGTTTGTTAATTATTTAGCCCATCTGCAATGTAGGCATATATCTGTGGTTAAGGTTATCGCAACAGAATTAAAATACAATCAACATAGTTAATTGGTTACGGTCCCCCTAAAAATTATTTGGTAAAGTTGATTCCCAATATAGATATTTTAATACTTAAGTGATTAAGTCAGGTATGGCTAAAACCTAATCATTTAGTCGCCTTGTACAAAACGATATCTACGATAAAATAAGTATGGGTAACTTAACCTTTAGCAAGTTTAAATCCTTAAAACCTTACGTAAGCATCAACTAAAAGTGAGATAAATTGAGGGCGGAAATTATACCAAAGTGCTTAATTATTTAAACAGGTAGGTAACATATTTCATCAAACTCCACCATTGACCCAAAAAATAATTTAATACATTTTGCATGTAATAAAATGTCAATGTACAAGATGTAACGGTCCCACCATTCAAACCAGTAGAAAAAAAAGCAAAATACAAAACTTGACTTGAATCGACCATATAAATAGAGCTACATGTAAAATCCAAAATTGCATTTGAAAAGACCAGCAGAGAAAGGGCTGAGATATTTTAGCAAGTGCAAATTTAATTTTGTAATTTCATAAGAAGTTGGCAAAGAGATCATTGAGAACGAATTCCTTAGGTCCAAAGAAAGGGGCATGTCTGGGGTACCCTATGTGGTGTGAAACAATAAAATTGAATAAGTATTATTGTGTAGGGCTACATACATTTTGAATGGACTTCATGTTGCTACGTACAGTATTGTGTAGTAGTGCTTTTTTGAAGCCTGTCTAGGCAATTTTTAAAATACCCGTTACAAAAAAACCATGGAGTAAACTTATGAACTGATTTTGATAATTCGTCTCTAATTGATAGAAAACCAGCTTTCAAAGTAAAAACAATATTTTCTTTCGGATTCTTCCATATAATAAGCTGCGGGCACAGATGCTCCTTTTACGTATAAAAATAAAATATAACATAAGGTTATTCATTTTTCAAACTGTATGTCTTCATTGGTAGTAAGCTCATGGTATGATCAAGTAAAGAGCGGCAGACGTCCATATATAGGCTATAGTGAGAAACCTTCGATCATATGTGGGCAGATTCTTTACCAACATAGATACTAAAAAGAATAAAAAGAAAAAGTACCTATAAGGTTTTTGGTTTTACCTGCACAAGAAAAAAGCTCTTACTTTCACTACAATTAACACGTTTAACTTTTACTTTCCTGCCCAATGTGTATTAAGCCCTTTTCTAAAGATTTTTTTTGTCATTCTTCAAACGAATCATATCCAATATTTTAAAGCGGATATGCTTACAACTCCCCCTTGATATTACGCCCTTTGAATAGCTAGTCTAGTCGTCTAGATGCAGTCTAAGAATGCCAGACGGGCTTTGTTGTATTGACCTTAGCTTATTTAATTTTCAAGTTGAAGGTTCCCCTTTTGTTCAAGATCTTAAATACGTCTGGATCGGGGAAGCCCTCAATAGGCTAGCTATTTCAAGGTGTCCTATATTGAGATAGGTTATAGCATAGGACGGTGAGTCGGTCGGCAGGAACTATTCATAACACAGCTGTTACTCGTATGTGAGTATGAATGCACAGGTTAGCTTTTGTTTAGTTCTAATGTCTAGTCTGCGGTTTTGTTTGTAAACATTTTATTTTTATCAGTTCTATATACGCAATAAATTTTCTCGTAGCTCCGCTAACTCAGTGTTCTGTAAACGATTAAGCAACTTTCGTTATGGCTGGTCGTAGGATGGGTGACCGCCTTGTGGTATTTCCATTTACGAGATGTTGTGGTTCGGAAGGCACGTTAGGCCGTTGGTCCAGATTTACAGTACCATGACAGTCGAAGTTGAAGGCCTTTTGAATTTAAAAATATTCAACAGCAGGTCGCCAACTGCGCTTGTACATGTCAACACGGCGATAGACTCACCACCTATTACGTGGGACAAAATGCTTACAGTGAACTATGGGCGTATAGTAGGTATGCCTTTACTGCCCCTTCAGCGTGACTGATAAACAGAATACGAAATCTTTTCTTATTACATTTCTACTTAACCACTCAAACGTTCAAGCTGCTAAAGCAGCTGACTTTTTTTGCCTTTTCTTTTTTAGAACTGACCTCATTTCAAAACCTTTTTAAACAATGTTGTCTGTGGTTTTAATGAATAAATTTTATACCATTAGAATCGTGGATAAAAAGCCCGTGTATTAGAGGTTTTTAACTTGTGCAATAAGTAATCTCTGGTCATGCAAGTGCCATGTGTCCCGTTGCATAATAAGACAGTAAATGTGTGCAAAGAACACCTTGCACAAGTCTATGCAAAAGATGTCCTATAATAAAAGTCACTTAATCAGAATATCTACTGCAGTACATTTTCAATTAGTATTTGCATATCGTAACATAGGATTATCTCATACAGGTGTTCAATATTTCTTTTTATATTCATTTGCGATCATTCAGTATTTTTTTAAATGTTGCAGTAATAAAAAAGACCCATCTTTTTAAAGGGTTCCTCTGTTTTGATAGATTAAGCACCTAACTCTCCTGGTGTCTTCAATTTTCTGCACCTTCCCCCAAGCTGTAACCATATGGTCAGGCTAAATATAGAAAGGTTAGTATGCACCATAGGTGCACTCACGATTCCCACATGTTCGCAAGATGGTGCACTTCGTCTTACTGAGCGGATTGGCGCGAAAAAACGCGACATCTTGAGTTACAGGATGTTCTTTTGAGTATTAGACACACAGAGCTCAACTTACTCGTAATCCGCAGACTCTTGCAGTTCGATTTTCAATTTAATTGGTAGTTAAAACCATAAATCGACGTTAAAAGTTTTGTATTGTTTTTTAAGCAGTAATAATTTAGGCATTAGCGTTTTTGTGTCCAAATCGGTGGCCTTGTGAGCGGCTTGAAAATTTCAACCGCAGGTAAATCGATACAACCAGCTCCTGTCCATTTCTACATGGCAATAAGCTCAACACTTATGATGTGGTTTAAAACACCAATAAATAGTTCAATGTGGGAGTATAGAATGCGTCTACCTCTTCCTTTGGGGCAGAAGTGTATTTAAGTATATACCTACTCACACATTTTGCCCCATCGACTTTTTTTCATCTTGAATTGAGAAAACCTTTTACCATGCCTCATTATAATATGTAGGTATGTTTATTGCATTTCATACCTATATGGGTATAATAGGACTTTCGTTTCATTATTGTTTGCTTATTTTCGTAATTAAATATGGTTCAGTACATAAATGTGTATATTATTATTTCCAAATGTTTGTCTCATTCAGAAAAGTCATTCCGAGGCTAGATAATTAATATTTAATTTAAATATTTACATTTTGTAGGCTATAACGATACTCAGCGTCTGTCCCAGTTGCGGCTCGCGACGCCCGGGGTCCGCATTCCTACATTTTCTCCTCCACTTCGCACGGTCGTCGGCATCCCCTGTAGTGAGATCATTGGCACGCATGTCACCCTTTACGACGTCAAGCCAGTACGTCTTCGCCTCTAACCGTGACCCGGCCGGGCTCCTATAACAAATCAATCTACGGCAATTCTCTGCTGGACGTAAGCCTTTCCTAATTCACGCCACAACACACGGTCATGAACTTTCCATCCTCCAGCCCCCCGGGACCTTTTCCAGGTCGTCCGTCCATCTGGCAGGGGTTCGTCCTACTGAACATTTGCCGTGTTGCGAGCTCCACTCCAAATCTCATTTGCACCATCGGTCATTAGTTTTCAATGATAACTCCTTTATTGCTTCTTTACATTGATAACCTAGTTTTTTAGACTTCCATTCGAAACCATTATTATGTTTATATAGAAATGGTTTACCTTTTAAATTAATTTAAATAAAAAATCCGCCTATTCAAAAGCGATTCACAAGTATAAATATTAACTGTTGCCATTGATTATTAACAGGCGTTAGTTACTTTGATTCAAGAATGTACGTATTGCTATGTAGGAATTATCACGAATTATTTCAGGTTTGGACGTAATTTTGAATTGATAAAATAATAGATGTATATTGCTTTTTAAAACTATGTAACAAATGAATCAAAGACTTTTTACAAAGATTGGTTAGTTATAACTTTAAGATAACTGTTCAAATATCCACATAACTTTTTGAACGTTGGTCACTACTCGTATTACTACTCGTAACTAAACAGTGTTACGTGTAATTTTAGAGATAACCCGCCTAGTTACGGACCTGAAGAGGAGGTCCTTATTCAAGGAGTTCGTCACATCTTAATTAGCGCTCTCATCACCTAAAACCCGTTAAATTAGTAAATAAATAATAAATAAATAAATATCGTTGGGACAACTTACATAACGTCATCTGATTCCAAACTAAGCGGAGCTTGTACTATGCTAACCAGATCTCTGATAAACATAGTTATATATTTCTTAATACATAAATATTTTAGATAAATAACACCCAGACACAGAATAAACCATCGGGCTCATCACACAAAGTTTTATCCTGGGTGGGAATCGAACACGACCTCTTGCGTAGCAGTCGGATACACTCCCACTGCGCCACAGAGGCAGAGTAATAACTAAAATGAACTGTCCAATATCAAGTAGCTAAGAAACTTTTAAAAAAATAATTGCACATATATTATTGTAATATCAGATGAACTGATTCTTATCTTAATAACAATTTAAAAAGAAATTGCAATTCTCTCAAAAATTGATGGAACAACCTCCTTGCTGGTAGCTGTTGGACAATGGACGAGATTCTGGTTGGTAGGTAAGACAGCAGTTACCTCAAATTAAACCGATCCTACTTTCAACCTGTTAATGATTTTTGATTTGAAAAAATAAGAGCCATGTTGATCTATTCTTTGATATGGACCCCAGACTTAAAACTAGGTAAATTTTGAAAGCACCTGAACAATCAAAAAATCCAATCTAAAAAAACTGTCACGTTCCAAGGGATACAGGAGCAATAGGAAAATGAAACATTTATTTAGGTTAGATTGGTTAAGCCATAGTTAATGGCCTTTTCAGCTAATATAATGGCCTTCAACCTCTGGGCGTAAATGGCTATGACCTATGATTATCCATTGAACGTCGAAATCCATTCATTAGCTTTTGTGCGACTTACAACATCGATACAAACTTTCGCCTGTATAATATTAGATTGTTCTGATGAGATATTATCAAAAAGTACTGCTGTGAAATTATTCTTAAAAGTCAAATAAAGCATATCTTTCAGGATAATTACCTAATAAGATAATCTAGTTTAAACAACTGGTTATAGACTAAAGTCAATCAAAAATAACTTTATTACATTGCAGAAAGAATTGAAAATGATAGTAAAACTGAACTGTAGTTGCAATAGAACTCTTTAATAATGGGCACAGGATAGTGGCGCGTGCCACTACACAAAAGCTAAAGGGCATGCAGCTGGCGTGGGTGTATGCACACAAACATAATATGCACACATGCAAGCAAGTATAGAAAAAAATAGTCATTTCTGTTCTCCGATTAACTTTACCATTTATTTTATTATTTTTTTAATAAAATCAATATTATTATAATTTTAAAATAAAATAATTATTGAATTATTATATTTTATTTGCAGCTAGTATTAGAAAATGAGAAACTTTTGAAGAGAACCTATTGTACCTAAACTGTGAATAAAATAAGTATTTCACAAGTAACTTAAGCCACAGCTTTATTTTAAAAACCAAAGCAGTGGCCTAATAAGATATAAGGCTTCACACATAATATATAAAACCTATTAAATATCTGTGAATTCTATATTGCACAGAATTTTTACGATATTTTTATCAAAAGTAGCATATGGGCACACTCCAGATATACTGGTCTTCTCACACTTCCATAATATTTCGACGATGGCAGGGTTTCTTACATAAATAATGATTATAGGAACTAGTTGACGCCCGCGGCTAGGTGAAGATTACCCGTTCCCGTTTCCCACAGAAAGTTGTTCCCGGGATAAAAAGTAGTCTGTGTTATTCTGATCTGTAAGCTATATTATTGGAATGTTTCATCAAAATACATTCTAAAAATTTTGCGTGAAAGAGTAACAAACATCCTTCCGTACTTACAAACTTCGCGTTTATAATATTAAGTAGGATTTTAGTAAATTTACACAATTTTTCAATGTACATATATATAGACTGTTATGTGTTATGATGTTAATAAATATATTATAATTAATTGTTACATTTAAAGCTCTTTCAGTAGTTTAACGTGAAAGAGTAGCAAACATCCACACTTAAATACATGCATTGTCACAAATTACCACAGTTATAATATTAGTAGGCTTTTTAAAATTACCTAGCAATAGTATTGTGCGGAGATTTTGCGGAAGAAACCAATAAACGATACCAATAGCTCGATTTCTTCACATGTATGTCATAAATTATTTTCATGTGTGTGAATTAAACTGTCATGGTACGAATATATGAAGGTATGTAATACAAAACACACGCACACACTTATAACATAGTTGGGTGCGACACCCCATGAAAATTATATTGTCCTGTTATGTTGTTCAGGCTTTGGGCCATCGTCATAGTTCAAGTTGAAACGGTTTGGATTTTAATATTTCATTTCTGCTAAAAATATAAGTAGGAAAAGTACTTTTAATAAAAATATTTGTCAAAGAAGTAGTTAGGTTCATAAAAGGCCATATTTAATAATAACTTACTATATAACGCGCGTGCTTATTTTAATATTAAATCTAGCATGTCTCACCTTTCACATCGTTATGAGGACCCTATTATGTTTTATCTAAACACAGGTGCTGTACTTATATATTGGTTTCATAGAATATGAACAAACATAATATATAATTTTTAAACATCATATTAATGTCAAAAACGTTATTTTTTTTATAACAGAAGACTTAGATAATTAATGCACAATTTTAGAACGTACATTAAGTAACTAACGCAGTTTCAATGTTATTTGTAAATCCTATACTAGGTTTTTGTCACTAACACAAATGAAATTTTCCCCTTCTCTCGCATAAGAATATTATTGAGCCCGAACGCTTCCCCATTCCGCCCTTTGAAAGAGCATGTGTGCAACTAGTAAACGTAAGTACCCCTGTTGATCCCCCCGCGAGCAACCCCAGGTGAGTCCGCTCGGCACGCGCCATTCCTGTCGCGGACGGCGCTCTGACGCCAGCAAAATAGTTTACCTCTTACCAAACAGTTATTTATAACAAACTACGTGATCTCATCTTAAATCAAGTCCGCAACTAATGCAACATAAACAATCGTAATATGTGAAACTGCAACTCATCGTGCCGAAATGAGCTCTATCGGCGTCGTCGTCTTCCGCAACTCGCCACTCAACAAGGTGCAGGTGTTACAAGAATCCGTGAATAATTCTGTGAATATAACAAACAATGATGTACATCGTAACGCGCCGCGGGAAATCATACTTGTGAGGAAAAAGCAAAAGGCCCAATCTCCTCCAACAACAGTGTCAGTGACGTCTCTAGTTCGGGCTGCCGAGCCAATTACATCTAATGTGGTATTAAAAAAACCTCGGTTTCGGGAACATAATACAGAAGAATCAGTGCGGTCACCTACTCCACTTGCTGTAGCTCGCAGAAATGCGCGGGAACGAAATAGAGTTCGGCAAGTCAATGACGGCTTTGCAGCTCTTCGACGACATATTCCCGATGAAGTTGCTGCTGTTTTTGAAAACTCTAACTCAAATAGGGGACCAAATAAAAAACCAAGCAAAGTGGAAACTTTACGTATGGCTGTCGAGTACATAAGAAACTTGGAAAGTTTGTTAAATATTGGTCATGTTGACAAAGAAAACTCGTCGCTCCAATCTATGGAATCATTTCCCTCTCCAGCATCCTCATCTCCAAGGGAGAATAGTCAAGAACGAAGTTTTTTTTCATTAAATTCTCCAGCAATGGAAGATGATGAAATGGAAGAAGATGAACTAGATGGACCTCTGCACTTTCGTCAGCAGCAGTACGTAGAGTTACAAGCGACAGAACCATTCCAATTAGTGACTACACCGCATTTATACGAGGAAGAGGAAAATGGTGGACAGCCTCTCACGCCTTCTTCGGATCTTCTAGGACACGATGAAGTTAATTCACATTTACTGGATGGACATTTTACATTTCCAAGTTCAGCGGAACATTTCACGGTAATACCAGACAGCAATTATCTTAGTGAAACGGATGTGCTGGTGAATGAAAGTGATTTTGAAGTTAAATACTCGGAAACAATGAATCAACAAATTCATGCAAATTTTAACGAAGAGAGTCTTCCTTTGGTTACGATTGACCCTGATCTCATAGTGCAAAATGATTATAAATTCAAAGAGGAGAATACATATGTCGAAACTCAATGCAATGATGAATTGGAACTTAAGCGAGAGTTACCCGATATACATGTAACTCCTGAAGATAGAGAACAATTTGAAGAAACTTTAAAATGGTGGCAAGAGAAAACAAGACAAGCTCGCATAAATAAATAAGTAGCGTTAATTCAAGTGTTCTACAACTGCCGTTGTCCTATGTATTTTGATTAGAAAGATTAAATACATGTATTTTATATTTATTGCGATAGTATTATAACATAAAACATACAGCTGCTAGTGCCAAAGTCGGTTGATAGCGCGGGCGCAAGGTGTTCTGTAACGGCCGAGAAATGCCTGCACATTAAGCTTTGTATATTTATGAGGGTTTCTTTTAGAATTGGATTCTTTTTGTAATGTACGCATAGCTTAATTATACTGCGATTGTCTACAATTGTTACTCTTGCAGCAAAAAAATAAATTAGAGCAGATAATTGTAAATATTAGCAAGGGCACCTTCTTACAAAAATAATAGCTTAATTATAGTGCCTTTTATACTAGAAACATTGTGATGTTAGATTAAAGTAATTTTATACAATAAATATAAGTACTTGAAGTCATAAAATTATTTTTTTAAAACACCTTTTCAAACGACTGGTTACTTCGACCTCAATATAATACCAAAGTAGAAAAGTTATTTTAAGTTACCATTCTACTTATCTGATATTTCTCATACTTTCGTTTTGTATCTGGGACTTAAAACCAGATGTCCTTGTTTTACTTATATCACTATTGTAAATAATATGTCTATGAAAACAAAATAAAGTTTAAAAATAAAAGAAAACACACACAAAATAAATACATTGAAGAGTCACGAGCGCCAAAAATTATTCAAAAAGATATGTACTGGATAAAAGTCGGATCAACAACATCAACAAAACAGCTCGAGATTAAAAATTCCTGACGTTTATAGCCAATCTTTTTAAATATTTAAATCGGAATAGGTATATCACACATTTTTAGAATCTTAATTGCTAGTGACCTCTTTTATTCGATTTACAAACACGTTCTCCGATGTCGGTTACAAAGACAAAGGCCCCAATGCTAAGCACCAAATCATTTGTCAGTAAATGACCTACTTAAATGATTCACAAATTTTATGCTGGCTCTGTTAGCTCAGTAATACCACGGTAATCTGTTAATCACAGATTAAATAGTTTTTTACATGAAAATGTTAAAGTATATTTTTTTTTGATTAAGTACAGCTTTATTTAGGGTATGATTTATAAGTTTGAAAATTATTTATACTGTAAAACATGCTTAAATTGATTAACGACTTTAACATATCATTAAACAAAGAAATTCAACTATATACAATTTAAATAGTGCAGTTCTTTTAGCCATTTTCTTATCTTTTCATAAACAAGAATAACCAAAACCTCAATAAACATAATTTTTCGGTTGATCTCAATAATTTTTTTAAGCATCGCAATTTCAAAGCTAGGTTTAGTTAAGCCATAGTAAATCATTCGTTTAGAGCATGGTAGAATCCGCTCCATACCCCGAGCCGTTAACGGTAAGGCGATAGCGCTATTATGATTGTAATGCGCCGCTACCGTTATCCTATGTAAAAAAATATCCAGATTCTGAGGGCGAGTCGCAGAGAATGATTACGGTTTAAGGGTCGAACTTTGAGATTAAATTTTTATTATTATTAGTAGTTTTACTTTATTGGTTTAAGAAGTGCTCTTATTTTAATAGCTATGCAGAAGTCTTTGAATAAATTTCCGTGTGATATAGTAATTATAAAATTTAACGAAACAGTTTTAAACATAAAACCATGTTGAGTAATGCTGTATCTCGTCGGTGTAAACTCAAACTGTTAATCGCCTAATACCATAGAAAAGGATTAACCAAAATGAAAGCAAAATGGCAGGTTCAATGACTGTATGATTAAGACACATTATAAACCTATCACCGATAATGTTTATATTATCTCTATATATTCAGCGTATAAAATTAAATAGTTTACAAAAAAGGTAATCATAAATCAATCTAATGTATGTTTTCAACTGGTCTCTCAATATTGGTAATGTCGCTCTCTATTATTTTACTATATTTTCACGATTGTTCAACCAAATTAGAAACATAAAAATTCGTAGAATAAAATAATGTGAATCTTTCTCAAAGCTAAATTTACTTGCTTTTATTATAAAGCTGTTACAATTAAGGAAATGGTAAAAAAAATCTACTGGTAAAAAAATGTATTGGAGTCATCGAAGCCTTTAGATGATCCAGTCGATACTTTGTTTCCTAACATAGGTACTAGAAAATAAATATTTTGATTCTTCTATTTCAATACGAAGGAAATGCCGAACTCAAATTGTATGGTAGCATGGTAGAGGTGCATTTAAATGGTGTCTTATTGGGACTAATCCCACCCGCATTCCCATTACTACGACTCCTGTAAACCAAGATCAACAGCAATTACCAAGACCAGAAAAGTTACACCGAGCTCAATCTCGGTGAAAAGAACGTAACTCCTTTTGCTAAGCGGGAGAACTGGAAAGCCACTAAGTGTAGAACCTATAGAAGGTCTAAACTGCAGGTAAAGTATTAATTAATCATTTCAGTGATTAATATAATATTTATAAAGCACTGTGTCATCGATTACTGTACGGAAGTACTGTCACCAAAATATTTGAGAGATTTTAAACTATTTCAAAATTTGTAAACATTCAAGTTCCTATTTATTACTTCGTTACGCACGCTCGCAGTTTCCGGGGTGTAATTTAAATTTCTCCTTGAGTTTTTTTATCAAAATATGAGCATATTTTACAGGGTAGTTCCACGCTATTTTGGCTTCCATTTAAATATTTTCCGCTTCATTCGTCAGGCGCTGTTTCAAATGATTAAAGTTTTTGAAACACTTGAAAGCATATCGATCATATTAAGTTATGACTACGATTATTCTTCTGTGCAATATAATTTATAGTAAAAAGACATCTGAATTAAAACGAGTACTAAATGGATTACTATATCTACACTAATATTATAAAGAGGAAAACTTTGTTTGTATGTTTGTTTGTTTGTAATGAATGGGCTCAAAATCTACTAGACCGATTTTAAACTTTTTTTTCTCCATTTGAAAGCTACATTATCCACGAGTAACATAGGCTTTATTTTATTTTGAAAGTTTCCGTAAGATATTTGGGTTTTTCGGACACAAGGTGTAAAAAATCAACCAGAAACGTTACTTATTTTGCGTACGCTGCCTAAACTATAAAAGATTGATCCATAAAATGTTCTAATTAATTGTAGATCTTATAAATATCTACAAAAAAGTCCGCGACACACTATACCTATCTATGTTGAGTGAGGTACAACAAACATTTTATTATTTAAAAAACTTGAATTTGTTTTTGGATTACATTTAAACGCGTTTCATACATTATTGTAAAATTAATAAACGACGGGATTAAATGGGTGCCACGGGGTTCAAAGTATGTCACGGGCGAAGCCGGGCGGGTCAGCTAGTAAATAATTTATTAACGTAATAATGATTTTTTACTGCCTCGGTAGCGCAGTGGAAGTGTATGCGAGTGCCGCGACTGAGGTCCTGGGTTTGATTCCCGGGTCGGAAAAACTATTTGTGTGATTTACAAATGTTTGTTTCGGAGTTTGGGCGTTCCTATGTATAATGTATGTAATTAGAAATACATAAGTATGTTTATCAGTCGTCTAGATCCTATAACACAAGCTTTATATAAGCTTACTTTGGGCTAGACGGCGGTGTGTAAAAAAGAATGTCGCACAACAATACTGTTAATGATTACTTTCCATCCTTAATTCAGTTGTCACTTTAAGAAAAAGTTCTACTGTTATTATCTCAATAATATTATCATCTTTATTATCAAATCTTTGTTAACGTTTATTACGCTACTATGATCTTTTACCATTAGGTGGGACCAGGTGGAACGTATACATGTCTGCTGCCTTAGAGGTATTAAAAAATAAAGTTTCAGTAGAAGTCCAATATGTATAATCCTTACCTTTTTAAGGAGTTTGTTTTTAAAACTCGCTCCACTGCTGACTAACGGAGACCGCTCCTAAATATCACCATAACAAACGGTCTTATACCTTTCGCATCCAGTTAAAATCTGAGGCTTACTTTACTATTGTCAGGCCCATCTATTAGTCCGGTCAATTTAGACATTCAAAGTTACATAAAGTCCCAACAAGCTGAATTTCTGTGAAGTTGTTTAAAACATAATTATAAACAATGTCTCCAAGTTCCCCATCATTCCCGTTTAAGGAAAAAAATTTATTCAAGGTCAAAGGTCAAAAAAATGAGGTTTTCGCGATTTTCAGCAAAACGGTAAGTTTTATCTAAAAGTACGCCAGACAAAAATTGTAGATCATAAAATTATCTATAAAAAATGTTTGAATACTTTTTTTCTTACGAGCCACCGTTTCTGAGATATAACGATTCAAAAAGTTATAAAAGTTGTTATCGTCATAATATGCACACGTTTCCACGCCACCTATGAGGTAGTGTACTTAGCGCGTTTTTTTTAACGTGGTTTCCCCAGTAGGCCTACTCCACCGGTCAGTTGTGATCCTGTTTAATGTAAAACTATTGCAAAATAACGGAAATTTTCAAAGATTGAGAAAGATAAAAGCGATGTAAATTAAAAAAAAGGGTTGAAGTTTATTTGTCTTATTCGTAAGTTTCAAATTCTTGTGCTTCTTCTTCTTGATCTTCTTCTTGTTCTTCTCCTCCTGCTTCTTCTTCATCTTCATTTTGGATGCAAGTAAATTGCGCCAATAGCGATGTATCGCATGATACTTCGTCGGAGTCAAACGAATCTTCCATTGTTTGTGTTTCAATATTAGAGCACGACCGGCCTTGACAATTTGTGCATGCCAAAGAACAAAACAGTCCGACTTTTTTGCAACCACATTTAGCACTGCATCCCTTTTTGCAGTTGCAAAAAATAGTGATCAGCAGTTTTTCCGGCGCAGGTGGAAGTAAAGTTTGAACTGGCTCTAATATATTGTTGACCAACTTCCAACCCCAGTCTATAGGGTCTAGCCGATTACCAAGCCACACTTAAACTTGGTAAAATACTCGAAAAAGATGGTGAGCAGCAACTGAGGTTGGAGGAAGACAAGCTAATTGAACTTGTTTTTTATTTTTAGTATTTTTAACAAAACATGCATATCGATGCTTATCTAAACAGGTAGTTTTTTTAGGAGCTCCATACATAGAAAGAAGAAAGCGGATGCCGTTTCTAATAACTTCTTGTTGAGTTGAATTAGTCTTTTTAAAAACTTCAGCACATTGAATTAAATCTTGTTTTTCAAACATTTTGAAAACTGCTGTTTTACCCCTCCTGTAAAATGCAGATGTCGTATCACAGCCAGTTATTGCGTGTAAAAATAGTACATGATCTTGACACTTTACAAAAGTTAATAAACTTTTTGATGAATATATATCTGATTGATGCTGAGCTTTTCCTGGTTTTAAGAAAAAAATAGTTTTTTCAGCTGGCGTTCGAGCAGTGAGTAATACAAGTAAGTCAACATCTTCACCAACAACAATAGTTGTTTTTGTCAAATTGAATTGCTCTATTGCTGTTTCAATAATCAATACATCAGCATCATTATTAGCTTGTTTTACCAATATATTTTCAGCCGTAAACTTTTCTTTCAACATTGAAATGAACCGAGACTTGTTGTGGGTATTTGTAAGAAATTTCTGTTGACTGGTTGGGACTGTCATAAGTTCATCAAATAAAATATCAGAAGATGAAGATGTTGCTAAAGTTCGACGACGTTGTTCTGCAGCTTTGATATTTCTCGTGCAATCATCATAGCCATCAAATACAATACTAGATGTATATACGTGGCGTACTCAAAAATCAAATACTAGATGTATATACGTGGCGTACTCATGCATATTATGACGATAACAACTTTTATAACTTTTTGAATCGTTATATCTCAGAAACGGTGGCTCGTAAGAAAAAAAGTATTGATACATTTTTTATAGATAATTTTATGATCTACAATTTTTGTCTGATGTACTTTTATGATAAAACTTACCGTTTTGCTGAAAATCGCGAAAAACTCATTTTTTTGACCTTTGACCTTGAATAATTTTTTTTCTTTAAACGGGAATGATGGGGAACTTGGAGACATTGTTTATAATTATGTTTTGAACAACTTCACAGAAATTCAGCTTGTTGGGACTTTATGTAACTTCACCCTCATTTTTTGGTCTAAATTGACCGGACTATATATTCCTCAAATTTACTGTTACATCGCATATCGGTTCTTCAGCAGATTACCCTATACTCTGCTAGAAACCCTACGCTTAACTAGCGCCATAGCTCACTGTATAACTCTGAGGACACGGACTAGTCTCACTGCTAGTATCCAGATCTCGGTAACCGCATGGATATAAAAATAAAACTTACTTAGGTAGTACTTTTGTCGTAAATTGCAATAGAGGCAAAAATGAACGTCGCGCAATCCAACACGACCCTTCTAGTAATTTATATATGTCTACTAAAATAGGTAGACTCTTAAACAGATATATTTTACGGTAGTCAATGTCTTCAGTTTACCAGAACATGACTTCAAACACTTGATTTTAGATGTTATCTAAGAAGATTATTACTCCACTTAAAGTACTTGATGGTCTGACTTGTGTTGAACAGTTTAAATTCAGTTTATGGGAAAGTAAAACAGGATCTAAATTAGCTTTTTCAGGGTTAACTCTCTTAACGGTAGCTTAGCTGGTTATTCTTGATTAATCAGATAGCAGACGTCATACATACGTAAAATTATAAAGTAATTCATATTATTCAAATAAGTATTTATACCTAAATTTCTATTTATCAATCACGCCTTATCGCCGAAGGGGAGGCTAATCATATTATACCACCACTTTTCTCCGTGTGTATTCCTGAACCCATTGCCGTGTTGAAATAGACAGACACAGGTTGTGGCTACCTGCTGCAATTGAAATATATCAAGCCACCCATAAGTCCTTCAACTTGTCACTACAACCTAAATGTCCCCCATCCAAATTACAGTTTTAAAACAAAAGTCCGTGAATACCATATCTCTACTACGTCTTAACTGCTGCTAATGTCGTCATTTCTCAAGTATTTATAATGTATACACGTTGCATCTTGTACTTACTTTATTTAAATAGTTAGGTAAGAAATTTAAACCGAAATTGTCATATGGTAGGTAATAGTTTATTTTTCGCTTTTTAGTTCTGTTGTTTTTTGTTGGAATCTGTTTTAACTTTTATTAAAGTTTATTCATTTATTATTTTTTAGTCTGTAACGTACTTTCCTACGCGGTGAATAGATGAAAATGATTAATACTACTAGTTTCTAGTACTGAGACTACTGTCTCTAGAGTATAATCAAAAATTGTTATCAAAAGTCTATACATCTATAATTCACCAATTTTAATTATGAATTATTTTAATTGTTTTTATTTTTTTTTTATTTTTTTTTATTACTGCCTCTGTGGCGCGGTGGGAGTGCATCCGACTGCTAAGCAAGAGATCGTGGGTTCGATTCCCACCCAGGATAAACTTTGTGTGATGAGCACGATGGTTTATTCTGTGTCTGGATGTTATTTATCTATAATATATATGTATTTAGAAATATATAAGTATGTTTATCAGTTATCTAGATCCCAAAACACAAGCTATTAGCTTACTCTGGTCTAGATGGCGCTGTGTGAAAAGTGTCCCACAATATTTATTTATTTATTATATGGTATAAAAAAACTAGAATTTTTAGCACAAACATTATGCAATCATTTAAAACTAAACTGAATAAAGTGAATTCGAGCAGCATTCTAACATTGGACAAAAATATTAATGAAAACTACGATACCTTTAAGAACATTCTAACAGATATTCTGAATACATGCATACCAGTACGAATACTTAAACTAAACCCCCAGTTCAAAAAACACTGGTTGACTACGGGTATTAAATTCTCTTGTAAAAACAAAAGACTTCTTAAACTGCTCTTAATAAATACTAATAGCCCAGTAATAAATACATATTATAAAAAATACGAAAAGATATTAAAGAAAGCAGTAGCAACCTCCAAAAAAAGACATTACAGAAATAGGATAATAAACTCTAATAATAAAACTAAAACTATGTGGAATATTAAAATGAAAGAACAAACAAAAAAATTGAGAGGCACAAACGTAATATAAATTTACATACTGAAAATGATTTGATAATTGAACCTGCCCAAATAGCTAATTATTTAACACATTTTTTTCGTCTATTGGGAAAACATCTGCAGATATCTTGAATCCAGGGAATTGCTTGCTCACGCTCCACGCTACGGAAAACACAATGTTCCTTAAACCTGTGGATCCCTTCGAAATCAACAGAATTCTGAAATCATTAAATAACAAAAAAGTCTCGTGGCCCCGCGGTCTCAGTGTTCTGTAAACGATCACTGAGTTACGCAACTTTCACTATGGCTGGTCCTCGGATGGGTGACCACTTTGTGGCATTTACATTTGCGAGCGTTTCCGTGCTTCGGAAGGCACGTTAAGCCGTTGGTCCCGGTTGCCAGTAAAATGGCAGTCGTTAAGCCTGATTGAATGCCTTACGGGCGGCTTGAAAAATTTAAACAGCAGGTAGCCACAGCCTGCGTCTGTCTATTTCAACACGGCAATGGGCGCACCACCTATTACGTGGGACAGGAATCCACACGGTGAAAAGTGGGCATATAATATGCCTCTGCCACCCCTTCGAGGATAAGGCGTGATGGATATTTATTTATTTATTTTATTTTTAAAAAAAGTCATGGTATCGATGAACTACCCCCGAATCTGTTTAGATACTGTGCTGATGAACTAACGCTACCATTTTATGTCTTGTTGAACCAGTCATTCGAAGAAGATACTTTCCCAGAGCAACTAAAACAAGCTGTGATAAAACCAATACACAAACAGCAGTCTAAAACAGATCCAAACAACTATCGCCCAATTGCGCTGCTACCCACCGCTTCAAAGATTTTCGAAAAGGCTATGTGCAATAGAATTATACTCTTTTTGTGAGAAATTTAAGTTATTTAATGAATGCCAAAATGGTTTTCGAAAAAATAAATCAACAACTTTGGCCGTATACAATTATTTACAAAAAGCTTTGGATATTATAAATAACAAAAAATATGCAGTAGGTGTAGTAGGTTGACATGACAAAGGCCTACGACAAGGTGCAATTAAAAATTTTATTACGCAAGATATATAAATTAGGAATACGTGGACAAGCCCACAAGTGGCTGAAATCATACTTAACGTACAGGAAGCAAATTGTAGAAATAGAATTCATTAATAAAAATACCCAAGAGATTGAAAAAATATAGTCCTTCAATACAGATATAATTGCCTCAATCCCTCAGGGTAGCCCTAGTGATAGGCTGCCTACTGTTCCTCATCTATATAAATGACCTATCTAGGGCAGTGGGCGGGCCATGTGTGTTGTTTGCCGATGATGTTTCTCTACTTGACTCATGTAAAACCAACTCAAACCAAAATAATAAACTAATCACTATTTTAAAGAAAACCGCATCCTGGATGACAGAACATAATTTAGAAATTAATTATTCAAAAACGAAAGCAATACCAATCCACCCACACCAAAAGGCACCACTAAAAATAAATTTTGTATCTGAGAAGATTAAATTAGATGTAGTCAATGAGTTCAACTTGCTTGGTTTAACAATTGACACGAAAATTAACTAATATAATTAATAATAATAGCATAACACACACACACACACACACACACACACACACACACACACACACTGAATTGATTTCATAAATATGTTTATTTGTTATATAAAACCCGTATAAATAACCCGTGGCCGAACACTGCCTCTTATGATACAGGCATTGCCTAGTTTAAGAGGCAGGGTTTAATTCATTAAGTAATTTTAATCTTGTAAAAGAATACTAATTATTGTCATATGTGTTGTTAAATGTAAGTAAATGTTGCAGTGATTAAAACAACATAGGTATATTGTAAATGTTAACTCACTTTAATATTGTAATAAATGAAATTAAATAATAAATAAATAATAAATAACTGGAAACCCCATATCTACAAAATTAGAGGAAAACTTTCAAAATTTTCTTATTCCCTGCGGGAAGTCAAGAAGACAACTGACCTGGCAGCAGCTCTGGTCATCTACTATGCCTATGCATACTCTTGGCTAAGTTATGGAGTTATTTTATGGGGAAATACTACAGATGCACCTATTTATACTCAACAAAAGAAATTGATTAGAATATTAGTGAACATCGAAGAAACAGACACGTGTAGACCTATTTTAGGAATCTGAAAATATTAACCTTGCCATGTATATATATCATGGAAATATGTAAATTTGTAAGGAAACACCGCGAATATTATACTACTCGTGAAGAAATACAAAACAGATTTATTCTAAGGCGCAAAAATAGACTGAATTTACCAAAATCCCTTTTAGTTATGCACTACTTTTCTTTTTTTTTATTAATTAATTATTTAAAATTAAATTCAAAAGTAAATAATAGTAATAACTAATTATAAAATAGCCAGATGACATTATGTTGAGAATATCAATTAATTATATATTGACTATATTCATAATTCAAAATGGTAATAATTTATGTATATTCTAATTTAACAGTATTATTTTCAAATCATAAGGGAACCAAAGAACCTATAAATTTATATTGACATACTAGACTAGACAATGAAATTAATTTTTTTGCATTCAATATAATAATAATATTATAAATAAGTAATGATCAGTAAGGTGAAAGAAAAATAGTGCCTAATTTTAGATTTTAAATATTTACATTTGAGTTTTGAATGAGTATTATGGCAAAGAAAACACCTATAAATTAATATATGCTTCCTCTCTCCCACCATATTTTTGCTTTACCTGAAAGGGTCCATAATTGCTACATAGTTTGTCTTAACATCTGTTTAATCACATTATGGAATGCAATAAACATATTGAGTATTGAGTATTGAGCATCTATATATATATCTAAAGTAATCCGTAAACATGCATAAAATACATATAAATCGTCGAATTGAGTACATCCTTCTGTATTGTAGTCTGACAAAAAAAAACTTAATATTTTCGACTAATATTAAAATAATAGAATATAATAACGCAACCCGCGACATTTCAAATTTGTCCTTAGGAAGTTAGTGAGCCGTCTTCTACAAGCAAAGTTAAGTTTGAAATGCCAGATCAGATCATAAAATACTGAATATATTTTTGTCTATCAACTTACTATAATGCTACATGCAAACACCCATGCATAGATGAAACTTATACAAATCCCAATCATCATCATCACTACATATTATAAAACAAAGTCGTTTTTCGTTGTCTGTCCCTATGTATGCTTAGATCTTTAAAACTACGCAACGAAATTCTATGCAGTTTTTTTTTCATAGTTAGAGTGATTCATAGGGAAGGTTTTTATGTATATTTTGTTAAGTTTTTATATACATTAATTTAATTATAACGATATATGTTGGGGGCGTCGGTAAAAAAGAGGCGTCTGGGAGCTTTTAACGAAAACGCTGCCTAAACCCTTTGAGATATAACAAAATAATGTATTGTGGAATTGTGTATCTAATATAGGTCTACAAAAAAATCCGCGATGGTATATATCTATGTCTTAAGGATAACATACTATATCCATTTTGATACTTCAAAAAAACAGCAATTATAAAGCAATAATTTTAAGCGGAAGCGCTCGTGGCCTAGCGGTCTCAGTGTTCTGTAAACGATCACTGAGTTACGCAACTTTCACTATGGCTGGTCCTCGGATGGGTGACCACTTTGTGGCATTTACATTTGCGAGCGTTTCCGTGCTTCGGAAGGCACGTTAAGCCGTTGGTCCCGGTTGCCAGTAAAATGGCAGTCGTTAAGCCTGGTTGAAGGCCTTATGGGCGGCTTGAAAACTTCAGCAGCAGGTAGCCACAACTTGCGTCTGTCTATTTCAACACGGCAATGGGCTCACCACCTATTACGTGGGACAGGAATCCACACGGTGAAAAGTGGGCATATAATATGCCTCTGCCACCCCTTCGGGGATAAGGCGTGATGGATATTTATTTATTTATTTATTTAATAATTTTAAGGCTATTTACACAAATACATTATTCATCCTTATCATTTTTAATAGGTAACTATTCTTAATATTTTTAAAAAGTAGTTTAACTTCAGTATTTTATGAAGATTATTTTGGCCCTTTACACCTTGCAAATTAAATGAATATCTTAGGAGATATAGCAAATTCCAAAAAAAATTACGCAAAGAAATTAAATTTACTAAATTCGACCATGCCGTGCGGGCGTACGAGAGAGCGGAGTAGTAATCAAGTAATTTGTAAAATTTTCATCATCACTACATATCATACAACAAAGTCGTTTTTCGCCGTCTGTGTCGGTCCCTATTTATGCTGAGATTTTTAAAACTACGCAACGAATTTTGATGCTGTTTTTTTAATAGATATAGTGATTCATAGGGCAGGTTTTTATGTATAATTTGTTAAGCTTTTGTATACATTAGCTTAATCATTACGATATATGTTGGGGGTGTCGGAAAAAGTAAGCCGTCTGGGAGCTTTTAACGAAAACGCTGCCTAAACCCTTTGAGATATAACAAAATAATGTATCATGGAATTGTGTATCTAATATAGGTCTATAAAAAAGTGCGCGTCGGTATATGTCTATCTCTTAAGGATAACATACTACATCCATTTTACTACTTTAAAAAACAAGCAATTATAAAGCGATAATTTGAAGGTTATTTACACAAATACATTATTAATCCTTATCATTTTTGAAATGTTAGTTGGCTTCAGCATTTCATGAAAATTATTTTGTCCGTTTACACCTTGCAAATTAAATGAATATCTTAGGAAATATGGCTTGCCCTCCGCTAGTAATCTAGAAGTAATCAATTTGGAAAATATTCATATATTATTGTGAAATTAATAAACGATGGTATTAAATGGGTGCCACGGGGTTCGAAGTATGTCACGGGCGAAGCCGGGAGGGACCGCTAGTAATATTATAATTGCAAAAGTTTGTTTGGACGTGTAGATGATTGTCACTCTCTCACAGTAACTATTTAATAATTACCTAATGATTCTCATAATTATTTATGTATAAAAATTATGGTTTCTTGTAAAAAAGTGATAAATAAAAAATATTTCAGCATTATTTATATTTTAAATTGACACACTTTTAAATTAAACAAAAGAAATCGATTTTGCACAATTTAAATTTTAAAAAGATTTAATTAGGTAGGTTCTGTGCGTGGGAATGCCGATTCCTTTTTACCTACACAAACTATAAGGAAGATGCCCTGATCGATGCCGCTTTAAAAAAAAGTCCGTTACGAGCCGCTATGCCTTTTGTTGTGCAATGCAATAGAGTACCCAACTTTTGTTGATACTTGTAACCTATTTTATACTAAAGAACTAATTTATCAATTTAACTCTAGACATGATTTCTTCCAAGGTTCCAAAAGTTGAAATGTTGAGTTTGAGTTGGCTTCAAAAAAAAAACAATATTCACTCGTAGGTACACTTATTTGATAATTTATTAATTGACTTTATAATTTACCCACCTGTAATTGTGTTTATTGAAAGGATAAAATATTAATTCTTTTTATACTGTCGTAATAATGCTTTAGAAAGCCTTTTTTTCTTAACCGTTGACTTATATAATTCATTGACCATATTAAATTATAAGGATTTTTCGTAAAGCCTTTTTTTCACACTTTTATACCAAATATTATGAATTATGACAATCTTAATAATTATAGAAACATCTTAATGTTATTTAATTTAGATATACGATCAAGATTTGGTATTCGCGCTATACCTCAGGGTAAAGTCAAAGAAGCTACCCTATTGTTGTGTAATATTTATTCTTGCTTAGATCTCCAAAGAGTCTTTCAGCGAGGTCGACACCATTGTCACAGGGTTCATGGGAACGGGCAAAAAATGGACTTTACCTTTAGGGTACTACCAAATTTACTAAAGAAACTGAATAAGCACTTTTTCTATGCAGCACAGTTCGCTCATCCACGTGTTCAAAGATTAGGATGGCGTATATTTTGAATTTAATAATCTGTGCGTCTTATGCAGAGAGCCTCGGGACAGTCAATTTCATAAAAAGTGATACCAGTTTTGTTTATACATGTTTTGTCACGGCAACTTGCAGTGTGCAAGTAAAAACGTTTATCTTTTAAATACATTTTGCTATCTTTACATGCTTACAATAGGTTTACCATTTTATGTAATTTGACTAGGTACATATTATTTCATTACATCATTAACATTATACAATTTAAAAATATGTGCTGATAAGACAATTTTGACGTGACTGACAGTTCATCATTATCTGAGCATTCGTTCTGGTTGCAGTCGAAGCGAGGACTTTCGAGCATGGGTGCAAGGTTCTTTTTTCTATAAACCCTCCTCTTTGCAACAAACCGCAGGAAGTTTAACCGGAAGATCATTATGATACGACCTTGTCCATAGTCCCTCCACTTCGTAACAAACCGTATGTCATCGTATTATGAACTTTCACTAAGAATTTATAATATTTTATTTGCCATTTAAAAAAAGGTTTCACTTGCTCAATAAGAGAAACTTTTTTGAATGGGTTGATTTTTTATTGACACGTACAAAACGATAGGGTGTAAAAGAAAAAAAAATCGTTTGGATGACCAAACGAATTTATCATCCCAAGCCATACATTACTTTAAAAATTAAATTAATGAAAGGCTTGGGATGACCCAAGCCTTACATTAATTTAATTTTTCATCGAGTAGTTACCAACTAAACCTTTAAGTCTATTTCCACTTACAAACGTCCATATGCTGAACACTTTCACAAGTTCTGACTTGAAACTTTTGAATAGTACAAAAACATACGTCTAAATCAGAGTTACATATATTTTGTTGCATCCGACAGGGAGCCAGATTGCTTGAGATAGTAGACAGTGAAATTGCAGCAAGTTCCTTGCATGATACCATACGGCATGCGCGCCCACGAAACCATCTGGCGCACTACCCAGATTGTACAAAAACACAAATTAACTTCACATAAAAACAACAAGTCACAGTGGCATATGCTTTTGTTTGCTCATAATTAGTATAATTTGATTTGAAACTAAATAAAACACATGGTTACAATGCAGCTTAGAGGACGATAGAACGTTCTAACTCACACCAAATAAGTTATTGTACAGACCAAGTGTAACGTCATGATAATTTATTGTTAAGCTTTTTTTATAAAACTATAAGTAATTTAGATATCTTCTTTATATAATCTGTAAGTGTAAGCCATCTTTTAAATGCCAAAATCACATTACGGATATACCAGTTATTTACTGGAAGTTATTTAGATAATAAATTAAACATATTACTTAATGGTTGTAAACGCCCTTATGAAATATTAATCTCTGTCTCTATGTTACGCTCACTACTCAGTAGAACACTAAAGCAGAATCTGCAAAATAGTCATTCTTGAAACAAGTAAGGTTTTTAATGGTCGGCAGCGCGAGTGCTGCCACCTTTAGTGTTGCAAACGTCCACAGGCTACGGTGACCACTTTCCATCAGGTATGCTTGTCTGCCACCTCAGTGACATAAAAAAACAGTAAAAAAACTACTACAAACTCAAATAACCAGCCATTCTCTTAAGCACTAGTTCAGAATAAGACACTCCGGCCATACTCAAAGTCTTAATTATTTCTTTGCTTCTATTATTTTCCCTTACTTTTATTTTTTAGCGCATATTTCTTTTCCCAGATAATTTGTGTAGTCTTCTTTATTTCAGTGTATTCCCAATCACTGCCAAACTATAGGTACGTGGATTTGGAGCCTGGGGATCACTTTTAATTGGTTCTTAAGAGCAGGTATTGCTTGACATTGCTTTTTCGGCATTATTGGAAGCGACTGCCATCTGATCTCCCAATGCCGCACGTCGGCAGTAGAACAATCTGGATTAAATTTATCCAATTTGTTTTAACACATTGAGCTATAGGACAGTCTGGATTAATTTGTCCAGTCTGTTCTAATACAGTGGAGCAGTAGAACAATCTGGAGTTTTTTGTCCATTTTGTTCTATCGCAGTGAGTAGTAGAACAATCTGGACGTTTTTCGTCCAATTTGTTCTATAGTAGAACTAACATACATACATACATATTGTCACGCCTTTATCCCCGAAGGGGTAGGCAGAGGCATATTTTACGCCCACGTTTCACCGTATGCATTTCTGTCCCACGTAACAGGTGGTGTGCCCATTGCCGTGTAGTAGAACTAACAGTAGAACTAAATGGACTAACCCACCGCCGGGGTCGTAAGGGCACCAACGTCCTTCCCTTGTCCGTTAATCAGGTGCGCTTTTACTGCACATTTTAAGATGATAACCCGGAGATGAGAAGTCAAGTCAACCGGCATGTAACTATAATCTAGAAGCTAACGGCTTCTCAAATAGAAAATAACAAAGAATATTCAAAATGGATAAATCTTAGAACTCCTTGAATTCAAGCTGTATAAGTTGTGTTCAAGTGGACTATTATCTAGTCCAATTATGATTGACATACTTATGATTGATAATCAATTAATAATGATTGACTTCTGCAATTTAATTAAAAATGTATTAATTAATCTATTTTTAGGCATATAGGTATTAAATTATATAAAATAGGTATTATTTAATTATAGTACCTTGCATGTTGTTTATATTCGCATACGACCAAAAGTGATTAAACTGTTTATTATGCTTGGGGGGTCAAGCAACTGATTCTTCGAACAAAAATAAAACGTAACCAAAAATAAAATTAATGGTGTGCAGACGCTAAAGTCCAGTTTAGTGAGATTCGAGTACTCTGACTTTATGAGAGTATTATATGATTATGAGAATGGATAATCTCTGAATGAGTAATAGATAATCTGTGTTTCTTGACCTTTTATTATGTTACCTTACCTAGTTGACCGATGTTAAGATATGTTATGTACGCCGATTTGTAGAGAGAGTTCTTATCATTTATAGTTCTTCTAAATATAACATTACTAGCTGACCCGCGCAACTTCGTTAGCGCCACTATAAATGGGTTAGTTGAAGAACCGCTCGATCGATTTTGTGCATGCTTCACATTAACCATCTACTCAATATTCCAAACAAAGCCTAAACATTTGGTTTGGATAGATGATCCCGTTCTTGAGTTATAAAATTGAACGAAAAGTGGCATTGATTTTTATATATATTGATTGTACCAACTGAAGTTATCAATAAACGCATCAAACTCAGTGAGTCGTATTAATATAGGTGTTCGACGTATCCTCGTACTACGAAAACATCCTATAGTAAAATGAAATTTGAATACATAAATAAAAAGAAATCATATATTGTGGGGACACTTTTTACACAGCGCCATCTAGGTCAAACCAGACTATAAAGCTTGTCCTATGGGATCTAGACAACTGATATACATACTTTATTTTTAAATACATTTAATACATAGGAAACACCTTAACTCTGAAACCAACATTTTTTGATCACACAAATATTTTCCAACCCGGGAATCGAACCCGGGACCACAGCGCGGCAGTTGCAAACATATTATAACCACTGCGCCACCGAGGTAGGCAATAAATATTAAATGTTAGTTACCTGCAAGTATAGTTACCTGCAAGTATAGTTACTCCAGCAAGTAGGAAATTAGGTTAAGTAGGGTTATTCAAACTATTCTTACTAGTCATCACGTTGTTATCGTTCACGATACGTAGAAAATAATGCAAAATTAAAATGGATTTATGTAAAAATAAGTAGCTAATGCCAAAGTACGTCGTGGTGCTGTATTGGCACAGTGTGTATAAATATTAATATATTGACCTCCAGTGACATATACAGATCAAATGGGGCACGACTATACATAAAATCACTTTTTGGACACTGAATCTTTGTTTTGAACACTAAATAAATACGCACATGGTGTTACTTTTAATGACTAACTATCTACACGCTGTATACCTGACGGGGTAGTCAGAGAAGACAGATCACCAGGATTGGCGATCATATTATACTTCGTTCGCTTCTTGCAGATTTATTAATCGTTTTATAGCTGCATGCAGATGTGCATCGGGTATCCGAGTACGTTTGACCTTTCCGTTTTTAGCAATCTGCTCACGTGGTACCTTTTCTCCTTCTACCATCTACTTTCGCACAATATATGATATTCTTCGTGAATCATTCCTCACTCATTCGTTGGACATGTTCAAACCAGAAGACACGCTCTTTTCCAGCTTAACATTGGTACTTTCATTTTGATATTTACATATATACAGGTATACATAGATTGTAAGCTTGTCACTATCCCTTCTGAATTTACCGTAGTCAGGCAAACATACAGAAAAGTGACTTCGACTGGAACATAGAACTAATGCGCGTTTATTATCAGATAACATTAGAGGTAATGTAACATGAATATATTCGTACTAGAATATTAAGCGTCGAATACATGATTTTATAAAACAGAATTGCCGGAATCACGGATAGTCTAGCGCACATGCTAGCTGTACGTTCGCTGGCAGTCGGCCCTACTTCCTAACCACATTGCACATGTCATGTGACACATGTTTTAACAATTTACTCATGAATTATTTAATACGTTTAAATATTAAAGCGAAAATAATTATGTACTATTTCATAGCTTTGTAGGTGAGCTAAGGCCCTATCAAGATCTTCGCGGCCCATGCCAACCAGACCTGCAAGTGCTGCACTTGCTTAATATAACGCACAAGGCTCTAGAGCAGGTTCTCTTATTTATGTGGTTTTGAGTTTAGTCAAAGACAACAAAACTTCAAAACAACAAAAAAACATTGTTAGGAGCGGGGAAATCTCCGGGATCCAAGCGAAACATAAAAAAAAGAGTGAAAGCTTTTTCAATTAATGTTGCTGGCTGGTTTACGACTATTTTAGTTTAGAATAAAATATTTTAAAATCAAAACACTGTTGATCGTCACTTTTTTCTGTGATTGTTTTAATTTTAATCGACCTTTTAATAATTTCGAGTAAGTGTTCCATATTACGGGTGCACAAATTTGTATGTAAAGATCTTCTTTTTTTATTTAATTCAAGACTTTTTGGACTTTTTATGTTCCTTAAATCTTACTGAAGGATAAGGGAATCGTTATGCCCGACTGAAATTGTCAGGGCACTTGAGATGAGAAGCAGTAATCAAACTTACAGAGATATAGCCAGGTTGCTTCGTCGATATGTTTCAACAATACATCGCAGTGTCCAGCGATACAGGGAGACTAATTCTCTCGTTAGACGTCGCGGGCAAGGCAGAAATAGGCGTACATCGAGGAGAGATGACCATTTTATTCAGCTGCGTGTTCGAAGGAATCCGCGTTTGACGACTGTGCAAGCCTGAAACCTTCTTTAAGAAGTTCGAGGAGTAGCAGTAAGTGAACGCACGGTACGAAGACGGTTCGGAGAAGTGCATTTGCGTTAACGCGTGCCAGCCAAGGCTCCAAAACTCGAGGTACATCATCGCAGGAACAGACTCAATTTCGCTCGAAAGCATTGTCTTTGGAGCACGGACCAATGGAGTAAAGTTTTGCTCAGTGATGAGTGTAGAATTCTTTTAAATCAAATTGATGGACGTCAAAGATTATGGAGACGTGAAGGGGAACGATACAATCAGTAAAATTTTGAAACTACGGTAGCATACGGCGGAGGGTCCACAATGGTTTGGGGGGATATGTTTGGGAGCTCGCACGGACTTTGTGGTGTTCGATAGAGGGAGTCTGATTGCTGATCGATACATAAGGGAGGTTTTTGAAGAAAACGTGGTACCTTTTGACCCCTTTATCGGTGACGGCTTTGTGTTGATGCAAGATAATGCTTGGCCTCATACCGCACTGCGAACTCGCGAGTACCTTAATCATGTGAACATCGCAGTAATGGAGTGGCCAGCAAGGTCACCAGACATGAATCCGATTGAACATGTCAGGGACTTACTAAAACGTGGGGTGAAATCCAGAAAACAAGCTCCTGTGATTTTGGATGAACTGCGAAATGCCGCAGTCACTTTCCCAAAAAACGATAGACAACATCATTCTTAGCATGCCAAGACGGGTAGAAACTTTGATAAGGGCACGTGGAGGAAATACTCAATACTGATTTATCCTTTATTCTAATGAAAAATAAAATGTTAATTTTGTTTTTTTTATTTTTTTTAGTTACCATGAAATTCAAGAATGTTTATTTTTCCGTAATGTTTATTTTTCTCAATTATATTGCACCAAACAAAGTAGCTTTTAATTTTAAAATATGGCATTTTATTTATGATAGCGAATGGCGTTTATTGATTATTAAAAAAAAATGTTTTGAAAAATATTTAGCATTTTTTTTATGTTCCGCTAATTGTGCCGGTGTGTGTATATCACTTGAACTCCTGTTTTTTGATTTTTCCGGACGTTAGAATATATATTTTTTTTGTTGTAGCGACTTGCTGTTGAAATTTTTCAAGCCGCCGCAAGGCCTTTAACTGGGCTTAACGACTGCCATCTTACTTACAACCGGGACCAACAGCTTAACGTGCCTTCCGAAGCACGAAAACGCTCGCAAATATAAACAATTTTTATTTTGCTAAATACAAGCATGGTCCCTCAGATTACATATACATTCAAGATAGCCCCAAGGCAGTGACGTAGTCATGAATATTACTCTATTTGACTTTAAATTAGTCATAATAAAACTGGTTATGCGTGATTAATCCTTTAACTTACATTGTAATGTAATTATTTAAGTAATATTTCCTGTCTTGGTCTTGTAATAAATATGTAAAGAAGTTAAGAATGAGGCCGTTCTTCTTTTCAAATAAAGTGCGCTGTGTCATATAACGTTCAGTTTTAATATTAGGTATATAATAATTTATATCGATAAACACCATCGACCAATAGTTATTTACTAGTGGTTCTGTGAACCGTAGACTTCAGAGTAAATTGAGGAAAAAGGCTAAACATTTTTTTTTTACTATAATTCATAAGTAATTTTTTAATTAATGTAGTTTTAAAAGGGACCATTTCCCCTCCCCTACCTCCATTCCCCCCTCAATCGAAAAACCCCCTTGCTAAAAGATTTGGCTATATCAAGGATTGTTCATGCTAAGTTGCATGCAAATCCGATGAAAAATGCGACCTGTAGACTGAATGGACGGACGAACGGACAAACGGTCGGACATCTATAGCATTTTTTCCCATACCAGTGGACTTAAAACGAAGACTTTTACAATTACAATTATAATGACAATTACGTGATCATATATTAGCTAGGTAATGTCCGCGCCTCCTGCCCGGGCGGCAAAGATTTTTCGTTCCTATTCTCCACAGGAACATGTTCTCGGTATAAAAAGTAGCCAACAGTACTCAGGGATAATACACATTTCAAACATTGAAAGAATTTTCAAAATCAGTTTAATATATCCAAAGCCTACCTACAACTTCACAAACTCTACCTTTTTATAATTTTTTTTTTTATTAATGTGAGAAAATCAACTCGATTTGGGACGCGACTTGTACCTACTCATGACCTTTGCTTAACCAGGGCAAAAACATTGAGCTACCAGAACCGTATCAAAACCAGCTGACATTCTTCACTGTATTGTAATCTTAAATGTCATTTAAGAGTTACCACAATGATTTTAATATGATAATTTTCCTATTACTTGTTCTAAAAAATGAGTGCCTCCGCCACCAAAAAAAAAATTGCTGGAATTAAAGCTATCGTACGTAATTAGCACTTTGTATTCGAACCTGAAGTAATAGTAGGTATAAGTACCTACATAATAATACGTAATAAAACATTACAGTGCTAAATATTTGGGTCGTGTCCTGGCATCGACTTTACATTTCTATCTTTCTATTTATTTTATAATACTTAACTAAAGTATGGAGTGCAGGAGTGTAGTGGAGGATGGAGTGCAGGGTAGCTGCGTGGAATGTTAGGGGAGGAATGACAGATAAGATGAATGAGTTGATGGATGTTGAAGCGATTGATGAATCTCGAAGAAGCGAAAGAAGTATGCATGGATCGCGAAGCCTGGCGATCTGTCCTCTCTGACTACCCCGTCAGGGATACAGCGTGAAGATAGTTAGTTAGTTAGTTAGTTAACTAAAGTTAGTTTAGTTTAGCGCTTGCCAAAACTTTCAGCAATTCTTTTCGTACCTGAAAGGAATAACGGTACCCTTCAAAGTAATTATATTATATTATCTGTGCTTTAAAGGATCACTTTGTTGTCCGTCCGTCTGTCCTTGAGAACGCCTGAACGTATCAAGTTGAAATTGAAATGATGCTTATTATATAAGTGTCAGATTCGTCCGTGCGTGGAATACTGCTCACACCTCTGGGATGGCTCCGCCAAATACCTGCTTGAAGCTCTCTACGCGTTGCTGCGACGTGCCATCCGCATCATAGATTGTCCAGATGTTACTGGCAATCTTGAGCCGTTGAAGATGCGCAGAACGGTCGCCAGCTTAGCTGCATTTTACCGCATTTACCACGGTGAGTTTTCCGAAGAACTCGTCCAACTAGTCCCACCCTCCCCCTTCCGTTTCCGAACGACAAGGGCGGAGCAGAGATATCATCCTTACACTGTGGACACCATCTTGTCCAGAACGGAAAGATTCCGTTGGTTTTCTATTGTCGCACCATAAAAACATGGAACTCTGCTGGCGTTCGTGTTTCCCTCCTCTTACAAACCTGGGTCCTTTACGAGAAGCGTGAAAAGGGCATATTTCTGGGCCGTCAAGATGAGGGTCGCTATCCTGAAAAAGAAAACTCAACTGCAAAAGCAGCTGGAACGTTTGAGTGGATATTTAGATCTACGGTCCCTTCAAACTACGAAAAAACACGGGTAAGAAGTGAAACTTCTTTAACTTATAATTTTTCGAAAACTTCACGAAAATTGGGTAGAAAAGGCTTACGCATACACTACGTCGATAAAAAAATTTCACTTCAAAACAACAATCTAGAACAACAACACAACAACAATCTAGACTACAATTATTAAATATACTTATATATTTCTAAATAGATACATTGAAAACACCCAATCTCCGAAACAATCATTTGCGACACGGGAATCTAACCCCATACCTGAGCGCGGCAGTCACATAAACTACCATTTACGCCACTGAGTCACCGAGGCACTCTTACTACGAGTACTATTCAAATTCGAAGCAATATTGCCCTGACGTAGTGCTTATTTCATGTTTGATGAATGTATTACATATCATTCTTTATTGTTGTCTTTACATAATGCGTACATAGTGCATAATACAATAATTATTTAATTAAATACTATAGATTATATTATTATTATTTATTACTAAAATTGAATGCTGTGGAGATGGGATCACTTCGAAAATTGTGCTGCGTAACTTTGGCCGACCGAATACGTAACGGTACGAATACGGAATAAGGCAGGTTTGAGTGAAAAAGTCAGCGATAAGCTGGAAAAGGGCGTGCTTTGTTGGTTTGGACACGTCCAACGAATGAGTCAGGACCGATTGACGAAGAATATATATTGTGCGAAAGTAGAGGGTAGAAGGAGTCAGGATAGGCCGAGACTTAAATATGAGGACCACGTGAATCTGCTCACGTGGTCCTCATATGTAAGTCTCGGCCCAAAAACGGAAAAGTCAAAGTACTCGGATACCCATACGTGCGTGTATGAAGCGATTGATGAATCTTGAAGAAGCGAAAGAAGTATGCATGGATCGCGACACCTGGCGATCCGTCCTCTCTGACTACCCCGTCAGGGATACAGCGTAAAGATAGTTTAGTTTTTTTTTTTAAGTTTTAGGTACGAGCCTTAGAGGTTTTTTATAATGCTTGTGAACATTTTGATACTACATTTGATTTATTATTAGTATCTATATTCGTTTAAGGTGGTTGAGTCACCATTCTGTCACTGTTCAATAGCTATGCCAAATATAATTTAACTGCTTATCACATACTCTGGGCGAAACGAGTAATACGCTAGTATACACATAACATCTGGAGTAGTTTACTATGCTGATTTCGTTGCATCAGGGTCTGAGGCGAATAGTCGTGCTTTAAGACGTTTCTACCATACATATTACTAGAATCAAACATAGCTCACATAGGACCCGTAATGTACTATTACCGCAGTGCCTTAATTTTTTCTATAAGATGTACACCTAGTTGCCTTCCAGGTCTCCAGCTTTGCAAAGGAAGAAGAGGCGTTAATTATTTTTTTCAAACCCTTCAATTTTTTTTCTGATAATTATGTGGGTTCTATGACACTAACTCTTCTGTGACTTCAACGAGATCGAGCTAGATGGAACTTTTCTAATCATGGTCTGGTTTACAGGAGTCACACACAGTAATGTGAATGCAAATGTACTTTTTTGGAACGAAGTTCCTTACGGCAGGCTTGGAGTTTTTTGTACCTGGTGTCCCACGTTCACATCGTTTTTTTTACGTGGAATTAGTCCCAAGTAAATGTTTAAATGATAAAGATATTTTTTTTTAATTATCAATGCACTTTTTACAAACTCAAAAGTAGAACATATTTTGATAGAAGATATCGATATTGGAATAAAAGATATGATTCCACCTACTTACCTCAAGTGGTATTTAAGTAATATACCTACAATGCATATTCTTAAACAAACTACATTCTTATGCACACTATCCTAAATTGAGTAGCAATCCTTGAAAGTCGTGCGATAGTAACATATCAATTCGATAAATCTGATAACATAATTTCCTAATATCAACATTGATATAACAACATTGATCTATAATAATATATATACGGTTTAACACGAAAAAATACTACAATTTTTAGCCTTCCCCATTACTTTCACATAAATGAAAACTAAACTTTATAGAGTCATGCACCTTTCAATAGATAATATTATACTTCGAAATATCTTGTTAGAGAAATTTAGGTTAAAGAAAATTGTGTCAACAATTACGCGAAATGTATGTTTACTTCAATCACTTCAATTAGTTTTTTGGTATTAGGTACAATACATACTAACACATTGTCACGCCATTATCTCAAAAGGTATAGGCAGAGGCATATAAATTTCACCGTATGCATTTTATTCCACGTAACTGGTGGTGAGCCCATTGCCGTGTTGTAATGAACAGGCGCAGGTTGTGGCGACCTGCTGTTAAAATGCTTTTAAGCCGCCCACTTGGTGTTTAACTTGGCTTAACGACTGCCATAAGTACAATAAGGCAGCAAATTAATGCACACTATTTGCACACTAGATTAGCCAACTTGAATACAGACAATTATATATTTTGTTTCGTAAATATGACACAATCACAATCTTGAGTTTCGTTTCATTTATTGAGGTTAATGTGCCGACATTGTTGGATGAGACTTATATGTGAACTGATAAAGTTCATATTGATTATAAAATGTAAATTGTTTATTGTTTATCTATCACGCCTTATCCCCGAAGGGGTGACAGAGGCATACATACTGTATGCCCATTTTTCAACATGTGTAAATTACCTAACTCTATTAGATATCGATAAAAGTAAACAAGTGGTTTTGATAATGTGATTTTACCGATTCTCTATATACAAATAGTATATAAAATTCTCGTGTTTGTTGCACATAGCAAGGAAGGTTACTCGCTCCCTCAGCTCGCACCTAATAGATACGAAAGTAATATTACTTTGTGCCAAATTTACGTCATATTGTATGCGATAATCGCATACGTAGTCTGTCAGTTGCCTACCATTCGTCTAACTACAATTCTAATTATCTTAACAATAACTACATAGCAAGGAAGGTTACTCGCTCCCTCAGCTCGCACCTAATAGATACGAAAGTAATATTACTTTGTGCCAAATTTACGTCATATTGTATGTAAAAATCGCATACGTAGTCTGTCAGTTGCCTACCATTCGTCTAACTACAATTCTAATTATCTTAACAATAACTTATTATAATACTAATTACTAAATTAGTGTTTTTAAACTTTCCCGATTTTCACTCATATTTATGATATTTCGGGTCTTATTCGCGACGTAAATTATTAGGTACAAAGTCTACCTTGTACTTACTTCCCGAAGTTGCGACCGAATTACATCAGCCGTGGTCACATGTTGACTGATGCATTCATCCCTTTTTCTATAAGGATTTACACCTAGTTGCTTTCCAGGTCTTCCGAGTTGCAAAGGAGGTTCTTTTTCCAACTTACTCAAACTATCTTCTGATTAATTTCGTTGCGGGTTCCAAGACATGTTAACTTCTCCCGGGACTTCACCGGGATCAAGCTCGGTGTAACTTTTGTCGTCTTGGTCATTGCTGTAGATCCTGGTTAATAGGAGTCACAGTAATGGGAATGCGGGTGGGATTAGTGATGAATTCAGCGTCGCCTCCTCGAAGCGCGAGTGTTTTTTTCAACTACCCGTACTTGGTCGTCATAATTTTGATTAGGTGTTCTAATGTCGGTCAGTCTACACACAACACTCACAATGTCTGTACACTCGCGTACAAAGTTCGCACTGTCGTTTTTGCACTTGCTGCTGATGACAGTATAAGGTAGGCTTTGTATCTTGTAATATACGTCGCGAATAAGACCCGAAATATCATAAATACTAAATTAGTGTAATGATAATTATGAAATAGGGTGATGCCCTTATACACGCTTAGTTGTATGAAATATTTAGAGTAAGGTGTCTCTAGTAGACAACGTGGGAGTGACATTGCTCAGTGGTTTGTTGCCATATTCCTCCGAAACTTTATAATTTATGTAGTACTGTTGACGCGTGGTGCAGTTTCCCGTTTCCCACAGGAAGTTGTTCCTGGGTCAAAAAGTAGCATATATGTTATTATGATGTGTGAGCAATAATATTGTAAAGTTTCATCAAAATCTATTCAGTAGATTTTGTGTGAAAGAGTAACAAACATCCATTCTTACGAACTTTCGCGTTTATAATATTAGTAGAATATTTGGTAAGCCTGAGTTTAAGGTAAGCCTAAATTTTTATACCCCTAAGTAAAAAGGGTTGCCTTTTTTATTATGACAAAACAACGTTGTTGTGCCTGCCAGTGCTTCTAGAGCTAAATAAATAGATTGCTTATTTGCAATGATTTCAATTTGTTAATATTAATGTTTAAACTACCATCATTGATCATTTCCTCTCCTTAATCAAGACCTGGTTGTATTTTATCAATGGCTTGTTCCATATAGGAATAAGCCATTGATAAAATTTACAATATAGGCTAAAAGTAAATACAATAAATTGTTTGCGATTAAATTGCGATGCTTGAAGATAAAATTCTCTTGAATTAGTCTCTTCGTTAATTTTCATTTTAATTTTTTTATACTACTGTGGTGGCTGACATGCATACGGGTCCACCTGATGGAAAGTGCTGACATAGCCTATACACGTTTGCAATACCAGAGGTGCGGTCACGCTGCCGACCCTGTAAAATCCTTCTAAGACCCCTTTTGAAGAACCCCATACTGTAGGAAAACCCAGCAAGGGAGCTCATTCCACAATCGAAATAGCCGTTTCACAGACTAGCCGGAACAAACAGGCAGACAGAAATAAAATATAAATTGTTTTTTTAGATACATATCGTATATATATATTTTCATATATAAATTTAGTGAAAAGCTGTTAATTTGGAGTTACAAATATCACTGAAACTGTATTTATCTGTAGAGATAAATATTTAAATAAAAATTAAGGGAGGAAGAACTGTATAGGGAAGAAGAACTCTGTGAAGAAAGAAGAAAGAGGAAGAAGAAAACGTGAAAGAACTTTTGAGCATAACAAAACCCACCTGCTAGCAGTACACCAGCTTACTAACGAGGTAACGATGCAAACTCTCTTACGGGGTTTAAAAGTCAGGCAGCATTCGGTTCCAACAATCCTTTAAGAAAGTCAAACGTTAGCTGCTCCTAGGATTTTAATAAAAGGTAATCCCAGGCTCCAAATTCAGGTAGGATTTTGTGTAGGAAATTAAAATAATAGTGGTCTTTACTTACAAGGCTCTTTCATTTTTTTATCTTTTTTCTCTTATGGTACTCCGAGAAATTGCTAATAATTAATAATTTTAATCTGTACAGTTTTATCGTACAGCCCTATTAGCAAAAATGAAAAATCTTCATTATACACACGTGCGGATTATCGGTTGAGTTTCATCGGTGCAAGTAATGGCCGGTTTCAATATTCTATCTTCAGTTTAACATAGATCGCTACCACAAATAAACAGTTGATTTTTTACTCTTGTGACAGATAGTTCAATGTCGAAGGTAATGCTACCTATCTTTGGTTATTGAAGCCGAAATTTTTGTCGATAGGTACCGATGGTAACTATTTTGACATTATTTTAGACAATTGTAAAAGATAGATAGGTTATTTAAAGCGGCCGATCGTAACAATTGCTTGGAGCGTTTGTAGCTACCGTAAAGCAACTTGGTACTTTGATTCAAGGTTATTAGTGACCTCGTCAAACAACACGCAATTAATTATCATGCCTCTACTAATTATTCTTTTTTTTCGAGGTTCATTGTCATAGGCGGTCATCTTTTACGACTCAAATTGAATCTCTTGAAGAAGATGGCAGCGGCAGCGGCGTCTGCCATTTTAATATTTTATTATCAAAATCTATTATTATTATGTATCTTGTTCTTGGGTATCTTCTTTTTGAAGTGAAAACTTATTTTAGCGTGGTACGTATATTTTTTAGATAAGATTAAATCTCTGGACTCGTGACGCCGTTACGAGACGCAGCTATAGTGTGTGCATATATGAATGTACCTAAATATAGCAGACCGCGAAAGCTACTACTACTATCTTCACGCTGTATCCCTGACGGGGTAGTCAGAGAGAGAGGGGAGTCAGGCTTCGGATCCATGCATACTTCTTTCGCTTCTTCAAGATTTATCAATCGCTAGATACACGCACGTCGGGGTATCCGAGTACTTTTGACCTTTCCGTTTTTGAGCAATCTGCTCACGTGGTCTTCGTATGTAAGTCTTGGCCTACCCTTTATTATACCGCACAATATATATTCTTCGTCAATTGTTCCTCACTCATTCGTTGGACATGATGTCCAAACCAACGGAGCACGCCCTTTTCCAGCTTAACGCTGACACTTTCATTCAAACCTGCCATATTGCGTATCACTTCGTTACGTATTCGGTCGGTCAAAGTTACGCCGCACAACTTTCGAAGTGATCCGAACTCCACAGCATTCAATTTACTTTCATGCTTCTGCTGACATACGCCCACGGTTCGCTACCGTAAAGCAAAGTTGGCACTAGCACTGCGTTATTAAACTTTGTTTCCGGCAGCACTCACCGGCAGTTCACCCTTTTATCTCCATACTTCCCAAGTACCGAATCAAAAACATCGCGAGAGGCACCCACCCGTCCATTCAAGTCTCCACATACTAGTCTTTCATTTCCTTCTAATACATTTAGAGCTTCTCTCATACTCTCCCAGAAGTCCTCTAGCTCACTCACGTCCGACGAAAATAGTGGCGCGTGAGCAGCTACCAGGAAAATCTTCGTCAAACCCAGTTTCTAACGGATCCAGAGGATTCTAGGACCTATTAGTTTGTACTCATACATACCGAAGGTCAATCGCGAGGACAATAAAATTCCAACCCCCCGAATGCTATGCTCGCTCTCTGGTACTCCAGACCATAGCGCGAGCACCCCAACCTTGCGCTTGGTCTCTGTCAAGCACACTACATCTAACTTTCTCTCGTTCATTACATCCATCAGTCAAAAACTCTAACATTCGACGAAGCTACCCTGCACTCCATCCTCCACTTCCCGCCGTGTCGGGCCGCGCGTGTAAGGTGGTGGTCCCCCACGCCGCTCTGGCACACACTTTTCGCACCAGCGGGGACGAACTGGTGCGCGTCGCCTCGGGGGCACGCCCTAACATTGTTTGCCCTGGTGGCACTCGTGTTGGAGTAGAATTGCAGCCGTAGCTGGCAGGGATTGCACATTGCGTGCACGCTTCTACTCTTCATCCCCAAAGAAAGCGTACTTTTTTTTGTTAATTGCTAGATTCAATATCTTGCTACTAAATCATATAATCATCATCATCATCTAACGTTGATCCCGTTCATCTACAGGTCTTATTAAATAATATTGTGTAATCAATTAAGATTCTTTCTGTGTAGATTTTTTTTTATTATTATCATTAACATCAATCCCGGTCAATTTTTGAAGTGAAAACTTTTTAGTGCCGTATGCATATTTTTAAATAGGATAAAATCTCTGGACTCGCTACACCGTTACGAGACTCAGCTATGGTGTGTGCATATATGCATGTAGGTACATATAGCAGACTGCGAACGCGCCTAGATAAATAAATTTAGTTTTTACTCCTGTCGGCACCCCGGAGTGCAACCAGTATTTTTTTTTCTTATGAAGATACCCTTTCTTTTGGTAGGCTAGCATGGGGACATAGTGGTCTAACACGCTAAGGTCTTTTGATAATTTTAATATTATTATTTTTGAAACTCGCACTACATTGTATTCACTTTCCCGACTAAAAGGTAGACATTGAAATATATATGTGAAGGGTTAAGAGAATCCATATACCTACTATACAGCAGGTATCTTCACACTGTATCTCTATGTTCCGTTGGTGTGTCTGGATAGGTCCCGTTCAACGTATAAGTGAGCAACGATTGACGAAGAATATTAATACTAATATATCTAATACGATTATTATTGACTTGGTGACCCCGGCTTCGCCCGTGAAATACTTCGAACTTCCGTCGCACCTATTTAATCCCGTCGCTTATAAATTCTACTATAATATATAAAAAATTGCCCGATTTGTCAATATTTATGACTACTGCTCTGCTCTCCAGAATAGTAACGTGATGATATATAGCCTATAGCTTTCCTCAATAAATGGGCTATCTAACACAAAAATAATTTTTCAAAGCCAACCAGTAGTTCCTGAGATTAGCGCGTTCAACCAAACAAACTCTTCAGCTTTATATATTAATTAGTATAGATAGATACATACAGAGAAAAAAAAACTATCCCCCAAAGAGGCAGGATACACACCCGAACTCCCCCTGAAGGAGCCTGCGGTAGCGGACAAGGTCTGTCGGGAGACCTGGGGCTATCCTTCCGAGGGCTCACCCGGGACTCCTGGCCATAGACAGATAGAAGGGTAACGTGTGTTTTTAGTCGGTAGGAGTCCGGCATAGCATCCATGAGGATTTCCACAAGAAAAAAAAAAGCACTTTTTGGGATAAGTAAAATATATTAAACTCGCATCAGGGAGAGTAAGTAGATCGCTGATGCGGTATAGGAGAGAAAGAAATAACCCCCTCTTTGTCTTCCGAGCGGCGTAAATGTATGCCTGCTCCTGCTGTTTTTGTATGTAACTATTGTATATTACTGTCATATGCATTAAATAAAAAACTGCGAATTTGAAATTACAAACAGATACTTTAATTTTATTTATCATTATCATCATCCGAGCGCTTGTCCCAGTTGCGTCTCGCGACGCCCAAGGTTAGCCTTCCTACCTTTTCTCCTCCACTTTACACGGTCATCGGCATCCCCTGTAATGAGGCCATTGGCACGCATGCCATCTCTTACGACGTCAAGCGTACTTGGGTCTTCCCCTCTTCCCGGGACCCGGCGGGGCTGACATGGCCAGACATTTGTTTCTCACGTAGCCCGGCGGTTGCCGCAAGACATGACCATACCAACGAAGGCGATACTCTTGCAACTTATCTGCAACGTGAAAGCCGACGCGGGCGCGAGAGTTCCTTACGCGGTCTATCCGCGTGACTCAACACATCCACCGTAGCATCTTCATTTCTGTGACACGCAGTTCCTGCTTGTGTCGTTCTATTATGGGGCACGTCTCACTGCCATGTAAAAGGACAGGTCTAATGATGGTTTTGTAGACCTGCCCCTTCAACCGGATCGGCATTTTTGGGTCACAAATGACACCGGTCACCTCTCGCCATTTGGCCCACGCGGCAGCAATGCGTGACATGACATCGTAATCGATGTCAAGTCACGCATTAGACGCTGTAGTAGTCGTATCGTATCGACGACGATACGATATCATACGTGTGAAATACAGATCCCAGGTATCTAACCTGGTCCGTGCGCTCGACCAAACGAGAGGTGTCACCAGTCAACCTATGTATCTGTGTCTGTCTGTGGCATCGTAGCTCCCGAACGGATTCGGATGATTTGTTTGTAAGCCGATGTGGTCGGTTCATCAGCTAAAAAAAAACTCACTAAAATCTGCAAGTCCGATCCCATCCGCATATCTATTACTGTGACTCCTGTAAACCAGAATCTACAGTAATGAACAAGACCAGAAAGGGTTAGGGTGCAATCACACTTTTTTGGATAATTCTGCTCTTAAGCCACTTTACAATCTAGGTCCAGCTTCTGTTAGAACGCAAAATACACACAACCAACCAACCTACAGCATTACATCATATTTGAGCACGCTAGAACGGTCTTAAAGAGTAATTGTTGTTTTTATTTCGGGTTATTTTTAATGTTTTATTATCATGTTTCACATAAATTTTTCACAGCCCAAAATACGAACAATGACATTGTTTGTTCAGAATCTTAATGCTACTTAATACGTGGACGAAAAGGAAAAACTGTTTGAATACTTATATATTTGCATATAAAATGTTTTTTTTTGTGGTGAGTAGCAAATGGTTGTGAGTAGCAAGATAAGATTCAGAGAATTCAACAACATTTTCTGTATATCAAGTATCAAACAAATGAAACTGGTCCTCAGATGGGTGAGTGCTTTGAAGCAATTCCATTAACTAGAGTTTCCTTGCTTCGGAAGGCACGTGAAGCGTCGTTCTCGGTTGTGAGTAACATGGCAGTAAGGCCTCAACCTGCGGTTGTCTTTTTCAACTCGGCAATGGGGCTATTACGAGGGACAAAAATTTGGACGTATAGTATGCTTCTGCCTAACCCTTCGGGATTAAAAAGTGACTGATGAGTAAACAAACTCAGCTAAAATATGTATACTCGTAAATATGTTAATGCACACATGAAGCATAAACTTTGTACCCCATTTAACGAAAATTGCGGTGACAGAGGTGAATGAAATTGGACACAATCAAACACGTACTTGGAGGACTGAAAAAAGGAGGATTGATATAAACTTATAATGTTTTAAAAGTGAATGAGTTACTTATTATCATATATTGACGGCAAACAGGTTTCTTATATTGTAACATGCAAAAAATATATTAATTAAAAATAAATTATTATATATTAATTTACAACATTATTATAATAAGTAAGTAGATACGAGCTTGCACTAGGCCAAAAAACAAGGCTATCTTTAAAAAAATAACAAACCGAAAAGTGAAAGAATCTAACCCCTTTATTAACAGCGGTTTATTTTTACGATTTCGCTTTTAACTTTATAGGAACGACTCCTCCCACTTCTAAGGGGTACCTTGAATAACATTCTTGTCATGTTTTTTTATCTGTTCCAATTCTAATTGATAGCACGTGCATAGTTTCCGTTCGGCCACGTGTCCTATTGTAAAATATTATAATATTCGTTCCGCTTGAACTTGGCTCTGCTTTTTAATACTAATATAATATGCATAAAACTTTACAAAATAATGTAAAATACAGGAACTGCTTGACAGGAAAATAAACCCAATTTATTGGTGCATGTTTAATTTAAAAGCTTGCACTGGGAAGGGTTCTTGCATTATTGGCTTTCATCATACAACTATCTATAAATTAATTTAAAAAAGTGTTAAGAGTGATTAGAAGATTTAGGATACACAACGACAGTCTTGCAATGGAATGTCAAGAATTTGTGTGGTAAGCTGATGATTGAAGGATCTGGGCTACACAGTTCGTACTATTCATAAAATAAGATATTATATGTAATAAGATATTATCTATATGATATTATAATGATATTATATAAAATAAGATATTATCACACCTTATACTCATTATGTTTTTAATAAAACTAACCTGTTAAAGTTTTTATACTTTTGCGATTTTCACTCATATTTATGATATTTCGGGTAGTATTCGTCAGCCACCCTTGACCACGGCTGGTGTAATCCGGTCAAAGCATCGGTAAGTATAAGGTAGGCTTTATACCTAATAATATACTTCGCGACAGACCCAAAATATCATAAACTAGATGACCCCCCCACAGTTTCGCTCGTGGCATAATTCAAACTCCTGAACTTATAAATTTTAAAATAATGCATATAAATTTGCCCGATGTGTCGACATTTATGACTACTGCTCCCCAGGATAGTAGCGTGATGATGTATCCGTCACCGCAATTTTCGTTAAATGGGGTACAAAGTTTATGCTTCATGTGTGCATTAACATATTTACGAGTATACATATTTTAGCTGAGTTTGTTTACTCATCAGTCACTTTTTTATCCCGAAGGGTTAGGCAGAAGCATACTATACGTCCAAATTTTTGTCCCTCGTAATAGCCCCATTGCCGAGTTGAAAAAGACAACCGCAGGTTGAGGCCTTACTGTCATGTTACTCGCAACCGAGAACGACGCTTCACGTGCCTTCCGAAGCAAGGAAACGCTAGTTAATGGAATTGCTTCAAACCACTCACCCATCTGAGGACCAGTTTCATTTGTTTCATACTTGATATACAGAAAATGTTGTTGAATTCTCTGAATCTTATCTTGCTACTCACTACCATTTGCTATTCACTACCAAAAAACATTTTATATGCAAATATATAAGTTTTCAAACAGTTTTTCCTTTTCGTCTACGTATTAGCATTAAGATTTTGAACAAACAATGTCATTGTTCGTATTTTGGGCTGAGAAAAATTTATGTGAAACATGATAATAAAACATTAAAAATAACCTGAAATAAAAACAACAATTGCTCGTTAAGACCGTTCTAGTGTGCTCAAATATTATGTAATGCTGTGGGTTGGTTGGTTGTGTGTATTCTCCGTTCTAACAGAAGCAGGCCCTAAATTGTAACGTGGCTTAAGAGTAGAATTCTCCAAAGAAGTGTGGGTAGCACCCAAACCCTTTCTGGTCTTATTCATTGCTGTAGATTGTGGTTTTCAGGAGTCACAGCAATGGATATGCGGGTGGGATTAGCACCCAAACCTATTGGTATCCCACTCGGTAATCTTAACCATAGGCAGATGGAAGAGTACTGTGTGATTTTATTCGGTAGTATAGCCTTAAATTTGAATGGTATAATACTGTAATTCTCTGAGGAATTATTAATCAATCAGCAAAGCAACGTTACTCTTGCTCTCGGGTAAATCTGGTAGTAATGTTGGTAGTAAGTATTAGCTAAAAGTTTTTATGAAATTCCAAGTCAAATAGCTCAACTTTTGCGTCGCTTAACTTGAATAAAATTCAAAATAATATTTTTTTTGTGATAAAAAGATGAATTACTTCGTTACTCGTCATTTTCCTTAATTGGTCAGTGTACATAGCTTGTCGGTTTCCGTAATAAAAGGAATCTACTGTATCGATTTTATCATTAATTAACGTTTTACCTTATGAGCTATATTGTACAAAACCCTGAGACACGTCTTTATTTTTATTATATAGGGACTGGGTTGATGAGCTTGTCATATACTTAATTAAAACAAACAAAAAATAATCATCATTCATTTAGGTCACATAGTAACCTTAATGAATGTCATTATAAATCAAGCTGGCATTCACAAAGCAACATGAGTTTGTAAGTAAGATTAAGGGGAGAAATCTCACTTCCATTATTTTCCAACTACCTAGTATATTTATTTACATAGGTACATTTTGGTTCGGCTAAAAAATGCTTTTTTATTTATCAGGTGCAAAACAATGACCTAAGTACCTAACAAACGTAACTGGTTATGTAAACAACTTGTAAATAGCTCTCATTGTTAACCATGACTGATGTAAGAATGTAATGTACAAGCCGAAGGGTGACCATCAACAAAGTCGTGCCCTTAATTAAAACAGTAGGTTAATTACACAGTCCGTTAACGCACACAATAATTGGCACGCGTCCCTAATAAATTATCAATTCTTCCTGTCCTGACACATGGAGCTAGTACTACAAGATTCGCTACATCTGTGACGAGTTTTTGCCATTCTCTCTGGAGTTCCCACGTTGGTACGAGATATGTTTGTCATCACAAAAAAAACCAGGAAAACATCTGGAGACGGGACCCATCTATTTTTGGACAAGTTGAATGTTTTTGGAGTAAAGTGTAAGGAACTTGTTAATGAACTCAAGTGCTATTTCATAATGACAAACCCACGTTCGTTTTGTATACGGTTTATATTGTTTTATTCTTCATCGAGAATAAGTTTGGATTATATTTCAAATGAAATTGCCTATAGTCAGTATCTTTGCTAAAACGTAGATTATAACTGTAGTCAGAGTCTGATCTATCTCCAGGGTGTAAGGGTCCTAACCAGGATGTCCAGGGTCAAGTGATCTCACCTGCTAGCTAGTGGGTCAGCTAAATGATATCTGCTTCCAGTAGTCGAAAGTCAACCCCAGGCTCTAAATACAGCTGGAAGGGTTTGAAATAGGAGTATACTAAAATGTAAAGAAGATGTCTACCTCTTCAGTCTTCTTCTTGTTTCGGAACAGCCTATGTGAAGATACAAATACGCTTTCGTATCGCTATAGTTAAGTTAGGTTAGTTGTATCTATACTAATATTACAAAGCAGAAGAGTTGGTTTGTTTGCTTGGATAAACGTGCTAATCCTAGGAACTACTGGTCGGATTTCAAAAATTTTTTTTTGTGTTAGATAGCCCATTTATCGAGAAAGGCTATAGGCTATCACAAAATATTTATCACAAAAAAATATTATTTTGAATTTTATTCAAGTTAAGCGACGCGAAAGTTGAGCCTACTTGACTTGGAATTTCATAAAAATTTTTAGCTAATACTTACTACCAACATTACTACCAGATTTACCCGAGAGCAAGAGTAACGTTGCTTTGCTGATTGATTAAATGTACGTCATAAGATGGATCATCCTCCACAAGAGTACTGTACGAGTCTCGTATCGAAGCAAACATCGTACATCACGGTGCGCGTATTCAGCAAATTACGCCGATTTGTACCATTTCGACTCTACATTAAATTAGTGCATCATCGACTACCATTCCGTTCAGGTGTACTCATAACCATCAACCATTTAGCATTAGCTAAGATGAATTTTGTCCTTATACCTTATTAAAAATAAATAAATAAACTTATTTTTTGGAGTGTCTGGTCACAATTCCCGTCGACGGAAAGTTTCTGCCAGTATTGATAATTATATTTTTTACCAGACCTATGTTTTACAAAACACTGTTTTACCAACCTTTAGTTTCTGTCACCTGTAAAATGCTCGTCAGGCCAAACTAGCAAGTATGCACACATTCATAATGTATACTACCATTACTGTATCCTTTTCGGTACCCTCATTTTATCAGCTATCTGAAACAATTTCTTCTTATACGAAAGGATGAGCGTTCAATGTTTATGTACTGGCTATTGTGCAACATATAGCTCGATGAGATGTTATTTAAGATTAAGTGAATTATTAATTACGCTTCGCATAAATGCCAAACTTATATATAGGATAGGTTTTGTAATGTAAACATGGGGGAATAGCTCTGGCATATGGCGGAGAAAGTAGATCTATAAAATTAGGTGCTTTTGGTAGTTGGAGTCGACATTTCCATCTTATTTGACACTATGTGCCTCTCTACCTCCACCGTAGAGTCAACACTTCTTGTTGGGGACGCCGCGCCGGCACCGCTGAGCGAACGATCCGAACGCATGTTTTGCCGCCTACTTCGCTCATAGAGTCAACACTTACCTTTTAGTATATATAATTACATGGTCACCAAGTTGTAGATCTAGATTCTAGAGAAGCAGTTTGAATAAATATCCATCACGCCTTATCCCCGAAGGGGTGGCAGAGGCATATTATATGCCCACTTTTCACCGTGTGGATTCCTGTCCCACGTAATAGGTGGTGAGCCCATTGCCGTGTTGAAATAAAATTAAAAAATAATTAGGTCAGGGGTCGTAGGTAATCGACTTGGAATCGATAGACAAATAATAATTATGCTGTATAGACAATACTACAAAACGTAATAGTTCTTATATTAGAGCGCGAGCTTACAGATCCAGGGCGCGTGAGATCTATACAATTGTTAAATATATAACAAAGTTATATATATTTCTAAATACATACATGGACCCGACATTAGGCAAAAACCACGATGTTGTGCTAAAATTAATAAGTGAACACTATTAAAGCGCTAAAGGAAAACCAACCCAGAAAAAAAACTTGGGGCTATACTTCCGAAGCTCACCTAGGACCCTGGACATGGGCAGATAGAAAAGCATGTGAGGTTTTATTCGGTAGGTGTCCGGCATGGCATCAATGATTTGCGGATGATACCCGTGATTCGACGTCAGGACATCAGCACGGCAGTGGCATACACTGCCACGCTCTACTGCGGTTGACAAGTGATAAACAAATGCTAAATTGAAATAAGTAGTACTCATTAACGTTGGATATATCTGTTACTACACTGTGAAAATCCTAACGTCACCCCATCACAGCATTTCCAAGCATTTCAAGCAGCATTTCGTCATTTTCAAATTTCGTATATTTAAACATATTTCGTATGTATATATAAACACGTATACACACGTAAACCAATAACGGGGAATCGTGGAGTGCAACTGGAGTTCAAAATATGTCGAACTAAAATATGAAAAAAGAAATTAACGGAACTGGTAAAGCTTATCGTTCATAGCATAGGCATATCTTATCCGAAAGAAACCTCAGATGATAATCATGCTAGGAATGATAAGGTATAAGTTTGATCGCTAGAGATTTATTTATAATCTAACCACAACATAGATCTAGATCTAAAGCATCGGAAATAAAAATTGCAATATATCTGAATGTATAAGGAATTAAAGCCATGTGTTTATTACTGAAAGAAAAACAAATAATAGCATTTTTGAAATTATACAAATGGAAATAATAACATTATCAAATTTATTTCAAATAAATACTCATGATGACAATATAAGTGAAGATAATAGTGAAAATGTTGTTAGCAGCTTGATCATTTTCCTATTTGCATTTTCCCTACTTACTACTACAGATTATTTCAGACGACGTGAAACATCTTCTGTTAATGTATTGAATGATAGCACTTGTACTATTTCACATGACTTGACCGATTTCGCCTTACGGCATTTTTAGAGGTTGATACATATCTTTTTGTATGGCAGATGTCATTCAACACAATATATTGTGGGTATAGATGGAGATACCACTTTATAAGTTTTCCCCAAATTTAGGGACAGTCGAAAATATGAACATATAAATTATAATTTGAAACTATTACTATAAATCAAGTCTGAATTGAAATATTACCACAAAAAAAATATAAAATCAATTTAAAAAAAAATGATTGATGTCAGGGTTACCAATGTCAAAGATTTTAAAGAATATTATAATTTAAATAAAACATTCGAGCTTATAAAATTAAATATGAAATTTTTGTTAAACACAACTCACAATTTGTACAAACTTACCTGTATACAGGGATAAGACACCGATTGAACAAAAAAGTTGTATTTATGAGTTAATATGTTCTACATGTGAAAAAAATATATAGGTCAAACTGGAAGATTGTTTCTTCAAATTAGTGTGCTAGGTGTTGCTAGATGCTAAAGTAAACAATATGGAATAGTACAAGTGTTATCATTCAATATGTGTAGCAAGCTCCACCAAGTGCCATCAATCAACTTCATTCAATTCATTAATTAAGGCTATTGTATCATAGTAACCTAGGTTTCAATCAAATAAATTAAAACTACTTTTACTTATTATAATTTGAGATATTTAAAACATTATACCTACCACATAATACTAGGCATTCCTCTAACCACATTGGTCAAAAGCAAACGGCATACATAAATTGCCTACCATATAACATTTAAAAATGTTTACTTTCTTCTCATACTGCACTAGGCTGACGTAGACGCTGCACTGTTTCTTGTTTTTTTACCACTTTTAAAATACTCCTCAATTTCTAATAAAGTTTTATTCTTGGTTTCTGGTAAGCAGATGAATAAAAACAAAGTTCCACATGCAGTTGCTATTCCATAAAATAAATAAGTTCCGTGGTGACCTATACTTGTAAACAAGAATGGAGCAGACTTTACTGTTGCGAAGAAAGCAATTGATGTCATCATAACACTTATACCAGATCCCAAGCCTTTCATTTCAACTGAAAATAATTCACCTACCATATTCCAAGGCAGCAGAAATATGCCCATATTGGATACTATTATATACAGTGCCATCAATGTCAATGATATGATTGGAGAAATGTTTTCAATTACACTATACTGGTAAAGATATAAATATACAGCTAATAATATTAAAAATAATGATGTAGAAACACCACTAAATAATGCCATTGGCCGTCGTCCTATATTTTTAAGTAAAACACAAGCTATACCGAGAGCTACACATCTCAATACATCTATTATTAACATAGCAGCGTAAGCGTAAGAATCATTTGAACTACTTCCCATTAATTCAGTGACCATATCCGTCGTATATGCAGAAACTACATTAGCTCCACTGAGTTGACTAATAACAAAAAACACAGTCATTATGAGCAATGGCTTATAAAATTCTGGTTTTTTTATATTTACTATAAAAGCTTGTATCTTACTTGGAGCAACAGTTTTATTCTTTAAATTCAACAACATCTTTTCTAATTCGGTTTGTGTTGCTACATTTCTTCCTCTGTACCAATGAAAAGATGTAATACTGTCATCGATTCTGTTTACAGATGCTAACCATGCCGGTGATTCAGGTGCGTAGTAAATAATAATTCCAGCAATTAATGGGAATATTCCACATAACATCGATGCAGTACTCCAATGAAGTAAGGTACCAAATAAATGAGAAAAGAAAACTCCAAGGGCGATAGATAGAGATAAACATGCTAAAAACAGCCCCCGATAAGTTGGAGTTGCAATTTCACCAACAAAAACTGGACCTAAGGGTCCTAGCCAACCTTGACATAAACCAGTAATAAATCTTCCTATTAATATTAAATAAATAAGCTCATTGGACAAGCCAATCATCAGCCATCCAGCTATAAAAGTAACTGCTAGTAGTAATATGGAGAGTCGTCTTCCAAATCTTTCCATCAAGTATCCAGATATCAGGTTACCGAAAATGAGAGCCAGGCATGATATAGCAGCTGAAAAAATAAATATGAAAAAATCAAATCTCAAAACACAATTATACATAGTATGCAAAACTTCTTTACTCCATAAACAAAATCTGAGTACTTAATAGTAACTTACTAATCTACTAATGCCTTATTTTAATTAAAATTCCACACATTTTTTTTTTCAGTACGAGCTATTAATGTCATTATAAAATATTTAAAAAAAACATTTACATACCTATCCACGAGATCATGTCTGTGGACAAATCATTTCCGGCATTTTGCATCTGTGGTATTATGATTGCTGAGATCCCTCCTGTCGCACCAGCCCCTAATGTCATCACGCAAACTCCAAAGGATATAATTGCCTAAAACAAATAAAGTTATTAACTTTATATAGTCTTGATCATTATTATCGTTAAGGCCGCCCATTGTACATTTCAAAATCTGTGTTCCATATACTTGTAAATATTAATAATTGGTGAACAATAAGTATATTTCCATTCTATTCTATTCTATTATCCAAAAAGAGATATGACCAAAGGAAATTCCATTTAAAAAGTGGCAAGTGTCCAGTTTTTTTTGCTGAAGATATTGTACTTAGATTTTAGTGTGACAAAGTACGTAAAAAGAAAACTGTCGCTTGAGCTAGGTGAGACTACATGCAATAAGGTATACAAGCTGAAATCGAGTGAGCCAAAAAACACTCGTGGCCCCACGGACTCAGTGTTCTGTAAACGTGCGTTAATCAACTTTCGCTGTGGCTGGTCACGGATGGGTGGCCACTTTGAGGCATTTACATTTGCGAGCGTTTCCGTGCTTCGGAAAGCACGTTAGTCTGTTGGTCCCGGTTGCCAGTAACATGGCAGATATTTAGCCAAGTTGAAGGCCTTATGAACGGCTTGAAAATTTCAACATCGGGTAACCACAATCCTGCGACTGTCAATTTCTACACGGCAATGGGCTCACTACCTATTACATGAGATCAGCGATCAGACAATTGAATTGTGCCTTTTTCCACGGCGCGGAGGAGTTATATTCAGACATTAAATCCTACGTAGCCCGTCAACGCAAGAACAAACGTATAGAGCGCGAATGTATTGAGTAGTCAGCTTCCTAATGTGTTAGCTCAGAGCAAGGAAACAATGTCACTTGCGCCTACTACAGACGCCTTACTCTATAAATTTCATACATTCGAGCGTATCAGGAGACGCCACAATTTTCTCATACAATTACACTACATACGGTTGGGAGGCAACTGAAAAAAGGACAGGCCTAGTGACAGTTTTATAAATTAGCGCCTTACGAAGTACTTACAGATCTCAGATAAGCATATAACCTGGTCCATAATCTCTATCCTATTATCACTTAGACGGATAGATGTAGGATCTTAGGAATTCAATTCAGATCTTCAAATTTTCTCCTAAGAGAAACAAAAATGGGTGTTACTATGTTAATGTGTTGAGAACCGGATAACCCAGCGAAGTCATGCAAAGTGCATGTCTCGAATCTCCGTGTTCATTTTAAGTACACATAATATGAGACAGCAATGGCCATCAGGAAACTGCCGCTTCGTAGGGCTCTACGTTATCTTAAAAATGTGAATGAACTTAAGGAATCCCTTCCACCGTATCATTGGTGTAGTTGGCCGTTGTGCACAGGCTAAACTGTTTGGCACCACACAGGTGCGTTGGCTCAAGAAATCTGCAGAGTTTCTGCTGCACTTGCTCAGCAATGCTGAATCTAATGCTGATTACAAATGGTTGGATGTTGACAGGCTTGTCATTGATTACTTTCAGGTACACAGGGCCCCCCTGTCTTCTCTGACGTACACACAGAGCGCTCGGTCGTACCAACCCTTATTTATGTCCTCACCCTGTCATATCGAGGTCTGCTTAAGGGAACGCGAGGACGCGGTCGCTCGGGCAGCCCCCGTCGATGACGCTCCCGCAAAGATGAAGCTTTCGAAGTAGAAGCTCGTTCGCCAGAAGGAAAATATGATGAGAGAAGCTTGGCCTGCATTTTTTTATTTTGTATTTATCTTCAAGCATTATCATACTTAACGTTCACCTTGTGCGAATACGCCAGCTGCTCGTTATCTATACCTTACTAGGTATATCACGGACTATGTTAATATAATCACCTCTTACCATTAGTATGACATGAAATAGTTGAGTTTGTATTTGTCCTCAAGATCATGGTAATATTGACTGTCCTGACTTGCTTAATAAAATTCACTTTAATGTGTCATTAAATCGTTTCGTAATAGTCCGACTCTTTACGTTCCATTAGCTAAAACAAACTATGGGCAAAATAGTGACCTATTGCGAAACAGCAAAATTTTAATGTTCTGTGCAAGCAACGTGATAATGATCCGTTTACAATCTGTGTGTGTGTGAGCTCGTTAACCTTAGCTGTGGACGTCAAATTTTTGTTACACTACTATGGACGTGGGGTCACACAGACCCTATATTTTAAGGCCAGATTCTATCCAGTTAAGTTATACTGCTCATATTTTGAATCAATCTACAATTTTCTTATTATTGGTCAGATATTACTAAAAAATGCCGCGTGGTTCTTCAAAAAATACTATAAAAGCATCTCCTATGTTTCCAAAACAAATATTTTTATTATAAATTCAATTTGTCCAGACTTTTCTACTACTTCGTTTCCACTTGTGTCGGTCCTCAACATTTTCATCAAATAGCATTTGACAATTGGCAGGAAATGAAGTGAATGGAGCCATATACACCTTTATGAGCAGTCAGAACGTGTCTAAGAATGCAAGACTGGCTGTACATAGAGGAGTACTGGGGACCACATAAGGCAGTGAAAGTAGGGTGTGGCAGAAGGCGCATAAAAGTAAAATTAATGCAGTGCAATTGAGAAGCCTGTTAAATATAGTTGGAGTGAAGTTAATGAATAAAGAAAGGAACAGCGGGATAAGGTAACATTGCGGTATTTATAGGACTATAGTATGAGGTCCCGATCTCTTTGGTCTGTTTGGTTGGTATACAAAATAGTTCTGTATCAAAAATAATAAGATAAAAAAATTAATAAATATAGTGTCACTTGGTGCCGAAAAAAAATAATTTGCTTACTGTACGTGTTTCTCACCTAACTCCTATACGACGGGACCGATTTAAATGAAATTATGTGTACATATTTGCTGGATTGGATTTTATTATTGGATTGTTTAAAAAAGGCGTGATGGATATTTATATTTATTTTATTTAAAAATAAAATTAGAACCGTTAGACGGCGATACTTTTAACACCGATTGTAGATTCGTTATAAGTTTTTGTTATTATTTTTATACCACTGAGGTGGTGAAAGTGGTCACCGTAGCCTATGGATGGACGTTTATAACATCGGAGGGGCAGCACTCGCTCTACCGACCTGACAAAATCGAAGGGAAGAAATCTTGTGACATGTGAGGCGGCAGACAAGCATACGGCCCTCCTGGTGGAAAGTGGTCCAGCACTTGCGCTGCCCCCTTATGAAAAAAAAATACTGTAGATGTTCGGGAAAACCGGGAGCTCATTCCACAATAAAAGCGTACGCGGAAGACACTCCATACCGGACCTAACTGTATTTGACAGCTCCGGACGCAAAGTCTAAGAGTGAACATCCTGTATATGGCGAGCGGTGCGATGATAAGACGTAGCCATAGGCATCATATCAAACAATCTTCAGAGCTACGGAGAGAGAAGCTGCATTTCCTGCTTTAAAATTTAACTAATAACTGAAAACAAAATGTATTCATTTGAAGGCGGTAGGAAGTCCGCCGGGTCAGCTAGTTAGTAAAATTTATAAATAGTCTACATCTTTTTAGTATCCCTTAAGGGATAGATAGGGAAAGGCTTGCCTAGTGTCACCAACGGTTAAAACCACAGAGTTAAAGTCGAGAATTAATAACACACCCATAAGTCCTGGTGTTCCCCAAAAACCGCAACGTCCACCAAAATTGATACGTGGAACATTGTCAAAGAATTTTTGCATCTCTAGAACAAAGACAACTTGATTTGCGTCACCCGTATCTCTCAAACGAAAATTGCGTCCATAGTTTATTGAGTAAAGAGTCAACGGTCTTACCGCGCTGTAAGCTAAGACGACCTGAATACGATTGACAAAGTTCAACAACAGCGGCCATTCACTTGAGAACTGAACCGAATTTCTGGGCGGGCGGCGTCAATAACCACTGTGGCCTACGTGAAGCTCTACATTTTTCTCTTCGAGAGACATTTCTATTGCACAGTGAGACTCTGTATAATGGAGTTGTTTACTTCAAGATAAATCATAGTGAGGAAATCGATTAGAGCAGTCCGACATGCACTCCTATCGCAAGGTTAGATACCACAGGTCATGTTCGCAAGATGTCAATGCCTCTTGCGCGGGCGGTACATTCTCACAAGTCATACGAATACCTCGCACATTGTTAAGCAGCGAGGACCTATCCATAACTATTTTCTTTTTTGTGCAATTTTTTGTATTATTCGATGTGTCAGTGAATTTTTCGTCGAGGCGTACTTTATTTCATATTTTTGTTTGCCATAGTTCAACCGTCTTTCTGGTTTGAACCAAATGCGAGATTAGGGTAAAGCAGGAACGACTAGAGCAAGTGAATGAAATTGTGTATTTAGGGAGTATGTTTAGCGCAGATGGAAGATGTGATTCGGATGTAGAACGGCGAGTAGCTGCCGGAAACAAAGTTAACGGTGCTTTGTCTCAATTAGTAAAGCGACAAAGCATCGTAAAAGAAGCACCACTGGCGATTCATAACGCAGTGCTAGTGCCAACTTTGCTTTACGGTAGCGAAACCTGGGTATGTCAGCAGCTGCATAAAAGTAAATTGAATGCTGTGGAGATGCGATCACTTCGAAAATTGTGCGGCGCTACTTTGGCCGACCGAATACGTAACGAAGAGATACGCAATATGGCAGGTTGAATGAAAGTGTCAGCGTTAAGCTGGAAAAGGGCGTGCTCTGTTGGTTTGGACACGTCCAACGAATGAGTGATGAACGATTGACGAAGAATATATATTGTGCGAAAGTAGAGGGTAGAAGAAGTCAGGGTAGGCCGAGACTTACATATGAAGACCACGTGAGCAGATTGCTCAAAAACCATATGTGGATACCCAGACGTGCGTGTAGGAAGCGATTGATGAATCTTGAAGAAGCGAAAGAAGTATGCATGGATCGTGAAGCCTGGCGGTCTGTCCTCTCTGATAGTCTCTGTCCGTCAGGGTACAGCGTGAAGATAGTTAGTTGATACCAGTTTTATTCAAAAAGTTATGACCGTTTCCTTTGGTCATATTTATGCATTATTTATGGATTATAGTGGATTTATTTGTGTACTTGCTCTACTAGTCATCGATATAAATTTGATTCTAATTTTTATTTCAGTCTTATATCGAATAAAGAGTCAGCGCCTTCTTCCAGTAAGATCCTTTCAATAGCTATCAATCAATCGAATAAGCATATAGTAGTCTACTGCTGGACTGCGAATTTCGCATACAGTCCCTCCCTACGACCTATTTTAAAATAGTAAAATTATTATATTTCAATCAAAGTCAATCTTGAATTAGTTTTAAGATAAGTTCTTTCTTTAAACGTATATATCATAATATAAAGTGATTGTAGCCATGTGTCATGCCATAGTCTCTGCCTACCCCGATGGGCGACAGGCATGATAATATGAATATATGTATATCATTCTCTTCAACGCCAAGTTATGATTGATTATTAAGTTATCAAGGCACACTCTCTGCACTATATAGGATACGCTCTGCCTCAAACAACTCTTACCAAGCTGCGAGGAGTGCTTCTTTGCCAAAAATAGATAGCAGGAAATAAATGTTGATACAAGGTATATTTCATGATGGCTTCATTACTATACAGCTTTCTTCAGAATCAACCAATGTCTTATTACTTCATTATGATATTGTACAAAACGGCCTCGAACTTTTACGATGGTCTCTGTCCGACATTAAACGTTTATATAATTTATTAACAAACCAGTATTATTAAGGACATTCAATACCATTTTTTCAAGGATAATGAACAAAACAATTACCTAACTTACTCAAAAAATGATTTTTTTCTGGGTCAGTGCTACCAGAACATTAAATCATTTTAAAATCTTACAATTATAAACAATAATAATATTTTTTAATACTATACAAAGTTTATAAAATGTAAATAATGTATAAATTCGCAAAAAAATATTTAGTTTCCATTTACTTTATTTTCAGATATATTTTTATTATAATTGAGACTGAACTGGACAGCTATCTTAATTATAGGCTACGGTGACCACTTTCCATCAGGTGGGCCGTATGCTATTCTGCCACCCCATTGGTATAAAAAAAAAAAGTTGCCAATACAAGAAAAATAATAGTTTACAAATTTAGATCAATAGTCTCTAAAAGTTCTTTACGGGGAGCCAATTTTAAATTTAAAAAATAACATTTATAACTTTAAAATAAAGCTTCGGTTATTTTTCGGCGTCAGGGTGAAAGTACAATATATTTTTCCGGCGTCAGGGTGAAAGTACAATAATGTTTACCTAGAAACAATATTGTACTTTCACCCTGACGCTGGTTCTAGGATTTTGGGACACGCTGTGTATTAGCGATGTCCGAAATTTCGTTAGCGTGAATAATCAAAACAGGTTCAGCCGAAAGCCAACACAGAAATGCAAATGTTGCAATATTTATGAAACATGTTATGAATTATATACTCAAACTTTACATGAATCACTCTGTCTGGTGATGGCAACCGTTAAAAACTCGGTTCTGTAGTTCTTGAGCTTATCTCAGTCATACAGACAGTCATTTTTATATATTTTCACCGATTACTTACAGACGTATGAAACGATTGGTAAATTTACTTTTTTGTTCCAATGGATATTTCTAGGTGATCCATAGAAGTCCCTTTAAGCGGTTTTTGAGAAATCAATCAAAAATGGTATAAGTACCTACGTCGATTCATAGTCTGTCATTTTCACTCAATTTGAATAAAATCTATAATGCATTTTATACTGTATTAGCGCATCATATAAATTACAATCTAGCCATAAGACAAATAAGTAATTACACTTTAACCTAAACTGATAATGTAGAGTAAAATTATAAAAATGTGTCCATTAACACGTTTCTTAATGTCTCCATTAAGAGCAAGTCACTTTGTTGAAAAAGCTTAATCATTTATTTGTCTTGTTCAGTTTTTACAGCACTTAATATTTTGATAAATTAATTCTAAACTTACTAAAAATAACTAAGAAACAAAGACCTAACATGCGTCATAAAATTTCTCCGCATCGCAGTCCTCACGAGGTAGCGTTCCCAGAAGACTGGCAGCATTGCCACGTTGAATGGCAATGCTTAGCCTTTGTGCGAAAAAGAAACCAGCCATCTGGTCACGAGTAGTGTCAATTAGGCGCTTTACAATCTCTTGAAATAGATTATGAGCACTTGGACCCCAGGACCCTAACGTCTCGACCCCAAACGGCTCAAAAACGTAATCACTTACGAGTTGCAAGTATTTCTGCCGTTTAAGGGTCTCCGCAGAAGCAGCGGCGGCACCGGCACAACCAGCAGTACCTGGAAGATGAGTAGGAGCAAGAGTGTCGACACACGTAGCGTCCCACACCAAACACCTACCCATCCTCCACGGCATTAACGACATACCGTCCGGTCTCTTGCCGTCGTCGCGCGCCAAACCAAATTTTATACTTAAACCTTCCTCATGAATCAATCTGCCCAGTACTGAAAACCGTATGAAAACCCGTTCGTTAGTTTTTGAGTATATCGCAGTCATCGACACAAATTTTTACCCAATTGCAAGCAATTTTCAAAATTTCTCTATTATTAGAAAAATTATAATCCTGAGAATTTTCCATCGGCTCCATGCCGGTATCTGTTGAGGAAATTCTAGGGAAATCTAGCTTAGCTGATGCTGATACTGAGCTGATGAGGTAAGGCACAGCTGTTTAACGGTTAAGAGTTAGGTGATATCTTCTTCTGGATATATGTATAGACTTTGATATCGATATTTGATTACTTTACTTTTGATTGAGTACTGGAAACAAGCAGTTGTTAATCATTTTAACCTATTCATTGCGTAGGTAGGTACGTATTATCTACACTGAAAATTGAAAATTAAATAAACTTTAAAAGTTAAAACAGACTTCAAACAAAAAACAAATGCACTTTTACAATGTGACAATTTATGTTTAAATCTCTTAACTATCAATTTAAATTACTATTTTACGTGCTAGGTACCTAGTGATCTTAGAAGGAAAGATTACGTAAATATGAGATGCTTGATTTTATTCAAACTCTTATGATAAATAGAAAACCAATAATAATTCTACTAATATCTTGTTTATCTGCTCTCAGCGCCAATTACTGCTTAAAGATCAACATAGATTTTTACGCCAAGGTGATAACCTTATTTCCGGGTAATTATCAAACCAGACACGCGTTAGCAATGCTGCAAGTAAATGCCTAGGCAACAAATTATCTGTGACATTTCATTCTCTTTATAACAACAGCTGGCAACATAAAATTTTGAAAAACATATTTTATGATATATATTATTTGGACAGTATGTCAATTTATACTGTAGGTACTAGGGTTTATTTCCCATTCGTGTTTTAAGCGCAACAAATCGTTTTAAATGTCTAACCTTTTTTCATCATATTTTAAAAAAATCTCATAGGCCAAAATTCTAATTTTGGTGGACCGTACCTACTCCATTTTTTGCATAAAATGTTTTTGCCAGTTTCTCATACGCTAATTTGTTCCAACAGTAATGTTCGCTTAGAGTGCATAAGATAAGGTTACCAATATTATCAAGATGAAACATGAAGCACTTTGATTTAGTATGTTACTTGCTCCTAATAAAATATCCCGATCGAAAGTGCAATAACGGTGGTGCAATTTGAACATTCATTTACTTTTGTACAACTGTACGTAAGTAAGAGGGGAAGACGCAAGAAGAACTGACTTAATATCGTAGGGTTGGTGTGGCAATGGTCTCTGCACGGGATGCTGAAGATCATGCAAAGTGGATATTTATTTATTTATTTACATGTTCAGCAATAAAATTATTGAATTGAACTTTGGATGAAAAAGAGTAAAAAAGTGGACATCGGGTATCGTGAAAAGCGTCTCGGGAACTGGACGATGATTGACTAAAATTAATTAGTATTATTTCAGCAAAGTGCATTAAAGGACCGCTGTTTTTTAATATTTCTAGTTTCGGTGGCATTAGTCCATTTCTATTGAGTGGTTTTTTATTACGATGTGTAAAAAGCAATTTCGGTGTTGTTCAAAGTTTCAAATTCTTATATTTCAATAACCAAATAATATTTTATGATCCCTTTTACACCATGCACAAAAAGTCCCTAAATAAGTAAATAAAATTTCGCTACTGCAATAACGTAAAATTTGATTTTGGTGAAACCCACTACCGATTTGATGATCTTGAATCTTAGCTCGTTCAACTTGTGATAAATATAGAGGTATTATGTATTAGGTTATTATTATTAGGTAGGTTGTGTATTAGGTATGACATGTTCTAGATATTGACCTTTACAATAACTATCAGGATAATTTTATTATACACGTTGACTTTCAACTAGTGTACAAAAACCAATTTATCTTAAATACAGGAAAAAATAAAAATGATGCTATCTAATTATCTGTCTTCATGCTGTAGGTATTCCTGACCCCTGTCAGGACTACCCTTAGTCAAAGACGACATACTGCCAAGCTTCGCTTTGCAGATTCATTAATCGTTTCATAGGTACATGTGCATCTGGGTAATCCAAGTACTTTTAACCTTTCCGTTGTGGGCAATCTGCTCACGTGGTCTTTTTATGTAAGTCTCGGTCTACCTTGACACATTTTACCCTCTACTTTCGCATAAATAAATATTCTTCGGTTATCGTACCTCAGTCATATGTCCGACGTGACCGAACCAACGGAGCACGCCCTTATACAGCTTAATTTAAAAGTCAAAATTGAAAGTAGGTAATTAATTATTACTTGAATTATTATCTTAATAATAAATTCATAAAGTATTGAAAACACTAATTGTATATTCACCCTAAATTACATTTTAATTTTATAAAATAATTAAATTTAAATGAATATTAAATAAGACAATTGTAAAATCCGTTCAACCGTGACTTATTACTTTTGGCAACTTGTCATCCGGGATGACAAATTTTATCAAAACTGGAACCCTATTTTCAACATTAAATAAGAAGTGAGGTCTAGTTCCAAGGGTTATAATACCAGTTTATTATGACATTCCATGAACGTGTCTTGAAAATTTTTTTACACCGACAGATTTTGAGTAATTTTAAATGATTGAGAGTCGGACTCGCGCACAAAGGGTTCCGTACCATTAAAAACGGCAAAAAAAATCACGCTTATAGTATAAGTATTATATTTAAATAAGTATTTGATCTATTTAAATTTAATTATTTGTTTTTTAAGTGAATATCTTACTTAACATTCTGAGATTATTTGAAGCACCGTTACCGTTAGCAATATCGAACAAAAATAAGAAAAAAATTCAAGTTAGTTGTATTTTTTTAATAAATATTAATTTTCTTCTGTTTTTGGTATTTGTTATTATAGCAGCAAAAGAAATACGTTATCTGTGAAAGTTTTAACTGTCTCACTATCACGGTTCATGGGATTCAGCCTGCTGAAGACGGACAGACGGACGGATGTCGTAGTAATAGGGTCCCGTTTACCGTTTGAGTACAGAACCCTAAAAAACCACATTTCTTCGAATCTTGAATTGTTTATTACTTTTGAAATTGATTATGCGGGTTTGAAATTTCGTAAGTACCTATATTTTTTTAGACGTCTCACAACGAATCCCACGAGGTTTAGCAAGTATTTCAATTCGTAGTAGCAAGAATGAACACGTTTTTTAACTTGTTCTCTAGAATAATTCAATTGCAAATTTATGGCTTAGATAATAAATGTCAAAGTACCATACCTACATGACTTCGAATGTCAGGCATCTCAGTAAACAGAGCAATTACGTCAATAATACACTCGCGTACTCTTGAATCGAGCCACCTTACATTCCCGGGCCTAAAAGCCCAATACACAAAAAATATACAATATAACAAAAAAGTTTTTATGCATTTTTAATGATGATGCTGGCATATTTCATCGTCTTTCCGGTATGTATTATTCCAAATTTGAATTTTAGAATTTAAAATAAAGAATAAAAGCCGAGCTTGGTCACTGATTTTAAAAAAAATAATGACTGTTAAAAGTTGCTTTTGAAGCAATTTAATGTCGATTTGGTTTGAATTTTCGCAATTGTTGTTAGCCAAAGTTTAGTTTAGTTACGAGTATTTTTCTATAATTTGAACCGTTTTTGGCTATAAAATTATAGATACTTCACCTGAAGTTGCCGCGCAAGCTGTAGCACTTCTTCAATCTGGGCTAAGTCAGCGAGATGTGAGTTTACAACTTCACATAAGTCGTTCCGCTGTTCAAAGAGTGTACCACCGATACCTGGAGACTGGTGGCTTCGTTCGGCGAACAGGAGGACCTCGTTACCGAGTGACAACGACGAGACAAGATCAATACATTGTCACTACTAGCATACGAAATCGACGCCTTAACTCTGTTCAGATACAAGAACAGCTCAGGTACTTTCACGGAGTGGCTGTAAGTGCTCGGACCGTTAGAAGGCAACTCAATGAACGTGGTTTAAAGCCCCATAAGCCAGCCAATGGACCCAAATTGACACGAGCACACCGAATAGCCCGTCTAGAGTTTGCGCGCGAACATCTAAATTGGACTCGACATCAATGGAGCCAGGTTCTCTTCACAGATGAGTCCAAGATAATGCTATACGGTAATGACGGAAGGAGTAAGGTGTACCGAAGACAGAACGAGCGTTTCGCGCAATGCTGTATTGACGAGAAAGTGAGTTATGGTGGAGGATCATGGAGTCTGGGGATGAATCTCTATGGAAGGCAAAACTGAGCTAGAGGTAGTGACGGGACCACGACTGCCGCCCCTAGATGGCAATAGATACATTCGCCAATGTTTAGAGAACCACGTGATGCCATATGCTGGATATATTGGCCAAGATTTCGTTTTAATGCATGATAATGCAAGGGCCCATACTGCGGGAATCGTCAGGGAGTACTTAAATGACATTGGTATCATTGTTATGAGATGGCCAGCGCGAAGTCCTGATATGAATCCTATAGAGCATCTATGGAGCAGCTGAAGAGGCGTGTTCGAGCTCATCATCCGGCCCCGCAAACCATGCAGGAGCTCAAAAATGTAATTTTGGAAGAATGGGAGGACATTCCTCAACATGTCATAACGACATTGATTAATTCTATGCCAAACCGTATGAGAACTGTCATAAATGCACTGGGAGGCAATACAAGTTACTAAATAAACATTTCTTTTCATGTAAAACATGTCTTTATTTAAAAATCGATTAGATTTTTTTCCTTGTAAAAAGCAAATATGAACTTGTTTCAACGTAACTCGACTTTTTTAATAAACTCATCATCATCATCCGAGCGTCTGTTCCAGTTGCGTCTCGCGACGCCCGGGGTCCGCTTTCCTACATTTTCTCCTTCACTTCGCACGGTCGTCGGCATCCCCTGTAGTGAGACCATTGGCACGCATGTCATCCCTCACGACGTCAAGCCAGCACTTCTTGGGTCTTCCCCTCTTACCGGGACCCGGCGGGGCTGACATGGCCAGACATTTGTTACCTACGTAGCCCAGCGGTTGCCGCAAGACGTGACCATACCAACGAAGGCGACACTCTTGCAACTTGTCTGCAATGTCACGGACGTGAAGGCTGCCGCGGATGCGAGAGTTCCTCACGCGGTCCATCCGCGTGACTCCACACATCCACCGCAGCATCTTCATTTCCGTGACACGCAGCTCCTGCTTGTGTCGCTCCAATATCGGCCACGTCTCACTGCCATGTAAAAGGACAGGTCTAATAATGGTTTTGTAGACCTGTCCCTTCAACCGGATCGGCATTTTAGGATCACAAATGACACCGGTCATCTCCCGCCATTTGGCCCACGCGGCAGCAATGCGTGACTTGACATCGCAATCGATGTCACTGGACGTGTGAAAAACAGATCCCAGGTATTTAACCTGGTCCGTGCGCTCGACCAAATCACCGCCTATGCGGACGGATGTGGGATCTGTCGAGTTTAGTGCCAAGTACTCGGTCTTCGCCACATTTAGTTTCAGACCGCCGTTCTCAAGCGTCTCCTTCCACGCCTTTACACGTTGCACCAATCTGCCCCTGTCCGCGTCTGCCAGCGCAATATCGTCAGCATACATGAGCAACCATGGAGGCTCCTCATGCGGGTTTCTGATGCTGTCCGACAATTCGTCTAATATTACACTGAACAGAAGCGGACTAAGGACAGAACCCTGGTGTACCCCGACGGTGATGGGGAAGGGTTTCGTGTCGCCAACAGCAGTCCGAACCATTGAATCGGAGTCACAGTACATGTCCCGGATAGTGTCAATATAGACCTCTGGAACCCCTTTGGACCGCAGTGCCCACCAGATCATCGCACGAGGAACACAGTCGAAGGCCTTCTGCATGTCTAGAAACAAACAGTGCAGAGTCGTGTTCTTCGACCTGTATTTCTCTGCGACAACCCTCAGGGCAAAAACAGGGTCCGTGGTCCCATGACCAGGGCGAAACCCATATTGACACCCCGAGAGAGTACACTCCTGCCGGATCCGAGAGTCTATAATCCTCTCGAAGATCTTCATGGTGTGGGACATCACCTTTATACCGCACTGAGGAGTATGCGGTTAAAAAGGTTTTTCTAAGATGCCCACACCGCGAGGACCCATCGCCTTCCAGGCTTCGATGGGGACTCCATCGGTTCCGACAGCTTTCCGATTACTTTTTTAATAAACTGTAGTTCAAATTTAGAACAGTGGCACTCTAAATGAATGATGAGTATACCAGCTCCAAAACTGCATCTAAACATTTTACTTCTACATACATCTTTAATAAGTTACAGTACACCAAACCAAAAAAATCAAGGTGGCTCGATTTAGGTGTCCGGGAGTGTATTATAGTGCATTTCTTTAACTCGGAAAGTCAACCTTAACTACAGAGAGTATTGAAAGCTTTATCAAATCTGGCAGATCACATTTTGATGATGCTGATGGTACAGCGATATTATTCATTTTTTAAAGATCCGCTTAGATTCGTGGTGGAATATCCTTTAAGGATAGTTTAAGACCCTGTGGAAAAAGTGAATGGTATAATATCTGCCAGTGAAAATTTCGTTAACATCGGTTTGACTGTTTCAGAGATTACCCGGAGCAAACTCATTCATGTTTTTCGAGAATTTGTTCGCGGGATTAAAAGTCGTGTACCTATATGTTATATTATTGTAAAGTTTCATCAAAGTCCATTTTGTAGTTTCTGCGTGAAAGAGTAACGAACATATACTCATCCATCCAAATATTCTTACAAACTTTCGCGTTTATTAAGTAAGACTAGTAAGAATTAAGATAGAAATATTTATAAATAATTTAAATAGAAAAAGTTTCACATGTATTTAGTGAAAATTATAAAATAAACTTCAAATTTATATATCCCTATGTATAGAAATGTGTGCGTAAATTTTCGGATATTTATTATTTAGTCGCTCTTCAACCTCTAAAATAATTTTGCTGAAATACGCTGCATTAAGGCATAGTTTTTATTTCGCGAACAAATTACTATGAAAACCGGTTTAGGAAACGCACTATTGGCATTCACATTGCCATTCACATTGGCATTCTAGCGGCTGGCACCCCTTGTGTTCCGGGGTGCCTTCTAGTGCCCGCTCGATCGCTCTCCACCCCTCTGTTCTCAGAAGGACGTTCGGAGACGGTTTGAAGTGGGTATAGGCTAATTTCTTTCGGGAGATTGTGGGGGGCAGCAGGCACAAGCCCCCCGCGAAGAACCTCATATTGAGGCATGCCCTTAGCCGGGCTGTGGTGAATAGCCCTCAGGCCTATCCTGCGACCCAGTTCGGAAGAAGGCGGAATAGGGGTTAGTGGGTAAGACGCCCAAAGGCCGGGAGTACACACCGTTCCTGCTGCCCCTGCATCAAATAAAACCCAAAATCCTATGTCAGTTTAGGGTAGGGGTAAGACTAAAACTTTAATACCTATAAATATTTTTTGCCTTTAATATATGATCATTAAAGTATCATTGAACTAAGTAATATTACTAGCTTACCTATATTGTTACTCAATGTAACCACAGTACTTATTTATTTACAAATATATTTACACCTATTACCTTGTTAGATTACAGGTTGTTGGTACACTGAACTCTACCCAAATGCAATTATATAATATACTAGCGGACTCCCCGTGGTTTCACTCGCGTAGTACCATTTCTCATAGGAATACGGGGATAAAATGTAACCTAAGTTACACCTTATAACATTAGTTATCTTCCAGTGAAAGCCTTGTTAAAATTGGTTCAGCCGTTTCAGAGATTATCCTGGAAAAACAGACATATAGAAAGGCAGACGGACGAAGAACAAAATTTAAAAAATAAATATGTAAGTAAGAAGAAAATATAAGATTTATTGAAAATATAGCTAATTGTTTTCTTTTCCTTAGCGTACCGTATAAGTATATATACTTTAATATGTCTTTATCAAATGTAACAGCATTTGGACTAACAGACACTTCAATTTTATTCATCTGTAGGTATAGAATGTAAAGATTGTTCCTTTATCATTGTACATTTCTTCATCAGCATATTATTATATTTATTTAAATGTGCAAAAAAGTAGGTAATCAGACAAACTGATAATTCTTATCTTTAGAAAATAGGTACGTAAATTATGCGGCAACAAATAACGGCAAAAGTCACGTAACGGTCACAAAAAATACTTACGAAGTGGGCACTTACGACCTTACATTACAATATAAGAATCAACATACAAATAAAACATTCACAATATAAATGACGTCCCATTACTAAAACGTAACAAGTACGTACTCACCTGTCTTCTAATATGTAAAGAATTATTACTCCTACTCAAATATTCTTCATTATTAACACATTCTTCTTTATCCGTTTCATTTTTATAAATTTTCTCGATGTCCGACACTGCATTGTGATCCATATCCGAATGTTTTCTTGCCGCTGGCACACACACACGATACGAATTAAGTACTCCATAAAACTAAAAACATGGTGCTTTATCTTATCAACTGTTAAAAATTAACAAAATTTATTCTCATGACTAGCGCAACTTGTTTTTATTTTACTTCTTAAATAAGATAAACGTTATGCCAATCTGGCTGTTGATCTTGTTATGGCAGTGACGGCGCCTGTTTAGTTGAACCGAAGGTTTGAAAGTCTTCAGTCTACCACTTACACTTGCTGCTCACTAGGCTTTGTTTGAGTTGACCTGGATAGATTGTCATTATCGTTTACTGCGTGTAGAATTGAGGGCTGCTTTACACACACAAACACATTCCAAGTAAAATTGATTCAAGGTCAACTGGCCCTACCATAAAACTATAAAAAATAACAAGAAATGTACGATCACAAGACTACGATCTAATGGTATGTTTAATATTGTTGTGAATTATGTTGCTGTTTTTATAGGTTATGCAATTTTTTTTGACAATTTCTCTAGAACTTATTTAAATGAAATATATTTCATAGATCAGTATTTGACCGTAGGTATCATTTGTAGTTTATTTGTATGAAAATGTGATTTCTATTCAACACGCTCTACAACATACCTAAGTAATAAGTATAGGAATATAAATAATACTTTTATTTAAACTCGAACGCCTTGTTAAAATATACAAGCAAACACAATATTCCGAACTACTTGCTAGTATAAATTATCAGGTGTTCTGCAGTTTCTCGGCGTACAACTTTTTTTTTTATATTTTTGATCGAGATAAAGTCAACAGGAAAGGTAATGAACTTAGCACTCTACTATGTATATTTTAATTATGTATGTTTCGTTTTCTTTTTCGTTTACATTATCGTCTAAATTGCTTAATAGAAATGTTTAAATATTTTAATGTTTTAAATGTTTAGAATTGTTTACAATGGAACTGTTTTAATCGGCTAGAGAAGCTAAAACATTATATTATACTTATAAAAAAATTAAAAAACCCCCTACGTCAAAACGTACTTATAGTTTAAGGAACAACCCTTAGAAAGTATTAGTGAAGCCAATTATGTCTGCTGAGAGATTTCGATGAGTTGGGTTCTTTGGAGACCATTATGATTGCAGCATCATGTCAAAGTTATCAGTTAATTGTCAATAACGTAACGATTATACTGGTACGCGATAAGCACTTAATCGAGTAATCGTACTCCAAAACTGATATACTACATTAGTAACGCTTTTTTGGTCCGATGGCATGGGTAGAGGCATACTCATCATCATTGGCCTCAACATCTTGACAGATGATTGGTACAGTATTGTATTAATTTCTTAAGCATGGTTTCCTAATCTAAATAAGCCAATAGCAGCACGGCATTTCCTGCCACATCTGTCACATGTGAAACGATTTTTAGGTGAAAGAGAAATTTTAGGATGAAGTCTTTTCTGACTCGACCTGAAGAATTCGAGCCAGACTTCATAATGTCGTGCAGCTCTCAGCCTCAAGTCACGACACCATTCCGATCTCTGGCTAGCGCGTGACTCTCAGGTTCTGGTGTTAATGCCGAAACCATCTATGTCCCGCGTGCAAGAATCTTTGCAACGGAGCAAACGCCGTCCAATGGACGTTTTCGCAGAAGCAAACTGTCCGAGCATGACCGCCCGAGGCAATCTACCAGGGTCCATTCTGTGAAGGTGTCCCAGCTAGCGAAGCCGTCTCTACTTCAATGTGACTGTAATACTGTTAAAGTTGGTTATCCTTAAAACAGTTTTGATGGTTACACGGTCCCTCCAAGTAATCCCCAGTATAATTCTCAAACATCGCATGTAGAATGCACCAAGGCGGCGTCCTTGTTTCTGATGCATATAGCTGTAACTTAGAACGCAGATTTTTTAAACGAGTATTTTGGTCTTTATTGTAAGCTTGTTGTTATTTCAAACTCTTTCAGATTTTCTATCCATTCAGTTGCAGTCTATATCTTTGTCATTGGAGATTTGAAGTTGTGGTAGAACCGAGGCGGCGAGGAGGTCCAAATTTCACTATTTATAGACGGTGAGAGTATTGCCGTGATGAAACTTATAGGCGCAGTCCCAGTCGTTAAAATATTTTCTTCTTGAATATTTAGGCCTTAACATAAGTTAACCACGCTACCATGTTAACGGGATCAACGGCTTAACGTACATTTCGAAGCACTGAAACGCTGGTAAACGGGAACGTCACTGTCACCCATCCAAGGCTGACCTTAACGCAATAATCATCTAAACCATCAATGATAAGCGGGGCTACGAGTGATTTTCTCTTACATCATATGCATGCTTTCTACAACTTCGCTCGCATGAGTTATTTGCATTAATATCAGGCAGGCCCTTCTTATCGCCACCGCCTCCAATCGTATTTAATACCATCCTTGATCCTTCACACAAAATTTCATTTTAATCGTTCCAGCCCTTCTATTTTAAGTTTTGCGCTTAGCAGCACATTTGGCGTTTTAGGTAAGTAACCATTTGCAATTCAAATTATTAATAGTATAATAAAGGCATTATTTAAGATACCGTGCTCTCAAATTATAGAAACATTTATGTACATTTATTACTAGTTTTGACGTTAAGTTCTTGTATCTAAAAATTTATAATTTTTTTTTCGTAAATATTACGCTTATAAAAAAAATCATTATGTACTAAGTTATAACTCACATAACTGGTTTTCCTGGACAATTCGACGACATTTGACCTCTTTTTTATATTAGGCTCGACAAAATGGCGCTTAGAGGGAAGCAGAGACGGCGATCCGTGATTGAGGGCCGATCGTAGCCAGTAGAACTCCGATAGCGACCCTCAGGTTTACGACCCAGAAATATGCCATTTCACACTTCTCTTAAAGGACCCATGATTCTAAGAGGAGGAAACACGTGCGCCGGCAGAAAGTTAAAAAAATGGTGCGATATAAAAATATCTGCGGAATTCCTAAGTGTGAGGATAACATCTTTGCCCCACCCGTGTTGTTCGGGAACGAAAGGGACAGGGTGTGGTGTCCCAAGTGGAATAGTTCTTCAAAACACCACTGTGGTAGATACTAAGTTGGCGAACGTTCTGCGCATCTCCAGCGGTTCAGGATTGCCAGTAGCCTCTGGACAATTTATAATGCGGATGGTACGTCAACAAGCATCCCAGATATATGAGTCGTATTCCATGCATGGACGAAGATGACACATTATATAATAAGCTCTGTTCCGGCGTAAAAAACACCTCACTCTATAAAGAACTCCAAGCTTTTGAGAGGTCAAGCTGCTGCACTCTTCGATGTTAAGGTATTTTGCAGTAGTAGTGGTGTATTCTAAGGAGAGGGAAGGGGTAAGAAAGGGGATATATTGGCAGTAAACGCACACGCCTGCATTTTGTCTGGCATGGAAATTAACTAGATTATAGGAACTTCACCAACAAAATAATGCAGTCCCGTCTCCGCACCACAAGATGTCCTCTCTTATCCCAACATCCGTACGCTTTACCACCGGGTGACTTCAATATTTCCAATATAATGTATATATGTAGTATGGTGCCCAGGGTAAACATATAATGGATATGTAGAAGAAAATGAGTGCGCGACACAACGGATCGCTGTGGCACGATACCATCTTGCCATCTGTAAGCAGTGCAAGGCCTAGACCATCACATAGAACCCGAATATGACGTTTATGCGGAAAGTTCAATCCGAACGAAAACGATCCGCCAAATAACGCATGAGCTGCTTGTTGTTTTAGCTCAAACATCTTACAGATGACTGAGGTTACAGCTATGGGACAATTGTTCCCCGGGGTTGATTGAGTTAGTTAGATGAAGTTACGGCAGACTGTTTCTAATTACATATATATTAAAGTTTGTATCGACTATGCAAAACATTATCTATAAAATAAAATAGAGTCATCATCATCCGAGCGTCTGTTCCAGTTGCGTCTCACGATGCCCGGTGTCCGCTTATAAAATAAAATAGAGTAAAAGGTATAATAGGGGTTGTAAGTTATGGAAAATTCGTTATTTTTCAAGATTGCAACACCAAATTTTGCATCGCTTCTGATTAGAAATAAATAGATAATGTGTTTCAGAATTTTCAAAGTATTTTCCCAGTTGCTTCCAAGCTCTATTTGGATTTGCGGCCTGGGGTTCACTTTTATTTGAGCGCTAGCTAAAAGCAGATATTGTGCCATCTGACCTCTCAACCCTGTATGGACGCACATCGTTGCCTCGTCGTTAAGTCAGTAGATGCGCTGTAAATTAGAATGAGCGACTCTTTCTGTAGGTACGTTTTTGAAGCGCTAGTAACCGCGCTAACCTAGCGTTCTGAAAACGATAACTGGGTTAAGTATTTTTCACAATGACTGATCCTGATAAGTGCCTGTTTTGTGGCATTTTCATTTACGAGCGTTTCCACGTGCCAGTAACATGGCAGTCGTAAGCCAAGGCGAAGTTATTATGGGTTTGAAAAAATTCAACAGACCCTCAACCTACGCATGTCCAATGGGTAACTGTTACGTAGGAAAAAAATGCAGACGGAGAAACATAAGCATATAATTTGCCTCTGTCTATCCATTCGGAGATAAATCGTGCCTATATTTATTTATTTTTAAACTTTCAATGTCAGTACTTTCAGAATAGGAAAATAATTTTATAATTATTAAACTCAACAAATGATGCTCAGTTGATTCAACGCGATCTGGATTCCGTAGCATCATGGTGCATAACCAACGGTTTGCAGCTAAATCACAGTAAATGTTTCTGTATAACGTTCACACGAAAGTTACGAAGGATATCCACCTCATACAGCATAGATGGCAAACCCATAGAAAAAGTAGATAGCATCAAGGTCCTTGGTGTCATAAATGACTCAAAATTATCTTTCCTGCCCCATATTGAAGCTTGCATTGCAAAGGCATACAAAATGTTGAGTTTTATTATCAGAAATGGAAAAGAGTTCCACAAAACGAGTACTAAAATTCTTTTGTACAACACTCTCGTTAGAAGCATTCTAGAATACAAGTATGTAGTATGGAGGCCTCATTTCGCAGCTCATTCTCTAAGAATGGAGCGTGTGCAGAAGAGATTCCTCAGGTAATTAGATAAAGGTGACAATCGCAAGAAAAGGCGCTATGATGACAGGCTGAAGCTTTTTAACCTAATGTCTCTTACTTCACGAAGAGACTTGCTTGACCTCATGTTCCTTTTTAAGTTAGTAAGAAACATAATAGATTGTCCCCAACTTCTGTGTCAAATCAAGTTCAACGTTCCATCCATAATCCCTCGTAGCCAAATTAAGCCCCTTGTGCCTCCACACAGAAGAACGGTCCTGGGCAGTAATTCAGCTGTACCACGTTTGAGCAGGCTTTTTAATTAACACAGTGAGCTTGTAGATATTCACACTAGTTCACAATGCTGGTTTAAGAAAGCAATTACGAGTAGTTCTAGGCTAAAGAATAAGCAGCACCGCACCTCTGAACTTAACTTTGAATTCACTCATACATACAATAAACAAAAGTGAAATAAAAATGTAAAATAAAAATTGTATACATAATCACTAGGTATTTTTTAATGTAATTAATGTTTTTAGAATTTAGATTAGCATAACTTAGATACAATGATGCATGCCATGCTTGCCTGTAAGAGGTTGAGCATTAGCCTTAGGCTTACACTGTGTTAGTTCCTAGATGTAAGTAACCATGGCTCATACTACGTAAGCTTTTTGTGTATTTTATTTTATAATGTTTCACTGTTTCAACTGTTGGCGGGCTAAATAAATAAATAAATAAGGGGGGTCATGCCACGGAGTAAAGGAAATATGGCTATCCTTCTCAGCTCCTAAACAAGCTAAACATTGAAGTACAACCTACGGATGCATTTATAAAGCAATTATTATGCTACATTTTTCATATTTTTTTAATAAAGTGAAAAGACATCATCATCAAGGTCATACTCTACAATGACGATTAATATATGGTGAAGAATTTTAACTTGCTTCGATACGGTTCGGGTAGTTCAGTGGCTAGAACATTGCGCTGGTAAGGCAAAGGTCACGGGTTCAATCCCCGTCTCGAATCAAATTGTCTTTTTTCACTTTATTAAAATTTACAACCAACAGAGTTCTAGTCGTATATAGTACTTGGACCACAAATAACAACTGTAGAAATCCTGAAATCCAGTGTACTTCCCGCCGTATGAGAAATCTAAAGCACCTTGAGCCAACGGGATCCCAAACGGAGCGTGGAACACGTTGGGTCCTTGAGGTGTCGTCATTCTAATGAACCTTTTTAACCACATTCTTCACTTCAAATCCCGACTTACCGACAAACGAGACTCTTGCTTTAAAAGGTTGTGTTTTAAGTATGCCCCAGTCTTTAAAGGCAAGAAAACCAAGAGGAATCTTAGGAAAATTATCACGTTGTGGAATAATCCACACCGTCATAATTTTCAGTCTTATGGACCTTATGGCATCCCTTCTCCAACAAGAAAGTATCCTCTCGGAGTGTCAGTATAGGTTGCGCTCTGGTGAAGGAGCTATGGATGCAGAATTTGTACTGTTATGGTTAAATACAAGACAAAGACTACGTAAAATTAAGGGCCAAAGGGGACCCGGATACATATTGACGTCACGGCGCCTAATCTTAATTGAATGGCCACCGCGCACTATTGACGTCATAGCACATTTAATACCTACTCTTTAATTCAATGACCATGGATCCACTACCAATTAAAGAGCTTAAATAACAAACTACGAGTATCTAAGCGGTTTTGCATGTGACCTACATTATTACTGCTCCACTCCCTAGGAAATAATATAATATAGCTTCTGAAACCTTGTTTTGATAATTGTTAAAGAATTTATTTTTATATTGTTATAAAATCGATTCCACTATTAGCATAGAAAACGATGTCAGTGACATCACATACATTTCAGTATGGTAGCCTCTCCTTGATTAATGCTTTGAACCTCTACGCCCATGCTAGAGGAAAAGGTGGCATAGTGAGATGGAGATGTCGGACTATTATACCCTACAATGTGCCTGATCTGTCGACAGGCCTTGAATAGGAAAAAAAACTAGCTCTATGGATCTTTTATAACAAAAAATAAGGTGGGATTCTTGTTGTAACGCTCGCAGCCCGATAACAAGCATTATGTAACATTCGCTACGACCAGTCCAGAGATGAGTCATCGTTGATTTCATTTCCATTTACGTGCTACGGAAGGCACATGAAGCTTTTAGTCCCGGCTGCTAGTTAAGTGGGTTAGATAAATTTAATGCCCTATTAGTTTAGGAGCCAGGTACATTTTCGGTCAATTATTTCTTCTCGAGCGAAACTTCGTAAAATGCAAAAGGGACTTATACTATGAATACTCGCGATCGTCAGCTGCGACTCCGTGGGTGGGGTGGGCAGTGGCAGCCTCCCACGCATGGAGAAAAAAAATATTTTTTCCTTTTCCTTTTCCTCTCATTTGAAAATTTATCAGAGTATAGTTTATGTAGTATTTTGAAAAAAAAACATAGTCAGCTGACCATAACACGGTGGATTATACGTCAGCAGGCTCCTTGAACATGAAAAAAAATTAATATTTTCAATCATTTCCTCTCAACTAAAAATTGACTTGGTGATCGTTTATATGCTACTATGAATGAAAATTAATGTCAGCTTGCTGTATCTCAGTGGAAAGTTTGTCAGCTGGTACCTTGAAAGGTGTAACGCAACAGCATCTATGACCTACTGAAACTTATCAGCTGACGACTTTTCCCTTGGCTTACAGCTAGCTGATTTTTTTATTATTTACTAGAGTATTTTAACAATTCTCTGATAAATTTTCATCCGGGAGGAAATAACGTTTCTTAAGTTATTCTTTAGGTTCAAGTGTTATCTCGCTTCTTTGGGGGTTCGGATTATATACCACTACCTTGAGGGAGTGAACTACGTGCGTGTAAACCTCACGCTACGCCACCTTCCCTGGCCTGCTTCTGTAAGCACGGCGAGCAGCCCGCCCACCGTACTCAGGCCCCCGGCCACGGAGGCCGGTAGTCTTGGGCGAAGACAAGTCTGCGGCGCCCTCGTCGCAGACTGCGGAACTCGGGAGGGAGAGTTCTTTCGCGCTCGTTCTCCGCCGCCTCTTTTGCGAGCATGACTTGCTCGCAAAAAGACGCAGCGGCGTCCCACTTGCTCCCGCTGGAGATCATGGCTCTCACCATGGTCACCAGCGTGAGAATGTCCACGCCCAGACCCGCAACGAGGTTTCGGCGCTGCATCTCCCACGCTGCACACTCTGCCAGTGTATGCAGAGCCGTATCCTCGCTGCAGTCCGTACAGTGCTGGCACTTTGGTGTAACCTCCCGGTGTATACGCCACAGAAACTTTCCGAAGCACCCGTGCCCGGTAAGTATTTGTGACATCCGGTAGGTGAGGCTGCCGTGTTGCCTCTACAGCCACTCCTCCATGACCGGCTTCACCGCCTCAATTGTGGTGTGTCCCCACTTAGGTTTCTCAAGTCGCACCTTCCATGTCTCCATGAGCTCCTGGCGGAGCAGGGATCGCTGAGCCTCGATTTCTCGGGGCACAGGCCTATTATTCCGCTCCAGCGCCTCCTTGCGCCATTAGGTACTTTACTTTTTTAGTTTTTAAAATGTCTTTATTCAGTAATAAATGGAGATCGTTACAAAAAGATCTAATTCTAGTTGTACACTACTTATAAAATAATTTGAGTATATAGGCTGAGATCGCCTCTTAAACAATTAACAGAGATATTCGTAAGATAAGCTAACGCAGGTATTTGTTTTTAACTTGCGTGTAAACGTAAAAAAATAAATTGAGTAACAATGCGAAGTAAAAATGCAGATGCTTAAGGAGACAACAGTTTGAGAATCATAATTATTATTCATGATAGTGATAGACGCGAACAGCTTTTGGCAACTGTTCACTTTATTTTTATATATTAGATATATACATGAGAACAATATTTATCATAATTTATATTTGTACTTATAAAATATAATAAAGAAATAGGTATTGGTACATACCATAGCAAGTCCAATTAGCACTAATAGACATTTATTTCACTAGTTGACTTGTCACCTTAAAACGTTTTATTTTACATTAAAGAACAATAATTCACTTTTATTTATATATAATCAGCAAAACTGAGCTGTAAACAATGTTAAAACGCACTAATATTTTTAATGTTAGTGCTAATTAGTGTCTAGCACATAAGACCTTTTAGCCTTTTTGTTACCACCTCACTAAAAAGGGCAACGGGTTCAAAATTTAACATCTAAATAGACACATTTTATTAAATTTATTCGGCCCTTTAGACCCACCCCAGGTCCGTGCTTCGGAAGGCACGTTAAGCCGTTGGTCCCGGTTGCCAGTAAAATGGCAGTCGTTAGGCCAAGTTGAAGGCCTTATGGGCGGCTTAGGGGGTTTCAACAGCGGGTCGTTTCAACTGCCGGTGTTTGCGCCATCGTTATATATACATGCTAAGAAATAGTGATGGGGTAAGCGGTAGCGTTTGTATGTTGTTCGATAAGGTAATGTCGATAACTTACTTTGGCATAATCTTGAGACTAGAATATTATGATGTTGCAAAATGGATTTGGAATAGAATTTATAGGATAATTTCAGAATGTGATCTAAAGATCATAGTAAAATAAGGGGATATTTAATATATTGATGTAGTTTTTTTAGGTTGGTTTTAAAGGGTAAGCGGTCTTTAAAGCTTTGTTCTGTGTAGCCTGTAGTTTGTTATGATTAGTTTTTCGTTATACTGCTCCATGCGGGCGCTGCGTAAGTTAGACAAGGTCTTACTAAGGTGGTATATATAAGCAGCTTTGTACGTGGGCTTAGTCTGGACTTGCGATTAAAAATTGGTTTTAGTGCATTTAAGACTTTTATGCCTTTAAAACGGAGGACTTCGGTGTTTTGATTCCAGTTAATTTTACAATCCAGAGTTAATCCTCAGTACTTAACAGTGCGGTTCCAAGGAATTGAGTGTCCATCAATTTGGACACATCTAGAAGGTATCGAGCGTTTACGTGTGAACAATATACTTTCAGTCATGGAAATATTAAATTTTAATTTCCAGTTTGAAAAATAGGATGTAAGGAGCTCAAGCGAAAATTGCAGCCGCCAAATCACAACATCAATATCATTTGATGTTGTGAACGTGGCTGTATCATCAGCAAAGATAGCTAAATGTGTATGGGGCTGTTTGGGTACATCGTTCAGGTATAATATAAATAAATATCGGCCGGACCTCCGTTTCGAACATGCAAACCCTAGGTGCACTGAAAAGCAGCGATTTGCTAAATAGTCTTTTATAAGCTTAATAAGGCTGATTGGAACTCCATATTTTATTAGCTTATGCAGAAGACCGTGATGCCAAACTGTGTCAAAAGCCTTTTCGACGTCTAGTAGAACCATACCCGTGCTTTTATTTAGGTTGAGGCCATGTGCTACGTGTTCGGTAACTCTAGTCAGTTGCTGAATAGTGGAATGCAATCTACGGAATCCGAATTGTTCCGGAATGATGATGGACTCAGTTGAGTTAGAAAGACGATTTAAAATGGATTTTTCAAAAAGTTTTGATAAACTTGGAAGTAGGCTAAATAGGTCGATAATTCGAGGGATTACTGTCTTCTTTGCCAGGTTTTTTAATTGCTATGATTTATGCTACTTTCCAAGTCGTGGGAAAATAATTTATACTGAGACAACCGTTAAATATTTTAGTGAGATAAACAACGCTTTTCTGAGATATGTTTTTTAAAAGAACATTCTGAATGCCATCAACTCCGGCAGCTTTCCTGGACTTCAGGTTAGCAAGGAGCTTGCGAACTTCGTGCGGCCTAACAAGTGTTGTCGGTTCTAGAACTACAGCGGATTTAAGACTATCCATGGAACTGTTGACTGCAGCCTCCGTTTCAGAATCAGCTAACCAATGTTTGGTGAGAAGCATGCCATTGATACAACGACGCAAGGGCCCTCGCTTCCAGGTCCCATGGAGGGGTCCCGGCTAGGAGACATGCCACCTCGACGGAGATCGTGCGGTACCCTCTAATCATCCTGACGGCCATTGTCTTCAACGGACTATGTAAAATAGCCACGTTGGTGGCCGTCAGGTTTCTCGCCCATACGGGGCCTCATATAGGGCCATGCTCCGCATGATCCCGAGGTAGAGTCCCCTGCAGGGAGCGTTGCGTCCCCTTATATTGGGCATCAGTCGCGAGAGCGCTGCCGCCACCCTCCTCAGTTTAGGGACCAAACTTCGAAAATGGTGTCCGAAGTTCCATCGGCTATCGAGTTCGAGCCCCAGGTACCTCATTGAGGGCTCGATGCCGATGCTAACGCCCCCTACATGTATGCTGGATCCCGTGGGCAGCCCCTTCCGAGGTCCGTGAAAGCACAGAGCCTCGGATTTGTGAAGGGCCACCTCCAGACCCAGCCGCCGTATTCGACCCACGACTTGAGCAACACCTGCTGTGGCCCTTAGGGTTGCGTCTCGGTGCGTTGCTCCTCACGCTGTAACGAGAGTGTCATCGGCGTAACACGTCACGTCGACACCTCTGAGCAACGGACCGCGCAGCACCAAATCGTAGCCGATGTTCCACAGGAGCGGTCCTAGAACTGACCCCAGTGGAACCCCGCACGATACTTCTCGCCGACCCGGCCCTAATCAACTCGGGTAAGCCATAGCTCTCTCGGACAGATAAGCCCCGAGAATGCGACGGAGGTAGGAAGGCACTCCGTGGTAAGTGAGCGCCTCCCTAACGCAGCTCCAGGGTAAGGTGTTGAAGGCGTTGGCGATGTCAAGAGACACCGCCATCACCACCTCACCCCGCGATATCGCTTCCTCCGACAGCTCCGACGCTCTGACACGCATGATCGCGTACACGGTGGAGCGCCCCCGTCGAAAACCAAACTAGTTATCCGACAGATCAGGCCCCACGCGTGTGAGAAACCCGACGAGGCGTTCTACAATTATACGCTCAAAGAGTTTGCATACCTCGTCGATTAACACGACCGGCCGGTGAGTGAGTCTGTCGGCCGCCCCGCCTTTCGGATCAGGACCAGTTTCCCAGTTTTCCACACCTTGGGAAACTGGCCTTTTTCGAGGCATGCGCTAAAAAACCCTAACAGTCGAGGCCCAATTTCTTCGAGAGCCAGGACCCACGCTCGGCCTGGAATGCGATCGGGTCCAGGGGCGGTACTCTTGCGGGATTTAAGCCGCAGCACCGCTGCCCCTAGCTCACCCTCGGTGACTTCGGGTACGTCGTTCTCGTCGTAATCCGCGTCGGGCGCCTGAGACGGAGCCATACGCGGAGGAATATGTTCTCTGGATCAGTGGGGGCGCCTTAGGGCGGATTTTGCCTCTAACCATAAGGTACGGGCGCCCCCATGGGTCCTGCTCCAGAGTCTCCAGAAGTTCTTCGCGGGCCGATCTTTTCGCCCGCTTTATGGCCTCCTGGAACCCTCCAGGAGGCCATAAAGCGGCCCCCTTGTAACCCTCGTGTAGCTCCGTCTCTCGGGCTGTCGCATCATCTGGGCGGAACCTGGTGTATTGACGGCGCGCGATGACGCACGCTGCGCGCAGCTGAGCAATCTCCGGCGACCACCAATATACCTGCCTCCTTACCGGTTTGGGTCTAGCCCTAGGCATACCCGCATCGCAGATTTGCGACATGGCTCTCCTGAAAATCCACTGATGCTGAGCTATATTTTGATCGTAAATAGGTACCTAATTAAAATTTCTACAAAAGTAAGAAGGTTTTTATTTGACCTGATTTTGAATTGCAAATTTAGAATTGTAATAGAATTACAATACAAGTGACTGTACGTTATTGACATGATACTTATTATTAAGCACACTTCGATGATTTTTTGTTTATATCACAGAGGTGGCAGACAAACATACGGCCCACCTGATGGAAACTGGTCACCGTAGCCTATGGACGTTTGCAGCACTTGCGCTGCCGACCCTTTATAATCCTTCTAAGACTCCTTTTGAAGAACTCCATACTGTAGACGTCCGGGAAAACCCAGGCTGGGAGTTCATTCCACAATCTAAGCGTACGCAGAATAAAGCCTCTATCGGACCTAACCGTGTGCGTGCGCTCCGGACGCCTGTCTATGGCGAGCGGTGCGATGATAGAAGGTAGCCGTGGGCATCATATCAAACAACTCCTTAGAGCACAGACCGTTGTACAGGCGATTGAACACGCATAAGGAGGCCAAGTCTTTCCTGTCCCGAAGTGTTTTGACACAGTCCGCTAGTCGAGGATTGTTGACAATTCTCATAGCACGCCCTTCTACCGAGTGGAAAGGTCGAAGTTGGTATTCAGGTGCACCAGCCCAAAGGTGACAGCAGCACTCCATGTGCGGCCGCACTTGCGATTTATAGAGGAGCAGTGTTTGCTCTGCAGTAAAGCACTGCCGCGCCCTGTAGACGTTCAGCACCGTAGTAATTTCGACGACAAAGCTAAGTGGCATTCAAAACGTTCGGAGCTCTCTATCATCGTCGCTGTTTTCCAACGTTCGGAGTCAGTTTTTGAGCACTACGTCAAGATTACGCTACGGTCGGCCCTGAGATGGATGATCGTTTGGGGCATTTCATAGTACTACCGTTTCCATGCTTTGGAATGTAGGTTAAGCTGTAGGGTTCGTTGCAATATTATAGTAGACTTTAAGCCAAATTGAAAACATTATTGGAGGTTAAATATCAAGTTGTCCCAACAAATTCAAATATTATAAAAAAAAGATAGTTCTTCCTAGCAGCCATTTAAAAGTGGACCCCAGGCTAAAATGCAAGTAGAGTTTCCAAGCACCTGATAACGAAGAAGAATAATTTATTGTTTTCAAAAGCATTACAGTCTTTTCAATACCGCCAGCCAGCTCCGGATATAGGTGGGATGTGGGGGCGAGTCGGGGCTCTTGCAACTGGCTCGCAACTTCAGGGGGCGGAAAATTCAAGCTCAAGAGACATATATGGTCAAACTTGCGTTAGTGAAATGATAAGTTTTAACGATACTACTCAACAATAATATGCTGTTATGGCTGGCATCTATAAAGCTCGTTGTACAACTTTGAGGGCATGGACTAGTGCCATCGCAAGTATCCTTCCTCCCAGTCTAGCGTCTTAAAGTCATACCATAACGACATAGCATCGCCCTGTCTCGGATATATTGCCAATCAATACGACATCGCTGTAGAGCATCCAGAACCGTCCAGGTTTCGATAGAGTTGATAGCTTTCTCCTAGTCCATAATAGTGATACACAGAAGCTGATTATACTCTTTTTCTTCTGTACAATCTGCCGAACAGTATGGATGTGGTTTACGGTACTTAGCCTTTTCCAGGTGCTCCCTACCCCACGCTTTCGGTTTTTGTCTCTGCTGGAGGATGGAATTAATAATCACCAGTTCTCTAAGGACCGGAGTACCACCCGCTTTATGGAGCTTGGTCGTAATTCCAGTTGCTCGAGAGCCGCCTTAACCTAGCCCTGGTCGACTCGGCTCCGGTAAGCTCCCGGTATACAGTCTACAGCCTCAATTGTGCAGCTGGATGGCACAACTGCCTCAACTGCCTCTTTAATGCTTTTCGAGGTCGAGGCGAACACTTTTCGCCTTTAGAAAGTACTTGTCGCTTCAGCTGAGCTGTGTTATTCCTCACGGAGACACAAATACGCCGCCTTGACGATTCGTCTTATCTGTGTTACCCCGGCTATATCATCGAGAAACACTTTCGAGACAAGGCCGGGGTTTGCATTTTCGTTAGGGCGAATTTTTGTTGTCGCCGGTTGCGCTGCCTAGAGAACCTTTGGCTTCACGTGGATCATGGCTCCTCGAGCTAGATCTATTGTGCGTTTACCGTTCTCACACAGGGGAAGCTGAGACAGTAAGGCTGTTTCATTAAAGAAAAAGAAAACGGATCTGGTGTTTCTGGGGGACTTTAATGACCACCATACGAGTGGTTAGGATCCCTCAAGACCGATCACGCAGGAAGAGCTGCCCACGCATTCGCTCTCTCTCATGGTCTGACCCAGATGGTGCATGGACTCACGCGAATACCAGACAGGTCAGATCATGCTCCCGCTCTGCTGGACCTACTGCTGACGAGCCGCCCAGCCATCTATAGTGTGTCGGTAGGCGCCCCACTGGGTAACTCCGATCACTGTATGGTACACGCTAACATGCAGGTACGTGCCTTGTACGTGCAGCAGAGGTGACGCGACGACTATGGAATTACTCGTGGGCAGACTGGGATGAGCTTCGCAATTATTTTGCGTCCGTCCCATGGAGCCAGTACTGCTTCGATCTTTAAAATGTATGCTTAGATCTTTAAAACTACGAAACGAATTACGATGCGGTTTTTATTAATAGTTAGAGTGATTCTCAAAGAAGGTTTTAATGTATAATTTGTTAAGTTTTTGTATACATTGACGAAATTATAACAATATTTTTCGGGGATGTCGGAAAAAATAAGCCGTTTGGGATCTTTCAACAAAAACGCTGCCTAAACCCTTTGAGATATAACAAAATAATGTATGGTGCAATTGTGTATCTAATGTAGATCTACAAAAGTCTGAAACAATATATGTCTATTTCTTAAGAGTAACATACTATATCCATTTTAATACTTTAAAAAACCATCAATTATAAAGTGGTTATTTACATAAAGGCTATTTACACAAATATCTTTTTTTCTATGTTAGTTGGCTTCAGCATTTCATGAAGATTGTTTTGTCCCTTTACACCTTGCAAATTAAATGAATATCTGACGAGTTATCGTAAATTGAAAATAAAACGCAAGGAAATTCATTTCGTGTAACCATAATTCGACCGGCCGGGCCGTGCGGGCGTAGGTAGGTAGTTAGGTACTGGAGTGCGGAGACGTAATCAATGAATTTGCAAAATGTTTATACATTATTGTGAATGTGAAATTAATAAACAACGGGAATAAATGGGTGCCACTGGGTTCGAAGTATGTCACGGGCGAAGCCAGGTGAGACAGCTAGTTGCAGATAAGGCTCTGTCGGATAGCGCTTCTGCCATTGCTGGCGAGATAAGTTTCGGTATGGAATTCCACATTTCAGACACTGATCGCCAACATCCGCAAAGCTCGCCCTTGGTTTGGACGTGAGTGCGCTGGGGCTATTCAACAGAAACAGTTGGCGTATCGCGCCTGGATCAAGGCGTGGTCGGTGCGCAATCCGAACGGCAACAAAGCCACCAGGGCCAGCAAGAGTATCTTTAAAAGAGCGGTTGCCCGGCGCGTCTCACGGCTGGGTCAGAAGCTAACGTCACATTCAACGGGTAGCCGTGGATACTGGCAACTGGCCAAAGTCGTGCATGCCAACTTCTGCAAACCCTTGCTGCCACCGCTGCGTCACCCAGATGAGTCACTGGTTCACAAAGCCCAAGAGAAAGCGAATTTACTTGCAAACCTCTTTGCAGGTAATTCCCGGGTCGACGACTGTGGCATGCAGCACCCTACAATCACTGTGATAACACTATGCCTGACATAGTTATCCGGCAATGTGACGTGCGAGCAGTGCTACGGTCACTCGACATGCAGAAAGCAAGAGGCCCTGACCGCATTTCAGCGGTGGTACTGAAAAAATGTGCACCTGACCTGTCTCCAGCGCTAACGCGCCTGTACCATCTATCGTACTCATCGGGAGACGTGCTGGAGGCGAACGTACAACCTAACCCCAAGAAAGAGGATCGGTTGAATCCGGCTGACTATGATCCGGCTAAATATGATATAATAAATGATCAACGGGTGATCTTTCAGCGTACGTGACTCATGTTTGGGGTGAGGCTATGGAAGCGCACGGCGAGTCTTTGGCTATAAGCCTGGACATTGCCAAAGCGTTTGATAGAGTTTGGCATGCGTCGCTTCATTCCAAGCTCCTGTTATACGGTCTACCGCCTCAATTGTGCAGCTGGATGGCCAGTTTCCTGCAAGGGCGACGTATACGGATTCTCTGTGATGGCCAGGCTTCATGCTTTTTGCACTTCCGGGGTACCACAGGGGTCTGTGTTGTTGCCAACTCTCTTACTACTGCATATTAATCATATGCTGGCCCTCGGGAACATTCATTGCTATGCAGATGACAGCACTTTGCATGGGAGTTATTCTTGCCGCCTAGGGGCGGGACGGACCGACATTGAAGGAGAGAGACGGAAACTTGTGGTTGATATCGACCGGGACTTGAACTGCATATCTCAATGGTATTCAGAAAACCTGGTCGATTTCAATGCTTGCAAAACACAGGTGTGTTTGTTTACCGTGAAAAAATCCCCTTTCCTACCTCTACCCTCTCCTCAGAACGCTTCAATACCAATGAAGGACAATCTAGACATTCTCGGCATAGGCCGTAAGGAGCTCAACCACAAAGCTTATATAGAGAGCTGTATTGGGTTAGCCTCGCGAAAGCTAGGCGTTTTAAATAAGGTGAGGTGGTTCTTCTTCGACACACTGCTTACTTCCACAACGCTGCTAACAAGGTCCATTTTCACAATACGCCTCGAAGGAATGTCTTCCATCACCTGATTTACGACACGCTAATCCTTGCAAAGGAATGCAATGGAAGCAAGGGTTAGCGTGTCTTCCCTCTGAATTCGGACCTCGCACAAATCCAATACTTGCCAGTGCCATGCGACCCAGTTCTTCCTCGAGCACTCCTCCAGACGTAAGGTATTTCCATTACTGTCTGGCATCCAAGCAGTGGTAAGTCGGTATGGTAGCCTAAGGTAGCACGGTGATTCTATGCATCCCTTCTTACGCCGGTACCCCGACCACTACCATAATCGAGAACCGTGGAAGTGCCGGGAACTAGGGGCCGTTTTTTTATAGCTTTGTTCACATTGGGAGGGTGTTCGGTTTTACTGTACCACGCTGGCCAGAGCAGGTTGGTACAGGATTTTGTCACAAATTTTCCTTCTCTTCATCATTATCTCGTCCGTTAGTCAGCAGCAGGTGCACAATTCGCAGGTAAGGTGATATAACCACTTTTATGAAAATTGCACATTCCCAAATTGATTCCTCGAAACTTCTTAACAATATAGGCCTTACAGTGCCCACGACAACTCGACGACACCCGGATCAGAACTTTCTTCATGTTCCCCAAAGTGGTACTAATTATAGGCATAACTCTTTTTTCATTAGATCACCTAAGTCAATTAATGGCTTGTACTTGCCTGACTTTGACCTATTCACACAAGGAAATTAAGAGATTCAATATCTAATAATCGGTTTGGCGAGTCTTGAATTTAATACTATCGAACTCAATTCCCTTATAATTAAATCGATTTATGTGTTCCAAACGTCGTTGCTATAGGTATAATTAATTTTTAACTTTTTTGTATACGAGAAACTCAACTCATGAATATTCAATGTATCTTTATGTAAACATTAGTTCTTATAGTTTCAAAATGCGAAAACGAATCAATGGTTTCCCAGATATGACTCTGTAACTTACTTAAATAATTAGAAACTGTGTGTTTTCCAATAATAATAAAATAAAATAATAAAATAAGGCTGACTCGGGCCCCGAAGATAATAAGTAAGGCCGCATTCGCACTATATCCAACTCCAACTTAATTTATTTACTGTACCACGCTGGCCAGAGAGTTGGCACAGGGTTTTGTCTCGAATTGCCTCATTCGTTAGTCAGTAGGTGCACCACTTGCATGTGAGGCTGACACGGGACCCGAAGATATAGGTAGGGCTCCATTCGCAACATAATTTTCAACTCCAACTCGATTTCTTTGAGACCGTACCTTGTGATTTTTTAACAACAATATAATGGAGTGTCTTACACGTCCATGTATGTTTGTTTGAGAGCGCAAGATAGGCTTTCCGTGAGGCTATGTCCATCAGTGGCCGTTTGATAACCGAAATAATAATGATGATAAAAGTAAAAATATAGACCGATGAGGACGGCATTTTTTAGTTTCTGCCCCGCCTTGAAATAAATCATGATCCGGGGCTGCCGCCAGCAGGTTAGGTCGCTTAGGTCCCAGAGATTTTGGATGGCCCCTTGCAGCGATATATGTATATTTAAACCGTAGCATAGACATTTGTGGCCTTCCTTTATCGATCAATAAATTTAAATCATTCTATTTGATCGCACGAGACGCTTTCGGCCGTCATCGCAACCATGTTTCATAACCGGTTGTGAAGGAATATCTTTCTCCTTTGTTTGCAACTAGTTGTGAATAAAGAATAAACGTAGGCCTCTACGCTATTCTGTCTTTGTGAAAGAATATTTCTTCTTCTTTGCGTATTCCCAATTACTTCTAAATCCTGAAAATGAAACGGTCGTGGTCCCACGGTATCAGTGTTCTGTAAACGATCACTGCGTTAAGCAACTTTCGCTATGGCTGGTCACGGATGGGTGGCCTCTTTGTGGCATTTACATTTGCGAGCGTTTCCGTGCGTCGGAAGGCATGTTAAACCGTTGGTCCCAGTTTCCAGGAACATCGTTAAGACAAGTTGAAGGCCTTATGGCTGGCCTTATTTCAACACAAGTAACCACAACCTGCGTCTACCTATTTGAACACTTTTATGGGTTTAATACATATGACATGGGGCAAAAAATGCTTACGGTGAAATCTGAGCGTGTAATATGCCTCTGCCACCACTTCAGGAATAAAGGCGTGACTTACAAACTTCTGAGTAGTGTCAGAACTCTACTTTGATACCCTAATTATCTAATTGTAGCAATAACAACAAACCTCTACATGAAATATAGCATGTAAAGTTGAAATTTTCACTACTCACCTACCTAAGCAGTGGGTGAAACGAATTAATTATTCGTCATATATAATGTTAAACAAAAGCAAAATTCAATTACAATTAATTGTAATACACAATTCGAACCAATAATATAATCCAATCCAGTGACGTTGCTACTTATATAAAAGTGTTCGAATGATAAAATGTTAATAGTCATTGGGACATCGCGTAAGTAATAGCTCAAATCTCAATTATAGCTTTTGTAAAATGATGTGAATTATTCTTTAGTTATCTTATAATTTAACACAAGAAAAAAAGGTTTTTCACTTGAACTTTTCACTTTTCCCCTGCAACATTTAAAAGTGTGTAAGTTATTTAGAATTTAAAGTGCTAAAATATTACTCAATATTTATTTCTCTCGTTATTTCTGTCTAATTTATTAGCAAGGGGTTTACACAAGTGAATGAGATCCACTCACTGATTGTCTGTAGTTTTGTTGGTCATCGTAATAGTAGCAAGCCTATTACCGTCATCGGACACTTAGGTATATAAGAGAAAATCTAAAACAATTTTGTAATTTGAACCAATATTGTAACAGTCAGAATCGATAATACACATTGACAAATACAATCTTTACAATTAAAGATAAAAGATATTTGCCATGTGTTATTATAGGTTTCCAATGTTTCGCCATTGTGCAGTCTGAGCATTATTATTTCCCGAAACCGGGAGCAACTCTATGCTCCGCTTGTAGCTACATTATATTCATTAACAAATCTGTGAAATATTCCATCTCATACGCCTTAGGACAACGTAAATAAGTACATATAAACTTGTGAAAAAAAATCTCCCTTCTTTTATAAAATACTTTTTAATTTAATCACAGTATATTTAGTAAATAACTTTTACCATTTCAGAACAATGACGGGCGTAGTTGACGAAAGTTACGTACACAGCTACAACACAAGATTGATTTTTTATCCGTTGCTTCTCCTCGCCTCCAGCGTCTGGATATTGTATAGATGGCAACAACAATCCAGACTTCGCAAATTTGCTGAGAAAATTCCAGGACCACCAGAAATACCTTTCGTAGGAAATGCACACTTAGTGCTGAAAAAGAGTCCCCATGGTACATACATTTTGTTCCTGGGGTATGATTAATCGCACACCAAATGAATGGTTCAATATCAAATCAAATTGTTATAACACAAATTACTTTTGTTTTTACGTGTGAAATACCTCATGGATGGGCTTCTACCGAATAAAATGACATGGAGCTCCTCCATCTGCCTATGGCCAGGAGTGCCGAGTGAGCCCTTAGAAGGATAGCCTCAAGGGCCCTGAAAGGCTTTATTCGCCATCGCGACCTCTTTTTTGGGGTGTTCGTGTGTTGTTATTCAGCTTCTTTTAGGGGGTTCGGGTGTTGTCCCGCTTCTATCTTTTCGGGGATGGTTCGGGTGAAGACACAAACTACTAAAAATAATAATAATAAAAAAACATCCATGGCCCGCGGCCTCAGTGTTCTATAAGGCGCTCGTGGCCCTCGGACTCGGTGTTCTGTAAACGATCACTGAGTAACGCAACTTTCACTATGGCTGGTCTTCGGATGGGTGACCATTTTATGGCATTTACATTTTCGAGCGTTTCCGTGGTACAGGAATAGACATTGTGAAAAGTGGGCATAAAATATGCCCCTGTCACCCCTCTTGAGATAAGGCGTGATAGATAATAATAATAAAAAAAAAACACTTTTTTAAGCGATCCTAGCTCGTTGTTTTGTAAACGAACGACAGTTTACGCTTCGTTCAGTACTGATGATCATTTAGTGGTATTTTGAGAGCTTCTGAGCTTCGGAACAGAAGTTGCTAAAAGAAGCTTGGGTCTCAGGTACCATATACCATCGTAGTCGTGACGTCAAGTTAAAAGCTTTTTATAGGCAGTTTTAAAGTTTATATCAGCATGAAGCCAGTATGCTACATATTTCGACATTCCCAGGGTTAACACTTCTGGTATTACAGACGTCTATAGGCATCAGTAACCACTTCATAAACTTGTGTGTTACCTTAGTAGTATTTAAATAACCTAATTTTCATGTGCGTTTAATTGCTGCCTTTTTTATTATTATACGTCAATCAAACCAGTCGTAAAGTTTAACATTGTATGTTACAGAAATTGTAAAGTTCGCTTTGGAATACGGAGCGCAATTCGGCAATGTAGTTCGTGTGTGGTTAGGTTCAAACCTGATTATCTTCTTGGCTGATCCTCATGATGTTGAGGTGATCCTAAATAGCCATGTCCACATCGATAAGGCCAAAGAATACAGATTTTTCAAGCCCTGGCTCGGAGAGGGTCTTCTTATCAGCTCAGGTAAGGTATAATTATGTTAAGCTATTGTTCCATCTCTCATTGTCATTTTTTTAATCCACTAATATTATTACGTGGGACAGGAATCCACACGGTGAAAAGTGGGCATATAATATGCCTCTGCCACCCCTTCGGGGATAAGGCGTGATGGATATTTTTTTTTTTTTAATATTATTAATGCGGAAATGTATTTGTTTGTTTGCTTTAGGTTGAAAGGATTCAATACATTGATATCATTTATAAAATAGATGTAGAGCTGAAGACTAGGAGAGTATAAGGCTTTTTCATGTACTAGTGTAGTAGTATATAAATAAATATTTGTACACAGATAAGAAGTGAAACTTCTTTACGATATATCATTTTACTACTACTTACAACTTCACAAAAATGAGGCTTACGCATACGTCGATAAAGAAGTTTCACTTTAAAAAAAACATGGCGCGTAACCGAAAAATGTGACGTTTTTTTACAGCTATAATATTTCTCTCATACGTGTCGATAAAGATGTTTGACTTCAAAAATGTTTCTCAACAAGTCCTTTTAATTCATATACATTCGATACGTAAGAATAATAATCTTACAGCGTTCTCCATATTGGATTTACAATGAAAATTACAAATTTAATTATTAATATTAACGGGATATCATACCATGTATCATAATATTTTTATTTTTCGAGTTATTTTAGGACTCTCGGACTCAGGGGTATAGCGTGATGATAGTCGGTTAGTTAGTTAGTTATATAAAACAAACCATTTTACTTGATACCCACATTGATACCCACATTGAATGTATTAAAAATTATTAGTCTGCTATCTTGGGTGTAGTAAAATAGACTAAAGTAATAAAGTAAAGTAAGTAAAATAAATAAAAATTGTGGGACACTTATTACACAGCGCCATCTAGTCCAAACAAAGCAATTAGCTTGTACTCTGGGATTTAGACAACTGAAATACATACTTATATATTTCTAAATAGAACATATTAAACATAGGAAACACACAAACTCCGAAACAAACATTTGTGGATCACACAAATGTTTGTTCGAATTCCTGGGAATCGAACCCGGGACCTCAGCGCGGCAGTCGCATACACTACCAACCGCGCCACCTAGGTAATCAAGTATAGGGTAAATAATAGAAAGCTTATAAAAAACCTGTAATATGTATAGCAAAATTAAAAAGTTTAGTAAAATAGCAATGTCATCGTCACTATTTTACCCTCTTTTGGATAGAATTATAATAAAACAACAGTTAACGATTTTTTGTTAATTTTTGTATTAAGTATTTCAATATACTTAATAATACAAAAAGGTTTGGTTGGTCTGGGAATCGGTAGTAATCTTTTTTCATACTGCTAGGTATTACTTTTTATGTTATTTTCTGTCAGCTACTAGAAAAACGAAAGACGAGCTGTATTCTAGTAAACAAAGTGACATTTAACCGTAATTTTATTGTTTTATTTTTTTTTATAATTTACAATTTCAATGGTAATATTATTATAATTCGTGCTATTTTTGTCTCGGGTTAGATTCCTAGATTGAAAAAAAAAATTAGTTACCTACGATCTGCAGCTACTTCTACTTCTAAGTATGGATGCTTTTCTTTGAGTTTCTAACTAACTAATTATCTTCATACTGTAGCCCTAACGGGGTAGTCAGAGAGGACAGATCGTCAGGCTTCAAGATTCACGCAAACTTTATCGCTTCTTGCATATTCATTAATCATTTCATACGTATGTCTGATAAAAAAATATCTTTAGCCGTAAATAATTACGGCTAAAGATATTTTTTTATCAGACATACGTATGAAATGATTAATTTATACATATTGGTAGATAACTACCAATATGTATAAATTAATCTAATTTTTTTTTGAAGTGAAAACTTCTTTAGCGGCGTTAAGCACTTTCTGTAATGGGTATAAAATCTTAAACTCGCGTCAGGGTCACGTGTCCGTCAGGGTCACGTGTCCGTCAGGGTCACGTGTCCTGATCGAAAAAGCGTAAGATTTTTTATCATCATCATCTTTACGTCGATCCCGGTCAATTTTTGAAGGAAAAACTTCTTTTAGCGCGGTACGCATATTTTTAGATGAGATAAAATCTCTGGACTCGCGACCATAATCATCATCATCATCTAACGTTGATTCCGGTCATCTACAGGTCTTATTAAATAATGCTGTGTAATCAATTAGGACTCTTTCAGTGTAGAATTATTTTTTATCATCATCATCTTTACGTCGATCCCGGTCAATTTTTGAAGGAAAAACTTCTTTTAGCGCGGTACGCATATTTTTAGATGAGATAAAATCTCTGGACTCGCGACCATAATCATCATCATCATCAAACGTTGATTCCGGTCATCTACAGGTCTTATTAAATAATGCTGTGTAATCAATTAGGACTCTTTCAGTGTAGAATTATTTTTTATCATCATCATCTTTACGTCGATCCCGGTCAATTTTTGAAGAAAAAACTTCTTTTAGCGCGGTACGCATATTTTTAGATGAGATAAAATCTCTGGACTCGCGACCATAATCATCATCATCATCTAACGTTGATTCCGGTCATCTACAGGTCTTATTAAATAATGCTGTGTAATCAATTAGGACTCTTTCAGTGTAGAATTATTTTTTATCATCATCATCTTTACGTCGATCCCGGTCAATTTTTGAAGGAAAAACTTCTTTTAGCGCGGTACGCATATTTTTAGATGAGATAAAATCTCTGGACTCGCGACCATAATCATCATCATCATCAAACGTTGTTTCCGGTCATCTACAGGTCTTATTAAATAATGCTGTGTAATCAATTAGGACTCTTTCAGTGTAGAATTATTTTTTATCATCATCATCTTTACGTCGATCCCGGTCAATTTTTGAAGGAAAAACTTCTTTTAGTGCGGTACGCATATTTTTAGATGAGATAAAATCTCTGGACTCGCTACTCCCCGTTACGATACGCAGCTATAGTGTGTGCATATATGCGTGTACCAACGCGACTAGATAAATAAATTATTAATAAATTGAGTTTTCACTTCTGTCGGCACTCCCGGAGTGGTTAGGTTTTTTCTATATATTGAGACTTGCAAATTTTCGGATTTTCTGACAGCAAATGCTCTAATATCAGAAAAATTTTAGGTGAGAAATGGCGCTCCCACAGAAAAATGATTGCTCCTACATTCCACATCAATATCTTGAAGTCTTTTGTGGGAATTTTTAACCAAAACAGTAAAAATGTGGTTGATAAAATGCGCCCCGAAGTTGGAAAGACTTTCGACGTACATGACTACATGAGCGGTGTAACTGTAGATATTTTACTAGGTAAGTAAAAGAATGATTCATTTCAAATAATTATACATAAATATAATTAAACACAAAACACAAAAATAATGCCGTTATAACAACTCTCTCTGGTATGAAACTACGAGCGTCTGTGTTCAAGCGACCTCACCTTACCCTTGGTGCACCTGCTGATTTATGGACGAAGCAACGATGCTGGCACCTCTACCAGTTGGCCGAGTCTACTATTTTCTAATAGAAAACCGTTCTAGTTCAATACGATTAGTTCAAAACTAGGTAGTCTACTAAATAAATTTCATAATCACACTTCTCAAGCTGCAGAATAGAGACAAAATAGATGTTTTAAGTTCAAAATATTAATATAGACTACCAAAAAAGCAAATTAATAGTGGCGGTACATGTGTTAATAGCATTCTATCGGCCGGCCGATAGAATTCTATTGGAGTGTATTTGTAATAATAGACTACGAAAATTGAAAATTTTTTCGGTCGGCTCTCTATTGCGAGACGATTTATATTCTCTTTTGACACGATTGAATTAGTAGACTTGGCCTCCAGGTTAGGAGGTCTGACGGCAATGATTTCCAACAATACCACTAGTGGTTCTGTGAACCGTAGACTTCGGAGTATTTTCTTTCTTCATTATCAATTTAAAAAAAATCAACATTTCTTTTTTTGGTTTTGAGCGCTCTTGCCAACCACTACGGGACCATTACCCCTCCCCTGCCTCCATTTCCCCCCCCCATCGAAAAACCCCTTCGCTAAGAGTTGTGTCTACATCAAGGATTGTCCATGCCAAGTTGCATGCAAATCCGATGAAAAATGCGACCTGTAGACTGAATGGACGGACGGACGGTCGGACATCAATTGCATTTTTCCCGTACCAGTGGAGACCCCAGACCCCAGAAAGTGGGTTCGCCTGATTGAAAGAGGTCACACTCAGTAAATAATGAAATTACATTAAATAAATATTCTTACGATTTCCTTTTTTTTGCCCGAATCTCAGTTTCACCATGGATTCACACCGCAGTTAACTTTTGTAGAGTAACATCGTACTACAAGGTAACATTAGATAACTATCTCTAACTTTTGTGGCTTCTTGTCTACTCACCGCCTTCATACCGATAATAATAAAAATTAACAAAACATAACAAGGAATAACTTTAAGCAACAATCGAATAGTACGACATTAATATGTTCTGCAGGGTAGAACTGAAAACAGCATATTTTCTCATTGTAGAATAATAATAGAAAAATACGATACTTGATTTGGGTTCGCAAAACTTTTAAATCTCGAGAAATATATAGTCGAAATGAAAAGCGACATGAGGTCAACATTCTCTAATAATGTTGCCGATTGTAAGACAATGTTAACTGTTGTTGCCTTACATTTTACTAATAGTGAGTAAAAATTCCCTTTACACTTTTAGTCATTGGACGTTACCGAATAAAAACCATACTACAAAAGATTTAGACTTAAAAATAATAAAAGATAAACTTTCCGTACTTTGATGGAAAAATACTTTATGATTGAATAAATTAAATAATCACTGAATTACTTATACAGTTTTTATTCTAATACCAGTGTTTATTCAAACGAATTAATCCTTGACCTCTGTCAATTACTTACATTTGGGTCTATTGTTTGCAAATGTTATGAACGACTAGAAACCAATGACATCGGTGAAATATTAAATTTTACCGACGTCATTCGTGTCTAGAATAAACAATTAGTTGAAAATTAATTCTGAATACACACTTACAAAGTAACTATAAATTTACCAGAAACTGCTATGGGAATTACAAGGAAAACCCAAGATGCATCTGGATTCGACTATGCCATGGCTGTTATGAAGTAAGTTTATTAATTTATAGAAAAATATTCTTGATAAATACTCTCGTCCTTAGGTTACTATCTAAAAATCTTAAACGTAGTCCGGTTCCAATATGTGAGAAAAGAACGATTCCATAATTGCTTTACTTAATCCTGCTACAAGGTAGAGAAAAATCTAAATAAAATAAATTAGAATAGAAAAGAATATAAATCGGTCCAACTGAGTTTTTTGAGTTATAAATTTAGATGTGAAAGTTTGTGGACATCTTTGGATGTTTGTTACTTAATCACGCTTTAAACCCTGGACCAATTTGAGCGAAATTTTATATACAGATAGAAAAAAGAAACATTTTCAGAATAGAAAAGAATATAAATCGGTCCAATTGATTTTTTTGAGTTATAAATTTAGATGTGAAAGTTTGTGGACATCTTTGGATGTTTGTTACTTAATCACGCTTTAACCCCTGGACCAATTTGAGCGAAATATTATATACAGATATATGGATTAACACATGGGCTTTGATGTGAGGCCGCGGACATCATCTATTATTGCAATAATGTATACTTTGGGAAGGTTATTATGTACATATTTGTATTTGTTACCGTTAAAGTAGTTTTATATGTGTTAAATATTTTTTTCTAGAATGTGCGATATTATCCATCAGAGACATTACAAACTGTACCTTCGTTTTGATTCAATATTCAATTTGACATCGCTCTATAAGCAACAGCAGAAACTTTTGGCCATCATTCACGGGCTTACAAACAAAGTAAATATTATCTTTACTTTATTTTTTTTTACTGATACATAGTTTTTTTTTACTTTCTGCCAACCTAAAATCTTTTTTTGTTTTTTCAGGTGATTAAAAATAAGAAAGAAACATACTTGGAAAATAAATCGAAGGGTTTTGTTCCACCAACACTTGAAGAGTTAACGAAATCTTCCAATGATGATGTACTGGCTAACAATGAAAAATCTCTGTCAGAAGACGTATTTAAAGGCTACCGTGATGACTTGGACTTTAATGACGAAAACGATATCGGTACAGTAAAATATGCAAATTACTAACGCTCGATATGATTGGCATTTATGGTGAACATAACTAAAAATTATGATTAAATTTTTTTAGGTGAAAAAAAACGACTAGCCTTTTTGGACTTGATGATCGAATCAGCTCAAAACGGAACACACAATATCAGTGACCATGAAATTAAGGAAGAAGTAGACACCATTATGTTCGAGGTAAGACACAGTCGAGCTCATAATATATTCCTGCTTGAGTACAATTACAACTACAAAGTTACGAAAAAAAAAAGTACCTATATATTAATTACACTACTAATAATATCTGTGTGATTTATTTACTTTTAGGGACACGACACAACTGCAGCTGGCTCTAGTTTTATGCTCTGTCTTCTTGGTATCCACAAGGAGATTCAAGAAAAGTGTTATGATGAACTTTACGGAATCTTCGGAGATTCAGACAGGCCGGCCACATTTGCCGACACACTGCAGATGAAGTACCTTGAAAGAGTTCTTCTAGAGTCCTTGAGAATGTATCCACCAGTGCCATTGATTGCCAGAAAACTGAACCGCGATGTTAAAATTGGTAAGAAGTTTGTAATAGTTGTTGATTGAAGGCAAATCTTGTCTTGAGGTATTCTTATTAACATGCTAAGCTGGTCTAAGGCTGCTTAGGGTTCCATGAATTTCCTTTTGATCCTACTCGTTTTCTTGGTCTCGTACAACGTGAAGATCATTATTTAGTTAGTACAGCCACGAAGAGCACCGTGTGGTTTTAATTGGTTCAAGTAGCAGCGGCGGATGTAGTCCGCTGAGATTTTCATAGGAAAATCTAGACTGATTGGAAATTTTAGGAAATAATAGAAATAATTTATCTACCTGGCGTAGTTCGTTCTCGCCATAAGCACCCTTTGAAATGAGTAATGTAACTTGAATGTCGCATTCAGCTTGGGTCCATCCAACTGATGTTTGGGGGACTATATGATAAGCGCACTGCAAATACAATAATTAATAATATCCATCACGCCTTATCCCCGAAGGGGTGGCAGAGGCATATTATATGCCCACTTTTCACCGTATGGATTCCTGTCCCACGTAATAGGTGGTGAGCCCATTGCCGTGTTGAAATAGACAGACGCAGGTTGTGGCTACCTGCTGTTGAAATTTTCAAGCCGCCCATAAGGCCTTCAACCAGGCTTAACGACTGCCATTTTACTGGCAACCGGGACCAACGGCTTAACGTGCCTTCCGAAGCACGGAAACGCTCGCAAATGTAAATGTCACAAAGTGGTCACCCATCCGAGGACCAGTGAACCAGTGACCATAGTGAAAGTTGCGTAACTCAGTGATCGTTTACAGAACACTGAGACCGCGAGGCCACGAGCGCTTCTACACTAATTAATAAACACTACAATAATTAATAAACAACTAAAAACTGTTTTAAATTTGTTGTAAATTGGTTTATTATCTTTCAATTAAACCAATTCCTAACGACTCACAAACTAAGTATTTCTGAAGGCGTATCAACGTGTCTCATATTTTCATACCAAAATATACTGATGACGAATAGATGCACATAAGTTTGAGTAAGATTTTATTTAGTGTAATATAACAGTGACAGGGTCTGTTTGTAGTTAAACGGGTGTAAAAATTAAGACGACGCAAGCGTCAAATTACGTTAAAGTAGCGGTTACTTTAAGTTTGTTTCTCGTAGAAGTCGTTGAAACCATCATGTTAAATTTTTCAGCAAGCAAGGACTACATTTTACCCAAAGGAAGCACCGTCGTTATTGGTACTCTGAAAGTGCACCGTAATCCGGATTACTACAAGGACCCCGATGTATTCAACCCTGATAACTTTTTACCCGAGAATGCATCAAAGCGACACTATTACAGTTACATTCCTTTCAGTGCTGGACCCAGGAGTTGCGTTGGTAGGTACCACAAAATATTACTGAGGATTATTGAATATTAAATTAGAGTCCATATAATTCATAATATAGTTTTGATTGAAGAAAAAAATAGCCTTTAATTGCTGCTTTTAATTTTCGATAGTAATCACAATCATTTCGAAGACAAGCTTTACATCCCATATTAAACAACCAGACATTAAAATTATTTAAATTACAATTTTTACAGGTCGTAAATACGCTCTTCTGAAGCTTAAAATACTACTGTCAACTGTCCTTCGTAACTACAAGGTGCACTCAGATATTCCTGAAAAAGACTTCGCTCTACAAGCTGACATTATCTTGAAGAGGGCTGATGGATTCAAACTGAAGATTGAGCCCAGGAAAAGGGTACCGTCAACTATTGCCACTGTTTAAATTACGAAAATAACCTTTATCAATAAACATACTAAAGATAAATAAATATTAATAAACTCTAATATAAATGTGATTCAATAACGATGATTGATTTTCGGGTATAAAAATGAAACTGACCACGATTGACTACAAATTTACGTCGGTATTTTTTTCAATATACCTGGAGTATTAGAAACAATTGAATTTCTTTATGTTTTTTCCTAGGTAACGAATGATTTGGATATGTTTTTTATTTGACTGCCTCGTCTCTGCTCACTCATTAGTCACTCACTTCCAGTGTGACAGCATGCAGCGGAATCGATAACGTAACGGGAAAGTGCTATTCGGTGCGGTGATATAGTTCAATTATAATGGCTCGCATGCACGTGCTCCGCGTACTTATTTTGTGGCGCATATAAGGCCTTTTACACATTAAAAGACACGGACACAAGACAATAAAAATGTCTACTCTGATTTATCATACACATTCATGCAAGACGTCTTATCCTCAGTCTGTAGCCACAATTCATCAAATCATCATCATCACAATTCATCAAAAAAGAAAGCCCTTTCGATAGCATAATCTTTTCAGCATAATGTAGTTTGGCATAACAGTTTCAGCGTAAAGTTTTCTCGCATAAATTATGATTAGCAGAGTGTTATAAACGCAGAATGGTTTTATTGGCATAATTTTAACTTACACTAATTTTCTTTATCATAATTTTAATCAGCATGAATGTAAAGGGTATAATTGTTATTCCCCTAAAGATAATTTAGCATAAAATACAAATCGCAAAATATAATATTAAATAGGTACGACGACGAGAGAAGCTAGGAAGAGTGTTAGGTTACTTGTGACCACAACGCGCAGGCCGAGCGAGCGAAGCGAGCGGGTAGAGGTAGCGGCCGGCGATGCGCCAGAACTGAATCACGCGTTTCAATTCAGTTACGGACTATTTTGTATATTATTTATGTTCCAAATATAGTATATTATAGTCTACATTCTATATAGCATTAGTGTTGAACTTCAGTATAGTGACTGTTTATCAGTCGGCATTCAATTTTACACAGCTTAGATATAAATATAAAAAAAAAATGAACGCTATAACATTATTCTATTATTATCTAGTATTCTATTTCTTATTTGCAATTTTTATGCCATAGAGTCAGATGCCACTAAATGCAATAATTAGTAATCGTTATTGTAAAAAAAAATAAGCGAGAACGTTTTATGCTTTTTATATCATTACTAGCGGGGCGGGTCCGCTAGTAATGATGCTTCGGCTTCGCCCGTGACAAACTTCGAACCCCGTGGCACCCATTTAATCCCGTCGTTTATTAATTCCAAAATAATTGATTACTTCTTCGCTCTCCAGTACCTACGCCCGCACGGCACGAAATTAATTTCTTATGGCATTATTTTAAATTTGCTATAACTCGTAAGATATTCATTTAATTTGCAAGGTGTAAAGGGACAAAATAATCATCATAAAATGCTGAAGCCAACTAACGTAGTAAAAATGATAAGGATTAAAAGCATATTTGTGTAAATTGCCTTAAAATTACTGCTTGATAAAAGCGACTTTGTTTTATAATATATAGTGATGATTATAAAAGAAGTTATGGGAAAATAAAGTATGCCTAATGTTTTATTTTGTTTTAACGTTATGCGAAACGAAGAGTATGGCAAAAAACGTTATGATGTTTTAAATTATGCCTCTTTAATTTATGCAACCCAATACATACCCCGAAATAGGTACCAGAACTATTTCATTACGAACAAACGTTTTTTATTTACTTCCGTATGTCCAAAACTACTTTTGACGAGCTGCTAGTACATTTAAAAGTCATCATTCTCTTGTCAAAATACGCATTTTAGAGAATGTATTTCCCCACGTGATATGCTTGTTGTAACTCTCAGGTAAGGGTTTTTAATTTTTAGGAACTTAGTGATAAGTTTTGCGAAAATGGTTGTCTATACAGAATATAGACAACCGTTTCCGTAAAAAAATAATAATAATAAAATTATGTCATTCACTAATATATATAAACCTTTTTTTCCATAGTTCTATTGGCGTTATAAAGTTGATTCTATTGGCAGATTATAACTATCTGTTCCTCTTTGTGAATATTGGCTCATGCAGATAGGATTGTGATTCAAACATTTTAAAAAGTTCTTTAGGGAGTTCAATGCACAATCAAGCAAAAAGAAAAATTTTAATATAAATGAAAGCGTGGACACTATACGTATTTTCCGAATGTGCACGCGCAAACTTGATTATTTAGTTGAGTACCTAGTTGTCGTATCTAAACAAGACGTCTTGTGTAGGCACGACATCAAACATGCAGCCGACAAAATTACTAGTATGCGCGTGTCTTAACCAACATAAGAAAAAACATCTTGTAATATGTATGGTCTCATATAACAGTCAATGTGACTGAATTTCTTACGTTTAGACACAATAAATTTTCTTATAATGTGCAAAAGGCAACCAAATTCCATTATGGAGTGTCTCGCCTACTCCATAATGGAATTGCGATTAACACCTGTGCGACAGCATTGAACTACAACTCACCATAGTTCGAATGCAACATCACAAATAATTAGGTACTATATAATTAGAAACTGACCCTGATTGAGTTTTGTCTACTTATATCTAAATGGCAAGTTAACCTTAACAAATAGGATGATAATTATTAGGATGCTTAGCCTAAATAAGACTTGCGTGCAGTATATTATTCGCTTACTAGGAATCATCTTCGAGTGCGTTAGTCGTATATTACATAACCACACGCAAACATAACCGCAGTCTCAGTAAATATGTAAGTAAATTTTATCTAATCCCTTTTTTTAACCGACTTCAAAACTGAAGGATGTAATTTCGATAATTTTTTTTATGTATGTTTGTATGTATTACGGATTACTCGAAGATCCCTGAACTGATTTGAAATAGTAGATTTTGGTACAAGTGTGTAAAGTTGGCCATTATCTGAGGCGCTATTGAGACTCTAGCCGTAAGGCGGGGGTCTAAAGAGACCCGAAGACGATAATCAACACACACGTGTATCATACGACGTTTTTCAATACACTTATGAATAATATATATATAAAAATAAAACAAAATAGGTTTTTTATGCGCGCGCATTGATCACAGAGTAAAGAATGAGGTTGTACAGGAAAACATAATATGTATAGTTGTTATAATATTTCAAAAATAAAATTACTGTAAATCCAATAGAATTTATTGTTATTTTAAGTTATTTCGATATATGACAGTGATTCACAGCGTGACGAATTGTCAAAAGTCGCAGAACAAATGTAGAACAAACAGATTATGACCTTAGCTCTCTACTCCTAGCAGGATGCAGATGTTTACAAATGACAATGCATATTCCTACAATACAATGAAATCCCACTCGGCTTCGCCCGTGACATGCTTCGAACCCCGTGGCACTATACTATGAACACAATGAACATTTTCCAAATTCGTTGATTACCTACTTCTCCGCTCCTAGTACGCCCGTACGGCCTGGTTGAATTATGGTTACGCGAATTTTTTTTTTTTACGAATTATTTTACATACACACATGTCGTCACGCCTGTCTCCCATCGGGGCTGGCAGAGACTATGGCTTTCCACTTGCTACGATCCTAGCATACAACTTTCGCTTCTTCCACTTTCATAAGTGATTTTATACACTTCTGATAAATCTGTTTCTTTAGTCTACTTTCATCCATCCTCTCCACGTGTCCGAGAACCATCTTAGCATAACTTTTTCTATCTTAGTCACTACATCTTCTACCATACCGCAGTGTTCCCTTATCACACTGTTCCTTTTATTGTCCATCAATTTCACTCCAGCTATACTCCGCAGATTTCTCATTTCCACTGCATAATTTTACTTCTATGCTTCTTCTGCCATACCCAACTTTCACTGCCATACATAAGTGTAGGAACAAGTACTCCTCTATGCACAGCCAGTCTTGCTTTCTCAGACACGTACATGGCTCCATTCACTTGATTTCCAGCCAAAACTCTTCGTTCAATGTCACAATCACACTTTCCATCTCTCACAAATTTTGAACATAAATATACAAATTCTTTTACCTGTTCCACCCGTTTTCCTTCCACAAAAATGGAGCAATTCGTCATCCGTCGCATTATTTTATTTTGCTATAACTCGTAAGATATTCAATAAATTTGTAAGGTTGCAACAAAGGGGCAAAATAATCTTCATGAAATGCTGAAGCCAACTAACGTAGTAAAAATAATGAGGATCAATAGCTTATTTGTGTAAATAGCCCTCAAATTACCGCTTTATAATTGATGGTTTTTAAAAGTTTTAAAATGGATATATGTATTATGTAGTATGTTACTAAAATATTGATTGTCGGGATATTTACCATGTCTATTTTCATACGCGAGTATCCGATATTTCGGCACTGTTGCAAGCGCCATGACCACTGAGTAACTGGACACACTGCGGTTGAAATGTTGTCACTAGCACATATATAGTTCTACCCTCCTGCTAGTTCGTTTACACGGAACGACACCACTAGCACTGTTTACTCGAACTCGATCGCGACACACAATACTCACTATATCAACACGCATGTTTGGTACGGTTTGCTTTTTGTTTTTACACAATTGAACCACTGGGTGCCAAACACTCGACAGTTGAAACCCGTCTTCACGATTGAAATTTTTGTGTTTCATAATTTCAATGGCTTCTTTTACCATTCTCGGTATATAGTGGCGTTCTGTCGATAATATCTGAAGTTTGTGGAACTCCATTCAGTGGTTTGTCCCCGAGTCCAATACATGTTGAGCAATTGCGGACTTATGCGGTTCATTATTTTTACTGCCCTTATGTGCTCCTTTAGACGGTATGTAATTGTACGTTTGGTTAGTCCTATATAGGAGCTGCCACAACTACAATCAATTTTATACACACCTGGTTTTTGTAAGGGCAAACTGTCTTTAGGTGAACGTAAGTATTGTGACAGTTTCTTGAAAGGAGTGAAGATAGTTTTAATAGAATACTTTTTTAGAATGTTTGAGACCTTATCTGTCACTCCTTTTACGTAAGGCAAGTACGCTGGGTGTCTCTGAACGTCATAATCCTGGTGTTTTTGTGTTTGTCTGGGTGGTTTAATCCGTCCTTTGTAGCCATTTCTCTGTAAGACTCCGCTCAAATGATCCAGCTCTTCTTGTAAGTGGTCAGTATCACACAGTTCATAGGCACGGTCAGTAAGCGACGTCACCACAGAATTTAATTGGCACGGATGATGATGCGAGTCAGCATGTAAGTAGCGGTCAGTGTGTGTTTGGTTTTCTGTATACAGAGTAGCTAAGTGAACCATCATTTTTAACACTCACTTGTACATCCAGAAACGCAATACTTCTCTCTTTTTCCATTTCATAAGTGAATGACATCTTGCCATGGACGTTATTCAAATGACAACTAGTGACAACATTTCAACCGCAGTGTCTCCAGTTACTTCGTGATCATTGCACTTACAACAGTGCCGAAATATCGGATACTCGCTTATGAAAATAGACATTGTAAATATCCCGACAATCAATATTTTAGTAACGTTTATGACCATGACAGTTTAAATTCATATATTATGTAGTATGTTATTCTTAAAAGATAGACATATACCGTCGCGAACATTTTTGTGGATCTACATTAGATACACAATTGCACAATAGATTATTTTGTTATATCTCAAAGGGTATGGGCAGCGTTTTCGTTAAAAGCTCCCAGACGGCTTATTTTTTCCGTAATCCCCAACAAATATCGCTATGATTTAGTCAATGTATACAAAAACTTAACAAATTAATACATAAAAACCTTCCCTATGAATCACGCTAACTATTAAAAAAATCGCATCGTAATTCGTTGCGTAGTTTTAAAGATCTAAGCATAGATAGGGACGGACGGCGAAAAGCGACTTTGTTTTATAATATGTTGTGATGATGATTCGGTAAAAATTATAGGGGAAAAAAACCAACACTGTAATAGCTTAATTTTTTAACTAGCTTAAGTTTCACTTTGAAAATAAATAATTAAATTAAAATAAATTAAACGGGGCCAATGTAGTTTATAATTAGATAATGTTAGGGAACCCGTGTTATTTGCAATTTAGCCATGACTTTGCTTTACGCTCCAGGATGTGCGTAGTACGAACTACTTAATTTTTTATGCATGATTGGTTTACATCCGGCAGTAAATTCATCGTGAAACTATAAATCAGTCTTACTTAGGTTGAACTTAAGAATGTGTAAACAAATCATTAACATGCATTAAGGGCCGGTAGGCCAAGTCGCGTAGGCACCACAACGCTTCCTCAGCCCCCGCCAAGATTGATCGACGATGTATTTTCTGCTGGCACGCCACAGTAAAAATGATTGGCAGTAGCAATCGAAATGGAACATCTCTGTTATTGTGTTGGATTTTATTTTAGGTTTATGATATACTAGTTGACGCCTGCGGCTCCGCCCGCATGCTGAAGTTTTCCCGTTCCCGGGATGAGAAGTAGTCTTATGTCAAAAGTAGTCAGAATAACTGATAGATAAGTTAATATATATAATATATAGTTATGGTAAAGTTAATTTAAATTCCATTCAGTAGTTTTACGTGCAGGTAACAAACATCCATACTTACGCGTATACTTTCGCGTTTTTAATATTAGTAGGATTTAATGATGATATATAATATAATAACAAATTTAGTATGTACAAGTACCAAATAAAATGTCCCGTACTAATTATACAATTTTTTTTTTAATAATAATGAAAATCAAAAAATCATAATGTTATGTTCCTGTCTTCGGCAGCTAGTCATCGTTGTACTTTAGAAAATATCTTCCGTCCGCGCTAAATATTCTCCCTAAATACACAATTTCATTAAATTTCTCTAAACGTTGCCGGTTTCCCAAATCTTGCTTATAGTTCTTACTTTTTCTTTTTCAAATACCCGATGCTTAGTTTAACATGCAGCGAAGACCTTTACTTTTATATTAGTGACTAATGCCTGAAGGTCGGCTTCTGATGAGACCATCACTACCGCAACATCAGCGTACAACAGACAATGCACTGTAAAATTTCCAATTTTACAACACATCATAATCTTTTAACTTTTGTAGCCACACTTTTGCATAACTATCCAGATACACTATGAAAAGCCAGGCGGACATAATACAACCCCGTTTGACGCCCGAACAGAAGTCAAAAAGAGGCTCCAGGTGAATATCCCCCTTGGTCGCATGCAAGCTTTACAGTCCGTATAAAGAGACTGTATCGCCCGCAGCAGCTGGCCGTCCACACCATATCCTGCCCGGATATGGAGTGGACGGCCAGCCAGGTCACACGGACGAGTACCACAGAGTTTCTCTCACAACGTTATCAAATGCGTTCTCCAGATCCACTAAAGCGCAAAAAACCTTCTCGATAAAATGTTGAGATTATTAATTATTAGTTACATGAAATTTTATACATTGTTTAAGGCTACTAACATAAAGTAAAAACATAAATAAAAAGCACTCGTAGCCCTACTAACTCCGTTTCTGTAAAAGATCACTGATTTAAGAAACTCTCTCTTACCAGCGTTTTCGTGCTTCGAAGGATACATTAAGCTGTTTGTCCTGGTTGATAGTAACGTTGCAATCGACACTCGTTAAGTCAAGTGCAATACCCTTTGAGCGACTTGAAAATTACAACAGCGAGTCGCTACAATCTGAGCCTGTCCATTTGAACACAGGCATTGGGCTCACCCCAATATGCCCCTGCCACACCTTCAGGGATAAAGTCGTGGCTAATAAATTTATAAATATACTTAAATAATTAATACTGAAAGCATAAAACAAAGGTCTTGGATAAAATTTTAATAATTTATGCGAAGCTCAATATAACAACTGCACTGATTACTTCAGCCAGTGGCAGTCGGTATGTTTAAGCTTTAGAATCTATTGATCAAATTTGTTTACAACCCAATTGAAAGTATACGCTACAAAATATTTTTTTTGAAATTCTTCAGTCGGCACAATAGGTAAACATACATTGAACGGCGAACTGGCTCAGTTGATTATATAACTGCCTTTTAATCTGAGGGTACCAGGTTCGATTTTATACTACTTACAGGGATAATTCTAACGCTTCTGTGAAGTGTAGGTACTTTATTTTATATTAATATATTTTATTATCTTATTTATCTATCACGCCTTATCCCCGAAAGGGTAGCAGAGGCATATTAGTATATGCCCACTTTTCACCATGTGTATTCCTGTCCCACGTAATGGGTGGTGGCTCCATTGCCCTATATAACTCTCATATATAGGTATATACACTTTATAAAGCTAACTCCGGGCGTCGCGAGATGCAACTGGGACAGACGCTCGGATGATGATGGAATGCTTACTGCTCTCATAAATATACAGTGCCATTTCGAAAAAATAGCAAGGGGAGCGCAACGAAAAAACCTAACACAGGTCCTACCTCAGTAAGCGCCAGCGCGCGACTGATCAGGCCTCAGCGTCGCGAATCTGATATTATTTAAACATTTGTTCTATAAAAATCACTGTATATAGTCAAAGTAAACCATTATGTCTATAAATATTTAGTAGCTGTAGTTGTGTATTAAAATTTTATTAAAATTATCTGTAGTTTAGATTTGGCATTGAAAAATCATTTCGAAAGGGGGCAACTTTGGGATGTTTTTCTATCAAGTGAAGTTTATTAGATTTTGTAACAGAAAGCCATTTTGACTAGGTTATTGTTTCCTTATATACCACGCTATTTAATTGAATATCTCAGGATCTATGGTAAAATCAATAATTACACGCAACGCAATTAATTTCGGGCCGGGTCGCTAGTCTGTTATAAAACAGTAGATAGAAATAATTGTAACTATAAGTAATTTTAAATTACATAGGTAGGTACCAATATTGCAATATGAAAGCATTGCGAGCGTTGCAAGCTTTACAAACCTCGCGTAGCATTGAAATTACCGCGAATCGTTCGTGCAGTAAAGTTTTTCGTTTAACATTAAATCCATTTCTATAGATGATGTGGATAAACACTTGTATGAATTTTTATTTAGTTGAGGAAGATTTTCCCTCAACCACTAAAGGACTTCAGCGGTTGGGAAATGAAGCGGTAGAACTCCACTTATCCACGCTTTGCAAGAGTCCGTCATCATCATACACGTGGTAAACAACCTTAGCTATGTCTCCCTCTGAAGCTGTCCGATAGTTCATCAAATGGGCTAAGTACAGAACCTCGGTTGGTACAGGTAAACTATGAAGGGTTGGCCGCCATGTCCTTGATGATGTTATAGGTATAAATCACCCATACATACATATTGTCACGCCTTTATCTTCGAAGGGGTAGGTCAAGGCTTTATTCACACATTTCACAGTATGTATACATATTGCCCCATGAAGCAGGTGGGAGTCCATTGCCGTATTATAATCGACAGGCGCAGGTTGTGATGACCTGCTGTTGAAATTTTTCAACCTGCCCATAAGGACTCGAACATGGTTTAACGTCTACCATGTTACTGGCAACCGTGACCAATGGCTTAACGTGCCTTCCGAAGCACGGAAACGCTAATAAATGTAAAATAAAATTACATTAGTGATTACATATAAGATTAGACTTTTTTTTTATCAAAGTCCCTTTCAATCCTAAATTTAGCTGCCGTAGGGTTTCATTACCATTTGAATGGAGTAGGTACAGTTCTTTACGGCACCCAATTTCAATATACGCTAATTTTTCAGCTGGCGTCGTAAACTGAAATGCGTACAAGAAAATAATACAACAAGCTTAAATGGTGCCTTTATAAGTTAGGTAGAACATAACCCTTCCCTTAATTTCGTTGCACATTCCACTATCTTAGCGGAATTAGTTTTTTGCCAATATATTTATGCTCAATAACTGTAAGCTACCAAATAAATACCTACTTCAAAATTATTTAAATAAATAATATGTAAAAAGTACAATAGTAAATTAGGTAGGTATATATAAACAAAAACAGCAACCTGCAGCGTACAAATAATCTCATGAAATTATTGACACCTACCTTGTCTTCTTGTAACTTATATTCAATTATTTGCTTATATTTTGGCGGCACCGTTATTGAAACAATAAAAATTACTAGCCTATCGTTTTATCTGCAATATTTAACATTAATTTGTTTTGAAAAGCTTACATTTAGCATACATTTACGCGCACACAATATTTAAAAAGTAAATGACAATAAATTTGACAACTATGATATGAACGGTGATTGATTTTCAACACCTAGCACGGGGTTTTTAATTCATATTTTTTCCATCAATTGGCAACATTTTGTATTATAAAGCTATTTTAGTTATCAGAGGTTTATGGGCTCATTATGAATAAAGAATTTTATAGAGGTTTATTAAGCTTAAAATACGTTTTAACTATAGAAGGTTTATGGCCTCGATAAGCGTTTCATTATGAATAAGACCGTAAAGGTATAAATTATAACCGGTCGTGTCGGCTAAAGAAGTTAGCCGTGCTGGCACGTGGTAACGTGGAACATTGGTACGCTGACTGGGCGCGCGATTGAGTTGACCGAGGTACTATACATATTTTTGGTGTATTCTGTGTTAATAGTATAAATATATAGATGTCATCACTTGTAATAATGTAATAAGGGCGAACGATTTAAATCTAACCGTTGATTTTAAATAATGTTTGGGTCTGCACTTATATGTCTACCTATCTCGAGCGCTTCGTCAAATTGTGTACCTTTGAGAATGCCGTGAGGCGAAACCGGTCAGGTTAACAAAGTAAATGTTGTGGAACAGTACAAGCGGTGTTATTTAATATACAGATAATTTTCGTGAAATTTTTATACTCAACTATGACTACAAAATATTTATAGACATAATCGCTTACTTTGACTATATACAGTCATTGTTATAGTACAAATGTTTAACCCTATTCTTTGCAAGAAAAAATATTTTAGAAATATTGAAAAGAAATATAAATATGTTCTTGTGTGGTTATTAGGGGGATAAAAAATAAAAAACATATATATTTTAAGTAATTAAGGATTTATTGTACGTATCATATTAGATACATTGGCAGGCCCAAAACAATTAAAGCTTTAAAAAGTGTATCTAATTAGAGACACTGCCAGTCTGCTAATGGTACTAATAAATGACTTTTAAAACATAATGTTACAATAAAAAACTAAAATAACAATGAATATAACATAGTTATTGTCTACTTCTACATACATTGACTGCCTCGATGGTGCAGTGGTCGTGTATGCGACTGTCGTGACTGAGGTCCCAAGTTCGATTCCCGGGTCGGAAAAAAATTTTGTGTGATCCACAAATGTTTGTTTCGGAGTTTGGCTGTTTCCTATTTATTTAGAAATATTTAAGTATGTTTATCAGTCATCTAGATCCACAAGCTTATATTAGCTTACTTTAGGCTGAACGGCGGTATAAAAAAAATGTCCCACAATATTATTATATTATTCAACATATATAAAACAAACATAAAAAACAGCCTTTAAATCTCTAATAATTCAATTTTTTTCGCGAATTGAGATCAATCATGGAAATCAGTCTTAACGATAGGTTTTCCGTAATGCTATATATATAAAATGTTATTTTTGTGTGTGAAAATCTATACGTACTGGCAATAAACGGAGTTTACATTTCGTACAAAAAATTTTGTAAGTCCCTTTGTGCAATACATACATCTTCCTCTGTTGGCTACTATTGTTGGATAATGGTATACTTGGTCGTACCGAACAGCATCTAGCGGCCGTTCAGCTGCTGGTTTCTGTATGGTCTTGATTGATTTCACGCTAGGACTGCTGATATCGCTCATATCAGTTCTATGATACCGCCGTAGACTTTCGAAAATTTCCAATCTGAAGATTTTTAACGATTTCTGTTTTATTTGCATCCATCCTGGCTTTTTTGTCACGCCGATATAGAAGCCACGAATTGTTTATGCAGATGTCAAGCATTTGAGAAAATATTGGTAAATACCAACGATGGCCTCGGAATGGTGTACGATATAGAGCGATCAACATGTCGGCCAGATCACCACCACCCATATTAGTGTTATATTGTTTTATTACATTGGGACAACTCATTGGCATTTTTCTACCTTGATCTTTCTTGTAACGAACCACCGTCTGGATAGGGTACGCATCCACAAAAGTACTTGAAGCAGTAACACATTTGTTGTCAAACCATTTGACGACAGCTATCTTGTTTTTATTACAGACGACTTGAGCATGAGATCCTCTACCCTTCTTTTTTAGGTTTTTATCCGTAGGTAGTTTACTATTCGCTCCTCGGAGCCTGTTTGCTCGGATTGTCTCCAGTGCGAATATACCGCGTTCATTGCGTAAATATTGTAACAGCTCAATAGACGTGAAAAAGTTATCAAAACACAGAACTTTACAAGCTGGTTGTCGTATAGATTTTGCCAAAGCTAAAACTACTTTTGACCCAAGGCCCATACCATTTTCTTCATCCGTGAACGGATGGAATCGAAACGTGTCATTGCCTCCATAGATCAAGAAGTCATAAACTATCCCACTGACACCAGCGCGAACAAATATTTTGTAACCCAATTTTTTAGGTTTATTTTTTATATATTGTTTACGGCTGCCTGCTCTTGTTCCTTTATGTGGAACCATCATTTCATCTATGCTAAAACGTGTCTCTTCTTCTACTCGTAAACAATTCTCTCTTATTATTTGAAGAACTGGCCTTACTTTATAATACCTATCACCGTCGTCTTTCAAATTATCATTAAAATGCAAATAACGCCTCAGTAATTGGAATTTCTTTAGGGTCATTATATCAGCCACTTTGTCGCATCGAGTATATCTAGACCAATAGTCAGTATATGCAGGCAATTTGTTGATGCCCATATATACAAGAATTGCCAGAAAAACTTTGATATCATTTTCTGTAATGTTTATAGAATTACCTTTTAATTGTGTACTGTATAAATTTGTTTGTTGCACTATTAAAGAAATGATGTCATCCGAAAAAGCAGCCTAAAGTATTCAATTGGACTTTTCTCTTGGCGAGGCTCAAATACGACATCGTCCACTTCTGCACAACCAATAAACTTAAAGCGACCCCAAACAGGTTGCAATCTTTTAAACGAAATAACTCTGCGATTTACTGTGACAAGTCTAGGCTTCTTGGAACGAGTAGCTGTTAAAGCAGAATGTGTAAAAAATGGCGATGGTGGTGGTGACTGATTAACCCGCTTCAAGTTACAAACTCGTGGTGAAGCTACTTGTGAGGTAGTAGCCAGTATAGAAGGTGATAATGGCGATGGTACCGTGTTACATGCTGGTGGAATAGGCGATAAAGTTGATGGCGAACAAGGGTTGGTTGATGGTGATCCCTGTTGATATGGTACCAAAGATGTTGAAGCTACTACTTGATTTACTTCAATATCGTCATCTGAGAGAAGATTTAAGTTTTCTATTGAAGATGGCAATGATGGAGCTGATGAACTACTGTCAGAGTGCGCTGGGTGTTGCCGGCGGGTGCAGTACTGAATTTCATCCTCAGATGATTCACTATTGTCTAAATCTGATTTTGCTCCCGGTTTCGGAACAAGAGCTACAAGGTGTTGAGCTCTTTTTTGTTGTTGACTATTACGGAAAGGTAGTTTCTGCGAAAGAAAACAAAAATTAATTATAATGAAACTGTTATCTTGATCTCTTTTGGCTAGAACTAGTCTAGATATTAAACTGTAGTAATATCTATACAAATCCGGCAATGTCACATATTTGATACACAGACAATTGTACCTAATATTCTTGCGATCTGGCAATGTATCATATTTGCTACGGTGGAAAAATAAAAGATTATATTCATTTACGAATACATTTAGATGCAATATAACAACTTATATGACTAGAATAAATAATAAGCTATACAAATCAGATTATTTTTGAACACAATTGGATCAAAATATAATAAATAATTATTAATCTTACCTTGTGATGCGCAAACGCACTCGATCGGTTCGCCATCTTGCGTTCAACTGCTGTTTCAAGTGTTGCTAGCACAAATATTAATTTTTTGCTAAAAAAGGAAGTCTATTTTCTAATATAGTAAAGAATAAAATTTTTGATAATTCGTTTTATTAAGTCTAAATATTTTTTTAAAGTTGTGCGTATCACATTGTACACAGTGCCAAGAATAGGGTTAAATAATACCAGATTCGCGGCGCTGACGCCTTTTTAATATAAAATGAGCTAAGTACACTTCACAGAAGCATCAGAATTATCCCTGTTAAGTAGTATAAAATCGAACCGTACCGGGTTCGATTTTCGATTTTTTTCGATTTTTTCGATTTCGATTCACAGGTTAGAAGGCGGTTATATAATTAACTGAGCCAGTGGGCTGTTCAATGAATGTTTACCTATTTTTCCGCTAACTATTGATGAATTTTTTTTTTTTTTGTGTAACGTATACTTTCAATTTGGTTCCAAACAAATTTTATCAATAGATTCTGAAACTTTAACATACCGACTGCCACTAGCTGAAGTAATCAGTGCAGTTGTTATATTTAAGCTTCGCTTCGCTTCGCATAAATTATTTAAATTGTATCCAAGACCTTTGTTTTATTCTTGAAGTAAAAATTATTTGAGAATATTTATAAATTTATTAGCCACGAATTTATCCCCGAAGGTGTGGTAGAGGCATATTGTGGTGAGCCTAATGCCTGTTTTCAAATGGACAGGCTCAGATTGCGGCGACTCGCTGTTGTAATTTTTAGGTCGCTGAAAGGGTATTCACTTGACTTAACGAGTGCCGATTGCAACGTTACTAGCAACCGGGACAAACAGCTTAACGTGTCCGTGAAAATGCTACAAAGCGGTCATCCTTCCAAAGTCCGAGATAGTTTCTTAAACTGTGTTAGTGGGGCTACCAGCGCTATTATATATATATATATATATATATATATTTTTACTTTATGTTAGTAGCCTTAAAAAATGTATAACATTTCATGTAACTAATAATTAATAATCCCAACATTTTAACCCGAAGGTTTTCTGCGCTTTAGTGGTCCTGGAGAAAGCATTGTGATGAAACTTGCGATGCGATGAAACTTAGATACACAATGAAAATACAGGTTGTGTTTTCATTGTGTATCTAAGTTGGCTGCGAAAGTTTAAAGATTATGATATGAGGTAAAATTGGAAACTTTACAGTACATTGTCTGTTGTACGCTGATGATGCGGGCGGTAGTGATGGTCTCATCAGAAGCCGCCCTTTAGGCATTAGTCACTAATATGAAAGTAAAAGTCTTCGCTGCATGTTAAACTAAGAATCGGGTATTTTTAAGAGAAAAAGTAGGAACTAATAGCAAGATTTGGTTAAAACGGAAACGTTTAGAGCAATTAAATGAAGTTATATACTAGGGAGAATGTTTAGCGCGAACGGAAGATGTGTTCTGAAGTACAACGGTGACTAGGTGCCTGAGACAGGGACATAACATTATGATTTTTTCGATTCTTTATTTATTAATTTTTTAAAAAGATGAGTTTAATGAGTATGGGAAATTTTATTTATTACTTGTACATAAAGCATAAATTTGTTATTAAATATATCATCATAACTCCTACTAATATTATAAACGCGAAAGTTTGTAAGTATGAATATTTGATAATACTTACATATAAAAACTACTGAATGGAATTTAAATAAACTATACAATAATATAGCTTATCTATCAGAATAACACATAGGCTACTTCTTATCCCGGGAACAAGTTCCCTTAGATAACGGGAACGAGAAAACTTCATCACGGGGGCGGAGTCGCGGGCGTCAACTAGGATATCATAAACCAATAATAAAATCCATCACAATAGCAGAGATGTTCCATTTCGATTGCTACTGCCAATCATTTTTACTGTGGCGTGCCAGCTGAAAATACGTCGTCAATCTATCTTGGCGGGGGCTGAGGAAGCGTTTTCGTGCCTACGCGACTTGGCCTACTTGCCCTTAACATAAAATACGATACAAAGAAGATATTAGGTAGACAATATTTAGATCTAATCTACATTGGATATACCTAAGAGACTGTTTTGTATGCACTCTATACGACAGCCCCATGAGCCCGTATTTTGAAAGGTGTTTTAGTCATAAATCTAGTTTTAAAACTGTTTTCAAGTAGAGATTGTATTTTTGAAGAATTTTTGTAATTGATTGTAATTTGAGACGAATTTCGCCTAACCAAATTCAAGTGATTTCAGATTGATGTTCATCGAATCTTCTCTCAAGTAGGCATTTTGACAGGGTTATTTTTAACCCCCGACGCAACAACGACGTACGTATCTGTCTGTGGCATCGTAGCTCCCGAACGGGTGAACCGATTTGATTTAGTTTTTTTTTGTTTGAATGGTAAATTAGTCGGGAGTGTTCTTAGCTATGTTTGATGAAAATCGGTCCAAGATGGCCGCTGCCACAAAATAGCGGAGCATATATTTTTATAACAACCCCCTCGATATGGATATGCAATGGAAGGTCTTTAATAGTAGAATAATGTACAATAGGTATTTATTTTAAGTTTTAATTGGTTTGTTTTTAAAAAGAAGCTATATATTTACAACTTAACAAAATCTATATTTTAATGAGTATGTATCTATAAAAAGTATTATTTATCTATCGCGCCTTATCCCCGAAGGGGTGGATGAGTGTCCTCTTTAAAAAGTAAATAATAATAAAAGATACTCAATCTGAAAGTACCAAAGTATGTATTAATAATTCTAAATAAATACGTCGCGTTGGGGGGCCGTAATCGTTTTGATCATGTCTTGAAACTAATTTCATGTGATCTAAGTTCAAACATTTCTTGAGACCTCTTTTAAAATACGGGTCAAATACTGCAAACCAAGACATGGTTTTGAAATATAATTATCGTAGTTATTCCCCTTTAAAGTTTTACGAAATTCTAGTGATTAAATTTCCAGACAAGACAGGATGACTGCCTCTGTGGCGCGGTGGGAGTGTATCCGACTGTTACGCAAGAGGTCCCGGGTTCGATCCCCAGGTCGGACCAAATATTTGTGTAATCCACAAATGTGTGTTTCGGAGTTTGGGTGTTTCCTACGTATAATATGTATGTATTTAAAAATATATAAGTATGTTTATCAGTTATCTTGACCCCATAACACAAGCTAATATAAGCTTACTTTAGGCTAGATGGCGCTGTGTGAAAAGTGTCCCACAATATTTATTTATTTATAAGGTTTATGAATTTTTACCAATAATGTTGAATAATGTGAGTTAGAAAGAACAGCGCCAAACGTCATTTATTGAGTGCAATTATGGTAGTATGGACTGGCCTAAGAACATGTAACTACATGACATGAAGGTTGGGATCAGATCTACATGTGACGTAACGTACCAAGCACTTGGTTACATTGAGACTCAGCTAGTTCAGGCCGCTGAAACCATTTGAAGTTTTATGCCAGTAAATCAACATCTGTGGTAGTTGATAATGTTTCGTGATTTTTCAAATCGCCCGTTAGACAATTCTGGGGCTTTGGAAGCCTGAACAAATATCATTAATGAAGATAGAAAACAGGGTCGACAGCGTGAGATCCGCACCTCTGGTGTTGCAAACGTCCATAGGCTACGGTGGCCATTTTCCGTCAGGTGGGTCGAATGCTTGTTTGCCACATCAGTGGTATAAAAAAAGATATAAAAGTCGTGGCTTAATAAAATATATTTCAAAAGTGGCGCTATGCCTACACGTATTGATCCCTGGAGAACGCCTAGTAAAAGCTTAGACATTTCTCAAACATTGAGACTACTGTAACACTTCTGAGTGTCGGTTACATATTCATGGGATTTGATTTACTAACCTTATTTTTATATACATCCCTTTTGTGGAAACAAACTCAATTTTCACAATACTTTAGTTATAACTCTAAAGTTATTTGTCAAATTATTTAAAAGTTTAAAATATTTCACATTGTTTGTTTTATGTTTTGAACGACATGAGTTTGACGTTGTCAAAACTGTCACGGTCGTTTCGACTCTTTTGGCGACGAAATGGCGTCATGAGAATATGCCTGTCATGGTGATTTAATTCGGATTAATATCCGAAGTCATTTTAGCAAATATGTAGACATAATAATTGTTGCTGAGGTGAGAATATTTGTTTATATTTGTTTCTTCGTAATCGGTAATGGCCTTTGCGAATAATATGTGGGATGAAGAGTAGAAGCGTGCACGTCGCCATCCCTGCCAGCTACGGCTGCAATTCTACTCCAACACGAGTGCCACCCTACACGCGCGGCTTGACACGGCGGGAAGTGGAGGATGGAGTGCAGGGTAGCTGCGTGGAATGTTAGGGGAGGAATGACAGATAAGATGAATGAGTTGATAGATGTTATGAATGAGAGAAAGTTAGATGCAGTGTGCTTGACAGAGACCAAGCGCAAGGGCAGCGAAGTCTTGGATCTCCCGGGTGGGATGCTCGCGCTTTGGTCTGGAGTACCAGAGAGCGAGCATGGCAGTCGAGGGGTTGGAATTTTGCTGTCCTCGCGATTGGCCTCCGGTATGTATGAGTACAAACTGGTAGGTCCTAGAATCCTCTGGATCCGTGTAAAACTTGGTTTGACGAAGATTTTCCTGGTAGCTGCTTACGCGCCAGTATCTTCGTCGAACGCGAGTGAGCTAGAGGACTTCTGGTAGAGTATGAGAGAAGCTCTAAATGTGATAGAAGGAAATGAAAGACTTATAGTATGTGGAGACTTGAATGGATGGGTGGGTACCGCTCGCGATGGTTTTGAGTCGGTACTCGGGAAGTATGGGGATAAAAGGGTGAACGACGCTGGCAAGCTAATACTGGCATTTTGTAAGGAAAAGGATTTGTTTGTGGCGAACACAATGTTCAACCACAAACAAACAGGTGATGGACACAAGGGTTTAGCTGGGATCAGACCACTACCTAGTCATAACTAGGATTAGGGGTCTGTTCGCGGGTTGGCGTCATCGTACCGAGTGTCCTGAACCTGAGCCGACTTATGGCATCAAAAGCTGGAAGCTGCAGGATGCATCCATTAGGGATAAATATAATGAAAGGGTAGCCGAAAAGCTTGGCGACGTCAATGTAAGCAGTGAGAATGTGGAAAGTGTATGGCAGAACCTTAGGGACAGTATGATAAATGCCGCTGTGGAAGTGTGTGGAGAAACGAAAAGAGGCAGTTGTAATAAGCGTGATGCATGGTGGAATGAGGAAGTGAAAGAAGCAGTTCGAATGAAGAAGAAAGCATGGCTAGACTACTTAGCCTCGCGGAATGATTTTAATATGAAAGAGAGATACAAGCTGCAGAAAGTTAACACGAAAGCTCTGATAGAAGAAGCTCGTGAAAGGTGCAGAATGAAAGCGGATGAAAGGTTGTCGTCCAATTTCCGGGATAATGCCAAGCTCTTCTGGAAAGAGGTAGGCAGGACCCGGAGTTGTTCGGCAATCTGCAGTATGAATAAAGTGCTTAGTGTTAACAATGACGTCCTAACAGACCAAAGTGACGTCCTGCAGAGATGGAGTGAATATTATGGAAAGATGTATGCAAGAAAAGACAGAGATGCCACATCGGGAAGTGGAGCTCACTTCGATGCTCCGGGTCCCGATGTCATTGAAGTCATTAGTATGAAAGAAATAGAACAAGCGATAAGAAGTATGAAATGTGGTAAGGCTGTGGGAAAAGACAGAGTTACTGCTGAGATGATCAAGTACGGTGGTTCGCGTGTCTGGGACACACTATGTCTGTTATGCAACTTGTGCTGGCGGACAGGTGAGGTCCCAGATGACTGGCGAGTAGCAGTTGTAGTACCTATTTACAAAGGGAAAGGCTCGCGCCTAAACTGCTCCAGCTACAGGGCGATCAGCTTGGTCAGCTTAGCTAGTAAGGTGTATGCAAATGTTACAACGGCACGAATGCAAGAAAAGTCTGAAAGGTATTTATGGGAGGCTCAATGCGGATTCCGAAGTGGAAGAGGTTGCATGGATCAAGTGTTTTCTCTCCGCATGATCGCGGAAAAGTTTCTGGCTCTTAGCCAGAAGGTTTTCTGCGCTTTTGTGGATCTAGAGAAAGCATTTGATAACGTTGTGAGAGAAACGCTGTGGGACTTGCTGCCAGGATATGGTGTGGACGGCTCGCTACTGCGGGCAATACAGTAGCCTTATAGGGACTATAAGGCTTGCGTGCGAGTAGGGGGGGATGTGTCACCTCTTTTTGATGTCTGTACAGGCGTCAAAGAGGGATGTGTCATGTCCGCCTGGCTGTTCATAGTGTATCTGGACAGTTGCCTGCAGAAGTTGAAAGATTTTAATATGGGTGTGAATTTGGGTGACTTTACAGTAAACTGTCTGCTGTACGCTGATGATGCGGTGCTCATGGCCTCATCAGAAGCCGACCTACAGGCATTAGTCACTAATATGAAAGAGGGGTGTGAAAGTAAGGGTCTCCGCTTGAATGCAAGTAAAACTAAGGTTCTAGTATTTGAAAGTGTGACGTAAGAACTAAATGCGAGATTAGGGTAAACCAGGAACGTCTAGAGCAAGTGAATGAAATTGTGTATTTAGGAAGTATGTTTAGCGCGTATGGAAGATGTGATTCGGATGTAGAACGGCGAGTAGCTGCCGGAAACAAAGTTAACGGTGCTTTGTCCCAGTTAGTAAAGCGACAAAGCATCGTAAAAGAAGCACGAATGGCGATTCATAACGCAGTGCTAGTGCCAACTTTGCTTTACGGTAGTGAAACCTGGGTATGTCAGCAGATGCATGAAAGTAAATTGAATGCTGTGGAGATGCGATCACTTCGAAAATTGTGCGGCGTTACCTTGGCCGACCGATTACGTAACGAAGTGATACGCAATATGGCAGGTTTGAATGAAAGTGTCAGCGTTAAGCTGGAAAAGGGCATGCTCCGTTGGTTTGGACACGTCCAACGAATGAGTGAGGAACGATTGACGAAGAATATATACTGTTCAAAAGTAGAGGGTAGAAGGAGTCAGGGAAGGCCGAGACTTACATATGAAGACCACGTGAGCAGATTGCTGAAAAACGGAAAGGTCAAAAGTACTCGGATACCCAGACGTGCGTGTATGAAGCGATTGATGAATCTCGAAGAAGCGAAAGAAGTATGCATGGATCGCGAAGCCTGGCGATCTGTCCTCTCTGACTACCCCGTCAGAAATACAGCGTGAAGATAGTTAGTTAGTTAGTTAGTTAATAATATGTTCTTACGATGGTTGTACTTTTACTAAATATCTTTACTGTGACAACGGCGCACAATTCACGAAGACTTTAAAGACCTAATGGTTAAATATAGTGTTCCTCATATATTTTACAATCCTAGATATCATCCACAGACAAACCCTACTGAGCGTGTAAATCGTGAATTGGTAAGAACCATAGCTTCGTACGTGCGTTCTGATCACCGAACTTGGGATAAGAACATATCTGAGATACAATGTGCTCTTAATACAGTTAAACACGATGTAACTAAACATACTCCGTACTTCTTAACTCACGGACGTGAGATGATTCTTGATGGTTCTATATATAATGATGACACTCCCATTGATCCTAACTCTTTAGAAGTTGATAATGAGAATAAATTTTCTCACCAGTTAAAAGAACTTGAAACTATATTCAGTAAAGTTCGAAACTGTTTACTCGTATCGCATGAACGTAATGCTCGTTATTATAATTTGAGAAAACGTAATGTCGAATTGAAGGAAGGTCAAATAGTCTACAAGCGTTGTTTTCATTTGTCAAATGTCAAACCCTCCAAGCATTTTTCTGCAAAGTTAGCTCCCCGCTATGATAAATGTGTTATACACAAGAAACTTAGTCCTCTTGTTTATACTTTAAAATCTTTAGATGAAAGAATCTTGGTAATTTCCACATAAAGGACATTGTTCGCCCTGGCGAATCCGTTCCTCAATAAGTGTAGTTAGTGCTTTTCCTAGCTATATCCAAAACTCCATATAAGTAGAAACTCGACGTTGAGTTAGAGTTGATACTATTTAAAAGGAATCATAACTGAAAAAATCATATACTTAGAGTTTTCTTTCAGTAGTCGTCTAATTCGACACAGTGTTTCGAGATCTAGTACTTTTGGAATCTCTTGGAATATAAGATTTTCCTATACTACCTCGGTTGTAAATAAAACGGCATCTTGTAATATAATAAGTTGTTTTTTTTGCCATTTAGAATTAACTAGATAGTTTTAACAGTATTTATACATAATTTTGTCCGTTCTGTTTCAATAGTTTTTGTCATACTCTTTAGAGCTGAGTGTTATCTGTTAGTTAGATAGGTGTCTGATGTCTATAGTTGTTGTAAGATTTTTTTTCGTTGTTGTTGTATATATAGTGCCTAAAAAATTAAAAAAAAAAAAATTTTTTACTCAACTAAGGAGGAACTGTAACACTTCTGAGTGTCGGTTAAATATTCATGGGATTTGATTTACTAACCTTATTTTTATATACATCCCTTTTGTGGAAACAAACTCAATTTTCACAATACTTTAGTTATAACTCTAAAGTTATTTGTCTAATTATTTAAAAGTTTAAAATATTTCACATTGTTTGTTTTTTGTTCTGAACGACATGAGTTTGACGTTGTCAAAACTGTCACGGTCGTTTCGACTCTTTTGGCGACGACATGGCGTCATGAGAATATGCCTGTCATGGTGATTTAATTCAGATTAATATCCGAAGTCATTTTAGCAAATATCTAGACATAATAATTGTTGCTGAGGTGAGAATATTTGTTTATATTTGTTTCTTCGTAATCGGTAAGATTACTTGGCCTTTGCGAATAATATGTTCTTACGATGGTTGTACTTTGTATTTCAGGCTGCTTTTCAAGAGACTTAGCAAATAATATGAAAAAGATTGATGGTAGAAGGATCTAGTTAAAATCCCACTGAAATAAGTGGTAAGTTAAAACTATATAATCTCTTAGACTGCATTCCTTAACAGAATGTTGAGGGGGAAAGTGATTTTTATTACAAATTACTAATGTCTGTAACTTTTCTGTTGTTACAGGGGTTTATGTTTATGTTTTAGGTTTATGTTTTCGGTTTTTGTTTTATGTTTTTGTTTTTTAACATAATATTTGATAGTCTAACGTGTTTCACGTTCTCTGCATTCTACATTTTTTACTCCTTGTAAATGTCTGTAAGAAGACTTAAAGTAAGCTGAGACAATGTGCAAAGAGGATATTTTTCTCTACTCTGGTTACCTATTACCTGGACTTCTAGAATAGGAAGAGATGTGAAGGATTTGGATGTTTCCCAATCTTATATCCAGAGAAGTAGTAATCTTTAATTAGTTTCTATGTATAATGAACCGGTAAAGGCAGACTGATGTTGATAGTTTAAAAGGAATAACTTTTAACTTTAAATATTCATTCTTCTATTACATATGTAGCTTTCAACTGCTTTAATTTACTGGACTACCGATGTGACGTTCCAGTTACACATATTTTATAATCTTTTAATTATCACAAACGAATATTAATGTGAAACTTTATTTTTACCTTGTTTTGTTGTAGTGTATGATGATGATGATGATAGGAAGCGGTGTGTGTTAACAAAACTCAGAGATAGTTTAAATGTATGTCTGTATATAATTTAGATATTTTTTAAGGCATCTGACAACTGCTTTTATATTTGTCATTTTAGGCCACGCCCCTTTATAATCAAAGTATGGACCTTGGTTTAAATTTTTATTTGTACTAAATATAAACTTATTTTTAAGTGACCATATATATATGGATCCCACTATGCACGACTAAGCCATTTCTTTTTACTTTCATATATGTATTTTCATGTCTACATATGTATATAGTTTAAATAAATATAATTAATAAGTTGATAACAGTGAGGTTTTTTTATTGTTCTTTCCAGTATCGTAATAATCGACATACCTACTTCAAGCAGTTTCCTGTTTACATGCAACGCCTAAGGAAGTGATTCATTTTCCTACTATTGTCTGAATTCTGACTGTATATCTTGATGTAAAAATATTCATTGTTAAAGTAAATCTATTCAGTACTTAATAAATAACTAAAATCCTAGTAAGTCTACTTTGACCGTGTCTACATTTGCCATTTCCTAAAAGTTCATTAGCAAACAATGTTTAATATACGTTACAGTAAATGTATCAAACCTAGGAATTGTACACAATTACGAGGAACATATCTCTTTTAATTAAACAATAAATAACATTTATGAGGCAAAGAAGATACAATAACACAGTATCAGCATTATAAATAAAATGTCAATTCAATAAGTATTTACATGTCAAATTACTAGGAAATGTATTAATTCCGAGCAAATTTAGGAAATGTGTAAAGTGACAGTAGGAAATGCTATGATTAACCAAGTTATAAATGAGTTACTACACATATTGCCCGAGTATTATGAAAGATTTAGATAAAAAAATCTAAATCAAATATTTTTAGTTTTATTTTTGTAAATAGGAGCCGGGCATTATGAATAATGCCCTCATAAATACTTGATCCATACCATATTATTACAGGTGAATTTTTGAGACAGGGCAGTAAGGGACGGGAAATGTTTTTCGAATCCTATCATTATACTATTACTAGTAGACGCCCGCGGCTTCCCACAGGAACTTGTTCCCGGGATAAAAAATAGTCTGTGTTATTCTGATGCATAAGCTATATTATTCTAAAGTTTCATTAAAATCTATTCAGTAGTTTTTACGTGAAAGAGTAACAAACATCCATCCAAACTTTCGCATTTATATTTTTATAAAAATTATAAAACTGAAGAGTTTGTTTGTTTGGATGAAAACGCTAATCTCAGGAACTACTGGTCGGATTTGAAAAAATATATTTGTGTTATATAGGTAGCCCATTTATTGAGGAAAAATATTATGCTATATCATCACGCTACTACCCCAGAGAGCTGAGCAGTAGCAATAAATGTCGACAAATCGGGCAAATTTTTATACAATATTGTAGAATTTATAAGCGACGGGATTAAATAAGTGCGACGGGAAATCGAAATATGTCACGGTGAGAAGCCGTCATTCTCTTATGTATTATCTTGTCTACAATGACGGATTACCTACTTTTGCAGTAGCATATACAAAAGATAGATACATAGGAATACATACAATGTAAATTATCGACTTTAAAAAAAAGGTCATAGTTTATATATACTTTACACTCTGTAGTCATTTTAAATGTAAAGTAACATTAGTGTCGCGTTGCCATAGAATTTTCGTATTTTAGTCAGGTGTGTGCCAAACGTAGTTTATTATCTACTGTGTTCTTCTCTATGTAGTGTCAGTGTAAAATTATTCTTCAAGAAAGACTAAAAATGAACGTAATCTCTCAACCAATTAAAATAACTCTTAATACCTTCTTTTTTACCCCTCCATGTGTCTATGGCCAGGAGTCCTGGGTGAGTACTTGAAAAGATAACCCCAGGGCTCCCGACAGTCATACCTCCAGTCAATTCGGGTGCAATCCCGTTACTATGAGGTATTTGGGTGTAATCCTAGATCTTTAGGGGGAAGACCTCTCATGCCACCTCACTATCTAGGCCTGCTTCTGCCTTATTCGGGCTCCAAGTCATGAAGGCCGGTAGTCTTGGGCAAAGACAGGTATACGGCGCCTTTCCCGCACACTGCAGAACTCGGGAGGGAGAGTTCTCTTTCTCTCTCTATCTGCTAACTCTTTCGCGAGCATGTTTTTCTTACGATAATACGCAACTTGCTCCCACTGGTGAGTAGCCCACGGTCTCCAGCGTGACAATGTTTACGCCCAGACCCGCAACGTTTAGCACTCCGTCAGCATTCGCGGCACCGTATCCATGCTGCATTCCCCGCACTGCTGGCACTCGGGTGTTACCTCCCGGCTTATACGCCACAGAAATTTACTACGACACGCGTACTCGATAAGTATCTGTGACATCCAATAAATGAGACTGCCATGTTGCCTCTCCAGCCACTCCTCCATGACCAGCTTCACCGCCTCAATGTGTGTCCCTACTTTTGTTGCTCAAATCACCCCTTCCGTGTATGCATGACTGGCGGAGCAAAAATTGCCACAGTCGTTGGACCACCTGGCGATACTTCGTTTGCCAGCGAGGCAATGGCGACAAAGGGAGAGAAGCTGCAAAAGTCGCAGCGTGGGACCGCCCCAATGGTGCCCACCATTGCATAGCGTACGTGCTTGGCCCTAAATAAAAAAATATCGGGGGCGGAGAGTCGGGAGTCTATCGAAGGTCAAATAGTGGTTGGCATCCTCGTTTTTTAGAGATGCCTCCTAATTTTCGCTCTCTTACTCAATCTCTCTCACAGCGACATGATGCTAGCATAAATTGCTCCTGGCAGAGCTTGGGGAAATGTCCAAAATGTTCCCGAGTACAGTTCCATTTGGAGGCATCTCTTTGCCCACTCGCAGTGTTTTGGTCACTTATTTCCTTACTGTACCACACCGACCAGGCGGGCTGGTACAGAAATTTGTTTCACGTTTTCGTTCTCTTCACCATGAACTCATTCATTAGGTAGGTATTATCATTCACCATATAGGATAGAATATGCATATTGTATAAGTTAGAATAACATAAAAGCGCTTTGGATGAAACTGTAAGCTTTTATTGTTTTTGTAATAATAAATAAACTCTTAAATAAATAAATTAGTCAACACATGTCACATTGGTCACATGCAATCTAAATTCTCGGAAGAGACACATCACACCGCTTTAATGCAAGAAAAAAAAGTTAATTAACAACTAGTTTTAATTAAGTTTTTGTTAATATTTTTTCTCAAAGTCTTTCGTTGTAAAATTTTGTATTTTATTTTCATTGCAGCTTCTTTCATTGTACATAGTATGAAGCGCTCCTGGCCCGAGCGGTCTTCGTGTTCTGTAAACGAACACTGAGGGACGTATTACAGAACGTTTCTCAATACTCAATCGACGCTTGAGAGTAGATTTTATAAGGCGAAATCTTCCCTCAAGCGTTGATTTAGTATTGAGAAACGTTCTGGAATACGGACCTGAGTTACGCAACTTTCACTATGGCTTGTCTTCCGCTGGGTGACCACTTTGTGGCATTTATATTTGCGAGCGTTTCCGTGCTTCGGGAGGCACTTTAAGCCGTTGGTCCCGGTTGCCAGTAAAATTACAGTCGTTAGGCCTTGTTGAAGGCCTTATTGGCGGCTTGAAAATTTTCAATAGCAGGTATGGCTACCTGCTATTGAAATCTGCGTTTGTCTATTACAACACGGCAATGGGCTCACCTATTACGTGGGACAGGAATACACAGGTGAAAATTGGGCATATAATATGCCTCTCCCACCCCTTTGGGCATAAGGCGTGATGGATAACTAACTAACTAACTATCTTCACGGTGTATCCCTGACGGGGTAGTCAGAGAGGACATATCGCCAGGCTTCGCGATCCATGCATACTTCTTTCGCTTCTTCAAGATTCTGAAGTATCTCTTAGTCTGGGTATCCGAGTACTTTTGACTTTTCCGTTTTTGAGCAATCTGCTCAAGTGGTTAGTCTCGGCCTACCCTGACTCCTTCTACCCTCTACTTTCGCACAATATATATTCTTCGTCAATCGTTCCTCACTAATTCGTTGCACGTGTCAAAACCAACGGAGCGCGCCCTTTTCCAGCTTAACGCTGACACCTTCATCCAAACCTGCCATATTGCGTATCACTCCGTTACGTATTCGGTCGGCTAAAGTTACGCCGCACAATTTTCCAAGTGATCGCATCTCCACAGCATTCAATTTACTTTCATGCATCTGCTAACATACCCAGGTTTCGCTACCGTAAAGCAAAGGTGGCACTAGCACTGCGTTACGAATCGCCAGTCGTGCTTCTTTTACGATGCTTTGTCGCTTTACTAGTTGTGACAAAGCACCGTTAACTCTATTTCCGGCAAATAATATTAAAAAAAAATAACTTTAATTGTATTTCTGTGTTTACTTAATTTACTTTTTTTTATTTTTTATTTTAGTAAAATGGCGTTCATCATAGAAGAGGACCAAAGTACTATCCCGGTCAGGCTGCTTTTCTATCCTCTAGTTTTCGTAGCAACAGGGTTGTGGCTTCTCCATAGATGGCAACAGCAATCTAGACTTTACAAATTGGGCAATAAGTTACCTGGTCCAGCTACAGTACCTGTTTTTGGAAATGCACTAATGGTGATTTTTAAAAATCCCAAGGGTAAGAGGAAAATGAAAATGATTAATAAAATATAATAAGTAAGGTCTTGATAGCGACTGATATTACATAAGTATTAATAAACGGACGGAATCCAAATTGTCGTCTGTTATGACAGTATGGAATTTTTTTTTTTTTTTTAACTTGAAGTGGCGATCAATTGTGGCTCAATTATAGTAACAAACAAGAAACTTTATAGTCTAGTTATGCTCTAAAAAGAGATTTTGGAACCCGTTTAGCTGTTCGGATGGAAATTTAGCTTTTACTCCAAAGATATGCTACAGCGCTTATCTGTTAATGTGATGATGATATTTAACTCCAGTTTTGTCGCTTTTGAAAACTATGAGTCAGCAATCTCGAAGTTTTTATTTTTTTTTCTCAACAGACTTTATTAAGATAGGATGGGAGTATGCTGATAAATATGGCTTTGTGGTCCGTGGATGGCTGGGCTCAAAATTAATAATTTTTATAGCCAACCCTGAAGATATCGAAGTCATACTTAATAGTCAAGTGCACATAGATAAAGCATCAGAGTACCGGTTCTTCGAACCATGGCTCGGAGAAGGTCTTCTTATTAGTTCAGGTAGATTCTTCTTTATTCCTTTTTGATAATTTTGAGATTATTGACGCGGGGTTGCTAGTTTCCCTCTGTCAACCCTCCTGCGGCGCAACAGGGACGGTGTGTGGGATTCCCGGCCCTTCAGGAGCTGATACACACTAAGCCCGAGGGTTATTGACAGCGATCCTTTCCTTTACCTTAGATATAATCAACTATCTTCAGGCTGTATCCCTGATGGGGCAGTAATAGGTAGGGGTAATAATAGTAGTTGAGAAATAATCACGCTTTAGATTCCGGAAATCAATCCAAGAATGATAATTACAAAAGTAGAAGAGAAGACAATACAACTGAGACTTGTCAACTCCAATGATCTCAATATTCAAGTAAAGGAATGCCAAACGAAACAGTACGAGAATAGGTCAGTAAGATAATAGGCAGAGGAAGCAGGTGCCTTGTTTTTAAAACGTGCGGCAAGCTCAAAGTAGTTCACCACGAGCTATCGGCGTCATAGGTATGGTTTCGTGTGTCCTTGTCCTTTATTCCTGGAGGATTTATCTCCCTTACCAGACGATTCGAAATTTGGTAATGTCGAATCTTTAAAATAGCAATGTCTGAAGAAATATAGAAATTGTTAATACTGATACTGTAAGCACTGTGTTTAGTAAAGGGTCACGATAATCGAAGCTGCGAATGCTGAAATCAGTCCAACGATGATGATGACTTTTTTCGTGCTTCAGAACGGTACTTTCTGTGGAATATTTATAGTTAATATTAATCCGGATTCCCACGGGAACGGGCACTGTGCGAGTGTAATCACATACATACATATAAATATAAGTACTTTTTAAATTTTAGGAGAAAAATGGCGGTCACACAGAAAAATGATAGCCCCTACATTCCATATAAATATTCTGAAATCATTCATTGATGTCTTTAATCAGAATAGTAAAAATGCCGTAGAGAAGATGAGACCTCACGTTGGCAAGACCTTTGATGTTCACGACCACATGAGTGAAGTTACTGTTGACATCTTATTAGGTGAGTATTGGATAAATGGTCTTTAGTAAAAAACCTAATCTAATGTAGCCCCCCCCCCTCCTTACCTCCTCAGTGTTTGATGTTACTGTGTCAGGTAACGTACATTCGGGTCACTCATGTCACCACATAATAACGTTTTTATATTACCACTTACTACGTATATAATTACTTCGATCTTAGAGCCATTAGTTAATTAGCAGCCAGTTAATTGTATTCCGAGTGTACGAGGCGCCACAAAGATCTTGTAGGTCAACTGCTCGGTGCTCCTGTTGACTAACGCTCTTTTGGGATTAGTAGTTCAGACGGTAGTCACTCCTAACAATGTCGTAAAATTAAAAGTCATGTCAGTCAAATAAAAGTAGCTCTAACTCCAGATATACTTTGGAAGCGCCTGGGAATAAACAAGATGAAGACAGCCGGGCTGGATTCCATAGTTGTAGACGTCTAGGAAATTTGCAACACCAGGTTACTACAATCTGTCTCTGCAATCTGCTCTGATGATCGATTGATGGAGGATAATAACTCCCTCGTGTCGAAATTGTGAATGTCCGGTTGTCTCGGATACATTACGGTAATTTGTATTTCAATTAAATTTGTATTCGAATTTTAATTCCGGTTACTAGATGCTCAAGTCCTTTTTTTATAAACGTCTTCTAATTAATTTGCTCTTAAGTATAATCAAATTAACTATGTACCAGTTTTAAAAATTGTATTTTCTTTAACTGTAGGTAAATAATTCACACAATACGTACTTTTCCTGTATTGCTAATTACAAGTCTTATTATTAATTAAAGATATTGTTTGTAGTCTTAGAGACTGATCACAAATAGGTTACATCGGTTACATCTATATTTTGCAATGTATGTATCAATCACGCCTTTTATGCCCGTAGGGGTGGCAGAGGCATTCTCTACGCCTAGATTGCACTTAGAGTAATATTATGATCTGTGCTTTAGCGTTGATATGGACAGGCGCAGGTTGTTGCGACCTTGTGATGAAAATTTTCAAGTCCTGTAACTTGGCAAACGACTGCCGTTGGGTTGCTGCCTTTAGAAGAACGGAAACGTGCTGGCAACAATATCTCTCTCTCTTGAATATAACTGCCACTAGTCGGTCACCCATCCGAGGACCAGTCATGGCGGAAGTTGCTTAACGCAGTGATCGTTTACAGCGTTTACAGAACTCTACGTTACGAGCGCTTCCAATTGGATAATTATAATTTGTGGTTAGTTAGCAGTAATAATATATTCGGGGATAAAGTTGTGAATGGTAAACAAAATAATTAATTGTTTTTTTATATTAATTTATATACCAATTTAAATAATTAAACGTAAACAATGCAGTCTGTTGGGTTGGGCAGTGTATATATATTTTTATTAGTATAATTTATTTATACGGCAAAGGGCTCACCACCTGTTACGTGGGACATAAATGCATATGGTGAAATGTGGGCGTATAGTATGCCTCTGCCTACCCCTTAGGGTATAAATGAGTGACAATATGTATGTATGTATGTAATTTATATTCTATAGTGTTCAATTTTGATCATACCAGTAATTTTGTAAATAGACCAAATAAAATCGAAACCTTTATACGCAAACAATCATTTCGAGCGAAATCCTACAAATATAAACGCGAAAGTTTGTACGCACGGATGTTTGTTACTCTTTCACACAAAATCTACTATATGAATTTTGATACTTTAATAAATATTTTCGATACTTTAATAATATAGCTTACACACCAGAATAACACATAGGCTATTTTTATTTCCTGGAACAAGTTCCTGTAGGAAACGGAAACGGGAAAACTTCGACACACGTGCGCCCGCACGCGAGCCGCGGGCGTCAACTAATAATCCAAAAACTAGATTCACTATTTTCCTTTGGTGTATGTTTAATATTAGAATCAAATTTGAAAAGCATATGTTTACTATATCCTTAGTTACAATATATAATTTAATTTTTTATATACAAAATGGAAAAAATAGTCTTGAGCTTGTTGATTAACTTATCAGTTTCGAGTAGGTCTCGGTGTTGTAGTTGGTAACGCACCCGGTACGTTTAACAAGAAGACGCTGGTTAATATTATCTATACTGATATTAGAAATCTTAAGAGTTCGTTTCAGTATTTGGATAAACACGCTAGGTAATCAAAAAAACTACTAGTTTAAATATTTTCGATACTTTCTCTTTCGTCTTTTTCACTGCATTCTCTTCTGCTTTCTTTATATTTTATTGGATACCACGAGTGTTCGAAGTATGCTATTATCAAAGCCTGGGACACAATTATTAGAGTATATAGACCAATGGATGTTTCAGAAACTGCAATGGGAATAACAAAGACAACTCAAGACAAATCTGGTTTCGAATACGCCATGGCAGTTATGAAGTGAGTATATACGAGAATATTTTAGTCAGCAAAATTTGGTGTCATTATATTAACTTTCAATTTTTGTATGTGAAATACAAATCCTGCAGGCCTTATTTGACTCACTTCTTGATGTTCAATCTTAAATGACTATTTTGCATGGAGAAGTTGAAAATGGAAGGGAAAATTTGTGATAGAAACTATCGCCACTGGCTAGATCCCATTATGTTCAAACTTTTTAGAATAAAACTTTGCAATAAACAAAATAAATCTTTATCTGTGACATATTTTAGCACAAATAGTGATGATTTGGCATCAATGATTTTATTTTAATTTTAATTTAAACTTATATTATAAACCCTTTTAAATACACTTGTACGGGAAAAATGCTATCGATGTCAGACCGTTCGTCCGTCCAGTCAGTATACAGGTCGCATTTTTCATCGGATGTGCATGCAACGTGGCATGGACAATCCTTGATATAGATAAAAACTTTTAGTGAAGGGGTTTTTCGATCGAGGGGGGAGGGGGGGGGGATGGAGGCAGGGGAGAGGAAATGGTCCCGTAGTGGTTGCCAAGAGCGCTCAAAACGGTATGGGGTGATATATGCTTGAAGTGTGCTGCTGAGCCAAGCGTCCCAAATGAATTCCTTTATCCTCAATTTACTCCGAAGTCTACGGTTCACAGAACCACTAGTTTATTACTAGTTTATATCGAAAAATTTTGCATTGGACGACCCATTTATCGAAGAAGGCCATAGATTATATATCATCACGCTACAACCTAGGAGAGTGCATGTAATTATAAATGTCAACAAATGGAGCATCGGTTAGTCCAAAGCCACAGGCCTCGACTAGTCTTAATCTTAATAACTTTATAAATGTGAAAGTTTGGATGGATGTTGTTACTCTTTCACGGCAAAACTACTGAATGGGTTTTAATGAAACTTTACAAATATAGCTTATACATCAGAATAATACATTGGCTACTTTTTATCCCGGGAACAAGTTCCTGTGGGAAACGGGAACGGGAAAACCTCTCTACACGGGCGAAGCCACGGGCGTTAACTAGTTAGGTATATTTTTGCATTATTCTTACATTTTCGAAAATAGATTTTCCTTTCTTTTCAGAATGTGTGACATCATTCATCAGAGACATTATAAATTCTGGCTACGATTAGACTCGCTTTTCAAATTTCACCCGTTGTATAAAACACAACAGAAACTTTTGGAAATTATACATGGGCTTACTAATAAGGTATTTATTAAGTTTGCGTAAATTCAAATTAAAATGTAGGTAATCATCAATATTCATTACTTGCGATCAAAACAATGATAAGTATAATATTATTTTTCATACTAGAGAACATTTCAAAAATCTTGTTCAAAGTAATTTAGAGTTGATCAAAAGTTCTACGATGCAGCTCGCGCTTAGTAAAGGGTTGTGAGAGAATTTCAAACAGAAAAAAGGACAGGAAGAACAGGAGGATAACTTTAATTTCTACATTTCTGGAACGTGTAGGTAGTTCAAAAACGGATGGAAATATGGAAAATTACATTTAATCAAACTTACAGAGAGTTTTAGAAGCTTTCAGTTCATCTTACAATATTTTTTGCTACAACTTCTTGCTTCAATCTTTGAAATTTTAGTAAAATACCTAAAATTTAGACCTTTGTCACTAATCCGGCTCGGTTCGATCCGGTTCTACATTTTATTGTTCACCGATGAACAGTTAATCTTAAACACATTTTGCCCGTCGTTTGTTCGTCATATTACAGTTCACCAATGAACCGTTCATGAATGCCATGTAGGTAATAGTACATAATAGTAATACATATAAGAAAATATTACCTTTTTATACAAACATATGTAAGTGCCGTAACATGCATAATGTCAATGCTCTTGATAAAAAGTCTACTTGGGACTTCACGCGACATAATTTTAACTTAGATACTTACACCGACGAAAAGAATCCTAACAAACATCAGACACGCCTTTATCCCCGAACACAGAGTCAGAGAAATATTTATACAACAACAATTCACATAAATTTCATAAAAAATTACATTCAATAATTTGCTATCGTGAAAGCGACCATAGATAAAGACCATTACAGCCAACCGTTCAAACATCCAACTATTTCATTCAACAGTGCATAGGTGAACGATAATTTGTAGAACCGTCTACGGACGAAAGGTGTTTTAGTCGAACTATTCATCGGTGAACTGTTATGTCACGAACCGACGACAGGCGAAGGGTGACATTTTTAGGGAAGTTAACATTTTATCGGACTAGGGTAATTCGGCATTCGATTCTACACTCTTTCAAGCTCGCCCATAGGCCTTCAAGTTGGCTTAACGATTGCCATTATTTATTTAATATTGATTTATTGAAGCCCTAAACCGGTAGGTACGTGAAAACTATAGGTGAAGAGATGGATCTTGACAAATTTTACGGTTGGTCACCTAGGAGGGGGTACTCGTAAAATTGTTCTTCTTACGTTTATACTAACAAGATTATAGACATAATGAGGATAACCTCTTAACTATTATTTCTTCGTTTATCCGTGAAATTTTGAATTATTTTTACTATTTTTATTGCAGGTAATAGGAAACAAAAAGAAAATATACTACGAAAACAAAGAAAAAGGTATTATCCCGCTTACAGTTGATGAATTAATTGAAAAAAACTCTAAAGATAACCATGAAGTGCTTGCAAACAGTGGCAAAACACTATCAGATGCCGTCTTTAAGGGCTACCGTGATGACCTGGACTTTAACGATGAAAATGATGTTGGTTAGTACCTACTAGTACTTAAGAGTTGTTAGGGACGAACCACCAAGATTCCCTCTAACTAGTGAAACTGTTTTTCGTCGTTAGCTTTATTACAACAAAGTGATAAGTCAAACTAGTGATAAAAAAAGTCTTACTAGTTCTATCTTAGGACTACTTAGAATGATCCACCTCCTAGCGGTGCACCTGGGGGCAGTCTACTATTGACAAGTAGAATACAACCAGAGTTGCTGTTTTTAGCTGTCAAAATGTTAGTAGACTATCAAAAGTGCAACTGACTAGCGGCCACTAGTGCGGTACATGTTGGAGTACGATTGTAATAGTAGACTACAAAAATTTGTCAAAATTGTACCGGAGACTTTCTATTGAGCGACGATTTAGATTCTATTTTCGACACGATTGAAATAGCAGATTTGGCTCCCTGTTGACTAACCGATGAGGCAGCAACGCAGACGTTCTTTGGAGGTTGGGCGGTCAGGCGACAGTCGGTCCCTCCAATGACAACAAATAATACAAAAACAACTATCAATTGCCAAACTAGGCTCCAAGTCTAGATTGGGTTTAGAAGTACCTAGCTGGGAATGCACTAAGGTGAAGAAGAAGACTTACATGTAGCATCCATTCAATTATAAAAAAAAATACAAGTCATCTAATTTATAAAATATAATTCTAATATTATAATCTGGTGGCCTCCATGGCTTCGCCCGTGACATACTTCGAACTCTCGTCGCACCTATTTAATCCCGTCGCTTATAAATTTTCAATATTGCATAAAAAATAGCCCGATTTGTCTACATTTATGGTTACTGCTCCGCTCTCCAGGGCAGTAGCGTGATGATATATAACCTATAGCCTTCCTCAATAAATGGGCTATCTAACACATAAAGAATTTTTCAAATCTGACTAGTAGTTCCTGAGATTAGCGCGTCCAACCAAACAAACAAACAACCTCTTCAGCTTCATAATATTAGTATAGATGTCAAAGTGTGTAAAATATAACAATCAATACCTAGTTATTTATTGACAATTGTTCAATTAGGTACATGTTATTTCATAAACATAAATGAAATTAAGTAGTACAAATTTGCGTATTATTGTTTATATATGCACATGTCAATTACAATGAATAGGTACTAATTGGAATACTTAATTCAATTATGTCAAACGACGTAAAAAAAAATGGTAGTTTTGGAAATTCTATACTAATATTATAAAGCTGAAGGAACTACCCATTCGAATTGAAAAATTCTTGGATAGCGCATTTATCAAGGAAGGCTACTACCCAGGAGAGTAGAGCAATAATCATAAATATCAACAAATCGAGTAATATTTTCATACATTATTGTAAAAGTAATAAACTACAGGATTAGATGAGTACCACGGGTGCTTGAAGTATGTCAAAAGCGAAGCGAAGGCTATGCTAGTCTGGAATAATCCAAGATGCATCAATTGTTCTGATGTCGGTGTCGGGTGAAAATATAAGTCAAAAGTACTCGGATACCCAAACGTGCATGTATGAAGCGATTGATGAATATGCAAGAAGCAAAAGAAATATGCATGTATCGCGAAATCAGGCGATCTGTCCTCTCTGACTACCCCGTCAGGGATATAGCGTGAAGATACTAGTAGTAGCATAAGATAACATTGATGTCCAGTATTTGCAAAGAATGTTTAAATATCAATATATTGTGAAATGAATAATTATAAAAATAATTGATTCTGATAACTGAAGTCCTAAATACTACTTTTGTTTTTACATATTGTAAACCTTATAATCACATCTGCAGGTGCAAAGAAACGTCTCGCTTTTTTGGATTTAATGCTTGAATCCGCCCAAAACGGGACCAATAACATCAGTGATCATGAAATTAAAGAAGAAGTTGACACTATCATGTTTGAGGTAAGATCTATATATTTAATACACCTTAGGATCCAACCGGAGCCTGACTGTTATGCAGAGTTTGATAGGGTCAATGGTGTAAGTAATAGAGAACTACCAAGCATGCTAACCCAACGAACGTTGAGAAGTGAGTCGAAAAATGAGAGGTGTTAGCATGCTTGCGAAAAGTCGTGTTCAGTGGATCAGAATACAATTAAGTAACTGATTTAATTAATATTTGAAGAGTTTTCAATGAAATAATTAATAAATTACCGGTCAACTGTGAATCGTTACACACTAAATCCTACCTACTAATTTGTAACAGTTTTATATTATTAACTTTGCTTGTTGCAATTTTAGAATAAAAAATTAGGAACTGAATTTTGGAAGGGGTTGATATGAATTAGAACTATGGTTTAATTGAAATCTTATAATAACATTTATAATTTCAATTCTAGGGCCACGACACTACAGCAGCTGGTTCCAGCTTTGTTATGTGTCTGTTGGGCATTCATCATGATATCCAAGACAAAGTATATGACGAACTGTATCAGATCTTCGGTGACTCAGACCGTCCAGCTACGTTCTATGACACTCTGCAGATGAAATACCTCGAGAGAGTTATCCTTGAAAGTCTAAGATTGTACCCGCCAGTACCAATTATTGCTAGAAAATTGAAGCACGACGTTAAAATTGGTGATTATTGAACTTGTATATATATTACTTTGTACTTGAACTTGTATAAATCTTGAATAAAAACACTTGTCAGGTAACAACGGTCAGGTTAAGTATTAAATTTTGTAAAAAAAGTGTTTCCACAAAATGTATTATTTAACCTGACCGGTTTCGCCTTACGGCTTTTTGAAAGGTTGACTAATATTTTACCTTTAAAATTGCCATAAGGCAAAACCAGTAAATTTTGTGGAAAAGTACAAGTGTTTTTATTCTAAATGTGTAGCAAGTTCAACCAAGTGCCATGAATCAACAGTATAAACAGTTTGTATAAATCTATATCTTGAAGAACATAGCTGGGGCTGTCATGGCCAGACATTTATCTCCCACGTAGCCCGGCCGTTGCTGGAAGACATGACCATACCAAACGATAGCTGTTCTTGGCAGCCACATAAAAGAGGTACTAAGGTTTTAAATCGAGGTAGCGTTTAGAAGGAACTGGAAATGCACGAAGTAGGACATCGAAGAGGTACAAATGATAGTTACTCCTAGTAGACAAATATCAGTAGACCTGAAACTTCAAATTCAGGTAAAATATGGAGGCAAATAAAAACACTTTGATAAAGAAAAAGGTAAGACCTAACTACAAAACCGAAGAGAATTAAAAGTATAAATTCTCCATGCGTTTTTGTGAGCAAATATACATACTTATTGTCACGCCTTTGTGCCCGAAGGTGCAGGCCGAGGCATACCTTACGCCCACATTTCACCGTATGCATTTTTGCCCTACATAACTGGTGGTGAGCCCATTGCCGTGTTGAAATGGACAGGCGCAGGCTGTGGTGATATGCTGTTGAAATTTTTTAAACCGGCCATAAGGCCTTCAACCTTACTTAACGACTGCCATTTTACTGGCTACCGGGACCAACGGCGTAACGTGCCTTCCGAAGCACAGAAACGATCGCAAATGTAAATTCCACAAAGTGGCCACACAATAGTCAAAATTGTATAATTTTGAATTTCTTTATATTTCAGTAACCAATAACTACGTCTTGCCTGCTGGAGCGACAATCGTAATAAGTACTTATGGCACACACCGCCACCCGAACCATTACAAAGATCCAAATACCTTTAATCCTGATAACTTTTTACCAGAGAATATGGCAAATAGACATTACTACAGCTATATTCCATTTAGTGCTGGACCAAGAAGTTGCGTAGGTACGTATGCACGTTATAGGTCCATATTCCAGAACGTTGCTCAATACTCAATCAACGCTTGAGGCTAGTTTTTGCCTTATAAAATCTACTCTCAAGCATCGATTGAGTATTGAGAAACGTTCTTGAATACGGCTCATAATGTTTTATGTTATAAAAAACTATAATTATTTTGTTTTTTTATGTTATTTTTCAATATTCCGCTTTATGTTATGATTACCGCATTGCACATTCACCAAGCCTTTACCCGCGCAAGGATAGCTATATCTATACTATGTAAAGCTGAAAGTTTGTTTGTTTGTTTGGTTGAACGCGCAAATCTCAAAGAACCACAGGATAGAATTGAAAAATTATTTTTGTGTTAGATAGCCCATTTATCGAGGAAAGCTATACATCATCACGCTACTGCTCAGAAGAGAGGAGCAGAAATCATAAATGTCAATAAATCGAGCAAACATTCTTACATTTTTGTTAAATTTATTAATGACGGGTTTAAATAGGTGCGACGGGAGTTCGAAGTATGTGACGGGAGAAGCTGTGGGGAATATGCTAGTTACTTATAAAAACTGTGTAAAAAAAGTGAAAGTTAGCATACTAATTGCTTCAAAAAAATTTCCATAATGCTTCATAGCCATAAAATAGAGGCTCAGAGGCTGTGACCTGGTTTGACTCCTATATTCGGGGGCGCTCGCAGTGTGTTCGCCTTAACGAGCCTTGCTCCGAATGGCGTAATCTCATTGCTAACGTGCCTCAGGGGTGGTGGTATACTTTCTCCTTTACTCTTTTCAATCTTCATCAACTTCCAATTTCCATCTCTATGCAGACGATTTGCAGCTGTACCGCCATTTTACTTTTAACGAATACTGAGGCGCTATTGCCGGCATGAATTGCGATCTGAGTGCTATTAGTGAGTGGGCTAGAACGTTTGGACTTCAAATCAATCCCGAAAAATCTCAGGCGATGGTTATTGGTAGAAGGCAGATGCGATCCGGACTGGATATGGCTTTGCTTCCACCTGTCCTACTTGATGCTGTCGCAATTTCTTACAACAATTCAGCCAAGGATCTTGGCATTATCCTTGACTGCAATTTGTCCTGGGAACCTCATGTTGGGGAGGTCAGCAAAAAGGTCTATTACACATTTCATACACTTAAATGTCTCTAGCCGTTTTTGTCCGTAGATATCAAAATCTCGCTTTCTCAAACTTTAATACAGCCCTTAATTGACCATGCGGACTCCTGCAACTCGGATGCTACTAAGGAGCTGTTAAATAAACTTAAGCGATTGCAAAACTTATGCATACGGTTTATTCTCAATCTATGCAAGTATGACCATGTCTCGGAATTTCGTAAGAAACTCAAGTGGCTCCCAATCCGACTTCGTAGGAATACTCGTATATTGTGTATCCTATTTAATATCCTGCACAATCCCTTATGTCCTTTCTACTTTCAGGAGCATTTCTCTTATATGCATACACCCGATGCTCCTTGTAGTTCGCACCTTAAACATCGCCTTACTTTTCCTTCTCACAAAACTGATTTTTACACTTATTCCTTCACTGTTTATGCAGTAGGGCTGTGGAACTCCCTCCCGACGAAGATACAATCTTGCCAAATGTTTCATTGTTCAAAAAGAAAGTGAAAGAAAATTACCTCTCCTCTTTGCCATACCTACTTTGACTTAAATATTATCTATCTATCTATCTATCTATCTTCACGCTGTATCCCTGACGGGGTAGTCAGAGAGGACAGATCGACAGGCTTCGCAATCCATGCATACTTCTTTCGCTTCTTCAAGATTCATCAATCGCTTCATACACGCACGTCTGGGTATCCGAGTACTTTTGACCTTTCCGTTTGTGAGCAATCTGCTCACGTGGTCTTCATATGTAAGTCTCGGCCTACCCTGGCCTCTTCTACCCTCTGCTTTCGCACAATATATATTCTTCGTCAATCGTTCCTCACTCATTCGTTGGACGTGTCCAAACCAACGGAGCACGCTCTTTTCCAGCTTAACGCTGACACTTTCATTCAAACCTGCCATATTGCGTATCATTTCGTTACGTATTCGGTCGGCCAAGGTAACGCCGCACAATTTTCGAAGTGATTGCATCTCCACAGCATTCAATTTACTTTCATGCATCTGCTGACATACCCAGGTTTCGCTATCGTAAAGCAAAGTTGGCACTAGCACTGCGTTATGAATCGCTCGCCAGTCGTGCTTCTTTTACTTTGTCGCTTTACTAATTGGGACAAAGCACCGTTAACTTTGTTTCCGGCAGCTACTCGCCGTTCTACATCCGAATCACATCTTCCCGCCGCGCTAAACATACTCCCCAAAAAAAAATTTCATTAACTTGCTCTAGTCGTTCCTGGTTTACGTCATCTCTTTCAAATACTAGAACCTTAGTCTTACTTGCATTCAAGCGAAGACCCTTACTTTCACACTCCTCTTTCATATTAGTGACTAATGCCTGAAGGTCGGCTTCTGATGAGGCCATGAGCACCGCATCATCAGCGTACAGCAGACAGTTTACTGAAAAGTCACCCAAATTCACACCCATATCACAATCTTTCAACTTCTGCAGGCAACTGTCCAGATACACCATGAACAGCCAGGTGGACATGACACATCCCTGTTTGACGCCTGTACAGACATCAAAAAGAGGTGACACATCCTCCCCTACTCGCACGCAAGCCTTACAGTCCCTATAAAGCGACTGTATTGCCCGCAGTAGTTAGCCGTCCACGCCATATCCGGGCAGCAAATCCCACAGTTTCCCTCACAACGTTATCAAATGCTTTCTCCAGATCCACAAAAGTGCAGAAAACCCTCTGGTTAATAGCCAGAAACTTCTCCACGATCATGCGGAAATAAAACACTTGATCCATGCAACCTCTTCCACGTCGGAATCCGCATTGAGCCTCCCATAAATACCTTTCAGACTTTTCTTGCATTCTTGCCGTTATAATCTTTGCATACACCTTACTAGCTAAGCTGACCAAGCTGATCGCCCTGTAGCTGGAGCAGTTTAGGCGCGAGCCTTTCCCTTTGTAAATAGGTACTACAACTGCTATTCGCCAGTCATCTGGGACCTCACCCGTCCGCCAGCACAAGTTGCATAACAGACATACAGTGTCCGAGACACGCGACCCACCGTACTTGATCATCTCAGCAGTAACTCTGTCTTTTCCCTCAGCCTTACCACATTTCACACTTCTTATCGCTTGTTCAATTTCTTTCATACTAATGACTTCAATGACATCGGGATCCGGAGCATCGAAGTGAGCTCCACTTCCCGATGTGGCATCTCTGTCTTTACTTGCATACATCTTTCCATAATATTCACTCCATCTCTGCAGGACGTCACTTTGGTCTGTTAGGACGTCATTGTTAACACTAAGCACTTTATTCATACTGCAGATTGCCGAACAACTCCGGGGCTTGCCTACCTCTTTCCAGAAGAGCCTGGCATTATCCCGGAAATTGGACGACAACCTTTCATCCGCTTTCATTCTGCACCTTTCACGAGCTTCTTCTATCAGTGCCTGCGTGTTAACTATTTGCAGCTTGTATCTCTCTTTCATATTAAAATTATTCCGCGAGGCTAAGTAGTCTAACCATGCTTTCTTCTTCATTCGAACTGCTTCTTTTACTTCCTCATTCCACCATGCGTCACGCTTATTACTACTGCCTCTTCTCGTTTTTCCACACACTTCCACAGCGACATTTACCATACTATCCCTAAGGTTCTGCCATACACTTTTCACATTCTCACTACTAACATTGACGTCGCCAAGCTTTTCGGCTACCCTTTCTTTATATTTATCCCTAATGGATGCAGCTTCCAGCTTTTGATGCTATGAGTCGGCTCAGGTTCAGGACACTTGGTACGATGACGCCAACCCGCGAACAGACCCCTTATCCTAGTTATTACTAGGTCTGATCCCAGCTCAGCGTCAGATAAACCCTTGTGTCCATCACCTGTTTAAGAAGTCGACTATCCATTAGGAATAGATCTATCATGCTTCTCTTTGACTTGCATCTCCTCGTATACATATGAATTTGTTTATGGTTGAACATTGTGTTCGCCACAAACAAATCCTTTTCCTTACAAAATGCCAGTATAAGCTTGCCAGCGTTATTCACCCTTTTATCCCCATACTTCCCGAGTACCGACTCAAAACCATCGCGAGCGGTACCCACCCATCCATTCAAGTCTCCACATACTATAAGTTTTTCATTTCCTTCTATCACATTTAGAGCTTCTTTCATACTCTCCCAGAAGTCTTCTAGCTCACTCGCGTTCGACGAAGATACTGGCGCGTAAGCAGCTACCAGGAAAATCTTCGTCAAACCAAGTTTTAGACGGATCCAGAGGATTCTAGGACCTACCAGTTTGTACTCATACATACCGGAGGCCAATCGCGAGGACAACAAAATTCCAACCCCCCGACTGCCATGCTCGCTCTCTGGTACTCCAGACCATAGATTCGCTGCCCTTGCGCTTGGTCTCTGTCAAGCACACTACATCTAACTTTCTCTCATTCATAACATCCATCAACTCATTCATCTTATTTGAATGGCAGACCATTCCTCCCCTAACATTCCACGCAGCTACCCTGCACTCCATCCTCCACTTCCCGCCGTGTCGGGCCGCGCGTGTAGGGTGGCGGTCCCCTACGCCGCTCTGGCTCACTCTTTTCGCACCAGCGGGGACGAACTGGTGCGCGTCGCCTCGGGGGCACGCCCTAACATAATTCGCCCTGGTGGCACTCGTGTTGGAGTAGAATTGCAGCCGTAGCTGGCAGGGATGGCGACGTGCACGCTTCTACTCTTCACCCCCATTATTACAAATTTATGTAGGTATAGCTAAGTAGAGTATGGATGTATATATTTACATGTATATATGTGTATGTTTTATATATTTTGAAACTTAATATGTATGTATTTGAATATTTATGCCATTATTATTTATGTATGTTAGTTAACCTGACACACATTTTAATTATATCTCACCTTAACATCTCCTATCTCAGGCCTATTGGAAGAGATTTCCGTGGAAATAAGTAGGCCTTTGTACATTGTTATCTTCTTTATTGTTTTCTTTGATTATCATTTGTGTGTACATAAATCAATAAACAAATAGGTTTTAGTGTATCAAGTGTATTCTGCTACTGAAATTAAACTATAGGTTACCTATTTTTAACATAGCCACTTCAAAAATTATGGGTACTTACTATAATTATTATTGATGATCCATTTTTTTTATTTTAGCAATATTCCGCTTTGGCTGCTTGCCAAGCAGTCTTGATAATGCCTCGTGTGTAGGCGAAAAATATAATAAAACCTAGAATAATTATTATAGTCCTACAATTTATAATTATTGATTTGAAATAATACTAACATTATATGGATGACAGTCTGAAAAAACTATTTTTATTATTACTATTATAAACTTTGTATTTCTTTCTTTTAAAAGGTCGAAAATACGCATTATTAAAATTAAAAGTGTTGTTGTCAACCATCCTGAGGAATTACAGATGTGTATCAGAAGTACCTGAAAATAAATTCGAGTTGACGGTTGATATTATACTGAAAAGATCAGATGGATTTAGACTGAAAATTGAACCCAGGAAGAGAGTGCCGTCAACGGTTCAGTAAAACGTATTATTTATGTTATATTAAACATTTATTATGTTAAATAAGGTAACTACCAAATAAATAGCTTTTAAATAATTGGTCTTTTATTTAGTAACTAGATGACCCCCACAGCTTCGCCCGTGGAATATTTCGACCTCCCGTCGCACCTATTTAATCCCGTCGCTTATAAATTCTAAAATGATTCAAAAAATTTGCCCGATTTGTTGACATTTATGACTACTGCTCTGCTCCGATCCATAATGATATATAGCCTATAGCCTTCCTCAATAAATGGGCTATCTAACACAAAAAGAATTTTTCAAATCCGATCAGTAGTTCCTGAGATTAGCGCGTTCAACCAAACAAACAAACAAACAAACTCTTCAGCTTTTAAATATTAAAAAATTAAATGAAAAAAATAAAAATAAGTATAGATTTTTAAGCCCTCAATGGCGCACTTTTTTGACTGCCTCGGTGACGCAGTGGTAGTGTATGCGACTGCCGCGACTGAGGTCCTGAGGGTTCGATTCCCGGGTCGGAAAGAAGTATTTGTGTGATCGACAAATGTTAATTTCGGAGTTTGGGTGTTTCCTATGTATAATATGTATGTATTTAGAAATATATAAGTAAGTTTATTAGTCGTCTAGATCCCACTACACAAGCTTATATTAGCTTACTTTAGGCTAGACGGCGTTGTGTAAAAAAAAATTTCCCCTCATATTTATAATGGTACTAATAGAATGCTTCTTGAAATAGTGAGGAGTAGTGTTCCCTCAAAAAAAAATGAGAATGAGAAACAAAATGAGAAATAGGTTTACATGACGTCGTCGTCGTAACGACGTAGTATGTATTACATAAGGAGCAGTATGGGTTCACAAGGGGTCGTTCTACCATTAATGCAGGTGTGACACTTCTGAATCATATATATGACGCCTGGGACAATAGACAAGATGCTATTGGTGTATTCTGCGATCTCTCCAAAGCATTTGATTGCGTTGACCATAAAACACTATTGGGAAAACTCTTTTATTATGGTATCAAAGACTCTGCACTGAACCTTGTTGCCTCCTACCTAAATGATCGAATACAACATGTTGATGTCAATGGAATTCGCTCCCCTGGAGCATCTGTTGCTATGGGCGTACCGCAGGGATCAATTCTGGGTCCGTTTCTATTTTTAATTTATATTAACGATCTGCCATTCTATATACAGAACTTGTGCGACATTGTTCTATTTGCTGATGATACGTCACTTATTTTTAAAGTTGATCGCACGCTTAGTAATTTTAACGGCGTAAATAGTTCACTTGCCCAAGTTGTAGATTGGTTTACTACCAATAATTTGCTACTAAACGCTAAGAAGACAAAATGTATCAGATTCAGCATGCCTAATGTCAGGAATTGCGGTACAAATATAACATTGAACAGTGATACCCTTAATCTTGTAGAATCAACTGTATTTTTGGGGATCACTTTAGATAGCAAACTGCAGTGGAATGCCCAAATAACGTGTCTTGCAGGTAAACTCAGCTCGGCAGCCTTTGCCGTTAGTAAAGTCAGGCAGCTTACTGATGTGGCAACTGCCAGGCTGGTATACTTTAGTTATTTTCATAGTGTCATGTCTTACGGCATTTTGCTGTGGGGCAAAGCAACTGATCTACAAGTAATTTTTGTACTCCAGAAGAGAGCTATACGTGCAATATATAAATTGAGTGCTAGAGTGTCTCTTAGAGAAAAATTTAAAGAAATTGGCATTTTAACGGTTGCATCACAGTATATATTTGCAAATATTATGTTAGTTAAACAGAACATACATTTATACAATAGACACAGTGACATACATTCGATAAATACTAGAAATAAGCATAAATTAATTGGAACGCATCATCGTTTACAAAAGGTTCACGACTCTTTTGCAGGAATTGGCGTACGACTATATAATAAAATTCCTTTAAACATTATGAACCTGCCGTTACATAAATTTAAGGCGGAAATTAAGAGGCACCTCTTGAAAAGGGCCTATTACACAACTAATGATTATTTGAACGATAAAAATAAATGGAAATGAGTTGCTTGCTCTTCGCTTGAGCTATTTAGGATTCGAATGAATTTTGTGATATGCCTTGAATCTGCCTATATATGTTGTATTTTTACATCTCTACATTATTAATAATTTGAAACATCTGACAACTAAAGGTTTCTAAATTGGCTGCGTTTAGTCCCGGTATACAATGTAATTTGAGTTTGTTATTGTGTGTGCACCATGTAGACTTATTTATTTCTTTGAAATTGACATGATAGTTGCTGTGCAGTTTTTGAGTATGTCATGCTCGCCTAAGTGTCCTGGCAGTGGTGGCGTATGTATCGGGTCGCCTTATTCCCTATAATACGGTTGAGTAGGGCGATGGCTGATATAATGCGTCATACCCGTGAACGGGTGCCGTCTGCTGGGACTGGTCAGCTCATAGCTGTTATAGCAATTATTAAAAATAATCTTATTTATATTTATGTTTAGTCGACTGTTCTCACATAAATCCAAAGGAACAATGTAAGTGTAATTTTAATATTGTAAGCCATTCCTACATTTTAAAATGGCATCCATTGACTTTCTTGCCAGATTCTTCTTCTTCAAGGGTAGGCTGCCCTTAGAACCGGCAACTATAATCGCTCTAATTTTGATATGATTTAAACACAACATTGATTTTGTTTTTTTTTGTTTGTATAAATTCATTACTATATAATTGGTCAAATATCATGTTAATCAAACTAATGTAATTACTGGCGTTTAGAAAAGAGTGGCCATGAGTTTTATTGCCAGGTTCTTCCTCAGGCTCTACCTATTGCTTTGCGAATCTGGCAGTAAATGTAAATGTAGAAGCAATATTCTTGACGTTCATAAGTGTTACTTTGTGACCTTAATGAATAAAGATTTATTATTATTATTATTCCTCGTGTATTTACAAACTTATATTTAAAACAAATGGTTTCTCTCTCAGTTTCATCTTATCAATCAACTCAGTTTCTCTAATATATCAATGCTTTAACTTTACCTATTTAATAATTGGAGAGAAGCGAACGAAGTGTGCGTAACTTCATTCTTACCCGATTCGGATTTTCACTTTGTCCTCGAACTCCTTCCAAACCACTCAACACTGACCCATAATACGACATCTAGCCATTGATGGTTTATAAAAAATAAAATCGAAATTTGTACATACCATGGAGGAATAATCACCGAAAGTTCATATTCGGTCAGAAATTATGAAGGCAAAACGCTTCGTTCCATTTAGACATTTAGGGCCGTATTCCAGAACGTTTCTCAATACTCAATCGACGCTTGAGAGTAGATTTTATAAGGCAAAAACTAGCCTCAAGCTTTGATCGAGAAAATTTCGGGAATACGGACCTTAGACTTACCGGGGACGGCAAGTGCACCTAGTTGTAGCGATTCCGTGAGGTAGTTTGAGGATTAACTGTGAGCTAATTTACTATTAGAAGATTGGCGGAGCGAGGCTTGAAACCTAATATACCAACTAATTACCTAAAACTTTTGGCAAGTTACCGAAACTTACGAAATTCGAATTCTAATGAAATTCTAACGAAGTTCTAATTCTGAACATTACACTTGATTATTTATATTGGTGCTATCTTTTCCATTGAAGGCCCAAAAAATAAGATCATGAAGTATGCTAGGGCTGAAAAAGTTTAACTTTCGTATTACGCTAATTCAGTGTTCTGTAAACGATCACTTCTGTGACTCAGATGTATGGTGTGACCACTTTATGGCAATGCATTAACGAATGTTTTAGTGCTTCGGATTGTACGTTAAGCCGTTGGACCTGGATGCCAGTAACATGGTAGTCATTATCCCAAATTTAAGGCGTTATGGGCGGCTTGAATTTTTTTTACAGCAAGTCGCCACAAACTGCGCCTGCCCATTTCAACATGGCAATGTTAAATGGCAAGTCCACCTGTTACTTGCAACAAAAATGTATACGGTGCAATGTGGGCGTATAGTATTCCTTTGCCTCATAGGGGGAAAGGCATGACTGATAAATAAGTAAATATAATATGTAGGTATATACTCGTATATGTATTATTAAATATTTGGATAGGTACTATACAACTTATCGTACTAGTAGGTTTAACATAATGATAAACCTGTAAATTCTCTGCACTTGGCAATTTAAAGTACCTACTAACAGAACAATAATATTTATAGTAATCATTTTATTTATTAACTAAACCGTAAAACTTTTATGTAAAGCATACTGGTAAATAGTGGTTTGTTTATAAACAATGATCGCTGTTCTTTAAATTTTTCCTTCGACTATAGTAAAGACAAAGTACAAAACATCTCATGACATACCTACTCTCATAAATTGTATAGAAATTCTTGGTACAATTATTCATAATTTATTTTGAATTACTACTTATACTACAGGCAGTGACAGTGTTAATAAAATAATTACCTAACTATTTATAAAGATAAATGTAATAGTACTTGCAAAATGACGTTATAACTTACACCATAAATTGACAAATTATCATTTCGTTCACTAAATAAATAAAGGAAGACTAAAGTAAAAGTTATACAAAAAAACCAGCTTTATCAACTTAGGTTAGGTGGTTAGACCACGAACGTAGGGTTCCGTAGGTACTATTTTACTTCAAAACACTTTTTACTTTGAAAAATACATCTCACACTACATTACTTACACTACACTCAGTCGGTCAAGTTTGGCTTATCCGGGACTCCTGGCTATAGACAGATCAAGGGAAACATGTGGTTTTAGTCGGTAGGAGTCCGGCATAGCATCAATAAGAATTTCCACACGAGGGGCCCCACCAAGATCTTCGGGGCCCATGTCAACCTCCCGTGCTAGTGCGTGCACCTGCTGATTAACGGACGAGGCTCTGGCGCTGGCTTTCCCCTCTGGGGTTGGGAGGTCTGAGGGCATCGCTCCCATAAAAGCCACCCGCCGAAACAAAAATTGAAAAGTACAATAGGAAAGCTGCTAGGGATAGGGCGCCGCCGCAAAACGGCGCGCAGGAGCCCCGCCCGACTCCTGTGGCAAGTGGGCTAGGGCTGCCGTGTGTCGGGCCAGCACGGCTCAAGAAGTTAGCCCCAACCCGTATCCGCTTCGCATCGTGGAACATTGGCACGCTGACTGGGCGTGCGGTAGAGTTGGCCGAAGTACTCTCCAGGCGGAGGGTGGACGTGGCGTTCCTGCAGGAGACTCGGTGGAAGGGCAACAGAGCCCGGCCTTTGCAGAAAGGCTACAAGCTGTACTACACGGGTGCGCCTGGTGGGGAGAACGGGGTGACCATGGTGCTCTCCGAGGGGCTGCAGAGCGGCATCTTGGAGGTGAAACGCTGTAGCGACTGGCTTATGATCGTGAGGGTGCTTATTACCCACCTGATAAGTGCCTACGCGCCACAGGTCGGTTGTAGCGACGCCGATAAGATGTCGTTTTTGGGCCAACTCGAGGGAGTGCTTCGGGGCATTCCGTTGTCACAGGGAATCGTTTTGGGCGGCGACCTAAACGGTCATGTGGGTGAGAGGTGTGAGGAGTTTGAGCTTGTCCATGGTGGTTTTGGATACGGCACCCGCAACGCTGAAGGAGAAACTATCCTCAGAACGTGTGCGGCTGCCGATCTGGCCATTGTGAACATATTTCAAAAAGAAATCCGAACATCTCATCACCTACAAGAGCGGGAGGCGTACAACTCAGATCGATTTCCTACTCACTAGGCGACACAGCATCGGCAAGGTGGCCAACTGCAAGGTCATACCCGGAGAGAGACTTACTGCACAACACCGTCTCCTTGTCATGGACCTCTGCGTGAAGCCCAAAGGCAAACGCATCGAGCGGAGGATCTTTCAATTGAATCCGCGCACCATGGGGTAGGCGTGAAAAATAGTGTTCCTACTTTGCGTTTCGTTCACTTATGTAAAAAAAGTGCAACTTACAGGTTACTATAATGAGTTTAATTTGTATGTTTAGTTTGTCAGCAAAGATTTTGTCTTATATCCTTAACATCTTTGCCGCACTCAGGTTTCTATACAAATATTCACGAAAAAATTAACTTTGCAGCATTATATTACAAAATAAGCTTTGCTAACATTACATTACAAAACTTTGTTAACGTAACTAACAGTATCCAGGTCAAAATAACTATTAGCTTTCTAGTTCAAACGATCTGTGAACTAAATAGACAGCGGATAGACTGACGGTTGGTCTACTATGGCATAAAGGTTCTTTCTTTATCACGGAACCTTAAAAATGAGACCCCATGGTCACAGTGACGCCTCCATTATGTTCTACTCTATTTTGTGAAGATATATATGTACTATAACCATTATAATGATGTGCTGAATACTTAAAATTATAGTAGGTATTTTAAGTATTTTAGAGTATGTATATAAAATAAATAAAATTGTACTGATTTGTTTAAAATTCGATTTTCAATCATATCTTTTTATCAACAAAATAAACTCATAAACGCTTGACACTTTGAGGCCCGTATAACAAAATGATACTCAACCCTCGATAAACGTTTGAAACTATACAAAGTTTTCTTGTGTTTTGGGAACGTTCATTTATATTGTCTTTACTTTAGGGATTTTTGGTAACACAACTCTTTAGTATGTCTCTTTACGATAAAGAAAATATTCAATAGTCCACAACACCACACATACTACGCAGCAGAAGCTCATGGCAAGGAAACAATACACGTAACTGCTTGTCGCTTCATAAATAATCCCTGTAAGAGAACAATTTTATTAGTACACTAATTCCAAGCAACATAAAAGAGAGGTTTACAATATAAAATTAATGGTAAGGGGTATAGAAGGTGTAAGCAGAGGTATACTATAGGTACGCTTACATTTCATTGTATGCATTTTTGTCCCACGTAACAGATGGTGAGTTCATTGCCGTGTTGAAATGGACAGGCGCAGGTTGTGGTGACCTACTGTTGAAATTGTCAAGCCGCCCAATTAGGCTTTCAACTGGGCTTAACGACTGCCATTTTACTGGCCACCAGGACCGGGGTTTACTTTTATTGTATTGTTTGGCTTTTTATAGGTGAGCCTGCGCTATTTCCTCGTCCGTTGGTCAGCAGGTCAGGGGGCAGAGTCTACTATTTACCAATAGAAAGCCGTTCTAGTTCTATTCTATAGCGGTTCTATTGCGATTAGTCCAAAACTAGGTTGTTCACCAAAACTATTATATATTTCACAATCACACTTCTCAACCTGCAGATCAAATAGAAAAAATAGCTGTTTTTAGCTATCAAAATATTAATATAGACTACCAAAAATGCAAATTAAGAGCTAAGTACTTAAAGGCGCTACACGCGTTAATAAATTTCTATCGGCCGGCTGATATATTAAAGCGCAATTGTAGATAATAGTAGACTACGAAAACTGAAAATAGTTTCGGCTCTCTATTAAGCGACGATTTCTATTCTCTTCGGACGCGATTGAATTACTAGACTTGGCCCCCATATCGCTTAGGTCCCAAAGTTCTTAGTGGAGCCCCTTATATAGAATTTGCTCTTGCACCTGGACTGGTATAGACTGGTAGCCAAAATTTTGTATACAGGTTTAGTTTAGATAAGAATGCACAGTTAGCTGTGTGACGTTATTATAACATGGTGGACTAGTTATTTTTAATGTACCTACAATATGTCAATTGATATGGCTCGCTGTGAAATCTCGAAAATAAAGTTACATCAGTAAATTCAATATAGCCAGCGGACTACTAAAATGAATACGACGTATCAAATGAACGGTTATGTAGACAATAATTAATAAGCTTGTTTTATAAAACGATATTTAGCAATTTATTTATTTTACCTACTCCATTCCTTAAAAAATAACCTTGATATCTAAGTAACACAACACTTTTATCTCGAATTCTATCTAATATTCTTAGATGTAGACATGACTCTAAATTTCTGATATACATAATATTAAAATATAAAGTATTCATTTAAATAATTAAAATTTTATGTTTAAGAATTTTTAAAATATTTTTTGTATGCTATTGGGACAAGTGTGTAGTGAGTAGGGACTCATCCACTGTGGGCTCCGTACAAATTTGTATGTAATATTTTTTTCACAATTTCCATTTCAATTGCTTTTTGTTTACCCCCCTTTTTTATTATACGGAACTCAAAAAATTCCCATCAATATTTAATTGGTAAGATTAAAATATGGTTGAAGCCATTTTTCCATTAAAATATTTCTACTCAAAATTAAGTATTTTTTGGGCGCCTTGATATTTTTTTCTGTTAATCGCTCCTAATATTGTAAAATTCTTGTGTATCTAAATAGTCTGTTGAGATCTGGGAAATTATTATCAAGTTATTAAACGTACCTAATTGAATAAAATTTTAAATAAAATAAATAAATATCCATCACGACTTATCCCCGAAGGGGTGGCAGAGGATTATTATATACCCACTTTTCACCGTGTGGATTCCTGTCCCACGTAATAGGTGGTGAACCCATTGCCGTGTTAAAATAGACAGACGCAGGTTGTGGCTACCTGCTGTTGAATAAAATATTGTTTTTTTTTAACTCGTTTAATTAATATAAATTTTTTGATTAATATAAATATAAATTGTATTATCTGTAGATATATACTCTAAGTAAAAAAAAAAACAAAACGGTCATGTGGATCACCAATGATCATTTCTGAAGTTTAGACTTAAAGGTCAATCTATATAGATTCTATTTTTCCTCAATAATTTTGACCTCAGTAAAATGAGCGGTCACAAACTTTAATTTTGGACCCACCATAGGTGTAATATAGCATAGGAAACTGAAGACATTTAAATATTGTTTATACGTATCTAGGGGCAAGTAATGTATACCTTATTTATTTGCATTGCGAACGTTCTAATAATATTTAGAGGAAATGATTCCCAAATAGGAGAGACCGGTACCTATGCCACATCGTTAGCTCGGAAATTAAATAAATAGGTTCTAGTGAGCAGATCTTGCTTATAAAGACCTCAAAATATTTTGAATATTCACTTTGTTCACCACTTCAAAACTCTTTAAGCTTTCGCCGTATCCACTCGTACAACAGAGGCCTACTGTGGTCGCCGCTGGACATCTTCGCGTGAAGTCACAATAGTAGTATATAAAGTCTGCGCTTAAATTTCTGCTGAAGTTGTCGATGATAATGAAAAATGAGCTGTTGACGATCAATTGGGTGTAAAGGCCCCACCAAGATCTCCGGGGCCTAAAAGACCTAACCTGCTAGAGGTGTACCTGATGACTAACGGAGGAGGCGGGATTTTAATGCAGGCGCTCCCAACAACGTCAAAGTTCAACGATAGCTGCTCCCAGCAGCCACATAAAAGTTGACCATAGGCTCCTCATCCAAGTAGGGTTTACACTTTAGACGAAGAATAAGAATGAAGAATAAGTTAAAATATATTCTTACCAATCATGGGATCAGCCAGTAACATCAGAATACCAGAAAACAGAATATGTAACGCCAGTGCTGCAGGAAACCGGTCTGGAGCAGCAGTCACCAGGACTAATGGGAATAAGACCTGGACAGTGCACCTGACCAGACCAGATATGGCTGTAACCGCAAACACAAACCAGAGGGCGCTTGAACTTACCAACGCTGAAACATTTTAAAATACTTTTCAGTTTGATATATAGCTAGATAACGTGAAGCGCTCGTGGCCTCGCTAACTCAATGTACTGTAAACGATCACTGCGTTAAGCAACTTTAGCTATAACTGATCATTTTGTGGCAGTTACAATTGCGAGCGTTTCCACGCTTCGGAAGGCACGTTAAGCCGTTGGTCCTGGTTGCCAGTAAAATGGCAGTCGTGAAGCCTGATAGAAGGCCATATGGACGGCTTTAAAATTTTCAACAGCACGTCGCCACAGTCAGCGCCTATCTATTTTAACACGGCAATGGGCTCACCACCTGTTACGTGGGACAAAAATGCATACCGTGAAATGTTGGCGTATAGTATACCTCTGCCTACTCCTGTATGTATAGCTAGATAATGTTTCCAAACACACAGTAGATATGAAATAATTTCACTTTTTATGGTAGTTGAGAGACATTCTAAAGATTCAAATGGTACATCAAGGTGGAAAACATTTTCTATGCTCTAATGTTACACTCCCAAAAAGCATTTTAAAGACGAGATAATATGCAATCTTTTTCTGAGAGAGGGAAGTTTAAAATCGTAACATCGCGTAGGTTTGATTGAGCCACCCAAGGCTTTCAACTTGGCTTAACCACTGCCATGTTACTAGCAACCGGGACCTACTGCTTAACGTGCCTTTAGAAGCACGCAAATACTGTTAAATGGAAATACCAGAAAGCCTTCACCCATGTGTAACCAGCCATAGCGGAAGCATCGCTAACTATAGGCCATGAGTTTTATTGCCAGGTTCTTCCTCAGGCTCTACCTATTGCGTTGCGAATCTGGCAGTAAATGTAGAAGCAATAATCTTGACGTTTATAAGTGTTACTTTGTGACCTACATGAATAAAGATTTTTCACTTTCACTTTCACTATGCCTCCCGTTGCTCGCTTTATATTCATAGGTAACGTTGGATTACATAACGCAACGAATAAATGGGAATGAGCAACATCCTTTTTGTGGATGACATGATTTATTGCACTTATTCTAGAATATAGTAATGATAAAGATGCATGTCATGGTTTACATTATTTATTATGAATTTAATCTTATCTGTGATTACGATTCATTAAAATAAGTTCATTCATCAATTTAATATTTCGGTGAATGGAGGATTCATTGACACTAATGCACCAAAAAAATATTTATCGGCATAATTTAGACCAATGGATATTCATTCATAACTTTGATATAATAATGTTGACAATAAATAAGATATAGGTAATGTCTGGTGAATATACCAACGTGTATAAAAAAAAATCTTTATTGCGTAATCCTAAGCGGTTAGTCAGACGGACGCGACAGGTATAGATAGGTAGGGTTTACATAATAATGGTGCAAATTCTGTTGTTGAAACTACTAAACTAAATTTCTCTAATATTTTTTATTTTTATTAAGAGATTGCCAAATGCTATTTTGATATTACTTTGAACTAAACTTGGTGATATTATAAACAGCACTAAATTTGTATCTGACATCACTAAAACTCCTTTTATGTGATAAAATTCAACAAAACATGTATTTAGATGCCGACTAACTTAGTGATTGAACTGTCTATGTACTATGTTTTTCACCGTTTGTTGAATTTTATCACATAAAATGAATTTTAGTGACGTCAGATACAAATTTAACGTCACACAAAATTTAGACGTTTTAAAAGACTAATTTTAGTGGGACGTTTATTAATTTTAGTAACCGTTTGAAACGTTAAAACTTTTAAAACGTTGTAACGTGAAAAATGTACATAATAGGCAGTTCCATCATCAAGTTAGTCGGCATGTATTTACATTTTATCACTTAAAATGAATTTTAGTGACATCAGATACAAATTAAGTGCTATTTATGATCACCGATTTTGTTCGACTTAATAACAGAATAGCATTTGGCAATCTCTTAACAAAAATTAGGAAATTTTAGAGAAATTTAGTTTAGTGATCTCAACAACAGAATTAGCACGAATATGCAAAGATTGATCAAACGATAATATAACCAACAACATCAAACAAATAGTTGTTTCTAAAATGGTGTCTATTCACTATAGAATCGGTAAACAACGCCATTCTGAGGATTAATTTTAGTTCAGTCAACATGTTTTTCAATGTTTTTGTGCACTATGAATATATTAAATAACTTGTTAATATACTAACCAATACGTAGAAAAATAGTGACACAAGTGCCTCCAAAGAACAAAAGGCGGCTGTCCACTGCAAAAAAGTAGGTAAAGACAGCCAATACAACTCTAGCTAAGAGATCGCATACTGCACCGACCATCACGCATGAAGTGACTTCCATCTGCAAAGACAAGAAAGACATGTCTTGAACCATATAATTCCAATACCCTATTCTTCTTCACCTTAACTTTTCATAAAGACATAGATATTATTTTGAACCTATGGTCCACTTTTACGAAAGATTGCGGTTTTCGCCCAATACTCTGGGCATAAGCCTTCACCGTAAGTCGCCAATGCACTATGATCCCGACTAATAAACAGGCACAAGGGTATCATATTTTATTGAATTATATCTGTATCTATTGGCGCTGTGTCCAAATTTTACATACCCTACCGAAGGGATTAATGTTTAACGAGAGCGTATATAATATATGTATGTTTTTCTCTGTAGTCTAGTCCATATTTGTCTGATTTCAACATAAAAACCTAATCATCATCCTCTTGCCCTTATCCCAACTTACTTGGGGTCGGCGCATATACCTGTAGTCATAAAATCATGAAGGAAATAGGGTACAGTTAGAGTCAATAAAGCAGAGGATAAATTACTGTTCAAATTATACTAACCAATTTTAACATTGAATGTATAGAGTACGTTTATATGATGTTTATATGATGATACGTTTGTACGATGTTACTCAAAAAAGATTTTAGCAGATTTTTAAGTCAGTCTACCGGACTGGCAACATTTAGGTACTACCTGTTTTTATTACCTGAGTAAATCCGTAAGAAAACAATAGCATCGGTTCCATTGCCAAATATGTGACATCTGAGACAAATGCAAATCCAAGACCCACCAACGTTGTCACAAACTTTGGATTCTTCAACAAGTCCAACTCCACGTTGTCGTATATTGTTTTACTGAAAGTTAAATAAAAAAATCAAAAGTTAATAATAGTATTTGATGCGATATGCTAAAATAAAGTATAGTATTAATTCTACCCCGGGAGAGAGGGAGTACATAGGTAAAAACCGAGCTACAATGGGTTTAGCATCGTGTTTTTACATTCACTATGATAGCGAAAAGATAAAATTACGCATTATGATATTCGCGGTCTTGCAATAATAACCGAAGATAGCCGCTATTTGTTCTATATTAAATTTTTTGTGCAACAGTAAGTCAGATAATTAATAATCAGATAAATTATAAATAAATAAATATCCCGAAGGGGTGGCAGAGGCATATTATATGCCCACTTTTCACCGTGTGGATTCCTATCCCACGTTATAGCCGTGTTGAAATAGACAGACGCAGGTTGTGGCTACCTGCTGTTGAAAATTTTCAAGCCGCCCATAAGGCATTCAACCAGGCTTAACGACTGCCATTTTACTGGCAACCGGGACCAACGGCTTAACGTGCCTTCCGAAGCACGCAAACGCTAGCCAGCTAGTAAATGCCACAAAGTGGTCACCCATCCGAGGACCAGCCATAGTGAAAGTTGCGTAACTCAGTGATCGTTTACATAACACTGAGACCGCGGGGCCACGAGCGCTTCGAGATAAATTAAAATTTAGATAATTGATGTTTTAACTAACTATCTTCACGCTGCATCCCTGACAGGGTAATTTTCCACTACAAACCTGATACTACGGACACTTTCATTCAAACCTGCCATATTGCGTATCACTTCTTTACGTATTCGGTCGGCCAAGGTTACGCCGCACAATTTTCGAAGTGATCGCATCTCTACAGCATTCAACTTACTTTCATGCATCTTCTGACATACCCAGGTTTCGCTACCGAAAAGCAACGTTGACACTAGCATTGCGTTGTGAATCGTGAGTCGTGCTTCTTTTTCTTGATTCAACTTTATTTTTTTGTATAGATTTGAATTTGAAGCTTAGTATTATTTTCTATCTTAGTTGAATAGCACACTCTTCTCCACACTTCATGCTTACATTATATTCTTTTTCATAGACTCATTCTTCTTTCCTTTAACAATTTTGATTGGTGTATTTCTTTCATTGTGCTGAATCATTTTCACCGATACCTCTAAATCTTCCACGCTTCGTTTCTTAATACTGTCATCGTCTGAAAAGTTATGAGCAGTTGAATAATAAAACATTACATTTTCGAAATAAGAACAGACAAAAAAAAAGCTACGGGTTGCCCTCCGGGAGTGCCGACAAAAGTAAAAACTTATTTAAGCGCGTTAGACATTTTTTAGATGGGTACTAGGGTGAAACCCAATTACTTTAAGAATAAAAGTACTAATCGGGTTTACCAGCACTATACTCATTCATAATTGGACCGTGTTTAAATACACAAAGAGTTACTTCGAGCCGGATTTGAACCAGGGACCTATGGATTCCAATTTATAACCATCTACAGTCTAGCGCTCTACCAACTGAGCTATCGAAGGTTGATAACTGAGTTCGAAATTATCAATCTAATACTTCAAAACTTTTTATATGCACACACTATAGCTGCGTCTCGGTACCGGCGTCGCGAATCCAGAGATTTTATCTCATCTAAAAATATGCATACAGCGCTAAAAAGAAGTTTTTACTTTAAAAAGCAGTTATTAAAGCAATCCTTACCGCTACATAAACCCTTTTCAGAGGGAATCATATGCCATTCGACTGGATGCATGACTGCCATAGCAAAAACTAGATGTAGATCTATAGCCATGATCAAGGCCAATGTCCACCTTAACCCATATTCAGAAAGTAATATGGTTACCAGCATTGGGAAGGTGACAGAAGCCAAACTACTCATAGCTTGATTTGCACTCATCATTGCGGTACGTTTTGTAGTGAAGTAGCAATTGAATGTAGTTAAGCCCACTGGTATCATTACGCCGAAGCCGGCACCTGTAAGCAAAAGCTCTTCTTATCAGTCACGCCGTTATACTCAAAGAGATTGTCAAAGGTATATAATACGCCCAAATTTCAATGTGTTTATTTTTGTCCCTCGTAACAGGTGGTGAGCTCATTGCCGTGTTGAAATAGACAGACGCAGGTTGTGGCTAGCTGCTGTTAAAATTTTTCAAGCTCTCCATAAGGCCTTCAATTCGCCTGTACAACTGCGATGTTACTGTCAACTAAGACCAATGGCATAACGTGGATTTCGAGGCATAGAAACCCTGGAAATGCTACGAAGCGATCAAACTCTAAAGACCAGCCATAGCGAAAGGCAAATCTGTTCTGTAACTGTGAACTGTGTTAATCTACTTCTGGAGCTGACAGTCCCTTTTCATGAAACGCCTTTATCCCTAAAGTGGGAGTATGGTATGCTGAAATTTATGTATGTATGAAAGTATATTTGTTGTGTTAATGCACTAGTTAATATGACCTTAATTTTTAAATATATAAAAAAAAATTAGTTATTGTTTAAAAAAATCTTACCTCTTATTACTCCAAAAGTAAAAACGAGTTGATATGTTTTCTGCACGAATATCGTCAAGACATCTCCTAAAACGAAGAGAGCGGCCCCCACCAAACCGACTTGACGAAAAGTATATTTCTTTAGAGCAATACCACTAAGGAATGCTGCAAAGTAATAGGTTTTATTAATCAGCATTGATCGCAAAATCCTTTCATACAATATAATATAAGAAATACAAAATTCTCCGTGTGCATTCTTGTCCCACGTAATTAGTGGTGAGCCCATTGCCGTGTTGAAGTAGGTAGACTAGTGTTTTTTAGATAATTTTGAATAGGGTGGGTATGTTTATTGAGGAAAGCTGTCACTCGGGATTATTTGTAGATTGGCATACCCTCAAGTAGATGATGCTGGAACATATCTTATGTAACACCAATACTTATCAATTTTCGCAAATAAAGATTTGAAATTAAAATTAGAAATATTTTTATCATATAATGTTTCTGACAAATTCTCACATAACGACGTCTAACCCAAAACAAGGTAAAGTTACATATTTCTAAATACATACATATTATACATAGTGTTACGCCGATGGACTAGTGAACAACTTTAATCGTCATTTTCTGGGCCTTAGAACCGTTTTCAGTAGGCTGAAAAGCTGTTTCAGACCGTTACCGAGGAGGCTCTATCACATACTTATATCTACATAGAACTATGTGATAGAGATAGCACCAGAAGGGACGACAATAGTTCGAGAACGTTCTAGCACACACCGAAGGAGCTACAAGTGTGTTGTTACCCCTCGGGGATCACGGGTTATACGTTACCTCATCTTGAGGTTAATGCAATACCCTGAGGGCATAGTGAAATTAGCTTCTTCAATTTGAGCCCTAAGATCCAATATCTTAGGGATAGACGAAAAAGCACATTTTAGGAGGGAGAGTATTAAAGGTACTCCGTTCGACGAGCAGCCCGCCTGGCGCAGCACCTCCACCCTGCATAAGACCGCGGTAATAGTAACCTGGCCCTGCTGGGTTATGTTCTCCGTCGGTGAGCAGGGTTCCAGAGCTCATTGGGGTGACTCTGTTCCGGTGAGACCGGAGGCTTATCTATCTCCATTAACTGGCTTAAATTAGTATAGGTGCAGAAAGTTGGTGCGGCGGTCAGGGAGACCCGGTAAAACGTTTTGCCAACGGCCGCGCGCAGGCTGTACGGGACCAGAACCTGGGGTCACTTAATCTCCGCCCCAGGAGGCTGAACCAGCAGCCTGTGTAAAGTCCCCGATGCTGTGGTCGTGCCGGAGGAGGAGACCGATGTGGACCCGGCCACTGCATTAGGGGGCATTTTTCGGCCACTGCATTAGGGGGCATTTTTCGCCCGCCGTGCCAGCCAGCCGCATTACCTTTGCCTGCCGTTGGAGAGTTAGAGCCTCGCTTAGTCTCTTACGTCATCGGTACACAGGAAGCCCAGCACATTCCCCTTCTTAACCCCCCTTTATTAAAAACATGTCTCGTAGAAAAAAATAAAATGGTTACTACAGCGGCATCTTCGTCCACACCGCATGTGGACTTTTGCAACATCAGAGGATTGCACACCAACATCAATGCAGTCCACCACCACCTTGAGACTGCGCAGCCGACCTTATTAATCTTGACGGAGACGAAGATATGATGCCCGGCCGATACATCTTATTTGATGTAACCTGGCTACAAGCTGGAGTACAACTTCAGGCGACAAACCAGGGTATGTATCGTCCGGGATGATATCTGCTGTCGCCGTCTTAAGAGCCTCGAAGACAGGGACCTGTCTACACTATGGGTACGCATGGATCATGGGGCCACACCCGGATCACGGGTGCATTTACAGGTCCCACAGCGGTGAAGTGAACACAGTTCGCCTCTTTGACTACCTGCAACAAATGACTGATAAGTAATTGAGCAGTATCCCTCCGCGGAGATAGTGTTGCTGGGGGACTTCAACGGTCACCACGTTGATTGGTTGGGTTCTCTGCGCACTAACTTTGCGGGAAGAGCTGCTCACGAGTTTGCCCTGGCCTATGGGTTCTCCCAACTGGTAAAATCTCACAAGAGGATACCAGACAGGGAGAACGAGCAAAGTGCATTGCTGAACCTCCTGCTGACTACGCGTCCGGACGGATACATTATCTCGGTGAATGACTCACATTAGACCATTGTCTCGTTCGGGCGAGAGTGCCTCTCGTAAGGCCTGAACCGCCCCGGCCCAAGAAGTGGCGCATGTGTGGCACTATAAGTCAGCAGACTGGGATGGACTGCGAGAGTTCTTTGCGTCTTACCCGTGGAGGCGGCTTTGCTTTGTTTAAGACTATGTGCACTCCTGTGCTGCAGCAGTTGCTGAGGGGATCTTGGCGGGCATAGAGTGTTATATTCCTCACTGCTGGATTCCCACAGGGGCCAAGAAACGACCGTGGTCGAACGGTGTGGTAATCGGCTTTGCAGAGAAGCTAGACTGCTGAAGGACTCTGCCTACAGAGCTTGGACTACGGCTCATGCTAATAATGATATTATAGCATCTCTGAAGTGAACGTAAACTCCTCGTTTACCACCCCTACTTAAACCTAACGGTAGTCTTCATGGAAGACCGCGAATGTGCATCCTGTGCCTAAGAAGAGTGTCAGGACCGATCCGTCCAATTATAGGCCAATAGCCGTAACCTCCCTTCTATCTAAGGTGATGGAGCGTGTAATAAATACACAGCTCCTGAGGTACCTGGAAGAACACGACTTGCTCAGTAACCGGCAGTACGGTTTCCGTCACGGTCGCTCGACTGGTGATCTTTTTGTGTACCTCACACACCGCTGGGCGACGGCTATCGACAGTATGGGAGAGGCTATATCATTCACTTGTTTTCACCAAAATATTGAAATAGCTAACTTGCTGAATTGGCGCCTCGTGTCATCGCCTGGTCACGTAGATTCAAGTGCTGAGCTCATGAAAAATCCCTACATTCATAAGACGAATTAATTAATTTTATATAATTTCAGAAACACTTCGGTACCAGCATCGTCCGAGTCTAGACTAATATAGCTAGCTGTATCCCTGACGGGGTAGTCAGAGAGGACAGATCGCCAGGCTTCGCGATCCATGCATACTTCTTTCGCTTCTTCAAGATTCATCAATCGCTTCATACACGCACGTCTGGGTATCCGAGTACTTTTGACCTTTCCGTTTTTGAGCAATCTGCTCACATGAAGACCATTCATATGTAAGTTTCGGCCTACCCTGACTTCTTCTACCCTCTACTTTCGCACAATTTATATTCTTCGTCAATCGTTCCTCACTCATTCGTTGGACGTGTCCAAACCAACGGAGCACGCCCTTTTCCAGCTTAACGCTGACACTTTCATTCAAACCTGCCATATTGCGTATCACTTCGTTACGTATTCGGTCGGCCAAAGTAACGCCGCACAATTTTCGAAGTGATCGCATCTCCACAGCATTCAATTTACTATCATGCATCTGCTGACATACCCAGGTTTCGCTACCGTAAAGCAAAGTTAATTAAAAATATAAATTTAATTCTTTTAATTAATTAAATTTATATTAAATTTATTTTGCTTTTTTTTAAGTCCTCCGGCTGCAACCTTCGTAATTAGCGGTTGATATTTAGTGTTGTAACTAATTGTGTTATTGTTTTTTTAAAGTAATGTGGAAAGGGTCTGGCAGAAAATGTAATAAAAAATGGCAGTCCGAGCTCCATTCCTGATTACAGTCATGCTGGTCCTAACACAGTCAAATCTTTTGTGCTTCTGCCCACTGGTGAGGTAGAAGTGGAAAGGCTCGTGTTGTCCCTCAAGAGTGATGCGATTGTGCCCCCGCTCACGCATGTATGCAACCTGACCTTAGTAATGGTACCTTTCCATCAGCTTTTAAACAAGCTTTAAAAAATAGAATAATAAATATGTACATAATAAAGCTAATAAAATATATAATAAAGCTTTAATAATACCAGTAGCCAAAGGAGGCCTCTGTGGCGCGGTGGGAGTGTATCCGACTGCTACGCAAGAGGTCCCGGGTTCGATTCCCGGGTCAGAACAAATATTTGTGTGATCCACAAATGTGTGTTTCGGAGTTTGGGTGTTTCCTATGTATAATATGTATATATATAGAAATATATAAGTATGTTTATCAGTTATCTAGATCCCATAACACAAGCTAATATTAGCTTACTTTGGGCTATATGGCGCTATGTGAAAAATGTCCCACAAATGTCCTACAATATTCTTTAGGAACCGTGTCAACAGTTACCGACCATTATCTATTTTACCTGCCATTATATATTTTTGAAAAAAATATGCTGGATGAATGTTAGGCTCATTAATTACCTAGAGGAAAACAAGTTACTGTCCTGATCTTAGTACGGATTTAGGGCTGGGAGATCCACTGTGGATGCGGTTCATGCCCTCACTGATTACGTCTATACAAATTTGGATGGGGTATGAAGTGCATAGCAATATTCCTGGATCTGGCTAAGGCTATTGACACGTTCTCAATAAAAATACTTTTGGCGAAGCTTGGGCATGCTGGCGTGAGGGGAGTCCAATTGCAGCTGTTCAGTAATTATTTGAGCAATAGAACCCAAAGCACGAAAATTGGGCACAGCGTGAACGTGTCCTTCCTATTCAATACGGTGTACCGCAAGTTTTAAGTACTAGCCTCTTCTTGAAATACATAAATCAGCTCTGCAACCTACAACTGACGAATAGTTCCATCATTATCTTTGCAGATATGATTGCACTATTCAGCTTCGTTTGCTTAGATACCTAATTTTTTTTAAATACATACATACATGAGTATTGTCACGCCTTTATCCTCAAAGGGTTAGGCAGAGGCATATTAAACGCCCACATTTCACCGTATGCATTTTTGTCCCACGTAACAGGTGGTGAGCCCATTGCCGTGTTGAAATGGACAGGCGCAGGCTGTGGTGACCTGCTGTTGAAATTTATTATTTATAAATTTTTTCTACTTGGCTTAACTACTGCCATTTTATTGGCAACCGGGACTAACGGCTTAACGTGCCTTCTGAAGCACGGAACTGGGGTGGGTCTAAAGGGCCGAATAAATATAATAAAATTAAATAAAATGTTTCTATTTTAGATGTTAAATTTGGTAGAAATTTTAAACCCGTAGCCTTTTTAGTGAGGTGGTAACAAAAAAGGCTAAAAGGTCTTATGTGCTAGACACATTGAGTTACAATGTAACTCAATGGCTAGACACTAATTAGCACGACCAATTAAAGTCCTGGTAGTCTCGGACTTGATCCATACAACTAACATTGTATTAAGAGTACCTATGTCTAAAGGTAGGTAAGTACAATCGGTTCTACGTCTTGGTGCGAGTCAATCACGGAAGTTGTCTCAATTTCATTTAGGTTAGCGTCCGTATGTGAAAGTGGAGATAGAAAGTTCGGTGTCAAATTAACATCAACGCATAATTCATTTTCACTATTATTCATAATCGAGATTTCCGATCCGCAATATTGCAGCGCTTGTAGTCCTGCTATATATAAGTGTAGTGTATTGTAAAGAATCCTGCCTCGATGGCGCCGTGGTAGTGTATACGGGTGCCGCACTGAGGTACCGGGTCGGAACAAAAAATGTTTGGTCAAGTGCTTTTTTCGGAGTTTGGATGTTTTCTATGTATAAGTATTTTTACCAGTTGTCTAGACCCCATACCACAAGCTTATATTAGCTTACCTTAGGCTAGATGACGCAGTGTAAAAAAAACCTACAAGATAGAGAACATGTTTCTCAGAATCAATAAAGATTTTTTGCTATTATACAGCACGTTAGTCTGTGACGTTGATCGTGAGTGCCAATAGTTGATTGCGGCCGACTTGAATTTTCAACAGCAGGAAGCCACTGCCTGACCATGTTTGTTTCCAGTTAATCACCTCTGGTATTGGTGACGATCTTAGGCTACGTTTAACACTTTCACTCAGGTAGTTCGGGCCGTAGTAGTATAACATTAGTGTTATAGTATCCCATTGCCGTGTTGAAATGGACAAACGCAGATTTTGGAGACCTGCTTTTGAAATTTTTCAATCTATCCATAGGGCCTCCTGTTACGTGGCACAAAAATGCATACAGCAAAATGTGGCCTCTCTCTGCCTACACTTTCGGGGATAAAGGCTAGACAATATGTACATATTATAGTATCTCAAGCGACAAGTAAAACTTACTTAAAATAGATTATCTAACTTGGACCGGGATGCGCGTAAAGCACCTACTGAGTAACAACGGGACTCTGGAGTAGACGCCTTTATTTTTACGGAGTTAGATGGTAAGACGGCAGTCTCTCCTACCAACAATGTCAGAAATATTAAACTTTAATAACAAATGCTCCTAGTAGTCAATAAAGGCAGAGGCCATTCCACAAAAGTTTTCGATGCAATTGAAAAGACGCCGAGCGGCAGAAAATAATGTAAAAATTACGTTTTCAATATTTTTATTAATTTTGTTTTTCTTCGTCTTAGTTTATTCCCAGTTGGTTAAGCTCCGCTTAAACCATGTCTAGTGTCAATTGTAAATTTGTCTGTTCCAAATAAATATCTTTTTATTTATTTATTTAATTTACTTTTATTTGACTGCAAGGAGTTTATTGTTCGGTTTTGTTTTTCGGTGTTGTTGGGAGCGACTGCCGTCAGACCTCCCAACCCCGTATACTGACGTCCAAACGCCTGAGTAATTGCTTCGTCCGTTGGTGTCCAGTAAGGTCGCTTGACTTCTCTCATCTCTCGCTACTCATCTCAAAAAACTAGTTTGTAAGACAACAGGTAAAAAATCTGGCCATAGTTACAGGTCTTTTGAGCCCATTCGGTCTACTTTTTTTAAAGACACTGATAATAATATTGGTTGTAATAACTTTGAGTATATTAACAATACTTCTAGTAGTTTAAACTTAGTTCACCAAAATATTGAAGGCATATCTGAAAAACTACTACAAATAGAACTTTATATAAAGGAACACAATGTTCACATTTTTTGTATTACAGAACATTGGTTAAAAAGTCATGAACTATTGTTCAACAATGAATTTTATTCACTTAGCAGTGCGTTCTCAAGAAAGAAAGCCATTCGTGGGGGCTCTCTTATATTTGTATCTAATAATTTAAAATGTAAAGAACGTAAAGATATTGTGGTCCTTTCTATTGAGCGTACTGCTGAATTTTCCTGTGTTGAGCTTGAGCAACTCATTGTCCTCTGTGTCTACAGTCCTCCAAAAAGGGATTATAATTTATTAGAAACTGTAATGGAAAATGTATTGAAGCGTTTGTTTACTAGTAGAAAACATGTTGTGGTGTGTGGGGATTTTAATGTTGACATACTTGTGCAGTCTTCGAAATGTATCAGATTTATAAATTTGTTTAAGTCTTTTGGCTTCCAAAATTTATTTTGTGAGCCAACTAGAATCATCTCACATTCTAGAAAATGTATAGATAATATATTCTGCAACTGTGCAACAACAACAAGGGAGATACTAAGTAACTTTCCATCAGATCACCTTGGTCAAAAAACAACGTTTCCCATTAATGTCACTTCCAAAGGAAATAAAATTGTATGTAGGCCAATGAGTGCATATCGACTTAAACAATTTAATGTTAATGTTTCAGCAAAAGTCACTAATATTGATTTTAATCAGGAAGATCCAAACGGCTTATATAACTCCTTATTTAATACAATTAAAGCTGAGTACAACAATATATTTAAATCAAAAACATTTTATAAAAACAAAAACCTGCAATTTTGTGAGTGGGCAACTACAGGTATGTACAAAAGTAGGGCTAAGTTGTACGAACTATATGGTATGAAGCAATTTAATTTTGATCCTGCTTTTATTCAATATGTAAAAAAATATTCCAAGGCCTTCAAAAAGACCTGTGCTGCTGCCAAATTGTTACATATCAGTAATAAGAATAAAGATTCAAAAAATAAGGTAAAAATTACTTGGAATGTAATCAATACTGAAACCGGTCGATTACTACCCGTGATAATAACTTTGAGTTAATTATAAATAACAAGGTGATTAATAATAAATTAGATGTAGCACAAACTTTTAACAATTATTTTTAGACATACCCGCGAAAACAACTAGCTCCTTAAATTCTTGTCCAATCAAAGCTCAACGCATACTTGGGGGCAGCGTAGATCAGTGCAATGTCTTGTTTAGCTTTAAATGTGTTAACCCCAACGATATCATTAAAGTATTCAAGTCGCTTAAATCAAAAAGACAGCTGACTTGTGGGGTATTTCTGTGAAATTGATACAGTCTATTATTGTTAATTTATCTCCACATCTAGCTGAAATATTTAATAAATGTATCGATAAAGGAGTGTTTCCGGATTTAATGAAACACAGTAAGGTAATACCTCTATTGAAGTCTGGATCCAAAACCGACCCTGGTAATTTCAGACCTATTTCAATATTACCTGCCATTAGCAAAATTTTTGAAAAAATTATATTGCAACAACTACAAGCTCATTTTAATTCAAATATGCTACTACATAAAGAGCAGTATGGGTTCACAAGGGGTCGTTCTACCATTCATGCAGGTGTGACACTTCTGAATCATATATATGACGCCTGGGAGAATAGACAAGATGCGATTGGTGTATTCTGCTATGTCTCCAAAGCATTTGATTGCGTTGAACATAAAACACTATTGCGAAAACTCTTTTATTATGGTATCAAAGACTCTGCACTGGATCTTGTTGCCTCCTACTTAAATGATCGGATACAACATGTTGGTGTTAATGAAATTCGCTCCTCTGGAGCATCTGTAGCTATGGGCGTACCGCAGGGACCAATTCTAGGTCCGTTTCTATTTTTAATTTATATTAACGATCTGCCATTCTATATACAGAACTTGTGCGACATTGTTCTATTTGCTGATGATACGTCACTTATTTTTAAAGTAGATCGTACGCTTACTGATTTTAACGGCGTTAATAGTTCACTTGCCCAAGTTGTAGATTGGTTTACGACCAATAATTTGCTACTAAACGCTAAGAAGACAAAATGTATCAGATTTAGCATGCCTAATGTCAGGAATTGCGGTACAAACATAACATTGAACGGTGATACCCTTAATATTGTAGAATCAACTGTATTTTTGGGGATCACTTTAGATAGCAAACTGCAGTGGAATGCCCAAATAACGTGTCTTGCAGGTAAACTCAGCTCGGCAGCCTTTGCCGTTAGTAAAGTCAGGCAGCTCACTGATGTAGAAACTGCCAGGCTAGTATACTTTAGTTATTTTCATAGTGTCATGTCTTACGGCATTTTGCTGTGGGGTAAAGCAGCTGATCTACAAGTAATTTTTGTACTCCAGAAGAGAGCTATACGTGCAATATATAAATTGAGTGCTAGAGTGTCTCTTAGAGAGAAATTTAAAGAAATTGGCATTTTAACGGTTGCATCACAGTATGTATTTGCAAATATCATGTTAGTTAAACAGAACATACATTTATACAATAGACACAGTGACATACATTCGATAAATACTAGAAATAAGCATAAATTAATTGGAACGCATCATCGTTTACAAAAGGTTCACGACTCTTTTGCAGGCATTGGCGTTCGCCTATATAATAAAATTCTTTTAGACATTATGAACCTGCCGTTACATAAATTTAAGGCGGAAATTAAGACGCACCTCTTGAAAAGGGCTTATTACACAATTAATGATTATTTGAATGATAAAAATAAATGGAAATGAGTTGCTTGCTCTTCGCTCGAGCTATTTAGGATTAGAATGAATCTTGTGTTATATTATCTACTTGTCTTGAATCTGCATATATATGTTGTATTTTTTTTTTACATTATTTTTATTTACATTCTCCAGTATAAATAATTTGAAACGCCAGGTAACTAAAGGTATGGCTGCGTTTAGTCCCGGTAATAACTAATATACTTAATGTAATTTGACTTTGTTATTGTGTGAGCACTATGTAGACTTATTTATAATTTTGAAATTGACATGATAGTTGCTGTGTAGTTTTTGGGTATGTCATGCTCGCCTAAGTGTCCTGGCAGTGGTGGCGTATGTATCGGGTCGCCTTGTTCCCTACAATACGGTTGAATAGGGCGATGGCTGATATATGCGTCATACCCGTGAACGGGTGCCGTCTGTTGGGACTGGTCAGCTCATAGCTGTTATAGCAATTATTACAAATAATATTATTTAATTTTAAGGCAAACTAAGTTTAGTCGACTGTTCTCACATAAATTCAAAGGAACTATGTAAGTGTAATTTTAATGAATACAACATTTATTTTGTTTTTTTTTTGTATGAAATCTTTACTGTATAATTGGTCAAATATCATGTTAATCAAACTGTGTCAAATGGCCGTTAGAAAAGAGTGGCCATGAGTTTTATTGCCAGTATCTTCCTCTGGCTCTACCTATTGCTTTGCGAATCTGGCAGTAAATGTAGAAGCAGTAATCTTGACGTTTATAAGTGTTACTTTGTGACCTACATGAATAAAGATTTTTGATTTTGATTTTGACCACGGAGGTCTTGGTGGGACCCTAACATTTTAGGTACACTCTAGGGTAGCCATCGTTGATAGAGTTAATGGCACTGCTTAATTCTATAAAAAATATCTACCATCAGACCGGCGGCGATAGGAGAATGTGAAGAAGTGAGACAAGAACAGGTAAAACTGTGTAAGTAAGAGATTAAGAGGTAAATAAATTAGCACCCATACAAAGGAGCGCACATATCATTGTTTTCGATCATTTTTTATTGACGCGAGCAATGCGTTTACGCGCCGTCATTCCTACTACAGTTGCAGCAGGAACGGTATGTAGGACTCTCAACCCTTGGGGGCCGTCCCGTGGGAAACTAAACCTCTGGTATTCCGCCTTTTTCCCAACCGGGTCGCTGGATAAGGGAATGCCCCAATATGAGGCTCTTATCGGGGGGTTTTCAATCGTTTTAATATTAAATAAATATTGTAGGACATTTCTTTTACACAACGCCACTGAGCTAGTGCAGTAATGCCACTACTGCAGAGGCAGTCATAATTATTAAATATGAATCATAATTTAGTACGGAATGATAACTCGAATGATATAAATTAATATTAGTCAAACATCTCATTGATGATTATTAATCAATTGAAAATCGAAAAAGTGGGTCATTGGAGCATTGTATGAATCGGTCCCTTTGCCTAATCCTCTTAATTAAAGAGCAGTAAATTGTCTATGTTACTTTATTTATGATTGACTAATTAGAGTAATGAACTAGTAATTAATAATCAAATTTTAAACTGGTCGGAATTGAACACACTGTATCAGGTTAAGTTTATCGAACAGACGGCAGTAACTTAAGTAAATTGGCAGAGCCGGTACACAGTGGTTGTTTAATGAATAGTTGGACCACTCTCTAGAACTGTCAAACATAACAAACAGTTGAAAACAGTCCCGCACAAATCTAGCCTACTGGCTCCGCAACATTCACAGCATTCTGACTGGAGTATTATGAAGCGCTAGTAGCCGCGCTAGCTTACTCAATTCAGACAGTACTGTGTCGGTATACCGGACTTAAAGTTTTGCAATCTAGTGGATTCTCCAAATGATATGTAGTGCTGATGCGCAGCTACAATATAAGATATATTGTATCTGCGTTAGTCCTACACAGACCAAACGAAGCGTACTATCGCTGAAAGTTTCAAAGATCACATTACTATAGTGAATAAATAGCGAAAGTAACAAATCAGCAAACCGTAGAGCCACAGCAAACACCAAACACTGGATTAAATTTCATCATTATCTCCACAGTGTAAGTATGACATCTGTGCCCCGGCCGTGTTGTTGGGGAACGGAAAGGAGAGGGTTAGACCAAGTAAAAGAGTTCTTTAGATACCTTACCGTGGTAGATGCGGTACAACGCAGCTAAATAAAAATCCTCTGGTCAATCAATAATACGGATGGCACGCGCTACAATGCGTTGAGAGCTTCAAGCAAGTATTTTGCGGAGCCATCCGAGAGATGTAAGCTATGATAGATACTTCCACTGACACTTATATAATAAGCATATCTGTCCAGGCGTGATAAACCGCCTCACACTGTTAAGGACTCCGAGCTTACGAGAGGCCAAGCTGATACACCCCTCGATGTTATTATTGCTCTCGGCGAACGCCTAACGACATCATATTGGATTTTGCGCGACCTGGTGGGTAGCCTGCCAAAGTGGTTAATCTCAGTTGGGCCCCTGTACTATGCAGCGGGCGGCCATCGGCACCGCCGTTTCTACAGGTCTCTCTGACCGGCGGGTCGACTCGCGCCACGCACACTAGACGCCACTTAACATCCACTGGACCCACACCTGCTGCATCAAATCTAGCTCCAAGCCCGGCCTGTAGCCGCTGAACCCCGAACATAACCCAAGAAATATTTGGAGGGCTTTCCGCGGACTGCATGGTGGTACCCTCCCAGTCCAAAAAAAAACTTTTATTTTTGTGCCACCTGTGATTTTGTGAGTAAATTGTGTACATAATTTATTACCTGAAATTGAGAGTGCTCCGTTATAGACTCCAATGACTAAGGGTAGGCCACTACCTCCTCCTTGCTCCAGAAAAAAATCGTGAAACAATATACCAAAGGCGTTTGACGATCCGAATCCCAACATCTGAAAGAAAAATATTAAATGAAAATTTTACAAATCTACAAGCATTTGGACATTTGGACCCGTCCAAAGAATTAGTGACAATTTCTTCGAGATCCGAACGATTAACGACGTATATTTATTGTGTCAAAGTAAAAGGAAGACTTACTTAAGATGATCGTGTAGTAGATTGTTCAAAAACGGAAAGGTCAAAGGTACTTTCATACCCGGACGTGCATTATATGAAACGATTAATGAATCTGCAGGAAGCAAAAGAAGTATGGAAAATATGGAGTATGGAATATATAACACCAACCTGTCCTTTCTGACTACCGCAACAGGAATACAGCGTGAAGATAGTATAGTACAAACGTAAAAGGAAGGTTCGAAAGCTCTTAAGTAATATCGTATCAAATCTCCGCAGCTTTCTCTGACAATTCGATTACTATTTCAATTATTGTTTTATTTATGTAGCCTTTAAAATATAAAATAAACTAAACTAACTATCTTCACGCTGTATCCCTGACCCTGGCGATCTGTCCTCTCTGACTATCCCAGTCAGAGAGGATAGATCGCCAGGCTTCGCGAAAAATAAAATATAAACCTTTTAAAAAACCACAACAATAAAGATTGTACAACAATTTTGCCTTTGAATATCTATGCATAAAAAATATTGTGAACCAGCTTTTCAACTGTTTGTTATGTTTGATAGTTTAACATAACAACATGTAAAAAAAATAGTTTGATGACAATAGCAACTAGTTAATTAAATACCTATATGTAAATATCTATACATGTAGGCTTGAATTTAGCAATATTGTGAAATACGGATGTTATTTTATATTGGTTATTATTCTTTAGTAAGCCTTCCTAATATAAATAAATTAAAAAATAACTCCGTGTTTTTCGTACAAAACAGTTTTGTATAAACTGTTTTTACGATGTCTATGGGAGAGACCTTGGCACGCATATCGTCCCATACGATGACTCTACCGTCAAGCGAGCACTTCTTTGGTCTTTCCCGGCGGTTAGGGAATTGCCAGACATTTGTTGCTCATGTAAGTATTTATCAACAAAGGCGACACTCATGAAACTTTTCTGCAATGTCCCGGACGTAAAGGCTGCCGCGAATGCAAGAGCCTCACGCGATCTTTCCGCGTAACTACAGACATAAACACCGTAGCAATTTCACTTCCGTGACACGCAGCTCCTGCTTGTGTCGTTCGAATAGCGATTAGTCTAGTATGCCGTGTAAAAGGTCAGGATTAATGATGGTTTTATGAACCTGTCTCCTCAACTGGCATTTTTAATCACTTTATCAACTATAAAAAAATTTGTAACACAATGGTTTGGACTATATCTACCTACTTTTATTAAATTACCTGAATAATTCCATACGCATTTTGAAACCAGTTAGACTAGTTGAATTTTATCATTTATCTTAGAGATCATTGCAATTTATGCAAATTATGTAAGTTTAAGCATGACTAATTTGTGATTATTTGTCTTACTTTTACTTCAAGTTCAAAATAGGGTGGATATGCTTTTTATCTCGAAATAGGATTCCATCCATCCATCCATCCATATTATCACGCCTTTATCCCCGAAGGGGTAGGCAGAGGCATAATAAACACCCACATTTCACCGTATGCATTTTTGTCCCACGTAACAGGTGGTAAGTCCATTGCCGTGTTGAAATGGACAGGCGCAGGCTGTGGCAACCTGCTGTTGAAATTGTTTTAAGCCGCCCATAAGGCCTTCAACTTGGCTTAACGACTGCTATTTTACTGGCAACCGGGACCAACGGCTTAACGTGCCTTCCGAAGCACGGAACTAGGGTGGGTCTAAAGGGCCGAATAAATTTAATGAAACATAATGTGTCGTGTCTATTTTAGATGTTAAATTTGGAAGAATATGTTGAACGCGTTGCCTTTTTAGTGAGGTGGTAACAAAAAGGCTAAAAGGTCTTATGTGCTAGACACTAATTAGCACGACCAATTAAAGTCCTAGTAGTCTCGGACTTTAGATGGGATTTTTTTGGAAATAGGATTCCAATAGAAAATTATTCTAAATACAAACAAACCCAATTAATACCTAAATACGGTTACCCACCTAAGGAACGACCGCATTGTAAGATGCTTAAGGCAGTGATTGCAACATGACTCTGAACTATCTACCAAACCTTAATAGTTTTATTGAAGTGAAACTTCTTTATCAACGTTGAGAGAACGATAGGCTATATCAAGGATTGTCCATGCCAAGTTGCATGCAAATCCGATGAAAAATGCGACCTGGCGGCACTGAATATTTCGGGAATCAAGGAAGAGACACAACATTACTATTTAAAAATGTATTAATTGCTTTTCGAAGTATTCTCCGCGAAATTTGACACATTTTCCATACGATGGAACCAATCATTGAAGCAACCATTCCATTCGGAAGTTGGGGTATCCAAAATGGCCGTTTTGTAGGCGTCCACAGCTTCTTCAGGTGATGATAATGTCTGACCACGCAATTTATTCTTTATTTTAGGGAAATTATAGAAATCATTAGCGCTTAGGTCGGGGCTGTACGGCGGATGGTCTAATAATAGAATTATTAGACAATCCGCCGTGTTTTCTTGCTCTAAAAACTCTTTTGTTCTGTGCGCGGTGTGAGAAGTCGCATTGTCGTGATGGAGGATGATACGGCGGTTGCAGTTCTCTTTACGGAGTTCAGAAACGACCTGTGGCAAACAAATGCTAGCATACCATTCTGCATTAACCATTCTTTGTCCCTCAAGAGGAATAGTCGTAACATGGCCGATTTTAGAGACAAAAGTGGCCACCATTTTTTTTGCAATACTCCGTGAACGAACAATTTTTGTTGACTTTAACTCATTTTCGAACACCCAAACTCGTGACTGGTTTTTTGTTTCGGGTTCGTACGCGTATATCCAGGATTCGTCACCTGATACGATGTTGTATACAGCATTTGAGGATCCTGCGTGGAATCTTTCGAGAGTTCTGACGCACTAAGTAACGCGAGCCGCTTTTTGCTCTTCACAGAGCGAATACGGTATCCATCGGGAAAACAACTTTTTTACACCTAATTGTTCATGCAAGATTATTTGTATTTGACTCATGCCAATGTCTAAAGTTGCCTGAATTTCAACGTGGAAGTGTCAAGCTCAGTGATGATCCCCGTCACATGTCGATCTTCCTCAATCAGCTTACGCACAACATCAACGTTTTCTTGGGTGACTGCAATTTTTGGACGACCTTGACGGGGATCATCACTGAGCTTGACACTTCCACGTTGAAATTCAGCAAACCAGCGATAAATTGTGGTTTTGGATGGGGCTTCATCACCAAATGCAGAAATCATCCGGTGTGTTGACCGGATGATTTTGATTGTTTTTGTGTTAAACCACTTCGAAAGTCATAATAAATCATTGCTCTTGAATTTTCTCGAGTCAATTCCATTTTCTCAACGACTAAACAAGTTTGACCTTGTGACAAGACCGAGAATCTTTTTTTTAAATAAATAAATGGTATTCGATTTTTAAAAACCAAGTAGTTATAAATTAAAAAGATTTTAATATGACAGGAACAGTGGAAATGTTTCATTCCCGATACTTTTAGTGCAGCCTATGTAGCAGAACGGCAGCAACGCGATACATACTCGTAGATACTAAAATTTTTACTAATCACTGCTATTCAAAGTAATACTAGTTTATGAAACTTTTGTATAATAAGGGTTTTTTTAGCATCACACGAGTGTTTTAAGACAGTTTCATTCTCTCTATATCTAATCTCATGAAATAGATAATATTTAGTTTTGTCAACTTTATCGTAATACATAATTGTACATTCAATCATGGAGTATTTAGCACATAAAGTTGAAGCCTTATATTTGTCAGCTAACTCTAGAAAAAATATCAATAACACGTTTGCAGAAAATTGTGTTGCTTTTTTATGCATTTTCCATGTCATTAAGTTTTGGTAACATTAATTGTATTTAATAGCTTCAGATTTTTCCGGTAAGAGGTTCATTGGCATACTCTTTTCAGCTTCAAAAATGTACGGTGGTGTAAAATTTTCTTCAGTATCGCAAAGTCACACATAATTAAATAAAAATCATTTGACAATCAAATTTCCGTTTAATTACAGTATTCCGTTGGCATTTTTTTATACCTAAATGTCTAGCACGACAACCATTTTGCTGATATTGCGTCGCGTCGACAGATTATGTAGAAAAAAAACAACAATGCTGAAAGTTGTATAGTAAGAAAAGATGTATCATAATTTCATTTTTTAAATTTATATGATGGTTATAATAAGACTGTCAATCAAGTTATGTTCTTAACTTTTTTATCTACATATTCAGTATTAGAATAGATAAAAAAATGTAAACGTCCTGAACTTTACAAACAATAATATTTTAGTCGCTCGTTATTAACCACTTATATAATTTATGAGTTATAAAATTATTTTTTTATTTAACTTCATTGTGCACCATCTAGCAACTGTATTTAATGCCTGTGTTTCTAGTGGTACATTTCCTGATTTGATGAAACACAGCGAAGTCATACCCATGTTCAAAGCTGACAGCGCTACAGTCCCGTTGAATTTCCGACCAGTGTCGGTACTGCCAACTTTGAGCAAAGTATTTCTCTCCGAGAAAAGTTTAATGAAACAAATATTCTAACCGTAGCATCACAGTAAGAAAATCTATCACAGTTTTCTAAACTCTGTGATAAACAATATAAATACTAGATATAACAACAATCTTTCAGTCCACCACAGTCGACTACATAAGATCGGTGATTCTTTTCAGGGTAACTGTATACGCTTTTATAACAAGCTTACCAGTGACCTGGTAAATTAATCATTAAATAAATTTAAAACATTTATTAAAGAAGGGTTTGTGAAAATAGTACATTATTGCAAAGGCACGGAAATAGGCTATAGCAGGTTGGGTATCAGTGTGAGGGCCGAGTCGCAGGCGAGGACTTCACTAATACGAGACAGGCAATTGCCATTTCCACCGAGGCATATATATTACTTTTCTCTAAAATAATGCAGGGAAATAAAACCTACTTTTTAAATTATACATTTAATGAATATTAAAAGTTACATTAGCCATATTGGACTATTATCTACTAAGGGGAAATATTCTTAATTTCCCTTTTGTGGATTATACGCAGCAAGACAGAAAATCAAAATAAAATTTTATATGCCACGCTAAGCTCTAGGGTTCGATTTCAGGGTCAGAAGAAATGTTTGCGTGACCATAAATGTTCGCTTCGTAGTTTCGGTGTTATGTATGTATTTAGAAATATTTAATATTCTTTAATAGTTGTCTAGATCTCTTAGCACAAGCTAGCTTACTTAGGGCTAGATTCTTGATGTGTGAAAAAGTGTCCCAAAATATTAATTTATTATTTATAATACAAATTTTATGCACTTCGTGTTCCGGGGTGCCTTCAAGTGCCGGCTCGATCGCTCTCCACTCCTCTCTGTTCTCACAGGGAACTTGGGGACGGCTCGAAGCATCACAAACTAATCTCCTCCGGGAGATCGTGGGGGGGCAGCACATCTGGCCCTCCGAGGAGAGCCTCATCAGAGAATAGCCCTCAGGCCTATCCTGCGACCCGGTTGGGAAGAAGACCGCGGGTTTTAGTGTGTAGGACGGCCCCCAAGGGCCGGGAGACCCACACACCATTCCTGCTCCCCCGTAGTAGGAATGACGGCGCGTAAACGCATTCCCCGCGACAAAAAAAAATCATTATCATCATTAACGTCGATCCCGGTAAATTTTTCAAGTGAAAACTCTTTTAGCGCGGTTAGCAATTTTTTAGATGAGAAATATCTCCTGGACTCGCTACACCGTTACGATACGCAGCTATAGTGTGTGCATATATGCATGTATTGCATGTACATATAGCAGACCGCGAGCACGTCTAGATAAATAAGTTATTAGTTGTTATTATTAATATTATTATTAGTTTTCACTTCGTCAGCACTCCCGGACTGCAACCCGTATTTATCTTTTGTAATTTCTAAATTGTAGTAGAACGTTAATGAGGCTTTTAGTGGAATTTGCGCGGCAAGATAGAAAATAACATTTCACTGCAATATATCACTGTCTTTCACTATAGCACGTTTACACATTTTTTTTTTACATTTCGTGAATATATTTTTTATTAAACACGAATCGCGTTTTAATTGAACAAAAACAGGTTTTCAGTATTCCGTTGATCTACTGTTGATATACATTCAAACTCGTATAAATGTCAAATTTGACACATAAATCATGATGAGAATACCAAATACATTTCATTCAAAATTGAGTCTCAAATAATAAGACTAGCAGAACACTGATTTTGACATTTTCAACTTTCAGTCTCAATTCGTTTTAATACTGATATATAGGTATAAACACGAAAAAGTAGGTTAAAAAAATAAATAAATGAAATTTTTCAGAAATTTGCTACTTACACGAAAGCTAAAATAAAACACTATTTTTTTTACATAATAAAATTCCTGGAATTATAACGATTAAAACGATATATGACACTAATAACTTATAATTATTCTAACTAAAACTTAACTTAGTATAAACAAAAGAAAAAATCACATAAACTAAAAAAATGGCGGGAAAAATGGCCGTCGGCAATGTTTATATCGCGTTTACTTTAAATTTTGATATTGTGACATGTAAATATTAAACCTGTAATACACGGGCTTTTTTCTACGATTCTAATGGTACAAAATTCATTCATTCAAACCAAAGACAATATTGTTTAAAAAGGTTTTGAAAGGAGTACAAAAAAAAATCAGCTGCTTTAGCAGCTTGAACGTTGGGAGTGAGAATACCGATTTACACTCACAATACTTCAGTATAGATTCAATAACAGTTTATTGTGTGATGTTTATTTATTACGAGAATTGGCCTTCTGATATTAGAGCCATCAATTTGAGGGGCACTGTCAACAGTATTGCGAATGCGAGAGAGGCTCTCAATGTCAAATCTCATACCTCATACATAAAAGAAAACAATACTTACAAAAGTCAAACCAACACCAATCACAACGATATATCCCCAACCACCGTCGGGAGGTACTAGCCCTTCTCTATATTTTTTGGTCTCCCCCTTAAGGTGCACGAAAGCTTCCTCCATTTTTTTTAAACACTACAGTCAACTCAATGAGTAATCTCTCTAATTTTAAAAGCTTATTTATATGATGACATTTTAATTTTAATTGTTCTAAGTTCTATATTTTCACTTATTCGATTTATTTAACACTATTTGCTACGAAGGCTGCGTTTTCGTAGATCGACACCGACGTTTGACAGTGGCGTTCCACGCACGTCCTTACAGTACTGTGCCCGTCATGAAAATAAACTTAATCAAATGTTATTATGAAGTCATTATTATGAATCTAATTAATCCAGTTCCTTGGTTGTCTTGAAATGGAGCATGTAATCGGATATACCTACCTATTTCTTTTCTTTATCATTAATGACAGTATATGCACGGTTCATTGATACTATAAACTACATTATTGTTAATTACCTATTAGTCCAGTCATTACGTCGGAAAAATCGGTTTAGAAATGCAAATGAACCGAGAAAAGAGCCAAAGTTCAAATTGTCGACCAAAATATGGGTTTTCCGCCATCCGACACTATAAGTTTTGCGTAACTTAAAAAAACAACATGTTATAACCAAAATATTATGTATTTTCAAAATACTCTCCTATAAATTTTAAACATTTTTTCATGCGATTGAACCATTTTTTTAAACTGGAGGACGACAGATCTGAAGGCATGTTTTCTATGTACTGATTTAACGCTATCACTTCTTCTTTGGAGTTGGTAAAAGTGAAACCTCGCATCAAATCTTTGATTTTGGGGAAAATACAGAAATCACAGGGTGCTAGGTCGAGGCGTGCGCAGGATGAGTGATAAGTTGTACTTTTTCGGAAGCTAAAAATGACTTTGTTTTATTGGCCGTGTGTGTTTTTTTAAAACAGGAGGACCACAGATCTGAAGGCATGTTTTCCACGTGCTGATTGAACGCTATAACTGCCTCTTCGGAGTTGGTAACAGTGAAACCTCTCATCAAATCTTTGATTTTGGGGAAAATACAGAAAAGGTCGGGGCTATGCGCAGGATGAGTAACGAGTTGTACTTTTTCGGAAGCTAAAAGTGACTTTGTTTTGTTGGCGGTGTGTAAAGTAAAGTAAAAAACTCTTTAATGTACACCAGGAAACATATTATGAACATATTAACATTAACTTGATGGTATATATATATAAATAAATAAATAAATATCCATCACGCCTTATCCCCGAAGGGGTGGCAGAGGCATATTATATGCCCACTTTTCACCGTGTGGATTCCTGTCCCACGTAATAGGTGGTGCGACCATTGCCGTGTTGAAATAGACAGACGCAGGTTGTGGCTACCTGCTGTTGAAATTTTTTAAGCCGCCTATAAGGCCTTCAACCAGGCTTAACGACTGCCATTTTACTGGCAACCGGGACCAACGGCTTAACGTGCCTTCCGAAGCACGGAAACGCTCGCAAATGTAAATGCCACAAAGTGGTCACCCATCCGACGACCAGCCATAGTGAAAGTTGCGTACCTCAGTGATCGTTTACCGAACACTGAGACCGCGGGGCCACGAGCGCTTCTATATATATATATAAATATATATTTCTTTTTCTAACACCCTGGATAAACAAATGGTAGAATACCACTCGGCATTAACACTCTTTTGATCTTCAAGTGGAATTGTACAGATGGGATGACTGAGAAAAAAAAATGTAATCTTTTTTTTTTTCAGAAAACCATCGCCTCACGGTGCTCAAACAAGGTGCTTCTCTCCGAAACCCATAAAAAATCATCGCTCTAAAATCTTTTCGACTTAATTCCGTTTTTGTTCTACAACTTCGATGTGTGTTAAAAAACAATTGACAAATGATTTCCCGCCAATTGTTTTATTCTTATTACTATGAAGGTTGCAACCGAACGTTTTAAAACATATAACGTTCGAAATTCTGATAGGTAGTTCCGATTAGGTAAAAGTGCAAAACTTTTTGTGTCCCATGTAGCTGCCTACCCCTTCTTTTTCTCATACGTCGATAATGAAGTTTCACTTATGATAAAGAAGTTTCACTTCAAAACAACATGGCGTGTAACCGAAAAACGTGACTATCATTTTTTACGTCTATAAAATTTCTCTCAACGTCAATAAAGAACACTTCACTTCAAATAAAATGAAATTTTGATCATGAACTGGCTCATTCTTGAATGTATGAAATGCAATGTTTGGTTAGCCATATCCTTCAATGTTCGGTTTGTCTAACGGTAGGTAGATCATTAAGGCTGAGACCTAAAAAAACAAACATTAAATATGGTATAGATTATACAGATATCAAGGACGGCATCTTTATACAAATTTAAATATAGTAAATAAAAACAAGCTTGTTTATCCGAAGTATGAAATTTTATGGCCAAAAAAAATTGTTACAACGATAGGTACAAAACTCATTTTTACATTGCCATGGATTGCTCTAAAACTCATAAGTTCTTTTTATAAGCTTTCTATTACCTTTTGTGCTTTGTATAAGGTCCGTATTCCAGAATGTTTCTCAATACTCGATCAACGCTTGAGACTAGATTTTGCCTTTTAGGGCCGTATTCCAGAACGTTTCTCAATACTCAATCGACGCTTGAGGCTAGTTTTTGCCTTATAAATACTACTATCAAGAGTTTCTTGAGTATTGATAAACGTTCTGGAATACGGCCCATAAAATCTTCTCTCAAGTGTTTCTTGAGTGTTGATAAACGTTATGAAATACGGCTCTAGGTGTTTATTTGAGTCGGGTGAAAGGTAATTTGCAACTCAATTTTAGAGCAGATATTCAATTGCCTCCGTTTCGCGGTGGGAGTGTATCCGGCTGCTACGCAAGAGGTCGTGGGTTCGATTCCCACCCAGGATAAAACTTTGTGTGATGAGCACGATGGTTTATTCTATGTCTAGCTGTTATTTATCTATATAATAAATAAAGAAGTATATTTATCAGTTATATGGTTACCATAGTACAAGCTCTGCTGAGTTTGGAATCAGATGGCGTTGTGTGAGTTGTCTCAACGATATTTATTATTATTATTATTTATATGATAACATAGCCGTCAAATTAGAAGAGTAGTTTCTAAGAACTAACCAACTATCTTTGCACTTATCCCGGACGGGGTAGTCAGAGAAATATGTATACGGACTTACAACTTGATGATTGAATTTTTTTTTAGAGTAAGTGTATGGCATCATCTATATATACCTACTAGCTGTGCCTCCCGGCTTCGCTCGTGAAATTCTTTAAACAGCCGTTGCACCTCAATTATTTTACCCATGCTCCATATAAATATTAAAATACTTTCATATAAACTTGATCGCCTTTTTTACACCCTTAAGGGTCGAATTTTGGAAAATCTTTAGGATTTTCCAAAATTCGACCCTTACACTTATTTATTTATTTTTAATCGGAAGTAGATATGCGAAGTTTGGTGTTGGTATCTTTAAAAATGGAGAATCTCCCATAGAAACTTAGAACCCCTACTTTACCCCTTTATAGGTCCAATCAGGCAAACCGTGAAACACGTGTCCAATTATATGTAACCAAAAATACGTGAACGTAATTTTATGTTTCAAGTTTAAAAAATGACGAACTTTCATACCACCGCCTTATTTTACCCCCTTAGGAGTGGAATTTTTAAAAATCCTTTCTTAACGGGTGCCTACAATATAAGGGTAGCTTACCCTAAAAATTTCAAGACCTTAGGTGCAAGGGTTTCGGTTGGGCGTTGATAGATGAGTGAGTCACGCGTGATTTTATTTATATAGATAGATATGTAAATTTGCAACGAAAACTGTACCTCTTTTTATAAAAATTACTCGAACAGATGATTGAAATTTGACACAGTTAAAGTTTATATGGAAAAGAAGACAAAAGTGCACAAACCAAATTATTTCGGTGATCAAATTTCGACCATAGATTCACTGGTATCCAATTATAAATACATAAAAAATATTCACAGAAAATATCCAAATTCCGAAACATATATGCGAATCGCATAAATAAGTATGTGAATATTTGTAACATCCTAATAAACATTTTCGAACACGAGAATACCTAGGTATGTGACCTCTGCGTCAACAAGGCAGTAAAAAAGGTAGGCTATTATAGTTTATATTATAGTTTACATTAATAAAATAAACGCTAATGATCATCAGCAACATTTGATTATTACTTGATTTCTTGCTCATTTTTAGATCTTGCTATAGCAAAAAGAATTTCGGTTTGCAGGGATATTATTCTGTGCAACAATAAAAGTCAAATATCCGTGAAGGTCACGTAAAACAAGTTTAAATTCAAGTCTAGTGGTGTTCTATTAAAAAGGTTCCTGCGATTATGAATACGAAAATCCTCATTACTCTATCTTCTAACGGAATTGACGGAGGTCAGGCTATCCAGAAATTTACACGTGACTAAAACCGTGAAGAACATTCAAGAAAGTTATTACTCCCGAACAGAGGTATAATAAGCCCACATTTCACTGTATTAATTTTTGTCCTAAGTAACAGGTGGTGAGCCCATTGCCGTATTGAGTTGACAAGTGCGGGATGTGACTGGCTATTTAAATATTTCAAGCCACAACTTGGCTTAACGACTGCCATTTACCGGCTACCGAGACCAACGGCCCAAAGTGCTTTCGGAAGCAAGTAAATGCCAGCGGTCACCAATCTGAGGACCTACTAGACCAGAACACTGATCATTTACAGAACACGAAGTTAGAGCTACGAGCGCTTCAAATTCTCCAACGCTGGTGTAATTTCATTAATTTATTTATTTCCAACTTCAGCATCTGTGCTAAAGTTGGAAATAAATATCTAAAGGGTACAAGGCGGACTTAATGCCTTAGGCATTTTCTACTAGTCAACCTTAGGGTGATGCAGAGATAAGATTAGGTAGGTGCTCAGGGATATGAGAATTAATTAAATTTAATTTAAAAAAAATAGTATACAATGTGATATCCATATTCACAATAAACAACAAATAAATAATAAAGAAGCGCTCGTGGCCCCGCGGTCTCAGTGTTCTGTTAACGATCACTGAGTTACGCAACTTTCACTATGGCTGGTACTCGGATGGGTGACCACTTTGTGGCATTTACATTTGCGAGCGTTTCCGTGCTTCGGAAGGCACGTTAAGCAGTTGGTCCCGGTTGCCAGTAAAATGGCAGTCGTTAAGCCTGGTTGAAGGCCTTATGGGCGGCTTAAAAATTTCAACAGCAGGTAGCCACAACCTGCGTCTGTCTATTTATCACCTATTACGTGGGACAGGAATCCACACGGTGAAAAGTGGGCATATAATGCCTCTGCCACCCCTTCGGGGATAAGGCGTGATGGATATTTATTTAACAACAAATACATACGTACATACATTCATATTAATACATAATATAAATACACACATACATAAATACATACTTACATACAAAACAGCAAAAAAGGTAAATATATTAAATATTTGAGACAGAAGTGGACATAGCGGCGAAAAAGGAACCATGTTTTTTGGTATAGTTGACTATAATGCAGCTGTACTTTCTCTTTAAATAATTCCCGGCTAGAAGACAACCGGACCTGACCAGAAATGAATTGAAACAAAACTAGAGTTGTGTGTGGGACAGAGAAGGAGAAGATTGTTAGAAGAGCGTAAGTTTTTGTAATGATTGGAACAGAGTAATTGAAAATCTGGAGTTACGTAAGTTGGAGCATAAGAAGAATTTAAAAGTGAATAGAACATAGTCCCCGCACGCCAGTCGCCAACTGTGACGTCGACGTATGGGCAACGAACCCATCAGGGTCTCGATAAGTAGAAACGTGGTTGTTTAAAACAAATCGAAAGCATTATTGAAAATTCGTTCAAGTTTATTGAGCAGATCTGCATTCAGGTCGAAATAGCAATTTTTTTTTATACCACTGATGGGGCAGACATGCATTCCTGATGGAAAGTGGTCACTGTAGCCTATGGACGTTTGCAACACCAGAGGTGCAGCACTCGCGCTGCCGACCCTTAAAAAACCTTTTAAGACAATAATACACATAATACATAATACATATATCACCATACCATTATGAACAAAATGTATAGAGAAAAAACTTTCTTTCAGTTAGAACTAAGATAACGCTAACTAATCCTTCCTATTATCCAAGAAAGTTTTTTCTCTATGCATTTTACAGGCTTAAAAACTTTCTTTCAGTTAGAACTAAGATAACGCTAACTAATCCTTCCTATTATATGGATAATAGGAAGGATTAGTTTGCGTTATCTTAGTTCTAACTGAAAGAAAGTTTTTAAGCCTGTAAAATGCCCGTAGTGTTCCAGTAACCTTTTGGTTGTCATTGGTAACCTGAGCATGCCAATCGAGAGTGGAATCGAAATACAAGCCCAAGTTCTTGACAGTAGACGTGGCTGGGATGATCTGGGTCTTTTCTTTTTTTAAAGTAAAACTTCTTTAAGTGCAAGAGGGAATTGTTTTTACGGATGAAACGCAATTTAGCGTCACGAAGATGTGCAACGTTTTTGTCGAAGAACAAGGATAGAACGATTGAGACCGATTGAGAGAGAGGGGCAAGGGCGAACGTAGCATGAAGCACATAGCCATGGAGCGGGAGTAGGGAGTATAACTCAATGTTCTGACATGTGTTCTTTGTACGCACGCACTTTAAATACACAACACTTTTTGGTTTTACGCTATAATTTAGCAAGTCTACATAAAATGAATAGAGAAAAAATTGTCAACGGTATGTCGTAGCATGCCGCAATCACTGCACACTGACCCTGATATTCGATCTCCTAGTTACTAATTTACGTCACGGCCAGAAAGCTCATAACCATAATACCTTAAAGTACGTTGCGTAAATATAAAGGCCTGTGCAAACAAGGGACAATCCCACGCGTACTGTTTTGTGCTTTAAAATAGATTCTTCACAGTTATAGTGCATTAGGCACACGATGGATTAAAAGTACCCCGTACCAAAAAGACTAGACTAGAAAAAAGTACGCTGGAGTCCCCAAAAAAAATAGAACTGTCGTAGGTAGGCGCAACTACACACGGACTTTAGCCCGATTTATTTGCTTCCTTAGCGTGCGCTTCACTAAACTGTACAACAAATGTCCGCAGATCGTGTGCGTTGAGTCCGCGTGAAGAAAACGGCGGAATTTCTGTAGACAAAAGTCCCTCGTCTGCGCAGGCCTTAATAACTCGACTTGAACGTTGCAGTGGTTTGAATGAATGTGACATTCAATCCCACAAGTGCTAAAGTGTTTACACATAATTAACTATCCTCACGCTATATCCCCAACAGGGTAGTTAAAGAGGACAGATCACTAGAATTCGCGATCCATGCATACTTTTTGCGCTTTCTCCAAATTCAATAATCGTCTCATATTATAGCCTTCCTCGATAAATTGGCTATTCAGTACAAAAATATTTTATCTAATCGAACCAGTAGTTATTGAGATTAGTGCGTTCAACCAAATAAAAAATCTTTTCAGCTTTATTTATATTAGTATTTTTATATAGATATAGATAGTATGAGCGATACCGTTGAAGGAAAAGATTTTAACTTGTTAAACACTGTAATCCTGTAATACTGAGTTTGACCTGGACCTGAATCACTTTCACCTTGTTCAGTTAATTGCTAAGGAGACATGCAAACATAATAATTTGCATAAGTTTACACGCACGCTACGGCTCCCCTTTTCACGCTGCTCTTCAAAAAATGCTTTTACTACTATGACAGGTAATCTCAATGTCAAGGGTATTTACAAAATAAGCAATTAAAACGATACATTTTTCATGTGTGGATTCAGATAGGTCCTTTGTAAATAAGCCAAAAGAAAAGGAAACTTATGATTTAACTACCTTACCCGACAAACATTGTTCTGCTTTAATGGGGTTGTTATATGCTTATAAGGGGTGACAGCATATTATACACCCACATTTCAGCATTTTTTTCCCATATAACACGGTGAGCCATGTAGCCAACAAAATGTGCTAAAACGATGCACGTGTCGGATACGGACCAGATCACACGGTGCTTTACATACAAAAAGAAAATATGTGACGTGAAAATGAAAATAATGGCTTCATATCAACAGAAGATTTTGCTGTTGATTTCAATCAGAAACACCTTGCACACAATGGTTTGCAGTACAGACATCATGCAAAAAACATTGATATTGTTACGCCGATGGACTAGTGAAAAACTTGAAACGTCATTTTCTGTGACTTGGAAAAGTTTTCGGTCGTTTCTTAGGCTGAGGCTCTAAGCTATCACATACTACATTACCTGTATTTATTTGCCCTTTGAAGTCTACTTCAGTATAATTATATCGAAATTTAAAGAAGAAGGGAAAGGAATAGCGCTATTAGAAAGAGACAGCTACGTAACAATTTGACTGAAGCTCATAGAGTTGCTAGATTGACTTTTGCCATATAGCAAATAGATTTCGATTGGTTACTCCAATCACAGTGCACAAACATGGAATTGGGCCGCATTTCTCTAAACATAGTATGGTTGGATGACTGCTGACGAGGTTGGGGAACAGTGATATATGCCACCGCGAGCCGTTGCACTAGTTTATAAAGAAGGTTTACAAAATTCAATGTTGCATGGTGTTTTTTACAGGAAATAAAATGTCGCAATTTAGTTATTGCCAAGACAATTACAGTTCTGAGCACAGAGCATTGATAACGCTTGCCTGGTTTCATAATCCGGAAATAAGGTTAACACCTTGGCCTGTAAAATTTATCTATCTTGGTCCTCAAGCAGTTATTGACGCTGAGAGTAAGTAAACAAGATACTAGTAGTATAAATTTATTATTATTACGCTGTGTCCGTGACAGTCAAAGAGGACATATAGGTCGCCAGGCTTCGCAATCCATGCATACTTTTTTCACTTCCTGTAGTTTCATTAATCGAAATTCGAAATTAATAATTCAATAAGTTCAAAATTCATACACATGCACGTCTGGGTTTCCGAGTACTTTTGACCTTTCTGCTTTTGAGCAATCTGCTCACGTGGTCTTCGTTTGTAAGTCTCGGTCTACCCTGACTCCTTCTACCCTCTACTTTTACACAATAAATATTCTACATCAATCGTTCCTTAATAATTCATTGGACGCACATCCTGTCCCACGTTATAGGTGGTGAGTCCATTACCCTATTGAAATAGACAGAAGCAGGTTGTGGCTACCTGTTTTTGAAAATTTTCAAGCCGCCCAAAAGCCTTTAACTTGCCCTTATCGACTGCCATGTTACTGGGAACCGGGACCAACAATTTAACGTGCCATCTGAAGCACGGAAACGCTCGTAAATAAAAATATCACAAAGCGATTCACCCATCCGTAACCAGCTATAGCCAGAGTTGCATAACGCATTGATCGTTTACAGAACTCTGAGTCAGTGGGGCCACGAGCGCTTATTACTAGCTTTTACCCACTTCGCTCGCGCGGTGAATTTGTTGATGTTACTCAGTTTCAATGACGAAGCAGTCCAAAAATCCAATAGAAAAGTCGCTATCTCTTGAACAGTTAACATAGGCTGAATTAGTAACAGGCAGTTGTAAGTCAATGACGAAGCAGTGCAAAAATCCAATAGAAAAGTCGCTATCTCTTGAACAGTTAACATAGGCTGAATTCGTAACAGTCAGTTGTAAGTGTCGAGTTGCCAAGATGTTTTCTGCCAGATTGTAACTCAACGGGATCTCCTATTTTTAGCTATCGCTATCAGAGATGCATAATAGATACTTATCTTCGCGCTTGCAACATCCTTACAGCTTTTGATTTTAATAGGACTTTAGATCTTTTATCCACCCGACTAGCCTGACAACTGTTGTCACTACTCTACTACTCCTGCAAGGGAGTCCGAATAGTGTAGATATTTTTTTTTTCTAATTTAACCCAAGTTTTCAAAGGTTCAAGTTGTCGACTTTTCGACTAAGTGCCACTATGTAAAGCGGAGTATTGCAAAAATTTTGACAATCTGGACGATAAGGTTTTCTTTTACGTAGGTAGAGTACATCCCTTTTCTTGAGGAGTTCGGTTCGTCATTCTTCCGTTACAATTAGTAGAGGTTATCTTTGACCACTGTGCGTTAGGATTGACGAATCGAGCTGTGTGGTGGGATCCTCCTCCCCTCCTTTATTATCGTTCTACGATGGATTTCCGCTATGTAACGCCCGATTCAATTAGTTATGTTCGTCGAGAGCTTAACAATAAAAATGACATCGAGGAGTATATGCAGATTGGCTTCTCGCAAGCTCGGAGTCCTTAACAATGAGGCGGATTTTCACGCCGGTCCATTATACTCACATCTCTGGGACGGCTCCGACAAGTACTTGCATGAAGCTCTCGATGTCTTGCAGCGACGACGAGCCATCCGCATCATAGATTGTCCAGCGGTCTCTGGCAGTCTTGAACCGTAGGAGATGCGAAGAAAGGCCACCAGCTTAGCTGCATTTTATCGATCTACCACGGTGATGGTTCTGAAGAACTCCTCCAATTGATTCCACCCTTCCCCTTCCGTTTTCGAACAACACGGGTGGGGCAAAGATGTCATCCTTACACTGTGGACACAATCGTGCCCAGAACCGAAAGATTCCGTAGGTCTTACCATAAAAGCATGTAACTCTCTGCCAGAGCACGTGTTTCCCTCCTTTTAAAATTTACAATCCTGAGCCCTATAAGAGAAGCGTGAAAAGGCATATTGCTGGGCCGTCAAAATAAGGGTTGAAATACAGCGGATCCCTGCATTTGAGGGCCGCTATTTCAATACTTGCGGATTAAAATAGCGGCCCTCATTCACAGGTCACTGATTCTTTGCTTACCATCAGGAGGGCGACGCCATTTTGACGTGACAAATATAAAAAAAAAGATTTTTTTACAGAGTACATACAGTTATAGGTACATACATATTATCACACCTATATCCCAGTAGGTAGATGCATATTATACGCCCATGTTTCAACGTATATATTTTTGTCTCACGTATCAGGTGATGAGTCTATTGCCGTTTTGTAATGAACAGGCGCAGGCTTTGGCAACCTGCTGTTCAAATTTTTTAAGCCGTCAATAAGGCTTTCAACTGGGCTTAACGACTGCCATTTCACTGGCAACCGGGACCAACGGCTTAACGTGCCTTCCGAAGCATGGAAACACTCGCAAATGTGAATGCCACAAAGTAGTCACCCATACAAGGACCAACAACAGCGAAAGTTGCCTAACGCAGTGATCGTTTACAGAACACTGAGTTAGCGGGCCCACGAGCCCTTTTTACTGAGTATAATTTAGTATTAACAATTAAAGACCAAGTGCAAGTCGCGCAGCAAGGATTCCGTACCATTTTTTATAAATAAGCTGTATCTCATGAACCGTTTGTTTATCAATCACGCCTTATCCCCGAAGTGGTGGCAGAGGCATATTATACGCCCACTTTTCACCGTGTATATTCCTGTCCCACATAATAACTATCAAGCTCAGCCGAAATCCTTGCACCTACGAACTTGAATTTTTTAGCATGAGCTACATTTATAATGTTGCGGCACTTACTAAAAAAGAGATTTACAAAATTACACTTATAAGGGGGTAAAATAAGAAATAAGCAGTTATAGAAAGTTCCACATTTTCAAAGTTAGAAACATAAAATACCATACCTATACGTGCTTCTGGTTTTAAATAAATGGACACTTGTGTCGCGGTTTTCATAATTTTGCGGTGGTGAGCCCATTGCCGTGTTGATTATAATGATGAACCGTTATAATTAGTTAGGCAGTTAACATTTTCACATCGCCGCTATAATAAACAAGTACTAAAAAACAGAATAAAATAAATATTAGAATCTGCCCAACAAAAAACGTGACATTTTTGCTTGTTTTGCTCGATGTTGATAACGGCTACAAGTGGATGCTTGGAATATTCACAGAATATTTAGTTATACCACAGATATTATAATATAATTCTTATAGTTATACCTATTTTTGCTTTTCTATTTTCGTTCTCAAATCGAAATTATGAATCTTTATTTATAACATATACATTAAAAATATCATAATCAATTACATAAATTTGGTCATACAAAACTTATCAAAAATCCCACCCCGAATCGTTCCCGGCGCAAACGTGCCCATCACACTCGCTGCGTTTCCACGCTGGATTGCGATGGCCAGCCTCTGCACCAAAAACGATCCAGATCAAGAGTCACCAGTCGTTTCTATGAGCCTCTGTCCAATTTCTTTTATAAACAGTTTAGCGTCCTTGCCCCAGCACCCCAGGGTCACAACCGCCACCGGCACAAATTGATAACCTACCTATATTGACTTTAAAAATAAATATTATACCTATATTTACTGTTTACTATATTATTGTTTATTAAATATATTATTGTTTACCTATATTGCTCCATCTTCGTCGCCTTTTTCGAAGATGCAGCGGCGTCCTTTTTTAGACCGAGGCCATGGCTATCACCATGGTCTCCAGCGGGTAAGAACATTCACACCCAGACACGTTGAATGCTCCGCCAAGATAATAGTAGTATAATACTTCTCTAATGTACCTACTACCATCGCAATGCCAATAAACGTAAAAATGGAATCATAGAAGCTGGAAAGTAGACTTATACTGGTAGGTCAAAGAGGTTCGTTACCAATTATAACTAATGAGTCAATATTCCTATACCAAGACCGATGGCTTATTACTTAAGGCTTTATTGCATAAAAAAGTTTAAAGTCATCAAACTTACCTACTTACTTACTTAACACATGCAAATTCACTCCTAATATGGATCGGTACTCTATAGATACAAGAGGACACCCATGGCCGTGCCCGCGTGGTGAAGATAAAAAGTAGACAGCCTATGTGTTAATCTAGGGTGTCAGCTACCTCCACTCAAAATTTTATCCTAATCGGTCCAGCTATTTGAGCGTGTATAAGTAACAAACATACACGCTCACAATCTTTCCCCTTTACAAAAAGTATTATAGTACCTACTAAGTAGCACGCAGTAATAGATAAGGAAATGAATACACCTTAAACGGTATTCGATTACTAAATTAGGTGTCAGCTGTCACCTGAAGCGTGAATGAGTAGGAAACCAATAAAAATAAGTTAATCCCATAGCACCGACCTCTACATCTAGATAATGTTACACCCTCACGTACGTCAATGTTTTTGAATGTAGGTATACAAAAAGGCTCAGACTGACTGACGTCGTAAACTGCTATGTAATTTTATATTTTGGATAGTATCATCTTTTCCTCAAGACACACTAACATCGACACGGGGTATGTACGTCATTGGACGACTGTTTAGACGAGATGTAAAAGACACAACTTATTACATTAGTCCGTTGAAATAAAAACAAAAAAAGAATATCACCAATTTTAGATATTTAACTTGAGGCTGCTGTGTTAAATATAAATTTCGTAAAAGGAAAAACAACATTTTTGAACTTATGGTTACCGATATATTGTGACATAGGTACCTACCTATACCCAGGTGCGTTCAGAGTACGTAGGTACAGTTGATTACCGCTTGTCGGTTAACTCCAAATTTTCTAGCCAAATGATAATGACGAACGAAGTCTCTTGGAGAGAGACTTCGTTCGGCGGCTCTTATGCTATGATTTCCTTTGTGCTTTACTTAAGTATGTAGTAGATCACTATTTCTGTAATTTTCATAATTTTTTATTCTACGCCTAGAAATTTCTTGGCGTAGAATTAAATCCACTTTTGTTTCTTTTTCTGTCGACGTAGTGTGTCTTTGTTTTCTACCAACAACAATGTGTCCGGCCCATTGCCACTTGTTAACTTATGTAAAGACGTAAAATGAATATGGCAACATCTTTTTTATCCAAAACGACTATATGTGCCTATTATACACACTCTAGTAACAGTAGCAAGAGGCATAAAGAACCGAACTCCTCAAGAAAAGGGCACACTACTCCTCAAAACATTGGGCACACTAAAGGTCTTGCACTTCTAGCTAATCGGAACTGTTTGAATTTCGAATGTTATATAATGGGCGGGAAATCATTTGTTAATTGCTTTTTATCACACATCGAAGTTCTACGTACGCAACAAAATGGAATTAAGGCGAAAAAAATTTAGAGTGATGATTTTTTATGATTTTAAACGTTCTCTCTCTCCGCAAGACTATGCCGCTCGTTTTCTAAATGCTTTTCGGAGAAGCACCTTGTTTGAGCACCGTGAGGCGATGGTTTTCTGAATTTGAGAGAGGTCGAGTATCTTTACATTACCAATTTCGTGAAGGGTGGCCTTCAACTGCCGTCAACGAAAATAATGTGGCTACTGTTAAGCGGCTAATTGAAGAAAACCCGCGGATTACCTATGAGACAATTCGAGGACTATTTGGGATTGGTATGAGCCAAATACAGAAAATTTTACACGAAGAATTGAAGGTTCGGAAACTTGGTTGTGAAACCTGATGAACTGACAGCGGAGCAGAAGCGGGCTCGCGTGGTGCTCACAGATGCTGCTAAAGTACGACCACGGACATTCTAATGCTGTTTATGACATTGTCACAGGAGACGAAACGTGAATTTATTGTTTTGAACCCGAAACAAAACAGCAATCTTGTGAATGGGTATTGGAAAATGAGAACAGGCCAACAAAAGTGAGGCAGGGGAGAAACGTTGGAAAAAAAATCATCGCGTTTTTTTTCTCAGCTACGGGTCCCATCTGTACAATTCCACTTGAAGATCAAAAGTGTTAATGCCGAGTGGTGTTCTACCATTTGTTTATCTAGGGTGTCAGAAAGTTTGCGAAAGATGACCAAAAAGCCGTATTCTCCTACATCATGACAACGCTTCTTCACACACGGCCTACAAAATAGTCATTTTTAGCTTCCGAAAAAGTACAACTCGTCACCCATCCTGCGCATAGCCCCGACCTGTGATTTCTGTATTTTCCCTAAAAGCAAAGATTTGATGAGAGGTTTCACATTTACCAACTCGGAAGAGGCAGTGATAGCGTTCAATCAGCACGTAGAAAACATGCCTTCAGACCTGTGGTCCTCCTGTTTTAAAAAAAGGTTCAATCGCATAAAAAAAAATGTTTAAAATGTAAAGGAGAGTATTTTGAAAAGCAATAAGTATAATATTTTGGTTATAACATGTTGTTCTTTTAAGTTACGCAAAACTTATAGTGTGACCTACGTAGTACAAGTTGTCCTGTCAGTTCGGTAAACACGGCATGGCCAATCTCTTTTGATGTGAAACTCGGAACCGAAACTGAGAATTGGGAATAAGAAACTCGGAATGGGTACCGGGAATAGGAACCAAAAAAGGTTCAGAGATGAAAAAGATGTTAGGTATTTCTAACCGAATCTACCCTAGATTACTATAGACAAGATTTTCAAATAGATTCGAAACGTTTTCTGTCGTAGGTAGGTACTTAATTTTCCATTCCTCCGGGTGTATTGCGTTAATATGTTCATCAACTTGTATACAATGTCTTTGGACCAGGAAGTTTTCTGTGGAAATATTTTATACCTATTCTCCTATTATGTTTTACTCAGATGAAAATTGGAGTGAGCCGGGGTTGTTTCCTATTTAGCGTCATGTCACTCCAGAACTTATCCCAGTCATGAGGCACGACAGTGAGGACTCCAGAAGTCACTGATACGTTCCTGATGCTGTTTGTTTGAAGTCTGCGGAGTTTTCTTAGGTAACCCAGAAAATTTTACTAACACCGTCCGTCTTGCCGGGTACATCAACTAACAGACACCCGTCATCAATATATTGAAATTCTGTACATTGGAGATTAATATATTCTTCGTCAATCCAAGTGTGTGCACAACAAAGTGCTGCCTTGGCAAACCAAAGCAGCACTTCTCCAACTTAATGTTGACACTTTTATTAAAACCTGCGATATTGCATGCATATATGGTATAAATAAAACAATGTCTCGCAATAACTTCCGTCTTTTTATTTCTTTGTCTTTTTCGTTAATATTTTATAGGTATAAATTGGTTCGCTATAAATATTACATAATAGTGATTCATAAAATAGGTTATGTAACATACTATAGACTAAAGTTTTACATCATTCTTATAAGTTGCTTGCTCACTTAAATAATGTTTACCAATTTGATTGTAATTGTAATTATCACTTGGGCAAATGTATTTTTTTTAGGCAATATTGAATTAGCATTTTGTCGGCAAAACTTACATTACAGCGAGCAAACGATCTTGAAATCTAATGAAATAAAAAACAAGTCCGCGATCAACAATATCAATAAAAAAATTGGCACCACGAAATTAACAGATTTTCACCTAAAGCAATTATCATAATATACTAAGTATTCGGATCTACGTACATAATGATAATCATTCTTTAGTACACATCTCTAAGATCTAAAAGGTTTCTGGTTCTCTGTCACTCATAATATACTTATTAACAAAAAGTACGTATGGTATGTACGGTCACGAACTTTAATTTGAGACCCACCTAAAATGAAATACCGTATAGCTTACTGACGACATTGAGAGCTTATATTATCGCATTGTTAATGTCTTAAGATTTGGAAGAAATTAGTCCCAAATTAAACACACAACATTATTATCACATTACTTCGTGGCCGTAACATATATTATTATTATTAACAGTGCCAGGTCCAGACACTATCAGTTATTATGACATTAATATTACTGATAGTTTATTCTATTCCTTTTTTTATACCACTGAGGTGGCAGACAAGCGTACGGCCTATCTGATGGAAAGTGGTCACCGTAGCCTATGGACGTATTCCTTCGGTAGTGATATCACTTCACTGAATAGACAATGACATTCCTAGAATTAAAGTCAATATTAGGCACTAGTCTGCTTAACGTATTATTTGACGTAAATTAACATGGTCTTAGTTTCAGTTGATTATAGTATTGTAGTCATCGATCGATTCTACATGCAACATCACCGAGTGAGAATCGAGATAAGGATCTATATTAGTAACTACTCTTTAAATATTATGCATTTATTGATATGAACATGTACTAACCTGTAAACGGTAAAAGATTGATTAATGATTATCGGTCAATTGATTTAAATCCAGTCGATAAATAAATGAAAGTGTTGCTTAATTTCAACTGTTATATATTTTATGTATAGGTAAATACTAAGATGTCTGTAACAATATAAGCAACTACAAAAATGCAAGCAGTCGATGATTAAGTACTTGTCTTCTCATAACTTGCAACATAAAAAATAGAAAATTAATTAAATCACTTGCATGTTTAAACAGTCCTAAATCTATACACCCTCCTGTTTAGCGAAAACAATAAAGAATATAAAATAATTTTAAAATCATTGAAAATTTAAAACAACGAGGTTTACAAAAATATAAGTACGACAACGAACTTTAATTTTTTACCCACCTAAGGTACAGTACAATTTACATGTATAGCTAATATTGTAAATATATGTCTAGAGCCAACCACTTAGTGACGTGAAGGTTTCGACCTCATTGTATTGGAAATTATCTAACGGGCTCTTTGGGTCCCAAAATAAAGTTCGTGACCGTACATAATATGATAGAGTAAAAACGAAGCATGTTTGAATTATTTTAAGTACTTCCTTAGCAAAAAATATTGTAAGTAACTTCAAAAGTATTGTAAGTAACTTTAATTTTCTTTGAATACGAGTAGGTACTTAACTAAACAGCTATGTACTTATATATAATTGGCACATAGTAAAAGTCCAAAATAAAATTGATTAATTTAAATACATTCACACAACGCTCTTATCCATATCCTATTGGAATAAAAATAGATATTAATAATTTACTTTAATAAAATACGGACGTATTTACGAGTCTGTTATTTTAGCTAACCAAACACCACTTTTCAAACTTATAATTTTTATTCTGATACAATAATACAAACTTTTTATTGGCGTCATACTATGCCCCGTGTATTGATAAACCGTGCCCCAAGATTTCATAAAAAATACTAGTCGAAATTTGAATTTGGAACAAGCATGCAAAAAGTTTTTAATTGGAATTCACAGAATTCTATTTTCAAAACTGTACTCCAATTTACCCTGCAATAAAACACTGGCTAACTAACAAAGAAGATAAAATATAAATAATATAGAAATAAGATAAAACAATCAGACGTGTAAAGACGTCCATAAATTTTTTCTCTAAACCTCCACTAATATTACACATTTAATATAATTAGCATTTGGTCAATTACATCACACAGTGAAAGCGCACGTTGCGAAATATGTAAGTACATATTAATAAATACATAATGGAAGACACACACATAGATATTTATTTTTTTAATATAGGTTAATTTACCCTGTGTCACTTTTGGCAGATATTATTTTTTAAACATTGAAGTTTAAAAATGTTTAGTGAAGCAATAATATACTTCAAAAAAATCAAATTCAACCAACACGATCACTTTCTAACATAAAATTAATGATTAGCAGACATTAACAAAGAAAGAAATAGATGCAGACCTCTTTCAACATAAAAGGGAGTATTTAACTTACTACGTTTGTTAAAGTTTTTAACATTTGGGTAGGTATAGTTTGACCCACAGAATAAGGGATATTAGTCTCTCCTTGCTCGCGCGCTTGTAAAGTAATATTATTACCACATGCCTACACTAGCGGCACGCTATGATGGCCGTTCATTTCATATTTTAATATTAGGAAAATAATATATTTCAGATTAATATTAATAAAAATTACCCTAAATATAGTAAGCTTAAAACAAAAATTATTAAAAGTAACTACGTAAGGTATTTTATTACATAAAAATCGTTATTTTTGGCATTATTGTAATATGCATATGGTCAATTGTGGGCGTTAGTATGCCTGTGCTTACCCCTTCGGGGATAAAGGCGTGACAATATGCATACATATATGTAATATAACGGCCATCATAGCGTGCCGCAAGTATAGTTTACATTCGGCTATGGGTAAGAATCTCATACGCGGCCAATCAGTTGCGCGCCATTCGTCTGTAAGGCGTTTCTAGTAGGACGTGAATGAGATTTAAATCCTTGCTCTGTGACATATTTGACTGAAACCAAAGGTAAAACTGGGATAATGGAATATTCGCTTCCCGTCTCGCTGCTTGCAGACCGGCGCGATTCAGCGGTTTCGGTCAAACTATATAAAATATTTAGCACCATAAAATAATTACTCAAATTTAAAATAATTCTACCGTCATATTACTTTAAGTACTTACAGTATTGTTAAAAACCATAGTCGTTTGAAACTTTGAATTAACTTATTACTATTTTTCTAACAGTACCTAGTTACCTACCTCAACTCTGAGTTATGCACACTTTTTACTCGTTAGGTAACCGCTAGAATTGATGTATAGAATTATCATAGCAAATATCTTAAGTACTCGGTAAATTTGCTACCGAGTGAAAAGTGTGCATTACTCATGTTTGACATGTGTACTTTGCTCATGAGTATGTGAAACTACTCAATATTTTTTAAAATTAATTTTGTGGGTATTATGAAAATATTATTATGGTAATATTGGTTTTTTTTCTTATTTTCTTATATCACTATATATTTTCATATCATGCCACGGTAAATGAACAGTTTTATCAATTTAGTAAAATTTTTGAAATGGAATGAGTCATGTTATTTTAATATTCAATTTATACTACTCAAATGGTTATAAACTGGGTCATGGAAAAGCTTGTCACTCGCTATTGGAAAAAAAACCCACGGGGCAAATCTGCCTGAAGTAAACGTACGCGGTTGGTTGTATAGAATTATGCAAACGAACGCTTATAACAGTTTTGGCCGATGGTTAATGTACAAATAAGGGTCACACAATACACGACACGATGCAATGTCACAACGTGCCACTATGTGCCATTATGTGACGTCATACGGCGTGTGGTTGTGTGAAAAGGCCCTAAGAATAAACTAAAGCATAAGAACATAGAATATACTATCATATATGAGTCTTGGAATGCGATTTAGACTGAGGGCCGTATTCCAGAACGTTTCTTAATACTCATGAAACGCTTAAGGCTAGTTTTCGCCTTAAAATACTACTCTCAAGTGTTTCTTGAGTATTGAGGAACGTTCTAAAATACGGCCCTAAGTGTTTGATTGACGATTATTTTGACACTACAATGTGTTAAATAGCTATAAAACTCGTCCTATAAAATTCAATATAATAAATATAATATAATATACTGTCGAATGTTTCTATACATATATTACATTCATTTTTGCATTTGTAATTACTATTGTACCATTACATGACTAATGTACTACGTCAGACATGTAATAGATAATCATACTTTTTTTTCTATAATATGAATACAAACTGATTGTTTAAACAGAAGTGCTTTCGAGTGAACTGTTTCTTCTGTATGCCTTAGATACAGAAGAAACAGTTCACTCGAAAGCACTTCTGTTTAAACAATCAGAGTACACCACATTTTTAAACTGGTCTGTGGTAAGTTCACTAGGAGATAACATCGTTTAAGATGGATAAATTTTGTATATCTATATATATAAAAGAAATTCGTGTTAGTTACACTATTTATAACTCAACAGCGATTTGGCTGAAAATTGGTGGGGAGGTAGCTTATAGTCAGAAGACGGACATAGGCTATTTTATATCCCGGGAACAAGTTCCTGTGGGAAACGGGAACGGGAAAACTTCTCTACGTGGGCGAAGCCGCGGGCGTCAACTAGTTTTTAATAAAAGGAAGCATTTTTTACACTAAAAATAATAAGTACACGTTAATATAAAATTGATACACTATATAGACATGATTTATAATGACTTTTTTTTACTTTACTAACATACAGACGAGTTACAGTAATTACATTTCATTAGTACTATTCTCGAAAGACTAAGACCTAGCATTAGAAGAATTAACTTCAGAATTACGATGATCGTTCAAATACATTAAGCGCGATTCACACGTTACGATATATCGGACGTAATACGTCCATGATATTAAATTTTTCCTTATTTTGATAGCTTTAAAATCGATTTTACCATAAGTACAGTAATCTAAAATCGACCTTACACCTATCACAGTAAGGTAAATATTGTATTGTATGTGGATCGAACTTTCTCACTTAAGATTCGGAAAATCAAAAGAGGTGGTTCTTTTATTACAAATTTCTTTTATCTTACAAATTTCTTAAGTTAGTCTTCATTAAAAAGTATTAAAGAATTGTAACTATATTTAAAACTAGTTGATCACTTTATTTCCATTGTGTTACCACCTACCTAGTATTAAACTGTGTAAATTAATATCATCTAAAAATACTCTCCTACAAAACCTTTTCGTACTAACAAACAACCATCTAAAAATATTGATTGTCAATAAATCAATGTCTAAAAGTTACATCTACGTAACAATAAGATGTCCCTCTAGGAATACCTATAACATTCACTGGCTCTAGCGATAAATAACTACATTTTGACACAGAATAGAAGAAAAAATTGTCTTTTATTTAATATTATTCTTAAGTAAATTTGTGTGTATTCCATACCAAAATTATTGAAATATAAATATCATACCTAAATAAGATTAATAAAAACTGGTTATAATTCGTAGTTTTTTTTTTGGGAGAGTATAAGTAAACCGTTATTTTGAACAGATATTATTATATAAGTAGTTGTTTTGCAACTATGCAGTGCTTGCAGAGACGACTACTACTTTTACTCTTCTTATATTAATATATGGAAAATCGAGACACTATTATTTTTACCTTGCATTTATACTTTACTGAAAAATACGTGAACAAACGAGACAGAAAAATTACGAATGAAGTCGCTCGTATAACAACATACCTTTTTGCCGCATAAAGACGTATCGTATGCGTAAATCTTTGAAACGGACCGCTGCGCTGTGCGGATGCGCACTTATGTATGAAACACGCGCCTAATGAGTACAGCTGGCAATTTCATTAATATGTACTTTGGTGTTATTGTGTTTGTGTTGGTAAGTATAAACAGTAGATTTCCCGTAATATTGAAGAGATTATACAGTTGCATATCAATTGCTTGTATATGGAGTAAAATATGTCTAAACCGCCTTTTTGATTTTGTTTTGATATGGAATATTTGAAACAACGTGGTAAAATTGACCGATTTCAAGATTTGTAGCTAAAAATAAGAACCTTAATTTAACCACTAGACGACATCAATCTTAGCGAGTTATAGTAAACCTGATTAGTACAATATATGAATTTGTTCCTAGATTTTCATATGGCTATTATATTCTTTTTGATTTGATAGTAATTTTCTTTTTGTGTTAATCTTTTTGAATTATGTTTTAATTGCACGAGATGTGTTAAAAATAGAAGAATAAACTATTATTCATTTCTATAAAGAAATATTTTGACACATTACAGATAACGCCATCTTGCCCAAATTAAGCTAATATAAACTTGCGCTATGGAATCTAGACAACTGAAAAAATACTTATTTTAAATACATATAAATTGTTACCAAAGGCGATCTCTGTACGTTAAGATACTATTATATATGTTAAGATCTGAACAAAATTTCTACTGTACTATATCAACAAGAATACTTAACATATAACATACAAATATTACGTCAAATTCGGGCAAATATATTTGGCGTTTCATTATTATATTACCTAAACTAGCGTACTTCTTAAGCAAATCGATACGACAGGCGATTGTATTATTCATTCATTATACAAAAATATTATTAACAATGATATCTACGTATTAAGTACCTATTATTTTTATGTACGGAGGTTAACCAAAGAGGAGGTAGCTGGTTAAATAAACATGTATTTTTCAAATACGTCATTATCATATCACCGATGTGATGGGATTAACTAATTTTATAAATTAAATTTCGCCAGTCCAACAAAACTTTTGACGAAATTGGTAAAATATTTTTGTTTTTAATGTACTTTAAATAACATTTCACCAATTAATTTTTGTCTACGTTTTCAAGTAGTACATTTGAGAATAAGCTGACCAAAGTAAATTCGCACAGCGAGCAAGCATGTACACTACAGTATTTCATAAGCGAAACTCAAATCTCTGTTCCTACATGAAGTTAGTACATGTTCTGTATACGTCAGTACAAGGTCACGGCATTTGCTGCCAACAACGTCAAAATAAGTGGGGTAAAGATGATGTACATACATACATACATACATATTACGCCTGTTTCCCATCGGGGTAGACAGAGACTATGGTTTTCCACTTTCTACGATCTTGACATAACACTTTCGCTTCTTCTACTTTCATGAGTATTTTCGTACATGCTCGCCGGTTAAGGGTACTCTTGACCTGGCCTTTTTCTAAAAGGTCTTTGATTTGGTTGACATACGTACGCCGAGGTCGACCCCTGCCAGTTTGTCCATTCACTCTCGCCACATAAATCTGCTTCCTCAGTCTATTTTCATCCAACCTCTTCAAGAAGATGTTGTAAATGAGGCTTAACCTATAAGTCCGTAATATTACTTTTATAGTAGTCGTATAACAGTCGATTAAGTGTCACATAATTATATATAAGTTCATAAAATATTTAGTAAAGATTCCTTAAGTTAATTATACAAAACAATACCTCACCAGGAGGTACTAGGCAATCGAACTTACCCTTCAGATTTATATATATAAAATATAATTTCATGTAGTATATAATAATATATATCATTTACTAAGTCGGACACTGTCAGCCGCCTATTCATAGTAAAACGTCAATTGCCATGGTTCCTCTTAGATTAGACTTTTATACGTCCGATAACGGACTACAGGCTATAACTAAATCTGCACGACTTTCCTGCGGCGAGTGAATGCGAGAGCGTATTCGATGCCCCACACCAGGACACACGACATGATGAGAGCATTCTGTACATGGATACATATTGCGAAGCTTTCTGTGTAATCCCTTACGTAACCTGTGAATAAACGAAACATTTCTATTTATTTATTTATTTACGCTTTATCCCCGAGACTACCAGGACTTTAATTGGTCGTGATAATTAGTGTCTAGCACTAAAGATCTGTTAGCCTTTTTGCTACATCTCACTAAAAAGGCAACGGGTTCAAAATTTCTTCCAAATTTAACATCTAAAATAGACACATTATATTAAATTTAAATTTCCGTGCTTCGGAAGGCACGTTAAGCCGTTGGTCCCGGTTGCCAGTAAAATGGCAGTCGTTAAGCCTGGTTGAAGGTCTTATCCGCCTGGATGAAGCCGGGCGGCTTGAAAAAATTCAACAACTTATCGCCATAGCCTGCCCCTGTCCATTTCAACACGGCAATGGGTTACATTGCCGTGTTGAAACACCACCCGTTACGTGTGACAAAAAAATGCAAACGGTGAAATGTGGGCGTATAGTATGCTTCGGCCTACCCCTTCGGGGATAAATGCGTGACAATATGTATGTATGTATGTATGTCTATCACGCTTTATCCCCGAAGGGGTGGCAGAGGCATATTTTATGCCCACTTTTCACCATGTGTATTCCTGTCCCACGTAATAGGTGGTGAGTCCATTGCCGTGTTAAAGGAAACATCACTCTTTTTATCCAGATAAATTTTAAGCTGAAAATCTTATGAATTATTAATAAACTAACATCTAAGTCTGAACTTCTTTGTTTTATTTATTTTTTATTTCTTAGGGTTCCATAGTCAACGAACAACCTTAATAGTTTCGCTATATTCAACTTACTGTCTGTCTGTCAGTCTAGCTCAGAGCCCATTTCTATATTATAGACAAATTAGTTTTCTAAGATTATTAGTATAGCTAACGAATTGGTAAAATAAAATCTAGCAAAAGAAATTTAGCTCCCCTGCACGTAAAATAATTATTTTTATCCTTGTTGGATATCCTTAGATAGGTTTTAAATATTTATAGGTTTCCTGAAACTATTTTTCGATTCAGATCCATTTGTGAAATCTTAAATATGAAAGTCCAATTTTACCACAAACCAACTAAACGATTTCTTTGGGCATGTGGAAAAATATACGGTCGTAGAATAATAATATCGAAATTAAAAGGTGAACTATCACAGATAAGTAGACTGCTGAGAATATGCACTTTACGAAGTAAAAAAATGAAAGAATTGAATGAAATAATATCAAAGTGAAATGGTTTTCAGCAGTGAGACAGTTTTACGAAGTTATACTTTCGCGGTCACCTAGCCAAAATTAAGGTAATATCCGCTCGTACTATGGGGTCTACACAACTAATAAAATAAATATCCATCACGCCTTATCCCCGAAGGGATGGCAGAGGCATATTATATGCCCACTTTTCACCGTGTGGATGTGGACAACTAATTAACGGACTTATTTATTTCTAAATACATACATATTATACAAGGTAACACCCAAACTCCGAAACAAACATCAACGGATCACAAAATCCCGAGATTCGAACCCGAGACATCTCTACATGCCTAAAGTGCGATGTGGACGAACAAAATTAGGAAAGCGGACCTCGGGCGACGCGAGACGCAACTGGGACAGACACTCAGATAATGATGATGACCTACTAATATTAAGCGAAGTAGGCGGCAGAATACGCGGTCGGATCGCTCGCTCGGCGGTGCGTCGCCACTAGAAAAATACACTACTAATACTTCACCGAGAACGTAAAATATTTTTTATTCTTATAAATATTGTGGGACACTTTTCACACAGCGCCATCTAGCCCAAAGTAAGCTAATATTAGCTTGTGTTATGGGATCTAGATAACTGATAAACATACCTATATATTTCTAAATACATACATATTATAGATAAATAACACCCAGACACAGAATAAACCATCGTGCTCATCACACAAAGTTTTATCCTGGGTGGGAATCGAACCCCGGAGTGCATCCGACTGCTACGCAAGAGGTCGTCTCTTGCGTAGCAGTCGGATGCACTCCCACCGCATATATGTAAGTAATTTCACTAACTTTATTAAAATAAACTTTCTTACCAATAATGGGCCCAATAGCCACTACGAAAACCCCTTTGCTGACCATATGTAGACCGAAAGCTGCAGGCAACTTCTCCAGAGGGCAGTATTCAGATATTGTCAAGGTGAAGTTACTCAGACACATGCCTCGGAAGAATCCACATATCGACAACCAGATCATCAACGGCACCCACTCAGTTTGTTCAGCTAACACTGAAATATACATTTTTTTAATAGTAAATTGTTCTATTAGTCTTTTCCATCCTAGTGTTTTACCTTTTCTATTCCGCGCAAAAAATATAAAATCTGTTAAATGGCGGATAACTTCACGAGTACGAAGTTGAGTTAAATATAATGTGTACTAGGGGTTGTCAATTGTTAGAAATTCGACCATTATTCATTACATTTTTGAATATAGACTTATTGGAATTTCACTTTATATAAAAAAACTAGATGTGCTCGGCTTCCCCCGAGACTTACATTGAACCCCGTGGCATCCGTGACAATGTATGTCACGGACGCCACGGGGTTCCGTAATATTAAATAATAAAAAAAATGTTTCAGTAATGTATGGAACTTTGCCCGATGTCTTGATATTTTATACTGCCCCTCTCTCGTGCATACCAAATTACATAAAAAATATGGTGAGCGATTTAACCCGCAAAGTAATAAAATACCATAACTAAAAAAGTTTAGAAATCTCAATATACATTTTACATTCCGTCCATACATGAATTTCGGTGTAACACTCGGAACAGGACTGTTTGACCCTTGAGGGAGGTCAATGCTCAGCACTGAGTCAATCGGCTGAGATTGTTGTTATTGAAATATTATTCATACAACCGAACAATTTTTTCGCCTAACCAGGTCAGATTTTACTATTTTTTATTATGTTTGGCACCTCAAAATGTCGGCGCCTGAATAATGAATAGCAGCGACAAGCACATTGTGATAGAGTCGATATCATAGCCAGCAGGGTTGCGATAGTGGCCCTTAGGTTGACAGTTCAGAAATATGGTGTTTATCCGCGGCTAATGGTGGTACCACCCCAGTCGATAAAATTGTGCCACTTGGCACATTCAGTTCCTGCACTGTTGCCTCGTCAATCTGTCAGCAGGTGCCAGACGTGAAGGTAAGTCGACTTGTGCCCCAGAGATGGTAATAGTTCACCTTACAATATTTCTTGAAGCGCTCGTGGCCCCGCGGTCTCAGTGTTCTGTAAACGATCACTGAGTTACGCAACTTTCACTATGGCTGGTACTCGGATGGGTGACCACTTTGTGGCATTTACATTTGCGAGCGTTTCCGTGTTTCGGAAGGCACGTTAAGCCGTTGGTCCCGGTTGTCAGAAAATGGCAGTCGTTAAGCCTGGTTGAAGGCCTTATGGGCGGCTTAAAAATTTCAACAGCAGGTAGCCACAACCTGCATCTGTCTATTTCAACACGGCAATGGGCTCACCACCTATTACGTGGGACAGGAATCCACACGGTGAAAAGTGGGCATATAATATGCCTCTGCCACCCCTTCGGGGATAAGGCGTTATTATTTTTACAATATTTCTTCCTTCCAATATTTTAAATTTTTTCGAAGTTCTGAGACCAAAATCTAATTGAATAAATTATGTTTTATTCAATCACGCTTATTTTCCCAGAGGGGATATATAATACTGAATATAGGATAATATGTCCATGATTTGCCAGTTGCATTGAGTCAACACGTAATACACGGCGAGCTTATTGCCATGATGAGACGAATATCAGGTGCCAGTGGGTTCTTATTGTTTGTAGCCTAAGTAGTGATAGGAGCAGATTCACCCGTAAAGAATAGAAATCCCCCATGCGAGCCCGTAAAACCGTGCTACAATGAGGTCGATCTTTATGAATAAGATATTGGTACATACCTGATCTAGTTAACGCTAAAAAGAACGAAGAAACGAAGAAAATCATTTTCTTCGAAATGGTAGTCCTATCAAATATAGGTGGCAGGATCAACCGCACCAAAATATCAGTTATGGCAGTCATGGATAAACAAAACGCTGTATCGTTCATGTTATAGCCCAAGCTTCTTATAAAGAATGGGGTTAACATCCTAAATTGCAGCTCCCCACTCCAAAAGAGCGAGAGCCCTAATAAAAGGTTCAAAAAAGACCAGTCTTTAAGTAAATCTAAGTCCATTAGTGATATAAACTTTCTAATAAAGCCTTGTTTCTCTTCGGCTGGTTCAGCTTTTTTTATTGGCTTCATTTGTATTGCGTCCTCGTCAGCTGTCTGTAAAAAAAATACATTTTTGCTTGAGATACAAAAAATAAGGAACTGGGTACAAAATCATTCGATAAAGTGTCATTTAGTGTGTATGTAAAAGTAATGAGGGTAGATTTAAAAATACTTACATCCAGATACAACTGCAAATAACTGCCAGTGAAGTCCATATTCGAAATATTTGAAATAACTGACACTTTCCTTTTTCTAGCCGCTTCACTCATACTGCCGCTAGATGTCACTCTTGGCATGGCAGCCACTGAGGCTGCCGTTGTCAACCCTGGATACAGTCTACTTTTTTTATCTAGTTCGAATTCTGGCAAAGGTTTGTCGCAGGTTTTTGCACGAGGTAACCCTATCGTTCGGACTGATGGATGATTCATGTTTCCGTTAGAGCGCTGTTTGGTGATCTTTGGCATCGGATGTGCTACTAGAGGATTTATTTCGAATTTATCTTCATTTTCTTCGTCACTTTCCATTATACACTCCATTTCCTGAAAAAGGTTAAGATTAGATTTAAATTTCGAAATCAAGAGTTAATGAACGTTGGTTGGTGTGTTTAGTACTTAAGCACATTTTTATGTCAAATCCTAATCTTTGTCTATCGCAAATATTTGAACTGTAAAATAAATACAACCATTACAGTACTAAATCCAATTGATTTATGTACCTACATAAATCAATTTGTTTTTGTACAGTGAAGGACTTAGATGTCAGCTATGATTTACAAGTACATCTATTTTTTATATTTTAAAATAAATATAACTCTTGATTTCGAAATTTAAACGCAATAAAACCGTACACTTTGAGAAGTCACAGCACTGACTTGTATGAGTGGAGAGATACATGGGACTCCCAAAACGTTGGAAGGTGCTCCAAACTTTTCCTTTTCAAGCCTTTAGGATGGTAAAGCAAAAGAAGTTTACAATTATAGAAACGTCAGGCAACGAAAAAATTGACAATAAAAAATAACTCTGCATGAGACGTATTTTTATTGCAACTATACCTAGTAAAAATTAGAGTTTAACATACGGCGCTAGAACTTATAATAAGCTTAGCAAAAGTCAGCAGTAACTCTTTGAAAGGGTCATTTTAGCACTTTGGTAGATTTTTGAGACGCGACGGTAAAGGCTATAGTAAAAATATATTTTTAAATATTCTGAACTGCATTCATAGATAGAAGAAGCAGTTAAAGAAATGCTAATATATATAAAAATGACAATCGATCCTATTTCGTGAGGGGATCAAAAAAGTTTAAAAGTTTAATTGACCATTTAAATTAAGTAGTTGGCGATGCAGCGACGGCGATACCATTTTTAGCGGTTTCCGATATTTCTAGAACCGAAAGGTTAGGCAGAGGCATTACTATACACCCACATTTCACCGTATGAATTTTTGTCTTACGTAACAGGTGGTGATGATGAGCCCATTGGAGAGCCCAACACCGTGGAGCCCATACTATAAATGACAGAAATCGCCTAAATCTTTAAACAGAGCGAACCTAAGTTGCCAACCTCTTTTGCGCGCTTAGCAATAAGTTGATTTTGGTGATACATACAAAAACGGTATATTTACATAGAATTGTATTCACTCTGACAGTAGGTACGCTGATGTAACATATATTTTAACTTACGTAACGTTGCCACAAGTCTAACAAGTGATCGAATTTAACAACAATTTACCTGTCCTTTTCGATAGGAAAATTACTGGACCGCAAGTTCTGGTACACTGTGACCCCTTTATTCACTATGTATTCTACTAATAAGGAACGGAATGGTAAGGATAACTAGAATATTACAGTAGCACAATCCTTACTTTTAGTATAAAAGCAAATGCAACTCTGTCTGTCTTTAGAGCTTTCACGCTAAAACTACAGAATTGATTGAATGAAATTTGATACGGATGTAGTCTAGAGCCCGACAATGCATATGCTACTTTACTTTTGTAGCGAGAACAAGTTCCTGTGGAAAACGGGAAAGCTTCTTCTTAGCAGAAGTAATATCTCTCTGTCAGACCTAGCTGATGCCCGCAGCTTCGCCCGCGTGGTGAAGTTTTCCTATTCGAGATTTCATACGGAACCCTAAACTTTTTGAAATCCAATATGGCTTATGTAAATTTCAAACACCCAAGTTTGGGAGATCAGACTTACTACAGATGGTCAGAGGCAGTTTCTTAAAGCGTTAGATACTATAGGAGCCGTAAATATATATGTAAGAAGAACCTAGCATGATGGACGTCATGGTATAAGGAGCGCGGGCTGCACAAGTATCCCGTATGGTACACGACAGGGTTCAAAAAAGTTTGACTGCCTCTGTGGCGTGGTGGGAGTGCATCCGACTGCTACGCAAGAGGTCGTGGGTTCGATTCACACACACATGGTACAGGATAAAACTTTGTGTGATGAGCACGATGGTTTATTCTGTGTCTGGGTGTTATTTATCTATATGTATGTATTTAGAAATATATAAGTATGTTTATCAGTTATCTAGATCCCATAACACAAGCTAATATTAGCTTACTTTGGGCTAGATGGCGCTGTGTGAAAAGTGTCCCACAATATATTATTATATTATATGCCGTATTGCATAGATATGGCTGACGTCAACGCATTGTATAGACAAGGCCTACCTAATACCAAAGAAGAACCTCCCCCTGTGAAAACTGCCCCTTGTTTAGGTTCGGAGTACTGAAAGGCTTGAAAAGGCACCCGTGGGTGGCGGCAAACCACCAAACGATAGCATTCCCAAAGAGGGTTGGTGTCAGACTGGCGGCCGACCATAAAAACCAAGCCAACACATTTTGCAGTATGGAATTTAGACATACTGCGCCGACACCAAGTAAATTGGGACAAGGGCAAGAGGATGATGAATATAGCTTATGTAACTCACAGAAAATATAGCTTTCTAATGGTGAAAGAATGCCTAAGCCTATTCATTACAAACAAACTTACTATTCTATATATATTTCCTCTTTGTAATATTTTTCTCCATCATAGAATATACGGTTAATAAAGTTACGGTTATAAAGTTATACGGTCCCAGTTATATACTTGTATTATTCTCTTTCGTAAGTCTAGGCCACGCAATGAACTTAGCTTTAAACACTGTCATATTCATTTAGTACAAGGAATAAATCAAATAAATGTAGGTACAAACCTTCACTTGTTCTCTTACTTTAAATAGGGGTTCTCATAGGACACTCATGGTGTTATATTATTATTCCACTGAGGTGGCAGACCTGACAGAAAGTGGTCAGATATCGGATCGAAAGTGATCACAGTAGTCTATGGACTTTTACAACTTCACGCTAATTTCACGCTGTATCTCTGACGGGGTAGTCAGAGAGGACAGATCGCCAGGCTTCGCGATCCATGCATACTTCTTTCGCTTCTTCAAGATTCATCAATCGCTTCATACACGCAGGTCTGGGTATCCGAGTACTTTTGACTTTTCCGTTTTTGAAATTATAGAAAGAAACTCCATACTGAACACATTTAGGAAAACCAGGCAGGCAGTTAATTTTCTATGATCACTTACGACTTATATCCCTATGCGTTGAGGTCAACCTAGATAAATAATGCTACAGTTTATCAACTAATGAAATTGTTGCATAAGTTCAAACCGCGGGAATATCTTTCTTAGCGGATGCCTACATCATAATAACTATTTACCCAAATTGTGCCAAAGCCAGCTGCTGTTTGTGATCAGTTCGTCACAGTACCTTTTATATCTATACTAGCGGATGCGCCGTGATTTCGCCCGCGTAGTGCCCGTTCTCATGAGAATACGAGAATAAAATGTAGCCTTAATGTAGATCAGGCAGCGTTTTCGTTGAAAGTTCTCAGACAGCTTATTTTTTTCCGACACCTCCAATAAAAATATTTTAGCCAATGTACACAAAAACTTAACATATAATATACTGAAATTTTTCTTGAGAACCACGCTATCAATTGAAGAAAACAGCAGGAAAATCAGTGCAGTAGTTTTTGAGTTTATCGCGAACAGAGTCTGTCAACTCGACAGAGGATTTTGTTTTATAATATGTAGTGATTGATACATAAAATGAAGTCATGTTAGTTATACCATTTCTAACTCACGAACTGGTGAGCCGATTTTTATGATCCTTGATTTGTTAAGTTTGTTTCTACCCCGAATGGGAGAATAACTAAAAACATTAAAAAAAACCTTTTTCTATCAAATCAGGTTCTAATGCGGTACAAAGTTCACTGGGACTACATAGACTATGTTATATAAAACTTGTCTTTTCATATCATTTCCCCATTATCTCCAGCGAGCGTCATATGTCAAGGTTTCGAACGAAGCCGTACTCATTTAAGACAAAGTTAATCGTATAGGCGTACAGGCGTCAGAAAACTATTGAAACGATTTACGAACTATATAGTGCTGTGTTACTCTGACATCTACATCTATTCTAATATATAAAGCTAAAGAGTTTGTTTGTTTGGTTGAACGCGCTAAGCTTAGAAACTACTTGGTTCGAATGGAAAAAATCTTTTGTGTTGGATAGTCTATTTATCAAGGAAGACTATATATCATTACGATACTACCCAGGAAAGCTGAGAAATAATAATAAACAGATCAGATAAATCTTGATAGACTATTGTAAAATTGAAAAACGACGGGATTAAATGGCTGCCACGAGGTCTGAAGTATGTCACAGGCAAAGTCGTGGGTGTCAGCTATTTGCTCCACGAAGTAACCAGCTTACCGACGAAGGACAGGACACTGGTGTAAAGTAAGAGTTAGAGGCCAGATGGCAGATGGTAGAATGGAATGTAATAAACTATTGCAGTTTAAAAAATATATAACGCGCAGCTCAGGCTAACGAGCGCACATACAATTTTTTTTTTCAAACCAAATTATGTTGTTTTGTTATACTATGTAGGTGAATATAATGCACATGAAATATAATGCATAACATACATACCTACATTCTTTCACGCCTTTATCCCCGAAGAGATAGGCAGAGGCGTACTATACGCCCACGTTTCACCGTATGCTTTGCTTTTTGTCCCACGTAACAGGTGGTGAGCCCATTGCCGTGTTGAAATGGACAGGTGCAGGTTGTGGCGACCTGCTGTTGAAATTTTTCAAGCCGCCAATAAGGCATTCAACTGGCTTAACGACTGCCATTTTACTGGCAACCGGGACCAACGGCTTATCGTGCCTTCCGAAGCACGGAAACGCTCGCAAATATAAATGCCACAAAGTGGTCACCCATCCGAGGACCAGCCATAGTGAAAGTGGCTTAACGCAGTAATCGTTTACAGAACACTACGTCCGCGGGGCCACGAGCGCTTTCAAATATAATGCACTAGCTGTCCCGCCCGGCTTCGCCCGTGACATACTTCGAACCCCGTGGCACCCATTTAATCCATAATTTCACATTCACAATAATGTATGAACCTTAGATTGTATAAACACCATAATCTAAGGAATGAACATTTATCAAATTCATTGATTACTTCTCCGCTCTCCAGTACCTAGGTACCTACCTACCTGCACGCCCCGGTCAAATTAAATTAATTTCATTGCGCCTAATTTTGTATTTGCGATAACTCGTAAGATATTCATTTAATTTGCAAGGTGTAAAGGGACAAAATAATCTTCATGAAATGCTGAAGCCAACTAACGTAGTAAAAATAATAAGGATTAATAGCATATTTGTGTAAATAGCCTTCAAATTACCGCTTAATAATTGCTGTTTTTTTTAAGTATTAAAATGAATATAGTATGTTATTCTTAAGAGATAGACATATGTCATCGCGGACTTTTTTGTAGACCTTTATTAGATACACAATTGCACCATACATTATTTTGTTATATCTCAAAGGGATTGGGCAGCGTTTTTGTTGAAAGCTCCCAGACGGCTTATTTTTTCCGACATCCCCAACAAATATCGTTATAATTTGGTCAATATGTACAAAAACTTAACAAATTATACATAAAAACTTTCTATGAGAATCACTCTAACTATTTAAAAAAACCGTATCGTAATCCGTTGCGTAGTTTTAAAGATCTAAGCATACATAGGGACAGTCAACGAAAAGCGACTTTGTTTTATAATATGTAGTGATGATGATGTGAAAATAATGTACATCGACTTCTAGAAAGAGACAATCGGCTAATTTCGGCTTGTAGAGCGTTATCCCATTCGCACGAAATACTAACAGTACGTTATCTATGAAGAGCTGTTACAACAATTATTGTGAGTTGCTATTTTGATTAATATTTTATTTTTCTTTTATATTTTTTTATTTTCTATAAGTGTTGCCCGTAGATTATAGTAAAAAAATTAAACAAGTATGTTGACGTATTGATTTTTTTAAAGTGATACATTCTGACAAAACAATAAATCCTCAATTCCTTCCTTTTTATAATCAGTGCTGTCAATGAAGTCAATATCATTGTCGCTATCAGCCGTATTTATTACCAGTCTTTCAGGGTAATTATCTAGACCGTGTTAAAATCTTCGAAATTTATACTCGCATTTCATTGCATGATCGCAAACATTTTTTCACTCTTCAGTCCTAATCATGTTTACTTTTTCTGCCTATAATTTCTTTACCGTAGTTAAATTCATACCAGCATTTCTAGAGGTTACATACACAACCTTTCAGTTGAGACCATATATTGTCACTTGGATTTAAATTCGGATGATACGGTGGCAATCGCAATACTGTGTGCCAATGTTCGGCAACTTTTTTGTCCACGGAAAACCTCTCCTAATGCCGACATATAATACCGTAAATCTGGGGGTTTGTCAATTTTGGGTCTATTAGAATTAATTTCATGCCTGTTTAACCAATTGATCATTTGCTGTTTAATTTAATATATTTATTGTGATAGGGTGCATTGTCGATAACTAGAACAGAATCACTGGATATGTTTGGGATTAATTGATTAACCAGCCATTTCTCGTAGCAATCGTTATTCATATGGTCAATACATTAAAAAGTCTTAGAATATTATCAAAAGTTGACCTTTTGAAATTGGCTTTTTTACACCTTCTTTCTTATCATCGCTCCAAGATTCTCTTTTAGTGTGTGATGTTTGTATGTAAGACTCATCCATATAGATTATATTTTTTTCTGTTTGGCGAAATTCGCGTATTTTATTAAGGTATTCCACTAGAACTTTTTTATTATCTTCCATTTTAGTTAACCGCAATTCCATCTCATGAAGTATTTTTTTCAACGTCTTTTCAGATTTATTGTAATAAATAACCTCCGATAGTTTAGCTTTTAATGATTTTACTGTAGGCAGTTCAGTAAATCGTAAGTGAAAATCATACACCATTCTTCGCACAACATCATAATCAAAATCGTCCATATCTAAACGAAATTGCTTTTTTGTACGTTTACTGAACTTAATTGCAGTAGAATCTGTTTCAGTACTGACTTCCTTTAATATATTGTTCAAAGTTCTTCTTGAAATTCCACTAGCATTTGCAACTCGCTCTTGTACCTTCTTAAAATAGTATACTAATAATAATACTGACCATGTAAACTTTACATGGTCAGTCACGCCTTTCCATTCAGTCATGCCAGTCAATCCTTTATTACATTGTAAAGGATTCCCTCTTTTCTTAAAGATGCCATTATACAATTCTAAATCATTTAAATTTGGGGGTGTTGACAACTCTGTAGGACACGATCGTACTCCGCCGCAATGTCGAACGACAAAACGTAACACATGGAGTGTGCGAAAGGGACAATGCTCTACAAAGGCGAAATTAGCAGAATGTCTCTTTCTAGAGGTCGATGTGCGTTATTTCTTGCCCAGTACTGTGCATTAGATTACATAGTTTATTCATCCAAATCTGTTTTTTTTTTTTGAGAACTCGAAAACGTGTTCTGCGAACGTGTTGCTGTGTGCTATTTTACAATAGTTATGTTCTATCATTCAAAAGTTAATTTACTACTTTTTGTAACACTATGCATATATAACTAACTAAACTATCTTCACGATGTAGTCAGAGATGACAGATCGCCATGCTTCGAGATCCATGCATACTTCTTTCGCTTCCTGCAGATTTTGAACTTTCCATTTTTGAGCAATCAGCTCACGTCGTCTCATATGTAAGTCTCGGTATACCCTGACTTCTTCCACCCTCTACTTTAGCACAATATATTATTTTTCGTCAATTGTTCCTCACTCATTCGTTGGACGTGCCCAGACAAATGGAGTACACTCTTTCCCAACTTAATGCTGACCCTTTCATATATAACAGTAAGTTAATTGGTCTGGTCGAAATTGTGGTCGAATCGAGCCTTAAACAATTGTTTCGACATAATAAAAGGAATTTATCGACGGTTTACAAAATTATTCCACTCAATTGTCAAGATAACAAATTGACCTTATAAGATTAAGTTATCTAAAACAGTTTTTGTCAGCATATAATATGAAACACCTCAATAACATAACGAGGTTTCGTGAAGGTGATGAACCATTTTTGATGTACAGTATGTGTAGTATATAAATTGCTTGCGTGTATCCCAATTTTCCACCGAAATCATCGTAGCCGCGAACTCCCCTGCTAGCAGCAGGTGCACCGCTAGCTGACAACAGATGCGGCAACGACACAGGTGTCCTTATGGGGTTCGAAGGTCAGACAGCAAGGTCTCTCAACAGTGCCGAAAATTAAAAACCAAGCGATATATACTCTTAGCAGCCTAATAAAATTGGATCCCTGACTCCAAATGCAGGTATGTTTTGAAAGTCCCTTGGAAAACACTAAGAAGGTGTTAATATTTACCTTGATTGGTTGCATTTCGCAGTCAACCGGCACTTCGATAAGATGTCTCTTCACTGGCTGGAGCAAACACGAACCGAGTACCGCATGGAAGGCCAAAGCTGCTAATATAACAACAGCCCATCTGAAGCCAAACTCGCTCAGCAGTAAGTTGACAAGTTGAGGCATAACCATCAGCCCAAAGCCAGTACCGGCCATGGATAAACCCACGGCTTGGCCTCGCTTCTTGGAGAAGTAATGGTTTAAAGATACGAACGAAGACGATGATGCGAGGCCTACTCCGAAACCTGAAAGAACAATCAAGTGTTGAATATTTTATTCTATTGAATCCACACTTATGTATACGCTTATTACACGCCTTTATCCAAGAAAGAGTGGAAGACTACATTTCACCGAAAGCAATCTTGTCCCTTTGTTGCGACGACCTGCTGCTTACTGTTGCGGGCAACCGGGACCAACGGCTTAACGTTCCTTCCGAGACACAGAACAAATTCCTGTTGGAAACGTGAACGGGAAATCTACACACCACGGGCGGAGCCGCGAGCATTGTCTAGATTTATATGAACTCGAACCCAATGCCTCGGCAATGGCAGATTCGTTCACTAACACTGCGCTACCGAGACAATCAAAACGTTTAGATGAAGGAAAAATTTGGAGATGTCGTGTAATGCAACTTAACTAACTTAACTTAACTATCTTCACGCTGTATCCCTGACGGGGTAGTCAGAGAGGACAGATCGCCAGGCTTCGCGATCCATGCATACTTCTTTCGCTTCTTTGAGATTCATCAATCGTTTCATACACGCACGTCTGGGTATCCGAGTACTTTTGACCTTTCCGTTTTTGAGCAATCTGCTCACGTGGTCTTCATATGTAAGTCTCGGCCTACCCTGACCTCTTCTACCCTCTGCTTTCGCACAATATATATTTTTCGTCAATCGTTCCTCACTCATTCGTTGGACGTGTCCAAACCAACGGAGCACGCCCTTTTCCAGCTTAACGCTGACACTTTCATTCAAACCTGCCATATTGCGTATCACTTCGTTACGTATTCAGTCGGCAAAGGTAACGCCGCACAATTTTCGAAGTGATCGCATCTCTTCAGCATTCAATTTACTTTCATGCATCTGCTGACATACCCAGGTTTCGCTACCGTAAAGCAAAGTTGGCACTAGCACTGCGTTATGAATCGCCAGTCGTGCTTCTTTTACGATGCTTTGTCGCTTTACTAATTGGGACAAAGCACCGTTAACTCTGTTTCCGGCAGCTAGTCGCCGTTCTACATCCGAATCACATTTTCCATCCGCGCTAAACATACTCCCTAAGTACACAATTTCATTCACTTGCTCTAGACGTTCCTGGTTTACCCTAATCTCGCATTTAGTTCTTACGTCATCTCTTTCAAATACTAGAACCTTAGTCTTACTTGCATTCAAGCGAAGACCCTTACTTTCACACTCCTCTTTCATATTAGTGACTAATGCCTGAAGGTCGGCTTCTGATAAGGCCAGGAGCACCGCATCATCAGCGTACAGCCGACAGTTTACTGAAAAGTCACCCAAATTCACACCCATATCACAATCTTTCAACTTCTGCAGGCAACTGTCCAGATACACTATGAACAGCCAGGCGGACATGACACAACCCTGTTTGACGCCTGTACAGACATCAAAAAGAGGTGACACATCCCCTCTACTCGCACGCAAGCCTTACAGTCCTTATAAAGCGACTGTATTGCCGGGCAGCAAATCCCACAGAGTTTCCCTCACAACGTTATCAAATGTTTTCTCCAGATCCACAAAAGCGCAGAAAACCCACTGGCTAATAGCCAGAAACTCCTCCGCGATCATGCGGAGAGAAAACACTTGATCCATGCAACCTCTTCCACGTCGCAATCCGCATTGAGCCTCCCATAAATACCTTTCAGACTTTTCTTGCATTCTTGCCGTTATAATCTTTGCATACACCTTACTAGCTAAGCTGACCAAGCTGATCGCCCTGTAGCTGGAGCAGTTTAGGCGCGAGCCTTTCCCTTTGTAGATAGGTACTACAACTGCTATTCGCCAGTCATCTGGGACCTCACCCGTCCGCCAGCACAAGTTGCATAACAGACATAGAGTGTCCCAGACGCGCGACCCACCGTACTTGATCATCTCAGCAGTAACTCTGTCTTTTCCCTCAGCCTTACCACATTTCATACTTCTTATCGCTTGTTCAATTTCTTTCATACTAATGACTTCAATGACATCGGGATCCGGAGCATCGAAGTGAGCTCCACTTCCCGATGTGGCATCTCTGTCTTTTCTTGCATACATCTTTCCATAATATTCACTCCATCTCTGCAGGACGTCAGTTTGGTCTGTTAGGACGTCATTGTTAACACTAAGCACTTTATTCATACTGCAGATTGCTGAACAACTCCGTGTCTTGCCTACCTCTTTCCAGAAGAGCCTGGCATTATCCCGGAAATTGGACGACAACCTTTCATCCGCTTTCATTCTGCACCTTTCACGAGCTTCTTCTATCAGTGCCTTCGTGTTAACTTTTTGCAGCTTGTATCTCTCTTTCATATTAAACTCATTCCGCGAGGCTAAGTAGTCTAACCATGCTTTCTTCTTCATTCGAACTGCTTCTTTCACTTCCTCATTCCACCATGCGTCACGCTTATTACTACTGCCTCTTCTCGTTTCTCTACACACTTCTACAGCGGCATTTACCATATTATCCCTAAGGTTCTGCCATACACTTTTCACATTCTCACTACTAACATTGACGTCGCCAAGCTTTTCGGCTACCATTTCTTTATATTTATCCCTAATGGATGCATCCTGCTGCTTCCAGCTTTTGATGCTATGAGTCGGCTCAAGTTCAGGACACTCGGTGCGATGACGCCAACCCGCGAACAGACCCCTTATCCTAGTTATTACTAGGTAGTGGTCTGATCCCAGTTCAGCGCCTCGATAAACCCTTGTGTCCATCACCTGTTTATGGAACCGACTATCCATTAGGAATAGATCTATCATGCTTCTCTTTGACGTATACATATGAATTTGTTTGTGGTTGAAAATTGTGTTCGCCACAAACAAATCCCATTCCTTACAAAATGCCAGTATAAGCTTGCCAGCGTCATTCACCCTTTTATCCCCATACTTCCCGAGTACCGACTCAAAACCATCGCGAGCGGTACCCACCCATCCATTCAAGTCTCCACATACTAAAAGTTTTTCATTTCCTTCTATCACATTTAGAGCTTCTCTCATACTCTCTAAGATACTGGCGCGTAAGCAGCTACCAGGAAAATCTTCGTCAAACCAAGTTTTAGACGGATCCAGAGGATTCTAGTACCTACCAGTTTGTACTCATACATAACGGATGCCAATCGCGAGGACAACAAAATTCCAACCCCCCGACTGCCATGCTAGCTCTCTGGTACTCCAGACCATAGCGCGACCACCCCACCCGGGAGCTCCACGACTACGCTGCCCTTTTCTTGGTCTCTGTCAAGCACACTACATCTAACTTTCTCTCATTCATAACATCCATCAACTCATTCATCTTATCTGCCATTCCTCCCCTAACATTCCACGCAGCTACCCTGCACTCCATCCTCCACTTCCCGCCGTGTCGGGCCGCGCGTGTATGGTGGCGGTCCCCTACGCCTCTCTGGCTACACACCACGGGCGGAGCCGCGAGCATTGTCTAGATTTATATGAACTCGAACCCATTGCCTCGGCAATGGCAGATTCGTTCACTAACACTGCGCTACCGAGACAATCAAAACGTTTAGATGAAGGAAAAATCTGGAGATGTCGTGTAATGCACATACAATTATATTCTAGAAAACATTGCATGAACGACACTACTTGTAGATATAAATTGAACTAGAATTAGTTAGCCTTGAAAGTTTGGCAGCAGTTAATGAATCTGATTAACTGGTACATTGGCTACGAATAATTTTGTTGTATCATTGGAAACAGTAGACCAATACGATAACAAACAAAACGAGTGACTCATGTGTATGCAGCGAGTAATTAGAAATCGGGTATTGTTTATTGGTATCAACAGCACAAAAGTTGCTAAAATATTCTAGGTATTCTTTTGAAACTACAGCTGTTTATGTAATTATTACAGATAAATGATTAATCAGAAAAAAATGTCCTTCATTGACATTTTAATTTCCCACGCCTTTATTCTGGTGAAAGAGGCTCCACCAAGATCTCTAGGGTCTAAGCGACCTCAACTGCTAGCGGTGGACCTGCTGACTGACCGACGAGGCAACTTTATGCGGTTGGGCAGTCGCTCCCAATAATGCCGAAAGTTTAACTGCCTCTGTGTTGCAGTGTAGTGTAAAAATATCGGAAAAAATATTTGTGTGATCCACAAATGTTTGTTTCGGAGTTTGTGTGTTTCCTGTGTATAATATGTATGTATTTAGAAATATATAAGTATGTTGATCAGTCATCTAGATGTATTAACACAAGCTTATATTAGCTTACTTTCTGCTAGACAGCGATACTAAAAAAAAATTAAAAAAAAATGTCCTGCAAATATGACCTACAAAGTTAAGAGTCCCATAAGCAGCCAAGTAAAAAGGGACCCAGGCTTAAAATCCGGGTAGGGTTCGCTAACAAACACTTAGATGAAGAAGAAGTCACGTCTTTAACCATAAAGGAATAGGCAGTGGCATACTACAATACATCCACATTTCACCGTATGCATTTTTGTAACACGTGGTGAGCCTGTTGCCGTGTTGAAATGGACGTGCGCAGAAGACGCTCATAAGGCTTTCAACTAACTGCCATTTTGTTGGCAACCGAGACCGACGGCTTAACTTGCATTGCGAATCTCGGAAACGTTCGCAAATCTAAATGCCACAAAGTGGTCACCCATCCAAGGATCAGCTATAGCGAAAGTTGCTTAACGCCATGATAGTTTACAGAACACTGAGTTCGCCGGACCACCTACAGATATATATGTTTAAAAGACAGTTCATGAAGTTCAGTTATTTTTATATTTTTTGTAAAAATTAATATTGATATGCATATCTTTTATTAAGGGGCCGTTCAAGTATTACGTGAGCAGATTTCTTACCATTTTTTACCCCCCCGCCCCCCTTGTCATCAAAAGTAAGCAAAGCACTTACCCCCTCCCCCTATGCTTACGTAGACATTTTTAGTAATAAATGTTTTTTTATATTGTTATTTTTAAAATAGGAAAATTCATGAAAATATTAGGTTTAACTGATACACATAGAGTAAATGACAAAAAAATATAATCAGAAATAAAGAACATAACTAACATAAAGAATATTTTCGGAACACATTAACAGTCTTCAGTCCATTAAACCTGAATCCATGATTCTAAGTTATCGATGACATTGGATTGCTGCTCAGTGTTGTGAGTCTGCTCACTTTCATCCGATTTTGGAATGTCTACGTCACTCTCATCGAGCCATTCAACATCTTGGTGCTCTAAATTTTGAATAATGCACATCCGTTCATTAGCACGACGAGCAGCGACTCTTACAGGTCTAACTTTTCCCTCTGTGGGCGTGTTTACTTTTTTATGGATCTTCTCGATGTGACGATTTAATGATTTGACGGAAGCATGATAAAGACCACACGTTTTGCATGTTCGGCTTGAGAGCCTCAATTTTACCGTCGGACAAAAATAGTCGTAGGGCATTTGCAAAAAATCTTTGAGGGTAGTACTCAAGCGTAGAGCTAAATTGACTGGAAGATCAAGAAATTCTCCTCCTTCATCCAAAACAAAGTCATCAACTGTTTGTTTTACTTTTGCAGGTGGTGGAAGAAACCTGTTGTCTAGTAATCTGAATAGGCCACTTCTTGGACGACAGCATTCTGTATTTTTACATTTTACATTTTACATAATTTTTAGACAAGTGAATAGCGCACGGTAATTTCCCTAATGCGCGGTAATTCCCCTAATCAGTTCTCAAAGCGAGTGCCTACGCATATGTATTATTTGCGGGAATCCCCGAAAAAACTTAAATAACTAACGATGACGTAATCATCATCTAGACCCCCCCACCCCCCATGTCATCCAAAATAACCAAAACAGAGACCCCCCACCCCCCCTTGGTGCTTACGTAATACTTGAACGGCCCCTAATGAGAAAAATAATACCTATATTTGCTGTTAGGTATACGAAATATTGCATTAGGACATAAATCAATTTGGTAAATTGTTTATTTTGTAGTAAATTAAGCTAGTCCCCGAATCGCACCGCACTGTGAAGCGGGACCCAACCAACGGCGAGCGCCCCGTGCTTGAGTGCTGATTATGACCATAGACATTGTTGTTATTTATCTTCGCCCATCTTGGGCAGGCAAAGGAAACTCAGTCCATACACCCTTGTCTTTAGTATATGTATTTTCTTAATTATTAGTTTTAGTCATTTCCATCCATTGTCGATGTAAAGTCCTGTCCTGAGTCCAATGTCCTTGGCCCAATAAGGCAATGGATTCCTTATTACCGCTTTCTATCAAAATTTGGCACTAACACAAACAACACCGCTATTATCATAATAATACATATTATCACTTCCTTCACTAATGGACATTTGTGGACTCTTTATGTATAATATTCCAAAATTATTAAACGCAAAAAAAAATGTGTGTGTACCAGAGTACAAAGGTGAAAAAACTCTCATACGACGATAAAGTTTCACTTCATAACAACATGGCACGTAACCGAGGTACGTGACGATTTATTTAACAGCTATAAAATTTCTCTCAACATCGATGAAGAAATTATACTTCAAAAACATGAATTTTTCACTAACTTTGGAAAATAATATACGACAAACGTGCGTAATTGCTAATGTTCGCGCCAAAAGTCCTGACCAATGATATCTTAAATAAATAAATAAATAAATATCCATCACGCCTTATCCCCGAAGGGGTGGCAGAGGCATATTATATGCCCACTTTTCACCGTGTGGATTCCTGTCCCACGTAATAGGTGGTGAGCCCATTGCCGTGTTGAAATAGACAGACGCAGGCTGTGGCTACCTGCTGTTGAAATTTTTTAAGCCGCCTATAAGGCCTTCAACCAGGCTTAACGACTGCCATTTTACTGGCAACCGGGACCAACGGCTTAACGTGCCTTCCGAAGCACGGAAGCGCTCGCAAATGTAAATGCCACAAAGTGGTCACCCATCCGACAACCAGCCATAGTGAAAGTTGCGTTCCTCAGTGATCGTTTACCGAACACTGAGACCGCGGGGCCACGAGCGCTTTTGCTAAAGACAAACGATATCTTACCTAAAGCCCAATTTATATTACGAAACAAGTTTCTTTCAAACTTTTAGTACTTGTAAAACTAGTTTCTTTCAAATTAATAGTATCGTGTAATCCACAGTATGTCTGTGGATGTCCGATGGGCTTCGCCAACATAGAGGCTTTATTTCGCTAAAATGTTGTCATACAGATGTTAATGTATGAAATAAGGAAAAGGTTTTCTCGAAAGAAAAGACGTTGGTGGATTGGAGGATGGTTGGCAATAAAACGTATCTGGGTGCGACACAGTTAATATAAGTATTTACAGGTAAATGTCCAACAACTACCTCTAAACCATCAACTGCCTCCATTACAGTTTTCATCTGCATAACTTCCATCATCTTTTTTAAGACCTTCTCGGGCATCTCTATTTATGTACGTTGGTACAAATTTTAATTTGTTTTTCGATGCAAAAATACACGTGCTATCAGCGCAGGCGCTTTCGCGACACTAGTTTTATTTAAGACGTAGTTTTATGTAATACGATGACATTAGTTGCATGATACTAGTGTTAGCATCCTTATAATAAATTTAGTAAATATGTCTGTATAATCGTATTTATTATATATGTAATCTAGTTGTAATAATTTAGTTAATATATAAACTGACAAACTAGAAGTGTCGAACTCAGGCTGGCAACATGTTGCCCCTACTTGCAGATAAAGTTATAAAAGATTTCGCGCGAGTCCGGTTCGGCCTTCTTGTTCCGGTAAACGTACAGTGAGCTTTACATATTGCATATTGCATATTGTGATAAAATAGAAATAGAGTGATATTATAGTATAGTGCATAAAAGTAAGATGTGTATTTAAAGACAAAATAAAAGTGAAAGTGTTTTAACAAGTATTTTATTGGAGAGTCCGCTAACACTGGTTTTATCCAAAAATCGCGAGCGTCGCGAATCTGTTTCAGTGTCGTGAAATCGATGTTTGCATTGTAAAACTTGACGTTAACACGTGAAATTGTTGATGAAACTAGTGTAGGAAAACTAATTTCATGTCATTTATTTCGTAATGTAAATTTGGTTTAAGAGTTAAGATATTTAGGACTCTGACGAAGGCTTCCGAATGAAGTCAAACAATAGTCGATCTATATATATATAGCGGAAATATCGTCTTGTTTGTCAAAATTAAAAATGCGCATGAGTTTTAATTTATTAAATATTAGCTTTTGCTAGCAAATATCCACAGATATTGGAAGAGTTGTTTTTTTTTCGATTTCTATGTGAATATCTAATCATTTATAATTTTCCAGCAAGGCCGGGCGGAAGATCCCAGCACTTACTGCAACACACTGCTAACTGCAGTAGCACTGCAGTGCAGTGCAACTGCAGTAAGTTGCGCTACAGCAACTTACTGTTTCGTTCATTTCCTCAGACGCCTATCTTATATATTTCATAATATTTCGTTGTACTGCAATCTACAGAGTTAAAATTTCAGCGCCGTTTTTTACATTGATTTCATTCATTTTTCGGCTGGACCGATTTGAAATCATTGAAATCAGTCCAGTCGCCTAGGAGTTCAGGAACATATACAACATAATATCTTATAAATACGCCGTAGCTCTGAAACAATTTAGCTGAACCGTGGGCTTACCAAAACAAATCAGCACGCTCATCACACAAAGAGATCGTAGTCTGGTACTCCACATCTATACTTTGGTTAAGTTTGCGCGGTATTCCTTATAATAAAGTTTTATCAATAATATAGGGTGCTAGTAAAATAATATGTTTATACTATGGAACTAACGGAAAATACCTAAATGTTGGTAAATATCCTTGTGAATTTCGTATCTACTCAATTTCAATAGAATTACATTATTTACAAGTTGTTTTTTAAGGATATTCGTGTAATCTATAATAGCTTTGAACTACTTTGAATGAATGTGGGTTTAACATACGAGGCGAAGCCGAGTGGGATAACTGTATCACATGAGCGTTTTAATACCTAATTATCAACAGTTGCTTATAAAACTTTATCTACACCCATACTATAATTTCATGGATGAATGAGGCGGTCTGTGTATGAATCCTATATAAAATATTCTGAAACAGCTTAATGCTAACATTAAAACATATATAATATAGGTAAACTAAGTTTTTTTTTAATGAAAGATTTTGTTTTGTGCAATAATTAAAATGCACTTGAATATTATTCCTGAAAGTGACTTTCCAACATTAAAGAACATGTTGGAAGGTCCCGATCCCGCCGATGTACGGGGAAATATTTATATTTAACACTTCACTATTCACTACTTTCTTTTACGGTAGAAATTTGTTGGAAATGTCCTTTGCAGTGTTTAAAATATCAGGCTGTGTGCTTTCAGAATCAGAACTTGAATCGCTCATTTTTTGAAAACAATACGATAAAAATGGGATTCGATTACCCTACTTTTTATTACTGCTCGCGACTGAGATAGAGAATAAAATAGGTATTCATCGCGCGGCGTTCTAGTAGTGAACGCGTGTTAATAATGTTCTTTTTTTGAAATTATTACTGATACCAGTAATGGTCCAGGATTCATAGTCCGTTTCTGAACTTGATTACTATCAAGCAAATTTTTCGTGAGAAGCTTCATTTTGATGAGACGCCCAATAATTTTCTGCACTAAACTTTCGATTGTGGTAGCTAAGAGAGGTAAAAAGGTAAAGATAAAATATGATACAAAAAAATGGAGTGTTATTTTAAAAATCAGTCAAATTATGGTTACGAGATATAAATATCTAAGCTGTTTCAGAATCTTTTATAGAGGATTGGATGCATGGATGTAGATAAAATTATTTATTTACTTTTGTATTGGTTGCTTCTGCCTCATCTTAGCGTCTTGCCAGTTGTTTCCAAATATTCTTGGTGCCTAGTTTGCTTTTATAGCAGATGCACTACTTGTGGGTGAAGTTGAATTGGGCTCCGGAGATATTGCTAGGACACCAGTACACGTTTAGGGGGCCAAGTCTACTATTCACAAGCCGTAAAATAGAACCAGAATCGCTGTTTTAGCTGTCAAAATGTTAGTAGACTATCAAAAATGCAACTGACTAGCGGCCCCTAGCGCGGTACGTGTTAGTAGAATTCTATCGGCCGACCGATAGAAGTCAATTGGAGTACGCTTGTAATAGTAGAGTACAAAATTGTACCGGTGGCTTTGTATTGAGCGACGATTTTAATTCTATTTCGACACGATTGAAATAGCAGACGCGGCCTCCAGATTAGTTGCCTTGGTAGTATAATTTTATTATTAGCTGTTGGCATTATGGTCAACCATACTCTCAATAATTGTATGGAAATAAACGATTTAGCGGGATAGAAGCGCTTTCGTAAATCCGCTATCAATGTTTCGCTTTCTTTCGCTTGAGTTAGTATTCGGATGGGTGACAGCTTTGCGGCATTTCAATTTACGAGTGTTTCCGTGGTCCGAACGGCACGGTAAGACGTTGGTCCCGGTTGCCAGTAAATGGCAGTCGTGGTCTTATGAAAAATTACAACGGCAGGTCGCCACAACCTGCTCCTGTCCATATTAACACGGCAATACGTTCCACCACCTGTTAAGTGGGACGAAAATGCTTACGGTTATATGTGGGCGTATAATGTGCCTCTGCCACCTCTTAGCGTATAAAGGGATGAATGATAAGAAAGTCCGAGACTACCAGGACTTTAATTGGTAGCGCTAATTAGAGTCTAGCACATAAGACCTTTTAGCCTTTTTGTTACCACCTTACTAAAAAGGCAACGGGTTCAAAATTTCTTTCAAATTTAACATCTAAAATAGACACATCTTATTAAATTTATTCGGCTCTTGAGACCCACTCACAACTACCTTATAAGCGATCGTGGCCCTGAGGACTCAGTATTCTGTTAACAATCACTGCGTTAAGCAACTTTCACTATAGCTGGTCCTCGGATGGGTCACCACTTTGTGGCATTTACATTTGCGAGCGTGCTTCGGAAGGCACATTAAGCCGTTGATCTCGGTTGCCATGTTGGCAGTCGTTAAGCCCAGTTGAAGGCCATATGGGCGGCTTGAAAAATTTCAACAGCAGGTCGCCACAACCTGCGCCTGTCCATTTCAACACCGCATTGGGCTTCACCACCTGTTATGTGGGACAAAAGTGCATACGGTGAAATGTGGGCGTATAGTATGCCTCGACCTTCGGGGATAAAGGCGTGACAATTTGTATGTATGTATGTATGTATGATAAGAAATTAACAACATACTACTACTAGTTCTAATACAACATAAGGACACAGTCAATAATTTGGTACTAATCCCCCCACATTCCTATTACTGTGATTCCTGTAAGCTAGGATCTACACCAATAACGAAGTCCATTGTCAATAATTGCCTTATATCTGGAGTCCCCCACAAGGCCGCCTGTCTGCTCCCACCACAGGGCAGTATTTTTAATAGAAACACTTTTAAATAGCAATTAATATGCTAACTTTATCCTAAATATTAACTTAAAAAAGAAAATTTTTTCAGACTCGAGCTTAAAAGGTCTTTGAACAGTATGTCTCGGTGGTGTCGTTGGTAACGCGTCTGGAGCGTTAAACCAGAAGACGCTGGTTCGAGTCCAGCTCTAGTTTGAAATTTTACCTTTTTTAAATTTAAGTATTTTTATTATTATGCTATGGGGCCCAAATGCATTTCAGCATAAAAAGCATACTGAATAGTCCTAAATACTCAGAATAATAGTAAACAGTTTGTCAGCTTTAAATGATAACAATTAGTGACTAACAGTGACTATGTGAGAAAAACACAGTAGCCGCCAACGTGTCGTAAAAAGGAAGTTTTAATAAATTAAAATTATGATTACGTTAGTTCAACAGTGTGTAAACAATTAACAGCTGACGTACGTTGTGGAATTGAGACTAAAAAAAATGCGCTTTGGCTACAAAATATTAACACTATTATATAATCTTCTAACTAAAAAAACTTATGATGATACTTACGTACGTTGTAAACAACGAAAACTATAATAATGATATATTTAAACCGGTACCTAATGCCTCTAATGCGTTAGTCTGGCGATCAGAAGTACTTGGTAGTACGAATCTCGGTAATTCAACGATAATGCGCTGAAGCAAGCTATAATTAATTTATCTCCCTTATTATATGGCGTTTAAATAAATAATCTATCTACATATAGATTAAGAAAAACAACGGGACATTATTACGGCAAAAGATGAGCGGTAGCTGTTTTGTATAAGTAAACCTAACGGAATAAAACATGAGTCACCCAATTTGGCAACTTTCATTTCAGAAGCACTGAACTTTATACTTACTGCATACATAACTTATACTAGGTACGCCACTGTTTTTTGATAATGACAAAGTATTCTTATGGTAAAGAACATTAGTCAATGTGCAAATTTGAGGAAATTAATATTATCACTTACCTCCTAAAATACTGTAAGTAGCTAAAATATGACTCATGCTGTTAGCCGGTGCGGTGAAAAGTAATCCAAGAGCACATATTGTTGAACCCACAAAACATACTTTTCTGTATGAAAAGGTCTTTATCACAGGACCCACGAAGAAGCCAGAAAAGTTGACCACCGAGTCTAATGTGCTGGCGATAACAGACGCTCCCATAGTATGGACGCCAAGGTCATCTAGCAGGTCTTTGAACAGTAGGCCGAACGACGGTTCTAAAGAACGCGTCGAAAACTGAAACAAAATAAATCAAATTATGCAATTGTCGTACGAAGGGTCTCAAAAAACAGTCGGTGACATTTAATTTTAAGATTACCCATAATAGACTGCAGCCTAATTATGAAATCATAAGTCACAATTCACTTTTAAATACGCGAGGGCTCGATATTTTTGTGGTCCCAAGTCAGTCTCTTCTGAGAGTGGTACACCTGCTGACTATCGAACGAGATTATGACGAAGAAAAGGAAGACTTGGAATGAAACCAATCCGTCTGGTCAGCGCAGTACAAAGAAGCTGCTGATACCCAAAATGATGACATACAATGTGTGTATTATGGCAAAATTTTGTAGATTACACATCTACAAAATTTTGCCATTTGGGTTTGGTTTACATGTGATATACTGATTTGATTGATTCCTTTTTTTAATATGCTCAAATGGAGCAAAATATTTGTATAATTTTACTAACGAAATAAACAACGGTATTTGGCTAGAAAACTTCCCAAGTGGCCTGTTAAATGGGCTACAATTAATATCATCTTTTCTAAAACTAGTGGTTCTGTGAACCGTAGACTTCGAAGTATTTTTTTTATTATTATTATTTATCTATCACGCCTTATCCCCGAAGGGGTGGCAGAGGCATATATATTATATGCCCACTTTTCACCATGTGTATTCCTGTCCCACGTATTTTTTTTATCAACTTAAAATAAATTCAACATTTATTTTTTTCCAAATCTCCATTTCCCCTCCCCTGCCTCTATTTACCCCCCGATCGAAAAACCCTCTCGCTAAAAGTTGTTGGCTACATCAAGGATTGTCCATGCCAAGTTGCATGCAAATCCGATGAAAAATGCGACCTGTAGAAGTGTAGACTGAATGTACGGACAGACGAACGGACGGCCGGACATCAATGGCATTTTTCCCCTACCAGTAGAGTTAAAACGGAGACTTTCGTCGGCTCACTTCGCCCGCCTCCTCAGTCAATAAATGGGAATGGGTTCTTCTAACGAGATCTCAGATATGCTCTATCGAGAGAGAAATTTTAGCTTACTTAATTTCAACAAATGACTCATTACCAGAGGTTATCGACGCAACAAGATAAAAAAAAAATTCTGCAAGATAACTAAACAAAAATCCTATTATCTAAGGTTATCAACTTCTACAAAGTACCTACAATTAAACCAAACAATTGGCTTTAATGTACAATTATTACGAGTAAGTATTAAGTAGTAAGTAATACTTTGTTTTGCCTCAATAGATTAATTATTCTTTATTAATTTCGAAATAATTACTCCAATGGGTTGTCATATTTAGGTGATGTTAAGAAATCACAGAGAGGAATTATTTCAATATGAATGAGAAGCAACAAGTATTTAGGTCAAACTTTAAGCTACAACTGGTATTTATGTACTGGTTTTATTAGCTCAGATGATTTCAAACTATATATCAAGTTCAAGGTCGCAGTTTAATGTAGCGTTTTTTTTTTCATTATTATTTATTTAATTACACTAACTGCTTCTGTTCTGAGTCCATGTGCGTTAAATATAAATTTATAAATCTGGTACATTATGGATTTATTGAGAGCAACTGGTATGGATATATATAGAACTAGCTGACCCGCGCTACTTCGTTTGCGCCTCATAAGAGAAACAGACAAAGAGAGATTAGTTAAAGAAGGTGGCGCGTAGGCTATTCTTAGGAAACAACTTTTAAAGTATCCCCGTTCTGTCTTTTTTTTTTCTTTTTCCGACTTCTTCAAATTATCTTCTGATTAATTTCGTTGCGGGTTCCAAGACATTCTAACTTTTCATGGGACTTCACCGAGATTGAGCTCGGTGTAACTTTTCTGGTTGTTGGTCATTGCTGTAGATCCTGGTTTACAGGAGTCACAGTAATGGGAATGCGGGTAAGATTAGTCCCAATCCCCTTTCTAACAACAAAGCACTTAATCGGAATACTTGTTGATAAGTTAAAACTGAATAATATACACGCGGGCAAAACTGCGGGAACAGAATATACATTTTACACACATTTCATCCTCCTCGCAAAGGAACCACGCAGATCATCAGTATTTAAACTTAAATCATGCTGAAATTAGTTCAGTATTCTCGGCTTGATGGTTGATTATAGAATGTCCTACAAACGTATTTTAATAATTTTCCGCTCACGTGAAGTTTCTTTAGTGCGTAAAAAGGAAGGAAAATCTTCACAAACTTGTACATTTATAATATGAATAGGATTACATTCCTCTGGGAATACCGGGAATTCCTTTTTTGGTGCTCATCTAACGTAGATACGTAAATAATACGTTCACCAAGTTTTATGGTTTTACCCATGTTCTCCGTTCCTGTGGGAATACCGGGTATTCTTTTCTTAGTGCTGATTCAAGGTAAATCTAATGAGTACTCTCACTAAATTTCAGGTATGTACCTATATTTGATAGTTTAGGCTGTGCGTGGTTTACCCGCATATTCGGTTCCCGTGGGAACACTGAACTCGCTGGTAGTTTGTTTTAGCCTTATGAGATTATTTTAAAACGTACGTAAGTTCATGTTACTTACTTTGAAATTGTCAATCTTCCATACAACCGTTTATCCCTTATTTACGTCCTTAGGGGTAGAATTTCACGAAACCCTTTCATACCCCCTCACTTTCATACCCTTTCTAACCCTTTCACCTACGTGTTAATAAGAACCCCTAATGCGAAGTTTGGGCTTCATAGCTCCGTTAGCTTCATAGATTTCGTGATCAATGTTGTGAGTCAGTCAGTACAAACCTGTTAAAATTTTCCGAAACTGCGTACACGTTTTTATTTGCAACCCAAAACAGTTGTAAGAAAATTCCTGTTTCTAACTTTTAAGAGGTAAAATTTCGAAAAAACATTCTTAGGGGAAACCTACGTCTTAAAAGGAAGCCCCATGCTAAGTTTGGGCTTCGTAGCTTTGTTAGTTTTATCGGTTTCGTAATCAATGAGTCAGTTATTACAACTCCTGTTTTACCCCCTCAAGGGCAGAATTTATCAAAAATTCCTTAGCACGTATTTTTTTATTTGTATACAGAAGCAGGTGTAAGAAATTCGGTGTTGCTATGTTTGAAAAAGAAGAATTTTCCATATAAACTTTCAACCCTTGTTTACCCCCTTATAGGTAAAATTTTGCAAAACCGCTATACACGTACCCATTTATTTGTAACAAAAAACAGGTGTACATAAATTCATGTTTCTAACTTTAAAAATGACGAACTTCCATACAACCGTTTATCGCTTATTTAGGGGAGTGGTTACTGGTGGTTACTGGTACTAAATAAAATAAATAAAATAAAATAAAAATATCTTTATTTTGCATAGACCATTTCAACGGCGCTTACAAAATGTATTTAAAATATTTAAAATATTACTATTTAAAATATTTAAAGCGACCACCGGATCGGAACGCGGCCCACCTGAGAAGAACCGGCAAGAAACTTAGGAAGGCTTTTTTTTTGATGGCCTATTTACAATTTAATATTATTTCATTTTGCCAGCAGATCATTTCCAGGCGTCCCTGTCCTGCAAATAGTCTGTAACGGAGTAAAAACCTTTTTCACAAAGCTTGTTTTTAATAAACTTTTTAAATTTATTTAAAGGTAAATTTCTCAGGTCACAGGGAAGCTTGTTGTAAAAGCGTATACAGTTACCCTGGAAAGAATCGCCAATCTTATGTAGTCGACTGTGGTGGACTGAAAGATTATTTTTATTTCTAGTGTTTATATTATGTTTATCACAGAGTTTAGAAAACTGTGATAGATTTTTCTGGACATACATAAGATTGGCAAAAATGTATTGTGATGGTACGGTTAGAATATTCACTTCTTTGAATTTTTCTCGGAGAGAAACTCTGGGGCCCAAATTATAAATAGCGCGTACAGCCCGCTTTTGTAGAACAAAAATAATATTTAAATCTGCAGCACTCCCCCAAAGGAGAATACCGTAAGACATAATACTATGAAAATAGCTGAAGTAAACCATTCTAGCCGTATCCACATCTGTTAGAGTCCTGATCTTTTTTACAGCGTATGCAGCCGAACTTAATCTAGAGGCTGTCTTTTCTATGTGTGGGCCCCACTGCAAATTGGCATCAATAGTTATACCTAGGAACACAGTTGATTCTACAAACTCTAACACTTGTCCATTCAGTTGAACATTGGCCGCAACTTGTTTTACATTTGGTAGAGTAAATTTTATACATTTAGTTTTATTTTCATTAAGGCAAAGATTATTTGAGCTGAACCAATGAACTACTCTTGCAATTGCATTGTTTACATCGTCATAGTTATCTAATTGTCTTTTAATTTTAAAAATTAATGAGGTGTCATCTGCAAACAAAACAATCCTATTCCTGTCCCCTACATAAAATGGTAAATCATTAATATAAATGAGGAACAAGAATGGCCCAAGTATCGAGCCTTGCGGCACACCCATTGAAACCATGGATCCTACAGAACGTGTACCATTAATATCGACCCTCTGTATTCTATTGTTCAAATATGAAGACAGAAGGTCGAGAGCTTTGCCTCTTATTCCATAGTGGTGTAATTTTTTGCACAGCGTTTCATGTTGAACGCAATCAAAAGCCTTTGATAGATCGCAAAATATACCTAATGCATCGTGCTTGTCTTCCCATGCTTCATGAATACATTTTAATAACTCAACACCAGCATCGGAAGTTGAGCGCCCTTTCGTAAACCCAAATTGATTCGCATGGAGTATTTTATGACTATTAAAATGGGATAGCATTTGATTCAAGATTATTTTTTCAAATACTTTGCTCAAAGTTGGCAGCACTGACACTGGTCGGAAATTAGACGGCTCTGTAGCGCTGCCAGCCTTGAACAAGGGAACGACTTTGCTGTGTTTCATTAAATCAGGAAATGTACCACTAGAAACACAGTCATTAAACACAGTTGCTAGATGGGGCGCAATTACCTCAATTATACATGATGCAGTTTTGACCGATAACCCCCAAATGTCCGCGGTTTTCTTAATTTCGATACATTTAAATGTTTTTACAATGTTCTGAGCACAAATATCTGTGAATACAAATGCATCCCTGCAACAAAGAACAGATTCTTCTAATAAAAGTTCAGCGGAACTGGAAGATGCTTGGAGAGATTTTGTTGTCAAAATAGGTATATTTTTGAAAAAGTGTTCAAACTCCGTAGCCACTTCCAGGTCCCCTGTAACATGGCAACCATTTACTTTTAAGTGGAAATCCCTTTCAGTCACTAAAGATCTACCGCATTCAGAGTTAATGATGTTCCAAGTCATTTTTATTTTATTTACAGAATTAGAAATTTTATTTTTAATGAAGTTTGACTTAGCAAGATGACACGTTTGTTTAAATATCTTTGAATAATTTTTAACATATTCCTGAAAGGTTTGCCTAAAATTATATGATTTTTTCTGAATATAATTCAAATAATTTATATCTACTTTTAAAGATACCTGGTGTTGCCCAGTCAATGAAAACAGGACGACCACCAATCTGTAGAGTTTTTGAGGTAAAAACTTTGCCAAACTCATCATTAATCAAATTAAATAAGTGTTTATATGACTGGTCTACACAAGTGAAGTTAGGTAGATATGGTAATCTCTTTAATACATTTTCTTTAAAATTATTCAAACGACTTTGGTTAATTGGTACATATTTAATTTGTTTTTTGCTGACTTTGTTACTACTTTTAGGAAATTTTATCCATTGGCCACGATGATCTGACTCCACAGGATCCACAATACCTTTATCTATAGGTTTAATATCAGTAAAAATATTATCAATACATTTTGCACTGGTGGCTGTAATACGAGTGGGTTCTAAGAATGTACTATGCAGATTAAAGGATTTAAATAAATTTTTCATTTTATTTCTCTCTGATGGAGTTAATGATGTATCTAATATATCAACATTAAAATCTCCACAAACTATTATAGATTTCTTAGAACATTGGCATTTGAACAGTGCTTCTTCAAGCTTTTCTTCAAATTTAATGTAAGAAGCATCAGGGGGACTGTATACGCTTAACAAGATGAAATGCTCAAACTCAATACTGGCAATCTCAATAACTCGCTCAATGGAGAGGGCTACTAAATCCTTACGTTCTTTAAATTTTAAGTTTTTATTAATTAATATTAAAGAGCCTCCACGTTTAGAATGTTTTCTATTGAACGAGCTAGCAACCTGGTGATTTACGAAGTTCAACAATGTGATTTGATGATCTTTTAACCAGTGCTCTGTAACAAAAAATATTAATAGAATTTGCATTAATGTATAGCTCTAACTCTAAATCTTTACCATTTATTAAACCTCTAACATTATGGTGCACCAGGTTTATAAAAACAATATTTTTACTAAGATTATTCTCAGGGGCCAAAGTCAACTGGCCAGATTTATTATCTGTTGTCCTATAAACTAGTTTTTTGGAATTTCATTTTCCAAATGTGAAGTATCAAAACTATCCTGCTCAATAAAAGCAGTTGTACTTGCCAATAATTTGGCTTGAAAAATTAAAAAATTAGATAGCAACAGAGCTACCTTTCGTTGTAAAAATTTTGATAGAAAATATCTATCTAATGTCAACAAACTATTATTATTGAAGATTATGTTCCAATCGAACAATTCAATTTTTTTGGAATATGATACCATGGTATGTAGTTTCATATTTAATTTGTATCTTAAGTGATTTTCCTTGTGGCTCATAGCAGTGCTGTATGGCAAGGTGGACAAAATTACTTGTTTTACTTGCAGACTTGATAACTTATCAAAAATTTTTAAAAGTTTGTCACTATTAATATTGCCTCTTCTGCCAACCAGCACCACTATAGTAGACTGCATGCAGTGTGTACCAGTCAATATAAAATCTGTAATTTGAGAGTATGAAGCTCCTGGATATGTATGATTTATTACAGAATGACTTAACTGTGATAAATAATGTCCAAAATTTTTACCTATTTCATCGCAATAGACTATGGTCTTTGCATCACTTTTTATTTGCAACTTTTCTATTATACTCGTAGATGCCTCGCAATTACTACTTGAACTTAATATACTATTATCCACACTGCACACAGTTTTAATTGGTGAAAATTCATCATTGCATCTAATTCTTTCACAACTTAAGGGTGAGGAGGGAACATGGCCTGCGGATGTCAATTGGTCATTTTGACAATGACATGAATTTACTAATTTACCTATGGCTAACACCTGTTCCCTACTCTGTTTCTCTGCTGTTTCATATTTATATGAAATTGATTTCAAAGAGTCTTGAAGTCGGTCAATCTGACATTGAAGGGCCTGTGTATCAGTTTTGTACTGTTGTGCAACAGTATCAAGTTCTAACATATACATATTTACCTGGTCAATCAGTTGCAATCTCTGTCTATTAAGTGACATGCTATTTATAAAAAACTTGTATTTATGTATAATTTTTTTAGATTTAGTAATAAACTTTTTAATTTTTAAATATTTCTTTAACTTATTCTTACTACACTTAATAATTTTTAATGATTTAGAACAGCCCCCGGTTTCATCATCAGAAGTGAGGTCTATGACAATGGAAGGGTGAGCTGTAGCAGTATCTAAGCTTGTAGCCATCAGTTCATCGAACAAACTATGATTAGATTGAACCACTGTGCTCTGTTTCTTGTCTTCTAGTTGCGATATTTTGATTGAATTTGTTGACCTGTCTGCAGCTTACGACACGGTTAATCTGAAACGGTTACTGTGGAAGGTGGAGACCATAACTAATGACATCAAGTTTGTCAACGTTCTCCGCGAACTTCTGCAAAACCGTCGATTTCAGGTCCACCTTCTTTCCGAAAAGGGTCGTTGCAGGGCACAGAAGAATGGCCTGCCTCATGGCAGTGTCTTGGCGCCCAGTCTTTTCAATGTGTACACCAACGACCAACCCTTGGCTTACATACGTCCCGCTTCCTCTACGCAGACGACCTCGCATTGACCTCCCAAGCTTCTAGTTTTGAACAGGTTGAACTGAATCTATCAGGTGCCCTGCAAAGCCTGGGAGAGTACTACGATGCGAATTCATTGAGACCGAATCCGTGCAAAACTGAAACTTGCGTTTTTCATCTCCGCAACAGAGAGGCGGCGCGCCAGCTCAACATTCAATGGCGAGGAGCTTCCATCGAACACAACTCCTTCCCAAGGTACTTGGGCGTCACCCTGGATAGATCGCTAACATTCAGGAGGCACTGCGAAAACCTCAAGCGGAAGGTACATGCCAGAAAAGGCCTTTTGCGCCGTCTCGTTTCCACGAAATGGGGAGCTTCACCGGATGTTTTGCGTACTACGGGTCTTGCGCTCTCCTTCTCAGCGGGTGAATTTGCGTGTCCTGAATGGAGCCGCTCTGTTCATACCGGGATGGTAGATACAGCATTAAATGAGACCTACCGGATCATTACTGGATGCCTCAAGCCAACCCCTATAAAAATGTTGTACCCGCTAGCTGGTATCTCGCCTCCGGGGGTTCGCAGGGCGGTGACTGACTCTTCCGAGAGATCCAGAATGCTGGAGGACACCCGGCACCCTCTTTTTTACCATGATCCTGTTCCACAAAGACTGAAAAGTCGAAACAACTTTGTGAAATGTGTGCCTCCTCTCTGTGACGATAACCGGTCAAGGGAGAGATGTAGACTGTGGCGAGAGGGTTCCGCTCTTCCAAGCCAGTTTGTCCCATTATCTGAGAGCCTACCGCCTGGACATGATTTACCATGGCCGATCTGGAAGTCTTTAAATAGACTCCGAACACAGATCGGCCGGAGTAAGGAGAACCTATTTAGGTGGGGCTTCTCGGATGGCTTGAATCTGGAGTGCATATGTGGGGCTGTCCCCCAGACAATGAAACATCTGATGTCTTGTTCTGCATGCCCTTCCAACTGCACACAGGAGGACCTAATGAATGCTACTGAAAATGCTGTTCTTGTAGCTAAGTCTTGGGCCGAAACAATTTAGGTTTGTTAGCGATACGAAAAGAAGAAGAACTTCCCTAGGGGTAGAATTTAGCATAATCCGTTCTTAGCGGAAACCTACGTATTAATGAGAATCTCCATACGAAGTTTGAGCTTCATAGCTTTGGTAGTTTCAGAGATATCGTGATGAGTCTGTCAGTGATTTTGCCTTTTATATATAATACTCGTATATAGATTTTGTGTCAACCAAAATTAATCCATTGTACTGAGAATTCAATACACATACTTTGATTTGCAGAATCCTGAGAAACTTGCGCTGTATTTAGATAGCGAAGTCTCTAATTCAATATTTTTGTAATGTCATTACTGATAGTGCTAGTACGTGTAAAAGTAGAAATACGTTTCAAGCTACTTAATAATAATACAGATATAATCATTATCTAAGCAGATTGACGCTCACTACTAATAATAGACCTTAACCCACAGCAACGCGGCATGCCGCTTGAACACACATGAACATTTTTTTGCCATTTTTGGAGATATAACATCAACTTGATTAGTTTCTACGCCTGCTTCTGTATTTGGACAGATATAGTGGAGTTTTTCTATAACTTCTTCTTTAACTCAATGTACTGATAGTCAATTTCGCAACGCTGAAATGGTTGCAACACAGCACAGTTCTCAAAAAACTCGAAGCTTCGTGGTTGTCGTCAAAACTGCGAGCGAGTCTTTTCGTAACAATATATACTACATATTAATATATACAACTACAATTAACATAGTATCAAGAAATTTGCAAAAGGTTCAAGGTCACAAGTAGTCGCGTGTCTCATTGTGAATTCAAACACTCGTTCACGCAATAATTGATCGACCTTGAAGAGATTATCTGTTTGTTATTTAATGAGATGACCATTCATAGTGGAAATCTTTGCATAAATTTATGTATTCTAATGTTCAGTGTCTATGAATTTGTAACTTAGCATTCACAGGTATCACAAACTTAAGACTCATTGACGTTTTAAAATTAACATCAACTACGACTGCTATGTATTTGGACTATGCCATTTATCGATTTGATTGATTGTGCAGTTTATGCAAATATAATGAATAACAATAAGATTATAATAATGAGCATTAGAATTAGCATTTTGTATCAAAAATTTCGACTTATTGAATTACCTAAGAGTAAGTAAAGAGGATCACTTAAATCTTTGCAATAGACCACTGGGGACCTAGGCTCCACAAACTGTGTGAAAGCATACTTTTTCCCGGCAATTTTTTTTTCCGCGACTCATAGGTATAATTTTTTGCCTGTAAAATGTTACTTTGCAGGAATCAGTATAAAACGTCTATTGCAGAATGACGGATGGTTTCTAACTGCTGGTCTTCTAGTGTTAAAACTGTACATCGAGTAGTGTGAAGTCTTACGTTATCCTGAACCAGTAATGGTGAAAATCATTGATGAGTCGGTCATCGATTAAAAATAAATTTGGAAAACCCAAAAGTGCACGCCTCACACGCTTTTATAATATTATATAAAAAAAATAATTACAAGTTTACAAATTTTGCTATGAATTATCGCGTAGGGGTTATGAAATAAATAACGTAATAATAATAACAATTAAACCACATCGAATCAGACCGTGAAAATTGAAAGGGTTGTATTCCTAATTATACTGAAGCGTAAGAGAAAAAAAAGTCTCGATTAGTAAAGTATTTCGGTCGTTATCGTATTAACAAGAAAATATCCGTAACATACAGACAAACGGACGTCCAAGACGGACCTTTTTTAACAGTTTTTTAACTAGTTTAAATAACAAAAATGGCATCAAAAAAATCATGAGTCTAAAACACTATTTCTAACAATAGTGTTTTTTCTTGTAATGTGTGTGTATATATTATTTTACAAGTGCAATATATGATAAATAGAGACATTTTAAGTTTGAAAAATCAGATGTTATGCGCGAAGTGACAGTAGTACCCACCTCAATGCTTCGTTTATGAGGCGTGCAAAAACTGGTACAACTTGTCCCTGCAATCGCCTTTTATTTGTTGAGTTCAATGCTAAGGAGACAAATGCTGTGGTGGATGTGTAGACCTACGCGAATGAACCGCGTGAGGAACTCTCGCATCCGCGGCAGCCTTCACGTCCGTGACATTGCAGATAAGCTGCAAGAGTGTCGCCTTTGCTGGTTTAGTCACTGCGGCAACCGCCGGGCTACGTGGGAAACAAATGTCTGGCCATGTCGGCCCCGCCGGGTGATGGTAAGAGGGGAAGACCCAAGAAGTGCTGGCTTGACGTCGTAAAGGATGACATGCGTGCCAATGGTCACACTACAGGAGATGCCGACGACCGTGCGAAGTGGAGGAGAAAATGTAGGAAAGCGGACCCCTGGCGTCGCGAGACGCAACTGGGACAGACACTCGGATGATGATGATGATGATGACTACGGTAGATAAACTCAATAAGTATTTAGTTGTGGTATTTTGACTAACATGCCATATATTTTTTGTTTTTTTGTTCGGGTGGAATCTTGCAAATCAATTTTAAGACAGATATCTTCAACCGATTGTACAGAAATGTTTGTATACCCGTTTAGTTTGGATGACAATGCATGGTTACATACATACATACATATTATCACGCCTGTTTCCCATCGGGGTAGGCAGAGACTATGGCTTTCCACTTGCTACGATCCTGACATACAGCTTTCGCTTCTTCTACTTTCATGAGTGTTTTCATACACGCTCGCCGGTTAATGGTACTCTTGACCTGGCCTTTTTCCAATAGATCGTTGATTTGATTGACATACGTGCGCCGAGGTCGACCCCTACCAGTTTGCCCATTCACTCTCGCCACATATATCTGCTTCGTCAGTCTATTTTCATCCATCCTCTCCACGTGTCCGACCATCTAAGCATCCCTTTTTCTATCTTAGTCACTACATATTCTGTCATACCGCAATGTTCCCTTATCACGCTGTTCCTTTCTTTATCCATCAACTTCACTCCAGCTATACTTCGCAGACTTCTCATTTCCACTGCATTTATTTTACTTTTATGCGTTTTCTGCCATACCCAACTTTCACTGCCATACATAAGTGTGGGGACCAGCACACCTCTATGTACAGCCAATCGTGCCTTCTTCGAAATGTTCTGACTGCTCATAAAGGCGTACATGGCTCCATTCACTTTATTTCCTGCCAAAACTCTTCGCTCAATGTCATAGTCACACTTTCCATCTCTCGTGAATTTTGTACCCAGATATACAAATTCTTTCACTTGTTCTACTCTTTCTCCTTCCACAAGAACTGAGCAATCCGTCGTACATACCTCTCTTTCAAAAACCATTACTTTCGACTTGTTTACATTCACTTTCATTCCTTGCATGCATGGTTAGTGAGATGTGTGGAATATCCAACGAACTAGACATTTTAATGCACTGATACAATATGGGCATCAAATGCAACGGTTAGCTAAATTTTATTTAATACTAGATGACCCCCACAGCTTCGCCCGTGGAATATTTCGACCTCCCGTCGCACCTATTTGATCCCGTCGCTTATAAATTCTACAATGAAGCATAAAAATTTGCCCGATTTGTCGACATTTATGACTACTGCTCTGCTCCCCAGTGTAGTAGCGTAATAATATATAGCCTATAGCCTTCCTCGATAAATGGGCTATCAAACACAAAAATATTTTTTCAAAAACGACCAGTAGTTCCTGAGATTAGCGCGTTCAACCAAACAAACAAACTCTTCAGCTTTATAATATTTTATTTAATATTATATTATTATTTAATATTAGTGTAAATAGTAATAGAAATATAAGAATAATAAATATCATGTTATCTTCTGAGGTGGTGGGATGTAACTTGTTCACGTACCTTGTTGTATAAATGAAATTAATATGATGTTTTTGCTTGATTAGATAATATAGATTTAGTTAGCTGTTATCTGCAGAATGTACGGCACTCCGCACAAACCCTTCGTAGGTTTATGGTTTGCTATTGTTCTTTATTGTAAATAATAAATAAAAAAAAAACGACAAATAAAGAGACATCACTCGAAATCCAATACCCCGAATTAAGATTTTTATGCTTTCCTACAATATGGGTATCAACTATCAAACATGCTGAAAATTATTAATTTTATCGTATATAAAAAAGCTGGCATTTTATGTATGAATTCCTATATTCATTTTGTATTTTACGTATTTATGTTTAGTATTTTATAGTCATAGAACGCGTACATTTTTATTGTGTCTTCAACTTACATCGTTACGAGTCACTTGAGCTTTTACTGTGTCATCATATGACAGAACAACATGTGACTATTTAGTTAGATAATCGTAAATTACTGTGTCGAGACTCGAGAGCACTAGATTGTTCGAGGGCACCACGCGTCACATATCGAGATTTTGTCACGTTTATCAAAATGATTCTGTTCTAGTACGATACGAGATATTTTGATGTTTAATGTACAAAGTTACAGTACGTGATATATTAAAATATAATTAGTATCTCAAATCAATTTGCCTAAAATAAAGCCTCTTAAAAGCCTTTTGCTTTGATATTGCTTTATATTTGCATATCTATACTTCTATACTAATATTATATAGAGGTAAAGTTTGTGATGTGTGAGGGTGTGGGGGATATTCTCTAGATCAACGGAACCGATTTTGAAAATTCTTTTACTGTAACAAAGATGTATTATTTAGGATTACTTATTAAACTGGTAACATGTATCTGTGGGATGAGATTCTCAAATAAACCGCAGTCAAAACAGCACTTGCTTTTCTATATGCGAAACGAAACAAAAAATACATGACTACAACAAAAACCTGCAAGTAGAATCCCACCCACGATTGGTACACTAACATGACTATAAACGATTGATTAGGCGAACGAACAGAGCAGATTGTCGTGCAACGTTTTGTATCACATTATACTTAATTGAATTTTACAGAGTGACAAATCCATAGAACATTTACTACGAACAAAAGATTGGTAGCAAGTTGTAGTACTGTCAACTTACGATACCTGATGTTATTATGTTATTTAAGGAGACTGGCCCTGCGATACCAGGTAAAATTATAGCTTCAGATCAGAATGTACTGATGAAAGTAACAGATTCCTACTTTAGGACTCGTTCTTACTAAAGTTCTGTAAAAGTAAGCAGGTCATTACAGATCAAGCCATCAAAAACAGCCTTGAATATGGTGTAGATATTATTATTACTGTTCAGAAGTTAGTTTTAAGTATCAAAAGAGGAAAAGGAGAAAAAATGTTGCACTGTGATCAGTTCACTGTTCATTCTCCTCAGAAGCACTATTGGAAACGGCGAGATCCGTCTGCATTTAATAAACGAGGCAATTTTTGTCACCAGGCGAAATATGTATGTAAGTGATTAGATCTTTTTTATCACGAAATACACTTGTCACTTATGTGATTATAAATATTGAACTATTAAGAACAAGGATATTACCTACTGCCCTGTCATGTGAATGAAGATGAATGCCACTTAAAATTGTTTTGATGCCTAATACATAACCATAACTTTCAATAGCGCAGTGGCTTTATCGTCAGTAAAATCATAAGAAAGTGTTTTCTGAAAGTAGAAGCACTCGTGGCCCCGCGGACTTAGTGTTCTGTAAACGATCACTGAGTTACGCAACTTTCACTATGGCTGGTCCTCGGATTGGTGACCACTTTGTAGCATTTACATTTGCGAGCGTTTCCGTGCTTCGGAAGGCACGTTAAAAGTTGGTCCCGGTTGCCAGTACAATGGCGGTCGTTAAGTTGAGTTGAACGCCCTATGGGCGGCTTGAAAAATTTCAACAGCAGGTAGCCACAACCTGCGTCTGTCTATTTCAACACGGCAATAGGCTCACCACTTATTACGTGGGACAGGAATACACATGGTGAAAAGTGGGCATACAATATGTATACCTCTGCCACCCCTTCGGGGATAAGGCGTGATAGATAAATAAATAAAATAACAAGTATTAAATAACTAACAACGGCTTGAATGATAAAGAATAACTAACAATAATTAGCAAAGAAATGTCCACACCACTTTGTGTGAATGAACCCGTTATAAAAGGCATTATCATTCATGAAATGGGCACACATACTGTTTGCGGTGTAAACAACGTATGAATCATCTGTGATGTGTCTAACAACTTTTGGACAGTTAGTCGGAATAGCAACTATATTGCATACATTTACATGCATAATGGTGCAGCAGTGCTGACTTCTCAGCATCAATAAATATGAATAACTTTTTACTGAATCTTTCACAAATAATTTGACAAAAACGTCCATAACTCGATAAACGTCAGCAGACTTGGTCAAGTAGGAATTACAAGGCAAGTAGAAGAAACATCGTTGAAAAGATAAAGTGCTGCAGCGAAATTCCTTTTAGTTTCGCAATGTTCACTTCTATACTGTAATAAAATTATAGAGGTGTAGAGATACTGAAAAAATAGATAAATATTAAGTATATAAGTATTAACGTTTCTAAACTAAACATTTTTTTTAAGAATCCTTTAGAGGCTTTGTTCTTTACAGGCGCGAAATCTACTGTACCTTTTGAGGCGATTATATAAAATTAGAATTATGAAGATGAAGAACTATTTTAGCATACTATATGCCCACTTGCACTATGTTGCCCAAAAAACTATAATGCTTTTCATGTTTTATGCAAGATTTGAATTAATAACGTTTTAATCTAGAAATTTAATCGCACTAAGAAAAATAGTAGAAAGCGTTTTCTGAAATGATTGATTCCAATTGTTTAAGTAAAATCAAATCTAAAATATGTGTTATTATGGTATATGACTAAAAATATAGAATTTTTAGCAATAGTTTGTCTTAACACTCGTAGAAATTACAATGTTATACCCATTGAATGTTCCAAGTAGGCGGATGTTGGCGAAGATAGTAGCACGATACTAGTGAGAGATAAGTAAGTAAGCACTAAGATGTGTGTTGGTTACATATAGTTCAAATAAAGTACTTACATTAACTAAGCTAACTCCCAGGCATACCATCCACGCCCATCCCCCATCAGGTGCGACCTTTTTAGTCGCCGGGGCCGGCTTCTTCAGGTCAAGGCCTTTACTCTTCTCCACAGTCATTTTCAGCCTTTGTCACCTTGTCTGGAAAAAAAATGTAAGTTTATTAAAAAATATATCTTACAAAAATAGAATCCTAATAATCTGCATCTTCACCAGCAGTCTGCGCTCTGTAGCCGGAATCTGCTTTAATAAAAGATTTGGCTGTTTCGACCAGTGAATAATCATTGAAGGAACTAGCACAAATGCAAATTTGCAAAATTGCACATGTCATTGATATTCGAGTTCTATGAATATCGATGACATTTGCGCCGTAGCGGATTTGGATCTGAGATTTGTGAATTGCATAGCTGGTGTACCGTAGCTAGCGGGTAAGGTGCATTGGGCATGGAAGATCTTAGATATTCGTAGTGAGCCCAATCTTTGTTTATCTTATACAAAATCAAAACCCATGACTGGCATTCTGCAGTAGGGTATTTGTCGCCAGCTTATCTGCATTTTACCGCATCTAACACGGTAAGTGTTCTGATGAACTCTTCCAATTGGTCCCATCCACTCCCTTCCGTTTCCGAACAACACGGCGGGGCTGAGATGTCATCCATACACTGTAGACAATCGTGCCCAGAACCGAAAGATTTCATAGGTCTTTCTCATGTCGCACCATAAAAGCATGGAACTATGCCGGCGCACGTGATTCCCTCTTCTTACAATGCTGGGTCCTTTAAGAAAAGCGTGAAAAGGCAAATTGATGGGCCATCAAAATGAGGGTCGCTATCGGAACCCTTCATGTTGAGATAGCAGTCCTCAATCACGAGTCGTCGTCTTTGCTTAATATCGGGCGGATGACGCCATTTTGACGAGCCAAATTAAAAAAAAAGTTAATAGCTTATATCTAATTTTATTAGTTACATTATATAGTGTTATAAAATATTTTGTAGGCATATTTAGGTAATTGGTTCCCATATCCGCAATCGGGCCAGGCATAAAAACATAGTCAGTCTTGGAAAAGTTGAAGTGGTAACCTACATGCATCATATAATAATACCGATATACAATTTAAAGACAATATAAAATAATCAACGTTTTACAATCCAATCAATTCAAATAAAACAATTTTTATCGCATTAAAAGCAGTTATGTTTAGTTTTGAGAGCAATCGCCGCATAAAGAGTTATCAAAGCCCTAGCATGTGTTTGGATTGTAGTCCAGACTGTCATAGTGTGTCATCGTTAAATATATTACTCTTATATTCGGCATTATAGTAGTAGTGTCCAGTCACGTTCGTAGCACGTGGTAGGCGACCTACCCAGTCACACTACGAGAGCATGCCTCGGTATCGGCATGCTTAATCACAACTCTGAATAACGTCAATTGCGGGGTTAAATTTAACATGTATAAGTTATATTTTATTGTAGATTATTTTATGCTCGATTTATTGGTCTAGCGATCACTCTTAGCGTGTCTTCGTTGCGTTAAAAAAATATTTTTCATTTTCTGTCATAGTGATTCGCTTTTGATAGGCTATCAGCCTGGTAGCACAATAACTGCGTTACTCATAGAGTAAATTGCGAATACTTGTGTTGACTAAAACTTGTACTTTGATGTTAATATTTCACAATCGGATCCCTATGTCGAAAAATTGTTTTAGGAAACTATAATATTTTTAAAGTCCTTTTCAATGATACTCATCGAGGTAAATGAAAAAATAAAATCAAACCCAAAATTGTAGGGTGCGTACTAAAAATAAATGTACCTATTCAAAATTTTATTTTATCAGTTTGTGGTGTGTCTAAAATTAAAATACAGCTTGACTGCCGATAGACGGATTTAGCGAAACAAAATGTGATTCCTTGTTTTTTGAAAAACGCCTATGATATACAATACTAGCTGACCCGCGCAACTTCGTTAGCGCCACTTAAGAGATTTGTTACAAAAATGTAATAAATGAAGAACCGCTCGACCGATTTTGTGTAAACTTCACATAAGCCATCTATTAAATAGTCCGAACAAAGCCTAAACATTTGGTATGGATAGGTGAGCCCGTTCTTGAGTTATAAAATTACAATGAAAAGTGGCATTGTTTTTTATATATACGAGATAGTATACGTATACCTAGATAGTCTTCAGTAGAAAGAGAAGCGGTCTAAGGTATTTAAGCAATCGCACAACAACACAGTAAGTTATTGGATTTAAGTAAGTAGGCCTGTTTATATTCTACATGCATCTTGATGATGATGATAGAACATTTCGATGAACTTTGAATATACTTAGCTTTCAAGAGCAGGATTCGGCTAACAAACTCATAGACTTAAAGACCTTGTCTCCGACAATGCAAGGTCTATGAGACTGTCAAGGGAATACTCCAAACACAGAATACAAAATAAGGACTGTCTGAACATCAATGCCATATAAGGTATTTGCGACAAATATATTACCGACCCACGCATAAATGTAAATAAATTGTAAAAAATAATATAAGACTGCGAGATATCTTATCAGTCAATGGTGCTAATTCTGTTGTTGAAACCACTAAACTAAATTTCTCTAAAATTTTCTTAATTTTATTAAGAGATTGCCAAATGATTGAACTAAACTTGGTGATATTATAAACAGCACTAAACTTGTATCTGACATCACTAAAATGCCTTTTATGTGATAAAATTCAACAAAACATGTATTTACATGCCGACTAACTTAGTCATTGAACTGTCTGTGTACATTTTTCACATTTTGTGTGACGTTATCACACAAAACTTAGACGTTTTCACTAAAATTAGACCATTAGACCCATTAATTTTAGTCAAAAGACTAATTTTAATGGGACGTTTATTAATTTTAGTAACCGTTTGAAACGTGAAAACTTTTAAAACGTTGTAACGTAAAAAATGTACATAGGCAGTTTAATTACCAAGTTAGTCGGCATGTATTTACATTCGACTGTCTATGTACATTTTTCCTGTCTTGTTCAATTTTATCACATAAAAAGAATTTTAGTGACATCAGATACAAATTAAGTGCTATTTATGATATCACCAACTTTAGTTCGACTTAATAACAGAATAGCATTTGGCCATCTCTTAACAAAAATTAGAAAATTTTAGAGATATTTCGTTTAGTGATCTCAACAACAGAATTAGCACCAATGCTATCTTGGCGGGCTGGCAAAGGCACACTATCTCTCTGCATGCCTTTTAAGTTTTGTCGTTTAAAGAAAAAAACACATCTAAAATTGTTTTTTAAAGTACGTAGCTCTTTTTCATTCGCTTAAACCATTTATTATAACATTTATTCCACTCTAAAGAGGGAGTGACACATTCATTTTCGTACGTAACCTGACAGATTCCAATCGACGCTGTGGCTAAAGAATAGCATTAAACCTAATACTTTCAACAGTTTTAAGATTCAAAATTTAAACACATTCGAATATAGAACAGTTCCAAATTCAAAACTGCCAGGAAATATGAAAACGACAGAACTTAAAAGACATGCCTAGTAGATCTGTGCTGACTGCAGGCTGATTGACGGGGAGGTACGTCCCTAGGTTCACACGGTACTCACTTCCAATAACACCGTACTACCAAATCATAGGTGTTCCTAGTAGCCAATCAACGCTGACCTCAGAATGCAAGGATGAAGTTGAGATGCTGCATGGACTTTGCGCTCAGAATAAGAAAAGTCATGGCGATAATTATCAAAAAGTACAAAATCATCAATTACGGTTTCTTGTATATAATTAACTAGGTAGGACTAAGTACTAAGTAATGAAAGATTAATGAATCTGCAGGAAGCGAAAAAAGCAAAAATATCTGTATGTTTGTACCGGATAATGACCTGAACATCTCGACCAATTTTGACAAAACATTCACTGGTAGAAAACTGATGCTACAGAGAGTCAAGGCGTGTAAGCAGAGGTCTTCAATACTTTAAATAAGTATCTGGGTAATTTAATTATTAACACGTAAATATCCTCTAAGTATTTTTGTAGAAGCTGAAGATATAATCCAACTTTTGAGTGTCGGACAGAATAAAAAGCGTTTAACTGGTTGTACAAATAATATAAATGATACTGTGATCTATCTCTTAAAGCGCTCGTGGCCCCGCGGCCTCAGTGTTCTGTAAACGATCACTGAGTTACGCCACTTTCACTATGGCTGGTACTCGGATGGGTGACCACTTTGTGGCATTTACATTTGCGAGCGTTTCCGTGCTTCGGAAGGCACGTTAAGCTGTTGGTCCCGGTTGCCAGTAAAATGGCAGTCGTTAAGCCTGGTTGAAGGCCTTATGGGCGGCTTAAAAATTTCAACAGCAGGTAGCCACAACCTGCGTCTGTCTATTTTCAACACGGCAATGGGCTCACCACCTATTACGTGGGACAGGAATCCACACGGTGAAAAGTGGGCATATAATATGCCTCTGCCACCCCTTCGGGGATAAGGCGTGATGGATATCAACAAATAACAAACAGAGAAATAAATTACACAAACTACCCTACACCTAGAAAAAGACACGGTGTGTTAATCTACAGAGATGTTTTAAAGGAGTCGAACTACACAAGCCCATCCCATCTGTCTAGTCCGGCGCCCCGAGGATAACCCCAGGAGTATATTACATAGCACACTGGCTATCATCCGATCATTTTTGGTCCCGCTTCTTGAGGGGTTCAAATGTTATCTTTCTTTGAGGCGTGCGTGAAACAATCACATCACCATCTTGGACTGTTTCAGAAGGTATGAACAGCGAACAGTCGACCCCCGTCATAGAAGCCCAAGGCAAGGCTAATAATCTTATACTTTCTTTCCAAGTACCTAATCACTAACAATATTCACTAGTGGTTCTGTAAACCGTAGTCTTCGGAGTAATTTTCTATATTTTTTAAATTGATTTCTTTTTCATAAATTTTTATTAAAGTGGAAAAAGACAATGCGATTCGAGACGGGGGTTGATTTATTTATTTATTTTCGTTTTGAGCGCTCTTGCTAACCACCACGGGATCATTTCCCCTCCCCTGCCTCCATTTCTCCCCCGATCGAAAAACCCAGTCGCTAAAAGTTGTTGGCTACATCAAGGATAGGCCATGCCAAGTTGCATGCAAATCCGATGAAAAATGCGACCTGTAGACTGAATGTACGGACGGACGGACGGTCGGACATCAATAGCATTTTTCCCGTACCAGTGGAGTTAAAACGGAGACTTTCGTCGGCTCGCATCGCTCGCCACGTCAGTCAGTGATAACGAGAATGACATAGTAAGACGATCTACCATTCTGTTCAGTGAACAACATCTATTATCGAGAAGAAATAAATGACTGTGCAAAATGTTGACACACTTTGTAAAAATACTATAAAACATTATAAATTATTAGTCATCGTTCGTTGGTGCATCCCACCGTTACCGTTATTATAGAGGGCAGTACAAGACAACTTTGTAGATTTAAGAAGAGGAAGATTTATGAAGAGCATGTAATTATATAAAAAAAAAGAATTATATGTACAGAGTAATAAAGCAATCAAGCGACCACAGACTTCAAGGGTGAATGCTTCAGATGCTGGCAAAAAGAAAAGAATGAAGCTGAGCGAGAAATATCATAAAATTTACAAATGTGAATATACCCATATCGAGCACAGTTAATCTCGCTCAGAAAGTCGAGATAAACTCAAAATTTTCATAAAAGTGTTGGAGGTCATAAAGGTTCAGAATTTACATAAAATTCGATTCATGTCTAAGATTTTAAATTTAAATATATTCCCTAAAATTATATAATTCCATTCCAACGAGAACACAGGTAGAGCGTGGGATTCAATTCAACGAATCTAGTGAATAAGGAAAATTGCTTTTTCGACGTTGTTGGACGGTTCATTAAAGAAATGCGTAGTTTAGTGTATGGTCTATACTTCCTGGGCAATATAAAAATATATATTGCCACAAAGTCGCGTCTATATATAACCAGTCCTGTTATCCTTTTAATAACAAAATGTCACAACTTACAACGTCACTCAATTTCATAAAAGTCTTCGTTATTAGAAAGTCGAGGGGGTATTTTGGCGATAATCTATTAAGGGGGTTGTTTGTAGAAGCGTAGAAATACATATAGAAACACCATTAACACAAGATGTGAGTGAGCTCCAATCTGTCCATTTTTTCTACATTATACTGTGCGAATTTATAGAGTGTATGTGTATGAGTGAGGTGAGAATTTGCAATCACGAACAAGTATGATGTTCTTTTGATAATAATTTTAATAGTAACCAAACTAGGAGAATACTATTTCGAAATTTAATTTAAGTAAGAATCTATTGCTGACCTGACATGAACCGATGCTTGTTGAATTTATATAAGCAATTATAAATTAATCTAAATAACTATTTCCTCTTCCTTGACGTGACGTAAAATGAATCTTATTTCGTTGTATTGTTAAACGTATTTAAACAATTCGACTTCGAAACATTTTTAGCCATGTTACAATAATATCCAATATTTTACTCCATTCGCTTTATTTTGACTTCATGCATGCGGTTTTTGTCAGTTCTTATATAGGTACTTACTTATCCCACGCTAAGGATAAGAGCTCTATTTAATGCTCAAATAAAGCGTGATTACGTCATATTTATTTATTTATTGGAACTAAAAACAGAAATACAATAATGAATATATGCGGTAATGTCTGCATTAGTTTAGAACTGTGTCGCAGTCATTATCGAATAGCAGCAGAGTCATAGCAGAGTCGTAATGGACTCATGGCCATAGATTACCCTCTTATTGTTTTTAATCAATACCATAAATCTCTGTCATTGTGCTACTTACAGCCGTTATCTTAACTACTTCTGTAATACAAAAGTGTCGGGTGAAATGATCCAGTGCTGATTGCAATATGTTGTGAGATATCGATAAATATATTGTAGGTTCTTATCAGTTAAATAATCATATTGTTTACACTTCATTTCTTATCGTTTATTGGTTATACTATTTAATACACTTTAGTTAATCATACTTTGACTACATTTGACCTAAAAACAATATCGAAGAAATGTTTATTTGGGTTGGATTCTTCTTAGAAAGACAAGGAAGGCCATTGATGACAAGGCAGCGTCTGCTTTGGTGGTGTTAGTAAGTGATATCATGGGTTATTTCATTTGGAATATTCCTCTGGGAAGATAGACTGGTACTTACGTTATAGTCACTAAAGCGCAAAAGTTAAAAGCCTTATGGGCGGCTTGAAAATTTTCAACAGAAGGTAGCCACAATCTGCGTCTTTCTATTTTAACGCGGCAATGGGATCACCACCTATTACTTGGGACATGAATATACATGGTGAAAAGTGGGCATATAATATGCCTCTGCCACCCCTTTGGGGATAAGGCCTGATAGATAAATAAGCATAAAGTCGATTCGTAAAACAAATGTTAGAAACAGTACGAAAGCGTAGGCACCTCTACACTTTTTATGTTACCATATTGGATATAGGTAATAACTGCTGAACAAACATTAACAAGTACAATGCAAACAGTAAAGTTTACTTTGGGTGTTATAAATGGGCTTCAAGCACTAATGGGATTTCCCATTAGTGGTATATTAACATTCATTCATAATAATATTTGTGATTGTGAATAACACGGCAATGGGTTCACCACCTGTTACGTGGGACAAAAATGCAGACGGTGAAATGTGGGCGTATGCAGGCGCGTGCGCTTCATTCATGCAAATAAGCACTGCATACCCTAGCCCAATCTATATAATCTAAATCTATTATTTAAAAACAACAAGTTGTAAAATAATAATAAAATAAAATTATCAGATGTGTGTATTGTGCCCCTGCCATCTATGAGTCCTTCAGCGAACTTAACAAACAACTAGTACATATACGTCACGCGTCCATCCCAACAACGCCACCGTGCCGCGCGCCGGCTGTAAGCAGAATGTAATCTTGCCTACTCAGGAGTCGTATGAATACAGTAGATACTTTGTTTGTGTGAGTAAATTGTACGATTGTGTGAGAAATTATTACACATGATTTAAGTAGTGCTTCTTTGACAAAGCGACCGATTTAAGTAACTATCAAAAACAAAATAATTGGTGGATGTGTTACGCCTATTTAATTTACTTGCATAATATTGTCGTAATATTGTTTCACTTTACATATCTTTCGAGTGATATTGTTTCACTTCACATATCTTTCGAGTGATTTTGAGCGCATCTAATTAATTTGTTAATTTACTAGAATTACTGTGAAATATTTAAAATTATATCTGTGAGATCTGTGTTGGTGATGTGTGTTTAATAAATAAATCCAAAACTCGTGTTTGATAAAAAAAAATTCAAGGACGTTAGTTTACGATTTGGATCTAAAGGGTATTCCACTAGGTACGTTCTTTTAATAATAAGTATTAAGATAATTACGTAAATCTGGCTGGCAAGCTGTGTACACAAATAAATTATTTTAAAAATTATATTAAACAAGATCAAAATAAAGTTTTCAGATTTAAATAATTTTCAAGTATGTAAGTAATGTTATTTATTTATTTTTGTTTATTTCGCAAATATCGCGTTACTAGTATGGCAGACGTTACGTCAAGTTAGAAGCCAAGGATTGAATAATTTCAATAGCAGGTCGCCACAACCTGCGCCTGTCCATTTCAACACGGCAATAGACTCACCACCTGTTACGTGTATATGTATAAGCCTCTACCGCCCCTTCAGAGATAACTCATTAATGATAAGTATAAATAGATAAATATTTGTAGTTTAGTTTTTTTATTTTGAAATGTATATACGCTAGCTTATCTCATTGAGATCTCTTTCTTGCAGGGTTTTCGGGTAAGTGCATACCCTATCCGAAATCCTTGTGCACGCCACTGGGCGTATAGTATGCCTCTACCTACTCCTTCGGGGATAAAGGCGAGACAATATGTATGTATGAGAATAAAATGATATTAGATCGTGCATTGAATTTGGTTTATCATAAGCTTGCCATAAGCCCCGGCTTCGCCCGTGACATATTTCGAACTCCATCGCACCTATTTAATTCGTCGCTTATAAATTCTACAGTAATAATATTATCTATAATTATCCATATGAGTTAGTATACACGAATGCTTAATGAACTATGTTAGTATGACATTCAAGAATACATATTTAAAAAACGATACAATGAATTAAATAAATATATAAAATGTCAATCTTTGAAATAAAATATAAAATAGACTAACTTGAAATTATTCGACATAAAAAACACAATTATGTATAGGATAAATTAAAATTGATTTAAATAAAATAATTACTACAAATACATACATTTTTAAGGAATTTGATTAATGAAATGAATTAAATTAATTGAATTTAATGTATGTTATTTTGTGTAAGTATAATTAATTTCAATTCATATAGCTTGGTGCTCCGGGTCGGTACGTATGCAAACGCTGCCAGTACCAAGCGAAGGGACAGTTACCTCGATCTACAATTACTCTCAAGATGCTGTTGGAGCTGTCCCTCAACCTCTGTATAAGTGATGTAACTCGCTTTCTTAATAGCGTCTGAAAGCTATCTAGGTTTGCTTCTGCAAACATATATATAACCCAACAGCACCCTGAAAGCATCGTTATACTGTACGCGGAGCGCCTTGTAGGCCCGCTACGTATAATTAATACACAAGCTGCACGTGTACATAGACTGACAGTAGCATATAATACTGACGTATGCATCAAAATTTGCCCAATTTGTCGACGTTTATGATAATTGCTCCGCTTTCCAAGGTAGTAGATTGATGATATATTATAGCCATCCTCGATAAATAAGCTATCTCACTCAAAAATATTTTTTCAAATACGTCCAGGTAGTAGTTCCTGAGATTAACGCGTTCAACCAAACAAACAAACTCTTTAGCTTTATAATATTAGTATAGATAGATTATCCATATTATACCCATCGACCAACTACCTATTTTATATTAACTTGCACTATGGTTACGAAACCCTAAAAAAGTGTTTTTATAATTTGGAAACAGGCGAAAGTTACTTTCTGTAACATCAGCAATTAACCTGTAAGCTTCTCTGCTGGCGCGATTTACCAATAAATGGAAACATATCCTTCACTTGGATTTTTTTATACCACTGAGGTAGCAGACAAGCTTACGGCCCATCTGATGGAAAGTGGTCACCGTAACCTATGGACGTATGCAACACCAGAGGTGCAGCACTCGCGCTGCCGACCCATTATAAACCTTCTAAGGCCCCTTTTGAAGAACCCCATACTGTAGACGTTCGGGAAAACCAAGGCAGGGAGTTCATCCCACAATCTAAGCGTACGCGAAATAAAGCCTCTGATTGAAAAGTGCTTAAGATCACACGTACCCTGGCGGTCAAACCAAGCTCAACAAATTGGTTGCTAAGGTAGTGCCTGTCAGGATTATTGTGGGAAGATTGTGCATAACAAGTAGCTTCAGGTGATTTAGTTGCGAAAATGTACCGTACTTAATAGGAGTATTTACGATTATAAGCAGTTTTTTATAAGGAAACCAGCAACGCTTAATAACTACTTAAACTAATACCACAGCCGAAAGACATACAGTCGGTCGACGAAGCTGTCTAGACAGAGCAATCGTGCGGGGGACAAGGGACGAGACGCGGGAGGGTTTGTCCCGAGCTGCGAACAAAATGTTGTTAGTAGCTCGGGACAGTCTTTCAGGGCTGACGCATTCACGACCGCTTGCTATGATTTTGTAATTTTTGTATAGATTTCTTTAATTCATGGGGTTTTTAATATTCTAAATACAAATTTCGTGTTCATTTTGCAATCCAATATGGCCGCCGCGCCATGGATATAAAATTTCATGTTGGGTATCGTATAAGGGGTTTTTTAGTATGCTAAGTACGAATTTCGTTTTAATTTTGCAATCCAATATGGCCGCCGAGCCGTGGTTATAAAATTTCATGTTGGGTATTATATAAGGGGTTTTTTGGTATGCAGAGTACGAATTTAGTGTTAATTTTGCAATCCATCATGGCCGCCGTGACTTTAAAATTTTATGCGTTCCCGTTTCACATAAGAACTTGTTCCCGGGATAAAAAGTATATGTGTTATTCCGATGTATAATTATTGTAAAGTTTCATTAAAATCTATTCAGTAGTTTTTTCGTGAAAGAGTAACAAACATCTCTACAAACTTTCACATTTATAATTATTAAGATTAAGATATTATATTTTAATGTTGATAGTTGATTGCGAGTACGAGTTAATAAATAAATTATAAAAAAACATCAGCCTTGTAAACTTGTGACAACCCTACAAGCATCACTGTCTAGACGTTGTCGGCATTTTTGTCAACTTCAAAGGCGTAATGCTACTGATAGGTTTACTCTTTATACTGTGCTAATACTATTTAGCTGAAGAGTTTGTTTGTTTATTTGCTAAAACGCGCTAATCTGACTACTGGTCCGATTCGAAATATTCTTTTTGTATTGGATAACCCATTTATCAAGGAAGACTATGTATTATTACGCTACTAACCAGGAGAGCGGAGCTGTAACATAATTTCATGTCAGGCACAGAAAGTTATAATATAACAAAAGTTCTTGTTACGCTACTGTGGTCGCATATATCAGGCGGGTTTTTATATCACCAATATGGTGCTATGAAATAAAATTATGGATTAAGAGGTAATAAAAGTCAAATATAATTTTAAAAAAATGTGTGTACCAGAGCACACAGGTAAGAAATGAAACTTTTTTACGACCTTTTTTTACAGCTATAAATTTTCTCTCATACATTGAAAAAGACGTTTTACTTATGATATAGAAGTTTCACTTCAAAACAACGTGGCGCGTAACCGAAAAACGTGACTTTTTTTTAGTTTTTACAGCTATAAAATTTCTTTTAACGTCGATAATGAAGCTTCACTTTAAAACTACGTACATTTTCAAAGATCTATATTATAATAAAAAATACTCCAACTGTAACATGAACTCTTGTTCGTAAGTGAGTCGCCGGTGGCTACAAAAGGCGAGTACATATACAATTAAATACGTGTATATTAATAGAACAACTATATAACAATCATTATTACGTCATTCAATGGTTTACGACCTTCGTGAGGTTATTCTACGGATTTAAGTACCTACACTTTGCATCAAATACTTATCGATAATGTATAGAAAGAATCGCACATGAGATTATCAATCTAGGACTTTGATGGTTTCAATCATAGACCTAGAATTCAATGTCAACTAGTGTTCTCTAACCCACAGACCGCCTGACTCTTAACCGCTAACTGTTTTGAAACTTGTAAACTAAATAAATCGAATAAGAAAATAGCACTGGACGTGTGGTGACGGTAAATATTTCGTAACTAGGTAGGTATATCTATCTATATTTATAAAAATGAATCCCTATTTCCCTTGGTCACGCCATCACGCGTGAACGGCTGGACCGATTTGAAAAAATATTTTTTTATTGAATAGCCCATTATTGAGGAAGGTTCTTAGCTATATATCATCACGCCACTACATAGGAGAGCGGAGCAGTAATCATAAATGTCAACAAATCGGGGAAACTTTCATACATTTTTAGAAAAGTAATAAGTGACAGGATTAAATGGGTGCCACGGGGTTGGAAGTATGTCACGGACGAAGCCAGGCAGGTCAGCTAGTATAATATAATTTTCACAGTTTTAACCCAATATTATCATTAATTTTTCTCTTGTAATATGTTGTCTGATGGAAAGTGGTCACCGTAACCTATGGACGTATGCAACACGGTGCAAGGTGCAGCACTCGCGCTGCCGACCCATTATAAACATTTTATCTCGATTTTTATCGCTCGATTAGCGATTTTTGATCAGTTATCAGTTTTAGATATATACATATTTCTGACTAGTTGAGGCCCGCGGCACGCGTGGTGAAGTTTTCCCGTTTCCCACAGGAACTTGTTCCCGGGATAAAAAGTAGCCTATGTGTTATTCTGATGTGTAAGCTATATTATTATAAAGTTTCATCAAAATTCATTCAGTAGATTTTGCGTGAAAAAGTAACAAACATCCATCCATACTTACAAACTTTCACGTTTATAATATTAGTAGGATAATCATTAATTTTTCTCTTGTGAATCAGGAAATCGAAAAAATTCGGCAAGTTCGAAAATTATGCTACCTAGTAGCGCAATTTAAAAATCTCGGATCCAAATCCACTACTGCGCAAATGTCATCGATGTTCATAGAACTTAAATATAATTGCGCTACATATCCCTAAAATGTCACTATGACTGATAATAATAATCAATTTAGGAGTAACCCCCGCATCAGCATCGATTCCAATAATAACAGATGTTTTCCAATGTTATGTTGGTTTCTTTTCCAAATTATTTGTACTACTCGTAGTAAGTTCCTGAGAGAAAGGGTTCCTTTTGATGAAGGGGGTAGCCTGTGGGAAAGGCCCCTTGCCCAGTAGTGGGAGTCAATCTGTTGAGACGATGCTGACGATTCTTAGAACAAACTTCTAGGATCATAAAGATAAAGCATGACGCAAATGAACTAGGCTCAAAGTTCACTACCAGAGCCTGTACAATGTATTCATAAAAAGGGTTGAAAGACACGACAGATAGTGTGAGAAATTAAGTTCGATAGCAATGTCGCGTTCCAATATTGTCGGCTTCTGGCCATGGCTAGCTCCAGGCCCAACAGCGACGAGCGAGCTCCGGTCCAACGCAGCCCATGAATGCGATTCGGAGGTGTGTCCCAAGCCCCACACGGCGGGCGTGTGCTCAGCCGTATCCCCGGCGTCGCTAAAGCAGAGAAGGCACACGGGGTTTGGATCGACACCCACCAACTCACACAGGAAATTGGCAAAGCAGCCATGCCTAGTGAGAATTGAGTGAGATGGTACCGTGACATCTCTACCCATTGCCGTAGCTCAGGCCAGAGCGCCTTGAAGCGCACAACACCGTAGACATGATTATATTAATGATTTACCATTTTATGTAGGGGACAGGAATAGGATTGTTTTATTTGCAGATCTCATTGATTTTTAAAATTAGAAGACAATTAGATAATTATGACGATGTAAACAATGCAATCACGAGAGTAGTTCATTGGTTCAGCTCAAATAATCTTTGCCTAAATGAAAACAAAACTAAATGTATTAAATTTACTCTACCAAATGTAAAACAAGTTACGGCCAATGTTCAACTTAATGGACAAGTGTTAGAGTTTGTGGAATCAACTGTGTTCCTTGGTATAACTATTGATGCCAATTTGCAGTGGGGCCCGCACATAGAAAAGACGGCCTCTAGGTTAAGTTCGGCTGCATACGCTGTAAAAAAGATCAGGACTCTAACAGATGTAGATACGGCTACAATGGTTTACTTTAGCTATTTTCATAGTATTATGTCTTACGGTATTCTCCTTTGGGGGAGTGCTGCAGATAAATAACATTTTTGTTCTTCAAAAGCGGGCTGTACGCGCTATATATAATTTGGGCCCCAGAGTCTCCCTCCGAGAAAAATTCAAAGAAGTAAATATTCTAACCGTAGCATCACAATACATGTTTGCCAATCATATGTATGTCCAGAAAAATCTATCACAGTTTACTAAACTCTGTGATATACATAATACGAGTATAAACACTAGACATAAAAACAATCTTTTAGTTCATCACCGTCGGCTGCATAAGATTGGCGATTCTTTCCAGGGTAACTGTATACGCTTTTACAACAAGCTTCCCTGTGACCTGAGAAATTTACCATTAAATAAATTTAAAAAGTTTGTGAAAAAGGTTATTACTCTATTCAAGACTATTTACAGGATAGGGATGCCTGGAAATGATCTGCTGGTAAATAAAATATTTTAAATAAATAAATAAATAAATATCCATCACGCCTTATCCCCGAAGGGGTGGCAGAGGCATATTATATGCCCACTTTTCACCGTGTGGATTCCTGTCCCACGTAATAGGTGGTGAGCCCATTGCCGTGTTGAAATAGACAGAGGCAGGTTGTGGCTACCTGCTGTTGAAATTTTTAAGCCGCCTTTAAGGCCTTCAACCAGGCTTAACGACTGCCATTTTACTGGCAACCAGGACCAACGGCTTAACGTGCCTTCCGAAGCACGGAAACGCTCGCAAATGTAAATGCCACAAAGTGGTCACCCATCCGACGACCAGCCATAGTGAAAGTTGCGTACCTCAGTGATCATTTACCGAACACTGAGACCGCGGGGCCACGAGCGCTTCGAAAATATTTTAGTCATAATATATTAAATTGTAAATAGGCCATCAAAAAAAAAAGCCTTTCTAAGTTTCTTGCCGGTTCTTCTCAGGTGGGCCGCGTTCCGAACCGGTGGTCACTTTAAATATACAAATTTTTTTCTTTAGTTTTAGTGTATGACATTTTTTAAGCGCCGTTGAAATGGTCTATGCAAAATAAAGACATTTTTATTTATTATTTATTTAACACGGCGGCACGTACTACCACACTACTGTTATTGGGAGGATGGACGGGGATCAATTTTGGTGCAAACCGCCGGAAGTGCATTGTGAAGCCCTATCGGCTGTCAAAAACCTCCCGAAGAGTCTTCCCGGCAGCGGGACCAGCGAGAGTTCAGTACAATTTTGGAGTTGAAGCTGATACAACTGACCACTGGTGCCACCCCCGCCGTGCCTATGATTTGTGCTTCCCTGTATATAGGGATCCGCGCTATGACCAAGGTATCGTCAGATTACGCCGACTCCCGGCAACGTGATATCGCGCAGGACCCAGCCGTAACCGATGATCCACAGGAGCGGCCCAAGGAACAACCTCTGTGAAATACCCCACGTCATTTACTTGCGGGTCACCCCCATCCAGGCCGGGTAGGAGATGGCCCGATCTCTTGAGGTAATTCGGCACCCTGTGGTACATCAGTGCCTCCGCAATGGTCGGCCAGGAGATGGAGTTGAATGTGTTCGTTATACGAGCAACTGTCAACAACACATCCTCCCAAAGCCATTATATGGCATCTAGCGTTGACTTTCCGCGAAGGCGTGACTTTATTTGAACCGATGTAACGAGTCGCCGTGAGCACTTGCCTGAACAGCTTGGTCACGATGCTCAGCAGCACGATGGGCCGACGGCAACTTGGCCCGGCGCAAGTGTTTACCTGTCTGCCATTGCCACAGGATATTGTTTTGCTATTTGTGAGACAAGTTAAACAAATCAAGGACCATAAAAATCAGCCCATCACTTCTTGAGCTATAAATAGTGTAACTAACAGAACTTCGTTTTATGTTTATAAATTAACAAGGGCTACATTATGTACACAGAGGTATTTAATTTCAAACAAAACAATGTGCTCATAGGTATTCATGGGAATAGGTTCTTTAGACCAACCACACCTACAAGCTAGCACACACCATGGTTGTTCAATGAACAGGTATCTGGCACAGGATTAAAGAGATTTGGAAGTCAGACAACAGTTGCTCCTAGCAATACTGAAATAATTAAGAAGTGAAAGTATCACCTGTCAGAAATTTAAGGTGCAAATAGAGCTTAAGGCCATCCATAAGGCTAGTATGCATAATAAAAACTGTTCCCTAACTTAAATAATACAGGTAAATAAAATAACAGCAAATCCCAAGCTCCAAAGCAACAGCTTCTTATGTAACAATAATAATATGAATGAATGACAATAAAACCATGAATTAACATCGTATGATGTGTCTTTACATTCATGTTGAAAGTAGTTATATGGCCGATTCCTGAGACATATATACTTTATAGTTGATGAAAACTTTGGTATGCTACTTCTTCTTTGGTCTTTAATTTTTTAATAAACTGTTGAGTTTAGCATACCATATTGGCTTGACTTCAAATCTACAAAAATATTTTTTTTATTTATTCCCCTATTTCCACATAAAGTGAAACACTTTACAGCATCAGTGTAATATGAGAAGTTGTAGCACAAAATTAAAGACTGGAGTAAAATTTTTTAATAATGGTGTTTTATTAAGTTTAGTAGATTCACTTCAAAGTGAAGAAAATAATATATTAATCTCGACAGAAAGTTAAGCACTTTACAACATCTGTGTAACACCAGAAGTTATTGCATAAAATTAAAGATAAATCTCTGCTGAAATTGTTTGCATTTTGTAAGTTATCTATCAGGTAAAGTATAGATACATATTTGTAAATATAAATGTAAATTTACAACATAATTTAGTATTTTTATTTTTCTAGCTGTACCTACACATTGAACTACAGGATCACAGGGGTAATATTTCAAACTACCTTACATTATACATCATAAATGTGTAATGGGTAATAAGATAGAACCCAACTCTTGTGGTCATACAGTGTACTTAGATATATTTTGGTGGCATACAACTGTACATAAGTAGATGGTTAGGTGTTTTTAATTGATGATGCAATTTTTTTTCTGATCGTTCAGCGTTGCGTTCGTAAAATCTTCCTAACAATGATGAAACTATGTTCAAAAACAAAACCTGCTGTAGTCCTATTTTTTGTAGCTAAGTAGGTCAGTAAAGTTAACTAAATCTTAATCATAGTAAAAATGTGTAAGAAATACTGGTAACATAGAAAAATGTATGAAGACTCCACTCACCCTTTCAAAGCTAATTTCCATAGATTATCTTTAGAAATTATGCATTAATTCATGTAAAACTTTTGGCAACAAAGACTACGTACTAAGTTTGCAAAATGAAAATAACTAAAAGAAGAACACTTTATAGTCTAAAACGAACAATATAAATTATCACTGTTATAGAACATACTCGTTGAAATTATTTGAAAACTCCTTACACCGCACAGATTTTCATAAAATAAAACTAAACAATAACTAAGTACTTTTACGTTAACGTACTGGAGTACAAGTACAATACAACAATAGAATTCATCAGTTTGACACTGTTTGACACCTATCAAACATGATCCTGTTTCTCTGTCTTGAACGTCAGTGTCATTGTTTTTGTTTTTGTAATTATTTTATGGCCTGGTTACTTATACATTTTAGTCTATATCTTAATTCATATTTTTCTATATTTGTTCAATCTTCTTTCTTAATATCTAACATGTCCCAGTCCTATACGTCATCGGCCCACATGCACGATCTTGGGTTAATGTGTATAACTCGGAGGTATGGACTAACCCCGAGTTAAATCATTAATTTGTCTCGCGTTGATCTTGTCTTCGATTTCCACCCACGGTCAAATGTGCTGATAACATAATATGGTAGAATGGGATGATGACAGAAGGAACATCATCACCCGAGCGTCTGTCCAAGTTGCGTCTCGCGACGCCCTGGGTCTGCTTTTGTACATTGTCTCCTCCAATTCGCTCGCCCAATCATCCCATCATCATCGCTCCAATCCCCTGTAGTGAGAACATTGGCATGCATATCATCTCTTAGATGTCAAGCCAGTACTTCTTGGGTCTTTCCCTTTTACCAGGACCCGGCGGGGATAATATGGCTAGACATTGTTTCCTATGTAAGTTATCACAAGGCATAACCATACCAGCGAAGGCGACACTCTTGCAACTTGTTTGCAGCCTTCACACCCGTGAAGGCTGCCACGGATGCGAGAATTCCTCAAGTGGCGTGACTCCACACATTCGCCGCAGCATTTTTATTTACGTGAAACGCAGAAAGATCTACAAGAGAGTGCGTATGGTTTAAAAATGTATGAATAGACTGTCAAATGCCTCCTATACGCTGATGATCAGGTAATTCTAGCATCATCGGCGGAGGAGTTATAGTTGATGGATAACATTATGCATGATGCGCTAAAGGGCAAAGGAATGAAAGTGAATGTAAACAAGACAAAAGAAATGGTTTTTGAAAGAGAGGAAAGTATGATGGATTGCTCGATTTTTGTGGAAGGAAAACGAGTGGAACAGGTGAAAGAATTTGTATACTTAGGTTCAAAGTTTTTGAGGGTTGGAAAGTGTGATTGTGACATTGAACGAAGAGTTTTGGCTGGAAATCAAGTGAATGGAGCCATGCACACCTTTATGAGCAGTCAGAACGAGTCTGAGAAGGTAAGACTGGCTGTGCATAGGGGAGTGCTTGTTCCTACACTTATGTATGGTAGTGAAAGTTGGGAGTGGCAGAAGAAGCATAGAAGTAAAATTAATGCAGTGGAAATGAGAAGTCTGCGGAGTATAGCTGGAGTGAAATTAAAAGAAAGAAACAGGGTATTAAGGGAACATTGCGGTATGGTAGACGATGTAGTGACTAAGATAGAACAAGGTATGCTTAGATGGTTCGGACATGTGGAGAGGATGGATGGAAGTAGACTAACGAAACAGATTTATCAGAAAAGAGTAAATGGGCAAACTCGTAAGGGGCGACCTCGACGTATATATTTTAATGAAATAGTAGACATTTTGGAATAAGGTCAGGTCAAGAATACCCTTAACCAGTGTGTATGACACGCAGCTCCTGCTTTTGTCGCACCAATCTGCCCCTGTCCGCGTCTGCCAGCGCGATATCGTCAGCATATTATATTGACTGCCTCGGTGGCGCAGTGGTAGTGTATGTGACTGTCGTGACTGAGATCCCGGGTTCGATTCCTGGGTCGGAACAAATATTTGTGTGATCCATAAAGGTTTGTTTTGGAGTTTGGGTGTTTCCTATGTATAATATGTATGTATTTAGATACATATCATATGCCGGTCCCTTGCCACTCCCCTTGACTGGTATTGCTAGAGACGATGGCAAGAGACCAGACGGTATGAATTTGATTACATGGGATGCAACCTGTTCAGATACGCTGGCCCCTTCCGATCTACATGGAACCAAAAAACGGAGCTGGGGCGGCTTGTGAAGGTGCTGAAAAAGCTAAAGCATGCAAATACAGGGGTCTAGGCTCCGGATATGATTTTGTCCCTTTCGGTGTCAAGACCCTTGGTCCGTGGGGTCCTAGCGCTTTAAGGCTTTTTAAGGAAATAGCAAAAGGTTAGTCGACATCATAGGAGACCGAAGAGCTGGCAGTTACCCCGGCCAAAGAATTAGTCTAGCCATTCAAAGGGGGAACCCTGCCAGTTTCTTCGGAACCTAGCCCAAAGGTACTCCTTTAAATTTTAGATTCTAGTTATGTATCATATTTTTTAAGGTTTTTATAAATTAATTATAAAAGTTAAGTATTTATTTAAGTATCTTTAGACCATCTAACTAATATACTTGCCTTACGTTATCCATCGCATACAAAAATATTCTGCTTTAGTAGTGAAGGGGTGTGGGGGGAATCACACACATTCGCAATTCACTACATCGGCTCACTGTCATCACGTAGTGACAAACGCACACAATAAAAACTGCATCACACTACAATAATTTGCAACACACTATTAGAAAATGGTGTCGTTGGTTATGTTTTTATTCTCGCACACAAATGTGTAACGTTGTGTGCAAGAAAATCGTTGTGTGTCATTCTACTTTGTTTATTAAGTTTAAGAATTATGGTTGATAATAGAAACAATTTAAATAATTTATTAAAAAAAAACATTATTTATTAAGACAAATGAATCAAATAATTAATTAGTTTTAAAAATCGATAGGTATGTTATAAATTGTTTCGATGCTCATTTATAGAATGGGTTTATTTATTTTTTAATAAATAAGGTAATGTAGTCAGGCAAATAAAATTTAAATATGAAATGTGAATTCATCTTTTTCCGTGCCGTGGGTGGTTGCTACTAGTAAAATTGCAGTCGTTAAGCCTGGTTGAAGGCCTTATGGGTGGCTAGAAAATTTTCAACGGCGAGTCGTCACAGTCTGCGCCTGTCAATTTTCAAGACGGCAATAGGCTCGCCACCTGTTACGTGGTACAAAAATGCATACGGTGAAATGTGGGCATATAGTATGCGGCGAGACTATTTGTATGTATATTTCTCAGGGCGAAAACAGAGTCCGTGGTCCCATGATCAGGGCGAAATCTATGTTGACACTCCGGGAGAGTACACTCCTACCGGATCCGGGAGTCAATAATCCTCTGTAAGATCTTCATGGCTTTGGACATAACCTTTATACGGGGCGGTAGGTCCCGTACTCCTACACCGACCCCTTACCTATGAAGACTGGAGTAATAAATAAAAAATTAAAAGTTCCTACAGTGCTTAAATATGAAAATATAACTTGTTTAAATGTTTCAAGACACATGAAAGCCCTGTTTTAAGGCTGCAAGTGTCAGGTGATGGGTTTCGCTTCCTGACTAGCTTTCCGAACTCGTCCCATGCATGCTCTATGGAATTCATGACAGGTCTCCTCGCTGGCCATGCTATTAGATCGATACTGACTTCTCGAATGTATCGTCTCACAGATAATGCTGTTTGAAGGCGAGCATTATCGTGCATAAGAAGTGAATTATCGCCCATATTTATAAGGAAAGGATCATTCAGGATTTCCATTATGTACCTCACCGCTTATAATGTAGTTCGAGTTTTGGACAGTGGGCTGGTCTGTAAGGTGTCAGGTTAGATTCTGCCATCTTCTTACTGTATCATCACACTAACATAATCTATCCTGGAGTGTAACAGATGGTATTGGATTGTAACAGCAGTTAGATGTGGATTCCGTGGTGAAGTCGTGACGATAAAGTGATCTTCACTGGCTGTTGTACACCTTGGACGACCGTTTCCTGATCTTCTTAGATGTTGTCCAGTTTCTTCATATCTTCTCAGCATTCTTTGGAACGCGGAAAGCGTCACACGTCAGTTTCTGGCCACTCTGCGCTGGCTCAGTCCAAGCTGCAGCATGCTGATGTTACTGGTGCATTCAAACTTAGAGGAATGATTTTATGCAAATTACTCGAATTGAAAAATCAATTTCAAACCCAATATTTATACAAAATGCAAAACAAATTCAAAAAGGTCAAATTTGAAAAAAGGAATCACAAGTTGAAAATGGAACACCGAGAAATGCCGTCCAGATCCGATCGAGGTCCGCCACAACTTAGCCTCAACATGCGTCTGCTTTGCCGTCGGGTGACTTACATATCTCCCGTGTAATGTACTATTATCTGCATAGCAATGTATGGTGCCTAAAGACAACATATCGTTGATATGCAGAAGAAAGAGAGTGGGCGAAAAAACGGACCCGTCGCACTGCCTGATAGTTATATCAGGCATTGCATTGCTACAACTCATGACTGTCGGAGGCTGCTTGCCACGGTCATCGCTCCGGCAAATGGCCACGAAGAGGTTGGCTAACAAGTCATCGTTCTCTCGAGCCTTATGAGCCAGAGGTCTCGTTCTCGTTCTCTAATCTCGTTGGATGCGAGGTAAGCTCCTGGCCAAGCCGCGTTATACGCTGGGTATCCGCTCTTATGAAGGCCCTTTTGCTCGCCTTCGTCGCTCTGTTGTGAGCGGCTCTAAGGTTGGCCACATTCAGATCACCTGATGCCCTAGCACTGATCCAGGCGCGATACGCTGACTGCTTATATCGAACTGCTTCAGCGCACTCACGCCGGAACAGGGACGGGCTTTGCGGAGGCTGGCGACATCAGTGTAGAGGATGTAGTATTCCATCCCCAGACTGATCTCTCCAGCAACAGCTGCGGCGTTCTCCGATGGGGGCCTTTCCTCTAAAGCAACGCTGAACCCATGGAACGGACGCAAAAGAATCACGTAAGCCGTCCCAATCTGCTGACGAGTAATGCCATAGTCTCCGCGCTGCTACTTACTGCTAATAGGTACCTGCATTTCAGCGCGGGCGACGCAGTGATTGGAAGTAACCAACGGAGTATCTACCGATACACTATACTGGGCTGGGTTGTTGGTCAGCAGAAGGTCCAACAGAGCAGGCGCATGGCTTACCACATCCGATAACCTGGTGGTCTGGTGTACCAACTGTTCTCTAATCTCGTTGGATGCGAGGTAAGCTCCTGGCCAAGCCGCGTTATACGCTGGGTATCCGCTCTTATGAAGGCCCTTTTGCTCGCCTTCGTCGCTCTGTTGTGAGCGGCTCTAAGGTTGGCCACATTCAGATCACCTGATGCCCTAGCACTGATCCAGGCGCGATACGCTGACTGCTTATATCGAACTGCTTCAGCGCACTCACGCCGGAACAGGGACGGGCTTTGCGGAGGCTGGCGACATCAGTGTAGAGGATGTAGTATTCCATCCCCAGACTGATCTCTCCAGCAACAGCTGCGGCGTTCTCCGATGGGGGCCTTTCCTCTAAAGCAACGCTGAACCCATGGAACGGACGCAAAAGAATCACGTAAGCCGTCCCAATCTGCTGACGAGTAATGCCATAGTCTCCGCGCTGCTACTTACTGCTAATAGGTACCTGCATTTCAGCGCGGGCGACGCAGTGATTGGAAGTTACCAACGGAGTATCTACCGATACACTATACTGGGCTGGGTTGTTGGTCAGCAGAAGGTCCAACAGAGCAGGCGCATGGCTTACCACATCCGATAACCTGGTGGTCTGGTGTACCAACTGTATCATGTAATGAGAGAGAGCGAAGGTATGGGCGGCTCGTCCCGCATGGTCAGTTTTGAGGGAGCCCAGCCATTCTGTATGGTGTTCGTTAAAATCCCCCAAAATCTCCAAATCCGCGTTTGAAAACCGCACCTGCGCATCATCTGCCGCCCTGCCGATGTAGTCAAAGAGCCGAGTCCTCTCCATATCTCATATTATGGGCACGATAAAGGCAGATCTGGCTAAAAGAACCAAGATCCACGTGAAGCCAGAGAACAGAGAAGGATGAGTCTTCCAGGCAGCGCAGACGGCGAAGACAAACATCCGCCCTAACAAACACGCACACCTCGGCCTTTTTATCGAAGCAGTCCTAGACAATATAGCCGGGGTAGCACAAATAAGAAAGGAAGGAGTAAGGAATAGTAATCCATGCCGCGCCGTGTCAAGATGGTGGTGGCCGTTGAGGTTTGTATGGAGTCCACGGATGTTTGTGAACTCCACCTCGAATAGCGTACGTGTGGGTTCTCTGCTGTAGAGATTCGCCCTATAATTTGAGCTGTCATGTTGATGGGAAATGAAGGAAGCGTGAAATGGAACGGTATCTGACGCAGCAGTGAGTGACAAAGAGTAGGTGGGTGAATATTTCATTTCGTGCATATTGCATGGCGGACGATAAAATACATTAAACATTTTTTTTAAATGTTAAATTGTTTTCGTTTAATTAACATAGGCCTGCGTTAGGCGCAATCCTTAAAACATCTTGATTTTTGTTAGAAATGCTTGAAATTTTGAAAATAAAAGCCAAAATCTAATCACCATCGGTGTCCCTTTTCCCAGATTTTAATAAATTTACGAGTCTTTCTAGAAAGTCTATTGGGAGAACGAATTTTTTTAGGACGTTTTCGGTTAATAGGTTAATTAATCCATATTATATTTTAGTAACGTTTACGAAAGAACAAATTTAAGTAGTATCATACGAGTACCACCACTTAGAAAAATGTTTTTACACTTACACATAATTACCATTCAAAGACATTGACGACCCAATATTTTCGCATTTACGCAGTTATGGACTAGATTAAAAATAAAAGACTAGCTGACCATCACCGCATCGCATGTTCGTGAACAACACACCCCTGAAAGTACATTTTTTTATTATGAAATTTAGAGTTCTCCTGCTCAAAAACTGGTTTGGTTTAAAATATGTATAGACATATTACGTGCGCGGTTCAACCGTAGATGCATATATATACCATTATATACCATATATAAGTATATAGATACCATTTGCCTTTTAAAAGGTAATTATTTTATGTTTTTTACATAATTATTTGCTAGAAATATCCAATATATATCCCTCTATACAGTGTTAAACTTAACAAATCGTTACCTATTTAAAACATCCTTTTATTTTTCAAATTATTGAAAATCTCATTGTCATTATTATAATTACCATTAATTCCCATTCTTTTTAAAATTGAATGGTTATTAGAAGACACAAACGGTAATGATTTTTTTATTTAATCTGGATGACGTAGCAATGACATAGGTGGTAATCTCCCCCATTGTGGAGGCCAGCGGCTGTCCCAGTGACCAGGCGAGAGCCAAAGCTAGACGCTTCGACTTCGGTCACGATCTTCTGCTGCCCAGCGTGTAAAAAAAAAGCGGACGAACAGAATCTCCTTATTGGGACTTCCGAAAGATCAAAGTGTTTCTCCTACAGTCCTGGGAAACTAGGTGCTACAGGTCCCTGACCGGAGAGAGTGTGGTGGTACAGTGCACAGTGAAAGTTACCGTGAACCATTGCTTCCGCTGCAGTTAGTCCTGTCACAAAGCAAGCTCTTACCGCTGTCTCACCGCACTACTTTAGTTGCGTTCCGTAGGGCTAAAGTACAGACCACCTCGAGATAGAGGCCCGTCAGGTATGAGTAGTTGTTGTTACCGGTCTTGAGCGGCCACGTTCACGACAGGATGGGGGAATGGAGGTTCATTAATGGACATACTTATCCGCATCCTACAGGTGAATCTAAACCACTGCTCTGATGCTCAGGATCTCCTGTGCTACAAACTAACTCTTCTTTTACAACTGGTTGCGTAACATGATTGTGATGACGAGAAACGGAAGCCCAGTCACCATAGATAGCTTAGCTTTTTTTAGCTTTGGGTGTTGACGTGGACACCTCGCGCCTTGTAATTATTGCTAGGAGCTGATGCTGCGTTGCAGCTGATTGCAGCGGAGTGGTTATCGTGGCCGCTTATTTCTCGCCAACCTGTGACCAATAACAATTCGATCTAAGGCAAGACATTCTTACCGCATTTCGTCCCAGTCCTGGAAAATTTCAATGCCTGGGGGTGTCACTTGAGGCTCTCGAAAAACCACTGGTAGGGGGAGAACTTCGGCGGACTGGGTAACAAATCCATGACGTGCGCTTCAACCGTAGATGTATTGTTTGCGACCCCTGATCGCATACGCCGCGTCCAGGGCTGGAATGTGGTGGAAGGAGGGGTCGTTATTCGTCGATAGTTATATTTATTTTGACGTTTCTCTTCCAACTAGCCACCGACTGACTATCCTAAATACTTCGGCATACGTTGGGCTGTCAAACGCCTGAATCAAGGGCTCTCCGGGATGCAGCTATCGTGCAGGCCTGATTCCCGGTGGAGACCGTAATGTGCACGCAGCGTGCATCTCCGCTATCGGTAGACCAGGCCCTGAGGCCCGAGAGAAAGAGCACACGAGTGTTACAAGGGTGCCGAAAGGTCCCTCTAGGAGACCATTAAGCTGGCCAAGAAATTGGCCCGAAAATAGCTCCTAGAGAATCTGGAATAGTAAGGCCATCCGCTGGCCCAAACCCCAGTCAATGTTAGAGATTATTAGTAGTCACCAAAGGTGAGCTAGAGGTGCTGCGGCTAAGCCCCGCAAGAGAACCACTCCGGACCCGATAGCATTCCGGGGTGAGTATGACTCCTGGATCTCTATGAATGTTGACTATTAAGGTTTTGGCTCATCCTTCAATAAAGACTGGTTTCCCACGGTGTCGTATACGGGGAAATTGGTCCTTATCCAAAACGAGGGCGGCCAGCGGCCTCGCCTTCCGGCTATTGGTCGCTTGTATTGCCCGACGAGATATATGTCACAGTCATGGGGATCTGGTACATAAGCAGTTTGGTTTCCATCAGTTTGGTTTCAGTGCTCTTACAATGATGCGATCATGCGTGTCGGAGTCCTCGCGGAAGGAGCGTCATCACAGGTGAGGTAGTCATGGCGGTGTCTCATGACATAGTCAACGCCTTGCCCTGGAAATGCTTTAAGAAGACGCTTATTTTCATATAGTGCCTCCCTGCCTCTAGTGCATTGTCGGGGTTTACTGGTCCCACACCTCCTGCTCACCCACCTATGCCCCGACTTGCAGCCGCTGAACCCTGAACATAACCCAAGAGTTATTTGGGGGGCTTTCCGCAGGCTGCATTGAGGTAACACACCGGTCCAAAAAAAAAATTGTCCCACCTGGCACACATAATGAGTACCTGCTCGCAGTAGCCTCGTCCGTCGATCAGCAGGTGAACAACGTGCTGGTGTGATCGGCTTGGGCCCAAAGATGTCGCTAGACCCCTTACACCCTATTTTCTGCACATATCTTACATATGCTGCGGTATAAAGGTGATGTCCCACACCATGAAGATCTTCCAGAGGATTATAGACTCTCGTATCCGGCAGGAGTGGACTCTCTCGGAGTGTCAATATGGGTATCGCCCTGGTCATGGGACCACGGACCCTGTTTTTGCCCTGAGGGTTGTCGCAGAGAAATACAGGTCGAAGAACACGCCTCTGCACTGTATGTTCCTAGACATGCAGAAGGCCTTCGACTGTGTTCCTCGTGCGATGACCTGATGGGCACTGTGGTTCAAGGGGGTTCCAGAGGTCTATATTGACAATATCCGGGACATGTACTGTGACACGAAACCCTTCCCTATCACCTATATCGGTGTACACCAGGGTTCGGTCCTTAGTCCGCTTCTGTTCAGTGTGATATTAGAAAAATTGTCGGAAAGCATCAGGAGCTCACATGAGCAGCCTCTATGGTAGCTCTTGTATGCTGACGATATTGCGCTGGCAGACGTGGACAGGGGCAAATTGGTGCAACGTGTAAAGGCGTGGTAGAAGACGCTTGAGAACGGCGGTCTGAAACTAAATATGGCGAAGACCGAGTACTTGGCACTAAAACTCGACATATCCCACATCCGTCCGCATAGGCGGTGATTTGGTCGAGCGCACGGACCAGGTTAAATACCTGGTATCTGTTTTTCACACGTCCAGTGACATCGATTGCGATGTCAAGTCACGCATTGCTGCCGCGGCGGGAGGTGTCCGGTGTCATTTGTGACCCTAAAATGCCGATCCGGTTGAAGGGACAGGCCTAAAAAACCATCATTCAGTGCAGTGAGACGTGGCCAATATTAGAGCGACACGAGCAGGAGCTGCCACGTCACGGAAATGAAGATGCTGCTGTGGAAGTGTGTAGTCACGCGGATGGACCGCGTGAGGAACTCTCGCATCCGCGGCAGCCTTCACGTCCGTGACATTGCAGACAAGTTGCAAGAGTGTCGCCTTCGTTAGTATGGTCACGTCTTGCGGCAACCGCCGGGCTACGTGGGAAACAAATGTCTGGCCGTGTCAGCCCCGCCGGGTCCCGGTAAGAGGGAAAGACCCAAGAAGTGTTGGCTTGACGTCGTAAGGGATGACATGCGTGCCAATGGTCTCACTACAGGCGGTGCCGACGACCGTGCGAAGTGGAGGAGAAAATGTAAGAAAGCTGACCCCGGGCGTCGCGAGACGCAACTGGTACAGACGCTCAGATGATGATAATGATCTTCACAGTCTTTTACATAGGCCACTTTTCACCACATTAGTAGTTAAAGTGCTTCTTATTTCATTTGCCGCAGTAATTACTTTTTTCATTAATGATTGTTTAGCTTCCAAATCTAAATAAGAAAAACAAAATTTAACAACCAGTTATAACTCAAGAATAGCTGGAACAATTTTAATGACGTCTGATTTGTTGAATTCGAATCCGCCCGAATAGAAACCGAGCGGTTGCGATGTCGTCGGTAAGAGCGATATGAAAACCTTTAAAAACCGCTAAATAGATTCGAAACCTATTTCATTTCGCTTTTTAAGAAAACCGGTTTTTTTAAGGTTAAGGTAGAGCCAAACCTAAATAAAACGTTCCTAATGTACTTATCACTGATTTAGGTTTGAAAATTAACCGGTAAACAAGCCCTGCATGATACACTATTATTTTGTAATGCACATTGTATCAAGCAACACAGCAGAGTATTTTCACAGTAATCTAAAATTTAAACGTACATTACATATTCGAATGAAAATTACATAAATATATCAACAAGAAGATTAAAAATAATTGGAACACATGCCTAAATGACTTAACTCATTTATAAATCGAAATGTTTTCAACGATTTCAAGTTACTTCGTCAGTTGATACAATGATCCTCAAAATGATAGCGAAATTTATGGGTATAAAGCGCCAAAAAAAGCTAAAAAAAATGAAACCTAGCTCAAAAACGCAGAATAAATCGCTGATTCCGAATATGTATACTGATGTATACCTATAACTCAATTTCGGCAAAATGTCGCTTGGACCAAATAGCTTTTCAACCGTCCATATTATGTATACACGCCTTGAAACAAATAATCATTTGGGAAGCACTTTGCTAATGTTTAAGTAGAAAAAAAGACACTCAATTTAGAATGATTCTTGCTTCCCAATACAAAAATAATGCAATACAAACGTAGTCATAGGGTATTTACGTTTCACTGTGCAAAATTTTGTAGTAATGAAATGATTGTTGTGCAGGTTTGCGTCATAAATTAACTGATAATATGTAGTGTTTTCTTTTTTCGTCATATGCTAGGTATTCTAGGGTCCCCATCCACAGAGACATACCACAACACCAATTATACAAGTAAAAATGCATCAGTGAATCAGCAGGTACCTACTTGACGTCGCCTACACAATGCATCAAACCACATTTTCAGTTTCTATAATGTTGGTATCTAGGACCAAGTTATGATACTAGGTTGGTATTAATTTATAGCACTGTGGATAAATCGTCCTAGACTTATTTGCTTGAAACAATCAAAATCAATTTCATGTAGTCATGACATGAAATTGATTTTGATTGTTTGAAGCTCCAAAAAAATAACAGATAAAAAAAATCATCTCATAAACATAGTGATTACTTTCTATTTGCTGGAATGAAAATACTTCATTTTTACTAAAAGGACAAAATCAAAATCAAAATCAAAAATCTTTATTCATGTAGGTCACAAAGTAACACTTATGAACGTCAAGATTACTGCTTCTACATTTACATTTACTGCCAGATTCGCAAAGCAATAGGTAGAGCCAGAGGAAGAACCTGGCAATAAAACTCATGGCCACTCTTTTCTAACCGCCATTTGACACAGTTTGATTAACAAGATATTTGACCAATTATACAGTAAAGAAAATTTACAAAAAAAAAAAACAAAATAAATGTTGAGTTCATTAAAATTACACTTACATAGTTCCTTTGAATTTATGTGAGAACAGTCGACTAAACTTAGTTTGCCTTAAATTTAAATAATATTATTTGTAACAATTGCTATAACAGCTATGAGCTGACCAGTCCCAACAGACGGCACCCGTTCACGGGTATGACGCATATATCAGCCATCGCCCTATTCAACCGTATTGTAGGGAACAAGGCGACCCGATACATACGCCACCACTGCCAGGACACTTAGGCGAGCATGACATACCCAAAAACTACACAGCAACTATCATGTCAATTTCAAAATAATAAATAAGTCTACATAGTGCTCACACAATAACAAAGTCAAATTACATATAATTATGTATATTAGTTATTACCGGGACTAAACGCAGCCATACCTTTAGTTGCCTGGCGTTTCAAATTATTTATACTGGAGAATGTAAACAAAAATAAGGTAAAAAAAAAAAAAAAAATACAACATATATATGCAGGTTCAAGACAAGTAGATAATATATCACAAGATTCATTCGAATCCTAAATAGCTCGAGCGAAGAGCAAGCAACTCATTTCCATTTATTTTTATCATTCAAATAATCATTAATTGTGTAATAAGCCCTTTTCAAGAGGTGCGTCTTAATTTCCGCCTTAAATTTATGTAACGGCAGGTTCATAATGTCTAAAGGAATTTTATTATATAGGCGTACGCCAATTCCTGCAAAAGAGTCGTGAACCTTTTGTAAACGATGATGCGTTCCAATTAATTTATGCTTATTTCTAGTATTTATCGAATGTATGTCACTGTGTCGATTGTATAAATGTATGTTCTGTTTAACTAACATCAAATGTTGTTCTCAAATCACACTGATTTGACAACAATAATTTATTATATATATATTGATACCACTTGGTTCTATTTGTATAATTATCCCATAAACAAGTTTCAGCGGGAAATGGGATAACTTCACCACGCAGGCGGAGCGGCGGGCATCGACTAGTATATAACAAACGAAAAAGTTATACGGATGTTTGTTACTCTTGCACGCAAATTCAATTCATTTGCTTCAAAACGACGGGATTATATGGATGCCACGGGGTTCGAAGTACGTCACGGGAAAAGCCGCGGCGGTCACGTAGTAAGTAATAAGTGGCAACTCAATGTTTAGTTAATGTTTTCTGGCTGATCCTTAGATGGATGACCACTCTGTGACATTTCCATTTACGAGCGTTTCCATGCTTCGGAAGTTCGGAAGGCACCTTAAGACGTCGGTTCCGGCTGCCAGTAACATGGCAGTCATTAAGTTATGTTAAAGGCCTTTTAGGCGGCTTCAAATATTTCGACAGCTACAACCTGCGCCTGTGAGTACAGGCAATGTTCCATTTTCAATGAAAACTAACTCCGTACGCTCCGTCAAATTAATAAATATTTAGAACGGAGCCTCCGCAATAAGGAACAATTTCTTCGAAACACACTTCCGCATAACATGATTCCCGTGGTCTGCGCAGCACTCACTGTCTGTCTGTTAGTTAGTACGTAAAAGGTACCTAAACGTAAGACACTACTTTTAACCCCCGACAGAAAACGAGGGGCATTATAAGTTTAACCTCTGTCAGTCTGTAAGTGGCATCATAGCTTCCGAACGGATGGACCAATTTAAGAGCGAAGTATATTGTTCGAAAGCCGATGTCATCCGAAAGGAGTTTAATTAGCTATAAATTTAGATCATCATTAGGAAACTAGACATGGTAACCCTGTTGATTATATGACACACGCACATTTCTAACGCATGCATGGATTTAATGAGTGTGTGCATGCCCAGCAATAACAGATATAACACAGTGCTTTAACAGATACAGTGTTAAGAGTTATGTAGATAACTGTACTAGGCGGTCGATACAGGCCACAACGAGTTGCTTATCATTTCAGTTAGTGTGATTGGATAGTGAACAAGCGTCTTCGTCACAGAAAACATGATAAATAAATGGTCTAACTTGATTGGTTCGGGTTTATAAATTTAAAGTTCCTTTATCATTACGCGAAAAAACAATATATTTATGCAGTTCTGTTTGAACGTTACACGGAGTCTACAACGGGTTTATTTTAAATGATACTATTTAATTCAGAAAATGACAAAAGTTAAGCAGTTAAAGTCCAAACTAAAAAAGGAAGGGGATTTTGTTCCCCCAGATGGAGGCTGGGGATGGATGATTATTGTGGCAGCTGGCCTTTCGAACGTGAGTATAGAAACTTTTTTGTCTAAAAATGCTGAACGGCTCAAGTCGCTGTTTTTAAGACATCCATTTTAAAATTATACAGCCTAATCAATTCTCTTTGCAAATTATTACTTACAATGTACCTACAACACAAAAGAAATACCATGTACACTATATATAACAACAACTGGGATTTTTTATAATATTTGGAATTCTTGTTATTGAAACATCGATAAGGAATTAGTTATTGGCGAATAAATCATGCATGCAAGGAATGTTTGTATGAACTTAGAACATCCTGACACAAAGTACTCATTATAGGCTAAACTAGACGGAGAACAAAATTGTGGATGTGATGAAAGTTATTCCAGAGCTTTTCCCTTTAATTCCTTTAGAAAATTGATACTTACATCGACTGATCGATGGACTACGACGTGAAGGCTTGATATTTTATAGGTGGTTTTGGTGAGCCCATTATATCGGTTTTCACAAACTTCTACAGTATGGGGATGATACACGTGGGAACTACAACGTTTTTTACAGGATCAGCAGCGCAAGTGTGAAACCTCTTTTTGACCACCTTCGATCTGGTGGGCCGCATGCATATCCATCACTTTCGTGGTATAAGAAAAATAAGGATACATAGCATAAATGGTGGAAAACATACCACACACTGAAAAAAAATCATTCAGAGCCAGTTCGAGCAATCTTCTATGTTTTCATCCTTTTTAATGATTTCCCGCAATGATGTACTTACAACGTTTTTTTTTCCTTACGAATTGTTTTTTCGAAGGTCAACTTACTCTTGTATGTCTGTGAGGTCAACTAAGTATTCCTCGTTAAGTTGTAAACTCCAAGACAGTTTTCCATTAATTCGGTTAAATATTACACTGTCGTGATTTTATCACTTTTCTAGAAGCTACTGTTTAGCAGACAGAAGGATAAAGGGAAAGTAACTCAAGTATAAGTATTTTTTTATACCACTGAGGTGGCAGACGAGCACACGGCCCATCTGATGGAAAGTGGTCATCGTAGCCTATGGACGTTTGCAACACCAGAGGTGGAGCACTCGTGCTGCCGACCCTTTATAAACCTTCTAAGACCCCTTTTGAAGAACCCCATACTGTAGACGTTCGAGAAAACCCAGGCAGGGAGCTCATTCCACAATCTAAGCGTACGCGGAATAAAGCCTCTATCGGACCTAACTGTATGTGAGCGCCCCGGACGCAAAAGTGTGAGGATGAACACCCTGTCTATGGCGAGCGGTGCGACGATAGAAGGTAGCCGTAGGCATCATGTCAAACAGTTCCTCAGAGCACAGACCGTTGTACAGGCGATAGAACACACATAAGGAGGCGAAGTCTCTCCTATCACGAAGGAGTTCAACACCGCCTGCTAGTAGAGAATCGTTGATAATTCTCATAGCACGCCCTTCTACCGAGTCAAAAGATCGAAGCTGGTATTCAGGTGCACCAGCCCAAAGGTGACAGCAGTACTCCATGTGTGGCCGCACTTGCGACTTATAGAGAATCAGTGGTTGCTCCGCAGTGAAGTACTGCCGCGCTCTGTTGAGCACGCCGAGCTTTTTGGACGCCAGCTTCGCCTTGTCCTCTAAATGACTACTGTATTGGACGTCACTAGAAATTTCATCACCAAGGATCCCAATAACTCCCATTTACTGTATTTGCTGTAGTACCCCCAAACTTGAGTTTTGGTAGGGTTAAATTGGACAAGATTTTACCTACCCCAATCGGACACTCTTGCAAGAGTAGCCACGATTTCAGACAAGTTGTTCACGACTTTCTTCCACTGCAGACCGGGGGATATTGGAGCGACCCGTGTAATAAGTGTCACCCGTACTATCATCTGCATAGTAATGAATGCCGTCAATGGACAGCATGTCATTGATGTGCAGCAAAAACAGGATGGGTGACAACACTGAGCCCTGTGGGACCCCAGCATTTATGGCCATGTAGTCCGAACAGCAACCGTCAACAACAGCTCTGATAGTTCTACCGGCTAAAAAGCTGGATGCCCATTCGCAAAGTCCCCCGGGCAGTCCATAGGAGGGCAGTTTCGATAGAAGACCACGGTGCCAGACCCGATTAAAGGCCTTTGAGATATCAAGACTCACTGCTTGAGCCTCTCCCTTACTCTCAATAGCCGGCGGCGTGTGAGGTACACAAGAAGATCGCCAGTCGAGCGACCGTAACGGAAACCGTACTGCCGATCACTGAGCAGGTCGTGTTCTTTCAGATACCTCAGGAGCTGTGTATTGATAACAAGCTCCATCACCTTAGATAGAAGGGAGGTAACGGCTATCGGCCTATAATTGGACGGATCGGTCCTGTCTGTCTTCTTAGGCACAGGATGCACATTCGCGGTCTTTAATGAAGCCGGGACTGGATTCGTGGAATACGAAAGCGTGAAAAGACGTGTAAGTACCGGACACAACTCGGGACCACACTGCTTGAGTACCACCGCGGGTATACCGTCTGGCCCACTCGACTTATGGACATCGAGAAACTGCAGTTCTCGCCGGACCTCCCGCTGTGTGAATTTAATTTCCGGCATGAAAGTTCCACACCACGGGATGCCAGGCGGTAAAGCGCCCCTGTCGTCCATAGCCGAGTTGGAGGCAAAGAGAGAACCCAAAAGATCGGATTTCTCCTTGGCACTCTGAGCCAGACTACCGTCAGGTTTAAGCAGAGGTGGTAAACCAGACCGACAAAAGTTTCCCTCGGCAGCTTTGACAAGCGACCAGAATTCACGACTCCCAGAAGGGTAGCCTGCTAGTCGTTCACCAATTCTGCCGACGAAATCGAATTTAGCCCTGGCAAACGCTCTTTTGCTGGCCCTCGAAACGGCGTTTAGTTTGCGTTTCACTTCAGAGATGTTGTTGTCGTTATTTGCTCGAGCCGTGGTCCAAGCTCTGTAGACAGAGTCCTTTAGGATTTTTTTTGTTAACATTAACGATGCCATTAAAGGCATTTTATACGCTCATATTTAAGAAATCATATTATATTCCAAGTAATTAGTGGTAAGCCTGCTGTCGTGTTAAAACTGACAGGCGCAGGTTGTTTTTTTTTTTACACACCGCCCTCTAGCCTAAAGTAAGCTAATATAAGCTTATGATAAGGGATCTAGACGATTAATAAACAAACTTTTATATATTCTAAATGCATACATATCATACATAGAAAACACCTGAACATTTGTGGATCACATAAATAATTTTCCGACCCGGGCATCAAACCCGGGACCTTAGTCGCGGCAGTCACATACACTACCATGCTGAGGTTACATGTTTTTGACATCTGTCAAACATTAAGGCCTTTAACGACTAATGCTTCTGAAACTGGGAAACGCTGGTAAATGGCGACCTCTCGTAAGACAGTTTTCTGAATACTGAGCAAATGGGGCTACGACCCCAGCGTTATGAATCTAAATGCTCTTAGCATTAGCGATTCGACAAAAACAATAATGCCACACATTATGGGTGAAAAGTGGAAAAATCGTAATCTTAAAAACCCTATTAATCTGTGACAATTTTCCTTTTAAATTCGCTATGGTCATATTTTCACAGGCCCATAACAAGAGCATTAATAGCAGTCTAGTTTGGGCCGCGTACTGATGCGGACGTGTGTGCTGACTATAGTTATATGTAATAGTGTAGCGCGGCGAGAGCCGTTGCACGTATCGCGATGAGTTCGGAACTTGTCCCAAATGAACTACTGGCGTTCCTGCAGAAGAAGCTGGATGTGATGGACGAGCTGTCCGCTATCCAGATCTGTGCTTCGAGCTTTAGTCAGGAGGATATAGCTGCATCTAAGCGGCTACTATACGGTGCTCTCAACAAGAGCGACCAGATGGTGTCCCGACGGCGTGACGGGACAAGGAAGAGTATACAGGACATCATCACGCTGCTTAAGGAGACCGATCCGGGTGACGTGCCTACGTTTGTGGCGAAGGACTTGCACAAGCTTCCTCCCGTCACTTTCGACCACGTCGACGTTACCTGCCTCTTAAAGGACATAGTGTCCTTAAAAGCAAGCTTGGCGGACGTACAAATAAAGTTGGCAAAAACCGAGGATGTCGTTGTAAATTTGCGTAAAGAACTCGTTGCTTTGCGTGATACTACAGCGGTATCTAGGTCACCACCTAATGCGAATATAAACACGCGTCGCGGAGCTGACCTCAACGTGAGTTTCGCGTCAGCAGTTTTGTCGCCGTCATCGTCACCGAGTGCTGACCGCGTCGCTTGTGCAACCAGCGAGCCCCGCACTCCCGTACCCGCCCCTGAGGTTGTTACCTGTGAAGCCGTTCGAGCTCCACCGCTGCCCGTGCTTGCAGCTCAGGCGAAACTTCAAACATCTCGACAAAGTTTCGCTAACGTCACCAAGAGCGCTCCGACCGCTCCACCGAAGCCACTACCAGAGAAGGTATTAAACTTGGATGCTGATGGGTTTGTGACGGTGCAAAATAAGAAGCGCCGTCCGAGAACCTTAGTGAACCGTTGCGGCACTGCACCAGTTCCTGTGCAGTCTACCTTAGCGCTGCGTGCCGCAATACCGACCACACCGGTGTACGTCTCCCGCCTACACTTCACTACTAAGGCGGAGAACATCGTGGAGTACGTGCGCAAGAAGATGAACTACACGGTGAGAGTGCAGCAGTTGGAGTCAAGCCGAAACGTCAGTTTCCTGTCGTTCGTGCTACGAATGCCCCTGAACTTTCAACATGGCAAATATTGTTATGTAAAACATTGAAATATAACTGCATAAAGAACTATGCCTTTATAATTAGTATATAAGTAAAATTGGATTGCTAGCATTCTTGTAAAGATCATGAAAAATGCTATTATTCGTTTGTTGGATAAACATCATAAACATCGCTGCTATAAGTTAAAAAGTATCATAGTTATCTTGTACATTAACTTAATAAAACGAAATGGCCATATACAAAACCTTTATATGACTATGATTATTATACGGTTAAAAAGCAATGTAACTAGGCTCTATAAGAAGAATACTTTTTGAATTCCTATTGTAGTCATATTAATTGGGTTTATAAACGTTTAACCAACCTAGTTATAAGAATTAAGGTAATATTAGCCAAATCCTCTTTTAATATGTCATTATAAGGCACATTGGCGTAATCGATGCCATTTTAAAACTACTATAATGGTTAAGACCTTATAGAATCAACTTTATAAGGTCATCTTGTTTGTTGGGGTTAAGTGTGAGAGAAATGCATAAGGTGAAATATGGGCGTATTATATGCCTCGGTCATCCCTTCGGGGATTAAGTATTCTAGCAGTCCCTGCATAGCCGGCGTTCCGGTTTTACTCCCCGGTATATACGTCACATAAACTTACCTAAGTACCCGTGTCTGGTATCCGTATCTTACCTTCTGGTTACTATCTACGTACGGTAAGTGAGGCAGCCTCGTTGCTTTTCCCGTCACTCCTCAGTGCCCGGCATCACTGCCTCAATAGTGGTGTGTCCCTAGGTTGTTCAAGTCACACCTTCCATATCTCCATGAGCTTCTGGCGGAGCAAAGATAATTGGGCCTCGATTTCCTCGGAACAGGCTTGTAATCCTTCTCCAGCGCCTCCTTGCTCCATTGATGTAATGACGCAAGGGCCCACGCTTCCAGGTCCCACGGAGGGGGCCCCGGCTAGGACACATGCCGCCTCGACGGAGATCGTGCGATACCCACTAATCACCTTGACGGCCATGCTTTTTAACGTAAAATAATGAAGCCCCGTATACGGCCATGCTCAACATGATCCCGAGGTACGGTCTTCTGCAGGGAGCATCAAAATTCGTTGAATTAAGTAACAGTCGCGAGAGTGCGACCACAGCCCTGCTCAGTTTAGGACCAAATGTTCGGAAATGGGGTCTGAAGTTCATTCGGTTGTCGAGTACAAGTCCAATGTACTCCTTCGAGGGCTCGATTTTGATGCCCCATCTTGTATGCTGGATCCCGTGGGCAAAGTAAGTGAGATTAATGATACTATGCCTGTTTTGACCCCTAAAAGCACATTTTCGAGCCTAAGGAGATTTAAAAACTACTCGCGGAACATGAGTGAAAACAGACTAAGCAGTTTTGCTCTGATGAACATTCATTATGGAATATTAATTGATACAAGTAAAGTTTTAATTCAAATCGAAGCATTATCAATCACTCCTTAATTTTTCTTTTTAAATTTATTCACTAAATTTAAAAAGAAAAATTAAGGAGTGATTGATAATGCTTCGATTTGAATTAAAACTTATAACGGTCGTTTTATGCCACTTTATCTACCCCTAAACCACACCTGAAACTTAAACCTGACTACACACGTGTAAGGCCCCTCTCTCTGATTCCAAATTAATAAATAAATAAATAAATATTGTGGGACATTTTTTACACAATAGTAGGGGAGGTATAGTTAATTTTCACAAGGAATTTGATATTCATAACACTAATAGTTCTTTACCAATACATAAGAGATTTGACCGTCAGCCATGATGGTAGTGGTGGAACCAAAAGTTATAGCATGTCAAAGTTATTCGTAAGTAAGTACGTGCCAATTAAGTTAGACTTTCAAATTGTATAAGCGCCCATACAACGCAAACGTCTATTAATATATATTAATTGGTATTAACTATGAATGTATGGGGACTTTTCAACTCTTGTTTTTGGAACTTTTCCTTTAGTTGTGCTGTAAGACCTTGCTACCTCCCCTACTATAATGAAGCTTAGATATACTTGTTCAGTCATCTGCATGACCTCATTCTCTACTTGAGATTTTTTATCTTTGGGCTATTTATGTTTATAAATAATTTAGTGATATAAAATAAACACATTGTCACATTTATATCATCATAAGTATTCCATTCAGTCTGTCATTAACTGATTATCACGTGCAATTTCGTTGACGATACTTTTATCTACATTACAGTTTATTATCTACTGGGGAACAAACTTTATTTTTTTATCGACCCATTTCAGATCATACACTATCGGTTTATTGATCAATAACATCATATCCTAAATAGTGATTTTATCAAATTTATTCGGCCCTTTATTCGGTCATTAAGCCAAGTTGAACGCCTTATGGGCGGCTTAAAAAGTTTCAATAGCAGGTCGCCACAGCCTGCGCCCGTCCATTTCAACACGGCAATGGGCTCACCACCTGTTACGTGGGACAAAAATGCATACGGTGAAATGTAGGCGTTTAATATGGCTTTGCCTACCCTTTCGCGGATAAAGGCGTGACAATATGTATGTATGTATGTATTTTGTATTTAATGTGAGGGAACGTAGTTGATGTCCCTCAGCTACAAAAGCCGGGCCCTCCGACCACGCAAGGTTTTCACGCCTGGTGGACGAGAGTTAACGTTTGATTTGTTTAGGTTGTTTTATGAACATTCTTTAAAGGGAGAATCTCATAACGTGATACTGGATTGGTACTAAAGAATTTTATATAGATGAAACCACCACTAAAATACTACTTAATTCACCACGTTATAGTAACCTAGTAAACGTAGAAGCTAGTAAGCTAGTACGTTTACTAACGTAGTGTAGTTTTCTCCCAGTGTTTTATTAAGCTATATAGTACGTTTACTGGCTTACTATATTATGGGAGAAACTTCATCACGCGGGCTAAGTTGTGGGCATCAGCTAGTATTAAATAACAGACGCAAAATTTTGAACTTGCTTAGGTATTTGTTTTAATTAAATAAATAAATATATCGTAAATATCGTTAGGACAATTCTGATTCCAAACTAAGCAGAGCTTGTGCTATAGTAACCAGATAGCTGATAAACATACTTATATATTTCTAAATACATACATATTATAGATAAATAAAACTACCTAAATCATATACTGGGTTAATTATTACTTATTCTATGTAAATTAATAGCGAAAAACAATGGAACTACACTAAGAATCCCGCATGCAGGACAACGATCCTCAGGACTATAGACTTAGGATATATGCCATCGCGGACTTTTCTATTCAATTCTACCATAAATTATTTTGTTTAATCTCTTAAGCAGTGTTTTTGTTGAAAGCTTCCAGACGGTATATTATTTCGACACTTAACAAATATCGTTATGTAGAGAAGATTTCGCTTCGCCCGCGTAGAGAAGTTTTCCCGTTCCCGTTTCCCACAGAAACTTTTTCCCGGGATAAAAAGTAGCCTATGTGTTATTCTGATATATAAGCTATATTACTGTAAAGTTTCAATTAAATCTATTCAGTAGTTTTTACGTGAAAGAGTAACAAACATCCATATAAACTTTCACATTTACATTATTACTAGTTGACGCCCGCGGCTTCACCCGCGTATAAAAGTTTTCGTGTTCCCGTTTCCCACAGGAACTTCTTCCCGGGATAAAAAGTAGCCTATGTGTTATTCTGATGTATAAGCTATATTATTGTAAAGTTTCATCACAAACTTTCAAATTTATAATATTATTAAGATGTATGCTTTTCAATTACAGTTATCGATGCTCCCAGTACTGCAACAGTTTGGACTATTATTCCGTGAGAAGTTTACACATCTCGGCATGAGTCACTCGGAGACAACCACAATCATCAACATGCACACGACCCTGTGCTCTTGCGTCGGTGCGTGACGCGTTTGCATGGTAACTTTCCTACACCATACCGGCCTCCTCAGAATTAGCTCTCTTTATGTTAAAAGTGCTTATTACCAATGTATAGACACAAGTAAATAAATATACCCAGTAATAAGCTTGTAAATTTGTATTTAATTTGAAGGACGAACTTTGCACTAAAATGATTCTAGTAATAATACTAGATTTTATAAAAGGTATTACTACTTACCTACTTATAATGTATAATCTCTAAACTTTTATGATTTGATACTCAGATATGATAACGAAGAAGTTTATTGCAATTGTAAAGTCGTTTATTTACGTAGGTTTCGTTTTATTGCCACAAGAGGTGCATACTTCTTTTACAAGGAATATAACTGTCATCGATGTAATGGCTGTACAAATTACTTACTAGACGTCCTTGACACATTACATGTATTTACTGTTCCAATAATTGAGCATTCTGCGGTCGCTGATACTATTGTCTCTACAGTTACGTAGAAAAGTTACCACTTTAACTGAGTTCAACCAACAGAAATTGTCTTAAGTTATCGTTAAGCCGTAGGTTGACGTATAATACCAATCTACATTACTAACTTAAAATCTATTGTATGATTTGTTTCAGGTTTAGCCAACGGCCCAATGTTCAGGACCTTTACTTACAGACAAGTGTCACTCACAGGAGGATTCATCGTGTTCATTGCTTTAGTCCTGACGACATTTTCTTACAACTTTGTTACTTATCTCTTAACATTTTCAATTTTATACGGTGAGTCTTTATTCTTAAAATATTCATTGATTGGGTATTAAGAAAACATCTAAAAATTCCCCATTATAAAAGTCCCCTCTAATGTACCTATACTCATTTGTCATTTTTCTCCAACATATATTGTCCATTGCGACTCTAAGTCAAAATGTTCCTTCATCTTGTTTTCAAAGTTGCTTCCAAACTCTACCTGGATTCAGAGCATGGGTTCCCCTTTTATTTACTTACCGTTTTGAATTTATATTTTGGCATTGTTGCGAGCGACAGGTACATTGCTAGCATGTGAGGTACATTGCTAGCATGTGAGATTACTAGGGACCCGAAGTTCAAGAGAGAAAAGGGGGCGCTCTTACCTTTGCATTTTATTTATTTAATACTGTTGCAGGTGCTTCCTATGGTATTACTAGTTCAGCAAATGCCCTTGCTCTAAATGTTTATTGGAAAAATAGAAGAAGGTTAGCAACAGGTCTATCATGGACGGCAACTGGCCTTGGTCCAATAATATGGCCTCAGATAATAACTGTCATGTTTTCAAGCTATGGCGAATCTGGAACAATATTAATTTTAAGTGCTGTGGCTTTGCATACTGTAGTATGTGGCCTATTACTGCAACCTGTTGAATGGCATGCCAAAAATTTGAAGACTGAAAATGACATACAGGCAACAACATTAGACCGGAAGCCCAATGATTCTGAAGTTTTAAAATATAATCAAGACAACAGTTTTTTCAGCCGGACTTCAAAGTTTAAAAATTTAAGTGCATTTTCAAGTCAGTATCTTTTCAATGAGGATGACCCTTTGAATCCAGGTTATGAAATCACAGACCCTGGAATACCAATGATGTTACGGTCAAATGATGGTTATTTTAGTCAATCTAAAAGTAGACTAGCATCGACAGAAGCTTCTAATAGAAATTCACAATTAAATTCGCGAATTAACTCTAAAGGACCATCAACAACAAACTTGCTTGAGCTTCGCTCTCGTAAATCATCAACGCTGTATTTGAATGAATCAAAGAAGAACTCCGCAGTAAATTTAGGAGTCATGGCTCTAGAGCGTGATGTATATAAATCAAAACGGCAAGTTTCTGTTGCATTCGAAACTCAAATTCCTGAATCTGAGATAGAAGACTGTCCAACACTGAAAGCTCCTCAAGACTTAAAAGCTGGTGAAAAGGTTATAGAAAAGAGTAATTATGTTGCTGTTGAAAGGAATGAAAAAAATATTGAAGATAGCAAAAACACTAAATCTGCCTATATCAATGATCAGTATTGGGAGAAATATAATAAGGATAATCATAGTCATGTTTCCTTGAAACATCAAGATCATGAAACTGAAGATAAAAAGTATACTAAAGATAACCATAGCAATCAGTCCTATCTTAACAAACATAGGCGAAAGTCGAATAACTTTAATTATGAGAATGAAATATTAAAACAGGCATCTATGAAATTAGAACAGTATTTGAGAGAAAATGTTGAAAAAACTGAAAAAGCAAAGTTACTAACACCTGAAATTAGTATCAATGGTAATAATAATGTGAGCTTTGGAAAGGAGAAAATGTTCAACATAGGCGAGGGAGAGGAGGAACATGAAATAGAAAAGGACCTTACCTTTTGTCAAAAAGTTACATTATTCTTTGATTTAGATTTATTAAAAGACTTCACCTTTGTCAATTTGATGATAGGTATGACTATAGCCAATTTTAGTGAAACTAATTTTTCACTATTGACACCTTTTATTCTTGGCGACTTTGGAATACCGAAGTCAGAGGTGGCTTTGTTTATGTCAATTTTGGGCGCAATTGATGTATTAATCAGATTTTGCGTACCATTTATTGCTGGAAAAATTGGATGGCATAACAACTCCTTTTATTTGTTTGGAGTTATTTCTATGGCAATGGGAAGAATAAGTAAGTATAATCTTTAATTTATTGAAATAACTAGAGAACCACGCAAAATTTGACTACCCAAAAATATAATTCCACAAATTATAAAAATCAAACAAAGTAGCCCGTTGACACATTTAAGCCCTATACATCATTTAGCGTCACCTATTTCTGTTTATAAAATTATAATCAATACTTATATTGATAGTGATCCAAGTAGTAACTGGAAAGAAAGATAATCAAATGCACTGTTACATGTTATGTGATGAAGTATGGATTAAGATGAATAGTATACACAGTGGGTGCCCTGCTTATCTAAGGGTGTAACAAAACGGAGGACACAAATTCACGTTCCGTGGTACGGAAAGCTACTGGTGATTTGCATTGGTTCCCTGATATTTATTGTCCGAGTACAAAATATTACCATCGTTCTTTATTCACTTCGTTTTAGTTTTTATACCTGAACTGTTTATCGGACAGCATCGAAAAATCAAACTTCGGAAATATTATGTCAGATCAATTAAAAAAAAAAAAAGAAATGGTTTGGCTCTAGTTCGTCACGTTGAAATATCCTGACGCCAAGAGAATTTCAACTTTTAGCATCTTTGAAAGCACTTGATACAAATTTGGTGAAGGTTTTATCTCAAGTGGTTTCATATCATAATATGCTCGATAACTGCCATTTAGTTAGTGGAAAATACATTATTTTGTTTAAAATGCATCGTTTCTGTTTCAGTATTAGCACACTGCCAAACATTCAATGCTCTTATTTTGGTGGCTGTTATTATTGGTTTTGGGAAAGGTTTACGGACTGTTTTCATGGCCTTGGTTATACCTACTCATGTACCACTGCACAAATTACCTGGGGCGACAGGAATACAACTAGTCACTGCTGGAATTGTCAGTTTCACATTTGGTCCCATTGTAGGTAAGACGATAATCTGAATCTGATCTGTGTAATAAACTAGGTAAATATACTAGCCTACTAATATAATAAATGCGAAAGTTTGTAAGTATGGATGTTTGTAACTCTTTTACGTAAAAACTACTGAATGGATTTTAATGAAACTTTACAATAATATAGATTATACCTCAGAATAACACACAGGCTACTTATTATTCCGGGCACGGGAAAACTTCTCCTCGTGGGCGAAGCCGCAGGCATCAACTAGAATGTAATAAAGAAACGCTAGTAGCTCCGCCAGCTTTTAGTGTTCTGTAAACGATCACTGTGTTAAGTATCTTGCGCTATAGCTGGGCGTCAGATAAATGGCCGCTTTGTGGCAATTCCTTGCTTCCGAAGGCATGTTAAGCCTTTGGTCCGATTAACAATAACATGGCAGTCGTTAAGTCAAGTAGAAAGCTTTATGAGCGGATTAAAAAATTAACGGCATATCGCCACAACTTGCGCCTGTCCATTTCAACACGGCAATAGCCTCATCAGCTGTTACGTGGGACAAAAAATGCACACAGTGAAATGTGGGCATACAGTATCGGTCTCAGACCCCTCAGAGATAAAGGCGTGACTGATAAATATACTATAATATTAGGATAGTAACAGCGAATATGTACATGAGATTGTAGGGCATTCTTGGATTCCGTAAACTCTAGCTGGAAGCTATGTGCAAAATTTTTATGCGTAACTAAAAGAAAATACTGTTATTAATTTATCTGTAAAGTAACACTTATCAACGTCAAGATTATTGCTTACACATTAACATTTTTCTGCTAGATTCGCAAGGCAATAGGTAGAGCCTGAGAAAGACCCTGGCAAATAAAGCTCATAGACAGAAGTACACATGGTGAAAAGTGGGAGTATAATATGCCTCTGCCACCCCTTCGGAGTTATACATGATAGATAAACAATAAAACTCATGGTCACTCTTTTCTAATCGACAGTAATTATATTAGCTTTGTTTACATAATGTAAGACCTTTTAGCCTTTTTGATACCACCGCACTAAAAAGGCAACGGGTTCAAAATTTCTTCCAAATTTGACATCTAAAATAGGCACATTTTATTTTATTAAATTTATTCGGTCCTTAAGACCCACCCCAGTTCCGTGCTTCGAAAGGCACCTAAAGCTGTTTGTCCCGGTAGCCAATAAAATGGCAGTCGTTAAGCCAAGTTGAAGACCATATGGGCGGCTTAAAAATTTTCAGCAGCAGGCAAGAGCGATCTATCTATCTACTTCGAAACTAAACAGTAACAGTATGTATCGAGCTATGGGGGTTCAACAGTTAGACGGCAACCCAACATCAACCGGTTGGGTCGGACCGTCAGAACATCTCAACAGCTGATTTCACAGTGTATTTTGATCTGGGAACTCGCAACAATATGTTATGATATTGATTATCTTTTATCATTGTACGCCTAGTTGTTAATCTTAAAATACGTTTACAATATGTAGGTATGTTTGTATGTACATAAAGTAAATGAAAATCTCATTACTCCGCCAAAACACAAAATCCTCTTAAAATCCCGTCACTCCATCCCACCATATCTTTGTGTCCGACGATGCGGCAGTCACTGAAAATACTAGGCTAGAGAACTCATAAATATCGTGTTAAAAATGTATACTTCGTATGTGCAGGTTGGATTCAAGACCGCGCATCGACAAAAGTCGCTCTGTACTGCTTGAATATCTTCACCGTAATAACAGCAACGTCGTGGGGACTTGAGAAGTATTTTACATCAAGAAACCAAAAAGAAGAGCAAGAAGAAGAAGTTTAGATATATTTGTTTTATTTCCAGTAAACTGTATTTATTAACTTGTCGAAAGAAATGTCGTTTCAATGATCAAAATTGTCATTTAACCATGTAGGTACTAGCAGGTTACGACCATACCAACCATAGTCGTACATCTTATATCTAAAACCAAATTACAAGAATACCACTATCAGCTCTATAAGAACATCGATTGGTTCTTGCACAGATAGTTAATAGTAGCCACCTCCGATCAGATCCGACTTTTAGTATGCTTATCTGTATAAAAAAATATTGTCTAAACTTATATTGAAGTACTGAATATATTTTTTTATGTGAAAAGCATATTTCTGGGCGGCTAAGGACCCCTGCCGGAACTCAACTGCATTATTGGCCATGAAACCGTCCCTCGATCACTGATAGTTGTCTCTGCTTTCCATGAGGCGGGTCGCACCATTTTGACGTGACAAATATATAAAAAAAAGTAATAAATAAGAAAAATTCTGAATGCCCGCACACTCCCCTCGCAATAAATCTCCATTACCTATATAGGATGTTTTCGTGGTTCGTTGATACGTCGAACACCTATATTAATACGACTCACACTATGTTTGATGCGTTTATTGATAACTGCACTTGGTACAATAATGTAATTACAATAAGCTAAGAACAATCTCTACGAGTCGGCGTACATAACAGATCTTTTTGCCTAGGTTAACCTAAGTAACATAATAAAAGGCCAAGAACCACAGATAATCTAATAATCATTCACAGATTATCTATCTCGACTCTAGTGGCGAGATTGGGAACTAAACGTCATGTCGCCACACCACCCCCCCACGGAGGGAAAAAAGAAAAAAAAATTACATGCGAAGAAAACAAATTACAAATCAAAAGGGTGAGAAAATTTAACTTTCCTACCAGATCGTGTGGTATAATCATTTGAAGGAGGTGCGGTGTTTTGTGTAATTTTTGGTAAAAGTGGCTTATGTGTATGTAATTGAGGAGTGTCTGTAGAAGGGATGTTAGGTGTATCGGTAACATTAGTAGGTTTTGTAGGGTTAGTGTGAGTGGCAGGGTATGGATCTGTATCGATATAAGCTGGCTTTACACGATCTACACTCACGACTACTTCCCTAGTACCGATAGTGATGGTAATAGTTTTATCGTTTCGTCTTACAACCGGATGAGGACCTGAATAAGGTGATTCTAAAGGAGGTTTGACATGGTCTGCACGCAAGAAAACATGCGTAGCAGTTCCCAAGTCTTTGAAAATAAAAATGTTTTTCTGACCGTGACGTGAAGCTGGAACAGGTTTCAAATCCGATATGGTTTTTCTTAATTGGACCAAAAATGTGGATGAGTAGGCAGTTTGATTTTCGGACGGAGTAACGATCATCTTGCCTGGGAGATGTAAGGGCTCTCCGTATACGAGTTCGGCTGAGGAAGCCTTCAGGTCATCCTTTAATACTGCACGCATGCCGAGTAGAACGATAGGCAAAGCCTTCGTCCATGCTTCCTCATGGCACATTAAAGATGCTTTGAGCTGTCTGTGCAGGCGCTCCACCATCCCGTTGGCACAGGGGTGATAACTTGTTGTTCTGTACTTTTTGGTGCCCAAAAGTGTCAAAAGTTTGCGAAATAAGTCCGATTCAAATTGTTTTCCCTGATCCGTAGTGATTCGTGAAGGTACTCCAAATCTTGAGATCCACCCATGAAGCAACGTGTTAGCGGTTTCCTCCGCGGTAATACTACGCATCGGCCATGCCTCAGGCCAACGAGTGAACCTATCCACAGCCGTCAGAAGGTAACGGAACCCTTCACTGGCGGGAAGTGGACCCACAATATCGATGTGGATGTGCCTGAAACGATTTGTCGGTGTTAGAAATTCACCAAGTGGGGCGACCGTGTGTCTCGTCACTTTGTTGCGTTGACAAGAGAGACAAGATCTTGCCCATTCGCGAACATCTTTTCGAATGGACGGCCAAACGAACCTGCTCGTAAGAAGATTAGTAGTCGCGCGAATGCCAGGATGGCTCATATTATGGAGCTTCATAAAGTACTTACGGCGAAAAGCAGCAGTAAGGAATGGACGAGGCTTGCCAGTAGACACATCACACATAACCGTGATGTCAGTTCCAGGCATGGTAACTTTCTGTAGTTTAAGAGCAGAGTCGGCATTAATGAGATCCCGTAACTCTTCATCGTTCTTTTGCGATTCGGCTAAAGCTGTATAATCATGTTCCAAAGAAATGGTCTCCACACGTGACATAGTATCGGCTACGACGTTATCTACACCTTTAACGTGTAAAATATCTGTCGTATATTGCGAAATAAAAGAAAGCTGATTAAGTTGTACAGGCGGTAACTGCTCTCTGCGCTGTGTAAATGCGTAAAGGAGAGGTTTATGATCCGTAAAGATAGTACAGTGTTGAGCTTCCATGACGTGACGGTAGTGCCGTACAGCTTCGTAAATGGCTAGTAATTCTCTATAATAGGCAGGCCACGACGATTGACGAGGAGTAAGCTTTTTGCTAAAAAATGCAAGAGGTTGCCAGTCGCTGCCAACGCGTTGTTGTAAGCAAGCCCCTACTTGTGTACCGGACGCATCTGTAAACAGGCCTAAAGGAGCGTCGAAAAGCGGGTGTGCCAGAAGAGTCGCTTGCGCAAGACTGTCTTTGCAATCATGAAAAGCGCGCTCCAGTTCTGGTGTCCAAGGCACGGGCTTGGCACCTTTGAGCTTCGAATTGGTCAAGACGTCTATCAACGGTGCCTGCATCTCAGCCGCACGTGGCAGGAATCGTCGGTAATAATTAATCATACCCAGGAACCTGCGAAGGCCCTGGACTGATTTAGGAAGAGGAAATTCCTGTAAGGCAGTGATCCTTTCTGTGGGAGGACTGACGCCATCTTTAGACACGCGGTATCCCAGAAAGGTGAGTTCGTTTTGTCCTAAAACGCATTTTGCTGGGTTTACGACGACGCCGTAATCGGCCAGTCTTTGAAAAAGGATGCGCAGGTGGCGAGAATGTTCATCTTCATCGCGAGAAAAAATCAAAATATCATCGATATAAGGAAAGCAAAAGTCAAAATCTCGGACAATTTCGTCCATGAACCGCTGAAAAGTTTGCCCAGCATTTCGTAAACCGAATGTCATAAAAGGGAATTCGTATAGCCCGAAAGGAGTAATGATTGCAGTTTTACAAATATCGTCTTCATGTACAGGTATTTGTTGGTATGCTTTCACTAAGTCGAGAGTGCTAAAGATAGTACAACCTGCAATGTTATGGCAAAAGTCTCCAATATGACGTAACGGGTAGCAATCCGGAATTGTCCTCGCATTCAATCCACGGTAGTCCCCGCACGGTCGCCAAGAAAGATCTTTTTTGGGCACAAGTTGTAATGGCCAGGCCCAAGGACTCTTGGACGGTCGCGCTGTGCCAATCTTGATCATTTTGTCAAATTCTTTTTTGGCAACCGAGAGTTTTTGTGGTGCCAAACGGCGAGGTCGGCATTAGACGGGAGGGCCATCTGTAGTATTAATATGATGGACAGTTGAATGTTTTATCTCCCTATGTATTCCTGGCGGGCGTGTAATTGAAGGAAAGTCAGCGAGAATACCGTAGAACCGCGATTTAGTGGGAACTGAAATGGTCTTCACGCTGGGTTGTTCTGTAAAAGCAACAGACGCAGCGACGGAAAGGCCGGTGATACTGTCTAGGAGGCGCTTATTACGGCAGTCAGGTAGTAGTTGATAATGCGCGAGAAAGTCTGCACCTACAATGGGAGTGTCCACGTCTGCAACAACAAAGTGCCAACGAAAATCGCGTCGCAAACCGAAGTTAAGACTGAGAGCGACGATACCATAAGTTCTGATAGAACTACCGTTAGCTGCATTGAGGTGGTAATCAGAAGACGAAACTTTTCTATACTCGGTGAGCAACCTTCGTGGATAACAACAAAGATCAGATCCAGTGTCAATCAGGAATCTGACTTTCGAAGATTTATCTGTAATAAATAAACGACGGCTAGTGTTTGAGCAGTCAGCTGCCGCCTTTACTGACTGTCCTGAATGTTTTCCGGCTTCCAAGAGCATGGGCTAGTACATTTGCTGGCTTTGGACTTAAAATTTTTATGATACCAGCAAAGTCCTCCCGAAGGTGTACTTGCGCGGCTCCTTGGTTTCTGTCCAGGGTTGCGGTCTAGACTACGGCTGCGGTCACGTGAAAGAGCTACAACACATGCAGTTAGCTGCTGCATCTGGGTGGTTAAAGCATGCAAACCAAGAGGGTCAGGTGCGGAAGCTGTAGCACCAGCAGAGGAGGAAACGGCGTGTACAAGACGAGAGGATGATGTTGCAATACTTGGCGCTACTTCTAAAATTTTGTCAGCCCGAATAGCGATGTCCTCGAGAGGATCAGCACTGGCGGCTAAAATCGCCTGTAAATGTTCAGGCAAGCGGCGCATAAATAGTTGTCGAAGAATGCTTTCGTCGGTTAATGTTTTTCCCGCTAGAGAACGCAAGTGGCGAAGGAATTGAGATGGCTTTCGATCTCCAAGTTCCTCCTCCGTCAGTAGCTGTCGCACTCGCTGTTCCTCCGATGTAGACAAACGATTAATGAGTGTGGTTTTTAAATGCTGATATTTATCCTTCTCTGGGGGGTTAGTCAGTACATCTTCGATTTCACACATGGTTTTCATATCTAAATTCGAGACGATATGATCAAATTTAGTTTGGTCGACTGTGATGTTATTTACCCTAAATTGTGTTTCTATATGAGCAAACCATACTGCCGGTTTTTCATGCCAAAACGGGGGTACTTTGATAGAAACTCTACAGACTGACTGAATTGGATTGGGTGTGGTAGACTCTAATTTATTTTTTAATTGTTCATTTTCGTTCGAAGATGCATCTAGTTGTGACTGTAATGCTTGCAATTGAAGTTGTAAAGTCTTAAGCTGTTGTGAGATGCTTTCTTGTTCAGACATTGTTAGTGTGTTAAATTCAGGTTAATGTGTTGTTTTTTTGCAGAGTAAAATGTCTTGGGTCAATGATAAGAAAGTTAAATAAGAGTGTAAAAAAAAACACTATTAGCTTACAATGTTAGCCGAGGCGGTATGGCGCAGGATCGATACGAACAATAACCAGTTAATATAAACTTAACATATAAAAATCGTAGACACCATGAAAAACCATGAAACACAGCAAGCGAAATCCTCAGAAAAAAAAACGTTCACAATATGTCAGCAAACAGATAAAAAAAATTCACACAAATTTACAGCTTAATAAAAAATAAAACACACACAAATAAACACAAAATTAATTAGTATAGAAATGTACAGTAGCCAAAAAAAAAAAAGTTAATGTCCAGAGAGCACAAACACCACGTTAGTTCTTACATGCAACCAGGCATGCGGTAAGTAGCACTAAAGTTACCAGGTAAGGGTCGTGACATGCAGCAATGTACGTGACACCAAAGTTGTCCATGTGGTAATGTAACGAGCAATGTATATCACCTTCCGCTCAGCAATGTATTTCAAAGTGATTTTGCAGCAATGCGGAAATGGTTTTCTTGGCAACACTGATGTCCTTGGATCAGCCAATCGAATCGATAAAGTTGATTTAAATGGCGAAATGTCCTTGTGTTATTATTGATAAAGCCGAAATAACCTTGAACTTTATGATGATTGTAGTGTAGTTCATAAATGTTCGGTAATTATGAATATGGAGAGATTAAGTTCTGGAGCAGTAAAAAATAAACTTCTCGTACCTTTTTAAAAGTTGCAGTTCTTGAACAAATAATTACAATGAACATCAAACCTCGGGAACGTGTTCTTTGAAGGGGTCACCAATTATAGGATGTTTTCGTGGTTCGTTGATACGTCGCACACCTATATTAATACGACTCACACTATGTTTGATGCGTTTATTGATAACTGCACTTGGTACAATAATGTAATTACAATAAGCTAAGAACAATCTCTACGAGTCGGCGTACATAACAGATCTTTTTGCCTAGGTTAACCTAAGTAACATAATAAAAGGCCAAGAACCACAGATAATCTAATAATCATTCACAGATTATCTATCTCGACTCTAGTGGCGAGATTGGGAACTAAACGTCATGTCGCCACACCTACATCCACTCAAAAATGTTTTACATTCGAATTTCTGTCAAACTGTCTAACTGATTAAAGACGTATATTTACATAGAGCAAATGAACCCAAAGTAGTGTGGTGATCAGCACCACATCCAAGAGCGATCTATCTATCTACCTCGAAACCAAACACTAACAGTATGTATCGAGCTATGGGGGTTAACGGCAACCCAACATCAACCGTTGACAACAGCTGATTTCACAGTGTATTTTGATCTGGGAACTCGCAACAATATGTTATGATATTTGATTATCTTTTATCATTGTACGCCTAGTTGTTAATCTTAAAATACGTTTACTCTACCTTATTAAATAGGCGCTGACCGATTTCATAGACCCCAAAATATTTTAAAGAACTACTTTTTGGAAATAAATATTTGTCTCCTATTTTATGATTATTATCTATTAATAAACCGAATAAAAAAGTAGTTAATACTTCACATTATATTCATTCACCGCCTGCATAATAATTTAGAGCAAAAATCATTCAATCAGCTTTGTGTTCGTGCATTGTTAGCAGGGGGACGAATCTGCTATTTCAATCGTTTCGAAATAGAATCGCAATCGTCGTTCAATAGAAAGCCACAGGTACAATTTTGACAGCTTTTCGTAGTCTACTATTACAATAGACTTCTATTGATCGGGTGATAGAATTCAATTGGAGTAGGTACTAAGTACTTATTTTACAGGTGGCTTTCTATTCAGCGACGATTGCAATTCTATTTCGGCACGATTGAAATAGCAGACTCAGCCACCTGTACTGTGGTTGATTGTTTGAATTAAATAAGGGTATTTTAAATCTGCCAGTAAAGTTTACAACTGTTTTTTTTAATTTGAAGATGAAACTATTTAGTATCAGAAGAGGTCAGTAACCTAATATTTATATTTAATGGATATAGGTAGTTCTCTTTATAAGGAATGACGATAATTAAGAAATACCCATGCCATAACATTAATATCATAACCCTCTTCGTAAAAAGGAACAGCCCTAGATTTTTTTTAAACCGTACAATTTGCAGGTAGCTACAGCCTGTCCCTATCTGTTTCAACACACCAATAGGGTTAGTAGTAATATTAAAAAAAACTATTATTGTGTGTGTTCCGTCTCTCTTCTAAATAAATAAATTGCTGGTCTACACCTAAAGATGTTTCGGAATAAAAACTAACATCAATAAAAACGACAACGTTCATATGTTCTGAATGGTATCTCAGAACAAACTTTCATTTTCTAGAAATAACTAAACTATGCATCTATCTTTTTAGGATAATGGAAGTTGACAAATTTAATTTACTTAGTTCAACGGGTCACAACAGTAAGGACTAATGCTCGAAAATCATTGGTTAATAGGGACCGGATTTTGGTTTACCCATGCCGAGAGAAGTGACAGTGTTAACAAACGAATCAGTAACGTGCGCGGACGCATCGGTGCTGTGACGAGACTGAGTCCTTTGTTGTTGTAGAGTTTTAAATAAAATGTGTTTTCCAATCTACTGCTTATAGAAAGCACTAAAACCTATCAAATCTGTTTGTATAATTTGGGCTTTATTTATAAAAAAATACATATTGTGGTTAAAGTAATGGTGTTCAGTGTGATTATTCGAAGAGTGAGTTTGGATGTAAAGTTTCGATTGTTGTGGATATTCGAATGTCGTTCATTAATACACTTTTAAATAATAAGCTAATTTGTAATATCTCTACATGTAGAATTTAAATAACAATATTGAATCAATTGGTGTTTCGAAGCTTCCAATATTTTTTATGAAGTACCTAATTTGTGTATTTTGCGGCAATCCGACAGATGCGGAACAAGACCGATTTTTGCGATGTTTGGGGGCGAGCAGTTGTAGCCAGCAGAACGTCACTCCCCCAATCTGTTTTACTTGAGTCAATAATTGCAGCATTAGAGGTGAATTATTTATTTCTTATATCACTTCCTAACCTGCATAGTTGATAACATAAAAATATTGTTTAGATAAACAAGTTTCTTGTGTTTCTGGTATCATACATAAAGATAAATATTTACGATTTTATTTATGTGCAATTTAAAACGAGAATCCTGCAAATAGTTTCCATGTTTCAATACTTGATATATTATTTTTGGTTATACGCAAAGTATATGTACCTATATGTAACACTTATGTTATATCATCCAAAACGACCATACCTGACGTTTTGGATGCATAATAAAGACCGCACCGATGATCGCAGCTGGCCTTTTTTATAAGCATATAGATACTACGGGACCCCCACTTCTTCGCCCGTGACATACCTACTTCGATCTCCCGTTGCACCTATTTAATCCCGTCGGTTATAAATTCTTCAATGTATACTAATATATAAGGCTGAAGAGTTTGTTTGGTGCGAATTGAAAAACTATTTTTGTGTTGGATACTCCATTTATCGACGAAGGTTATAGTATAGGCTATATAAAATCACGCTAATACCCAGCAGAGCGTAGAGTAATCATAAATGGAATAATCAATGGATCTAGGATTAATAGGGATTAATTGTTTCAAACATGGTATCTTAGAATGTCACCCGCAGAATGTAATGGTTGTTCATTCACGTGGGAATATGAACAATAAGTCTCTTCAATTTCGATATACCAACCACACTTCTTCAAAACTCTATAACCTTTGACTTTACGCTATATTTTAACAAAGATAAATTCCCTAGTTACAAATCTTCCTCTATACTATACTTCTTAACCAAGATTTCGCCACTTATCTACATTTACGTTTCTTCTTAATCGAGAATTCGAGACCAATCTTCTCACTTCCGGCACCGAAGATCCTGTAATTGTCGCCTAGCTTAGGAACTTAACGTCAATAGGGCAACCGCGACTGACAGTTAATATAGGCGCATATAGGTACAACTAAAATTCAGTCCATTAGCGTAATAAATTCTTTGATCCTTTAGCTGTCTTTGACAAACAAGCCTTAATCCTTTTGATAGCAGCAACACCAAACTTTATTCTTCGATTTTGTTGTCATTCGTTTTAAACTTCTAAATTCTAAAGTTTAGAAAAGTCTTATATTACGACTCACTTAGTCCATCTGATCGTTCTTCCTTTTGTACGCATCAATTTCTCAGATATATAGATGGAGACAAACTGTTTGCGGTATTCGATTCAGGATACCATGAATACGTGCATAGGCGATTTTGAAGTTTTTACCTCTCCCGGTTTTGGTATTTTTGCATTATCGGTTTAGATGTCTTCTGATTCCTTCACTACGATATTAAAGGGCTAATTATTTGTTTTGAATTGCCTCCTCATGGAAGGAATTTCAAGACGTACGCTAGTTTTACTACTTTATATTCAACATTATTTTTCAGTGCAATAAGGAAATTAGAAGTTTATAAGTAATAGGATAATTTGAGCTAGTGGCGATGCGCAAAAATGTACAGCAACATCATTTTATTATTGATATTTATCATCACGATGTGCAATGGTATTTATTACATGGTCAGACAAGTAAAACTTAATCCCTGATTATGGATTAAAAACAATTCAGTAATTGTGTGAACAATATGTATTTATCAAAAATCATGAAGCTTTTAGATAAGAACCAAACAGTCCGAGGTAGACAGTTTGTATAAATACCTAAATGATGATGCTTTTGCATGAGGACATTTAAATATTTCATTTATATCGTCAGAAAATTGTAGGTGGTTATTTATCTATGGTTTGTTCACGGTCAGATAACTTACCAATTTTAATTGAGATTTATGAGCGTTGAGATTTTCCTAATCAATTAATATGATTTGCTAATCAAGAGTTTTAATTTAATTTAAGTCTGATATAAATGTACGTGTGATCCGCACGTCACAATATTTAACGATAACGAACATTGCTACAGTTAACAAGATAACAATAATGTGTGTTCAGTTGTTGATACTTACAGAAAGCATAGACAGTCCTTCGAAGATTCACGTATCGAACTCTTGCTATTGAATTTAAAACTAAACAAGAAGACTGTCAAAAAGCGATCAATCGTCATTCTTTTTTTAAATTGTGATTATAAGTGAACTGTGTACAAAATGAAAACAATATAAGTGTAAGTGACTATAAATCTGTTTAAAAACATCGTTTTTATGGATCATATTTGCTTGGAAGATATGTGACGATGAACCTGGATTCAAAATGTCAAATATAGAAACAAACAAAGTGCCGCCAGATGGCGGCTACGGTTGGGTTGTCACCTTTGCTTATGCTTTGAATAATGTAAGTACATAGTTAGATGTTATTATACTTATATTTATTGTACGTGTGAAAGTTTATGAAGATGTTTAAATATTTGTTACTCAAACCCCTGTACCAATTTGGCTGAAATATGATATAAAGATAGCAGACATCATGGATTAACACATAGATAAGCTTTATCCCAGGTTTGTTCTTCCAGAAGTAAAAGAGTACGGGAAAACTTCACCACGTGGGCGCAGAATTAAGAAATTTGCTAATGATGTTATGAGCATAACCTTTTTACTTAAAATATCATTGTTTCACATTTGATGGCCACTTTCGATCAGTGGGCCGTATATTTGTATGCCATCTTAGTGGTATAAAAACTTACTTATTCAAAATGTTGACTCTTGTATTGTATTCTTGTTACATTATCTTATCCTGCTCGTGGTAACTTATATGTCAGACTTTAATTTATAATCTGTAATGTGTGTAATGTTTGGTCTAGGTTCAGCTTTCCTCCATTTTCCTATACACTTCTTCGGCATCTTGTATATCATTGCTTACGACGTTAAGTCAGCACTTCTTGGGTCTTCCCCTTTTCCCGGGACGCGGCGGAGATGACGGGTACGAACCCGTCAACCCGTGACGGGTGCAACCCAATACGAATTGGGTTGCATAAATTTTAGAGGCATAACTTAAAACTGCATAACGTTTTTTGGCATACTCTTCGATTCGCATAACGTTCAAACAGAATAAATCATTAGGCATACTTTATTTTCCCATAACTTCTTTAAAATAATGATATATCCGCATAAAATGTTTACACATAATTTTTTTTCTACAATAACTATTACTAATCGTAACATTTATTGGCATCTTACTCACTCTCGCATAAAGATTACAAGTCATACATATAGAATACCATAATGTTAACGAGTACATATTTTTATATCTAAGCTTGAACTGTCTAAGATGGAAATGCCCACTAATTAGATGTGTCGATAGTCACTATACTGAAGTTCAAAATGTCAACACTTGTATATAGAATATATAAATAAAATACAAAAAGAAGTAGGTAGATTAAAACAAGCGATTCAGTTCTGGCGCATCGCCGGCCTCTGCCGCGGCCCGCTCGCTTCGCTCGCTCGGCTCGCGCGTTGTGGTCACAAGTGACCTAACACTCCTCCTCGCTTCGCTCGTCGTCGTACCTATTTACGTCTTTGCTTAAGACTAGTCTAAAAAAAATAACACTTAAAATTTCGTTTTATATGTTACAGCTTACAAACTTGGCTATGAGTGAGATGATTATTTTATGATAAATTATCTTTATGCGTATAACAATTATACGCTTTACATGTATGCTGATTAAAATTACGATAAAAAAATTAGAGTAAGTTAATGTTATGCCAGTAAAACCATTATGCGTTTATAACACTCTGCTTATCATAATTTATGCGAGAAAACTTTATGCTGAAACTGTTATGCCAAACTACATTATGCAGAAAAAAATATGCGATCGAAAGGGCTCCCGGAGATGACAAACACGGCAGCTACCGCAAGACATGACCTTACCGCTGATTCGAGAGTTACTAGCGCCAACTCACGCGTTCCATTCGCGTGACTCCACATATCCACCGCAGAACTTTTATCTCTGTGACACGCAGCTCCTGCTGGTGTCGCTTCAATAGTGGCTCGCTCGCGCCTCGCTGTCGTATAAAAAAAACAGGCTTATTAATGGTTTTATCCTTTCAACCTGACCAGCATTTTGGGTTACAAATGACACCAGTCATCTCCTGCCACTTCGCCTACCACATCAATGAGTGCCTTGAAGTTGACGTCTTGAATGTCACCGGACGTGTGAAATGCAGGATTCTACGTATTTAACGGAGCTGTAGAGTTTAACGCCAAATATTCAGTCTTCAGCCATATTAGGTTCTCAAGCATATCCTCTACGCTCTCACAAGTCTCGCACTCTGTCCCTGACGTGTGAACCAGCGCGATATCATCAGCGTTCATGACAGACAGTACGTCAAATATCACGCTGTGTTCAGTCCTTGTATGTTTCTGGTACAAGGACTGATCCCTGGTGTACCCAGACGGTGATGCAGAAAGATTTCATGTCGCCAATAGCTGGCCGAACCACGGAATCGGAATCGCGATACAAGTCCCATAAAAATAATGCAATCGTATAAATGTACTCTAAATGCCTTTCAACCCGATGGGAATAAAATTATGCTGGTAGACAGGGAAATGTTGTTTTTCTAAATTACATGTACTGCTTGTTCAGAAAAAGCATGATACCTAGCCAACGACCCGTAGTTAGAGGTATTAACGAGGGCTCGCATTTGATAGGACCTATCGTGTTAATGTATGTGAACAGAAGTTCTACAGATCCAAATGATTCTTTATTTTTCATTATAAGGGGCCTGACAAAATCAACCAGACAATAAAGGTCATTGTAATGTATTTAAATCTATGTTATCTATATAGGTCGATGGATCTAGATGCATAATGATTATGCCTTTGTAAATATATACAGAACAACCTAATCAACTTTGTCGTAGAATAATTCGTACCTTTGATATAGGTTATATATTGAGCGTAGTCATTATATGAATTCCGAATAAATCCTTTTTATGTAGATCCCACAGGTCTGCCTATATGGCTGAAAGTGTACACGAAAATTAGTTCCACAATTCTCATAACGCGTTCTGTAATATGGACAATTTCTATTCCGTTCTTAACAAAACGTAATGCACTGCTTCTCCTCCAAGACTATAATTTTTGGACAACATTAGGCTATCACTCTCAGAGACACGCATAAGGCCAGTCAAGTGTGTATTTTGCAAGACAGAAGAGCTCCGCAGTTAAAACTGTATGCGATATTTCCATGTATATATATCTATCTATATAGTGAAGTCTAAATTCAAATTATACATTAATAACTATAATATTTATTTATCCATCACGCCTTATCCCCGAAAGGGTGGCATATTATATGCCCACTTTTCACCGTGTGTATTCCTGTCCCACGTAATAGGTGGTGAGCCCATTGCCGTGTTGGAATAGACAGACGCAGGTTGTGGCTACCTGTTGATGAAATTTTTTACCTAGGCAGACGACTGCCATTTTACTGGCAACCGGGACCAACGGCTTAACGTGCCTTCCGAAGCACGAAAACGTTCGCAAATGTAAATGCCACATAGTGGTCACCTATCCGAGGGCCAGCCATAGTGAAGTTGCGTAACTCAGTGATCGTTAACAGAACACTGAGACCGCGGGTCCACGAGCGCTTCAAAGTTACTATATAATAAATATCCATCACGCCTTATCCCCGAAGGGGTGGCAGAGGCATATTATATGCCCACTTTTCACCGTGTGGATTCCTGTCCCACGTAATAGGTGGTGAGCCCATTGCCGTGTTGGAATAGACAGACGCAGGTTGTGGCTACCTGTTGATGAATTTTTTTACCTAGGCAGACGACTGCCATTTTACTGGCAACCGGGACCAACGGCTTAACGTGCCTTCCGAAGCACGAAAACGTTCGCAAATGTAAATGCCACATAGTGGTCACCTATCCGAGGGCCAGCCATAGTGAAAGTTGCGTAACTCAGTGATCGTTAACAGAACACTGAGACCGCGGGTCCACGAGCGCTTCAAAGTTACTATATAATAAATATCCATCACGCCTTATCCCCGAAGGGGTGGCAGAGGCATATTATATGCCCACTTTTCACCGTGTGGATTCCTGTCCCACGTAATAGGTGGTGAGCCCATTGCCGTGTTTAAATAGACAGACGCAGGTTGTGGCGACCTGCTGTTGAAGGTTTTCAAGCCGCCCATAAGGTCTTCAACCAGGCTTAACGACTGCCATTTTACTGGCAACCGGGACCAACGGTTTAACGTGCCTTCCGAAGCACGGAAACGCTCGCAAATATAAATGACACAAAGTGGTCACCCATCCAAGGACCGGTCATAGTGAAATTTGCGTAACTCATTGATCGTTTACAGAACACTGAGACCGCGGGGCCGCGAGCGCTTCACACAAATACTAGTACTACGATAACTGCAATACAAATAAAATAAAGTTGACCTGATTCATATGAAACCGCGTGGATGTAAGGGCCCTATCAAGATCTACAATTCCTTGGCTTCAGAGAAAATAGTTTTGATGATATTATATTATGCAGTCCAAAAGCGAAGCTAAATTAATAAATATATAAATATTGTAGGACATTTTTTTTACACTACGCTATTTAGCCCAAAGTAAAGTAAAGCTAAGGCTAAGCTAGTAGCACAATTATTGCAGTTGTTCTGGCTTACATTTCTTTTATGGAGTCTGCAAACAAAAATGAAAAACTTCATTAAATGCGATATGGTGATATGCATATGGTGATGATATAGAGTACAAATGTCCCCGGTCGAATTCATGCAGTGGATTTCATCCAATGCATCAAACACTTTTTAAAAAAATACATTGCATAAAGGAAAACTTAAATAAAATGCATTACTAATCTATCAATAACTAATAATATCTATTACTAATCCACACGGTGAAAAGTGGGCATATAATATGCCTCTGCCACCCCTTCGGGGATAAGGCGTGATGGATATTTATTTTTATTTTTAATTTTTTACTAATCTATCTGGTCAGCGTGGCACACAGTGTTGGGACGTCAGACAGCAGGCGCTCTTAATGGAGAACACGGAAATCAAAAGCCAAACTATAGCTGCTCCAAGCAGATAAATAAAGGCGAAGTGGATTCAAATCTAGGTAGAGTTTGCAAGCGAATGGGAATCAAATAAGATGTGGAGAAGAATCAAGTACCCAAATATTTGTCTAATTTTATCAATGGAGAACACAAAAGGGTTAAAATATTACTATCAAATACAGCTTAAATTGGAGCGTAGTTCATGTACATTACGTGGGTTTTTATTTCACTTCAATACATGCAGTATTTCCGAAGTAATAACGACGAGAAGTTATAGCCTTTTTTGAATTTCCGAGATTTGGCGCGCTCATTATGACGTCACAACGTAGCACAGACTACGACAACGCGCGGCGCGACGTACGGGTGCGAGCGAGAGCGCGGCTGTTGAATGAGCCGTGTTGTGACGTATGCGGTCACCCGCGTTATACGCCCCTTGATCGTAACTATTTCAGCCATTTTTTGAAAAAAAACGTTTGTCAGACCCATTACTTTGTACCTACTCTTTCTTATGTTTCCGTTTCAGGTGGTGGTCCTCCCATTAATTACGAGTTTTGGATTAGTGTTACAAGAAGCAATGTCTGATACAGACCTAACAACAACACAAATTACCTTAGTCGTTGTATTAAATCATAGTATAGGAATGTTTCTGTCATTATTTGGTGGACCTGCATTGAAGGGATTTGGCTACAGGAAAGTTGCTGTGGCTGGGGCTACATTCATATCAGTAGGGCTATTGTTAACGTCAATATCGACTGAGTTCTGGCATTTTATGATGGCCTACAGTATTATTTGCTGTAAGTATACCTAATTTAAACAAACACTCTTTTAAAAAATTTAACGTGTAAAGTTGGACAATCATCTGTTTTATTTTATCTATTTTGTGAATCTGAGTAAATCACATTTATTAAACGATACCATCATGCGTAAATTTCAAATTCTACCCTAAATCAAAATATAAAATAAAGAAAAAAAATACGGGTTGCACTCCGGGAGTGCCGACAGAAGTGAAAACCAATAAAAAATTAATAATAATTTAATAATAATAAATAATAATAATTTTTAATATTTATTCAATTTATTAATAATTTATTTATCTAGACGCGTTGGTACATACATATATGCACACACTATAGCTGCGTATCGTAACGGGGAGTAGCGAGTCCAGATTTATCTCATCTAAAAAATTGCGTACCGCGCTAAAAGAAGTTTTTCCTTCAAAAATTGACCGGGATCGACGTAAAGATGATGATGATGAAAAATAAATCCACACTGAAAGAGTCCTAATTGATTACACAGCATTATTTAATAAGACCTGTAGATGACCGGAATCAACGTTAGATGATGATGATGATTATGGTCGCGAGTCCAGAGATTTTATCTCATACCGCGCCAAAAGAAGTTTTTCCTTCGAAAATTGACCGGGATCGACGTAAAGATGATGATGATGAAAAATAAATCTACACTGAAAGAGTCCTAATTGATTACACAGCATTATTTAATAAGACCTGTAGATGAACGGAATCAACGTTAGATGATGATGATGATTATGGTCGCGAGTCCAGAGATTTTATCTCATCTAAAAATATGCGTACCGCGCTAAAAGAATATTCACTTCAAAAATTGACCGGGATGGACGTTAATGATGATGATAAAAAATCTCCATCCGTCTTACGCTTTTTCGATCAGGTCACGTGTCCTGACGCGAGTTTAAGATTTTATACCCATTACAGAAAAAGTGCTCAACGCCGCTAAAGAAGTTTTCACTTCAAAATAAACCGAAACTGAGAATTTATTTCGCGTGTTATCAGCAGATCTACAAGTTAGAAATAAAAAGGTTTACCCCTCGGCAAACGTAATTAAAATCATTACTCGAGTATTTCAAAAATTTAACAATTAGTAAGATAAAGTCATATAAGCTTCTCTGCTGTAAAACGTATTCTAATTAATTACCTACACGACAAATCAATCGACGTTTAACAAAATTATGTAAGTTCACATTCTTTCGTTGCGCATCGTAGCTACTAAATAAATTGTTTAAATATGTATTCGGTATCCACATTTACATAAAAAATAATATATTTACTATTTGTTTTCAGCTATAGGCATAGCAGCAATTATGAGTGCATTTACATTAGCAATCAACTCATTTTTTAAGGAAAAGAGAGGAAGAGCCATTGGCTTAGGCATGTCTATAACGGGCCTTGGTGCTATAGCCATGCCACTACTGATTAGTTTACTAATATACTCTTATGGTTGGCGATACGCTATAATGATTTTAAGTGCTATTTGCCTTCATTCACTTCTGGCAGCGTGCTTATTAAGGCCAGCTAAATGGTATTTAATTGATGCACCTATCCCCGAAGAAGCAGAACCTTTAAATAAACCAGTTGAAGAAGAAATTAATAGAAGTGTAACAACGTCATCTAATGTTCTTGGTAAGAATATTGTAATATTTATTATTCTGTTAGTGCTCAAAGAGAAGTAACTTCGTTAGAGGAGGAAAATGAAAATGAGTCTTGAATTAAGATAATATATTATTTAAGATTATAAACTACTAAATATAATAAGTTGTTCAGGTGAACTATGTGTTTGTTACAAAACCTCTGAACGGAAATTCTTTGTATTTATATACACCACACAGAAAATATGGTATATTTTAATATTAACATTTTTGTACGTTCCAGGTATTCACTCTCTTACACAATTAGAAAACTCCGTAGAAAATGGAGTACTGCCAGTAAAAAGTCTTTCCATGAGATCTCTGACAAGTAGCTCTAGTACTCAAACCAGAAACGCAATATCCCACCCGGACATACGATCAAGAGCGCCAGTAATATCACCCTTATCCGAAGCACGTTACAAATGGTGGGAGTCTCAAGAAATTAATCTCGGCAGTTCTATAAATATATTTAATGAAACGGAGAATACAAAAACTGTCAATACTCAACAGACAAAAACTGGGGTTAAAAATAGTGGTTATTTGAGTAATTTAGTTCAGTTTTTTGATCTGACGCTTTTAACGGATCCAATATTTGTCAATATTATCTTTGGGCTATCAATAGCAGCTTGTGTAGAGACCAATTTTTCATTACTGTTGCCCATCATTCTGAACGATATGCTGCATTTTGAGACAAGTGATATAGCAAAATTAATGTCAGTTATAGGATTCTCAGATACGTTATTTAGATTTGTATCACCATTTATTGGAGAGTGGTGTAATAAGTCACCTCGTATTATGTATATGGTCAGCTTATTACTGATTATCTTCGTCAGATGCAGTGAGTATATTATTTTGATCTAAACTTGGGTTTTCAGTTTCTATTTTTGTATGATTTCATAAATTGAATGTAATTTATATGTGTACTTTGGAATACATGTATGAAAACAACATTTTTACTAAGATATTTACTTTAAAGAACAACAGTTAGATAGCTTTTGTAAACTAAAATATGTAAAATGGCTTTCTTGCTATCTTATTCCAAAAAAAATCACTTGGATATTTTATCTTTAACGATAACATATTTCAAATGAATGCTTATTATCTCGTTGCAGTAGTTACATAACATTAGCAATGTAAACAATTTCTGTATCATGTTAAAATAGTTATTGATAACATCAAACAAAATGTTATGCTCTTAAATGCTACATGCATTCATTATTTAATTTGTTTCTTCTTCTCCATCTTTGCGTATTCCCAGTTATTTCCAAACTCTACTCTTTTGAACCTGAAGTCCGCTCATATTGACTAATAGGAGCAGCTTTGGTATTTATTTTTGGCATTGTTGGGAGCGACTGCCGTCTGACCTCCCAATTTCTTTTGACAGCGTTGCTACCTCGTCCCTTAATCAGCAGCAACCTTATCAGTTAACGGTGTTGTTTTTACCAGAGGTGCAACACTCGCGCTGCTGATCCTACGTTTTATAAACCTAATTTCTGCATTTGTGACTACACTTCGTTAAGTACTTGATGAACGCCCTCTTTGTTATAAGCGCTACCAAAGCAACATGGTTGCATTTTCTAAATATCTAGTTACACGCTGTTTTTATTGAAGTTATGCAAAATCAGTCGAATTTTGTCCCACTTTTTACAAATTCTTTAGCAATTATGTGATTTGAAAAAGTAGCGTGAGATTTTTATTCTGGTTTCTCTATTGTCTCAATATTTCATAAAATAATTGAATTTTTCAGTGATGCTGTTCACTACGTCGTTCACGGGTATGTTGGTGGTGGCAGTGGCGCTTGGGATTACTAAAGCGTTGAGGACTGTATACGTCAACTTGGTGATACCGAGCCACGTGCCTATAGACAGACTGGCATTCGCCTCTGGCCTCCAGATGTTTTTCAGTGGTTTTACTATTTTCACTATAGGATCGTTACTTAGTAAGTACTTTTTTTAATCTTTTCTAAAACGAATGAGTGTCGAAATTCCAGATCTTATTGTTATCCATAACTTTAATGGCTACGATCGAAAAAGACTTGTTGGAATATGTGTCGTAAATAACTACAATAATAATGATGTCCTTTTTTTTTAAGTTGGAATTGATTACTCTGATGTCACCTTAAGACCTCGGAGCATATTTTAAGGTCGTCAAACTGAAGTCGCTATCGAAGCACTGCGGGCTGTGTTTGCGGCCCTTAATCATCGGTCATCGTCTTGCTTTCTATCAGACGGGCGACGCCATTTTGACGTGCCAAATATAAAAAAGAAAAATATCTAAAAAAATATATTTCCATTCCACAAAAGTTTTATTGTGGTCTCGATTCACGTACAGTGTTGGCATTGCCAAATGATAAAATATGTAAGAATAGTTTCTTACATATCTATCATTTGGCATTTGGCAATCTAAAATATATAAATAAAAAGCTATAGTGGAGAAATGACGTCACAGAAGTAAAGGACGATGACCTATATGAAACTGTTGACTGATAATGCCTATCAGTTATTGAAATAACAATATGTATCAACTTACATATGATCCCAATTTAGTCTTTATAAAAAGTATATCTCGTCCTGGATATATTATTATTTGTCAACGTTTATAAAGTAAGGCGCTCGTGGCCCCGGTGACTCAGTGTTCCGTAAACGATCACTGCGTTAAGCAATATTCGCTATAGGTGGTCCTTGGATGTGTGACCACTTTGTGTAATTTACACGTGAAAATCGCACGTGAAACAAGTCGCCTCAGCCTGCGCCTGTTCATTTCAACACGGCAAAAGGCTCACCACCTGTTACGAGGGACAAAAATGCATACAGTGAAATGTGGGCGTATAGTATGCCTCTGCCTCCTCCGTTCAAGGATAAAGGCGTGACAATATGTATGTATGTTTATATAGTCCAGAAACTTCACCAATCGGTTATATTGTGAACCTAAGACTTATAACCTTGCGATGAACTTTCCATTCCCTACAAAACTGCCTAGGGCATGAAAACAATTCCTATTTCGTTTTTTATTTATTGCTCAATATAACTTGGTTTGTTTTTATTTCCAGCGCGTGTACGAGAGGCTTCAGGATCCTACCAAGTACCGATCATCGTGCTGAACATTGTTACTTTACTAACGATAATTACATGGAGTGCAGAATTCCTTTACATCCGATGGAGAGATAGATCTAAATTGGAACAACCTCAAAACTGATAAATAAATGCTTTAACTATATTCAATGTACGTGGATAAAGACTGTCATGTATAGTTCAATATGCTTAATGGTATTTAGTGTGAAACGTGATAGTTCGTATGGTAATATGGCAGGTTTAAAAGCAAGTATCAGCAAAAAGTTGGAGAAGCGCGTGCTCCGTTGATTTGAACACGTTCAACGAATTAGTGAGGAACGATTGACGAGGAATATATGATATTGTGCGAAAGCAGAGAATAGATGGAGTCAGGATAATCCGAAATTTACATACGAAAACCACGTGAGCAGATTGATCAAAAACGGATATTTCTAAAGTACTTGGATACCCAGACGTGCATGTATAAATCGATTAAGGAATGTGCAGGAAGCGTAAGAAGGATGCTTAGATCGCAAAGCCTAGCGAACTAAGATGAATATTTAGTTATATTTGAAGTAGGTAGTTTTTGATAAATCCTACTTGTCCATCTTCAACTACAGTATGCAGGTCAAATTCTGTTAAAATGATCATTGTAATATATAGGTATTTAGTAAAATACCTATATATATAGGTATTTTAAGGACTGACTATTACTATTATTTAAGGTTTATGACAATCTTATTTGATCAGATGATAAATGAAACCACCAACGCTGTAAATAAATGTTTTATCAAGAAGTCATTTATGATATTATGTTGCTCGATTTACATACTGCCATATCTATATGACAGGCTTAATGGTCCTAAATTCTATCATCAACTGTGTTCAAGGTTAGGAAATAAAACTAGGTAATCAGGTAGAACAATATTGTTTTATAATAATTTCACTTTATGGTAAAATTACAAAAATAATTTTATATTCTTATGTAATATTATCAGCATTTAGGTGGTTATCATCGCCGACTGCAAAAATTGAAGTAGTATATATGTAAATATATTATAGCTGAATGACTGCAATAGGCTAATTTGAATGATCGATTAATATAGCAACCAGCACGTTATAAAAAATACATTACGGTCGCTTAAAACGATTATATTTCGAAGAACTTATATTGACTTAAGTAAATTTATGTACAATTCAATATTTACAAAAAAGGTAAAAAAAATGTGCAGTTTCATTTTTAGACAACTACGTAGTCAGACAAGTTGGAAATCTTCTAATTGTATGACCAGAAGAAATAAAAAAGTGGTACGAATAAGTTGTACTGGTAATGATTGAAAATGCACACATAATTGTATATAAACATATTACATAGCAATCCATAATACAGGGTAATTCGTAAAACACCGAAAAAAATGAAATTACAGTAATACACAACTCGTGAAAATCACAGGGGATGGAGGTGGACCGGTCATAACTCCTTTGAACTTGACCTTTTTCAACCGCAATGATGCGCGCACATCCATCGTTCATGGAAGCATGCAGTACGTGACAAAAAAGAGACCTAGGAGTTCTTTTAAACGAATCCAAGAGCGAAAATCTATGACGAAGCTCGAAGTTTCAATGTACGATAGTACTCGCAGTGTAACGAATTGCCAAAAGTGGCAGAACAAACGTTGTTGGTTATGACCTTGGCTATCTACTCCTAGCAGGTTGCTGGTGTTTTACAAATGACCCTGTATGAGTTGTACAAAATAAAACTAGCACTAGGTACTAATAACAATGTTACAATCTTCAATGAATGGTAACAACACCAATCGAGAGATATATAGTATATAAAATGTTGTCTTCTTATAATATATTACGTAATAGGGGGTGAGCCTATTGCTGTGTTTAAATAGACAGACGCAGGAAGTGGCAACCTGCTTTTGAAATATTTCAAGCCTTCAACTGCGTTTAACGACTGCCATGTTACTGGTAATCGGAACCAACTGCTAACCTGCCTTCCGAAGTACGGAAACGCTCGCAAATGTAAATGCCACAAAGTGGTCACCCATCTGAAACCAGCCACAGTAAACTTGCTAAACGCAGTAATCGTTTCCAGAACACTGAGACCGCGGGGCCGCGAACGCTTTTTCTTAGTATGTATTTTAGTGTAACAAACGTATAAGGTTATCATAGGATGACATGTACAATTTGTAAATACAAAGTCCTTAAAAATAAAACCAAATGAGAGAGATAAATTTCAAATGCAAGACCAATACATATTTAAGCTGGAAAACATTTTTTTTTTCTCAGGTCATAATATTATTGCAACTAAATTAAAGTACTATTCTAATTTACGATAGAGAGTCGCTCTTACAATCTAAGATAGTATTTGCTAACATAATTTGTCAAAAATCCTGCTTTGGCTACCTTTAAAATTATATTTTTTACCATTCTGTCTTAAATCTATTAATTGATCAAATGAAAAAGAGCACTTTAATAGTGGTCTTCTTCATTTGCTCAGATGCAAACACGAGGGTTCAGATTTCATTGAAATCAAGCTTTGTACCCATTTTGGAATAATTAGTTTTTTCTTCACTTTCACAATCACTTTCAGTCATTATCTGGGATTGCAGTCGCAGCAATTAATGTGTCCTGAAAATACCAAGAAACCGATTAAGTTAAAAGAGTAATGGAGTTTTTTTTTCTTTTTTGGCACGTAATCTTTCACATCCGATGTGTTGGTATAAACCACAGACATATAAGACAGTAAGTTTACTTACTCTTGTACGTCTGTGGTATTATCAAATATTAATTATTATTGGACATTTGGCGGGAAGAGTGACAAGTGCGGACGCTTGCTCTATATTATTTTCTAAAACTAGTGCATTTATCTTGTTTTATGTGCGGGAGTGGTGGTTTCTTGGACATAAAAGTTGTGTTAACGTGCTATAGTGAAAGTCAATGATATATATGCAGTGAAATGCTATTTTCTCTCTTGCCGCGAAACGTCCACTGACAACCTTAGTATAAGAATCACCATTATACTGAGGGCAAGGACCAGGACGTAGCCTGAGGACACGACATCGACTGGACAGGACTAATTAGAAGATAAGATTGAAGAAATATGATATATAAAATAAGATTTGGCTAAAAGGTCTTAGGAACCAGGCCATTATATAATTATTAAAAAAAAATATTATTTATCTATCACGCCTTATCCCCAAAGTGGTGGCAGAGACATATTAAATGCCCACTTTTCACCATGTGTTTTCATGTCCCACGTAAATGCATGGAATATTGATGATCAAACCTAACACTATTCTAATGTAAATTTAATATGCAAAACTCTTTAATTTGATAGTTCACTTCGCCTTAATGACAGTTATATATGAAAAATAATCGAACTTATTGAATAAAATAATAATATAATGTTAGAATAAAATAGACAAAGGTTTAAGGCTAGCTGACTCGCGCAACTTTGTGAGCGCCACATAAGAGAAACAGGTGCTAATTCTGTTGCTGAAACCACTAAACTAAATTTCTCTAAAATTTTCTCATTTTTATTGAGAGATTGCCAAATGCTATTCTGTTATTATGTCGAACTAAACATGGTGATATCATAAACAGCACTAAATTTGTATTTGACATCACTTAAATTCAATTTATGTGATAAAATTCAACAAAACGTATATTTAGATGCCGACTAACTTAGTGATTGAACTGTCTATGTACATTTTTCACTTTTAGTTGAATTTTGTCACATAAAATGAATTTTAGTGATATCAGATACAAATTTAACGTCACACAAAATTTAGACGTTTTCACTAAAATTAGACGTCACCTATTTAGGTGACGTCTAAATTTAGTGAAAAGTCTAATTTTAGTGGGACATTTATTAATTTTAGTAACCGTTGTAAACGTGAAAACGTGTAAAACGTTGTAACATGAAATATGTATATAGGAAGTTCAATCACCAAGTTAGTCGGCATGTATTTACATTCGACTGTCTATGTACATTTTTCATGTTACAACGGCAATCTCTTAATAAAAATAAGGAAATTTTAGAGAAATTTAGTTTAGTAGTCTCAACAACAGAATCAGCACCACAGACAGATTATCTTAAGTAATTTTTTTTTTCAATAGTAAGTATCCTATGTAACTAATACCTCCAAGAATATGTGTACAAAGTTTCCTGATGATCGGTTAAGAAGTTTTCACGTGAAAGCGTAAAAATCAAACTTACATTCACATTTAAAATATTAGTATAGATTATTGAATAAAGAAGCTACCTCATATAAGGACGTACTATTGCTCTCCTCCTTAGTCTCCAATTGATTTACTGAAACAAAATTGTATTTTATTGGTTAATAATTTATAGCATAAAATACTTTTGTGGTGTAGATCTATTGAAATTACCTACATAATTTAATTCCGTATCATAAAAATTTAATTAAATATTTCAAATACCCCAAAAAAATATAATTTTAAAATAATCTGAAAAATTAAAAGTAATTGGACAATTACTTTTAATTTTTCGTCGTTTAAGTCGTTAGAAACTCAATAAAACATGTTAATCGAAATAAGAATTGAAAAGTATTTAATAGGCCGTCTCTAAACATTATATTTCCTGATGTAACTTAACAATAAATTACAATACTCAATTTAGCGATATTTGTTGGTTAACATGTCGAAATATATCTATCGTCGCAGCGGGGTATCGCTATTTCAGAATCGATATTGCTGCTTGTCCACAAACATGTACACCTGAGGAGCTCATGAGTGCTTCTTAGAAGTTTAGAACGCAATGAAGGTGGCAGCGTACTGGATCAATTTGACAACTGATATATCAAATTTTAATTTAAAGTGAAAATAATGTTCAGTTTAAAACTGGACAGTAACTTTTCTAAGTGCCCGTAGGAGGCGCCTTACGTCACCTTAAGACGTAAAGAGGTGGATTTATTAGTCAATTTTGAGTAAGTCACTGCAAGAAAATTGATATTTGTCAAACTTATAACACCCCTCGTTTTGCATCGGGTGTTAAAAAGCAACGACCATGCTAAGAAAAAATATCGCATCGAAATTAATCAATTGATACTTGGAGGGATAAAAATATCACTTCTTTTTGCAATAAGAGAGACATAACAAGAAACTATCTGTAAATGAAAAAAAATACCGCTTCTTATAACATATGCCTCGTCGGATGTCCTCTCGGAGTACTCAAATGTGATAGTCAGTTTCATCAAATATATATGTCTGATCAAATTATAGCATTAAGAGGTATTATTGAGTGGAAATACTTTAGATATAACATGTGGTTGAAAACAATTATTTTGGAACATATTACACAGACTATGGAAACCAAATTAAACTAAGTAGGTAATTTAAAGCTTGTATGACGCAATCTTAGCAACAGATAAATAAATATAATAATATATTTCTAAATACATATTAAAATAAATCTTCGTGTTCATCATACAAATATCATGGGAATCAAAACAACGATGTCACTAATCACTAGTACACGAACATATATTATTTTACAGTACAAAATATTATCAAAATCATGAAATGAAGTCATAATTGAATCGATATATAAATATTGTGCTATACTTACTGCTTTGAAACCATCTTTTTGAAAATCCATACATTTGATCATTTTCAATTTTCCCTCCAGACGTAAATCCGAATGATGGTCTCGTCAAAAACCTTGGAGACTTGAACGGAAGATTGTTAGACGCCGAAGATTCGCTATTGGAAAAAGTATCGTTTGATTGAAACGATTTGACATCATACCATTCCTCTGAAACATTACGTGATTCTCGCCAAGGTTTTGATGTAACTACATAAACTTTTTCTTTAGTAAAAGGTGATATAGATGTTTGTATTTTACCCCATGGTGCTGGGGTCGTAGTAGTACTCGTGGTACGAAAGGAAGATGCTGCTGTATAAATATGAAGCTTATGGAGCGCATCATCGGGTTGCTCATTTTTACCACTTTGTTGTTTATTTTTCGGTCTTTCTATAATATTGTATTCTTTATATGGGCGCTTATACGTTTTATTGTTAATATCATCAGTCACTGAATATTGAATACTGCTTGAGCCTTCGTGGTCATAGAATTCATTATTATAATTAGTAGTTGTAACGTAATTAACTGTTGCTGTAGCAGTAAAGTAATTGTCAGGAATCTTCTTTGCATAGTTTTCACTACTTCTGGTCTTCTGAGGAGCTTTGTACTGCTTAGAATATTCTTGTTCAGTCCAATCATCAATAGTATGTTGCAACTTAATGATATCAAACGGTGGTTCGTTTATATTATTATATTCCTCATCAGAATTTGGCACATCTGTCGATGTTGTTAAAGACTCTTCTGTTGTCGTTGAAGGCTCGGTACTGTATTTTTCTGTTATTGTGTTAATTTGAGTAATACCTGTATTTGGTGGTACTTTGCGGGCTTGGTATTCATTTTTTGGTGTAGACGGCCAATCTTGTGCCATTTGTACAAAGTCATTGCTGCTTTCCTGCTTTTCATTCCCAGTAGTGTAAGGTACAATTATCTGTACAATTTTATTTTTATATTTGTCTTGTTGTTTATTTGAACTTAATTCTTTTTGGTAGTAATTTCTACTATCATCCCAACTACTTGCCAATAAAGGTGTTAGAGCTGGAGTAGTAGTCGGAATTTCATCATAAATTTCATACTCATTTTCTGGTATTGGCGAAGATATCGCAATTACAAAGTTCCCATGATTTTTATGCGGTGCACTAGGTTTAAGATATAATAAGGGAGAATCAATATTTTGCAGGTTATTTTCTGTGCGATATTTGTCTACATCTTCATCATTTAAACCCCTTAAATCAGCAAAATTAGGCCTATGATTGAGAGCAATCTGAGATGGCCGTTTTAAGTCTAAAGGTATACCAGAATCGTACAATTCATTACCAAAATCAGCACCAGTACTTTCAAAACTTGTGTCAGGTATAGACTTTGTGGCAGAAACACTTTCAGATGCTTGAGAAGATATATCTCTTATTTCATCAACGATATAACTATTTGGTATATTTCTGTAGCCCTTTGTTTGATTTGATATGGTAGGTGCATTAATTTCAATAATGGGTGACTGAATGATAGTAGCCGGGTATTCCACGGAGTGTGTGAATTCGGTAAGAGGAATACTTTGTTGTATGTGTACATTACTCGCAGCCTGTTGGTGATGATTAATGTCATGAGCAGCATTAGATGACAATTGGTTTACTGGTCGAAAAGGTCGAGCATTAAAAATCGGTGGTAGAGGCGATACACTAAGATTTGGCAGTGCAACAGGCTGTAAGGTGTGAATATTTCTACCTTTGTTCAAGGTGAATGGTGCTGGATTGGATAGAGCAAATGACAGGTTCGTAGTTGTGCCACTGTAGTTACCTGTATGTGGTAACACCTGAGTTTTTACTTTAGATGACTCAGCTGCTGTAGCCGATACAGGATAAGATATATCAAAAAAATGAGTATTAGTTATCGGTTCCCCATATGAATTCTTAAAAACCGTCTCTGACTGATATTTTGGAACTTGTAATTCTGTTGCTGGAGTAATATTTTCAAGATATTGCGCATTCGTTTGTTGCGATAATTCTTTATTAAGTGTCCAAGGATCATATTGAGGTGTAGGCGAATTAAAAGCAGTAGTTAAGAGATGTGGAGGTCCATACACAGGTGAAGGAGTTCCGTATAAAGTTGACAGCGAACTGTATGTCGAACTTGGTACATTATAGAAATTACTTGATACCTCTTGCGAAGGAGTTGATAAAAATTGAGAATTCAATGCATTGTTAGGTAAGGAAAATGATGAACTGGGTAAATTGTACGACGTGCTTGGCTGTGAAAATATAGGAGTGGGCGTAGTACCCAAAGTATATGTAGCACTTGGTGGTCCATACGTAGAGCTTACTGATCCAGAAATGCCGCTATTGTAGCTCTGATCTGGAGGGCCATAAATTGCATGAGGTTTTCCTGTACCGAAATGTAATGGTTTAAAATCTTGATTGTGTGAACTAAATGGTTGTGGATATTTTTGTGCATTCTTCAATGCATCAGCATAGGCGGTAGGGTTTGGTGGTCCATATGTTGATAAAGGATTTTGGTATATACTTTTAGCTCCTACATTATATCTAATTACTGGTAACCATGGCACTAAATTGCAAGGATTGCAATCTTTTTTTATTGGGGCTAAGTTATTATTATTATTAAATACAGTTGGTTCTGCATAACTAGATTGTTGAGATGGGAACAACCATCCTGATACTTTTTGTAGCACAGACGGCGCTGGCGAAGTCGTAAAGGGCTGGGGTGGTGGGATAAAATTAAATTTATATTGTTTATAGAACGGAGCAGGAAACTTAAATTCACTAGAAGGCCGTGGGGGTGGTGGCGCCTGATATTGATATCCAACGTTGGAGCCATGGCCTTGGGTTCTCTCTGCTCTTATATGAAATGGCACAGGAACTAATGATGTTAGTTGAGGTGGCGGTGGCGGTTTTAAGAGTGTGCCGAATTGTGATCCACTATTGCCGTTATTTGTGTGGAACCCGTTAATGTGCTCGGATCTGCATTTCACTATCGCCGTTATTAATAACACTGGAAATATCTGAAACAAAGAATAAACTATGTTAAAATAGTCAAAATAGATACAATTATTACTGGAAGTTCTAGGGTCCTACCAAGATCTTCAAGGCCTAAATCACCCAACATGTTACAGGTATTGCAAAAACTGGTTAATGCACGAGAAAATATTCACACTATAGTTAGTTCATTATTTGGGTGTAAGGGGCTGTATCTACCAAGATCTCAAGGGTTCGAGCTATCTCATTTGCTGGTGGTGCAACTGATTACTAACGGACGAGACGACGACGCAGCCTTCTTACGGGGTTGGGAGATTAGATGGCAGTCAAAAGACGAAGACAAAGAAATCAAAAACCAAAATATAGTAGTAAAATAAAAGTAGACGCCAGGCTCCAAATCCAGGCAGAGTTTTGGTAGTAGTTGGGAAACGCTAAGATGAAGAAGAGTAAGTTTATTATATAGCTCAATTTTCTTTTAAGTTACAAACTCTCTCTTCACAGTTTTGGTTTCTGCTATGCGTATCTTTGATGAGTGTTGATTTTTGAGTCATCCTCTAGACTGACGCGAAATCGAATAAATGTTAATTATTGAAAACTTTTGTAGGACTTTACACCACCCTGTGATGTGTCATATTTTACTCTTATATTTAATTGAAGAGTTAGAAAATATAGTGAAACACTCCTCGTGATATATCGAGGCTATTGTTGACTCTTCCCACGAGCTGCCATTCTTTGCACTTTTCTCTTTTCACATACTATACTGTCAATGGTCGCGATCGGAAGACGCCACGTTTTGAATTGAATTATGATCTAGATGTTTTTACTAGAAACTTTTATTACAATGTAAATAGTAGAAAAGTAACACACGAATGGATTGGTAATTGATACCTACGGTGAAATAATAATGCCAATACGTTGAATAGTAAGGAGAATCAAATTAAAAATATAGTTATATAATATTATTTATATTGTACAAAGAAGTCTATGGTTAGTGAATCTGCAACCTGCTAGGACTAGGTAGCTAAGATCATAAAAATATGTTCTAATAATTTTTTTTCGTATTAAGTAGTTTTTTTTTTTTTATATTTTACTTATTTAATGTACTGATTGAATTACAGTAATACACTACTCGTGAAAATCACAGGGAATGGGGTTGGACCGGTCATAACTCCTTTGACCTTGCCTGTTTCAACCGCATTGATGCGCGCACATCCATCGTTTATCGAAGCATGCAGTACGTGACGAAAAAGAGCCAGGAGTTCTTTTTAGCAAATCCAAGAGCGAAAACCTATGACGAAGCTTAAAGTTTCCATGTACGATAGCACTCGCTGTGTAACGAATTGCCAAAAGTGGTAGAACAAACGTTGTTGGTTATGACCTTGGCTATCTACTCCTAGCAGGTTGCTGGTGTTTTACAAATTACCCTGTATATTTAATTGAACTTTTAATACGCCTTCGTAAGAAAAGAGTCTATATATAGGTCTGCTAACCTAAAATGCTAACGGGCTAGTCCCGTTGCGTTGTAGAAATTTCGCACTCTGTTAAGTTTAGACCGCAAACATAAAAAGACCATCTCGGTTTTAATAAAAAAATGGTAAAACACCCCCACTAGGTTATTTTGTACCTGTATAAAGTAAACGCCTGAATCAATGTTGATAAAATGTGCCTCTGAACCATCACTAGAAATCCTGTTGTCATACAAATTGGTTCACTAGTTCAACACACACACTTGCACTTTCTTTCAGAGTCAGAAAGTTTTCATTGCTCTACGATGATCTATGAGGTGTATGGGACCCCAAGATATCTGGTGCCTAATTGCCCTTGCCTGCTGACTGATGACGCGATGAGGCAATGACGCAGGTCACGCAAGCGCCCTTACGGATTTAGAAGGTCAAATGGCAGTCGCTTCCTATAAAGCCGAAAATCAAAAGACTAACGATAGTTGCTTCTAGTGGCCCAATAAAAGTGAACCATCTGATAAATCTAGGTAGACTTTGAAAGAAACTACTCTTAGATAAATAAAAAGCCTAGTGATGATCTATCTAACACCGCGAGGTCAATGTCATGACGTGGGAACAATAAACAAGTTGTTTTCTATTTTATTATCCGGCAACAAATTAACCTTATCTTGTGCAACTAGAAAAATTTGCTGCCTCTTTCAAGTCTCATAAATCACTATTACATAAGCAGTGATGTAAAAGTTGTAATATAGATGCCCTGTTCAAGTCACACACAACCGAATCATGATTTGGCACTAGACTGCGAACAAATCCACAATCATAAATTCAAAACTCGTACTGCGTTCGATTTTCGAAATCCTTGTTTATTCAAATCACATGCACTTCAGCGCATTATGTACAAGTACTTAGCATATTCTTACTCACTTCATATAGTTAGCAAATGAACTGGAGTAGAAGTAGAAGGCGTTGCCTGAACTATAGTGTTAAATATATATGTTTTGCAACCTGGAGTTCGGAGATCACCATAGTGACAAGCTTAGCTTAGCTCATTAAATCATCTTCATACAACGAAAATTGCGCCTTCTTATTTTATTAACCTTCATTTTGAAAACAACGATTGGGATCCAGAGTCACAATTATGAACAGGTTTATAAATGTTATATAATAATTCTAAACCTTTTTATTAAGTTCATTACAATTCGTATGTTGTATGTCAAATTAAAGAAAGCAAGTCTGTATAATACAATTGGTAGTTAAACATGGCGATCCCTGAAAATCATCAATCATCAAAAATAGCGCTGAATATAGTTCACACGCGCTTTTAAATGAACTTTTACTTAATTGTCGTCCAAATCGCAACAATGCTTTCTTTACGAGTATATGACATAAACCTTGATAGTAGTTCTCACAGACAAAGAAAACAAACGAAAGTGAAAAGATACTAAACTGGAGCAGATTTAATCTACTTACAAATTGTTGGATGATTACTAATTCGTATGATGAAATATCAGTCATTGATCTTTGGATAAGGAATTAGTAGATTATAAACTACATACATATTGTCACACCTTTATCCCTGAAGGGGTAGGCAGAGGCATACTATACGCCACATTTCACCGTTAGTATTTTCGTACCACGTAACGAGTGGTGAGCCCATTGCCGTGTTGAAATGGACAGGTGTAAGCTGCGGCGACCTGCTGTTAAAATTTTTCAAGCCGCCCATAAGGCCTTCAATCAGGCATAACGGCTGCCATTTTACTGGCAACCGGGACCATCGGCTTAACATGCCTTTCGCACGGAAACGCTCGCAAATGTAAATTCCACAAAGTGGTCACCCATCCATGGACCACCTAGGGCGAATGTTGCATAACGCAGTGATCGTTTACAGAACACTGAGTCAGCAGTTTTAAAAATTATACGTAGATTATAAAAGTAGAATATATAAGCACAATCTGATCGACTGATCGATCAACACACAGATAAAACCACTAGGTCTAAAATAATGAATATTTGCACAAATTTTATTTAAGTGATGATTTATTTTTAAAATACTACACCTAAAGGGGTGGAAAAGGGCTTGCAAAGTTTGAATGTAACAACGTATTTTAGTTGAGTTTTTCAATTTGTTGTGTAATTTGAAGTATAATTTGTGACCAATTTTCTCGAAATGTTGTTGAACAATCACAATGTTATAAGATCGAAAACTTCACACCAATAAGCGGTGGCTTTAGACACATGTAACTTGATTATGTTATGTGGTTAGTTATGTTGGCAAAATTTATAATATGTAAGGGTAATATAGTTAATATAGTAATAATTGACGGCCTCTGTGGCGCGGTGGGCGTGCATCCGACTGCTACGCAAGAGGTCGTGGGTTCGATTCCCACCCAGGGTAAAACTTTGTGCGATGAGCACGATGGTTTATTCTGTGTCTGGGTGTTATTTATCTATTATACGTATATATTTAGAAATATATAAGTATGTTTATCAGCTATCTGGTTATCATAGTACAAGCTCTGCTTAGTTTGGAATCTGATGGCGTTGTGTGAGTTGTCCCAACGATGTTTATTTATTATTATTATGTCTCTTCTTTTCACGGGTATCTTCTTTTTTTTTCTTCTTTTTTCTTTTCTTTTATTATTATTATTATTAATTAATATAATATCGAAGAGGTAAAGTTTGTGAAATTGTATAAGGTAATTTCTGGATCTACACAACCGATTGTGAAATTTTTTCAGTGTTAGAAAGGTTTATACCAAAATAACCTTTAGCAATAAAAAATGAATACCTAACTGCTAAAAGCCACTTTTTATCTCGGCAACATATTCCTGTGGGAAACAGCTTTTTTTATAACACTTAGGTGGCAAGCAAGCATACGGTACTCTGGTGGAACAGACCGTACAGAGGAGCAGTCAAGCCGCGGTTATTAGCTAGGTATACGTTTATAAATGTGTAATATTTCAATATCTCTATTGAATTTTTAAATAGGAGATTAAAATCCAAGCGCTCGTGGACCCGCGGTCTTAGTTTTCTGTAAACGATCATTGTGTCAAGCAACTTTCGCTATGGCTGGTCACGGATGGGTGACCTCCTTGTGGCATTTACATTTGCGAGCGTTTCCGTGCTTCGGAAGGCACGATAAGCAATTGGTCCTGGTTGCCAGTAACGTGGCGGTCGTTAATTCAAGTTGAAGGCCGAGACAGGAATGCACATGGTGAAAAGTGGGCATATAATATGATGCTTTTGCCACCCATTCGGGGATAAGGCGTGATAGAGATTAAAATACATAGTATACATAGATGAAAACAAGTCCATGTACCTAGTTGAAAATGGTGTTCCATACGATCTGGAATCGTAATAAAGTGACTTGAAGGTTAAAAGAGCTTACACATGACATGCATCACGCTCGAAGAGTGTGAATTATCGAGCGCACGGAACTAACACTTCAACATATAAAAGAAACAATAAAAAACTTAAGATCAGCGTGACACGCTGAGTACACAAGTTGGTACGTTTAGTCACGAAGGCAGCTTTCTCTATGGTTCCCACCCCCAACGCCGCGGTATATGAGGACTCATGATCACACATTCATTTTGTCTTTATTGTTGGTAAAGGATAACAATATGCTGTCATTACGCTGACAATACATTTTTAATGAAGCTTGTAAATGCATTTGATGGTTAGAATGTTTATATATACTAGCTGACCCGCCCGGCTTCGCCCGTGACATACTTCGAACCCCGTGGCGCCCATTTAATCCCGTCGTTTATTAATTTCACAATATTGTATAACATTTTCGAAATTCGTTGATTACTTCTATACTATCCAGTACCGCACGCACGGCCCGGTCAAATTATGGTCACACGAAATTATTTCTTTGCGCATTATTTTGATTTTGCTATAACTCGTAAGATATTTATTTAATTTCCAAGGTGAACAGGGACAAAATAATCTTCATGAAATGCTGAAGCCAACTAACATAGTAAAACGATAAGGATTAATAGCATGTTTGTGTAAATAACCTTAAAATTACCGCTTTATAGTTGCTAGTTTTTTAAAGTATTAAAATGGATATAGTATGTTAATCTTAAGAAATAGACACATATTGTCGCGGAATTATTGTAGACCTACATTAGATACACAATTGCATCATACAATTTTTTTTTATATCTCAAAGGGTTTAGGCAGCGTTTTTGTTGAAAGCTCCCAGACGGCTTATATGTTCGACATCCCCAACAAATATCGTTATTTTTTGGTCCATGTATACAAAAACTTAACAAATTATACATAAAAACCTTCCATAGGAATCACTCTAACCATTTTAAAAAACCGCATCATAATTCATTGCGTAGTTTCAAAGATCTAAGCATACATAGGGACAGACAGCGAAAAGTGACTTTGTTTTATATGTATAGTCCCTAATGTATGAGACGGTGAAATAGACACAAGGACCAATGTCAGGTATATTCGAAGTTTTAGTGAGTTTCAGTTAATAATACTCGTACATTTTAATGCAGCTTGTCTAAGCATTTGATGGTCAGATTTGTTATATGAGACGTAGCACCTAATGTAAGAGACGAATGAAATAGACACAATAACCCATGTTAGAAATATTAGAAGCTTTAGTAAGTTTCAGTTAAAAATAAAAAATAATAAAGCACATTAATTAGGCACTCTACATAAATACATAAAAATACTTAAACATATAAAAAAGCCTAAAATGCCTCAGCTCAACACCATGCTGGGTATGACCACAGCGGTAATTTTGAGCCGAAGCCCCCAAGAAGTCACTGACGGACGCAGGCCTCGCTATTGCTATTAAAACACAGAAGTTATAGTTTGACCACGACCGCTGTACTAGTCCTTGCGTACATTTTTGTTTACTATAGCTTGACGTAACCGCTGTAACGCACCTTGCGTTTTTGTTACAAGAAAGGGTGCGATGGAACTCTACAGTACAACTGCTGTGTTGCACTTGTTTACTAACAATCGAGGTCAAGTCGAAGAGAAAACTCGGAACTCTGCTTGACTTGACTTGACTCTACAGTACAATTCAGCCTCTTCTGTGTTGCACCTGTTTATCATTGGGAGTATGATGGGTTAGACGGGTTGGTACAGCGTAATGTTTCGAGTTTTCTCTTCTCTTTAGTTACAGTATACCAAATTCCAGGTCAATTGGACTTGTAGATTTTAGTAATATCTCTTCATCACCTAGGACGTGAGCAGACAATCTTCATCAATGTATTGCTAAGAACCATATCGATAACGTTGGCTTTCGAATAAAAAATCCGCATCAGAATTGGTCCATCCCTTCGAGAGCTATGATACCACAGACAGACAGAGACACAAATAAACTCCCGACGGAAAACAAGGTGTGCTCTTGTTTTACAACAGTTGACTTTAATAGGTTGATGATTCTAATAGTGCCATCTAGTCTCCGATTGATTGAGTTTTTATCACTATAGCCCAATACTTACTTCCTTTGGTCATCATCATCTATAGCAAACAAAAGCAACACTTTATATTAACCTTTCTAAAGCATATTTATTAGTATCATCTATACATACAGTATAATTATCTTCTATTCTATTTACATATAATAAAATCGTAACAATAAAGTTTACAAAAAAATACTTGCTGTATATTCAAAAAAGGATGCCAAAGCCAAAAATATATTTTAAAATTTTTGTCTGACTGTTTGTCTACGGTAGGCTTTGTCCGGGATAAACTTAGAAAGTAGTGATTGACTTTAATTGAAATTTTGCACGAACATCAACGATAAGTCAGGTCTACACATAGGTCACGCCCATAAGGCCTTCAACCAGGCTTAAAGACTGCCATTTAACTGGCAACCGGGACCAACGGCTTAACGTGCCTTCCGAAGCACGGAAAAAGCTCGCAAATGTAAATTATACGTTTCATAGGCTGTACTTGACCATCATTGTGATAGCTCAGCTGGCCGACAATTCACATACTCATGAAATCTCAGAAATTCTTCAAAGTCTTAGCGAAGGCACTCTACCATAGACTATCCTCTGGTAGAGTGCCTTCCACCTGTCTACCTCTATAGGTACCTTTAGCCTTCAGAGTATCTTGATAGAATGGTATCCTTCTTAGTGAAACTTATAATTAAATAATAAACTGAAGACAGAGTATGTCAAATATTAACGCCTAAAAATATCAAACTGCGCCTATCATCTAAAGCATTCTCACGGAAATAGATAAAGTTCAAATGGATCTGTGATCAATCAAAATGACGACACATAATTAATTCGTAGTTTCTATTCTTTTTAACAGAAAGTGAACTTCTAGCGCACACCACCAACTGAAGGTCATTTTTTTTTTATTGGGACTAATCCCACCCGCATTCCCATTACTGTGACTCCTGTAAACCAGGATCTACAGCAATGACCAAAACACCAGAAAAGTTACACCAAGCTCGATCTCGGTGAAGTCCCAAAAGAAATTAGCATGTCTTGGAACCTGCAACGAAAGGAAGTAAGAAAAAAACGTAATGCCTCTTCCCTCCTTTGCGAAGCGGAAGACCGGGAAAGCAACTAGGTGTAAATCCTATAGAAATAGCGAAGCACCACGGTCAGTCATTAGACATCTTCGAAATCTGTCTCCTTTGAAAATGTGTAACGAGACCCAAATTATATCAACTCATTGCAGGGAAATACTGCCGAGGCAGAAATTCCGATGAGTTGTGGCGATGGAGAGCTTGTTTTTATATCGCTGATTCCCGCCATTCCTTACAATTACCCCTTTCAAATTTAAGCGTTTAAATTGCTGTGTGCATAAGCTTTACAATGTCTCTTGACAAGGCACAGGAGCAGACACTTCAGTGTCAGTTTCGAGGGTCGACCTCAGGTTACATCAAATCAACCAGGAAAAAGCGATGTTTAGTTATCTCCACAACTGTAGTTTGCTTTCTCCTGAGTCACCTGTCGTGCTTTTCGGGTGATATATTTTGGATACTAGAAGAAATTCAACTACGAGTATCTCCACAACTGTACGTCGCTTTCTCCTGCGTCAGTTGTCAGGCTTTTCAGGTGGTATATATTGGTTACTAGAAGGAATACTAGGAATGTAGTTGATAGAGAAGTTCTATAAATATTAGTTTTGTTAGTGTATTTGCACCTATTTACACCGTTATATATTCTGGTATGCAGAAAGGTGTAGTTTTAGTAAGTGGTATTGCAACATAACCGTTTTCACGCTATGTGAGGTACTCCAGTGTTTTCATACTAATATACTTATACGTTTACTTTATGTATAAGGTATTTGAATATAGATTAAAATATACATTGAATACTTATTTTGAAAACAGTAATACTAATATACTTAAATGCCTGCGTTAATTATTTTATATTTTTACTAACTTTTAAACATTCGCGCTGCGTACTATAAATGTATTAGTTATTACCGGGACTAAACGCGGTTAATCTTCATACCTTTTATGTTACCTGACGTTTCGACCAGGTTGCACCGGCCGTGGTCACAGGCTGAAACGTCAAGCAACAAAAAAGGTATGAAGATTAACCGCGTTTAGTCCCGGTAATACTCGTAATTAATACATTTATTCTATATTTTTGTTCAAGCATCATAGAAAAACCAATGGTTCAATTTTAACTATTTGTGTTACTACTACACATAAACTTTGGTTCCATAACGCTTCTAATAACGCATATGAGCTCGGTAGTGAGTAAATGAAATTAAGAGTCAAAACGGAAGAAGTCGCGGGCAACAGCTAGGTTTGAATAGGACAGTTGCTTCTATATTACGCTGACTGTAAAAAGCATTTATAATAGTTAAAAACTCTACAAACCGGTAGTAAGTGAGTGACGATTTAACTTCTCGGAAAATGCCGGAAACTATTCTAAAAAGCGTTTGACGAGAGCTAATTATCAATTTTCATCCGATTATTAGTTTCAATTTCAAATTCAATCACGCTACACACGCGAATGCGTCTTTTTTTACGTGTGGAAAGCCTCATGGATGGTATGCCGGACTCTTACCGACTTAAACCACACGGTGCCATTTGTCTATGGCCAGGAGTTCCGGGTAAGCCTTCGGGAGGATAGCCCTCCCAGATGACTTTATCCGCCAACGCGGTATCGTCTTCTTTATCCCGCTTCTTTGGGGAGAATTCTGGTGCTGTCCTACTTTCTTGAGGCCTACACGTAGTTGTCACGTTACGTCATCGTCTAGGGCCTGCTTCTGTAAGGACGGCGAACAGCCCACCCTCCGTCTTCAGGCCCCTGGTCATGGAGGCCGGTGGTCCTAGGCGAAGATCAGTATACGGCGCCCCCGCCGCTCACAGGCCCCCGCCGAAGATCATGACTCTCACCATGGTTTCGAGCGCCCACGCTGAGCACTCCGCCAGTGTATGCAGCGCCGTATCCTCGCTGCAGTCCCCACAGTGCTGGCACTCTGGTGTTACCCCCCGGTTTATACGGCACAGATATGTTACATTATTAACAGAATAAAACTTCTAGTACGTAATATAAATGTGTTTAAACTTATAATGCATCTAGCTGACTCCTGCGGCTTTGCTCCAATTTAATCCCGTCGTTTATAATATCGTAAATAATGTGTAAAAATTTGCACGATATTTGTCATTTATGATTACTGCTCTGCTCTCCTGGATAGAAGCGTGATAAATAATAGCCTTCCTTGATAAATGGGCTATTAGCCAACACAAAAATAATTTTTCAATTCTAATCAGTAGTTATTGAGATTAGCGCGATAAACCAAACAAACAAACTCTTCGGCTTCATATATTTCAACTTTATATTTGTAGTTAGTCAGCCCTTATATCATTGAAAGGATAGGCAGGCATGCCATTCGGCTACATGTCATCGTATGCGTTTTTGGCTCACGTAACAGAGTGGTGAGGCCATTGCCGTGTTGGAACGGACAGGCACAAGTTGTGGCGACTCACTATTATTTGTTTTACGAAGATCTTTAACTTGACTTAACGACTGCCACATAAAGTAACCGGGACTATTGGATTAACGTGCCTTCTAAAGAACCGAAACGCAAGGAAGTGAAAGTGCCACAAAGCGGTCACCCATCTCAGGACCAACCATAGCAGAAGATGATCAACGAAGTGATTACAGAACACTGAAGAGAGCGCTACTGTAAACAGACAATTACAATTCTAGTAACTACTCAAATTGTAGCAAGAGTAGTCTCAGGTAGTCATTTAAAGTAGGCTAAAGCGTTCAGGGGGCCGAATATGCTAATTCAATCGTGTCTAAATAGAATTGAAATCATTGCATAATAGAAAGCCACAGATAGAATTATGACAATATTTCGTGATCTAAAAATCTACTATTACAATCGTACTCCAATAGACTTCTATCGGTCGGCTGATAGAATTCTACTAACACGTACCGCGCCAGATGTCCGTTAGTCCGTTTCCTTTTTTTATAGTCTACTAACATTTGTATCCGACTGCTACGCAAGTGGTCGTGGGTTCGATTCCCACCCAGGATAAAACTTTATGTGATGAGCACGATGGTTTCTTCTGTGTCTAGGTGTTTAAAAAAAAAAAATATCCATCACGCCTTATCCCCGAAGGGGTGGCAGAGGCATATTATGTGTCTGGGTGTTTGTTATCTATAATATGTATGTATTTAGAAATATATAATTATGTTTATCAGTTATCTGGTTACCATAGTACAAGCTCTGCTTAGTTTGGAATCAGATGGCGTTGTGTGAGTGGTCCCAAAAACAACAACAATATATATTCTACGGCTGGTCTATAGTAGACTCGGCCCCAGGTTCTTAGTAGTTTACATTCTCATTAAAGTATTACCGTCTTTTTGGCCTTTATCAGGGAAAAGTTATTACATATGATTAAAATCTTAATTAATTTTATTACTGTACTATAAGATGTACCACAAAATAAGTGGAGTGTATAAATTATGACAGCGATTCTACAAATTTAATCTGTACGCATCTCAGCAACGTAAATCTTTGAAGGTATGTTGTAAATGTTATGAAACAGTAATAATAGTCGGGTGTGTAGTCCGTGATATGGAAACCAAACACTTAACCGAAGAGCAATGTTCTTTAGCCCTTTGGCCCTGGGCAAGAAACGCATTTGTTACAACGATTTCTCCGTAAGCAAAGTTGCCACTGCCAATCAACATTATACTAGACTTGAATGCAGTAATGAGGAAAGTATCATACTTTAGTATTTATGTATAAGATGGTTTTATTAAATATTTTATGTTTAATTGTTTTGTTTTGTATTTAGTACCTAAGCGAAACTGACGATAGTTTTCTAGTGTCTCATTTTCTAGGTCTTTTGTTTATTATCCTCTAGTAATTTCTATAAAAAATTGTAACATGTGGAAGTCTCCGAGAACTCGAATTGACTAAAACCCCATGTCCTTTTCTAATTAGCACCCCGCTCTCCTTTCAAATTTTATACATAAAGGTTGGTTCGATCATGATTACTTATATTATTAGACTCTAATTATGGAAGAATTCCTATTTTAATACCTACTGTATTCACTGTATTTAATACTAAATTAAAATTCCTGCATGTTGTATGAAGGTCTATGGAAAAGTAGTCCTTGCAGATAACAAAGTATTCACTTTTAAATTAGGGAGAACGTAAAAACCAAAAAAGGAAGGCAAATACAAATATCTTTTGAGCAAAAGAAAGGTGTCAGTTACTTCTTAATGGAGGCTATTAGCATAATCCATTGGAAATAAACAACTATTATATTTTTTTGGGTTTATACACTTTTCATTAGAGGTCACTCTTGTCAATTCTGATACAATATATAGATAGTAATACGTAACTATAATGTTACAATAAAAAATTCCGTCGTATTTAGAAAGAAAGTTCAATACCTTTCAAAACTTCATATTCGAAGAATTCACACTTTTAGAAGAGTTATTGAACTAATTACCTATGTGAAATACCATACTATTTATAGTCAATATTAAATCAGCGAAATTCATTTTGAAATGAACTACGGGAACTATAACGCCGATTTCAATAGAAGGCAATTGATGTGAGTGTAATGTAAACTGTGTATATAGAATTATGGACATTAAAAAGTATGAGGCAGCGTGACTTGTAAATCCTAGAAGGTGAAACTATGAGCAAAGATTTTATGAACAGCCTCTTAGTGGGTTTCTGTAGAAAAATATTTAAAATGTCACGTTCCAAACATACACGCTTTCATCTAGGTGCTGATGTCAAACAGTTTGTAGAAATTAAAGTTACGTATGCAGATGCTAGTGGTCAGCTGAGTGGAGAGCATAGAAATCGTTAAAACAGGATTAATGCTAAGCGGGAACTGTGTGTCGCTGCGACATGCAACTTGCTCACGTTTATTCGCAAACGCAAACTTGAATGTGTCCCTTCAATCCTCCTTGGTGAGGATCAAAATAACACGTTTAAGTTTGAGGACTAGTGAAGGTTTAATCGTATTTATTCGTATTTATTGATGAAGCACACAAATGTACATGTATATATATATAGTGTACATGGTATTTCTGCTAGTTAGTTATAGTTCTGTTTTTACGATTTCTATGGTGGAGAGACGTCGGAGACCTATATAATAAATAAAAGTAAATCCCAACAAAATGACACTAAGGGACTGGACTTGGAAGGCGCAAGACCGTGTGTTGTGGCGTGAATTGCGAGAGGCCTACTTCCAGCAGTGGACTGCCTTAGGGTGACTTGACAGATTGATTGAAAACGCAGTGGCCATGTAACCTTTGGTACCTTCATTAGGAAACTCCCAAGACCCTAAATTAGCCCTGGGACCTCTGCTAAATTGTTAAAGGATCAATTTTGAGGAAGAACGGATTCGATACGAATCTGAGATTAATACTTACTGAACTCTTAAACAGAGCAAAACTTTGTATATTATATAAGCAATAGAAAACGAGAAGCCATTCAAGAAGCATAGTTCCATACACAACAATACTGTAAGAACAAACGCGGCAGGCCATGGTGCTAACTTTAGGCGCATTTTGAGGCTGTATTATCTGCTGCTTATAATTTCAAACTATATTCGGCTATTGAACCGAACAATAATTATACCAAATCCGAATGAATAATGATACCATTGAACTGTTTGTCATAACTCACTCGGTTTCTGACGGCGATTCTATAAATTATTATATCACTATTGCGCCAAGCTTCAACAATTTAGAAAATGAGAGTAAGCTACGTATATACGCCGCATGTTGTCTGTGGGCGTTCAATAAACCTGTTCCGCGTGTCTAACACACCATTGAACTTGAAGAGTTTCTTTGATTATGATGACTATTACCGCATCGTGTTCGATGAATTTGTGACTTACTCAATGCTTAATTTGATTAAATCAATCTTACTAATGTTATAAATGAAAGTTGATGAATATATTGTTGTAAGTGTGATAGTATTTGACACATTAACCATAATAGGATTATAATCAAAGACTATACAGATAGTCCTGGCATATTATTTATTTATTTAAATTACAATTTTTTTTAACTGTAGGCCTGCGTTTGTCCACTATCTGATGTGACGTTAAGTGTAGATGTGATCTACGATGGAAGAACGCTTGTTTAGAAGGATCATACGCACTCGTGATGACGGGTAAGTAACTCAGTAATACTTTTATTTTACCCCAAGAATACAGTTTATCAAATTTAGATAATTACAAAATATTCAGGTGATACAATTATATTATAATATATACATATATATTATAATAACGCTCAGATAACTATTCACCAGAACTACTTGGAATGATCCCTTAATTAAAAGAAGAATTACAGATGTCCCACGAAAAAAAACCAATACCAACCTATAATTATTGTGGTGTTTATTCGCTATTGTATTTATTTCCTGTAGATCGATGCCCTTTCTGAGTTCAATGGTTAACAGACACACTCACACACACACACACACACACACACACACACACATATGACTTTAATAAAGATTCAGACAACCAAAAGATACACAATTGATTACTTGGATCGTAGATCGATAAATCGATAGTATTAACTAATCACACGATGCGAGACTTATCCGTAGTTAATCAAAATCAAATCGTTTCTGTTATGATGTATGAGGCATTGTAATGTATTGGTGGAGGCTTGTGGTTCTTTATAATTGAAGTGGAAAGTTAAATAATGCCTCTCAATTGACCTTATTGCCCATGCCTGCGACCTTTGATCTTGACTATAATAAATTATTTGTAGGTACTTCACTGCGTGGAATTTATTTTGTGGATAACCAATTTTTGTCATAGTATACCTATTTTTATCCAAATTTTTCAATGTTATATTTTAATTGAATGCAACTATAAGCAGAAATTAAGGTTGATGAGTATAATGTTTAAGTGCCCGTGGCATGACATTAAGCTGAAAGTTGGCTAAATTTTGCTTCGATGTGGTTTGTTTTGTTTATTTTATTTATTTATTTATGTACACACTAAGTTACAGTAATAACAGTTGAAGGAGATATAGGTACAATGGTACTGCTTATTTCTATAAGAAATATTTCCCAGCAGACCGGCGACAGGAGAACGTGAGAAAGTACGAAAATAACAATAAAAAGTAAGTAAGAGAGCAAAGACAGAACTAAAATCACACACATACAAAATTGTGTATCTACATAAAATTATATGAAATATATATAGTTATATAGTTTATTTTATTTATCTATCACGCCTTATCCCCGAAGGGTGTCAGAGGCATATTACGAGTATATTCCCACTTTTCACCATGTGTATTCTTCTTTCAATCTTCTTCTATCAAATAAATAATTTAAAAATTTATTTATTTAGATATTTTTTTTGAATAATATTTATTTTATTTATAATATTTTTGTTGAGATAGACAAACGCAGGTTGTGGCTACCTGCTGTAGAAATTTTTCAAGCCTTCAACTTGACTTAACCACTGCCATGTTACTGCAACCGGGACCGACGACGGCTTAACGTGCCTTCCGAAGCACGGAAACGCTCGCAAATATAAATGCCACAAAGTGGTCACCCATCTGTGACCAGCCATATCGAAAGTCGCTTAACGCAGTGATCGTTAACAGAACACTAAGCCTGCGGGACCGCGAGCGCTTCATTATACGTTATTTTATATATATAAATAAATAAACATCAATGCTCAGCATAAAACGCAACCAATGTATTAAACTCTTAAAACTTTTTGTGAATCTAAAAGGTATTACGTTTAACTCGGATATATGAAGTATGAAGTCTTTGTTTTACAAATGACTGTAATTTCATAAATTAATGGTAAAACATTGAGGTCATGCGTGACGTTATGATTATTACCACAAGGTGAAAGGTCTGTGGGCATTACGAGATGAGCTTTTGTCCGAAAATTATGTTTGTCCACCCTGTTCAGTGTTACATTTGAATGCAACTGTAAGCGGAAATGAAGTTGATGAGTACATATAATGTATAATATGTATGATGAGATGATGAGTATAATGTGTATGATGAGATGATGAGAGTTGGCAAAACTTTGCTTCAATGCTGTTTGGTATTTTTATTTTATTACCGTTTATTTCTTTTAATTATGAGATTTATCATTTGTGTTGTGTTTGTGTGAATGTGGTTCAATTCAATCATATGTATGTGGTAAACCTAGACCTACTTCTTTCTTTAGTTTTACTCTGTCTTTTCTTATATGTTTTGTGTACAAAATTGTAGCTAAATATAAAATAAGGTCTTTATTCCTCCTTTTTTTCTATAATTCCACTCTTCCACTCAATTTTTGAAGCGCTCGTAGCCCCTCGGACATAGTGTTCTGTAAACGATCACTGCGTTAAGCAACTTTCACTATGGCTGGTCCTCGGATGGGTGACCACTTTGTGGCATTTATATTTGCGAGCGTTTCCGTGCTTCGGAAGGCACGTTAAGCCGTTGCTCCCGGTTGCCAGTAACATGGCAGTCGTTAAGTCAAGTTGAAGGCATTATGGGCGACTTGAAAAATTTCAACAGCAGGTAGACACAACCTGCGTCTGTCTATTTCAACACGGCAATGGGCTCACCACCTATTACGTGGGACAGGAATACACATGGTGAAAAGTGGGCCTACAATATGTATGCCTCTGCCACCCCTTCGAGGATAAGACGTGATAGATAAATAAAATTCTTTCTATAATTCCAGAGAAAATCGCCTCCACTGCTACAAAAAACGATGATGAGTAGAATGTGTATATTACTCTGAGTGTTTGCAAAATTTTGCTATGATTTTGATTTTAACTAACTATCTTCACGCTAGATCCCTGTCAGGGTAGTCAGAGAGGACAGATCGCCAGGCTTCGCGATCCATGCATACTTGTATCGCTTCTTGCAGATTCATCAATCGCTTCATACAAACACGTCTGGGTTTCCGAGTACTTTTGACTTTTCCATTATTGAGCAATCTGCTCACGTGGTCTTCATATGTAAGTCTCGGCCTACCCTGACTCCTACCCGCTACTTTCGCACAATATATCATTATCGTCAATCGCTCCTCACTAATTCGTTGGACGTGTTTAAACCAACGGAGCAAGCCCTTTTCCAGCTTTACGCTGACACTTTCATTAAAACCTGCCATATTGCATATCACAACCGAAAAGCAAAGTTGGCACTAGCACTCAGTTCTAAATCACTAGGCGTGCTTCTTTTACGATGCTTTGTCGCTTTACTAATTGAGATAAAGCACTGTTGACATTGTATCCGGCAGCTACTAGCTGTTTTACACATCTTCCGTCTGCGCTTAACATACTCCCTAAATACACAATTTCATTCACTTGATCTAGACGTTCCTGATTTACCTATATCTTGCATTTAGTTTTTACGTCATCTGTTTCAAATACTAGAACCTTAGTTTTACTTGCATTCAAGCGAAGACCCTTATTTTCACACTTCTCTTTCATATTAGTGACTAATGCCTAAAGATTGACTTCTGATGAGGACATGAGCACCGCATCCTCAGCGTACAGCAGACAATTTACTGTTAAGTCACCTAAATTCACACCCATATTACAATCTTTCAACTTCTGCAGGCAACTGTCCAAATACACTATGAACAGTTAGGCGGACATGACACAACCCTGTTTGACGCTTGTACAGACGTCGAAATGAGGTGACACATCCCTTGCTACTCGCATGCAAGCCTTACAGTCCCTTAAAAGCGACTGTATTGCCCGCAGTAGCGAGTCCTCCACACCACATCCGGGCAGCAAGTCCTACAGAGTTTCCTTCACAACGTTATCAAATGCTTTCTCCAGATCCACAAAAGCGCAGAAAACCTTCTGGCTAACAGCCAGAAATTTCTCCGCAATTATGGGGAGAGAAAACATTTTCCCTGCAACCTCTTCCATGTCGGACTCCGTATTAAGCCTCCCACAAAAACCTTTCAGACTTTTCTTGCATTCTTGCCGTCATCACCTTTGTATACACTTTACTAGCTAAGCTGACCAAGCTGATCGCCCTGTAGCTGAAGAATTTTAGATGAGAGCCATTCTCTTTGTAAATAGGTACTACAACTGCTATTCGCCAGTCATCTGGGACCTCACCCGTCCGCCAGCATACGTTGCATAGCATATACAGTGTGTCTCAGAGGCGCCACCTACCGTATTTGATCATCTCCGCAGCAACTGTGTCTTTTCTCGCAGCCTTCCCACATTTCATACTTCTTATCGCTTGTTCAATCTCCTTCATGCTAATAACATTAATGACATCAGGATCCGGAGCATTAAAGTGAGCCCCACTTCCCGATCTCTGTCTTTTTTTGCATACTTCTTTCCATAATAGTCACTCCACGTCTGTTAGGAGTCATTGTTAACACTAAGTACTTTATTCATACTGCAGATTGTCGAACAACAAAGTCTTGAACAAGTCTTGCCAACACAACACTCTTGCCAACAAACTTGTGTGCCAAAAGAGTAGTCCTCTTTCCAAAAGAGTTTGGCATTACTCCGGAAATCGGACGACATCTTTTTATCCGCTTTCATTCTACATCTTTCACGAACTTCGTCTATCAGTCACTTCGTGGTAACTTTATGCAGCTTATATCTCTCTTTCATATTAAAATCATTCCACGGGGCTAAGTAGTCAGAATACTTTCTTTTTCATTCGAACTGCTTCTCTCACTTCCTCCTATCACGCATTACTACTGCTTCTTTTCCTTTCTCCACACACTTCCACAGCGGCATTTACCATACTATCTAGGTTCTGCCATACACTTTCCTCATTCTCACTACTAATATTGACGTCGTCAAGCGTTTCGGCTACCCTTTCTCCTCCTCCTCTCCTTTTCCCTAATGGATTCATCCTGCAGCTTCCAGCTTTAGATGTTATAGGGCGGCTCAGGTTACGATGAAGTCAACCCGCATAATACAGACGCCTAATCCTAGTTATGACTAGGTAGTGGTCTGATCCCAGCTCAGCGCCTCGATAAGGCCTTGTGTCTATCACCTGTTTACGGAGCCGACTATCCATTACGAAAAGATGTATCATGCTTCGCTTTGACTTATATCTTAATTCAATTTGTTTGTGGTTGAACATTGTGTTTACCACAAACAAATCCTTTTCCTTGCAAAATGCTAGTACAAGCTTGCCATTTTCAGTGCTCAGCGTGGGCGCAGCAGCGCCAAGTCCTTACCCGGGGCGTCCGGCAATAGATAGTTAGGCGGGGACTGTGTGGTTTTAGCCGGTTCGGGTCCGGCATGACATCCGAGGGGATATCGACACGTTAAAAAAAAAGCTTGCCATTTTTATTTTATTACTGTTTATTTCTTTTAATTATGAGATTTATGTTATTAGTAGCATTTGTGTGTGTTGTGTTTTGTGAATGTGGTTAAATGCCAGCATGTTCATATCGAAATTCTAATCTATACTTTAATATTATAAAGCCGAAGAGTTTGTTTGTTTGGTTGAACGCGCTAATCTCTGAAACTACTGGTCGAATAAGAAAAAATCTTTTTGTTATAGATAGCCTATTTATTGAGGAAGGCTATAGGCTATATATTATTACGCTACTACACTGGGGGAGCAGAGCAGTAGTCGTAAATGTCGACAAATCTGTCAAATTTTTATGCATTATTGTAGAATTTATAAGCGACGGGATTCAATAGGAGCGACGAGAGGTCAAAATATTCCACGGGCGAAGCTGTAGGGATCATCTAGTCAAGAATATAATAATAAAAGAATATCGATGTGTGTAGCGAAAATAAAATAACGGGCTTGCGTTGTATGAACTCCGCTACAGTATGAATTTAAATATAATTTATTTCGAATACCTTTCTCATTTTCTGTATTTCATCAACTTATGTGTCTAATATTGAAAACGACTGTCAAGAGTGTCTAAACATTTTTATATCAGACAGACACTGTCAATATAATCATCACTCAATATTTTTTAATTAAAGTGAAAAAAACAACTCGGTTTAGGACAGTGCTTGATCCCGTGACCTTCCCCTAGTCAGGACAATGCTCTAAGCCAACCGTACTGAAAGAAGTTAAAATTCTTCACTACATTTGTAATAATCGCCAGAGAATTAGGTGAAGTTAATGTAGTAACTTTATTTTGACATTTTAATAAAAAAGAACATGTGAAAACGATAGCATATTAATTACTTGAATAATGTATCCATCAATCATATCAATATTCTGTAATTAGTGTTACTAACATTTATGTGTATTAAACACGTAATAAATTGCTGGACCAACCAAATAATCATATTTTACAATTTTATGTCACGAAATCATTAAAATGCGTATAAATTCAGAAGCATAACGGTGGACGATCGTTTATTTAGGTAATAAATAACCGACAGCACTTCAAAGTCATTGTTAATTGCAAACAACAATTAAATAGGTGTCGTCGTATCATGATCATTTACTACGTTCCGCAGTTTGTTTTCGATGTTATGCCAGATTATGTAAAATGGTTCAATGTAGGAAGTTACCGCATTCCAACATAACTGTTTATTTGAATTGTGATGTTTGTTAAAAGTGAATCTATTTTGTATCAAAAAGAACAAACTAATATAGAAACGATTGGATGTAGTTTTTAATGTAGCGTGTGAAAATACATTTCACACGATTTGATACCAAATTATGCCAAAAAAGTGAAGTACTTCTTCACGCTTCGCTGCAAAGACCGTGGGTAATTCGAAGAGGGAAATCCTGTCTAATGATAAAGGAATCTAACCATTTACGGTAAACAATGCAAAATTTATCGCACTATAAAACGCTTTTCATGATTCCTTCAAATCATTTCATTGTATATGATTTTAAACTCCCATGATCATTTTTGTACAATTTATAACTATTTACAGGATATTTACCATTAAACTGTTTCTAACATTTTATAATTTTACGAGTTTGTTGTCTATCTTTAAAAGTTTAAATAGTTTGTTGCAGAATAACATGTGTTTCTTTAAAACTAAACTTACATGTGCTACTAGCAAAGAAAATATAATAGTACTACAACAACTCGTCTCTGGTCCCTTTGATATTTTGTATCTAATCCACAGCACACCAGTTTTGAAGAAGTTTTGAAGAACTTAGTGTTAGTGTGATTGTGAAAATGGAACATATGAACGTCCAATTGTAGGTACTTTGGTTTTTTAAGCAGTTTGTGCAGCATAAGTAAGTGTCGTTTAGACCCGGTTTTTATCCAATTTTTAAGTTCAGTTCACCCCTTTCTTAATATTTTTAAATGATGGCTCTTTACCTGTAGTAGGTATATCATCATACGTGTTCCTGATATTGCAAATAAGCTACAGGACACTCATCTTCGTTTGTAAGGTCACGTTACAGCACGTTGTAACCACCCAGCTACTTGTTTAGGTATGGATCATACCTTGTCTATTGGGTCACCAAATGAGGGATGTCCCTCAATAGTCATATCTTGACTTTGTAGACAATGTCATGCTTCTTAATGATTTCGCGATCTGGCCTGACCGAACATGATAAGTGATAACGTAACAGCAAGAAAGCAGACATAGTGGACTTGATAGCTTTGAAACAATTAGTAATAACGCTCAGAATATAAGCGTAACAACATTTAAGTTCAATAAGTTTATCTCCCTTTGTGTTCTTATCAATGTAAACCAAACACATGATGAAATCGAAAAAATTCATTAAGAAAGTAGGCTCTTTAAACACAATACACGATAGTAGATACATAATTACATGAAATAACACATTAGCCATAGAACACAGGTATTTCAACATAGAGTTGTACGTTTAACATTGTGAGAAGCGCTTTCACGACGAACTGCCGATTCACACAACTATTGTGAACAATGATCCACATCACCTAAGTGTACCGGCACTTAAGCATTTTGTTCACTCGAGAGACGCTTTTATTCACATTATTTCTAACAATAAACCATATATGAATAAGAATTTGGCAAATTAAAATGCTAATTACTTCATTATCACGGTTCACTTCATTATCAAGTTCTCAAACTTTTTCAGTACAAGACTTGTTAACTCAAATAATTTTAAATATTGTGGTTAGACGATTTTTCAAAAAGTTATACTGTTTGAATTAGACGTCGTAGCAGATTCCCAGGTTCATTGTATAAGACTCAGTACCAACATTTACCATTTACAAGGAATACATTTCCATACAAAATATAATATACAAATTACACAATCTGTTGGTTTGAAGGAATTGAAGGAACTAAAAGATTAATATGCACTTAAGGAACTCCTATTATACACTGCAAGTGCTATAATAGGAATTCGACAACCGTTCGAAGTTCGTTCTACCGAACTTCGACAATTATGCATTATAATTTAGTACTGTATTCTATAAACACACCAATGTGATATATCCCCTTTAAAAAGAAACACTTAGTTGAACTTATTTCCAAAATTTGAGATAAGATGCGTCATAGTAGACCATCAAACCGTAAACACGTGGTTCCAAGTAAAATCTTTCTCATTATTATGAACGATCAGTGTAAAATTTTCAAAATCTAGGTTAATCTACCTGCACAACTAATGAATGATGGACTAGAATTGCAACGCAGATATTAAACTCAAAACTAAAAAAAATTACTTTATAGGTTTGTTGACATCCTCATTCAGGGGAGACATGAGTACAAAACATTGCCTTCGTTGCGAGGATCTTCTCGGTAGAGCTACGAGTCCGAACGAATCAGGATGCTGGGAATTGTTAAGATTCAATTACAATTAGTTTTAAAAACGGTTAACATAGAAAACAAAGTTGATACAAAATTAAAATTGTAAAGTAATTGTTATTATATATGCAAAGTAGATAATAATGAATATTCGTAGAAAGTTGGAGTAAAAACATAAAAAACAGTAGTATTTAGACTACAAAAAGCGTAATCAAAACAAACAAGATTGACCAAAACTCGTTTATTAATTATACAGAATTATATTATTTGATTTATATTGTTTGAAGATCTAGTAATGGCAACTTTAGCAACGAAATGGAAAGTGACTCACACGCACGTCACATGCTTTAAAGCTTACGACGCACGAGACGTTAACATAGGATAGTAAGTATGCGCTTTGCAAAGACCGCGATGTAATACGCCATTACGGTTCATATTCATATCATTAACCTACATTTACACAGAACCTAATAGATCTATACCTATTTCAAATTATTGAAAAATCGTAGCGTTTTGTCTTGAAAAGATAGGCCCTTGAAATTAGTATCACAATATGATTAAGTTCGTAATTGTGAACGATTTTTGCCTGATTAGTTGTTTTACACAGCAACGGGATTGCATATGTCATAGCAGTGTCAATTGTTGTTTTTTTCTAATCCAGTCACAATGAGCAAATTCATTCACTCTCTCAGAGAAAATTTGTAATATTTCTATTCAGCGTTGAGTAAAAAAAGTTTAGTAGAAGTTTTGTATTCAATGTATAATCTAGTCACAGATTAACCTGCGATTTGCGGGCAATTGCTGGTTTCTCTTCCGTTTCAATGGTCATATTTTTTTATTAAGAACATTTGGCTCTGAAATCTGCCAAATCTGAATTGGGTCCGTTTTTGATCTGACTTATAAAAGTATACTGTAACTGTGTACTTGTACCTAGTAGTAAGATTGTTTATCTAAGATGCGGCTTACTGTTTCAATATAGGTATTATTAAAATCAGTAATAAACAAACAAAAAGGACTACGTATAATACCTTAGTGGACTAAATCATTCTTATCTATACTATACTAATATTATAAAGCTGAAGAGTTTGTTTGTTTGGTTGAACGCGCTAATATCAGGAACTACTAGTCGGATTTGAAAAAATATTTTTGTGTTAGATCATTTATCGAGGAAGGCTATAGGCTATATATAATTACGCTACTACATTGGTGAGCAGAGCAGTAGTCATAAATGTCGACAAATCGGGCAAAATTTTATGCATCATTGTAGAATTTATAAGCAACGGGATTAAATAGGTGCGACGGGAGGTCGAAATATTCCACAAGCGAAGCTGTGGGGGTCATCTAGTTTATTATATCCAGGAAATTCAAAAAACCATTAACTTCCTGGATCCAAAAACAAAAATGTTATAAAGAATTTAGGTGCCGCTCAACTGATTCAATATTTACAGAAATCGATAAGAGATTATATAAAAGAGAGCGGTTATTTGTTTTGAAGATGATTGACAAGTATTGAAAGTTAAAGACCCTCTTTAAAGACGTAAACCTTATCTCACAATATGATTCACCGTCATACTTGATTTTCACTGACTGACAATGATCACTTCAAAGATGAACATCACGGTGTTTGGTAATGGCTTTATTATTTTAAGCTGACTTTCCAATGCTCTTGTGGAGTGGAGATGTAAAGGAGAGACCGCGAGAACAAGGGTTTGTTCGTCATCAGAATCTTTCTAGAGTTGTATATAGTCTAGAATAGATCTATGACAACATCGGCTATGACCTTGACCGGCACATGAACTGTTTTGGTACCAGGCAGATTCTGTCAACACATTTCGAACAATATTCTGTCAAAATTATTATTTTCTGCCTCGGGGTCGCAGTGGTAGTGACGCGATTGTCACGCTGAGGTCCCTCCCGGGTTTGATTACCGGGTCGGAACAAATAATGTGTAATCCCTAAATGTTGGTTACGGAGTTTGGGTTTTTATTTTATTTTATTTTTATGTATAATATGTATGTATTTAGAAATATATAAGTATGTATATCAGTTAGAAACAATTTTGAAAAGCAATTAGTATGCTTACTTTTGTCTAAATTTAAATTTAAAGTGGAAAAATTTATCAGTCACGAGCTGGACTCGAACCAGCGTCTTCTGGTTCAACGCACCAGACGCGTTACCAACTACACCACCGTGACCTGCTCGTAACTGACGAATTAATCCACCTCTTTTACGTCTTAAGACGACGTTCAACTTTGCTAAATGCCGGTCGATGGCGCCTTACGTCGTCGCCTTAAGACGTAAAAGAGGTGGATGTATATCAGTTGTCAAGACCCCATAGTATAAGCTTATAGCACAGTTTGTGTTAAATGGCGCTTTGTAAAAAGTGTCCTACAATATTTATAAATATTATGAACACAAGAGGCGGTAAAATTTGTTAGTAAGAAAATCGATAGCTTTCTTCTTTTTTCTCTTCTTCTTTGGCTCCCAAACCTTACCTGGATAAAGACCCTAAATCCATGTAGAATCCAAGCAGCTCGTGCTTTAAATTGTAGAGCCGTGATGTACTTTTATTGGATTTGTGTGCAGTTGTTCGTTTTTAATTGTTGGCCGTTGGCGAGAATTATTAGACTACATAGATACCTTTTAGTAGAATCTGTGCCACAGAATCAGTCACGGGTCCTTCCTACCTTTGATCAACTTGCACTTTCTGATTTTATACCGCGTAGGCAAGAACTATCAAAATCAAAATCACCCCATCAAGATCCCCGGCCCAACAAGGCAACGACGCAAGCACCTTTACTGGGTCGGGAGTGGGCTTATTGATCTTGTCGCCTATAGTTTTTCAAGTCTACTAGGAACAAAATCAGAACCTTAAAGTTCATTAAAAGAAGGACAGTTCCACCTGTGTGAAAAGGCACACACACATATTTGGTTGAATTCAAGTTATGGTTATTACTTTATGTTAATTCAATGAATGAATTATTCTTTAAATTATAATAACAGGTGGTTTCAATTGTAAGTTATACAATACAAAATATTTATATAAGAAAACTGTTACAACTGAACATTAACTTTGTTTATATCAGTGTGATTTGGTTTATAACAGTATAAATTGTTAATATATAATTTACTTCAAAAAAACCTACCTATAGCTAGTACTTATGTAGTTACTGCGCGCATAATTGAGTGTGTGCTTGTGAGTACGATAGATTTTAGAGTATTGGTAATACATCGAACATATATCAAAACTTTTGTGCGTAATATTATAACAGAATTGAGAAAGGGCTCGTATTGAAAGTCATAAGTATCTATAACTAAAGATGTTATTCCCATTTCAATCTGTTACATCCTATTGAAAAGGTTCCAATAGGTTCAGTATGGTGAAATTTTTATTACAAACACATAACGTTTCTCTTTTTAGGTCGATGTATTACTTTTTGTGTACGTACGTAATAAGAAGTCATGTTCAGGTCACACCCAATGGAACTAAAACTATCCTACTACGAAACACGAGGACCATTCTGACTTCATTCTACATTCATCTTTGGTAAATTACTTTTAGAATTCTCCATAGCCTAAGATGCAACATTTCATATTATGTCTTATACCAACCATGTTCACGCACAGATATATATAAAATTCCTTTAACCCCAAAACAACTCACAATATCCTTACACATCATCTAAGTACCCATAATAACACAACCCAAAACCATTGACGGTACATAGTCGGACGTATAAAATCGCGATTCTTTGTACATTTCAAGGTAAAACTTTAAAAAAAATCTAATATAATTATTGTTGTGTAGAATACTAATTATACAGACTAAAATAGTTTTTGATAGCAAATTCGAAGGAAGTTCTGAATATTCACTTTCTTTCATTATCAATCTTCTCCCGTACGTACATATTTAAAGGCTAAAGAGCTAACAAAACCAGTTTGGATTTCACTTGCACCGCACCGTGCATCATAACTAGTGTCAAAGTATAAACGTTTAACTTTACCGCTTTACAAACATTATTTTTAATTGCTATACATTTACATTAAACATTTATTTTGTACATTTGTATGTAAAATATGGTAGACACTCACGAATATAATGTAAGCAGAGTACACACTATCATAAATAATGACATTATACTGTAATGTCATTATATATAATAATTTAGGTCAAACCAGCACAGACTTTTTCTTTACCATACTCAGACGTATCATACCTGGATCTATAAACAAATTTTTTTTAGTTGCAGACTTAGGTAGTCTGGGTCAAATACCTATAACATGTCTAAGATTAACAGATACCACAACACACTTAACAAACCCCAATTATTCGACTAATTTTGTTATATTACGAAAATCACTAGGAGCTTATTACCAAGACCCTCGATGACTTCTTATTACAACTTTACTGAACCTATAGCTCAAAGCAAGCAATCTCTAAGAAACATGTCGTCATCATTACGTAGTAAATGAGTATGTGCTACATAGATAGTGGGTAGAGACCTTTACCAGAAAAGCACTTTCCGTGTTAACTACAAATGCAAACGAACTTATCGGAGCTTTCAACGCCCGTTTTGGAATCTCATCAGTGTCACAAAAAAGGGTTAAATGTTTGCTTTACAATACCGGTGACGCTATCCTGAGGTGCCAAGTCGTGTATCTCAATCATAGTGACGTGAAAAAAGTTTTGTAGGCATTTTGTTCTTCATAGATTTTTTATGATATATTAAGTCGTACCTAACAAAAGCTCTCTAGTATGATTTTTTTTGAAATAATTGATAAATTATAGCACATAATAATGATAAATAATAGCACATAATAATGATAAATAAAACATGACGATAAACCCTCAAATTAGCAGCTTTAAAGCCCTACATTGCGCGGGCACCAACATGCATTTGTCAGCTAGCGCAATACTAAGATCGATTTTCTACTCACAAGGCGACACAGCATCAGCAAGGTGGCCAACGGCAAGGTCATACCCGGAGAGAGTCTCACCGCACAACACCGTCTCCTTGTCATGGCAAGCGTCAGGATCTCTTGAAGATCGTGACGCATACAGGGCTGTAAAGCGCGCCTCTAAAAGAGCTGTAGCCAGGGCCAGACGTGACCACTTACAACCTCTATATGAGAAGTTGGAATCGTCTGAGGGGCGCTCCAGGATCAAAGCGGGACAGAATATTTCCAAGTAAAAGATCCTGAAGGCACCCTGCTATGCGAAGACCTCGCGGTGAAAGAGAAATGGCGCTCGTACTTCAACGAGCTAATGGCGCTGGTACTTCAACGAGTTGCAAAATAAGCAGCATAAAAAAGTGCAGCCTCCTTCACAAAAAACCATAAGCTGCTCTTTTACATGACAGTGATATGTGGCCAATATTGGAGCGACACAAGCAGGAACTGCGTGTCACGGAAATGAAGATGCTGCGGTGGATGTGTGGAGTCAGTCGGATGGACCGCGTGAAACTCTCGCATTCGCAGCAGCCTTCACGTCCGTGACATTGCAGATAAGATGCAAGAGTGTCGCCTTCGTTGGTATGGTCATGTCTTACGGCAACCGTCGAGCTAAGTGGGATACAAATGTCTGACCATGTCAGCCCCCCGCGCCCCAGTAAGAGGGAAAGACCCAAGAAGTGTGCTGGCTTGACGTCTCGAGGGATGACATGCGTGCCAATGGTTTCACTACAGGGGATGCCGATGACCGTGCGAAGTAGATGAGAAAAAGTAGAAAGATGGACCCCCAGCGTCGCAAGACGCAACTGGGACAAGCGGTCGGATGATTATGATGACACAAAATAAAAAGTCACTCATATTCGAAAAATTCGAATACACTTTTAAAACTAAAAATGCTTATCATTCCTATCTCGTTTAATTTTAATAACAATTCTATAGCCAAGCCTACCCGAATGGAAACCACTCGATAATTTGAACGCTCATTATATAATATTATGCTATTAGGCCTCTTATGCTAATTATCGGAGAACTACTGTCAATCTTACAGTGTCGTAAAAGCTGTGGAAAGTGAGCTTGTCCGCGGATACACTGACGAAGTTGTTTTACTCGTTTTTGTGTTGTTATTAGTCTTTGTTTAATGGCTGTTAGTTGGTTGTGTTGTCTTTTCTATTGTTTTGTTTGTAAACTGAGCATTTACTTACTACAAAATATGTGCTATTTTTATTTTAAAATTAATCAGATTTATATAATAATAAAAATATCAATTAATAAATATTTATACACAATTTATTTATTTATTATTCTATTCTTGTTGATTGGTCACGGAAGGACTGAAACACACATAATATTTGTTCCGATCCAGGAGTTAAATCTGAGCAACGGCAGTCGCATACGCCTGCCACTGAAATTGAAATAAATGGACCACTATGGGAGAGATTTTTAACATTAGGCGTCAATTGGCTAAAATTAAGACATAGATCTTAGGAACTTGAAGTGGCTGTTCAGATAATAGACTAAATTATCCAGAGTCGATTTCATTTCAAACAACTACGTGTAATTTTACAACTCCTCTGGGGCGGTTGCGCTTGACTTTCATCCAGTCGATGAGGTAACGGTACAAAGGGGGCTTATTTGTTAATGGGTAGGGAGGTCAGACAGTCATTTCTGAAAGCGATACCTAGCCCTATCAACCAAATTATAATGAATTCCAGGCTCCAAATCCAGTAGACTAGCGAAGCAACTGGAAATACACTAAGATTAAGACAATGACCTGTTACCCTTATCAAAGGCATTCATGAAGGAGTCTTCACAGAGAGTTGATGAATCGGACACTAACAATACAAAATAGACATGCATTAATCACGCCTTTGTCCCCGAAGGCGTGGCAGAAGCATATTATGTGCCCGCATTTAACCGTGAGATTTTTGTCGCACGTAACAGGCCGTGTTAAATTAGAACAGCACAGGTTGAGGCGACCTGCTGTTGAATTTTTTCGAGCCTTAATAAGGCCTTCAACTTGGCTTAACGACTGCCATGTTACTGGCAACCGGGACCAACGGGTTAACGTGCCTTCCGAAACACGGAAATATTCATAACTGAAATGCCACAAAGCTCCGAGGACCAGCCATAGCAAAACTTGCTTTACGCAGTGATCGTATAAAGTACACTGAGTTAGCGTGACTGAGCGCTTGATTCATTCTTCATTGAAAATATCCCGATAAACATCATTATACTTCTGTGGGCGAAAACGACAGTTTAATTAAATAAATAAATATTGTGGGACACTTTTTACACAGCTATAAGCTTGTACAATGGGATCTAGACAACTAATATTCATTCTTATATGTTTCTAAATACATACATATTACACATAGGAAACTCAGAAACAAACATTTGTGGATCACACAAATATTTGATCCGACCTGAGAATCGAACCCGGGAGCTCAGCGCGGCAGTCGCATACACTACCACTGCGCCACCGAGGCAGTCAAATGATAATAATATAATTTCAGATATAGTAATAGGTACGTCTATAAGAAGTATATTAGTAATAGGCCGATCAGGACTATAAAACTATCACTAGGCCTGTCCTTTTCCATAGAAATGAAACGTGGCCACTTTCACGGAAAAGAAAAGGAAAAGAAGAGAGGAAGACCCAAAAGTGTTGGCTTAACGTCGTAAAGGATGACATGCGTGTCAATGGTCTCATTACAGGGGATGACGATGACCGTGCGAAGTGGAGGAAAAGAAGTAGGAAAGTTGAGACCGGACGTTGAGAGGCGCAACTACGACAGACGCTCGGATGATGATGATGACGTCTATAAGAAGTAATGTTATAATTTGAAAGCTATATCGAATGTGGATGACGTTCTAGTTTATCATTTAAACTTGGCAATGACATAAAGAAAAGGATAAGAAGAGAGGAAGACCCAAAAGTGTTGGCTTAACGTCGTAAAGGATGACATGCGTGCCAATGGTTTCATTACAGGGGATGACGATGACCGTGCGAAGTGGAGGAAAAGAAGTAGGAAAGTGGAGACCGGACGTTGAGAGGCGCAACTACGACAGACGCTCGGATGATGATGATGACGTCTATAAGAAGTAATGTTATAATTTGAAAGCTATATCGAATGTGGATGACGTTCTAGTTGAACTAAACTTGGCAATGACATATCAAATACATAATCACCGTAATCACCAAACTTACTCTTCACATTTTGCCACAAGAACAAAAGAACAATATTCTTCACATTCAAACTTTATGCTTAGTCATTCTAGAAAACGAAAAGGTTCATACTTAAAAAGGTTTACCTACTTATAATTATTATTATTGCTGTCGATTTAAGTGTTTACACAGTTTATAATTATAATTGCAGATTTTGCGCTACCGGTTCTGATAATTATCACCGTGATTTTAGCGGGAGTTCTAGTTGCTTACAATATAAATTTCACCTTAGAAGAGAGAATTTTAAACATGACACCTTTACTTTTTTCTTGACTGGCACTCCTGTAGATGCACAAGGATTAACAGTAGTGATTACTTACCTACTCCGAATCTAATTACTATGTTCGATAGAATGTGCATCAAAATGCAGAAATATTTAATAGGATGATATTGAGTTTGACAGACAAGTCTACTTGTATAAGCCGATAGAAGAGGACTCCGAGTTGACTTATCTCTTATAGGTATATATCTTGATCTTAATCGTCATTATTGTGTACTCTAAAAATCGATTCCTTCTTTCTTTCAGTTGCCGTATTGTCATTCGTATGATAATTCTAGAATTCGATTATCACAGTAGATATAGAGTACTCTCTCGGAGCATGATAGTCATATAAATTAGGTATAAATAAGGATACAGTCACGCTTTACATTATTTTGATATAAATTCGATAACGCTTTGGAAATTCCAAAGCTTTAAGTTTCTCTTGATAAGTATAAAATGATAATTAGATGCATCGAAACTTACTTTAACATCACTAAACCTCAATTAATTAATATTCTATATACCATTAATAGATAATAACAATTTAAAACGTAACAATAAAGTACCGATATAAAAAGTAAGCATTTCAAAAAGCACTCTGATTTAAATACGCTTTGCATAAAATGACTTTGGAAGTGTCCACGGAAGGTAAAATAAACCTTAAATATTACTTATGTAAATCCTTAGACAACATTTCATTAAATTACTTACGTTTTAAATTTGAGTTATTAGTATGTTGGTTAAATATACTAGTAGTAACTTTCATTTTACAGCAAAAAAATATTTTAAGTAAAATATTAACAATCATCTCATTTGTCTCTGTTTAATAACTAAAGAAAAATATCTTATCTCGAAATCATTCAAGTAGGCATATTACCGTAACATACAATATAACCAAGATAATAAGTTGTTAATTTTAAAAGGTTTATGTGTTAGTAAACAAACACCACACAAGATTCTGCAATCATTTTTATCTTATAGATAATTATTTAGAAATATAAAATTTCTTATCACTTACCGGCGTGATAGCCATGTCTCCTCTTATCAATAAACAAGATCCGTATCACTATGTCTATTTGATCATCACTTAACTTTCACCAGGCTACGTCCGGCACATCACCGTACATACCGACATCCATAACTATACATGTCACAAAGTCACCCTTATACTGACAACACAAATGTATAATGTTAGATATATTATCATAACGTGCGTTCGCTTCTATTGATGCAGTAGTATTAAGGTGGATAAAGCACGAAGTCAAACGGTTCCCACGTGAGAGAAATGCGCGAGTCTAACAATAGTGGAGAGGCTGCGCGTGAGTCGAAAGGTGGGCAAAAAGCGAATGAGCGCAGTCGCGGTGTACACACACTAAGCCACCACCGGTCGGTGTCGCGTCGGGAGCACCCGCTACCTGCTGACCCATTTCAAAATGTTCATCGCAATCATAAGGAATTTGAAACCCTTCTTCGAAATATGGTCTCGTTCCAATTGGGCTAAAAATGTAGAGTAGATTTGGATTTTAATTCTAAGCTAATATAAGCTGAGTTGTCGCAGTTCTTTCAGTCCCACATAATATGAGGTATTCCAGAAACACCGTGCCAATCCGAATATAATATACTTGCATGTGGACTGTAAATAATATACACACAAAAATTATCAAACTACATTTTAAAGGTTATTAAGGCCAGTCTATACAATGATGTTAATTAATAAATTAGTCAAAAGGTTATCTGGTAGAATTAAGTTTATAGCAAAAAACTCTACCTACAATATATCTACAGATAGAAGCTTTATTCCGCGTACGCTTAGATTGCGTAATGAACTTATTGCCTGGGTTTTCCCGAACGTCTACAATATGGGGTCTTAGAACATTTATAAAGGGTCGGCAGCGCAAGTGCTGCACCTCTGGTGCAACCGTGCATAGACTACGGTGACCACTTTCCATCAGGCGAGCAATACGCATGTCTGCGCGCATCAATGGTTTAAAACAAAAGTTGAACTAACCATTAAAGTTGCCTCAAAAAATATTTAGTTGTTAATTATACATACCAGAATTACTCGCTCAAATCCGTAGGCATATTGGTAAACGGCGTTTTAGTTGAAAACTACGGTTAGTAATTTTACATAATCTTCATAAAACTAGCACTTAGCTAATTTTAAGAAGATTATGTAAAATTATATTGAGATTAGCATTAATCTCAATTTTTTGCCTCTGTTCCAATCCTTTGAATCGGTTTAAGCTCAAATTTGAATTAACTACGAAAGTAATTTTGAAAATTCCCCCATGAAGGGGCTTAAAGGTAGTTGCGACAAAATCCGCCGTCAGTTGATACAGCTAAATTTTTTCCACGAATACCATTCTTGAATAGGCGTTTCTCTAAAAATGGTTCGTCCAATCTGGGGAATAAATATAACTGGGTCCGCCAAATTTCTTCGCAACAAACTTGGAACAATAAAAATAAAAAGTAAATATTGCCATGCACCCTTTTAAGAGGTTTTTAATCATTCTTGTAGTACGAGTACATGTCTCGAAAGCGAACTAAAATAATTGTATGCAACACTGTAAGTTACGAGTTTGATCTCTCAACATAAGATGAAGTAAATTGTTGATAACTTAGCATTTATGTTCACGTTCTAATATGCACAATTAGAAGCAACCCTTCCCTAATCTGTGCCTATAAAATGACTACATAACTCTTTTAGCCTTTTTGTAACCATGAGTACTTAAGTAGAGCAGTTAAACGATAAAGCAGACCGTCACACTGATGATTTACACCACATACCACAGACATCCTAAACCCTTTAAGTGCCTCAATAACGTCAGATCCTTTTAAATCCTGAAATAATGAGTATCAGTAATCCTTATTCATAGCTATGACTGTTCGTGCCTGACCCTAAGTCCCGAACTCTATTAACATCGTCTTCAAGTGTAAGATAATCGAATAAATTATTCCGATTACAAAGAACGAGACAGTAGATATGGTACCTACTCGAGCCTAGACAACATCTTCAGGACCCAAATGAACACCTCTAGTGCATGTTAAACCTGTTTACCAACGGGCGAGCCTCTCGCACAGGGTTTATCTGGTTAGGAGGTCGGATGATAGTCGCTTCTGACAGCTGCCGAAGCTGACAATAAAAAGGTCAAAACAAAGCTGCTCTTAGTAGCCAAGAAAAACAGACTCTATGCTTCAAATTCAAGCAACTGGAAAAATTATGGATAACATGAAGTGCAGAACCTACATTTGGTATAAATTATCCTAAAAATACAATATCAAGTGTACTGTTTGATATCCATCCTTTTGTGGGTCTGAAAAATACTAAGAGGCTAATAAAAGGCTGACTTTCAAGTCAAACAAAGAAAAACTTGGGTACAATTACTTGGATAATTTATCTATTTACAATGATATTTATTTTATTTATTTATTTTAATTATGATATGCTAAATAATAATAATATCGGGAGCATTTTTTTACACAGCGTCATTAAATCTAAAGCTAGACAACTGATAAACATACTTATATTTTTGAATATATAACTACACACACCGGCATAATTAGCGGAACATACATACACACTCGAGAGCATAGTCTTTGGACCACGGACCAATGGAGTAAAGTTTTGTTCATTGATGAGTGTAGAATTCTTTTAAATCAAATTGATAGACGTCAAAGATTATGGAGACGTGAAGGGGAACGATACAATCAGTTAATTTTTTATACTACGGTAGCATACGGCGGAGGGTCCACAATGGTTTAGGGGGGGATATGTTTGGAAGCTTGCACGGACTTAGTGGTGTTCGATAGAGGAAGTCTGACTGCTGATCGATACATAAGGGAGGTTCTTGAAGAAAACCTGGTACCTTTTGTCCCGTTTATCGGTGACGGCTTTGTGTTGATGCAAGATAATGCTCGAATTCGAAATCGACAGCGAATGGCGTTTATTGGTTTTTAAAATAAAATTGTTTTGAAAAATAATTTTTTTTATGTTTAGCTAATTGTGCCGGTGTGTGTATGTTTATCCATGCATTTATACATGCATATTATATATAGAAAACACCCAAACTTTGAAGGAAATATTTTATCACATCAACTATTCTGACTCAAATAGTTCCTTTTAAATCCTAATATATTTAAGTCCTAATATAACTAATTTAAGGTTTATTATTCATTTAGTGATTTTTTTTGTGATTAGTTTTAATGTTTTTTTTTTAATTTTATTTTAACTTGTAAAATCTCTTTGTTGCTTGTTTGACCGTAACAGACATATTTTTATTCTATTTTTTCTATATATATATATTTTTTTTATACTTATATTATTAGTAGGTTTATCTGATATTATTATTTATTTTATTATCCTATTTAATTAATATATTTATAATATACTATTTTATTTTCCCTAATTGTACCCCTTCACTTCTTGACTTGATAATTGTTTCCTCTCCGGACCTCATGATGACTCTCATGGACAAGTTACTGCTTGCTTTTCATACCACGACCTCATTTATTTGTCCATGGCTATTCGCACTCCTAAACGTAAGCAGCAGTTTTCTGTTTTGCGGAACTTTCGGGGCGTGAACCTAGAGGCATTGCGGCAAGATGCTGATGAAATTGACCGGACGCCAGTCATTGATGGTGATACTGTTGATAAAAAGGTATTGTTGTTTAACGAAACTTTAACGGCTCTCTATGATCGACATGCTCCTAAACGAGGAATTAAATTAAAACATCTCCCTGCTCCATGGATAACACAAAATATTAAGGACGCTATGGCCAGAAGAGATGCGGCTAAGCGATATAAGCGCAGCGGTATAAGCGCACTTCAACAGATGAGAATTTTAAACGCTTCAAATTCTTACGTAATCGCTGCAGTCGTCTGTGTCGTGATGCTAAACGTCACCATTTTCATCAATCTCTTGATACCCGCAATTCCTCCGAAATCTGGAAATTTCTTAAAGCCAATGATATTGGCAAGTCACCTGTTATTGACTGTAATGATATTGACTTGAGTGCTCTTAACACGCACTTCTCACAACCACCTATCATTCTTGATCCGCTTGTTAAGTCTAGCACTTTACATGATCTCTCGACTCTATCGCTTCCATCGGGTCCTCCGTTTAATCTCATTGCAGTTAATCAGGTAGATGTTAAAAAATCTCTCTTATCAATCACTTCTTCTGCTGTTGGTAACGATGAATTATGTTCAAAAATGTTTATTACTATACTCCCAATATTAATCCCCATCCTGACACATATATTCAACTGCTCAATACAACAGGGCTGCTTTCCTAAAGCTTGGAAACAAGCGCATATCATTCCGCTACCTAAGTCCCGAAACCCTACACTTTTGTCCCAGTTTCGTCCCATATCCATTCTTCCCTTTTTATCCAAAGTACTTAAACATTTAGTTTATCGACAACTATCTAGTTACCTAACAGCGAATAATCTTCTTAATCCCTATCAATCTGGTTTTCGACAAGGCCACAGTACCGTGACGGCTCTTTTAAAGGTGACCGACGATATTCGTTGGGCTATGGAGAAGAAGTCCCTCACGGTTCTTGTGCTGCTAGATTTCAGTAGCGCATTTAACTCCGTGGATTTTGATATCCTTTTAGGAATTCTTAAATCTCTAAATTTTTCCTCGGAGTCTGTGACCTGGTTCGACTCTTATCTTCGGGGACGCTCGCAGTGTGTTCGCCTTAACGATTCTTTTTCGGAATGGTGTAATCTCAGTGCTGGCGTCCCTCAGGGTGGCGTACTTTCTCCTTTACTCTTTTCCATTTTCATTAACTCTGCTGTTCGAGTCATATCCTCTAACTTCCATCTCTATGCAGACGATTTGCAGCTTTATCGTCATTTTTCTTTAAATGAATACATACGTGCCATTTCTGCTATGAACCATGACCTTAGTGCTATCACTCAGTGGGCAAATTCATTTGGTCTTTACATAAATCCCAAAAAGTCTCAAGCATTAATCATTGGTAGCAGACACATGTGTGGTGGACTCGATACGAATTCTCTTCCTCCTATCCTGCTTGATAATATTGCAGGCAAATACACCAGCACCGCCAAAAATCTTGGTGTCATCATTGACAGTAATTTGACATGGAAGGCTCATATTGCGGAGGTCAGTAAAAAGGTTCACTATACTTTTCACACCCTCAAGTGTCTACAAACTCTCTTGCCCATGAAAATTAAAGTCTCCCTTGCTCAAACTTTAATCCAACCTATTATCGATTACGCGGACTCCTGCTATTTGGATGCCAATGAGGAGCTATTAGACAAACTTGAGCGACTACAAAACTTATGTATTCGATTTATTTATAATCTCCGAATGTCTCTCATTTTCGAAAGGAACTCAAGTGGCTCCCTATTCGTCTTCGTAAGAATATTCGAATTTTGTGTCTCCTTTTCAATATCCTTAATAATCCTTTATGTCCTTCTTATCTACGGGAACGCTTCTCTCTTACTCATGCAGCAAATGATTCATGTAAATCCCACCTTAAACTCCGCCTCAATTGTCCTTCTCACAGAACTGATTTCTACTCTTACTCTTTCACTGTTCATGCGGTTAGGCTGTGGAACTGTTTACGGCTTGATATACAAACATGTCAAACAATTTCTCATTTTAACAAAAAGCTGAAAGATCATTACATTTCCTCCTTACCTTAGCTTAGGTATGTATATATATATCTAAATATAAATATATGTTTAGTATATATATGTATATAATATGTATGTATATTATAATTTATCAATATTTATTAACTTATGTATATGTGTAACTATAGTTTATGTAAGTTTATTAACCTACGCACACTACATAGCTCTGTTTTCTACAATTTCTCCTCTCTCAGGCCTACATGGAAGAGATTTCTTTTGAAATAAGTAGACCTATGTACAATGTTTTTTTTTCTTCATAATGTTTTTTTCTTTTTGTAATTGAGCTCTGTGTGTAAATAAATAAATAAATAAAAAATAGTTGTCGGTCGTTTGTCACGGTTTCGAGAGCCGAACCTCAACAACTATAGATACATACACTATCAGCGACACTATGGCCATCTCAGCAAACCCTAATCAGATATCTGACCAATAATATTTAGGCAACGCATACAATCATCAAAATGACACTTCCCACCATGGCAATAAATAATTCACATGATACATTTCACATCTGCAAAAACTAGACAGTGCAAAAGTAGACGAAAAACAACACTATTAGCTGAATTGTAGTGTAATGGACATTATTAATGAGACATGGTCTTTCCGTGTTTGCGGAACAAGTAAAAGTTGATAAACAACGCACGCGCATACCTGCCGGCCGCACTCGTGTGAAATAATATTTTTATTATGAATAATTAATGTTATATTTTTTTAGATTACGATAGCTACTTACAAACGATCAAATACGTACTATTATTCGCTATAAATAATAATATATGTTTACAAAATGCTACTAAATGTACTAGATATGTGTATCATGATACTAAGTCTCTCTTTGTTCAAGCCAAGTGAAGGAAACTGTGAACATAAAGAAGAATCCAGGCCATTAGATAACTGGTGAGTTATCAAGAAATTTGGGATGCAGGCCTGGCCAATGGAACGGATGAGTAAGGATGATGAGAAAACTTTGCCCTAAGATACTTAATAAACATGACGTTTTCTTCATGTAATATTTTTTAATTACTCATTTAGTATTATTGAAGTACGTTTATCGTTAAACATTTTGTCCACATATTACAAACTTGTATTGTTTTAATCTGAAGAAGACAGCAGTGCGTAAAAAATCCAAAGTTCCATAGTAAATGCAGTAACGCAGCAAACGCTTTGTGCTTCGTCTGCCTTTGCTTTTATTTTCTGCATAAAATTAATTCTGCCATTAGCAACCACACACCCTTATTTTCTTTAAAGAACGTCTAAAATTGTATGAGAGTAATCAATACATATTATAAAACAAAGTCGTTGCCCGCTGTCTGTCCCTATGTATGCTTAGATATTTAAAACTACGCAATGAATTTCGATGCGGTTTTTTATAATAGATAGAGTGGTTCATAAGGAAGGTTTTTATGTATAATTTGTTAAGTTTTAAATTATAACGATATTTGCTGGGGATGTTGGAAAAATAAGCCGTCTGGGAGCTTTCAACGAAAACGATGACTAAACCCTTTGAGATATGACCATATAATTTATGGTAGAATTGTGTATCTAATATAGGTCTACAACAAAATACGCGACGGTATATGTCTATCTCTTAAGGATAACATACTATATCCATTCTAATACATTATAAAACCAGCATTAATAAAGCGGTAATTTTAGGCTATTTACGCAAATAGTTATTAATCCATATCATTTTTATTATGTTAGATGGCTTCCGCATTTCATGAGGATTATTTTGTCAATTTACACCTTGCAAATTAAATGAATATCTAAGGAGAAACGGCAAAATCAAAATAATGCACGAAGAAATTAATTTCATGTAACTATAATTCGACCGGGCCGTGCGGGCGTACTGGAGAGCGGAGAAGTAATCAACTAATTTGGAAAAAGTTCATACATTATTGTGAAATTAATAAATGACGGGATTGGGTGACACGGGGTTCGAAGTATGTCACGGGCGAAGCCGAGCGGGTTAGCTAGTAATAATATAAATTCTACTTAATTTTTTTAACCTCTCAATCCATATTTCCATACACTGCTATGCTATATAATTTAAAACCAGTAGGCGAACCGTAAATCCTTTTGGACATACTAAATGACACCGAATACTTTCTCCCTCAGTAATATAACCATTTCCTTTGTATAGTAATAATCACTACGACTTCCTAATGATTAAATCATTTAAATTGGACCTTGGGCTTTCCGCAAACCGCAAAAATTATATACTACTAGATGTAAATAGATTGTAGTGCTCGACGTAAATGTTCGTAATTAATATCTTGCCTATGAGCTGTGTTGTAAGGCGTAGAAAATGTAACACTTCCGAGGCTTTAATGATTTACTGGAATAAATCAAAAATGATATTATTTCTTTTCTGGCTACACACAATAATGTGATTCCCAACAACAATATTGATTGTTTTTTTCCTTATCTAAACTATTTTTCTTTGTGTTTAAATATTATAACCATCGTAAGTATTCCAAAGGATAAGTCTTCTTCTTAATAAAAATATATTTTAAATTTATTTTTGAATTCATATAAACCACTACTTTACTAGGGCAGGACCAATTTGTAGTAAGATAGAAAACAATCAAAACATTATTGGAGAAAACATGTGTTTTTCACTCAGTTACGTTTTCGACGCATTTTATGTTTCAGAATCCATGTTTAAGTTTCATATTGTACCGAGTTTTTTAAAATAATATTCGGTTAACTTCACGATTTTCTGTAATCCATATTTAGAATTTAAAAATTCCAATTCAACGACATCAACTTAGCCTCATAAGTATCTAGTCATGACCACGATGATAAATATGTGCCAAAGTGGCATCCAAGTCGGAAGATGGCCCAACAGTGGGTACTCTACCTGCTTTATTTATAATTAAATTAGGAGTCAGGGTAGGCCGAGACTTATATATTACATATATGAGCAGATTGCTCAAAAACGGAAAGGTCAAATATGTACTCGGAGACCCAGACGTGCATGTATGTAGCGATTAATAAATCTGCAGGACGCGAACGATGTATGCATGGATCGCGAAGCCTGGCTACTGGCTACTCCGTCAGAAATACAGGGTGAAGATAGTTAATTTAGCTGTTAATTAGCCGGTATTATTTTATAGTCCGGTTTTTGTAGTATTTGATGAGAATAAAAAAAATAAAATAATAAATATTGTTTGGACAACTCACATAACGCCATCTGATTCCAAACTAAGCAGAGCTTGTACTATGGTAACCAGATAACTGATAAACATACTTATATATTTCTAAATACATACATATTATAGATAAATAACACCCAGACACAGTATAAACCATCGTGCTCATCACACAAAGTTTTATCCTGGGTGGGAATCGTACCCACGACCTCTTGCGTAGCAGTCGGATGCTCTCCCACCGCACCACAGTCCGTCTGAGAATAATATATGGACAAGAAAAGAGGATAATTACGAGGCTTTTACATACAATGACATTTTAAACTTCATGCTCATTAAGGAATGGACTTTTTAGTACAAGGCATTAGTCGTCGAGGCTTTTAAGGACTGTAATGTGTACTCCTACAGGTTAATGGCCGAAATATATGTCCATGTATTAAATCTTCTGTGGAAGTTTTTGTATCAGTTCCTAAGAAGCCATCATTTTAAAACGTAGTGACACTGTATTAATCATCATTACTACATAATATAAAACAAAGTCGCTTCCCGCTGTCTGTCCCTATGTATGCTCAGATCTTTAAAACTGCGAAACGTATTTCGATGGTGTTCGATAGCTGTGGCTGGAGACGGGACTGCTTATGTGAATTAATACGCTGGTTCTCTGAATATTACTTTTACTTTACTAAGTAGGTAGGTACATTTGTATCTTAATATTATTGTAAAATGTAACAATTGGTTATAAGTTTGTAACTTCTGATGATAAGATGGCGACGACGATAACGGAAGTCGACCGGGCCACATCCCTGCCCGCGGAGTTCGCACGCGCCGGCCATAGACAAAGGACCATAAAGGCCGCGCTGTAGCTGTACGCGCAGTGCCAGGCTGCATCCCGCCATACTCCAAGGCGCGTTAAGATGCGTGGACGCAACAGATGGTTCTTTTTAATTAATAGAGTAATTTATAAGGAAGGTTTTTTATATACATTGACCAAATTATAACGATATTTGTCGGAAAAAAAATTCCGTCTGGGAGTTTTCAACGAAAAAGTTGCCTAAACTCTTTGAGATATAAAAAAATAAGGTATGGTGGAATTATGTATCTAATCTAATAAAATTCTAAAAAAGTTCGCGACAGTATATGTCTATCTCTTAAGGAAAACATGCTATATCCATTTTAATACTTTAAGAACCCAGCAATTTAGTAGCGGTAATTTGAAGGCCATTTACACAAATACGTTATTAATCCTTATCATTTTTAATACGTTAGTTAGCTTCAGCATTTCATGAAAATTATATTGTCTGTTTACACCTTGCAAATTAATTGAATATCTTAGGAGATATCGCAAAATCAAAGTAATGCTTATGCGAAAGTATGCGAAAATTAATTTCGTATAACCATAATTCGACCAGGCCGTGCTGCCTACTGGAGAGCGGAGAAGTAATCAACTAATTTGGACAATATTCATACACTAGCTGACTCCCGCAACTTCGTTAGCGACACCAAAAATGTGATAAATGAAGAACCATCAACACATAAACCATCTACAAAATAGTCCGAAAAAAGCCTAAACATTTGGTTTGGATATGTGAGCCCGTTTTTGAGTTTTAAATTACAGCGAAAAGTTGATTTTTATATAAAAGCATTGATTTTTAAATATATTGATGATTGTGAAATTAATTAATTTATCTATCACGCCTTATCCCCGAATTTAGTTCACATAAATCTCATAAGTGTGTTGTGTGTAACAAAAAAGATCAAAATGTCTTAAATGACTAGACTTTTACATAGGGCAACATGAAAAAAGAGCCACTATTTGCGGGATGGTTGGTGGATGAATTTCATTATTACAAATAACAATAAATGCAAAGTTTCTGCTTAGACATTTTAGTCTAAATAAACTTAAACCGAAGGAGGTCTGGGAAAATAAACGAAGTAGGTAGGCGATAAACCGTTCGTCTTGTGCCGGGTCGTCCCCAATAAGAAAATAAATAAAAGAAAATAAAAACAATTACAAATTGATTCTTGTGGTTGGAAATTAATTTACAAACTATTAAAAAAAATTAAAAACAATAACTGTGCTTACAACACTGTAAAAATAACTGGAATATATTGATGTCTAAGCATTCGTTTTCGAAACCTTCCAAAGTTACGAAATAAATGCTTAGTATTCCATAAGATACGTTGCTATTCAGTGAAATTGTAAAATTTCGAAGAGCAGTACGCGCTTTAGTTACTGAGCATTTGGCTTTCGCAAATAATGTCACAAGCAGGACGTTCATGATTTGAATATTAGCCAACTTTTACTCGAATTTCTAGTGCAATTTTTGATTATATGAAATAATTTTAGCTACATAGTGGACATCATACAGTAATGGTTATCATAATTATACTGCAATCATTCGAAGGTCTCATTCTTATTGTATCCCGGAAGCATCTTCCACGGGAGTACCTCCAAGTTAGATATGATTCTTGCGTATTCTTTATCTTGCGGTGAATTCCATTGAATTTAAATAGACATGTGATTCTCCTATCTGACCGCGCAATCATAGACAATTCCTTTTTTAGAAGGGGTGTTGTTTGTGGTTGGTTTGTAACACTCTGCTTGAGTGTTACAAACGCAGAATGGTTTTATTGGGATAATTTTAACTTACTTTAATTTTTTTATCAAAATTTTAATCAGCATAAATGTAAAGGGTATAATTGCTATACCTACGCCATAATTTATCATAAAATACAAAACGCATAATGGAGGTATGAAGTCGTAAATAGGTACGTCGACGATGTTTGAAACTTACTTACTGCATACAAGGGTATGAAGTGCAGTAATTAAGCAGGCTAATAACACGTACCCGCAAGGGTATGAAACATTACTATTTTTTTTAATGTGCATGATAGATAAATAATATAAATGAAACCAGAAAAATATTTAAGTTCACAATTATAAGTTACAACCTACCTTGTCTTCTTCGAAATCATCTCTTCGTATAAAATGCCTGACAGATCTTGATATAACGCCCTTTTTGGATATCCTTGTCTCACACGACATTGCCATAAAAATCTAGCATTTTATTAAGAAGTATCAATTTGTAAAAAAAAACTATACAACATAGTGAAAACGTGCGTATTCTCTTTCATTTAATGACTTAACACTTATTTGAGATGATTTCGTTTTTATAAAATTACTAACCGCTCGATACTAATACTTGTATGTCGGGGTTATGATAAAACCATTGTATTAGATTTATATGGATTAAAACTTAGCTACGAGAGTTAAATAAATAAATAAATAAATATCCATCACGCCTTATCCCCGAAGGGGTGGCAGAGGCATATTATATGCCCACTTTTCACCGTGTGGATTCCTGTCCCACGTAATAGGTGGTGAGCCCATTGCCGTGTTGAAATAGACAGACGCAGGTTGTGGCTACCTGCTGTTGAAAGTTTTCAAGCCGCCCATAAGGCCTTCAACCAGGCTTAACGACTGCCATTTTACTGGCAACCGGGACCAACGGCTTAACGTGCCTTCCGAAGCACGGAAACGCTCGCAAATGTAAATGCCACAAAGTGGTCACCCATCCGAGGACCAGCCGTAGTGAAAGTTGCGTAACTCAGTGATCGTTTACAGAACACTGAGACCGCGGGGCCACGAGCGCTTCTAAAGCTACGAGAGTTAAAGATGCCTACCCATGTCTACCTCAATTCTATACTGATGTGTCTTTATTTTTTTCCAAAACTATGGAACACAAACACTGGCGGAGATGTTATCTTGAATTCGTAACACCGTAGAATGCAGGAAGGGTGACATCACAAGAAATAAAGCCGTGAGAGTAACAGTTTTGACTCAAAGCACCATTTAACTATTCTTTACCACTCAGATCTTAAGAGTACAATTTCATTAAGTAAACACCAACTCCCGAAAAGGTAGATTCCCTTTTATCCCGCTATAACCACGTTTGAAGTACGAACGTATAAGCTTGACTTGACTGCCTCTGTGGCGTGGTGGGAGTGTATCCGACTGCTACGCAAAACGCCGTGGGTTCGATTCCCACCCAGGATAAAACTTTGTGTGATGAGCACGATGATTTATTCTGTGTCTGGGTGTTATTTATCTATGATATGTATGTATTCAGAAATATATAAGTATGTTTATCACTTGTCTGGTTACCATAATACAAGCTCTGCTTAGTTTGGAATCAGATGGCGTTGTGGGAATTGTCCCAACGATATGTGTAAAAAAAAACTGGTGTAGGTACAAGGAGTGGTACGGCTTAGGTCCCAATAAGTTTGGTTTACCACCTTAAAAATACTAAATATTTACTTTATGAATGGTGTGTGAAATGTAACTGAGAAATCGTGTGATATAGCACTAAAAAGTAATTTAAATTATACTGAAATAAAATCAAGCAGAAAGCTGTGGGAATGAATGAAAAACATACATATTAACCAAAAATTTACTTTCCTTAACCTCATCAAAAAAAGTATACATATACACTTTATAATGTAAGATTTATCAAAATCGTGTCGGGGAACGGGTTGAGCCGTGTCTTCGTGACAATCGTAACAAGAGGAAAATCGCCTAGGCAAGGTGATCAGAGAGTTCTAATAGCGCGGTACAGGATTTATAGTGCATTTTTTATACCACTGATGTGGCAGATAACCATACGGCCCACCTGATGGAAAGTGGTCACCGTAGCCTTTTTGCGTTTGCAACACCGCGGGTCTCCACAGTTGTTTCAATAAAAAAACTTTCTTAATGTACCTACCTAGAGTACGAATGCCTACTTAGCTCATATATAAATGAAAACATAAATTCATCCCTCTGAAATTCTAATGAGATTACATCATACGCTTACAGAAGAGATCTAAATTTTCATAAATAGGTTGCATCTTAAATGAAGATGCAACCTAATTATCAAAATTTAATATTTGAATCGAGCATTTAAAAATACGAACAAAGAGGAAAATGGTGCTTAGAAATCACGTCACGAAAATCTTTTGATGTCTGCATTCCAATTGTTTGGCCAGTAGGCTAATATGTAATGTTACCTAAGCCCAGACAGAATAATCAATGAAGGTGATGAAAGACATATAACAAGAAAGTAAAATACCACCAGGTTTGAGAAAGCTTATCATCACAAATTGTCACTTTGAGATAAAATGGAAAAATACCTTTTATAAGAATGATAATAAAGCATAAACATACTTTCACGCCTTTATCCCCGAAGGGGTAGGCAGAAGCGTACAATACGCCTACTTTTCACCGTATGTTTTGCTTTTTGTCCCACGTAACAGGTGGTGAGCCCATTGCCGTGTTGAAATGGACAGGTGCAGATTGTGGCGCCCTGCTGTAATTTTTTCAAGCCACCCATAAGGAATTCAACTGGCTTAACGACTGCCATGTTACTGGCAACCGGGACCAAGGGCTTCACGTGCCTTCCGAAGCACGGAAACGCTCGCAAATATAAATGCCACAAAGTGGTCACCCATCCGAGGACCAGCTTTAGTGGAAGTTGCTTAACGCAGTGATCGTTTACAGAACACTAAGTCCGCGGGGCCACGAGCACTTCGATCTCTGTTAATAAAGATGTTCAAATTATGTTTTCATAACAGTAAGCAATGTTAAGATTTATTAACGTTGTGAAACGATAAGGTCGATTTCCCCTTGCAATAAAATTATGACAGTATTGTCATCAATATTAACATGTATTAAGATAAAGAGTGCAATGGTCACTCATGGAATTACCTGCAACAAATTAAACACTCTTGTAGAAATTAGGAATTAACATTCGTAAGTAATCAGGAAAGGTCAAAACTTATCAAGCGTTGGCAAATAGCAGTTTAGACTCAAGAACTTAGGTTGACTTAGGTGAACTGGTAGGCGTAGAAGAATTTAAACAGTATGGTAACCAGATCCGATTACTACATTATAGCTTGTCCTATTGCAGTGTAAATGGTCTTTATACAGGGTCATTTGTAAAACACCAGTAACCTAGGTAGCTTACATCGTAAAAACATGATCTACGATTTTTTTTGAAAATTAGGAAATTTTTGAAAATTTATGTTTAAATTTAACTTAAATTTAATGTACTGCTTGGATTACAGTAATACGCAACTCGTGAAGGGGATGGGGGTGGACCAGTCATAACTCCTTTGACCTTGACCTTTTTCAACCGCATTGATGCGCGCACGTCCATCGTTCATTGAGGCATGCAGTACGTGACGAAAAAGAGACCCAGGAGTTCTTTTAAGCAAATCTAAGAGCGAAAACTTATGACGAAGCTCGAAGTTTCAATGTACGATAGAACTTGCTGTGTAACGAATTTCCAAAAGTGGTAGAACAAACGTTGTTGGTTATGATATTGGCTAGCTACTACTAGCAAGTTGCTGGTGTTTTACAAATGACCCTGTATAGTGTAGGTATTATTTAGTTCTATTCTAATACTTTCTTGTTCACGTGGGTACGGATAAAGCAATTAAGAAGCGCGAGACTTGTGGCATTGAAAACAATAACAACACCGGGAACTATCACAGACTCTTTCTTCGCATAGGATGATAGGTGTAAACGACACTAACATTCAAATTTTAGTTTAAAAGTAGCTTGTGTAAGGTTTTATATTCTTTGTATCGTTCTTCTAAGGCATAGAGTGTATTTGGATGATTTGCCAGACAAATTTAACCTTGATTCTGCTATGGGAGCTGACTTTCAACATATTGTATTGTTTGATTTCATTCACTTTTTAGTGAGATACAAAATAAGCTATACTTAGTATTGCGTCTCTTGGTACTAGTTGACTTTTACACCTTATGACGGAATATCTGAAACATTGTTTGCCTCTATCTGCAGTGGCTTAAGCCTAGGTAGAGCTGAGGGCACTTAGGCGCGAACTCAACATTTAAAATTTATAAGAAATTTAATAGCTTTTAAAATAAATTTCGACACAAGCAAAGATCACATACGTCTTCAAACATTTTCCAAATTTAATTTATTTACCACCAAATACAAAAGACAAGTCTTTATAAAATATTTAATTTTAAAAAGAAAATAGTCAGCAGTTGTTTCCAAAAATAACCATTTTAATATCTGGATTGTACACCGACGCTATCAGAGCGCTTTCATTCTGTTTTGTAGATATCGGTGTTTTCATAGAGAAAATTACAAAGAAGTATGTATTTAAAGCTGATCTCGTGCTTGCGTAGCAGCTTGTCAAAATGACATACGTGTCCTGCAGAATAAATTATATAGATTAATGATTTCTTTGGTTACACGATATATCTTTTTTATACAGCTTATTTTCAACAGCTTTACAACATTTTCGATCAGTGTAAAAACTTATCAAGTTCGGCGTATTAATGACTCCTCATTTTTAGTAACTCAATTGCCTGAATTGGATAATATAAACAACAAACAGTATTTTGATACTAATTCATATACCAGTGGGCTGGAAAACTTAATACCTTTCATGGAAGAGGCACCGTCTACAGAATCATTCATGATCACAACGGTCACAGTTGGTGAAAAGCGTCAAAACGTCAAACCAAAAATTACTGCAGAATATATTAAAAAAGCTAGGGAAGACTATTTTCGAAGATACTTATCAATTGGTCCAAAAACAAACGCCAATATAAGCTTACTCCCTGATGGCTTCCAGACATATACAAATTTGATGGAAGCTACAACTGACCCTGAATATTCAGTTAAATTGAGAGAGAATTTATTTACTGCCAAAAAATTTGCAGAGGCACTAATAAACGAAGGAAAGTTACAATTGCCACTTATATACAAAGAAAAATATTTATATAACGAAATGTGGCGCAAGAAAAGAAAACTCCACAGATCATCCAAACGTGCTCGGAAACGTTTTTCTTCAACTCGTCGGAGAAAAAGTATAAAAAGGCATCGAGCAAAGAAAAGCTTAAGAGTACGTAAGACAAAGTCATGACTTATTTAATAATGCTATTGGAAACTTTTTATTTACATGATGTTCTCATTGGTGCTTCTTAGCCTTCTCCAAAGACGCAGTGTCGATTTTGTAATAGTGTTAGACAAAACTAGTTCTAAGACTCAAGACTAATAATAGATTGACATAGTAGTATTACAGACAAATTTAAACGTCATTTTATTTTTCCATTTCTTTAAAATTCCTTATACCCAAAATGCGCACGGGTGCAATCACAAGTCAATAAACCAACCTCATCAACGGATTCATCAACGAACGAAACTCTGGCGTCTTCACGACATCCGGAGAACAGACGCAATCATTCTACAGAAAACGAAAATAAAAATCAAATTAGTGCTGAGCAAACAATAAAAACTGACACCCACGCTCCTAATTCAGGGAGTGTTTAAATGGAACTGGTAAGATTTTGTCTAGGTGTAAGCATCAACATCTCTGGGACTCAAGTCGACCTCGTCTGAGCGTGGTGGAGTTGCTGATCAAAGGACAAGGCAACAGAGCAGGCACTCAGAATGTCTTTAGTTATGCTGGGAGTGCAGCGGCTGCAGACCGGGCTTTTGTATAAAAGAATTTGACGGGGCCGTGAATCTGAGGGCTGCTATCGGAGTCCTGCTAACTGTGATAGCGGCCTCAGGCACGAGTTGTCATCTTAGGGCCGTATTCCAGAACGTTTCTCAATACTCAATCGACGCTTGAGAGTAGATTATATAAGGCAAAATCTAGCCTCAAGCGTTGAGTATTGAGAAACGTTCTGAAATACGGACCTTAGTCTTACATCAGGCGTGTGGCGCCATTTTGACGTACTAAATAATATTAAAAAAAATTTGGAAAACCCAAAAGTGCACGCCTCACACGTTTTTATAATAATATAAAAAAATAGAATTACAAGCTTACAAACTTTGCTATGAATTATCGCGTAGGGGTTATGAAATAAATAAAGTAAAGATAATAACAATTAAACCACATCGAATCAGACCGTGAAAACTGAAAGGGTTCTATTCCTAATTATACTGAAGCGTAAGAGAAAAAAAGACTCGATTAGTAAAGTATTTCGGTCGTTATCGTGTTAACAAGAAAATATCCGTAACATACAGACAAACGGACGTCCAAGACGGAACTTTTTTAACTAGTTTAAATAACAAAAATGGCATCAAAAATATCAAGAGTGTTAAAAATAGTGTTTTTTCTTGATATGTGTGTGTATATATTATTTTACAAGTGCAATATATGATAAATAGACACATTTTAAGTTTGAAAAATCAGAATGCGCGAAGTGACAGTAGTACCCACCTCAACGCTTCGCTTATGAGGCGTGCAATAAGCGCTAAGATACAGAACATCTACACACACACAGTACTATAGTTTATGTAAGTTTATTAACCTACGCACACTACATAGCTCTGTTTTACAATTTCTCCTCTCTCAGGCCTACTGGAAGAGATTTTTACTGAATTAAGTAGACCTATTTACAATGTTGTCTTTTTATAGTTTTTTCATTTTACATTTGAGCTCTGTGAGTACACAAATAAATAGAAATTGAACAACTAAGAAACCTGTCAAACAATAGTCAAAGTGCGCCGAAGGTTGTAACGTTACTATTTTCCGGGAGGGGAAAAAGTAAAGTTTAGGAGGAAACTGTCACCAGGACTGGAGGAGTCCTGGCTTAAAAGGAAAAGTAAAAGAAAAAGGAGAAAAGGTAAAGTTGATTTAATATAATATAAAAAAAATGTTAAGAAAATAAAAGCAAGGAAAACCGGGAGTAAAATTAGGTCTTGATTCTTCAAGTACAGCCGCTAAGATGGGGCCTCGAGTAGGCCTCCACGTTGTTAGGAAGAGGGGGCCTCGAGTAGGCCTCTACGTCGCTGAGAAGGGGGCCTCAAATCCCCTCAAGGCCTCTACGTCACCGACCTCGGAGAAGCTGGTCGCGAACTCAGGCAGGTAGAGAGCTGAAACTGACGAGCGGTCGGCGTCTTTCACAGAGCCGGTTAAGAACACACAACACTGCAGACCATCACTTCACTATTTCTGGAGAGCACAACCCTCACACTCAGCACTTATTCCCAGCACCTCCTCTCAAGGTGAGCACCAAAAGTAGACTGATCTGACGGCCCCGGCTTCCTTCTTGTACAGAGCATTTCAAAATTTAAACATTAGATTCTAAACATATTTTAGAATTTTAGAATATAATTTATAAGAAAGTCTAATATCTATACAACCTAACCTACTGGCAGCTCTAGCAATAAATTATAAATAAAATCTAGGCTTGTCATTAACTGACATTAAAAATTACAAAAAGTAAACAAACATTAAAAACTTTCGAAATATAAAGGCCTAGGAATGCTACAAATAATGGCCATGCAAATAATTTGAGAGAATGAATAATGAAAGATTTAATTAAAAAAGTAAGTAAAAAATGATACATTACAAGGTTCCGTAAAAAAATAGTACCTTACCAATTTAAGGCAATGGCCAATTAAGCTAGACATCCAAATATGATGAGCGCTTATATAACTCAGAGGTGTTGTATGGTTTCTCTATGTATGTATGGGGACACGCCATAATTTTAATTTTTGTTACTTCTTGGAATTTTCTCTTTATTTGTGCTGTAAGACCTTTTTTGCCTTCGTGATTCTATGTCAATGGGAACTACCATATAGGTTTTCGAGCTAAATATATAGGGTAGTTCCAGTTGACCTAGAATTGTGAATTTTGGTTAGAAGTAAGGTCTTGTAGCACAAGTAAAGGGCAAAATATGAAAATTAAGGCAAATTATGATACTTACAAGTTTTCGTTAACCTAAATTTGCACATATCTTTTTATCATGTTGACTCAGTACCTTGATTTTTATACACCTAATAGGTCTATAGTCTATAGTCAGACTTCAGTATTTGGTATAAATTCCAAATTGCCAGGTACAGATGTCCAGACGGACAAGAATTTTTTTTGATTGGGACTAATCCCACCGACTTTCCCATTACTGTGACTCCTGTAAACCAGGATCTACAGCAATGACCAAAACAGCAGAAAAGTTACACCGAGCTCGATCTCGGTGAAGTCCCAGGAGAATATCCCGGTAGCATGTCTTGGAACCCGCAACGAAATTAATCAGAAGATAATGTGAGGAAGTAAGAAAAGAACGTAATACCTCTTCCCTCCTTTGCAAAGCGGGAGACCTGGAAAGCAACTAGTATAAACCCTATAGAAATCGGGAAGCACCACGGTAATAGTATATTACGGGTCCTATGTGAGCTATGTTTGATTCCAGTAATATGTATGGCAGAAATGTTTAAAAGCACGAAAATTCACCCTCGATGCTACGAGATCCGCATAGTAAACTACTCCCGATGTTACTTGTAAACAATTAAGCATATTATATCGCTCATTTTGCCAAATGCTACACTCCCAAAGTATATGATGGGCGGTCTGATCAAATTTGGCATCAGCAGTTGAACACTGACAGAACGGTGACTCAACCAGCTAAAACGAATGTAATTTGCTCCTAAAGTTACCATATTCCGAAAGAAATTGAGCAACACAGTGATCAACCTCCAGCCAGGACATTCCCAGGCGTTCACGAACGTCTGGGAAAAACTGGTAGAGGTGGCGCCCTTTGATGGAAGTGTTCCAACGCAGCTGCCATTCGTCTAAAATTTCTTCATGTACATTATCACAATACAGTCTGGCAATTCTATGGCGATCTCTTTCTAACAAAAACCTATCATCCATGCCATCTTTAGCCGAATAGTATAAAGCAGCGCGTCACTGAATTTCGAGGTCAACCGGGAGGACACCTGCCGTCACCGGCAGAGCCTCCGTGCTAACCGTCCTGTAGGCCTTGCATAAAAATATCAATGCAAGGCGTTGACTTTGCAGTAACTTTAAACGTGCAGCACCAATAGTAGACTTATCTGCCCATACCGGCGCCCCGTAACACATACAGCCTAGATAAGTGGCACGGGGCCACAAACGATCTTCAGTGTTTTGAACAAAAGTCCCCATGTAGCAGTAGATATTCTCGACAACGCATAGAAGCTATTTTTAGCCTTTTCACCTGCAGTTTTTATGTGCTCAACGAATGCAAAATTTCTCTCTAAAATCAATCTTAAATAGCAAACCGAGGTTTTATTTTTAATGTAAACGTTATTGAATTTAATGCGCGGTGGTACTTTCAAACTTCCTTTTAAAAGCAACTAAAATGTTTTGTTGGGAGCAAAAAAATAACCTGTTTTGTACGCCCCACTCCGCAACGACGCGCAAACACATGTGGACCAAGCTCTCGAGTCCCGCACGAGTATTCGACTGAACAAGCAACATACCGTCATCGGCGTACCCTGTCATTGAACAGCCCTCCGGTAATGGTAAACTGAAAAAGTCATCAAATCCTAAGTTCCACAAGGGTGGGCCTAGCACAGACCCCTGAGGACAGTCTGTTGTTAACGTTTTGGTAGCAGAATAATGACCTAGTTTTAAAGTTGTTGTACCTTGTAAAAAATATGAATAAATAATAGAGTAAATATTTCTATCCGCGAGACTTTAATGTCATTAATAACATTGACCACCAAGCGTTATCGAAAGCCCCGGAAATATCTAGGAAAATGGCCAGCACATATTGAGAAACCGATGAAGTCGATCAGTCTTTCGCACTGATATCGCTGCGTCAATAGTAGATTTTCCTACTGTAAATCCAAATTGATTTTCGTGAAATTTAATACCGCCCGGCAGGAGCCGGGGTAGTATGAGACTCTCTAAGCTTTCCCAAGGAGGGCAACAATGTGATCGGTCGGTACGACTTAGGGTCATCTGGCGGCTTGTCGCCTTTTTTAGGAATAATCCAAATATAGCCACATCGCCAAATACGGGGGAACACTCCCTCGTAAATACATCGGTTAAAAACATTTAATATTACTTCACCAAACAGCTAGCAAGCCTCCTTTATCATTTTGTTAGATATTTTATCGTCACCCAAGGCCTTACCTATGTACAACGACCTAACAATTTCGAGGAACTCATCAGAAGTTGATAGGTCTGACTGGGGTGAGTATGGTGGCTCAAGAGCCCACTGTCTTATCTGTCGGTGATAATCACTATCGTTCTCCGAGCAGTCGTCGGGTATAAGAGAATCCAAGAGGTAATCCGCGGTTTCCTTCAGGCCTATAGTACGCGAGTTGTTAATTTTGATATTTCGAACATAGGCTAGATCAACAGAACGGTTAGCCCTAAACTCATGGTATACAGGCGGCCACCCTCAGCTTCCAGCCCATGCACTAGTTTACGTAGCAAATTACCCTTTGATTTTTCAACAGCCGCCCTGTAATGGGACCTGGCAACTCTAAGAGCAAGTAAAGCGCTATTGTATTCCGCACCGGCATTAATTTTATGCTTTTTAAGATAATTTATTTTCCACGAGCACTCCGGAAACGCCTTCGAAGCTCAGCCAAACGAACACTCCACCAATCGCATCTCCGAGTGTTGTTAATAGATCCACGACCAATGGCCACGTCAGCACAGTAGGTAAAAGTTTCTGACATTAACAAAGCGCTCTCTTTGACAGACAGGTTACCACGACCAAAATCTTTAGCGTGAGCCGCAAACAGAGAACCAAAGAGCTCCCAGTTTGCGCCCCAACTTTTATATTTGAAATTACAAGTAGTACTTTGCGCCTCTCGTGCATCCCCGGCTAAGAGCTTGTAAACGATTAGACGATGGTCACTGCAGGACGTATCCGGGAGGACACGCCATTCGGATATCGAGACGTCGCCGCGTGAAAGCGTCACGTCAATAGAAGACTCACCCATAGGGCCGCAAAAAGTAGGTGGTGCATTGGGACAATTGTGTACAGTACAGATAAATTAATTTCTGCATATCTTCGATGGCACAGCACCAGTCCCTATCAACGTATACACGTAGTTTGCCATACCATAATGTAGAAGAGGCATTGACATCAGCGCCTATGATTATTCTTTGACCCGCAAGAGACTGCAGGACGTGACTAAGATGGTGTAAGTGAGGATCGATATGATGTGAATATTGAAAGTAGCAGCTCACAACAAACACCCTATAGGCCGAGGAAGTCACCTCAGCAACAGCACAATGAGATATCATGAGGTTGCTCAAAGATGTTACAGTAAAATTTGTACTAGAAACATAAATCCCAGCTCGTGCCTTGGCATGTAATTGTACTGCTCAGTTACGCACCATACAATTACACGTAATTACAGGAACAATGTCTAATTTGTTCTCTATTACTAGGCGCTCCAGTTCCTTCGTAGCTTCGTTGTGTAAATTTAGCTGTCCTATAATTAGATATTCCATGTTTCAAAATTAAATGAAATAACTACAGGTAGTTTGTGCTTAGAATGAGCTGCTGCAGCCTATGCTTATAGGTATGACACTCCCGAGAGCCGCAACGGTGGCCATGGGGCTTTTTAAACCTTCTGCAGGTTATACAGATGGGTTTAAAATCAGGATTGTCTTTATGTGGACATGCTCGTGTATCATGTTCCTCGCCGCAATTAGCACAGCTGGGTGACTTGCTGGTACAAAATATGTGAACATGGCCGTATTGTTGACAGTTCATACAACGCACTACCTTAAGGTCATCAATAAATCTACAAGTGGCCCAATCAATAAATAATTTATCCTTCGTGGCCACCAAATGATTCCGAATGACCGTTAACTAAACGACGCCTACGGACTATTTTGGAATTCCTAATAAAGTCCTCCTCGCTAATTTTTAATTCGTCCTTAATGTTTTGGCGATATAAGGCTCTAATAAAGTCATGGTCTTCCATAGACCCAGGAACATCTTTAACTAGGATTCGCGGTTTGGAAATTTGGAAGTAATCATCACTGGGCTTAGTAGCTTTCATAAGTGCCTGTTTAGTCGCGGACGCCGTTGTGAACTCGGTTGAACGATCAGGCGCGGGGTAAGCTACCACACAGGGTCGGGCTGGAAGAGCTTTCGGGGCCGATTTAGCTGGCAAACTTAACCTTAGCTTATCCGCATATGACATCTTTGGTTGCTGACATTTAAGTGCTTGCAATTCTATGGCCATATTTGCCACCTTAGTTTCGTTGCATGACGATTTTAATGCGAGAATAGAAGTAATGCCGGTCAAGCGCTGGTTTAAATCCATGATAGAAGTTTTATTAGACAAAGTGATTCGCGATCCCTGATAAATAAATAGAGAAGATCTCAGACGGACAAGAAGGCGATCCTATAAGGGTACCGTCTTTTTTCTTTTGAGGTACGGAACCCTAAAATTACTGATTATATCTAAAACACAAAGGAAAAGCGCCATGAGTCCGATATACGGATTTGCTTGTATGAAAGAAATAATGAATCTGCAGGAAGCGAAAGATCTCGGATGCCTGGCGATTTGTCTTTTCTGACGACTCCGTTAGGGATACAGCGTGGAGGTATCCTTGTGACGTCATGGCTACCTGCGTCCCAGCGCGCGAGGCAGGAGCGGTGCCTTGCCACCGCGACCGTATCTCCTCCTCAGCGCCATAATAATATATAGGTATAACGGGCTGCACTGGCAGTCCTGCCCCTTCTTCTACTGTAGCTGCTCTCCCACTTTACCTCGGGACGCGTCTCAACAATCTCGCCTACCGAACCCACACCTCTTCTATGATATGTTAGCTTACTTAATTTATAAATTCTTACCTTCTTCTCATCGCTTTGTTTACGTTTAATTTGCTTAATAAATGCTCATGTTCTAGCAAATGCATGTTTCCGTCATCTCTGTGCGTCTTTGTGCGTAAGTCATCCTAAATTTACGCCCAGCTAAACCCTCAACGTCACATTATCCTAAACACGTTGGCGTTATTGATATTATAAAGTCTTTAGTAATTATAACACATCAACTGCGTTTATTATTCTTATTTTTTCTGAAGAAAAGCAAACAAAACCAGCACAGTTGTGTATTTATTAATCATAAGCAATGTTACAACGGTAAGTTAGTGGAGTTGTTTCGAAAGTAATTTAGTTTAGCTAACAACGGCCTGTATTATACAATTATACGATGTGGTGCACACTGCTGATTCTGGGTTAAAGACAGAAGTACTAGGACAGGTATAGTTGTACTGAGTATAAGCACCAGTACTCAACTTAACGCAATAAAAATAAGTTTTACAAGTAGAGTCTTCAGTATTAGCAAATCGACCTGTAGCATTACAGCTAAACGCGCTCGTATCATCAGTGCTTGTACAGTTATAATCAGGCTCACAAAACGTCGAATTTGGATTATAAAATGTGCCATCTGGACAAGACATTGTGGTTTCTGTGAAATTTCCGTCGATTAATATACACTGTATATACGAAGAACAGTTAGTAGAACTGGGGTCAGCGATATAACCGTCTACAGTACACAAACTAGTGGAGTTTTCAGTTTCAGTGGTATTGTTATTTACAGTACATTCATAGTTATTGGGGTCAGTACATTGCTGGGTAGTTGGATTAAATATTGATATAGAAGGACACGTGTAATTGTATGGTGTAAATGTTCCTGAACCACTCGAGACACAGTATGTGTAGTTTTTGCAGGTAGTGTCAGTGGGCTCGGGAAATCGGCCAGCTGCAGTGCAGTTAACAGCAGCTTCGACGTACCAGGCGGATATACTCAGCATCTGTAAAAATATAGTAAGTATCATTGTCGCCAGGTTCTCTGCATCGTGTTGGTCTCTCCCTACCTATCCGTTAAGCGAAAGCCGTCGCGTGTAATATCTTAAAAGGATATCCAAAGGTTACACGTAGATTTTGGCTAACGTCGCGGCCTCATCTAAGGACTAAACTTTATACTTTACAGAAGTAGGGGGAAAGATCTAGGTTAGACATACATATATTTCGCCGTTCTGAAAGGAAAATAAGGGGACATCAGCGGAGGAATAATATGACCACAAATTTTGCCAATTCATTTAACGTAACAAACGTACAAATTTCAAAGGATATTCTAAAAAACTAGTTCGAGATTCGTCTTGATATCCGAGAGAGTTTTTATGTTAGTTAAAAATACATTCATACTCGTTCTCCACTACGAGCACTATATGGGCCCCCCACAAAGAGATATGGAGACAAACCAACCTCAGGCAGAAACTGATCACTTGCTCTCTCACGGATGAGGACCAGGCGTCAATAGAATTTGGGCAGTCACTTGCAATCTCTTGAAATATAGCCAAAACAAAACCAAATCACACTAATAGCCCATCCAATCTGACCTCATGTGTAGATTTTCTGTGCAAACACGACTAATCAGAAATTATTAGATACATATTTAATTGAAACGAAAAATTAACTTACAAAAACGGCAATGATCATCTTGTACGCCATTATGCTGATTCTGAAAAATCCCGTGGTAGATCTTAGCTTTTATACCCACAAGTCTTGTAAAAGTAACTAATCCGATGATTTCGTGAATTATTGGATTAACTGAATAACTGTGGATTTAAAATGCAGGTATGAGGTAAACTAATCATGTCTGCGACGAAAGTATGATGCAAAGAGGCTCAATCTCTTTGAGGAATATTTTTTTATCTAGCGACCTGTAGTTGCAGCTTCTACTGACCCTGTCTGATATCAGAAATCAGAGGCAGTCACTCCTAAGTCACGCAGTGTCTTATGCCATGCCGCGGTAACGTTGATATTCAAATACTAAGGATAGAAACTGTAGTGACTTTTTCAAAAAATGTCTTTTATTAAGTTTTTTATGTATGAGGATATTTCTCCGGCAGCTGTAATGCTAAAACTACAAATATGTATGTACCACATGTTACGAACACTGAGTTAGTGGGGCTACAAGCGCTTCTTATTTTTAACAATTATTCTAACTTGAACTGAGAAAACGCCTTTTCGGATACGCACATTGTAGCATTGTAGCTAAAATTGTTTAATCTTACATAAATCTGTATTTGATTTTATTATGTGTCGAATAAACAGTTTATTGATTCATTCAACTAAGCTCATGTACATCATACTGTGTAGTGTATTATCGAATTAATAACCCGAGGCTGACCCCGTCAAACATGTATTGTCACCATTAATAAAGACCTCAAAAACGAAAATGCGACGACCACGTTCGGTTCAGGCGAAGATTAACCAACCGACTCCAAATAATACGAGAGGATAAGGCTGGGGGGGAGAACATTATTAACAATCCTATATATTAATGTAATTTATAAATAATTTGAATCACAGTTACTCACTTAAACTAAACTTATCATGTAGATACTTCAGTACTTCTTTTTGTTCTAATTTACTATTTTCTGACCTATGAAGCTCGAGTCACTAAGATTTATATCACAATAACCTACTTGTGCATAATAAAATTTTAATCAAACTATTAAATACATTACAGTACTCAGAAGATTAACGCCTCTGCTATGCATTATGGTAGGGCTATATTCAAAGCCATGTTGCAAATATGTGCATAAGATCTATACAGATATACCTAGCTTTATGAAATTTAATTTGATTTACAGAAGCTTATATGAAACTAGAGGAGTTGGGACTCATTCACTAAAAAATACATTTCTCAGGTCACAAGGAAGCTTGTTGTAAAAGCGTATACAGTTACCCTGGAAAGAATCGCCAATCTTATGTAGTCGACTGTGATGGACTGAACGATTATTTTTATTTCTAGTGTTTATATTATGTTTATCACAGAGTTTAGAGAACTGTGAGAGATTTTTCTGGACATACATAAGATTGGCAAAAATGTATTGTGATGGTACGGTTACAATATTTACTTCTTTGAATTTTTCTCGGAGAGAAACTCTGGGGCCCAATTTATAAATCGCGCGTACAGCCCGCTTTTGTAGAACAAAAATACTATTTAAATCTGCAGCACTCCCCCAAAGGAGAATACCGTAAGACATAATACTATGAAAATAGCTGAAGTAAACCATTCTAGCCGTATCCACATCTGTTAGAGTCCTGTTCTTTTTTACAGCGTATGCAGCACTGCAAATTGGCATCAATAGTTATACCGAGGAACACAGTTGATTCTACAAACTCTAACACTTGTCCATTCAGTTGAACATTGGCCGCAACTTGTTTTACATTTGGTAGAGTAAATTTTATACATTTAGTTTTATTTTCATTAAGGCAAAGATTATTTGAGCTGAACCAATGAACTACTCTTGCAATTGCATTGTTTACATCGTAATAGTTATCTAATTGTCTTTTAATTTTAAAAATTAATGAGGTGTCATCTGCAAACAAAACAATCCTATTCCTGTCCCCTACATAAAATGGTAAATCATTAATATAAATGAGGAACAAGAATGGCCCAAGTATCGAGCCTTGCGGCACACCCATTGTAACCATGTATCCTACAGAACGTGTACCATTAATATCGACCCTCTGTATTCTATTGTTCAAATATGAAGACAGAAGGTCGAGAGCTTTGCCTCTTATTCCATAGTGGTGTAATTTTTTGCACAGCAGATACAGTTTCATGTTGAACGCAATCAAAAGCCTTTGATAGATCGCAAAATATACCTAATGCATCGTGCTTGTCTTCCCAAGCTTCATGAATACATTTTAATAACTCAACACCAGCATCGGAAGTTGAGCGCCCTTTCGTAAACCCAAATTGATTCGCATGAAGTATTTTATGACTATTAAAATGGGATAGCATTTGATTCAAGATTATTTTTTCAAATACTTTGCTCAAAGTTGGCAGCACTGACACTGGTCGGAAATTAGACGGCTCTGTAGCGCTGCCAGTCTTGAACAAGGGAACGACTTTGCTGTGTTTCATTAAATCAGGAAATGTACCACTAGAAACACAGTCATTAAACAGAGTTGCTAGATGGGGCGCAATTACCTCAATTATACATGATGCAGTTTTGACCGATAATCCCCAAAGGTCCGCGGTTTTCTTAATTTCGATACATTTAAATGTTTTTACAATGTCCTGAGCACAAATATCTGTGAATACAAATGCATCCCTGCAACAAAGAACAGATTCTTCTAATAAAAGTTCAGCGGAACTGGAAGACGCTTGGAGAGATTTTGTTGTCAATATAGGCACATTTTTGAAAAAATGTTCAAACTCCGTCGCCACTTCCAGGTCCCCTGTAACATGGCAACCATTTACTTTTAAGTGGAAATCCCTTTCAGTCACTAAAGATCTACCGCATTCAGAGTTAATGATGTTCCAAGTCATTTTTATTTTATTTACAGAATTAGAAATTTTATTTTTAATGAAGTTTGACTTAGCAAGATGACACGTTTGTTTAAATATCTTTGAATAATTTTTAACATATTCCTGAAAGGTTTGCCTAAAATTATATGATTTTTCTGAATATAATTCAAATAATTTATTTCTACTTTTAAAGATACCTGGTGTTGCCCAGTCACTGAAAACAGGACGACCACCAATCTGTAGTGTTTTTGAGGTAAAAACTTTGCCAAACTCATCATTAATCAAATTAAATAAGTTTTTATATGACTGGTCTACACAAGTGAAGTTAGGTAGATATGGTAATCTCTTTAATACATTTTCTTTAAAATTATTCAAACGACTTTGGTTAATTGGTACATATTTAATTTGTTTTTTGCTGACTTTATTACTACTTTTAGGAAATTTTATCCATTGGCCACGATGATCTGACTCTACAGGATCCACAATACCTTTATCTATAGGTTTAATATCAGTAAAAATATTATCAATACATTTTGCACTGGTGGCTGTAATATGAGTGGGTTCTAAGAATGTACTATGCAGATTAAAGGATTTAAATAAATTTTTCATTTTATTTCTCTCTGATGGAGTTAATGATGTATCTAATAATATAATTTTAATGTTTTAATGAAAAACATTAAAATCTCCACAAACTATTATAGATTTCTTAGAACATTGGCATTTGAACAGTGCTTCTTCAAGCTTTTCTTCAAATTTAATGTACGGAGCTTTAGGGGTATACGCTTAACAAGATGAAATGCTCAAATTCAATACTGGCAATCTCAATAACTCGCTCAATGGAGAGGGCTACTAAGACTTTACGTTCTTTAAATTTTAACTTTTTATTAATTAATATTAAAGAGCCTCCACGTTTAGAATGTTTTCTATTGAACGAGCTAGCAACCTGGTGATTTACGAAGTTCAACAATGTGATTTGATGATCTTTTAACCAGTGCTCTGTAGCACAAAAAATATTAATAGAATTTGCATTAATGTATAGCTCTAACTCTAAATCTTTACCATTTATTAAACCTCTAACATTATGGTGCACCAGGTTTATAAAAACAATATTTCTACTAAGATTATTCTCAGGGGCCAAAGTCAACTGGCCAGATTTATTATCTGTTGTCCTATAAACTAGTTTTTTGGAATTTCATTTTCCAAATGTGAAGTATCAAAACTATCCTGCTCAATAAAAGCAGTTGTACTTGCCAATAATTTGGCTTGAAAAACTAAAAAATTAGATAGCAACAGAGCTACCTTTCGTTGTAAAAATTTTGATAGAAAATATCTATCTAATGTCAACAAACTATTATTATTGAAAATTATGTTCCAATCGGAGAAGCGCTCGTGGCCCCGCGGTCTCTGTGTTCGGTAAACGATCACTGAGGTACGCAACTTTCACTATGGCTGGTCCTCGGATGGGTGACCACTTTGTGGCATTTACATTTACGAGCGTTTCCGTGCTTCGGAAGGCACGTTAAGCCGTTGGTCCCGGTTGCCAGTAAAATAGCAGTCGTTAAGCCTGGTTGAAGGCCTTATAGGCGGCTTAAAAAATTTCAACAGCAGGTAGCCAAAACCTGCGTCTGTCTATTTCAACACGGCAATGGGCTCACCACCTATTACGTGGGACAGGAATCCACACGGTGAAAAGTGGGCATATAATATGCCTCTGCCACCCCTTCGGGGATAAGGCGTGATGGATATTTATTTATTATTTATGTTCCAATCGAAAAATTCAATTTTTTTGGAATATGATACCATGGGATGTAGTTTGTGGTTAGTCGACATCACAGGAGACCGAAGAGCTGGCAGCTACCTCGGCCAAAGAATTAGTTTAGCTATTCAAAGGGGGAACGCTGCCAGTATCTTCGGAACCTTGCCTAAAGGGACTCCTTATATTAATATATTTTAAATTTTCATATTTTAAGGTTATTTAATAATTTGTTGTAAATATAGACCGTTTGTAGTAGCATGTAGTTAGACAATACAATCCCCTCAAATGCATACGACTGCATCTGAAAAACATTGAATGGGGTTGTAATGTAAACTGGGTGTCCCCTCTCATTTATATTACATTACAGCAAAGTCAGTTAAAATATTCACATTTTTAAATTTTCCTGTATGAAGTCTTTGGCTGAAACTAGAAATTGTGCTATATTAGCAAAGTAGCCCACTGGCACCATGTGTGATACACATATATGTCAGAAGGACCAACTCGTAGTTGTTAGACAAACATGCATTAATCATAATTGTGTTATAAAACATAACCTTCATTTTAAATTGAATAAAGAGCATCAAAACACCATTACGTATTTGATGAACAACATCTTCCAGTATTAAAAAAAGTGACGTATCTCTTTATGAGTATAAAATCTTGATAAAACTTAAGATTTAAATAAACAAAATTATCAATTTTATCTGAGCTCGCTTCTTGGTTGTGGTAGTGATGGGACCAATGTAATCGTATTAGCAACTAAATATAAATTATAATCAAGTCAGAAGTAGATTTTCTGATATACCGAGTGAACGAAAATTATGATGTAACTCTCATAACAGTAATAAATACTACGTCTAAATAGGTTGACAATACAAAATTCAAAATACAAAGAACCACAAGGTATTTATTGGAGCCAGCCTTTTTATAACACATACTCGTACACACAATAAATATTTTATTTAAATCAGTCAACCATGATTTGGCCCTTTAAAGATAAAATAAGCCCGTAAGAAACACAACATACACCAACACTGAAACTAGAAATTGTGCTATATTAGCAAAGTAGCCCACTGGCACCATGTGTGATACACATATATGTCAGAAGGACCAACTCGTAGTTGTTAGACAAACATGCATTAATCATAATTGTGTTATAAAACATAACCTTCATTTTAAATTGAATAAAGAGCATCAAAACACCATTACGTATTTGATGAACAACATCTTCCAGTATTAAAAAAAGTGACGTATCTCTTTATGAGTATAAAATCTTGATAAAACTTAAGATTTAAATAAACAAAATTATCAATTTTATCTGAGCTCGCTTCTTGGTTGTGGTAGTGATGGGACCAATGTAATCGTATTAGCAACTAAATATAAATTATAATCAAGTCAGAATTAGATTTTCTGATATACCGAGTGAACGAAAATTATGATGTAACTCTCATAACAGTAATAAATACTACGTCTAAATAAGTTGACAATACAAAATTCAAAATACAAAGAACCACAAGGTATTTATTGGAGCCAGCCTTTTTATAACACATACTCGTACACACAATAAATATTTTATTTAAATCAGTCAACCATGATTTGGCCCTTTAAAGATAAAATAAGCCCGTAAGAAACACAACATACACCAACACTTCGCCCTACATACTTACCTACGCAGCTACGGTACGCCATTGTTCTGATCAGCCGAAAGTCGTTAGTCCCAGGAGATCTGGTTTTCTGGTCCAGGGTATCAGATAATTGGTATTTATGAAGATTATGCTATTTGTGTTATTCTCTCACTCCGGAATTAGAAGGGAAATAATTTTACTTAAGATTTTTTAGTTATTTAGTCGTTCAAATGACGCCTCCCGCCTGATAGAAAGTCATGACGATATCGAATGTTTTAAAATACACTGTTACTGTCAGAAAATCCTTTAATAGTGGTCTACAACATGCCTCTCCTAACTTTGATTAAAGAACCTGTGGTTATCAAGGGAAACACGTGTACTGATAAAGAATTCCAAATCTCTATGGTAAGGAACCGGCAAAGAAAATACTTGTTCCTTTTTAGTATAATGACAATATCTTATTAAAATTTTTACCATAGCTACTAACTTTAGTCACATCCCTACTAACTGTAGTAAAACTTCGAGTATCCAGAGCTCTTCATCTCTCTACATTAATGTGACGCTCTACAGTGAACGACTGTGATAAATTTTTATACTTGTATAGTAAACAACTTTGTGTATATTAATTTCTGTTCGTGAAGTAAACCATACAATGAAATCGATTTACCTTTTCGCGATTCTTCTACTTTTGGTTAGTATAACTGTAATCAATTTTCACCACTATTAATTGAAGCGCTCGTGGCCCCGCGGTCTTAGTGTTCTGTAAACGATCACTGAGTTACGCAACTTTCACTATGGCTGGTCCTCGGATGGGTGACCACTTTGTGGCATTTACATTTGCGAGCGTTTCCGTGCTTCGGAAGGCACGGTAAGCCGTTGGTCCCGGTTGCCAGTAAAATGGCAGTCGTTAAGCCTGGTTGAATGCCTTATGGGCGGCATGAAAAATTTCAACAGCAGGTAGCCACAACCTGCGTCTGTCTATTTCAACACGGCAATGGGCTCACCACCTATTACGTGGGACAGGTAAATCCACACTGTGAAAGGTGGGCATATTATATGCCTCTGCCACCCCTTCGGGGATAAGGCGTGATGGATATTTATTTATTTATTTTATACCACTACTAATATTTCTGATTAAATTTTGCATTTAGTATTCTAACTTTCTCCAAAAATTTCTATTAATGTGAAAAAAGACAACTTGGTTCAGGTCGGGCATAGAACTCGTGACCTTTGCCTAACCAGGGCAATGTTTTAGCTACTTAACTACCTGAACTTACTGAAACAAGTTGAAATTCTTCACTATATTTTAATCGTCATTTAAGAGTATGTACAAATTCGTATTTCTCTACAGAAGGTATCTAAAGTGTCGCTGGAGGTCCCTAAATAACCTCTGCTTTAAATGAGCGCCAGCGTAGAGGCGAAGGCTAGAATTAGTGATCAAAATTGGTTGACAAAAATTGAGGATCAATCTAGCAGGACGTAACAAGATAACAAATTGTACAACATTTTACTGCAGCTATGTGGTAACAATGATGTGATATGCATCTATTAATCTCTGCAACGTGCAGTTCCTCTCCAGTGTTGTTCAAGAGCCGGAAATGTTTCACAGCCGTAAAGAATGGCTGGGTCTTTAGATGGTTTTAAAGATGTTACCCTATAACTTTTGCGTAAACCTTACCGAAATCGAATCGAAATCGAATATCAGGTCACTTTTCGGGACGTTAAGTCCGTTAACCACATGTTTAAAAAAAATATTGACTGAATTAAAGAACTCTTCGTCATCTTTCTCATTGATTATTATGGCTGCAACGTTGCCTCTTAAAGTACCTCTCTTCTTCGAACTTTAATCAGGCGCTGTCTATCTTCTCACTTGCTTTTCGTACCGCACTAGTCATGTCATCATTTTGTCTTTGCGCCTAGCTTGTGTTACATAGAGTAGCCAATATTTTGGGCTCTTAGGTCCGTATTCCAGAATCAATCCTCAATACTCGATCAACGCTTGAGACTAGATTTTGCCTTATAAAATCTACTCTCAAGTGTTTCTTGAGTGTTGATAAACGTTCTGGAATACAGCCCTTAGATTCCATTTACATACTTTGAAGTTTAATTTTACTCCAAGAGTGGAGTCGGATTAGCTTACTCCCTCCTTGCTGTGTTTATTAATAGTAGGTAATTTTTTTTACCCCTATCAAAATACTCCGATTAACAGTTAATGGATCAACGAATGCTTTTGTTGTTAGTGGCTAACTATTTATATTAAAAAAAAATAGTAAAGAAGTATTACAAGCGAGAGCAATGGTACCCACTCTTCTTCCAAGACATTTGGTTCCCAAATCTCAATGTTGGGCACATACCACCTGAACTTAACGATCCTCCTCTTTAGGGTTGGTTATGGTACGATAGTTTCTTCCTGCAATACTGATAAATCCAAACCAAATCTGTATGTCACAGTAAGGCAAACAAGTACATATTTATACAACTGAGAGGAACCTCAGTAAAATGAGACTTAACAACCGGGCCTCACGAGTCGCATGATGTTACTACGTCAGTTATGGTATTATCTATCGCGGTGTGGTAACTATTGTGTTGGAATATAGCTACCAAATACTTCACACAATCATGGTCGTGTTTTCTAGAAGGATATGGTATGGCTTATTCTTCTGCGATATATTTAATATTGCTTCAAACAGGGTATGAATCTCAATAGGCAATGCACAGAACAAGGGTCAGTAATTACATTGCAAGTGATGTATGTAAATATTCACCTGTATACGATAGAGCACGAGCACCTGTCGTGACATTAATTATTTTACAACATGCAAAACTAAAATATTACACCTAAGCAAAGAAATATGAATGTTGTATTAACTCTAGATAACGATTAAATCTCTTGTTACACTTGATAAAGTATGATGTTCTTATTTCAGGGATTATGCCACGGCGTGAGTCAGATTCCCGCGTGTACTGAACCTGGAAAATTTCCTAACGACGAAAACCACGATTGCCGAGGCCTTGTGATTTGTTTGATAGGCGGCCTATCTAATTTCACACAAATAAAGCTCAGTTGCCCTCAAGGCTCGGTATACAGTCATCTAGAACAACAATGTACAAACGCTACAAATTATAAATGCTATCCAAATTTCAATTGCACCTCTGTAAATAGTTATCCAAACCCGGAATCCGATAACTGTACCTCCACTTCATTCATCTCGTGTGTTATGGGGTTAGGTGAGATGGCTACAGCTAGATTAATAGAGTGTCCAGTAAATACAACATTTGATCCGACATTAAGAATTTGTGTCAACAAGAATGAAATTACTTGTAATGTTTCTACTGTACCGCCACCATTACTTTTTAGTTCAACAACCAATGTAAATCAATCTACAAAGATAAATCACGAGTCTCGTCCAAATAATGCTGTTTCCAAAAATGTGCATTATTTCATGTTAATGTTCATTGTTTTAATACTTATAATTTAGCACTTATAAATTATTAGTTTTATGACTTTTGTGGTACTTAATAGAATTTTTTTAGTTTATTAAATTTTAAATAAATCTTTTATTCATTTTACAACCCCAAAGAACGCTTCACTTCAGCGAATTGTGCTGAAAACTAAAAAGTCAATCTGTACCTACATGGCTTTTCTCGACTGCGTCGAGGAGAGATAATATGGAAATGTAACATCCTCTAAGCTCTCCACCAACGCGCTTTAAACGCAGGCGCGGATCCACTATAGTGGGCACGACGGGCATACCCACAATCTAAATTGACATGCCACATTTTATAAAAAATCATGAGGATATAATTTTTTACTAAAAAAGAAATTTTTATGTTGGGTGGTTAAGGTGTGTAATTCGCATAACACCAAATAACTTCGACGCAGGCGTGGATCCGATGGGCGATATCTAGACTTAATAAAAAAAAAATGCGTGATTCACATATGACACTCAACGATATGATACGATACGATACATCAATGATAATATTAATAAACTTTGAATTTATGCATTCTTACTTAAGCTTGGCCTAACTTCTCATGTTGATTTTTAAGTATTTTATACTGGGTCTTATATTAAGCACTTTTTATCTTTACATTTAAATAAAACAAAAACTGTGTGAGATGTCATCAAAATTTTTATTCGTTTGATAGACCAATCGATGTGAATCATACCATCGTCGTTCAAATGTCCGCCACGGCTATTCTGGTTGGAGTGCATACGAAATGTCTTAATTTCCATGACATGAAAGATCACCATATTATTTATCTATCCCGCCTTATCCCCGAAGAGAGAGAGAGGGAGAGAGACAGAGGCGTATATGCCCACTTTTCACCATGTGTATTTCTGCCCCACGTAATAGGTGGTGAACCCATTGCCGTGTTGACATAGACAGACGCAGGTTGTGGCTACCTGCTGTTGATATTTTTCAAGCCGTTTTAAGGGCAATAAGGCCTCTAACATGACTTAACGACTGCCATGTTACTGGCAACCGGGACCAGCGGCTTAACGTGCCCTCCGAACCACGGAAACACTCGCTCATCTAAATGCCATAAAGTGGTCACACATTCGTGTCCAGCCATAGCGAAAGTTGCTTAACGCAGTGATCGTTTACAGAACACTGAGTCCGCGGGGCCACGAGCGATCATCATAAATAAATAAATCATCCTGAAGTTGACCGATGGCACGTGATATGTTGACCTGAGACCGGTTTTTCGCATAGACCTCGGGGTTGATTCACGGGGTCAAATGGCACAACGTCGGTGGCCAGTTAACATCACCTCTAAGTGAGATGACAATGCCCTTAAATCGCTTGTGCAGAATATCGAATGTGGCATGAGCTGTGTGGCATGTAGCGCAGTTCTATTGAAATCACATGTCGTTAGTGTTCAGGTCATCCAATTCAGGACAAATGAAGTTGGTAATCATCGACATTACATAGCGATCACTATTGACTGTAATGGCCTTCTTATAAAAATATGGACTGAAGACGCCGCCAGCACAAAATCCACACCAAAGAGTGACTTGCCGAAACGCATTGGAAACTTATGGATCTCGTGTGGATTGGTATTGTCCCAAATTCAACAATAATGTTTGTTCACAGAAGTGACTGCCTTTTGATCTCCCAACCCCGTTATTGCCTCGTCCGTTAGTCAGCAGGTGCACCTCTTGGTGGGGCTCCTTACACCCCATCTTCAGTCTATTATCGATTGTACTGCTTTGTACCTATCTTTGTGCGTATTTGCAATGCTCCCCTATAATTCCGAAGGTTAATAGTAATCCTAATAAACCTGTTAATTTCAGGGTTCGTCAATAAGATATCTTGGTCAGGTTGTCATATATAATATAGATGATAGGTAAACAATAATCCGAGATAAAAGACGAAGTTATTATTTTGTTGTTTCGGAATTTTGCTATTATTGCGAGCAAAACTTTTTTTTTCTAAAGTGATCCACATGCTATTCCGAATTGAAAAACACACCTGAGAATAATGAGGTCGATGATTTTTTGGGGGCCTTGCCCACAACCTATTTTGAAGGTTGGATCCGCGCCAGTTTAAACGCTGGAATCGAAAATATGGAATGTGAATATACCTAAATAGTTGCTTTGAATCCATTGCATCAATGTTTAAAAATTGTTGTGACACTGTTCATTGGTATCGAGTTGTTTATTAGCTCTATAAATGACTCGCAGGTGTATTATGTAACTAAAATGGAAATAGGGACCATGTTAGACGATACTACCTTTCGCATTGCTTCCTGCCTTCGTTTGGGTGCGCCATGTGTTTCTCCGCACCAGTGCCATTGTGGAGTGGTCGTCGATCGCCTTGGACATCATGGCTTGTCTTGCTGCAGAAGTGCTGGGCGATTACCACGGCACGCGAGCCTTAACGACTTAATCCGACGTGCTCTTGTCACCGGCGGTGTGCCAGCTAAACTTGAACCGAATGCATAATTTTGTATTGAACAAATTGAACAAATGTTGAACCGAATGGTTTGGCGCGCGACGACGGCAAGAGACCGGACGGTATGTCGTTAATGCCGTGGAGGATGGGTAGGTGTTTGGTGTGGGACGCTACGTGTGTCGACACTCTTGCTCCTACTCATCTTCCAGGTACTGCTGGTTGTGCCGGTGCCGCCGCTGCTTCTGCGGAGACCCTTAAACGGCAGAAATATTTGCAACTCGTAAGTGATTACGTTTTTGAGCCGTTTGGGGTCGAGACGTTAGGGTCCTGGGGTCCAAGTGCTCATAATCTATTTCAAGAGATTGTAAAGCGCCTAATTGACACTACTCGTGACCAGAGGGCTGGTTTCTTTTTCGCACTAAGGCTAAGCATTGCCATTCAACGTGGCAATGCTGCCAGTCTTCTGGGAACGCTACCACGTGTGGACTGCGATGCGGAGAAATTTTATGACGCATGTTAGGTCTTTGTTTCTTAGTTATTTTTAGTAAGTTTAGAATTTATTTATCAAAATATTAAGTGCTGTAAAAACTGAACAAGACAAATATATATTAAGTATACTAAAATGGATATCAGTTTGATTGCGATTTGCGCCAATCAGCTGTCCAAATTCAATTTTGGTATTATCTAAGTTGTGGGCAACTGTAATGACGTCATAGATGCGATATCCATTATGATTCAAATTTGACAGCTACTTTCGTATCGATAGTCCTATAAACGCGTGAAATTGCTATTATCTAAGCATAATGGACTTCAAATTTATAACTAAAATCGTTTTCAAAGTGACTTTGCCGAAAGCGGTTGCTAAAGAGATGCGTATATGAAGTTTTGATGAAAAGCAACTATTATGCGGTTCATTTAAAAATTGTCAATAGCCTACAAAATTAATAAATATTGATGTACTTGTAATTTGATGGGATAATATCCTTACACGCTTTGCCGTTGTGGCTTCAGAGATTTACAAGTGTGATAACTGCAAATCTGTACGTTTTGTTAGATTTCAATAACGCATGGCTCACCCGCCACCAATGCATATAGGGAAATGTGGGTGTAAAATATGCTATTGCCTCGGGGATCTGCGGGACTAATAAACTTATAAGGTAGCTCATGCCATATTTTGGGATTTGCCGAGGAAGAAAGTTGGGAGAGTAGGTAGGTATAGTAATTTATATATATATATATTTTATTATTAGGAGCTAGGACTTGGGCAATAATTAACGCTTTTGTATGGAAACGATACTTGGGCAATTTTTGATTGATTTTATATGAAGTTGAAACTTAGCATAATTTTGGGCGGTTATGTAGGTTTATCGAGAAATGTAAATATTTCGCGATTTGGACCCATGTAGTATTGGTAAAAGGGCTCTTGCGTTGTTGGTGGCAATACTAATTTAACCTATGGTTTATCGTACACACGCAGGTCCATACTTACCTAACCAACTTTTACACATTTTTTGTAATATCTCCAAAACGGTGCGTCTGAGCTTGAAAATAACGAGATTTTTGGTCCCCTTTGTAACGCCCAAACACCTCCTTCACTACTAATTAAAAAATAAAAAAGATAGAACTTTGACGTTTTTAATTTTTTTCTTAAATTTTTTTAAATAAATAGTTCAAATAATGATAAAACCAAGTTGGTTACTTTGTCTACGACCAAGTCACCTTTCTTTCTTTGTCTTTTGCGATTATTATATTACCATTGCCATAAGGCATAATAAAAAAACGATGAAAATTGGAAAGTTCTGTACCTAAATACCTGACTATAATTCGGACCCTTCCTCTTCTGCATCGATTTTTTATGTACAAAAATCTTGTAACTATTAAACTAAAATGGCCTACGATATACATAAAATAAGTTACTCACATTATAATATTCAATGAACAGTAGAAAACAAAATTACAATAGCTTTCGGATGCCAAACATTTCACAAGGTTTTTAAATTTGCCGCAAATAACCAACATTCCATAAATTCTCGGTGTCTATCAACTATAAACCGTTCACGTTAAAATGTTTGTGAACTCTACAAAGATAACGGCTAAATAGGTATAATTTAACATGGCCGCGTAATGTCGATAAAATGGTAGAGTTGTCAAAAGGTTTGCTGAAAGCCACTGTGCCTCGGTCGCTTTGAATTGTAATACGTAATACCAATTTCACGCAACCTTCTAGTTGCTTTCAAAGCGTGGTTGCTATCGAACAAACCAAAGCCACATGAACTGTCAAAGTTACATAATGTGTAAAAGTTGGTTAGGTAAGTATGGACCTGCTTGTGTACGATAAACCATAGGTTAAATTAGTATTGCCACCAACAACGCAAGAGCCCTTTTACCAATACTACATGGGTCCAAATCGCGAAATATTAACCGCCCAAAATGATGCTAAGTTTCAAGTTCATATAAAATCAATCAAAAATGGCCCTAGTATCGTTTCTATACAAAAGCGTTAATTTTTGCCCAAGTCCTAGCTCCTAATAATACCTATATATATATTTATTACTATACCTACCTACTCTCCCAACTTTCTTCCTCGGCAAATCTCAAAATATGGCACGAGCTACCCTATAGTTATAAGTTTATTAGTCCCGCAGATCCCCGAAGGCAATGGCATATTATACACTCACATTTCCCTATATGCATTGGTGGTGAGCCCATTGCCTTATTGAAATCTCAAAAAAAACGTACAGATTTGCAGTTATCACACTTGTAAATCTCTGAAGCCACAATGACAAAGCTTGTAAGGATATAATCCCATCAAATTACAAGTACATCAATATTTATTACTTTTTTAGGCTATAGTCAATTTTTAAATCGACCGCATAATAGTTGCTTTTCATCAAAACTTCATATACGCATCTCTTTAGCAACCGCTTTCGGCAAAGTCACCGAATTGCTTTGAAAACGATTTTAGTTATAAATTTGAAGTCCATTATGCTTAGATAATACCAATTTCACGCGTTTATAGGACTATCGATACGAAAGTACCTGTTAAATTTTAATTCATGGATATCGCATCTATGACGTCATTTCAGTTGCCCACTGAACTTAGATAATACCAAAATTGAATTTTGACAGCTGATTGGCGCAAATCGCAATCAAACTGATATCCATTTTAGTTACATAATACACCTGCTGGTCATACTCTTAAAATGACGATTAAAATATGGTGGAGAATTTCAACTTGATTCGATACGGTTCGGGTAGTTCAAGTGGCTAGAACATTGCCCTAGTTAGGCAAAGGTCACGGGTTCGATCTCTGTCTCGAATCGAAGTTGTCTTTTTCCACTTTATTAAAAATTTATGAGAAATTTAGCAAAATAATTACATTAAAAATTTAATCAAATAAAGTGCAGTTTGAACAAGATCCTACAATGTAAATACTACACGAGTAACACCTTTTTTTTTTAACGTGTGTAAAACCCCTCGGATGTCATGCCGGACTCGAACCGGCTAAAACCACACAGTCCCCGCCTAACTGTCTATTGCTTATAGGGTAACTCCTCGGAAAGATGTCCCAAACACGGGTAACACCTTAGGTGTAAATATCTCGTGAGGTCCCGAGTAGTCTATAAAGTATGACAACAAATACCTAATGATCATTTTCACTATTTTAAGGATTTGGGTGAAAGAAATCAATCTACTTTAATTTTTTAGTCCTGTCTAGTCGTTTGTCGATGTAAAGTCCTCAGTCCTAGGTCCTAGTCCGTGCCCCAATAAGGCAGTGGATTCCTTATTGCAGCTCCCTATGGAAATTTGGCACTAACACAAACAACACCGCTATTCATTGCAATATATCACTTTCTTTAACTAATGCACTTCCGAACTCTTTATGTATAATATTCCACCATTATTAAACACAAAAACACGAATTTTACACTAGTTTTTGAAAATAATATACGACAAACGTGCGTCACTACTCATCTTCGCGCCGAAAGACCAATCTATTTTAAACGAAACAGTTTGACTACAATTGTATTTTTTTAATTTTGTATGTAATTTCTAAACGATACCCAGACGTGCGTGTATGAAGCGATTGATGAATCTTGAAGGAGCCAAAGAAGTATGCATGGATCGCGAAACCTGGCGATCTGTCCTCTGACTGTGTACTATATACATTGTTCTGACTACCCTGTCAGAGATACAGCGTGAAGATAGTTTAGTTTTCTTTTTTTAATTTCTAAACGTAATTAATCCTGTCAAAGTTGTCAAATATGATAATTAAATATTGAGGTTATGTTCTTGTATTATTTTGTATAAAACTTTGAAATTAATTGAAGATAACTTTGAAATAACTTGAATATAAATAGTGACAAGCATTTAAATATTGTCCATGTATTCTAACGTAGTTGTTACACCACGGTATGCACTATATTCCATTTAGGTTAAGTGCGTTTATATGCAATGCAATATTCTACAATTATATACATTTAATTTCAGACAATGGACAAGGTTGGCATGCCTGTGTCGTACACTAAATACTATAGAAGGGCAAAAGCTTCCACAGACTAGTAAATCAAGTGATGGGATCTCACCTCCTCCTCGTATTCCTAGAGGGCCTACTGATATTTTGCAAGCGTTAGCCTCTACTGTAGGGCCAGACCCTACAGCTGCACACTACAAGTAATATAAATTTCTTAAAAACATTACGTATGACTTGTTAAAACTATGACGTGACCAACATTTTATTTTTTAGGTATCATGATGACCCCTATCTAATACCTCTTTCAAATTTTCGTAAGAGATCATACGCATTGTCTGCTGAAGCCGGTCGTAAAGCCGCTGCATGGATACGTGATAAACATGCCAACTTATTCACAACTAGAGAGTGGGATCCACCATCCAAGTTAAAAACTCCCTACTTTAATAATGATCCTAAAATAGCGGCATATGCACCGAAGCCTATTTATAATGACGAAAGTAAAGTGAGTTCACAATATTCATCATTTTCTAAACCTTTTTATATTACTGTGTATCTGAATGAAGACTTTGAAGGAGCCAAATAAAATGCAATAGGTGTATTTTTGTACACTGAGATACTTCACAATATTTCCCATCAAATTCAACTGATATGATTCCATTACCATACTGATTAATAATGTATACTCATCACTTGTGAATCAGCAGGTTAGTATCTAACTGTAAATATGCCTACTGATCAAATTAAATAAAAAAGGGCAACTTTAGATGCAACCAGCCATTAATTCTAAGATTCGATGAGATATGATTATCTAGTGCTAATGAGCACTTTAGCAGAGTGGTAGAGTATGGCTGCACATGGTTATTTTAAAGTAAGCTTATCAGCTATCTAGAATTAAATGGTTCAGTTTGGTTCATAACTTGAATTCAGAACCATTGAATTTAGCAAACATTAGTGGCTTGGCTTTAGCCATAGTAAACAGCTGTTAAAGTTGTCCCAAGTGTAAATAAAAGATTTATAAAAGTATTGAAATAAGAACCTAAGAAATACCCATTTTTAGGTTACAGAAGATGACTTAAAGTATACAATACAAAATGCCTTGCTAGAAGACTCAATGAAGATATACCAGCTACTGGGGGGTGCAGAGAATGTTAATAATGAGTTAAAATTACAACTACTGCAGTTGTTGTGCTTCTACAATGAAAAGGAACCTGAATCAGCCGAGTGGCTTGAGGAAAAGTGGTTTGCTAGTAATGTTCGGGACAGACAAGCTACTACTTGGAGGTAAGTAACCTGTCAATTACTTCTCTACTATCAGTTAGTGTTTAATGCTTATTATGTGAATCAATAAAATCTGAAGCAGGGTTCGAAGCTGAGACTAAGACTGACTGTGTTTTTCTTCCTAGACTAACTAACTATCTTCATGCTGTATCCCTGACGGGGTAGTTCGAGAGGGCAGATCGCCAGGCTTCACATGCCATGCATTCTTCTTTCGCTTCTTGCAGATTTATCATTCGCTTCATACATGCATGTCTAAGTATCCGAGTACTCTTGACTTTACTGTGGTCTTCATATTTTCCTAGGCCATAGTGAAATAAACCCCAAGATGTTAAACAACAAAAAATATTTTGTAGAAATTCATTCTGTAAAATACATCTAGCTCTTATTTTATAAAAACTATTGTTAAGAGCATTATAATCTCGGGTGGAACAGCTACAACATCGGTTATGTGTTATCCTTATTATTTTGTAGGCTTGGCGGATTGTCTGATAACATCTTTACATCCATGGAGCCCAAAACTCCTGAAGCATATTGTGCCATAATCCAAGGAATGGCGAAATTTTATCAGGTAATTGTAGTTTCCAAAAAAATATTCTAATAAAATAAACTAAAATGTATACTCATGCCATCATAAAATAGAGGGCGGGTATAAGTTATAACCTCTCTGGTAATTGGCGTGTTTGCTACCTTATATGCCTTTGAAAATTTTTACTGCAACCAAAACATAGCATTAACTGACTTGTTGGCGTAGTGATAGTGTAAGGCACTTCCATGCTAAGGTCTCTTGTTTTAATCCCCCGGTGGTACAAATATTTGTGTAATCCGCCAATGTTTGTTTCAGGGTTTGGGTGTCCAAATGCATAGAAAATGGTATATGGTACTTGCATTAATAACAACCAAATCTAGCTGTTTGAGAGATTAGTCAGAATAAACATTGTGTGTTTTTTTGACTAATCTCTAAAACACAGAAATAAATTAATAATTGTTTGTTTATGTATGTACCGTATATACTTTCAAATGCATTTGGTTAAAAGCTGTTAGTTTGGAATTTCAAACGGACACTTTTTTTTTTGAGACAATGTATTTGCAAACATTCATAGACTATGATAACCACTTTCAATCAGGTTCTCCGTATGCCTGCCTGTCATCTCAGTGGTATAAAAAAAATACACCTAGAATATTTATTCAAATACCATAATACCAACTATTGTTGAGCGTGAAATATCTACCTACACATATATGTATGTAATTTTCAGGCTGAAAGAGCACATGCATTAACCCAGGAGGCTATAGAAAAGGGTGTTCCTTTATCAACTTCTGTTTACAATGCGCTGATTAGCAGCGTTGGCTTTTTGCGGGAAGGAACTGCTCTACGTATGGAAGCGCTTACAACGCTGCTAGGTGAAATGAACCAACAGGTAATAAGAATTATCTTTATTCTCCTACTGTTAATTACGGTTACTTTTTTCAAGAGATGTTCTGACAAGAAACTAAAATGTTTTGAATGAATGATAACTTGTGGCGCCAATGGTTTCGTTTTCAAAACATGAATGGGCCTGACAAACGTTTTTTACTTTAAATGCCAAATAAATTTACAAAAAATTACGAGAAAACCTGTGTTTTTACTTTTTTTATATTTCAAATAATGGCTGAAATATTTACGATCGAAGTGCGTATAACGCAGGTGACCGCATACGTCACAACTACACATTCAACAGTCGCGATCTCGTTCGCACCCGAACGCCGCGCCGTGCCTTGTCGCAGTCAGTATTACGTTGTGACGTCATAATGAGCGCACCTAATCTCGGAAATTCAAAAAAGGGCTATAACTTCTCATCGTTATAACTTCGGAAATACTGCATGTATTGAAGTGAAATAAAAACTAATGTAATGTACACGAACTACGCTCCAATTTTAGCTGTAATTGATAGTAATATTTTGACCCTTTTATGTTCTCCATTGTAGGTATGATCATTACGAACTATTTTTTCTATGTATGGGTTGCAACTATTGGCAACCCTATTATCGCTCACGTAAATGGGTACATATTACGTATAAACTATTATGTTATAGTCAAAACTCGCCGGGAGGAGGAGCGTTTGACTCGATGATGTAAATCGAGGTCCGCTTTGATGCTTTGCTTTCTACACTACCTTATATCTTCCTTCGCTATGTCAAATCTGGACTTCTTGTTGTTACGAGTATGAATCAAATGTTAATATTTGTTATTGGGACCACGACCTCTCTTCTTCGTCTTTATGTATTCCCTATTGCTTCCAATTCCTTATCTGAATTTGGAGTTTGAGGCTAAGAGCAGCTATCATTTGATTTTCGGCATTTTGAGCAACTGACTCCCCAAGCTCGTAAGGGGGCGCCTGCGTCGTTGTCTTGTCCGCTTTAGCCCTGAAGGTCCTGGTAGGGCTCCTTACATCCAAACGACGACCATCTAGCGAAGAGTAATTGATTTAATATTTTTATATATGTTAAAAATCCTGCATCACGCTATGAAAGTTTTCGCATTGGATGATAATTTACTACACAACATCCATATTAATCATAAGTGATTTAAATGGAGATTGTGTAGTATACGAGTTGCTCACAAGTTCTGTCAAAATTATTACACCAACCAACCCTCTTGCCATGATAAAAAATATTAATTTACAGGGTTTAACCCCAAACCATGAGACACTGTCGGCGTGCCTGCGATCATTGTCGGTATGGGGCGGCGGCAAGGCGTTACAACAGTTGGCATTACAAATTATAGCAGAATTCAGAGAACTAGGCATCCATCCTGGCTTATCATCTTACTACTACTTACTGTGCTTATTCTGCAAAGAAAGTAAGTCCTTTAGATTTTTTTTAATTTTAAATTTAATATTCAGGCAAATTTGTTTATTTTTCATAGGCTGTTTCGTTTTTCGAATTTCCTTTTTAGTTACCAATGTAACGGGTAGTTTTAAATTTTAGAACCTCACTTCTTTCATTTTAGAAACACAAGTCCAAAGAAATTCATTGAAAGAAAAATTTTTACCAAAATATTATTATTAATTTATACTCTTGATATAGGAAGGGTGAAATAACACCCAGACTACAATGCTGTGATCGCCACCATTGGCAGTTGGCAGATCACGTTAAGCCGTTGGTCCCGATTGTCAGTAACATGGCAGTTGTTTATCAAAAGTTGAAGGCCTAATGTGCGGCTTGAAAATTTTCAACAGCAGGTAACTCAATCTGCGCCTGCCAAAGGGTACGCTACGCGGGAAAATAGACAAGTGCGGACGCATAAAAGTTGTGTTAACGTGCAATAGTGAAAAACAATGATATACAATATGTTAAGAAAACCCTGGCCGACCCGAAAGGGACACATAGGCATATAGCACATAAAATATAAGCGCTTTGGATGAAACTGTAAGCTTATATTGTTTTTGTAATAATAAATAAATAACTAAAGTACAAAATAAACCAAATTTAGGCACTTCAATTACATAATCAAAAAAAAATTAAAAGTCTTATTATTTATAAGTATAAAATAGTTTATTTTTTTACATTTTTTAAAAAATTAAAAAAAAATTAAAAGTCTAATTATTTATAAGTATAAAATAGTTTATTTTTTTTAGAAGCGCTCGTGGCCCCGCGGTCTCAGTGTTCTGTAAACGATCACTGAGTTACGCAACTTTCACTATGGCTGGTACTCGGATGGGTGACCACTTTGTGGCATTTACATTTGCGAGCGTTTCCGTGCTTCGGAAGGCACGTTAAGCCGTTGGTCCCGGTTGCCAGTAAAATGGCAGTCGTTAAGCCTGGTTGAAAGCCTTATGGGCGGTTTAAAAATTTCAACAGCAGGTAGCCACAACTTGCGTCTGTCTATTTCAACACGGCAATGGGCTCACCACCTATTACGTGGGACAGGAATCCACACGGTGAAAAGTGGGCATATAATATGCCTCTGCCACCCCTTCGGGGATAAGGCGTGATGGATATTTTTTATTTATTTTTTTAAATGCGTGTTTTAGTATCGGAATTAGCCCAATTTTCTTAAAATATAGCAAATTTTCGAAAACTGACAACACCTTTCCTACGGCGACGAGTGTATTACTATGTGGTATCAAAAGAAGCCGCCGGCAGGTGTAAGCTGACCTCTTGACCTTGCATTTCCGAATAGCCATTTCCCTGTGTTGGCATGTAAGCTACCACATTTTATTAATTTTTATTTTATTTTACTTGGGATAATTTTTTTGTGTAATTTGTTACCCGTTTTCTAAAAAGGATTACACGAATAAAATCACATTTCGATACCTACCAATACCTCCACGGATCGGACAGGGTTTTCTTAACATATTGTATATGCAGTGAAATGCTATTTTCTATCTTGCCACCTAAAATCCACTGAAACCCCCAGTATAACAACCACCAATATACTGATGTGAGACTGACCTTGAGTTAAGACTAGACTTGACTAAGACGTAGAGGACGGGGATATTTTATATAATAAGAAAGAAGATTAAAGAGATAAGATTTGGCTAATAGGTCTAAGCAACCAGGCCATAAAATTATTTCAAATATTCCTACACGTCAATAGGCTCATCACCGATAAAATACAATGGTGTAAAGTGGATGTATAGCACTCTTCCTACCCCTACTTACGTATTTTTCTGGCCTACTAGAGATATTTATGTATATACTTATAAACATTTGCAGGGGGCCCGCGGATAGACATATTGTCTACAATTTTAAATGACTTAGAACGAAGGGACAACATAGAACCCGAGCAATCAACTGACACTAGTTTCTTCATCACTGCTATGGGTATTTGCAGTGACCATTTACAGGTTGGTTAAACGATTAATATTTATAACACTGCTGCGTCCCTCTTTTTTGTCCGCGATGTAATCGGATTAAAATGGAATGAAAATTACAACCTTAAATTATTAATACTTAGAGCGAAAACTTTGTAAATTGTGCGAACAGATAGGAATGTGAAATTTGTGGAGAAGTGCAAAATGTTATCATAAATGAAACTTCTTTATCGACGTATGAGAAAAAATTTATAGCTGTAAAAAATATGTCGTAAAGAAGTTTCACTTCTTACCTGTGTACTCTGGTACACACACACATTTTTTATATTAGTTTTTTTTTTATTTGGGTGAATTTAACCAATGGGCGACCATTAGTATGTACTTATAATTAATTGAAAAAGAGGTTATGCAAGTACAGACTAGTATCTGGGAAATGAACGAAATTGGTATGGAAGAAGTCATAAGTATGGAAGAAATAGCGGAAGCATTGAATAGCATGAAAGAGGGAAAAGCTGCGGGACTTGATAGGATCTCTGTCGAGATGCTGAAAGCGGGACAAGGCGTGGTAGCTTGCCAGCTGTACTGCCTTTTCAACCTTTGTTGGAGGAATGGCAGCGTACCAAGAGATTGGTGTAAGGCTGTCATCGTGCCGCTTTATAAGGGAAAAGGGTCACAGCAAGAGTGCAAAAACTACCGTGGCAAAAGCTTGCTCAGCATGGTCGGCAAATTGTATGCAAAAATCTTGAGAAAAAGAGTGATGAATTAAACTGAAGGAAAAATGTGGGCTGTACAAGCAGGATTTATGAAAGGAAGGGGATGTACGGATCAGGTCTTTTCCTTACGATGCGTAGCAGAAAAGCTTTTGGCGAAAAGTCAAAAGGTCTATTGCGTATTTGTAGACTTGGAAAAGGCCTATGATAGAGTGGTAAGGAATAAACTGTGGTCAATACTGGCCATGTATGAAGTAAACAGCCACTTGATACGAGCACTGAAATCTCTCTATGAGGGCTCCAGTGCTTGTGTCAGAATCAACAGAGCATGCACAGACTTTTTTCACATTGAAAAAGGTGTGAGACAGGGTTGTGTAGCGTCGCCGTTGCTGTTTAACCTATACATGGACAGTTGCCTGAAAAAACTGCAAGAGAGTACGTATGGTATAAAAATGGATGAACTGACCGTCAAGTGCCTCCTATACGCCGATGATCAGGTAATACTAGCATCATCGGCGGAAGAGTTGCAGTTGATGGTTAACATTATGTATGATGCGTGAAAAAACAAAGGAATGAAAGTGAATGTAAATAAGTCGAAAGTAATGGTTTTTGAAAGAAAGGCAAGTATGACGGATTGCTCAATTGTTGTGGAAGGAGAAAGAGTAGAACAAGTAAAAGAGTTTGTATATCTAGGTACAAAATTTGCGAGAGATGGAAAGTATGACTATGACATTGAGCGAAGAGTATTGGCAGGAAATAAAGTGAATGGAGCCATGTACGCCTTTATGAGCAGTCAGAACATTTCGAAGAAGGCACGATTGGCTGTACATAGAGGTGTGCTGGTCCCCACACTTATGTATGGCAGTGAAAGTTGGGTATGGCAGAAAACGCATAAAAGTAAAATAAATGCAGTGGAAATGAGAAGTCTGCGAAGTATAGCTGGAGTGAAGTTGATGGACAAAGAAAGGAACAGCACGATAAGGGAACATTGCGGTATGACAGAAGATGTAGTGGCTAAGATAGAAAAAGGGATGCTTAGATGGTTCGGACACGTGGAGAGGATGGATGAAAGTAGACTGACGAAGCAGATTTATGTGGCGAGAGTGAATGGGCAAACTGGTATGGGTAGACCTCGGCGTACGTATTTCAATCAAATCGAAGACCTTTTGGAAAAAGGCCAGGTCAAGAGTACCCTTAACCGGCGAGCGTGTACGAAAACACTTATGAAAGTAGAAGCGAAAGTGGTATGTCAGGATCGTAGCAAGTGGAAAACCATAGTCTCTGCCTACCCCGGGAAACAGGCGTGATAATATGTATGTATGTATAATTAAGCAGTTTATAAAAGTATCACTGATACGGTAGACAGATATTCACAGATCGCCAGTCTTCGCGATGCACGCATACTTCTTTCACTTCTTGCTGATTCATTATTTTATTATTAACTAGTTGACGCCCGCGGCTTCGCCTGCGTAAAAAGGTTTCCCGTTTCCCACAGGAACTTGTTCCCGGGATAAAAAGTAGCCTATGTGTTATTCTGATGTATAAGCTATATTATTGTAAAGTTTCATTAAAATCTATTAGTAGTTTTTACGTGAAAGAGTAACAAACATCCATACAAACTTTCGCATTTATAATATTATTAAGATTAAGATTATTTTCCTTCCTTAAAAAAGCATCAGCACCCTTACCCTTAGAGTTCGAATTATAGCAAATATAAAAACATGTGTTTAATGATGTTTACTAAAGAGTACTTCTGCAATATAGGTACTTATATGAAATGTTTCTTTACAGGACGTAAACTTGGCAGAAAGGCTACACGCATTGCTCATGAAAGGCGACAATTATAAATTAGTTGGGGACGCATACAAAGAAAGCATTTACTATCGACATTATGTTACCGTTGCTTGCAGGTTAGTGATTTTACATACTCTTATCTATACCAGGTGTCTGCCGGAAACCCTGTGACGTCCTTCCGTGGAGCAACCCGGGGAGCGCAGCGCTAGAATGTGTCTATCTATCTAGCTATCTTCACGCTGTATCCCTTACGGGGTAGTCAGAGAGGACAGATAGCCAGGCATCGCGATACTTCTTCCGCTTACTGTAGATTCATTAATTGCTTCATACATGCACGTCTGGGTATCCTTATGACTATTCCGTTTTTTAGCCTATCTGCTCACGTGGTCTTCATATGTAAGTCTCGACCTACCCTGACTACTCCTATTTTTCTTATTATATTAGTAGCAACCTGGGGAGCCCGGCGCTTGAATGTGTGTTTTAGTCAGTTCGAGTACAACCGATATATCGCGATCGACTGATCGATAAATAATAAATTATAATTAATTAAAATGGCGCCCATTTTTTTATTTACTAATAAATGGAAGATAATATTAATAATAATAATAAACTTAGTTGAGACAACTTACACAACGCCATCTGATTCCAAACTAAGCAGAGCTTGTACTATGGTAACCAGATAACTGATAAACATACTTAAATATTTCTAAATACATACATATTATAGATAAATAACACCCAGACACAGAATAAACCATTGTGCTCATCACATAAAGAATATATCCAAATGCAATGCTCACAGTATTATTAAAAAGGAGTTTGTAAAAAAAATTAGGTAATAATAGTTCAATTTAGTAAATCGACTGCACGATTATTCGAATGGTATTTATTGCTGCACCTCTGGTGTTGCAAACGTCCATAGGCTACGGTGACTACTTTCAATCAGATGGGCCGTATGCTTGTCTTCCACCTCAGTGGTAAAAAAAAAACTTTCGTCGTTTCGACTGATTCTTCGAATATTTATTAGTCTATTGAATGCTCTTTCGAAATAGTTTTACTTTGAAAACTTTATTGTATTTTTCCCCTTGAATGTTCATAGGCAGTTCCATCATCAAGTTAGTCGGCATGTATTTACATTCGACTGTCTATGTACATTTTTCACGTCTTGTTCAATTTTATCACATAAAAGGGATTTTAGTAATGTCAGATACAAATTTAGTGCTGTTTATAATATCACCAAGTTTAGTTCAACGTAATAACAGAATAGCATTTGGCAATATCTTAATAAAAATAAGAAAATTTTAGAGAAATTTAGTTTAGTGGATTCAGCAACAGAATTAGCACCACTGTCTAATATTTATTAGAACTTCAATTGACAAATATTATATGTTTTGTTGTCAGGCATGCACCATTTGAGAAAACAACAGAGCTTTTGGACACGCTTGTTCCGAATGTATATGTACCTGAACCATCGGTTATGGAAGAGGTAAGATGATTGTCTTATTTTGGAATTTCTTATAATTTCTTTATATGTACAATGCATTTATGATAGAATAATATAATTCATAATATGATTTAGTCTAAACGAAAATCTTCACCTGTTAATTAGTTATTAAACTAAGCTAACTAAAAATAATCAAAAAACACCAATAAAATGCATCATAAAATTTATTAGTCCTCACGTGGTAACGTTCCCAGAAGGCTGGCAGCATTGCCGCATTGTATGCCTTCTGGTCACGAGTACTAAACATTTTACAATAATGTCTCGAAGATTGCAAGTGCTTGGACATGTTGCATATATTATGAGGTAAAGGTTACCCTATACCTGGTGTTATACTATATACTGGGTGCCAGCTATGTGTATACCAAATTAATAGTTCCCGGGGTTAGAGATTGATAAGAATAATCTTCATGCAGTTTTTAATATTAACAATATAAAAAACAAAAAAATACACAAAAAGTATTTGTCAGAAGTGGGATTCGAACCCACGCCCTCAGAGAGGACCAGAACAACTCGCGCTCACATTTAGTGAGCAAGGAAACCTTGAGTCTGGCGCCTTAGACCGCTCGGCCATCCTGACATGCGATTAGATTCATGAAATTAACAATCTCTATTGGAATCAGAACAAATAGTGATTGCGTGTTTGTTATTATTTTAGAACGCATACGTATCGCACCGTACATTCAATAAATTTATACATTGTGTAATTGTGTGTCTATAAAATTGAAATGTAAAGCATTTGTAAAATTGAACTACGTCAGTGGTATGCGACTAATATGTTGAGGTCTCGGGTACAAAAACCCTGGTTGGAATGTAACAAATATGTGTGTGATCCGAAAATGTTGGTTTCGCGGTTTGGATGTTGGTTGAATGTTATTACATTTATTTTATCACAGCTAAATTTAGCTGACCGCGAAAACGTTGTTTTGCCATATAAAGTAAACCCATAAAACTTAGGGGTATAAGAAATAGTTCAAATATGGCAAATTTACACAACTTTTTTGTATATATTTTATAGGTCTCAGAATTGGTCAATTCAGAGTTGGTAAAAAAACTACTCGTATTTGTAGATTAAGAGATCGGTTTATGAAATATTATTAATATTATATTATATATATAACATTCTTAATAAATATTATAACATTCTTTTTACACGCTAAAATTTTCATACACATATTTCTTTGTGGATTATTTGGCCTGGTTACTATGACCTTTGGGCCACACATAACAATATTATAAGTATTTTATGTTTTTTTTATTGTACAGATAATAAAAACATTAGAAGTGGGTGGAGCTGGGGACCGACTGGCTCAAGCTTGGTCCCAGCTAGTAGTATTCGGTCACGCCAAACGAGTGAAACTTGTTGAAAGACTTCTGGATGCCATGATCAGCTGTTATGAGTATCAAGGTTTGTTTTGTGTATTTTTTAGAAAACAATTCATTATTTTGCATCAAATAGCAATTTGAAAGGCCTGAAATGGGTGACCCCTTATTGATATTTTTAGAGGAAGAAGTTAAAGAAAAATTGCGCTCTGCCGCGACTGACATACTGAAATATGGGCAGATGAGGGAAGAGCTTGACGAGACCAAAGATACCCGGACGCCTCAACAGAAGTAAGTAGATTTGTGTTAAGTAGCAATGTCTACATTACGAGCTTTTTTCCGTAATCTAATAAAATAGTTATGATCATCAATTTAGAACTACATATTTACATAAAACACATACACCCAAACAGATTTTATCTCAATTCAACGCTACTCTGTGTGAACAAACACTATTTTATAGTAGAAGTCTGTCTACATCTATCCCAGTTCAAACGCCGAAGGTAGGAATTTTTGACAAATTCCCGTAGTGAATCACACCAAATTTGAGCTAAACCCATTCTGTTGTTTAGGCTCTGCATTGTTAAAAACTAAAAACACTGTTACTAATAAACTGATGAACGTGCTATTACAGATTTAGCTATTCCCATTCCAAGCCAAATAAACACCTAATATTTTATGTTTAATGTGAGGTATGAAACGCTAAAATAGGCGCTGAACTGCGTTCTGAGTAGAACCCTAGCTCATACATACCTTAAGTATGTTCCCAGTTCTTGCCAAACTCTATCTGCGTCTAAGTCCGCCGGGTCAGATAGTATAAAATAGAAATTGATTCAAATGTTATTCAATTTATAAGTTACTTAGCAGTCACGCATTTAAGGCTAGGAGTAGGCAGGCACTATACGCCCACAACTTTTTTCTGTTTGAACTTACATTTCTAGCAATTAGCTGAGGTATGAAACGCTGGAAGAGGCGCTGAACTGCGTTCTGAGTAGAACCTTAGCTCATACATAGCTCAAGTATGTAAAAATAAATAAATTAATGTCGTTGGGACAAGTCACACAACGCCATCTAACCGTAACCAGATAACTGATAAACAAACTTATAAATTTCTAAATACATACATATTATAGATAAATTACACCCAGACATAGAATAAACCATTGTGCTCATTACACAAAGTTTTATCCTGGGTGGGAATCGAACCCACGATCTCTTGGGTAGCAGTCGGAAACACTCCCACCGCGCCACAGTTATTTCCAAACACTATCTAAATTAGTGGGGGCTTGGGGCCTACTTTTTTCTTGCTGCTAGGAGCAACTATCGTTTGATTTGTGCCATTGTTGAGAGGGACTGTAGTCTGAGCTCTCTATCCCCTAAGGGGAAGTAGGGCCCCAGATATCTTGGTGGGGCCAGTGTGGTCGATAGTTATCACCTAGCATTCTTTCCCCAGATTATCGGCTACAGCGTTGTGCAACATTATGACATTATGCTCCGACTCACGCGACTCAACGGACAGCTCATGGGAGCCGGTGAGCGAAGCGTTACAGCGGTTACGGCGCGAAGAGGCCGCCGGAGTGCCGCGAGACCCCCAAAGGCTTACTCAAGTCGCGCAGAAGGCTGCGTCTCAAGGGAAACATGGGATCGCTGCGGTATGACACTCAACTTGTAATAGGCGTTAGAAACAATTTTGAAAAGCAATTAATATGCTAACTTTTTCTAAATTTAAATTAATCCACATCTTTATGCCTTACGTCGCCTTAAGACGTAAAGAGGTGGATTAATTCGTCAGTTACGAGCAGGTCACGGTGGTGTAGTTGGTAACGCGTCTGGTGCGTTGAACCAGAAGACGCTGGTTCGAGTCTAGCTCGTGACAAAAAAAAACCACTTTAAAATTTCAATTGTAATAGGCGTGACGACAGCATTAAATATTCAAAGATTTTATTATTTTTAGGGGTCATAAAAAGGATTTACTGTTATTTAACAGTAAATCCTTTTTATTTAAATAACAGTAAATTAGTAAATACAAATTTACTGTTATTTAAAAATCTCTGATTAATAAGATTTTAACTAAAATAAAAGATTAAAAAACTGCAATCGGCCATTTTGACTGAAACACAAGTCACAGCGCATGACGTCACGCCTATGTAAACAATAGTTTCTTGTTTCTGTAATATGTGGTTGTAACTACTGCGTGTGCTACTGCGCTACTTATAAACCTTAGAAGTCATTTTTAAACGTATGAAATATAAAACTTTGTTAACTTTCCTCTGACTGCGCGTAGACAGTGTTTACCAAAACGTGACCCGACGCCATGGCACTGTGTGTGTGTTTTCGAGCACTATTTGAAAGAATATTAGAAAAATGGCTTTAAAATTAGTTTAACGTTAGTTTATTACCGAAATAAAGGTTTTTTCGTAAGTAAAAAATGTGTACAAATACTACGAAACAGAGTTTTAAAATCTTTCGTCATGCCTATTCTCCTTTGCTCTTTACCAAATCTACTATGATGAGTGTTCTGTAGAACTCTTCTACTTAATTCTACCCTGTTCTGTTCGTAATCCTGTTCGATCCCAAACAACACGTACGGGGCAGAGACTCTCTCGATAGAATCTTTACTAAGCTAGCGACCTGAAAAGCATTTTTTCTGTCGCACCATTGAAATTTGGAATACTGCAGTAATGAAAAAAAATCTCTCCTCTTACAAGAAAAGGTATATTATAAATTTTAAGCGACGGGATTCGGAATTAAATAGGTGCGACAGAAGTTTGAAGTATGTTACGGGCGAAGCCGGAGGGGTCACCTAGTACTAATATATAGAGTTTGTTTGTTTGTTTTGTTGAACGCGCTAATCCCAGGAGTACTGAGAAAAAAATTCTGTGTTGGATAGCCCATTTATCGAGGAAGGCTATATATCATCACGCTACTACCCTGGAAAGCGGAGCAGTAGTCATAAATGTCGACAAATCGGGCAATTTTTTTTATACATTTTGATAGAATTTATAAACGACGGGATTAAATAGGTGCCACGGTAGTTCGGAGTATGTCACGAGCAAAGCCTAGTTAAAATAATAATGGATTTTTAAAGGTTACTTATATGAGATTGCTTTTTATTGATAAGGCCGCCCTCTACAATTGTAAAACTGAAATTATCTCTTTACGTTTATGTTTTATATTAGCAATAAAGTTTATTCTATTCTATATTTTTAAAACAGAATGCAGTAACTTACTTAGCGGAATGTGGTTTCGAAGAAGCAATGGCGGCTAGCGTACAAGTGCTGGGCACAATCTTGAACCGCACGGAACAAGAAGTGGAACTAATGTTGACAAACAAGGAGTCCAACCTTGCTGCAACAGTACAGCCGTCAGTACTGGCCGTCGTCGAAGCTTATAACTTGTAAGTGATATTTTCTTAAAGGTTCTAGAACTATTTCATATTTTTTCTTAGAAAATATTAAGTATTGAACCTTGACTTCCTGGGTGGTGTTGTGGCAGTAATGCGACTGCGAAGTTAAGATCTTGGGTTCGAATAGAGGATCTGAACAAATATTTGTGTGATTTGCAAATTGTTTGTAACGGGATTTGTGTCTTTCCTGTTAATAAAATGAAAGTATTTAGAAATATATAAGTATGAAAATTCGTTGTGTAGATCTCATAGCACAAACTTAGGCATATTAACTTAATTTCGGCTAGATGGCGCTGTGTAAAAAAAGTCCTACTTTTTTATTTTTTATTTTCAAATTGCATAAATAGATATTGTTTTCTGTCTAAATTTTATAAAATGGCTGTTTACCTACAAATTTCTGCTATAACCTTTTTAATAGGAAAATAAGACCTGGCTAGGTTCGTGTTCGAGGAGTAGGCCTGAGCCTAAGGTATCGACTAGACGTAATAAAGAACCTCATGTGTGATTATGGTCTTACTACTAGGTATCTTGAACACTGGATTTATTTCAAATTGAGTGGAGCAGTTTATCCTTAGATTGAGTGGCGTCCATCGCATCAATGTTTAAAAATGGGTCTGTTCAAAATGACAATTACAATAGAGTGAAGAATTTTAACTTGTTTTGGTATGGTTCGGGTAGTTCAGTGGCGTAGAACAGCGCCCTAGCTAGGCAAAGGTTCAAGGTCAATCCCAAAGTTGTCATATTTCACTTTAATAAAAAAATATAAATATATTATAAGTTTATTATATTTATTATATATATTAAAAATTACCCTTAAAGACTGGAGTTAGGAAAGCAAACCTCTATCTGATACAACCGGGACTAACTGATAAACTTTTATTACCATGTAATTATATTTTTTAATAAATGAATAATAAATAAATATCGTTGGGACAACTCACAACACGCCATCTGATTCCAAACCAAGCAGAGCTTGTACTATGGTAACCAGATAACTGATAAAAATACTTATATATTTCTAAATACATGCATATTATAGATAAATTACACCCAAACACAGAATAAACCATCGCACTCATCACACAAAGTTTTATCCTCTCTCCCCCCCTCGCTCTCTCTCTCTCTCTCTCTCTCTCTCTCTACATATACTAACCTAATTTTCCTTTTTGTACAGAGCCAAAACAGGAACTCCGGTCATTCAAGAGTCGACGTCACGAAATACTTCGAGCTCTAGTTCTAGCGACAGCGAATCCTCGTCCGATGAAGAATAGTGTTCGTACATAATAGTTCCTTTATAAATAAACGCATTTAGGTATCACAATATTATGTAGTTTTATTTTATTATCACGCTTTTAGTTTCATCTTTAAGAAAATCTTGGAAGCAAAGACGATTGTAACATCCGATGTCAACCAGAGGGATTATCCGGTATAAGCCAGAGACTATTAAAGACAGATTCTGCTTTCGGCACATTCTGTTTACGGCAGAAATACGGTAAGTACAGAATAAATATAATTATTTATTTATTTATCACGCCTTATCTCCGAAGAGGTGGCGGACCCATATTATATGCCCACTTTTCACCATGTGCTTATTTGATTGATTTATATAACAGTTACTTTAACCAATTCGACATATTTGCAATTAATACCAGTATTTATAGAAGGTTGGTAATCGAGAGACTCCATGATTTAAGGGTACCCTTTAGTACTGGGGTCTCTCGATTGCTAATCTAATCTAGCACTACCTACTGTAATTTATTAATTTGTATAACGATTGTATTACTCTTAACTTTTAAGATTATTATGTATTTATTATTCTTGTGATAAAGGTCGTGGATGTCACAATTACTACTATGTTAAAACTAAACTATTTTAAGCACATATTATTGTGATGTTGCTTGTTTATCCAATAAAGACTAAAAAAATGTGGTATGTCCTACGTAATAGGTGGTGAGCCCATTGCCGTGTTGAAAGAGACAGGCGCAGGTTGTGGCTACCTGCTGTTGAAATTTTTGAAGCCGCCATAAGGCCTTCAACTTAACGACCGCCAGGTTATTGGCAACCGGTACCAACGGCTTAACGTGCCTTCTGAAGCACGGAAACGCTAACAAATGTGTCAATCAAAGTGGTCACCCATCCGTGACCAGCCATCGTGAGAGTTGCTTAACGCAGTGATCGTTTACAGACCACAGAGTCTGTGGTACTACGAGCGCTTCTTTATAATTTTATAATTATTTACTCCACCCGTAGACCATCTAACTAGTTACTAATTAGTTAGATGGTCTAAGATTCCACCATTCTGTCTCAACCCTGTTTCACCCCTTTTAGGAAGAAAGCCGTGATTGATTAACTATTAATTGTATACCTATAATTATATTGTACTCGAAGGTACAAAATTTGTCTCAAAATGAACTTGTCTTAAACAGAATCTGCCTTAAACCATATAATCCAACCATAGGATTAATGGCACCTCCTAAAGATACCCCTGGGGGTGCCATTGGCACTTGTTTACGGACTCGTGTTCCCCCAGAAACATTGTGCCTGTGGTCGGAACATTGCGCCATTGAGCACAACCATCTATAATATTATTAGGTTCTTAAAAAAATTTTTTTCTCGTATGTGTTCAGAACAGCTAATGAAATGAAATTGCGTAAATAAATCCTTAAAATACGTACGTAATGAATCAATTTTGTCATGGTCCATCATCATCAAAGATACTAGGGTACCACGGCTTCTCAAAAAAGCTCCAATGGGACAACCCTGGGAATCACAAGAAAGTGCCACAGGTTCGGAATGAAAATGGACAACATTATGCTGTGGCTACCTCCTGTTGAATTTTTTCACAATTCATAAATAGCCTTCAACTTGACTTAACGACTATCATGTTTCTGGCAACCGACACCAACAACTTAGCGTGAATAGCGAAGCACGGCAACGCTCGTGAATGAAAACGTCACAAACGGCCACCCATCTCAGGATCAACCGTAGTGTAAGATGCTTAACGTACCTAATGATTGTTCACAGAACACTGCGCTAGCGAGCTATCTGAACTCTGCAGAAAATGTGTAAAGGTGTATAGGCTTCTAGATTGAATAACAGTACAAGGTTATCTATAGTGACGTTATTCTAAATTCAACATAGTGAATTGTCAAAGAAAACGGAAGGCTTTATGATATCATTGTATGTATCAAATGAACATTTTCAGTAAAGAATATGAAATACTAGTTGACGCCCGCGGCTCCGCATGTGTGGTCAAGTTTTCCCATTCCATACAAAAAGTAGCCTATGTATTATTCTGATTATTGTACAATTTCATCCAAATCCATTCAGTAGATTTTGCGTGAAAGAGTAACAAACATTCGTTCTTACAAACTTTTGCGTTTATATTATCCACGGAGGACAGAAAGAACGGAGATGTTGCAAGCAAATTTCTATTAAGTAAAACGCGTGCCAAACTGCAGGTGGGAAATGGGGCCGCTGGGGGAAAAGGGGCGGTTAACTCCGTCTTTAAAGCGTCCCTAATTGTAAATCCATCTAGCGACATAATCGTGCAACACATATAGAACTGAAGATCCAATGAACATTTTAGTTTGTCTACTCGCAACAATAGCGCTACCTACTGTTCTAGAACATTCTCTACTCTGGGTCTGTTAATAATATTTACCCATGCATTTCTAGTTTATAAATATTATATTTTGTCACTTATAAAGTTATAAATTATGTACTTCTATGAAACTCCAAATAATGCTCCCGCTAGAATAATGTATAAAGTGTTATCAATAAAATTGTTGACTTATGCGCCGGTATGGTGTTATTGTTATTTAAAATTTTGTCATATCATGTAAATACGCTGCAGACTAAATAATTGTCGTTTTGGGCAGAAATATGAACAAGCATTATAATGTGGCGTATTTACAAAAGTATACATTGGGTGAAGCGCTCGTGGCCCCGCGGTCTCAGTGTTCTGTAAACGTTCACTGAGTTACGCAACTTTCACTATGGCTGGTCCTCGGATGGGTGACCACTTTGTGGCATTTACATTTGCGAGCGTTTCCGTGCTTCGGAAGGCATGTTAAGCCGTTGGTCCCGGTTGCCAGTAAAATGGCAGTCGTTAAGCCTGGTTGAAGGCCTTATGGGCGGCTTGAAAATTTCAACAGCAGGTAGCCACAACCTGCGTCTGTCTATTTCAACACGGCAATGGGCTCACCACCTATTACATGTGACAGGAATCCACACGGTGAAAAGTGGGCATATAATATGCCTCTGCCACCCCTTCGGGGATAAGGCGTGATGGATATTTATTTATTTTATCCATTGAGTATTATTTTTTCTATTTGTCTTCAATAGGTGCATGTCAAAAGTTACTTGCATCTATTGTCTCATAGATGGCTCTAATTTACATTTTTGACGAAGATCCGAGAAAAATCTTTCATCTTCCAATCTTTAAAAAGTACTATCCTGCTGTGAGTTTTCGAGGAGGCAGGTTCTGAACAAAATGCTTTGACCTGATGCTGCAACAAAAATAGAGACCATTCTGGTTGCAGGATTAGGTCAAAGTTATCAATTAAGGCTTGGTATTCCTGCCGAGGCCACGCTTTTGAGTTTTTTAAAACAATGCGAATCGTAGAAGAAATGGTTTTTGATTCTGAAAAAGAGATATATGTTAGTTAAGGATTTAAGCTAGTCAAAATGGCTTTCTGTTACAAAATCTAATAAACTTCACTTGATAGAAAATCATCCCAAAGTTGCCCCCTTTCGAAATGTTTTTTCAATGCCAAATCTAAACTACAGTTAATTTTAATGAAATTTTTATACACAACTATAGCTACTAAATATTTTTGACTATAAACAGTGATTTTTATAGAACTAATGTTTAAATAATATCAGATTCGCGACGCTGAGGCCTGATCTGTCGCGCGCTGGCGCTTACTGAGGTAGGACCTGTGTTAGGTGTTTTCGTTGCGCTCCCCTTGCTATTTTTTCGCAATGGCACAGTATATTTATGGAGCAGTAAGCATTCCATCATCATCCGTGCGTCTGTCCCAGTTGCCAACTGAGCCAGTGGGCCGGTCAATGTATGTTTACCTATAAACAAATTTGATCAATAGATTCTGAAGCTTAAACATACCGACTGCCGCTGGCTGAAGTAATCAGTGCAGTTGTTCTATTGAAGCTTCGCTTCGCACAAATTATTAAAATTGTATCCAAGACCTTTGTTTTATGCTTTCAGTATTAATTATTTAAGTATATGTATAAATTTATTAGCCACGACTTTATCACCGAAGGTGTGGCAGAGGCATATTGTGGTGAGCCCAATGCCTGTGTTCAAATGGACAGGCTCAGATTGTAGCGACTCGCTGTTGTAATTTTTAAGTCGCTCAAAAGTTATTCACTTGACTTAACGAGTGTCGATTGCAACGTTAACGTGTCCTTCGAAGCACGAAAACGCTGGTAAATAAAAATGCTACAAAACGGTCATCCATCCAAAATCCGAGAGAGTTTCTTAAATCAGTGATCTTTTACAGAAACCGAGTTAGTAGGGCTACGAGCGCTTTTTATATATGTTTTTAATTTATGTTAGTAGCCTTAAACAATGTATGACATTTCATGTAACTAATAATTAATTAATTAATAATAATATAGCAATTATTACAAATAAGATAATTTAAATTTAAGATAATTTAAATTTAAGGCAAACTAAGTTTAGTCGACTGTTCTCACATAAATCCAAAGGAACAATGTAAGTGTAATTTTAATGTTGTAAGCCATACCTACATTTTAAAAGAGCACCAATTGACTTTCTTGCTAGATTCTTCTTCTAAAAGTGTAGGCTACCCTTAGAACTGGCAACTAGAATAGCTCTAGTTTTGATATGATTTTAAACACAACATTGATTTTGTTTTTTGGTTTTGTATAAATTCATTACTATATAATTGGTCAAACATCATGTAACTCAAACTAATGTAATTACTGGCGGTTAGAAAAGAGTGGCCATGAGTTTTATTGCCAGGTTCTTCCTCAGCCTCTACCTATTGCTTTGCGCATCTGGCAGTAAATGTAAATGTAGAAGCAATAATCTTGACGTTCATAAGTGTTACATTGTGACCTACATGAATAAAGATTTTTCATTCAAACTAATGTAATTACTGGCGGTTAGAAAAGAGTGGCCATGAGTTTTATTGCCAGGTTGTTCCTCAGCCTCTACCTATTGCTTTGCGAATCTGGCAGTAAATGTAAATGTAGAAGCAATAATATTGATGTTCATAAGTGTTACATTGTGACCTACATGAATAATGATTTTTCATTCATTCATTCAATTAATAATCCCAACATTTTAACGCGAAGGTTTTTTGCGCTTTAGTGGATCTGGAGAAAGCATTTGATTAAGTTGTGAGAGAAACTCGGTGGTACTCGTCCGTGTGGCCTGGCTGGCCGTCTACACCATATCCGGGTAGAATATGGTGTACCTACATGAATAAAGATTTTTCATTCAAACTAATGTAATTACTGGCGGTTAGAAAAGAGTGGCCATGAGTTTTATTGCCAGGTTGTTCCTCAGCCTCTACCTATTGCTTTGCGAATCTGGCAGTAAATGTAAATGTAGAAGCAATAATCTTGATTTTCATAAGTGTTACATTGTGACCTACATGAATAAAGATTTTTCATTCATTCATTCAATTAATAATCCCAACATTTTAACGCGAAGGTTTTTTGCGCTTTAGTGGATCTGGAGAAAGCATTTGATTAAATTGTGAGAGAAACTCTGTGGTACTCGTCCGTGTGGCCTGGCTGGCCGTCTACACCATATCCGGGTAGAATATGGTGTAGACGGCCAGCAGCTGCTGGCGATACAGTCTATTTATACGGACTGTAAAGCTTGCGTGCGACCAAGGGGGAGGTTCACCTGGCGCCTCTTTTTGACTTCTGTTCGGGCGTCAAACGGGCCGTCGACGGCCCGCCTGACTTTTCATAGTGTATCTGGATGGATGTGCAAAAGTGTGGCTGCAAAAGTTATAAGTTTATGATGTGTTGTAAAATTGGAAATTTTACAGTACATTGTCTGTTGTACGCTGATGATGCGGTAGTGATGGTCTCATCAGAAGCCGACCTTCAGGCATTAGTCACTAATATAAAAGTAAAGGTCTTCGCTGCATGTTAAACTAAGAATCAAGTATTTGAAAAAAAAAAGTAAGAACTAAAAGCAAGATGTGGGTAAACCGGCAACGTTTAGAGCAATTGAATGAAATTGTGTACTTAAGGAGAATATTTAGCGCGAACGGAAGATATGTTCTGAAGAACAACGGTGACTAGCTGCCGAAGACAGGAACATAACATTATGATTTTTTGATATTAATATAATTAAGTAACTTGCAGCCGATGGTTCCAAAAAAAACCAAATTTACTTTTAAAACTAATTTAATTAATTGAACAGAAATTACACTTAATACAAAATTACGAACTAAAGGAACCGACTACGTTCGATGCTAGATACGAAGTGTGCAACTTGAGTAACTGCGATTGCATGAGAACTTGAGCGTCGCTGCGTCAGCACCTCGTGTCCAAGCTCGTGACTGATGTCTGACGCAATAGCGAGGTGAACTTCTAGTCAGCAATTCCCTTACTGTTCGATGCCTTAACACCTCCCGCCGTAGTTCAGCATCTATTTGAGAACTTTTGTTGAGAATAGTGCTGAATAATGATCCGGAGTGTGACTTGGTTGTTGCGATGGTTCAGAGTCTGTCTTCTTGCCATCTTGGCTTGTAGGTTGGCTTAATTCATGGTCTGATATCTTGATAGTTCGACGAAGGTGCCTCTTAATAAGGACGTAGGTTAAAACGACGACTGCAGCACACAGGATAACATACATGGGTAATGTGGTATGGTATAATGATGTGTCTTGCAACGCTTGTAGATCAACCGGAGGCTGCATCATTATCTTGGTATGGCTGGCGTGTAAATTTTCTAGGTTTATTGAATTCAGTGTGAGAGTGGGTTGCAAGGATGAATTCCTGTTGTAGTTTAATGGTAGATCCATTATCTTCGTAGCTTGTCCCTTTAAACGATTGTTGGTATTAGCTATAGTGAACTCAGAAGTCTTTAGATAACAGTCTTGAGGCAAGACGGCTAGATAACTTCCTTGAAGCGTTTTGAAGATGTTTCTCTCACACGATGTCTGCACCTTGGTAGGTTTCGGGAAAGAGATTGTATAGTGCTTGTCGTCTAGTCGCTCGAAGGCTGCCTTTGTAAGTGAGATTGGAGTGAGGTTGCAGGTGGAGTCTAACGTCTGTTTTGTAATGACCCGTTGGATGCAGTCTTCTTGAACGTGGTGATTGAAGCTTGATAATTTTTCACAGATATACCAGTCGGTTACCTTCGGGCATTCTGCCTCCATGTACATAAAATCAGACTCATGTATTGCTATGAAAGGTGAGGATGGAATAAGGACTTCATGGTTTTTGTTAGGTACGACGGGTAGTTTGTATAGATGATAGGTTTTAGGTAAGGCAATCGGTATTTTAAATACTATAACTATCTTACTGTTACTATAATAAGAGCCCAAACCAATTATATCGAAATAATCCCTAATACTTATATCTAGTATTTCGTCCTTATCGTAAAGGTTACGTACTCTATTTATCATAGCCGTTAATGCTTTTAGGTTAAGCATTGAATGGTGAGTACTTTTCGCATGAATAAAAGCTAATAAATTTTCCATTCCTAGCATTTCCTCGGAGAGCTCTTCTATATTATCGCTCATGATAGTTAATAGTTGAGATAGATGAGCAAGTGTAGTTAAACCTACATTGGCTATATTGGTGGTGTTTATCAGAGTATTGGCCATCTCGATGATTTTATTCTGGTTATTGGTTAGGCTATCTATGACTTTAGACTGTTGGGACATCCATTCCTTACTTAGGCTAATATGATGATTATACTGCAAACTTAACTCTTTTTGGTTCCCTTCTAGTACTTTCATAGCATTATCGTAGCGTATGGCATCGTTATAATCTAAATTACCTGAGATACTTTTGATTACAGAGCCCAATCCGTCTATCAATCCCCGTTTAACACGACTTGAAGTGAAAGTTTCTATTTGTTCTGTTACTTTATCTAACTTGGTACGAAGGTACTGGATATGGACTTCATACAGTGAAAAAGTCTTGTTATTTAGTTGGGGTTCAATACTGTCTAGTTGATCTTTAACGCTTGTGACTTTAGACGCTAACTCTTCAATGTCAACGAATTGTAGGAAGGAGTGGTATTGAGAAATTATCTTAGTTGGACCTAAGTCGAAAGGTAGGAGTCCTGGGCCATCGTCGATGCTTTCAAGTGTTATCTCTTGGGCGGCTACCGCTGGTAGAAGGAACATCAGGATCGTCCTGTAACAATCGTGCTGCCTTAGGTACCCTTTTTAAACGGGATTTGGCGACGGGACCACGTTTCTTTTTAGTGTAAATGTGTATGGGTAGATCTGCGAGTATTGTATCTTGTGTGAATCTTGGGGCTAGCTTTTGACGAGAAGCTAGGGGGTTTTTAATAAATATCTGTTGATTGGGGATGTAGCTTTCTTCTGGTTCCCGATTTTTATTTAAATTGTCTATTATGTCTGTCCTATCCCTAATAGAGTTTTCATTAATTATCTCGTAGACTTTACGCATTTTCGACTGGTGATCCTGCATATATTGTTGCATTAAATGTTCGGTTACGTCTAGATTTAAAGGGTCACGTGGGTCAAAGTGGCCACTTATGACTTCTAAAGGTCTACACCTAGTAAAGCTGTGTATGGTACTGTTGTAAGCTAAAATGGCATAGGGCATCAGGTTAATAGCGGACTCGGTACGATGCTTTATTTTAAGTATTCTAAGGTGTTCTAGAAGGGTGGAATGTAGTCGTTCTACCATTCCATTTTCGTTGGGCGCGTGAGCTAAGATCTTGTGGTGCTGTATCTGATGTAATCGTGTAAACTCGAGGAATAACTGGTTCGTGAACTCGGTTCCACGATCAGTTACTATCGTTATTGGGACACCGTGATGAGTACAGAAGATAAGTAAAGCTTGAATTACACTCATGGCGGTTCCATCCCTCAGATGGTACGCTTGAGCATACTTTGAGAAAGAGTCTATGATGGTAAGGAATTTCTCTGTTTCCACAGTAAATAGGTCCATATGAATAACTTCAAAAGGCTTTGTCGGTGGTGGCACTAAGTGAAGCTGTTGTCTAATGGGATTACGGTCATACTTGCTTTGCCCACAGGTCGTTTTTTTTTGATGTACTCCGTAATCTGTTCTTTCATCTTGGGCCAGTAGTAACGTCGCGTCAATGCAGAATAGCACTCGTTAATACCGCGATGATTGGTTTTTCCGTCGTGGTACTTCTGAATTATTTCCTGCTGACGTAAATACTCTTTGATATTCTCAACCTCCGTTTTGGTTAGGACTAAGTTCATGGAAGAACTTTTAAAATGATTTTGGACGATTGGAATGATGTTGTACATCTCTAAAGGTGGGTTGATTAATATCCCTGTCTTTACCTTCGGGTGGACATACTCTTTGATTGCGTCTACAAGGTCTAATTCGAGTATGGGTTTGCGTAATTGTATAGTTGTTCGCGTATGGGTATCGAAAGGTTTGGTAACAACGGTTTTGGACCTGTAAGCACCAACAACAGTAAAAACTATTTGCCTATTGAATTTATTTAAGGGTTCATCTGTGATGGGTATTTCCAATATGGGATTTTCAGCGTCTGTGTGAGCTGTAAGGGTCCTAGATTCGTCCAACATAGGCTGGTTAACGGAGGGATTAACTGCCACTGAGCTAGTGTCTTCGTTACAGACTTCGATTCTTGACAAGGCGTCAGCGTTGGTGTTTGACTTGCCCTGTTTATAGATAACGGTAAAGTTATATTCACTCAACTTTAATCGCCAACGAGTTAAGCGAGAGTTGGGTTCTTTGAGATTCATAACCCACTGCAATGGCTTGTGGTCTGTAATGATCTTAAATTTGCGTCCGTACAAGTAAGGGCGGAAGTACTTCGTAGCCCAAACTATCGCAAGTAACTCTTTCTCGATGGTACTGTAGTTGATTTCACTGGAGTTGAGGGTTCGTGAGGCATAAGCTATCGGTTTGTCACTCCCTATGGGCCCTTGTGACAGCACAGCACCAATGGCTAAATTGGAAGCGTCCGTAGTGAGAAGGAATTCTTTTGAGAAGTCAGGGTATTGAAGTATGGGGTCGTTTATAAGGAGGGTTTTGCATTTCTCGAAACAATTTGTATATTCAGGAGTGAAAGCAATTTTTGAGCCTTTTTTCAAACACTGAGTGAGGGGTTTTGTCAAACGAGCGAAGTCAGGGATAAACTTACGATAGTAGCCGAGTAAGCCTAGGAATCGTTTTATTTCCGTGGGTGTCTTGGGCAACGGATAATTTTGAATAGCGTCTATTTTGTCAGGATTTGGCTTTACGCCTTCGTTGCTGATGATGTGACCAAGAAAAGCAGTTTCCAGCTTAAGAAACTCTGATTTATCAAGCTGTATTTTAAAGTTGGACTCCCTCAGTCGCTGGAAAACCTTCTCCAGGTTGTTCATATGCTCTTGAAGTGATGTACTGAAGATTATAATATCATCTAAGTACACGAGACATATGACGTTCTGAAGGCCTCTGAGAACGTTGTCCATTACCCTTTGGAAGGTAGACGGTGAGTTCTTGACTCCTAGTGGCATTCTTAAGAACTCGAAGTGTCCTTGCTCTACATTGAAGGCTGTTTTGGGGATGTCCCTTGGATCCATCTCGACTTGATAAAAGCCACTTGCTAGGTCCAAGGTTGTGAAGTATTGGCAGTTACCTAGCTTATCAAGAATGTCGGTGATGTTGGGTATTGGATACTTGTCGTCTAATGTCTTTTCGTTTAATTTTCTGAAGTCTACAACGATACGCCACTTAGCTTTACCTGAAGCGTCTAATTTCTTGGGTATCACCCAGATAGGTGAGCTCCAAGCCGAGTGTGACGGTCTGATTATCCCTTGATTTAACATCTTCTGGATCTGGTTCCTAACTTCTTCCCGGTGTATAAAAGGATAGCGATAGCTTTTTGTGTAAACAGGTGTCTCATCGGTAGTTTGTATCCTATGTTTAATTTGGTTGGTAAAGGTTAAAGGCTCGCCTTCCACATAGAACACATCCGCGTATTGTCCACAGAGGTTTTCGAGGTTAGCACGCTCCTCTGGGTTCAAATGATCGGTACGTAATTTAGAAATCACTTCTTGGGCACGTCTAGAGAGTAGGGGGTCGCGTACGCACTCGGCGTTTAAAAGTTCAGCTGCGACTTGACGATCAACAGAGAAAATGATATCGTGTTTGCTTGGATTTACCACCTCTATTACTCCGCGGCTGTTAATAACTGACGTGAGACACTCGCTAATTCTACAATTAGAAATTACTTGCTCCGGTATATAGGCAGAACCATCGTGGATGTTAATCGGCAATTTAACTAATTTTGACGACCCTGCTGGTATAATATCCTCGTAGAGGTTGACATTACGGGAGTCATGAACACGAATTGTATTCGTAGCATACTTAGTGTTAAGCCGCATATTTTTGAAATCTATGTTTGCTTGCCATTCACCTAGTAAATCGGAACCTATTAACCCATCAAAGTGCTTATGAAATTTATAAACGAATAACTTAATACTATCTCTATCATTGAATTCTGAGAAACACGGTATAGTAATGGTATGATCGGCACTTGTGGTGCCGTGGATATTTGTAACTTGAAACGGCTCGTAATCTAGAGGTAAATGCGAGTAGAAATTCTGAGCGGCTTCTGGGCTAATGAACGACTGGTTGGCCCCAGTATCGATTAGTAATTGTAAAGGCGGGTCCCGTATTTGGATGTAAGGAAGTTGACGTTGAGTTTGGGTATTAATTTCTATTTTGGTTTGTCGGACTGAGTGTCCTTGCAAAAATCCTCCTGGATTGCAGGTGCTGAACTGCCCGGTAAATTTTCGCCTACTGTCTGTAACATATCGTCATAAGAAGATTGATGATAATACTCATTACTATCGCAATTATAGTATTCGTAGCATTCCGGCTCAAAGTAATCGGACACCGTGTACTGTTCGTAACATGGGCCGTATTCATAGTCGGGACAATCGTTAAAATTTAATTCGCGTGATTTAAAATAATTACTCGGCGGTGGGTTGCCGGACTTATTCCAATCATGACCTCGAATTGGCATCGGCCTACTAACGTAGTGACTGACGCCACTCATGGGGGTTGACCTTTGCGGACCCATCCCGATGGGTGCATTTCGCGGAGGTAACCTAAATACGTTACTACGTTCGTTGTAGTTAGGTGGAGCAGCCCTAAATACCTGTTGGGTTCTTGTTGGTCCTCGGAACGGTTGAGGTCCATGGTTAATTGGTCTCCAGGGGCCGGCTGAATGGCCCTGTGTAGGTGGTTGCTGTGAAGGTCCTGGCTTAGGCATGCCGTAGTTTATAGTTTTAGCGAGAGGGAATGGGGGATGCGAATTATTAGTCTGCTTTTGGTGCATGCCCATAAAATTAGCATGTGGCTGTTTCTTATCTAAAAAGTTATCGTTACGCTGCTGTAAGTATAGGGTGTTAGTTTCCTCTTGTACGTACTCTAGTGCCTGCTCTATAGATACGGGACGCATGCATCTAATACGTGCGCCCAGCGGATCTCTCAAACCGCGTAAGTAAGATTGGAGAGTTAGTTTTTTATAGAGTTGACGTTTAGCTTCTACTGTACTGGACAGATCATCGTGTAACATAACATACGTCATAATGATGCTGAACAAATTCTGGCAACGTTCGTAAAATTCTTGAGGAGTACTATGACCTTGGGTCAGTAAAGACAAATCATTGTACAGCGCTGTTTCGTCACGTTGATCTGCGAAATTATTTATCAGGGCTGTACGAATTCCATTCCAGTCCGTCGGTATACCATTCGTATTTATAAGCCTCGCGGCATTACCCGTAACCTTATTAAGGATGCCGTTGAGTAAGGATTGATTTTCTAACTCGTGTCCCTGTGCAGGGTTTAAAAATCTCTTGACTAATTCATCACATAGACTAATGAACCTAGTGAGTATGTTGGGGTTACCATCGAATTCTGGGACTAACCTAAGAGCCTTAAAAATAGCGTCTATGGGGTCCCTACGAGGAGGGAAATCTGCTGGCTGACCTGACAGACTCATTTCCTCTTCTTCCCTTAAGCTACCTAAATCCCTATTTAAGTCTAACTTATTACACTTATCCTCCCTCGCAACTCTATCAGAAGTAGATTGCCTTGGGTGAAAAATCTTGAAGGTTTAGTGAGACTGGAGTGGAACAAAAGGAAGCAACACAAGAAAAATGATTCTAATGTACTTACAGTCTCATCATTTGGTAATCTGGATCATCAATGTCTGGATGCACCGGCTACTGCTTACTGAGGTTCTTGATACTCGATTCGGGCCGTGGACCACGCGCAGCGGCTTTGCGGAGCCGACAGGATTCGATACGAGAGTCCTTGAACGCGCCGCGCACTGCTTCGAGTATCCTACCGACTGCGCCAATTAAGTAACTTGCAGCCGATGGTTCCAAAAAAAACCAAATTTACTTTTAAAACTAATTTAATTAATTGAACAGAAATTACACTTAATACAAAATTACGAACTAAAGGAACCGACTACGTTCGATGCTAGATACGAAGTGTGCAACTTGAGTAACTGCGATTGCATGAGAACTTGAGCGTCGCTGCGTCAGCACCTCGTGTCCAAGCTCGTGACTGATGTCTGACGCAATAGCGAGGTGAACTTCTAGTCAGCAATTCCCTTACTGTTCGATGCCTTAACAATATTATTTCAAAAAAAGAGTGTAATGAGTATGGGACATATTATTTGGTACTTGTACATAAAGCCTAAATTTGTTATTAAATATATCATCATAAACTCCTACTAATATTATAAACGCGAAAGTTTGTAAATAATAAAATAAATAAATATCCATCACGCCTTATCCCCGAAGGGGTGGCAGAGGCATATTATATGCCCACTTTTCACCGTGTGGATTCCTGTCCCACGTAATAGGTGGTGAGCCCATTGCCGTGTTGAAATAGACAGACGCAGGTTGTGGCTACCTGCTGTTGAAATTTTCAAGCCGCCCATAAGGCTTTCAACCAGGCTTAACGACTGCCATTTTACTGGCAACCGGGACCAACGGCTTAACGTGCCTTCCGAAGCACGGAAACGCTCGCAAATCTAAATGCCACAAAGTGGTCACCCATCCGAGGACCAGCCATAGTGAAAGTTGCGTAACTCAGTGATCGTTTACAGAACACTGAGACCGCGAGGCCACGAGCGCTTCAAAGTTTGTAAGTATGGATGTTTGTTACTTGCACGTAAAACTACTGAATGGAATTTAAATAAACTTTACCTTTTTTTTCTGTGTTCTGTTATCTGCAATAAGTTCTACTATAAGCAGATTGTGTGAGGGTAATTAGGTGAGTGAGTGTGCTCTCCAGTGGGCACATCTCGTTTATTTCCAATGGGCTCCGTCGTCACTGATTATGTCTTTCCTTTTTAATCTTTTGCTATAACATCGATGCGTTAGTTGTGAGGCCAGGGGATTGGGGTGATGTCGCAGTCGCCGGTGATAGCCTAGCAAACGGTTTTAAATTTCGTCCTTTACCATAACTATATATTATATATAATAGCTTATCTATCAGAATAACACATAGGCTACTTTTTATCCCGGGAACAAGTTCCTTTTGAAAACGGGAACGGAAAATCTTTATCACGCGGATGGAGCCGCGGGCGTCAAGTAGTATATCATAAACCTAAAATAAAATCCAACACAATAACAGAGATGTTCCATTTCAATTGCTACTGCCAATCATTTTTACTGTGGCGTGCCAGCAAAAAATACATCGTCGATCTATCTTGGCGGGGGCTGAGGAAGCGTTGTGGTGCCTACGCGACTTGGCCTACCGGCCCTTAATTGTCATTTAACCATTATACTGACACGCTTTAAGCACTTCATCGAGTAATTTAAAATAATAAAATTTTGGAAAAGAGCTGTAACTCTTACACTGCTAAATTGATATTAAACGAACATACGAGATCTAAGAACCACCGCCAGAAAACAGACTTTCAAATGAAAAAAAACGCATGGAAATCGGATCATCCGTTTGAGAGATACGATGCCACAGACAGATATATACACACCGACATCGACGTCAAACTTTAATATTAAAAAACAACTTCAAACAAAAGGAGCTCTCGATTCGGCTGCATAATTATTTACTTATCACTATCTTCACCGTATAAATACAATGGCCCTTTTGCTATTCCTCAATTACTGTCATATGCTGTCATATAAAATATATATTGATTCAAATGTTATAAATTTTTTGTTTCTGAGGTTTAACTTGTTTATCGACGATGAGAGAAATTTTATGTTTGTAAAAAAATCGTTACGTTTTTCGGTTACGCGTCATGTTGTTTTGAAGTGAAACTTCTTTATCATTAATTGAAACTTCTTTATCGACGTATGAGAGAAATTATATAGCTGTTAAAAATGTAAAGAAGTTTAACTTCTTACCTGTGTACTCTGGTACAAACACTTTTATTTACACAGCGTCATCTAGCCCCAAGTATCTAAGCTAATATAAGGTTATGGTTATGGGATCTAGACAACTGATAAACATACTTATATATTTCTAACATAACTTCTAATAACATTTGTGGATCACACAAAATCCGACCCGGGAATCGAACCCAGGACCTCAGCGTGATAGTTGCATATATAGGATGTTTTCGTGGTTCATAGATTAAGTTTAACACCTATATTAATACGACTTACACTATGTTTGATGCGTTTATTGATAACTGCACTTGGTACAATAGTAATATTTTCAAGAACTAAGTATAAATGATAAGAACTCTCTCTACAAATCAACGTACGTAACATATCTTAACATAGGTAACATTATATTTATTTATTTTTTAATAATTATTTAATGGCCTGGTTTCTAAGACCTTTTAGCCAAATCTTATTTTTTATATCATATTTCTTCAATCTTATCTTCTAATTAGTCCTGTCCAGTCGATGTCGTGTCCTCATTGTCCGTCCTGGTCCTTGCCCTCAGTATAATGGTGATTCTTATACTAAGGTTGTCAGTGGACGTTTCGCGGCAAGAGAGAAAATAGCATTTCACTGCATATATATCATTGTCTTTCACTTTAGCACGTTAACACAACTTTTATGTCCAAGAAACCACCACTCCCGCACATAAAACAAGATAAATGCACTAGTTTTAGAAAATAATATAAAGCAAGCGTCCGCATTTGTCACTCTTCCCGCCAAATGTCCGGTAACATTATAAAAGGCCAATAACCAAAGACTATATACTAGATCGTTCAATAAGTCCCGAGACTAACTTGGAAATGGTGTATATATTAAAAATCTTTTTTGATTTTTAAAAAGTACTGACCTTCAATAAAAGTGGTGTCAAATGTTTAAAAATCAAACATTCAAATATTGATTTTCCAGACATTTAAGTGACGCTACGCTTGTAGTTTCGATACAATGGAAAAAAACGAGTTTCGCGTTTTGATAAAACATTGTTTTATAAGGGAAAAAATACCGTTGAAGCACAGCAATGGCTTATAAAATGTTATGCGGGATCAGCTTTCTCTAACACAACCATTTGTCGGTGGTATGCCGACTTCAAACTCGGTAGCGTGGACACAAATGGGGAAATCTCAGGTCGTCCAAATGAAGCAGTGACTCAACAAAATATTAACCAAGTCCTCAAAATCGTAATGGAAGATCGGAAGATAAAAGTGCGCGAGATAGACGAGATAGTGAAGATTTTAGCTGGTAGTGTTTTCACTATTTTACATAAAAATTTGGCCATGAAAAAGCTTTTTTCCAAGTGGGTTCCGCGTTTGCTTACAACTGATCAAAAGGAACAACATATCAATGATTCAGAGCGATGTTTGGCGCTGATGAATCGTAATAAAAAGGATTTTTTACGTCGGTATGTGACAATGGATGAAACATGGATACACCATTTTACTCCGGAATCCAATCGGCAGTCAGCGGAGTGGAGAGCGGCTGGTGAAAGCCGCCCGAAGCGGCCAAAGACTCAGAAATCGGCCGGTAAGGTTATGGCGTCTATATTTTGAGATGCGCATGGAATACATTTTTTTCATCGACTACCTTGAAAAGGGGCAAAATATAAATAGTGACTATTACATGTGCTTATTGGAGCGATTGAAGTACGAAATTGCGGATAAACGGCCTCAAATGAACAAAACGAAAGTGGTATTTCACCAGGACAACGCGCCTTGTCACAAGTCTGTGAGAACGATGGCCAAAATTAATGAATTGGTCTTTGAATTGCTTCCTCATCCCCCTTATTCGCCAGACTTACTACTGGCTGTTTGCAGATCTCAAAACAATGCTCCAGCGTAAGACATTTGACTCAAATAGTGAAGTTATCACAGCAACGGAGGCTTATTTTGAAGTCAAAGATAAATTGTTCTACACTCATGGGATAGAAAAGCGTTGGAGGGACTGTATCGCTCTTGGAGGAGACTACGTTGATGAATAAAAAATAATTTTATAAATAAATCCTTGTTTTAGTACTTAGTCTCGGGACTTATTGAACCACGTGTTACTACTCATTCAGAGATTCTCAGATTTTCATATATTATATTTTGTCACGCCTTTATCCCAGAGGCATATTAAACGCCCACTTTTTACCGTATGCATTTTGTCCCACGTAACAGGTGGTGAGCCAATTGCCATGTTGAAATGGACAGGCGCAGGCTAAGGCGACCTTCTGTTGAAATTTTTAAGCCGCCCATAAGGTCTTCAACTTTGCTTAACGACTGCCATTTTATTGGCAACCGGGACCAACGGCTTAATGTGCCTTCCAAAGCACGGAACCACCCCAGTCCCGTCTAAAGGGCCGAATAAATTTAATAAATTGTGTATTTTAGATGTTAAATTTGGAAGAAATATTGAACCCGTTGCCTTTTTAGCGAGGTGGTAACAAAAAGGCTAAAAGGTCTTATGTGCTAGACACTAATTAGCACGACCAATTAAAGTCCTGGTAGTCTTGGATTTTCATAATCATACAATATTAGCATAGAGTACCGAAAAGGCGTTTCTACTCTTGTGGTGCGTTTCGGAACTAAACGTCATGTCGCCCCACATACACTACCACCATATACAAATTTACTTTGTGCCACCAAGGCAGTCAAGATACATAGCAGTAACACCTCCATCCCTGAAGGAGCAGGCAAATGCATACCATACGTCTACTTCTTCTTTTACACACACTACCTTCACCGTATGCATTTTGCCCCACGTAACAGATGGCGATCTCATTGCCGTGTTGAAATAGACAGGCGTATGTTTTAGCGACTTAATTACAAGATATTTTGGCGTAAGGTGTCACTAGTAGGGCGACCGTATTGTGCAGAGTATGAGAACCAAAGTCTGGTCAGGTGCACATGTGGAACAAGACTGATTCCGAGAAATGAAATCCGATAAATATACCTAGTTGAATCCGATTTATGTATTTGTATTAACAAATAATCTGGTGGTTCTTGAAGCACAATTATATACAAGGATCAAGATATTTACAACGTACCTCTAGTCTAAATATAAATAATATGTCTCTGCAAAACGTTAATCGTGCTCACTACATGGCCATGATAAAAGGGAAGGATGTAATGAACATATAGTAATGGGACACCACATGCATCCTATAGTAATGTTGGCCAAAGTGCAGCATACCTACCGGTTATATTTCCAAGAGACCGCGAGTGACATTGATACCTCGCTCTTTGCCTGTTTGACCACACCACTTGCAGGATATATACACCCTTAAAGTTCAAAAATGCATAGTGATAACACTGCTCTTGAGCACAGTTTTAAGCGGAATTAAAGATCCATTCACCTACTCCAAAACCACTACACCTACAAAATGTACCGTTAACATCAAATATTTTTCTGCTGACACTACGTACTGTCAACAAATGAGTCCATTTCTATGTACCCTACCTCTAGGTGCTAATTGTATTCTAACTGCATAGTTCAGGAAACCAGTTCAGACAGTTAGTTGTAATTTAGACGTTGTGAATATAGTACCTACAGTGCTGAAGAAAAATGCTTAAATTTTGTCTCATCGAACTGTTACTCACGGTAAGACTTTAATAAATACTTAATAAGTACGGCAAAATAAATACCTGTTTACCTAAATTATATCGAAAATGTTCTACTTATTATCTAAAGATTTAAATATACTGAGGCATATGTACCTACCTAACTTTTTAAATTGTAGGAAAAGTGAAGGAAACTATTAAAGCCCTTTCACTTTTATGCTAATTTTGGCTTTTCAGACGAAACGATGCGTTTCAACGAAGTTGCCCTTTGCACATTTCGTCCCGAGTAGAAAGTACAAATGTAGGTACAGCAAAAGCCTATCTACCTTATTTGAAAGTACTAAAACCATAATATTACACATCAGTCCTGTCATGTTTAATACTCCACAGTTTTTGCACCTCTCCTCAAAAGTATATTTTGATTGCCTCAGTGGCGCAGTGGTAAGTGTATATGGCTGCCGTACTGAGCTCTCGGTTTTAAATCTCGGGTCAGATGAAATATTTTAGAGTTCAGCTGTTCTATATATATGTATATACATTATGTTTATATTAATAAATATACAAGTATGTTTATCATTTGTCTCTCATAGCACAAGCTTCGTTTGGGCTAGATGGCATTCTGTGAGACTGTCGCAAAATATGAAATTTCTTTGAATCTTTCACGAATCCACAAATGTTTGTTTCGGAGTTTGGGTGTTTCCTATATGTAATATGTATGTATTTAGAAATATATAAGTTTGTTTATCAGTCGTCTAGATCCCATAGCACAAGCTTATATTAGGGTACCCTTTTTTTAAATATCCCACAATTTTCATTTATTTATTTTATATTTGTTACTGCAGATTCCTGCACCTCTTTTCAACAATGTAATGTGTAACTTGTTCCACGTTCCTTAGAGTTTGACTTATATGAGTCTACATTGGCAAATTAGAACACGCGCCTTCCTAAAGCTTTTAACACAAAACACAAAAACCCAATAAAGGCTCACCATAAAAGATGGGATGAATAGGGAACATCTGCAATCCCGCGAATTATAGGCCGAGAGCTACTACTATTTAGTTGTCATCATTTACGCTCTGCTATCAAAGTAATTCGTACACAGAAAGTGTTAATTTCTTTGCAGATCACAATATACACGAGCAAATCAAATGGATGGAATGGATATCCAGATAGCAACGAATGTGGACCATACGGATTTACATGCGAGCGCAACAACAAAATTAGATTGTGTGAGGATAATAACCCAGCCGGACCCACTTTCATCTGCCCAGTTGGAACATTTTGCAACGAAGAGTCCACTGCCGTCTGCGAGGATGCCATCAACCATTTAGATCCAACGTTAACAAAAAAAATACGATGCCAACGCAATGAAAGAATTGTTAATCCGAATATACCTGGTTGTAAAGGTTACATCCTCTGCGTACTCAGCGGTGATCGATTACAGGCTGTTAATTTCAAGTGCTCGGGAAACACGATCTTCAATGGCATAACTCGGACCTGTACTTCGCCAAACAAATACAAATGTCCTTTAGGGAATGTAACAAAAATACAAACAAATCTGTACCACACGAATAACGTTAAAGATCCTTCAAAGGTTTCGGAATCAGCTGTTTTAAATCATGGTTTAGCGTCTATTGAGTGTAAGAATTATAAGTTCAGGGTAACACAGGATAATATTCCAAACCGTGTTACCTACTTCTGCCCTCGACACCCGGCAAACGGTCGTGACACAATACGGTGCACGATATTCTCCAATCATTTCTGTATCACTCTAGATAGAGACAATGATGACCAATATTTGTTTGACAACATGACTAATCGTAAACCTCGAATGTAGGGTGAACATACAAAGGAAATAAATTCAAAGACTGATATAGAAAGTGAAATGTTTTGTGACACAATTTTTTTATCTTTGGTTATATAATAATGTAGTTAAATATATGAAACATTTTATCTGATTTTGCCGGGATCGATGAAATCAGATATAATAAAACTCTGGTATAATTGTATTTACTTTTAAAAAATTGTGTATAGTTGACATCGTGGTGTAAGCGTAGACAATGGGCACAAGTATTGGTAAGTAATACTTATGAGTAACGCAGTAGAACTTGATAGTTTCCAATCTCCACGCAGTAGCTCCAGTAAAGTTTCACTGTTTTACTGGAATAGAACTTTGACCAAACTAAGACATGAATATGCTGCTATTTACCAGTTAATGTAAAATGTAGGAGCTTAGTATCCTTTAGAAGAATAATATGTGAATGTATTTGTTAAAGTTAAAGTTTTACTCGATATGTGGGCGCATATCAAGACTAACGTCATGCATACCGATTTTCTCATAGGTCTAACCAGTTTAAGCTTGCAGGTAGCGGCCGATTTTTGTATTCATGTCCTCTGCAACATTGCGGTACAACGGCAACAATGATAAAATTCGTTCAATATGTCAAATCCATTTTTGTAATCAAATTTTAATATTGCATAACCTCCAGAAAATATCGACACTTATACGAGTATAATACCGAATCCATAATTAAACAGTAAATGTAAATAGAACATTGTCACATCTGGAGTTATAAATTACTTTGATAAAATGTCGTAGGTATTCCAATATTACCCACAATTTTTCAGACTTAAACTTAAATACAAGTAATAAATTAATATAGGTACAAATATATTTTAATTTTCGACTACTTTGTAAAATATGTTCTATCTAATTGAAGCGCTCGTGGCCCCGCGGTCTCAGTGTTCGGTAAACGATTACTGAGGTACGCAACTTTCACTATGCCTGGTCGTCGGATGGGTGACCACTTTGTGGCATTTACATTTGCGAGCGTTTCCGTGCTTCGGAAGGCACGTTAAGCCGTTGGTCCCGGTTGCCAGTAAAATGGCAGTCGTTAAGCCTTATAGGCGGCTTAAAAAATTTCAACAGCAGGTAGCCACAGCCTGCGTCTGTCTATTTCAACACGGCAATGGGCTTACCACCTATTACGTGGGACAGGAATCCACACGGTGAAAAGTGGGCATATAATATGCCTCTGCCATCCCTTCGGGGATAAGGCGTGATGGATATTTATTTATTTATTATCTAATTAAACTATGTTACAACAATACAACTTAAGTAGATACGTTTTTTTTTTATTTATTATATTCAGAGTACTTATTTTTAACATTGCTTTTATTTATCTACCACTAGTTGACGCACGCGGCTTCGCCCGCGTATAGAAGTTTTCCCGTTCCCGTTTCCCACAGGAAGTTGTTCCCGGGATAAAAAGCCTATGTCTGTCTCCTGGCTCTAAGCTACCTCCCCATCAATTTTCAGCCAAATCGGTACTGTTACAGTTGTTGAGTTATAAATATTGTAACTAGCACGAACACGACTTTCTTTAATATATATAGATTATTAGAGTTCCGTAGTAACCAAGGAACCCTTATAGTTTCTCCATGTCCGTCCGTCTGTCAGCATTCTATAGGTACCTACCCTTAGTACTAGAAAACTGTAAGTAATAGCATGGCAAGTGGTATACTTAATCTTGAAAACCGATCTGAGGTGTCCCTCCATCCATAGGTAAATTGAAGGAGCAATTTTTTTTTATCTCACTCCGTAGGAAGTCGTCAAGTCCCATCTCAGCTTGACCAGTTTAATCTTATCTCCTCATCGAGTGCATTATCTAATAATATTGCATGCCATGACGCGAACCAGCTAACTGGTAGTTTCTGTACATGGGGAAAAATTCAGAGTAGTAGAACATGATAAAACGAAATTAAAAGGAAACTATCACAGATAAGTAGACTTTCCAATTTTTCCAGCTACTCTACTCATTGACAAAATGTACTATTGGAAATGAAAAAAAATCAACGTTCGAAGGCCTCCGACAGCCAAACGGATATACTCGTACCTATGTATAGTTACATAAATAAGTACAGAAATAGTATTCCTTGCCTAACCTTAAACAATTGATTTGTTCTGTGAATATTGTTAATCTCAAATATTAAATCAATAGATATTAATAGTATTGCAAGCAAATGCTATATTTTAAAATAACTTCTTCCAGAACTTGTTTTAACATTCATTGCTTTCAGAAAAAACGCACTTCATTTCTTTGCCATCAAACATTTCTTCACTTGAACATGTTTTTATCTTTTGATGAAATTCACCGTCACTGATTTTGGTACACAGATAATATTTCCTACAATCATTTACATATGGAAACAGTCCTGCTTTTTTACATTCGAAGTCACTTTTATCAGATTGTTCATAGCTAAAATTCGAGTTACTAGAAGAAACTTCGGATTTGTTTACCATATTTTTTACACATTTTATTAATACTTTATTTAAGTGATAATCTGTATCACATTTTAATTTATATCTCAAAAATCCGTGTACATTCTTTTTAACACAGATATAATAAACATTATCTTTTAAGAGGTCACTATAACGTCCTTCCTGCAAACAGTGGAACTGATTGTTTCTTACACAGTGTGATAAATTTCTTGTGCATTGTTTATTGATTTCGCTAAATACAGTATTGTTTGGACATTTACCCAGAGTAGGTTGAAGTTTCCCTAAACAGAAATAAAAGTTGCTGCAATCTTTACTATCAGCGTATTTGCCTCGAGCGCTATTTGTACAGTTGAAAGTAAGGGATATTTTATTTTCTAGGTTATTATTTGCTACAGTTACTCCAGGTTCATTGGTGATTAGAGACGATAAATTTGATTGATTCATTGGTGAATAATTGGTGGTACTTTCTGATTTAACCTGAGGTAATTCAGGCTGTTGTTTTAAATAAATATTTAATTTATTATTATCTACTTTTATTATACTACTACCAGTTGTCTGATTATTATTATTCGTTGTATTAGAAAAAGTTGCTATAACTATGTCTTGAGGAATTGTATATTCCATGGTTTTCACAAAAGTTTTATTCTTATTGTCAACAACTGGACTTTGTTGAGTATTTTTAATAGTATTAGTACAGGTACAAGTACCATTCGTTACAAATCCACTTTCATTATTTTTCTGGTCGCTTATCAAGGTGTCATTTCTGGTTTCGAAATTCATATAATTATTGTATGTAAAATTACTATTAACAGTCAATGGTGTGTTTAGTAATTTCGAGGACTGTGTGCTATTATTTGGCAATGTCGTGCTTTTGGAAATTATGTTATACAGAATACGCTGTTCAGTAATTTTAAGGCTGTTATTAACTATCCCTCCTGAAACAGCTGATGCAGTAAAATTTGTATAAGTAGAATTACCAAAAGCATGCTGAGTACCGTTAGCGTCATTTGACCTTAAAATGTCAGATACAAGGGACTTATTTAGATAAGTATAAAGCGGGCTATTTTGTTTTGCAGTAGTGAATAAATTTGCTTCTACACTTGGCTTACTTTTAGTTATCTCATCTGTTAATGTTGATGGTGTATATTGAAACTCATGAAATATTGTTTTGATAATGTCTGCAGTTGGAGCTGTAAATGTGCTATTTATTATCTCACTGTTATGAGGTTTTACAGTAACTCGATTTGTTGAATCAAGTACTAATTCTGGAGGTTCTATATTTGGTCCCATTGTTTCAACCATTTGTAAGCTATTTTGAAATGGAATTACGATATTATTAAGAGATTTTGAGTTAATATTTTTGTCTGAGGTTACTTTTTCATTATTTTTATTACTGGTACCTGGTAGTGTTTCATTCTTAACGTAAACATTATTTTTGTGACCTGTCATAGTAGCAGTAAATACAATAATCTCAGTACTCGGTGTTGTCGTTGGTATACCCTCCTTTGTATTTAGAAGTTCTAATGGTTCAGTTACGGAGCTAAAATCATTGCTCTGTTTACTTTGATCTTTTATTGAAAATTGATCTGTCTTTGTAGTATACGCTGAAAATGGAAACGGAATGGTATTCGTTGTAGTTTTGTATTCTGATTGAACTGTAATTGGCGGTTTAAACAAGTTGACGAATTCATCGTTTATTGCAATATTATTTACCTCATGTGGAGTAGTTAAGTTTTGTGCTACACTGTGAACAACATCGTTATTATTTATGGCAGTATTATTTTGTGTATTAATTACTGTTGAATTTAATCCAAATACCGATTTTATCGAAATGGGTTTGTTTGGTTCTATTATTTGAATATGAATTGTGGGATCTATTTTCAAAGTATAACTATCTCTATCTATAAAACTGAGGTCAATACCATTAGATGTATTGCTGTCGTTTATGCTAGCCAGGAATTGTGGCGCTGGTATAACGTTTTGTATAACCTCCGTAACTGTTGTAACAGATTTTGTAGGCTCTACAACCTCTGTTGTTATTTTTTTTATGTTCATTATGTTTTTATTTTCATCAAAGACAACTTTTGGTAATATGGTGCTTTCTACGTTATTTTCTGTTGTTGTACTAAAGTATGACACTGAGTCTTCTAACATGGTTTTTGCTTTGGTTACAATCCTATTTGTCTCTGCTGTTGTTACAGATTGTTCAGAAAAAAAATCTGGTTTTATTGGAACAAAATTACTCCTAATTATTTCCTCATTAGTGGAACTATGTGCTAATGATTTAAGATCGGTAGTAGTTTTGATCGGACGTATTGTAGTAAAATATTTATCAAAGAACGTCCGCTTATGAGGTACGTCATTACTTGGCTCTATGGTATCATTTATTAGTGAATTGGTATTTTCATTTATATATGCAACTGTTACTGAATTATTACTTTTACCCTCTAAGTCATTGTGAGTGGAATTAATTTCAAATGCCCTTTTACTAGAGTTAAGTATATCAGGCGGTTTTCTATTTACAGTTAAAAGTTGGCTAGTTGGTACTGACTCGGAATTTTGTAGTAAAGGAACATGTTCTAGCTGATGTTTAAATAATATATCAGCAGACTGCCTCTGTGTATCATAGATTAATGTAGGCATCTGCGATGTTTGGACTATTGCAACAAAATTTTTGACAGGCCCATGGCCTTGGTTTGTTGCACTAAAGGCATTAATTTCATTCATAGACGTGCTGGTGTCTATAAATGAATTAGTTTGTGTTGTTGTTGGCGGCACGTAAACTCCTTTTAAAAAAAGATCAGATTCTATATTTAATAACCCATCAACGGGAGTGATTCTATCTATTTGTTTAGGTGCAACTATATCAGAAGTCTTCGCTACATTAGTGGTTAAAGATCCCGAGTTTGACTTAACATTACTAAACTTTTCAGTATTGTAAACTGAATCATCTATTGAGTCCATGAGTATTGTTTTATCTGCGTTATAGCTTGAACTTACTGTACTTGTCGATTGTATAACGTTTCCTTCAAATAATTTTTCATTTCCTCCGGTAAATTCCTCTTTTAATTTTTCTAGTATATCACTTTTAAGAGTTGTTTCTTCGAGTCCTGGCAGCATCGGCGACACTTTATTTTCTTCAATTGGTGGTAATGTAGCACCATTGTCCATTGTTTGAGGCAGTACACTTTTGTCATAATTTTCAAGAATAGTAGCGACATACGACGGCGTGGTAGGCACCTCGTTTTTGGGAAATTCACATTCAAACCGATTCCCTCTCTGGCATTCTGTTGATGCAGGACACGGTATAATGAAGTCGTCAATAGTGGTCGACACTCCGCCGCCCAAGTCCACACATATCATGAAGTGAGTGGAGTTAAGGCAATGGAAGGGTTTTCCACCACAATTAATATTCGTTGATAACGTTAATGGTATTGAAAATAACACCTGAAATATAAAATATTCAAACTTACAAACATAAAACTACTAAAATATTTACCTATTTTAAAAAAAGGCTGCCTTGAAGCAAATAAGTATTATGTTGTAATACTTATATGTACTAATCTTCTTATCTAATACAATGAATACTTAAATGATATTTTCAAACTGTGGGTTAATAGAACATAAAAATAAAAACATAAGTATTAGTAAAATATTGATTATCGGGCTATTTACCATAATGTACACTTTCACATATTTCAATATCCCAATAATCAATATTTTACAATGATACCTAGTTTAAATTCTTATTATATTCATAAAAACAACTTACCACTAACAAAAATCCTTTAAGGTCGATGTATTCGAATGCCATTTTCATGAATAAAATCCGAAGTATGGCAGCATTTATTCGTTTGTGTGTCGTTCACACTCGTTTATCTCGTAAGGTTTGTCTCGCGAATGTGTCGGGATGTAAATATGGCAGTGAAGCATTGTTAACGTAACGTTTACCCACATCATGTAAGATTAGGCCGACACAGTGTAAATAGATCTGACACCTTATTTCCTGCGAGTTCTCACTACGTATTGTTGTGATACAATTGTGTGTTACGGAGAAAACTCACAAATGACGAATAAAAACATACTTATTTACTGTAGAGTTAGTTTGTTCCAATGAGATATAACATTCAAATATCAATTTTCGATGAATCACATGAGTAACAGATCCTTAAGGTATCAATTTGTTCCTATGGGTTATGCTCATTTCGTCCTATTCGCACTTCGTCTCACGTTCGAACTTGGTCACGTTATTTTCTTACTGCTGATCTAGATCCTTCTTCAACGCACTGTGAATTTATGTGTGTTTTGCTTTGCCACTACTGTGAAGCTGGCCTCGTGTAAACATTGTCTAATTGGTTTCATATTAAAGAGTAGGTTTTCTGTAAGCTTTGGAACTTTACAGGTGATGTTGTTTATATATGTTGTTTATACCTCAATGTTTATAAATAGGTACGTAGAAACAGATCGACAGTCAATATAATTCCAGTTATTTTGATGCAGCTATGTATTAAACTCTCATCGTATTCCTTAGTTAACTACGTTTTGTACCTTTTGGCATTGCCTGACGTCTCGATCAGGTTGCACCGGCACATTTAGTCTGTAATCTCAAAAAGGTACCTACGAAACAGAACTGTTTACCACCGTAAAATAAATATACTTATAGTAGCAAAAGATATAAAAGATAATACGGTACCTAATCGAGAAATTTCAACTCACGAATTCAAGACGCAAGATGTACGAGAACTCCGTGAAACATTGCGTGTGGGCACTGATATTCTTTCGTAGGGAATTGGACATTCTCATACATTTTCATTCTCAGGTGCAACGAAGTTTACCAGAAGCCGGGATACCTATTATACATAAACAGTACAGGTCGCGCGGCGAATGATGAGCTCTGACAAAAATTAGTGGGGATAGTTTGCGCATGTATAATCGCGCACAATATATTTGCGCACAAAGAATCAAGTTTAATACAACTCTGCTTTGAACCATTAAACATTTTTTTTATAACTTAGGTAGGTGGGTACGTAAGTAGGTTTATATTATTTACAACAAGTGAGTTCAAAGTGTTTTGCGGTAAAATATTAAACCATGATATTTTATTTATTTTTCAGTAATCGTATTAAAAAAAAAAACATTTTTATTGTAATATTTTAATGTAGAAATAGGTATAAAATGTGTGTGACACTGACAATACTTATTTAAAGTAAAAGAAATGGAAGAAGTCAATGCTTACCTCGGTGAATGATAGGCGTGATTTTAATTTTTTTATGTATTAAACAAATGAAATTGACGAAAATTTATAACTAAACTAACTATCTTCACGCTGTATCCCTGACGGGGTAGTCAGAGAGTGTCCTCTCTGACTACCCCGTAAGGGATACAGCGTGCCAGGCTTCGTGTTCCATGCATATTGATTTCGCTTCCTTAAGATTTATCAACCGCTTCATACACGCACGTCTGGGTGTCCGAGCACTTTAGACTTTTCCGTTTTTGAGCAATCTGCTTCAAATTCCTTCTACCCTCTTACTTTCGCACAATATATATTCTTCGTCAATCGTTCCCCACTCCTTCGTTGGACGTGTCTAAACCAACGAAGCACACCCTTTTCCAGCTTAACGCTGACATTTTCATTCAAACCTGCCATATTGCGTATCACTTCGTTACGTATTCGGTCGGTCAAAGTTACGCCGCACAATTTTCGAAGTGATCGCATCTCCACAGCATGTAATTTACTTTCATGCATCTGCTGACATACCCAGGTTTCGCTACCGTAAAGCAACGTTGACACTATCACTGCGTTATATAATTATAATTTGTATAAATATTTGATCAAACCATATACATAATAAACCATTTTTCTTTCTTGTCCAGATTGGACAGACAATTTTCTCGGGGCATCAAAGCCTCAATACGCTATTAAAAGATTTGTCAAAAAGAGTAGAATATTTTATGTGCGTGACAGTACCGAGACTAATGACAACACGTGCCGACGTGTGCGTGTGCGTGTAGGATTTCGACCGCTCCTGTGTCCACGCTCCTACACTCCCGCCTTTAACCCCCTGTCACCCCGCCAATTAGACCTAATTTATGAGTTCTGCGCATTCCCCTTCCACTTTCTTACAGAGCTCATCATTCGCCGCGCGACCTATACCTAGGTAACACAGAAATTGTAAAAACCGGAAAAATACCATGCGAAACATTTGTGTGGCGACATGTTCAACAATCAAGTAGGTATCAAGTATGATTAAAACCTTCACTAGTCGAATCACGTACGATAGATATTTTTAATGGCTTGCGAAAGTTTTAAATTCAGTTTTTACATGAATTCGCTGTATTTTTAGCAAACTGCGGTGGGGATCAAAACTCTTTGTATGACGCGTCATTTGCGAATAATCTTGAGCATGTTGTGCATGTCGCGGACACACAAATGTATCCACATGGAGTGCCATTAAAGTTTGCTTAAAATACAACGTTTACCCCGAAGGTACACCACGTATAGTGACAGGATGTACTTTCGGGGCCGCACCAAGATCTCCGGCGTTCAAGCGTCCTCGCCTGCTGACTAACGGACGAGTAACTACGCAGGCGGTTGTCATTGGCTCCCAACGATACCAGAAATAGCTGCTCCTAGCAGCGAAATGAAATGGACCCCAGACCCTAAATCTAGGAAGGGTTTAGAAGCAAATTTCACTGCCTCAGTGGCGCAGTAGTAATGTATGCGACTGCCGCGACTGAGGTCGATCCAAAAAATATTTGTGTGATCCACAAATGTTTGTTTCGGAGTTTGGGTATTTTCTATGTATAATATGTATGTATTTAGAAATATTTAAGTATATTTATCAGTCGTCTAGATCCCATAACACAAGCTTATATATAACGGCGTCTAGCCCAAAGTAAGCTATACTTTGGGCTAGACGCCGCTGTATAAAAAAACGTCAAGTTATACACTAAAAGGAAGAAGAGTAGGCAGTCTATGTATGCCGTGATCTGATTCACTTCAAAACAATTTCAGCAGAGCAATTTAGTAGAAATATTAAATCCTAGTGACACAAAACCTACTTAAGTTGTCAAGGTTTAGTGACTCTATAAATGTTCACAATTTCCATGCTGAGTCACATTAAAACTAAGTACCTACTTAGAAATAGCGATAACTCGGAAAGCAAAATTCAATCTTTGGTACTTGGAGTGCGGTTCTATTGTCGGGGAAGGTAGCGATGAAAAGTACGAGTATACCTACTAACAGACCACTTTGTGGATATAATGGGTTGCAGCTCGGAATTATACTGCAAAGATGCTGATAATAATATAGTGGTGGGGGGGCTTAAGGGTAACAGGTACAGGATCATAGGTATAAACAACTCACCTCTATTATCACCAACCCGAACTAACGATCCCAAACCCTTTCGTCATAAAATGGAGAGTAGATCAAATATACGAGTATATTGCTTACGGCCGCTTACCGGGGGCCGCCGGGGCGCATCTGGAGCCGACGCTGGGTGCCACAGCATGCGAACCGTTGGCGACGGGGGACTGAACAGGCGGGTTCCCCTCGAAAAACATACTACAGCCGAATCGACACAGTCACCTTCTCGCACCTCATCTTCAGAATACTCACCTTTTTCCAATGTTCCTTCCCCAACCTCCACCCACAGCTTTTCCCGATCACTATGCTCCTCACCCTCATCCACCTATTCTAAATACAAGGTCGTCAGCTGTTGTGCAGGAGGCATCAGCCAATACCCCGAAACCCACTGTAGACACACGCCGTGCGCGAAAGAAATGGACTGAAGATATGAACCGTTTTATCTGGCGCATATATCTTATGATAACCAAACATGAAACATCTAGACTGAACAATTACCTCGAACCTTTACACCAACAATTTACTCATAGATACCCTGACATGCAAACTACTCGACAACGATTAGGAGACCAAAAACGAGCTATTCTGAGACGACAATTACTACCACAGCATGTAATAGAAACAATAAGCAACGAAGTTAAAGATAATTAAATTTAAATTTAAATAAATAAAATAAATAAATAAATAAATAATATGAAAAATGATAACCATGATCAAAAACCGGAATATGATGAACAAACATGTACAACTAGCAGAATGAAATGGTCAGATAAAATTAACGAAGATATTATTAGATGTTATTTTGAAATAACTGCAGTAGAGAGCAATAAAACAGCATATAGACAGAACCTCCATAAACTGGTAACAGAAAAACATCCACACCTATCTCACCTAACTGTTCAAAGAATCGCAGATCAAAGAAGGTTAATTTTTAATAACAAGAAATACGCCAATAAAGATAATCAATTGAGAAGAGAAATAGAATTAAAACTAATAGAGGCTAATAACATACAGCACCATAATATAATAGAAGAGGAACAGTATACTTCCCATCAAACTCCCATCTCCTACAACTCACCTGAAAGTATTACAGACAATACCGATTTACACGCAGACATTAATAACTTAAATAATTGTACTAGAACCAGCGAAACAGTCCAAAGTCAAAATCATGTACAAGACCAAATAAATGAAATAGAATCCGTGTTAGTTAACTCTACTACACAATTTACCATTATGGACCCCGAAACACGACCATACATCCCAAAGCAAAAATCATCAAGAAAGTTTGCCCAGATTGTGCAGTGTTTGAACAATGAAATTCTCCCTAAATATTTAAACCAAGACTTAGATTTTAGTTCATTGCATACATTGATATATTCAGCAGCTTTCACCGCAGCATCCTGTAATGGCACGAAGTTTGAAATAGAACGGAATGAGACCAAGCTTAACAAAAAGCCCAAATGGCAGCAAAGAATCGAGAAGAGAATAGATAAATATAGACTAGAAATAGGACGGCTGACACAATACATACAAGGAAATAGAAGTTGGAGAATTCTTAACTCTATAGAAGACATAAAAAGGATATACAAAAGCCACTCTCAACATGAAGAACCCAATACAGAACCACAACATTTTCTAGACACACTCAAACAGAAGTTAAATGGCACTGCTAGTAGATTAAAAAGATATTTAACCTGTACCAAACGAAAACATCAAAATCTTATGTTCAGAAATAATGAAAAACAGTTTTATAGAACTCTAGGTCAAAATCAATCACAACATGTTCAAAAAGATAATAACTCCCCTTCAATAGAACACGTACAGCAGTTTTGGAAAAATATCTGGGAACGGCCAGTACATCATAATTCTGATAACTGTTGGTTACATGAAACTAAAAACACTACACACATTAATCCAATGGAGTTCATGAAGATCCTAGTAGACACACTGATCCAACCATTAATCACACACATAGCTGGAAGGCACCAGGTACCGACAATATACACAATTACTGGTATAAAAAGTTTACTTGCATACATCCATTCATTCTCAATCATATCTGTCAATTCATACAATCTCCAAATATTATGCCAAAATTCGTTACACACCACCGTGTGTAACGAATTTTGGCATAATATTTGGAGTGTCACCCACTTACATGCTCCCTAAAGGCTCTGATCCCAATAACCCTGCAAATTACAGCCCTATTACTTGCTTACAAACTGTCTACAAAATTATCACCGGATGTATCAGTAAATTGATTTATAAACGTTTAGAACAACATACTATTCTCGCAGAACAACAAAAGGGATGCCGAAAAAATAGTTAAGGGTGCAAAGAACAACTAACAATAGATGCAATAGTTATGAAATAAGCTCAAACAAAGAATAGAAATATTCACACAATGTATATTGACTATCAAAAGGCTTTTGACTCGGTTCCTCATAGTTGGTTAATTTACATACTTAAGCATTATAAAGTTCATCCCAATTTGGTGTCTTTCTTAGGTGCAGCCATGCTTGAATGGCAAACTAAACTAAAATTAGTAAATTGCAGGTCCATGACTACTGAGCCGATAAAAATACAAAGAGGCATATTTCAAGGAGATGCCCTTAGCCTATTATGGTTTTGTTTAGCCCTCAACCCGTTATCTGAACTTAATGAAACTAACTTAGGATTTAAACTAAAATTATACAACACAATAACTCATTTCACACTATCTCACACTTATTGTACGTGGATGACATTAAACTATATGCAACAAATAACTCAGAACTTACAAAACTAGTAGATATAACACATATATTCTCTAAGGACATTCATATGCAATTTGGAGTAGATAAATGTATAATACACTCAGTTGAACGAGGTAAGACAAAAAATAACACATATACTCTTGAGACTGGTGAGCATATAGAATCCATGGACGAACATAGCACATATAAATATTTAGGTTTTCATCAATCAAAACAAATTCATCAAAAATTAGCAAAACTGGATTTAACAAGAACATTTAAGACCCGTATAAACCAAATTCTTAGAACTCAGCTAAATGCACCGTTTGCAATACCAATTCTCTCATACTCCTTTGGGATAATTAATTGGTCCCAAAGTGATTTATCCCAATTGCAACGTACCATTAACACTCATATGACAGTCAACCGAAAACACCACCCTTAGTCATGTACACAACGTCTCACACTATCACGGCAACATGGAGGGAGAGGCCTCATCGACATACGAAATTTACACAATACACTTGTAGACAACTTACGCAAATATTTTTACACTAAAGCTGAACAATCACAATTCCACAAATATTTTACCGACATTGATAGAAAACTAACCCACTTAAATAACGGAGACAAGCTACCAAAATTAGTAAATAAGCAACAGAAAACAGATCTATGGTCACAAAAGGCTCTACATGGGAGACACTATTCCGACCTAAACCAGCTGCATGTCGACAAAGAAGCGTCGAACGAGTGGCTACGACGAGGTGAGCTGTTTCCAGAAACAGAGGCTTTTATAATCGCTATTCAGGATCAAGTTATAGATACCCGTAATTACCAGAAACACATTACTCGGACCCTTAATTTACCTAGCGATTTATGCAGAAGATGCCATAGCAGCTCAGAAACTATTCAACACATCACTGGTGCATGCAAATCAATAGTCCAAACAGATTACAAACACAGACATGACCAAGTAGCTGCTATAATTCACCAAAATCTAGCATTTAAATATACTCTGATTTCCCAAAAAACTGCTTACTACAAATACAAACCCACGACCATTTTAGAAAACTCTAGTCACAAAATTTACTGGGACTGAACCATCATTACAGATAAGACCATACACTACAATAGACCAGATATAACTGTATTAGATAAAACCACTAACTCCGTGTTTATTATAGACATTGTCTTGTAATACACCCAACCTTGTCACTACACATTCAGAAAAAATGGCCAAATATGTAGATTTAGCTACGGAAATATAAAGACAATGGCAAATAGACACAGTTAAAATTATACCCGTTATCATACCTACTACTGGTGTGGTACCAAAAACACTTCGATTCAACCTCAATACTCTTCACATGCCTCCATCTACCCTTACACTTATACAAAAAGCAGTTTTACTCAATACATGCCGTCTTACACGCAAATTCCTCACCTCATCTTCTTCATTATAACATACTTTTTCTTTCCAATTAGCACACTTGGTCAAGGCCCGTGTGTTAGTTTTATACCCCTATTAAAAAGGGAGAGCAAAGTGCAAAAAAATGAATATAAAAATGATAATAATAATAATGATTAATAATAAGTCGGGTGGTACCATGGACCCCAAAAATTATAGACCTATAACGTGTCTTCTTAAAATACTTACATCTATTCTGAGAGTAAAAATAAACTTTCATATAACAGAAAATTCCATCCTGTTAGACTCTCAGAATGGATGTAGGACTGGGGCCCGTGATACTAAAGAACTTCTTATTATTGATACGACTATTAGCCAACAGGTTCGTCGTAAACGAAGGGATTTAGCGACATCTTGGATAGACTATAAGAAGGCTTATGACTCCGTGCCACATTCATGGCTCATGAGGGTGCTAGAGTTGTATAAGATTGATGCAACTCTATGGAGACATGAATGGGGCAATGGAGTACGGTCCTTCGCTATCCGGGATGTCGAAAAATTCTTGGTGACGATGAACCTTTAAAGATAAAGAGGGGTATTTTCCAGGGTGACAGTTTGAGTCCTTTGTGGTTTTGTCTAGCACTTAACCCTCTCAGTACAATATTAGAGGGTTTAGGGCTGGGCTATCATTTGCAGAGAAGTGGTCAAGTTATATCCCACCTCTTTTACATGGATGATTTGAAACTCTTTGCCTCCAACGATATCCAATTGAAAGCCTTACTAAAAGCAACTGAAAACTTTAGTAATTCTATCAAAATGGAGTTTGGTGTAGACAAATGCGCAACCATGCATGTTAAAAGAGGTAAGATTGTGGAATCTGAAGGCATGGAACTTTCAGATTCCACAAAACTTAGATCCCTTTCTGCCAATGAAACCTACAAATATTTGGGTATGTCACAGGCATTAGGAATTGATGACAGGGGTATGAAACAATCATTGGTGGAGCGTTTCTTGGGCCGCTTGAAGAAAGTACTGAAAAGTCTTTTATCGGGTGGAAATAAGGTTTGCGCCTTTAATGATTGGGTCATACCATTGTTAACCTACTCCTTTGGCATACTCAGATGGACTCAAACTGAGTTGGACACCCTCGACAGAAATGTTCGTACTCTGCTTACTACATACCGAATGCACCATCCACGTTCGTCTATTATGAGGTTGTATATCCCGCGGAAGTTTGGGGGTCGAGGCTTCTTGAATGTTAAGACTCTCCACAACCGCGAGGTATGCAACCTTAGAGAATATTTTCTGTCAGCGAATATGGGTATGCATCGGTGTGTGGTAGCAGTAGATAATGGACTTACCCCGCTTAGTCTGGCTAAAGAGACCTGGCGCAAACCTGTTATACTCACTACTGATGAACGCAAGGAGATATGGAAGAGTAAGGAGCTGCATGGACGATTTTTTCGGGCCCTATATGGGTCCGATGTAGATTTAACAGCATCTGTTTCCTGGCTACGGTTTGGGGACCTCTTTGGGGAAACTGAAGGTTTTATCTTTGCAATTACAGACGAAGTAGTAATGACGAATAACTACCGAAAGTATATTCTGAAGGATGGTACGATTGACATTTGTCGGGCATGTCATCGTCCGAGTGAATCTTTAAGACATATTATTTCTGGTTGTTCTCGTCTTGCTAACGGGGAGTATTTGCATAGACACAATCAAGTAGCCAGGATTGTCCATCAGCAACTAGCTCTTAAGTATAAACTTGTGGATTTGGAGGTGCCCTATTACAGGTATGTACCCGACCCAGTTCTTGAAAATGGTCGTATCACACTGTACTGGGATCGATCTATCATTACTGACAGGACTATTGTTGCCAATAAGCCTGATATAGTGGTGATAGATCGATTAGAGCGTCGCGCAATGATTGTTGATATTACCATCCCACATGATGAAAATCTCGTGAAAGCAGAAAAAGAAAAACAATTGAAATATTTGGACTTGGCTCACGAGATTGTTGACATGTGGGATGTGGATTCGGCAATCATTGTCCCGATAGTCGTATCAGCACATGGGTTGATTGCCAAGAGCCTCGACCAACATCTTATGAGACTCGCGTTAGGCAGTTGGATCAAGGGTTTGATGCAGAAGGCAGTTCTCCTCGACACGGCACGCATTGTCAGGAGGTTCCTATCTCTGGAGCCCTAACCACCGGTTGCTTGGTCCCTGTACCCGATACCGGTGGGCCACTACTTTTTATATTTTTAAATGTATTTGCTTTGGATATATTTAAAAATTTAATTTGTATGTCTGTATTGTAAATAAAGAGAATAATAATGATTATAATAATAATAATTATTATCATTATAATTATCATTTTCAAGGGCATAACTACGGCGAAGCCCGCTCCGGGCCTGTCCCGCGAAGATGAAACCGGCGCCGCACCGCTCGACACCCCAAGCCGCTCACACCGGTGTTGCCCTCTGTCGCCTTACAGGCTTATTTTGCCTATGGCGATTGTTTAGGGGGCCCATCTAGTGAGTTGGCAAGTCACCGTCGGCCACTATTTTGATAATAATATATTAAAACGGCAGACGCCGTTTTCATCAATAACTTAAATCACCCAATCCATTTAACACCCAACCCAATAGCCCATTTCATAGTTAGCACATTTCACAATAGTTTAACTCCCATTAGAGGTGATCCATTACCGTTCTTCTACATAAGGCGGGCGTGGATTGCCTGTAGTGGGGGTCCCATTTCCTATTAGATTAAAATTCTCAAAGGGCCTCTGCGTGTTGGACCAATATGTCCCCATGTAAGCCTGCCAAAAGACCGGGTATCTTCATAAGAAAAAAAAGCTCTGTGTTCTGCTTCTTCAAAGCACAATATGAGGGGCCCGGTTATATCAGACGATTAGAATATTTATTCCAAAACAGAAACCCAGATAACCCGAAAATCCACAAATTCAATGGCAACACACTATCGAATCAAGCCCGTAGGATAATGAAACAAAACATCATATCACAACAAATACTTGACAGAATCAAAAGAACAGCACAGGGGTTAGAAAATATAGTAAACACTGAACCGATTTCACAAGAAATAGGAAACACTGAACCGATTACAGATAATAGAGAAAATATTACAACACATACAATACACGTCACAAATTATAGCACCGAAACACTCACATACCAGAACACTGTACAATACTCACCATCACAGACAGAGGCAATAGACCAATCAATACGAAATATCACTGTCGACGAAGATCAAAACCCTTTATACTCCATTATACTGGACTTTTTGCGTACACTAGCTGAAACCAAGGAAATACCAATAGTAGATCGTTGGTCTTTGCCAAAAGCTAAAATAAATAAGCACTTTTTAGAAAACCTACGTACACTCAATAGATTCTTGCCAAACCTACTAGTAATTACCACATCACTCCGAGAAATGAATAACATTATCTACGCCACTGCCAAAACATTAATTACTAACAATAACCAAAAACCATTTATACACAATAGTACTATCAGAACTAACTCAGACCCACCGTGGAAAAGAAGAATTCAAGGTAGAATAGAAAAACTTAGGAAAGAAGTAGGACAACTGATAGAAATAGACAGAGGAGTAAATTCACGTAGGATACTAAAAATTAAAGACAAACTGTACAGTAAATATATATAATATTCAAAACACAAATGACCTCAAAAACCAAATAGAAACATTTACACAAAGAATTAAGGCACTGGCAGCTCTAGCTGCCAGTGCCTTAATTCACTGTTGTCACTGAATGTCCTATTTTGTTGTTTTCTACTGCTGATTTCTTCATATCTCTTTATTCTAATAAAGAGATATGAAGAAATCAGCAGTAGAAAACAACAAAATAGGACATTCAGTGACAACGACCATAATTTTTATAGGAGTTTAGGAAATAAAAATAGAACTACTAACATTAAATTACCTAGCAAACATAGTGTAGAGGAGTTTTGGAAATCTATTCTTTCAAACCCAATAGAATTTAACAAAAACGCTCAGTGGATAGAAGATGTTAGGAAATCAGCAGAAGAAATAGAAGTAACGCATACAGAAGACATCACAGTAGAACAAATAAGAGATGCCACTAAGAAAATGCATAACTGGAAACACCTGGCATGGATAAAATTCACAACTACTATTTAAAGTATCTCACCAGTACTCACGAATTTCTGGCTTCACTGTTTTCTAGCATTGTCAACGGTAAAGAAATGGTAGAGGAATGGTTCACTACTGGCCAAGTTGTCTTGATCCCGAAAAATGAAGAGACAGAAGACCCAAAGAACTGGAGACCTATAGCTTGCCTACCTAGTACTTACAAACTACTCACATCAGTATTAGCTAACCGCCTGTATGAACACTGCCAAGAGAACAACATAATGGCAATAGAACAACGTGGATGTCGCCGAGGAGCTAGGGGCTGTAAAGATCATCTCATGGTAAATAAAGCGATATTAGAGGACGCACACCAGTCACAGAAAAATCTTAGAATGGCGTGGATCGACTATCGGAAGGCCTTTGATAGTGTTTCCCACGAATGGCTCATCAAAATACTTGATATTTATAAGTGCCCTAACATTATCAAAAACTTCCTTAAAATAACAATGCCCGTATGGCGGGTTATAATGACAGCTCGTGGTTCCCAAGACTCAATGACTACTGAACCGATATACATCAAACGCGGAATATTCCAAGGTGACTCCCTATCGCCATTGTTGTTTTGCTTGGCCATAAATCCACTTTCATCTGTGTTAAATAAATACGAACTAAAAGGGTACAAACTTAAAGATAGTTTCTGGGTCAATCACCTTCTGTATATGGATGATTTAAAAATTTATGCCAACCATAGTAGTAATTTAAAAGTTTTATTGGATAGTGTAGAAGTATTCACAAATGATATAGAAATGAAATTCGGTTTGGATAAATGCAACGTACTACATTTAAGATCAGGATATAGGGGTAACACAACAGGGGAGGGACACGTTCTATTAAGCGGAGATACTTTTGACCAGTTAGCTATAGATCAAACATATAAATATTTAGGAGTTCACGAATCAGGTAAAATAGAACATAGTAAAGTTAGAGACCAAATCATTAAGGAATATCATAAACGAGTGAAAAAACTACTGAACACGCATTTAAACTCACGTAACATCATTAAAGGGATCAACACGTATGCTATTCCTGTCCTTTTATATTCATTTGGCATCATAAACTATAAAATCAGCGACCTAAAGAAGATAGACACCAAAACTAGAAAACTACTAAACATCAAAAAAGCCCATCAACAAAAAGCAGATGTAGAAAGACTATATTTACCAGTATTACAGGGTGGTAGGGGATTAATAAATGTAGAAAATATATACAAAACGCAAATAATAAAATACAAACAGTATTTAAAAGCAGAAAGCGACGACTTAATTAAAGCAATAGTATTACATGACACAAACAGAACTAAGTATTCCATAATAAATGATTCAAATGAAATAGAAACAGAACTTAGACTACCACTAGGAAATACACATTTAGATAAAGAAATTAAAAAAGCAATAGTAGACATGCAGAAAAAGAAATGGAGAAATAAACCACTTCATGGTCAGTTTCCGAAATCAGTATTAGATCAGTCCAATATAGATGAAGAGCTCTCATTCAAATGGATGAAGCAACAAAAAATAGCTACTGCCTTGGAATCAGCAGTGTTTGCTATACAGGACCAGGCTGTTATGACGAGACAACACCAACGAGATATTTTAAAAGAGCCAGTAGATGGTAAGTGTCGACTTTGTGCCTCTAAAGATGAAACCACGCAGCACATAATATCAGGTTGTGAAAAACTGGCCGGAACCTATTACGTAAAACGACATAACGACCTGGTCAGGTACATATACTGGTGCTTGGCTAAAAAACACAAAATGGAAGTGGATCGTCTTTGGTGGAAAGAAAAATTAGTAGAACCCCAAGTGAAAGAGAACGATACTGCCAAAATTCTTTGGGAAATTTCAGTACAGACAGATGTAACAGTAACACACAACAGACCAGACCTAATCTACATAGACAAAACTAACAATAAAACATACTTAATAGATATCACCGTACCATCAGATTACAATTTAGAAATAGAGAAGCTCAGCAAATACCACCTTCTGAAAACTGAAGTTACTCGCCTGTGGAACACACGTACAACTGTGATACCGATTGTAGTAGGAGCAACAGGAGTAGTCGCCAAGAACATAACCAAATACATCGAAACACTAGACGCTAACATACATTTACGCATTCTTCAAAAACAAGCAGCAATAATGATAATAATTAAATCATCGACCATTCTAAGTCAAGTTCTAGGGGATACAGTCTTTGTACACAATAGACAAACTTACGACACACTAGCAACGCCAGACACGCAACAATCATACGACACACAAATCGCAATCACTCAACAAACTATTAATACACAAGCTTCACTGCATTCACCTAATACACAAACATCACGAACACAACATTCATCAAATATACAAAACTTACACCAGACATCAACGTCACATGAATCACACCAAAGAAACAGAGGTAGGAGAAGAAGACATAATAACTTAGAAAATAAAACACAAGCTACAGAACTTTCTAACACACAGCATTCTTCCACTACGCAAGGCTCACATCAGTCATCAATCACAGACGAAACACAGCGAAGTAACAGAGATGGGAGAGGAAGAAACACCAACACAGTAAATAATACACAACATTCACAATATTATCCTTGCACACCATCATCACGACCACAACATTCATCACATACACAAACCTCACAGCAGTCATCAATATCACATGAACCACATCGAACGAACCGCGGTAGAAGACGACGAAATAATAACATATGATAGAATAACACAGTGTACAAATAATAAATATTTACTATAATTCGATACATACATATTAAATTAACATACAATAGAATAATATATATATTTACAACTTAACAATTTTAACAACAGGTGAAATATGGATATCCTTATTCCTGTAGGTCACAGGACGGGATATCCGTTAAACCAACTTTAAAGTTGAGTAAAGAAACTAGAATCTTAATATATAATGATAATAAGTCCGCCCAAACCCCTACCTTACGTCCAAACCGAACACCTGGTAACGTGGGGGACGGACACGCATACTAATGAAACTTATGCGGCTAACAAGGCAAAGGTAACCCAGTAAAAAGGAGACAAGAAGAAGTAAATTACGTATAGGGCCGCTGCTCGGGGGTGGTCGCCGGGGCACGTCTGTAGCTGGCCATGGACGGGACAGCATGCTAGCCAGTGACTCTCTGCTGGGCGGCTGGGAGAGAGTCGGGGACGCGGGGGGTAGGGGAATGTCCTCAAGGAGTACAGCCGAAAGTAGGAGAACTAGGATATTAGAATCTTCGGCTGAGGATGTTTCGCAGGTGAAAAGTGTCAACCAACCTGCGACCACTAAAGCTGGAAAACTCAGAGTACGCATGAAATAGGATGATGAAATTAATAAATTTATCATGCGCACATATTTTCAAGTCACTCAATTAGAAACAGATAGGACTATGTACTGCTCTAAACTAACTAACTAACTATCTTCACGCTGTATCCCTGACGGGGTAGGGTGCTCTAAACTTTATGAAATATTCAAATTAGAATACCCACATTTAAATCTTTCATCACAACGAATCTCAGATCAAAGGAGAGTTATTGTACGAAACAAACTTATACCAGATGCAGAAATTAGCAAGATTAAATTTGAAGTAGCTAAACAGTTAGAACAAAGTGATAGTAATGTAGTAGAAAATCCATCACTACCATTCCCGGAGAATGATGCAAATATAGAATTACAGCCTCCATACGAATCACCAAATCAACCAACATCATACCTTACACAGTCACCTCAAGCCACAGCCACACGTAACACGCTTTCACTCTCTCACGCTTCTACACAAACTACATCACTCCCAACACAAATATTACTACTGGACGAGATCACTACGCAAGTTACAACAATACCTGACACTATCACAACAGATTTAATAGAGAATTTAGAGACAGCACTTTCTATGTACACTGGAACCGATCCCACAACTAGACCTAAACTACCTCGACTTAGAGAAAGCAAAAAACTACATGAACTGGTAAATAGATTTAACACACAAATACTGGCACAATACATCTCGGTAGACTCAGATTTAACACATATACACACACTGTTATACTGTACTGCTATGGTAATAAGCTCTCAACTAGGTTATAAAATTTCTAATAGTGCCGATGCCTTAAAGACAAAAATAACGTCTGTGGAAGTACCAGCATGGCAAAGGAGACTAGAAACTGATATTAAAAATTTACGAACTGACATAGGCAGACTGACACAGTATATTAATAATAATAGAGGAAGGAAACTGCTCAAAAGAGTTTTGAAATTTTTTGAAAATGTAAAGGTACATTCTACGCAAAAAAAAAAATAACATCAGTCCCGAAGAATATTTGGACACATTAAAGCAGAAATTGTCTCTAAAATCACAAAGGTTAGCTCGATATAAAAGAGCACTACAAAGGAAAATCGACAATAAAGTTTTCACACATAATGAAAAATCGTTTTATAGATCTATGAATAATAAATCCGATCATTTAACATTCGATGCTCCATCTAAAACTGAGCTCAAAAACTACTGGACGGATTTATGGAAAAAGCAAACTTCGCACAATGACAATGCCTGTTGGATAAAAAAGGAAATGAAAAAATCAAGCTCTATAGAACAGATGGAATTCGATGGTATTAGTGTAACTGATGTTGAAGAGATTACAAAAAAGACCAAAAATTGGAAAGGACCAGGAGTGGATGGTGTCCACAATTTTTGGTATAAAAAACTCACAGTTCTCCATGAAATACTTGCAAAAATCATCTCCAACATCATAACAGGATCAAAAGAACTACCAAAATTCATAAGCAAAGGTATAACATACATGCTCCCTAAAAGTAACAATACATCAGACCCGTCCCAGTACCGGCCTATAACTTGTCTACCTACTATTTACAAATTGGTAACTTTCTGCATAACTCACAAAATCAACAGACACATCGAACAAATAACATACTAGCTGAAGAACAAAAAGGATGTAGGCGCAGACATATGGGATGTAAAGAACAACTTATTATTGATTCAACTATTCTAAAACATGCAACATCTCATAACAGAAACCTATATCTATCCTACATAGACTACAAAAAGGCTTTTGATAGTGTACCTCATTCATGGCTTATACGTATCCTGGTAATTTATAAAATAGATCCAATCATCATAAAGTTTTAAGTGGGATCATGACTTACTGGAGGACTACACTTTCTCTCACTATCAACTCAACATCGATTTCTACAGATGAAATTCCCATCGAGAATGGAATCTTCCAGGGAGACTCGCTGAGTCCTATATGGTTCTGCCTGGCTCTTAACCCACTATCTAATATCTTAAACAACACAAAATGCGGTTATAAACTTACATCTGACACTACAATTAACCATCTCATGTACATGGATGATATTGAAATCTATACCAAATCTGAAAAAGAAATGGATAAGCTTATAAAAATCACATCACAGTTTAGCAACGACATCAATATGACTTTTGGACTTGACAAATGTAAAACAATTCATTTACACAGAGGTACAATAATCAACAGAAGTATTGCTTCTGTTGATTATTGTACATTAGACAGACCTAACAATCCACAGAAATACATTAAATTTACCATAATGGGCGAGAATGACACATATAAATATTTAGGGCTACATCAAGGACGAACAATCAATCATACAGAACTTAAGAAACCTTAAGACAATACATTCATAGACTAAACCAAATTTGCAAAAGATCACTATATTCCAAAAACTTATTTAAAGCAATAAACACATATGCCATACCAATATTAACTAACTCTTTTGGAATCATAAAATGGACCTACACAGATATAAACCAATTAGAAATAAATACTAGAACAACACTCACCAAACACAACTACCTTCACCCGAAATCAGCAATAGAACGAATGACAGTACAGAGGCAGAAAGGAGGGAGAGGGATGAAAGATCTGAAAAAACTATGGGAAGGGCAGATACAAAAACTAAGAAACTTCTTTTACTAAAAAATCCAAATTTAGTAACATTCACAATACAATAGTAGAATCTGATACAAATTACACACCATTAAATCTAGCAGATAGAAACAAGGAATTCAATACTTCAGAAAACTTGCATAACTTGAAACTAATAAGATGGCGAAGTAAACAATTACATGGTCGACACATCCACGATTTAGAACAGCCTCATATAGATTCTCAGGCTTCAAATAAATGGCTTAAGCTCGGCTCACTTTTTCCTGAAACCAAAGGCTTTATGATAAGTATTCAAGACCAAGTTATCAACACCAAAAATTATAGAAAGTTCATTATTAAAGACCCCAATACCCTAGACGATAAATGCAGAAAATGCCACCGTCACTCGGAAACTATTCAACACATTACCAGTGCATGTCCTAGTTTAACTCAAACAGACTACATCACTCACATAGACACAATCAAGTAGCTCATATAATTTATTAAAAACTGGCCATTAATCACAAACTCATAACTGGCAAACCAACACCATACTACCAATACAATCCGAAACCTGTAATAGAGAACACCAACAATAAGCTATATTTTGATAGAGCAATTCTAACAGATAGGACCATTCACAATAATAGACCCGACATTACTCTTATTGATAAAACAAATAAAACAGAATATCTAATTGACATCGCAGTTCCAAACACTCATCGAACTATTACTGAAAAAATAAACAAGTACACAGAACTCAAAGAAGAAATAACTAGGATATGGAAGATGAACAAAGTTTATATAGTGCCTTTAGTGTTATCTAGTACAGGAGTAAAACCTAAACACCTGTTACAATCCCTTAAAACAATAGACATTACTGAAAATACACACATGACAATGCAAAAAGCCGTAATTTTAAATAATTGCCGCATAGTCCGTAAGTTTCTCCAAAAAGATTTAAATATTCAACCCGAATCAGAACATGAAACTCACTTGGTTTAGGCCCGTGGTTCATAATTACCGAGGTGTCCTAAATGCACCGAGAAGAAAAAAAGACTAAAAAAATTATAATAATTTTGCGTATAAAAGACTAAGACTAAAGCGAATGTCACGACTGATCTTACTCTATTAGGTATACCACTTACAGATTAATATGTCAACAATCAAACTCGCCTATCCAAATTTTTGTCGTAACTCACGGTCTATCTGGCTGGAAGGCATCTTACCATACGTTTGCGTCGCGGTATCTAATCGTGAATACGTCTGCTCCATCGTCCATCGGTTCTTCAACCGAGTATGCTTAAGTTCTTCTTGTCGAGTTGAATGGAGAATTTGTAATCAAACTTATTGCTTGATATGAAAGATCAACTTTCTTTTTCCCGGTTTATCTTTATACCACGCCCATCCCAATCCCGATAACTTCCAGCCCACTGTCTGTTTCGATAGAGTCGAAAGTTATTTCGTAATCCACAAATCCTGTGAACATTTAAATTTGTTTTTTGTACAATGGTATTTTATACAGCAGTTTAGATGTAACTAAATATACTCATCATATATTACTTACTGATCAAGGAATAGGTCACTGTACTCATATCCTTTATAGCAAGCTACTTGTTTAATTCGGAATTAGGATCGATCTTGCACCTACAGTTAAACGCAAATCCGTTATCTTAATTACACCCCTGGTTATGCCTTTAAGAGATATCCAGGCAGTACCTATTGATATTCAATAACAACATATGCCTATTATAACTGCTTCTAGTTTATTTGCTGTGCACACAAACATAGTATGTTTACTATATTTGTGTGCACAGCAACTATTTTAATCTCGGTTGTAATTCAGATAAGTTGGTGCTGGAAATACCCAGACCCTCAATAATTGCAAACAATAAGTGAAGGTCAAGGAGGAAAATAGAATCTGTATATCATACTGTACGAGTAGGGGAGAAGTGGGTAATGGGAGTCACTTAAGCAGTAAACGATCTCTGAGTTACGCAACTTTCACTATGGCTGGTCCTCGGATGGGTGACCACTTTGTGGCATTTGCATTTGCGAGCGTTTCCGTGCTTCGGAAGGCACGTTAAGCTGTTGGTCCCGGTTGCCAGTAAAATGGCAGTCGTTAAGCCTGGTTGAATGCCTTATGGGCGGCATGAAAAATTTCAACAGCAGGTAGCCACAACCTGCGTCTGTCTATTTCAACACGGCAATGGGCTCACCACCTATTACGTGAGACGGGTAAAATCCACACGGTGAAAAGTGGGCATATAATATGCCTCTGCCACCCCTTCGGGGATATGGCGTGATGGATATTTATTTTATTTTTTATTTTACTTAAGCAATAATGAATCCAAAACACAAGTCTTTGTAGTAATATTTATTAATATAAGTTTTTAACATAGTTTACTTAATCAACTATCAGTCTGACGAGTTTCATTTACTTTGGTTACGAACTTTCGTAATTATAAGACTTAAAAAAAAATCACTTTGATCACTATTGCCCACACGTGCGGGTTATTGTGGTCACGCATTGGGTAATGGGAGTCAACAGATCCTAACAGTTGTCGCACATATATCCTTCTGCTGAATCCCATCCGGTGCAGTCTGCGTGTGCCCATAGCCCACACACCGTGCATCTGTACCAGATCTCGTTGTTGCGCCCGAACTCGGTACAAATAAGGCAGGTATTAGTACCAATCCCATCTATATTTTCCAGGTCATCATCTTCATCGTCGTCACAAATGCTATGGAAACTTGAATCTGACTCGGAGGTCGATTGGATGTCTTGTAACACACGTCTTTTAGCCTTGTTTATCACGATCTTGCATTGTGTTATGCGTTTCTTTGATTTTGCAGTAGTTTTTTTGTCATCTATTTTTCTCTTGCATTCTTTTGTCTTCTTCTCTTTAGTTTTGTATTTTTCTTTCTCTCTGCTTTCTCTTTTTTCTTATTTTCCTTATCTAGAAGACTATCTTTTAATGGTGTATACGTTAACACTTTTGCATGTTGCTTAATTGCACCTTTTCTCGTTTTGACACATGCTGTTTGTTCAGGAATTGAAAGCAATCTTTCAAAGGCTGTGTGTGAGGATACATTTTTTTTTGTGCAAGGTTCGGCGATAACAAAACAGAACTAGTGGATGCGATTGGAGTTGTTAACAATTGTGGAATGGTTTGAGATACTGGAGTGGCTGATGCAAAGAAGGAACTATAATTTGTAATTAGGGATGGTGAAGTTTGTTCAACGACTTGGCTAGGTGGAGCGGCAAATGGCGAAGCTGGAGTATGTTTGAGCAGTGTTCAAAGCCCTCAAACTGGCAGAAGCAAGCGTGGGGACCGATACCGCAGGGTCCATCTGCGGTGTACTTGGCATAGCCAAAGAGCTTGGGGGTGCAAGCATGGGTACAGTTGCAATAGAGTCTGTAGTGTTCGTAAGTATTTCAGCAGGTTAAAAGTCTTCGTCGCTAAAAACGCCAGGGTTGACTGGAAATATACCTGTTGATCGAAATCCAGACACTCCTTTGTTAATAGATGCCACAGCTTCATATGCTTTGTTTGATAGCGCTGCCACATCATAAGGTGTTATGTTTACTGCAAGCCGAGATTTTAAAAATAAATCGCACTCTCTCTTGTAAGCAACTTTAAAAGGCCCAAAAAATGTGACATCAAGCGGCTGCATGCGATGTGATGTGTGCGGAGGTAGTGAAAGCATGTGTATGTTATTTTGTTTGCAGTGCTCAAAGATTTGTAGTGACATGTGGCTGGCATGATTATCCAGTATTAGTAGAATGGGTTGTTCAGGTGACGGCTTAGTATGCGCAGTGAAATGTTGTAGCCATTCAAAAAACAAATTCTCGTTTATCCATCCATTGTCAGAACATTTGTAGATTACACCGGCTGGACCATCTTTCTCCATCTGTGCAGACATTCTCTTCCTTGGAAAAATATACATTGGTGGAACGAATCCACCGGCAGCACTCATTGCACACATCATTGTTATGTTTTTGCCTCGTTCCCAACTAGTGATAGATCCAACTCTTTTCACACCTTTAGGGGCTAAGATTTTTCCAGGATCCTGGACTGTCGAGATACCAGTCTCGTCACAGTTGTATATGTTTTGTGGTATGAACTTGTGTTTGTCCATCAATTCTTCCAGAAAGCCATAAAACAATTCAACTTCTCGCCTATTAAAAGCAGTGATTCGGTTGATGCTGGTAGCCTCAGGCTTGCGAATAGAGATATTATTTCTTTTCAGGAATCCTTCTAGCCAGTCACGACCTGCCATTTTTGCAATTTTGTTAAAATTGTTTTTAATTCCATGGTCTTCTGCGTATTGGAAGGCAATCTTTCTGACTTGAGTAGCAGTGCATCCGTAAAAAGCTTTTGCCATTAATTTAACTCGGTTTGCCAGGTCGTCTTCCACTTGTTTGCTAAATACGGTTTGACGCCCACGACGTGGTTCCGAGAAATCTTTTTTTTAAGCGCTTCTGAAGGCTGGCAAATGGTATATCCATACATTTGGCAGCTTGTCTTATAGATATACCTCCATTTATGAGATCTTTCTCTTTGGATAGCGTGTCTGAAGACCACTGGGCTTTATTGGTAATCCTGGGACGTGATTTTGGCATCTGCAAAACAGACAATATAATATAAATATACTATAAAAATCGAATCATGTGAACGCTATAATTATTGCGGGTAATGAGAATAACGGCGGGAAACGGGAGTCACCGCGACTCTAATTACCCTAATCTAGCAACTTGAAAAAAATAGGTTATAAAACTATAGTTTAAAAATTTGTCACTTCGTATGTATCACAAAACCAGACTCAAATGACCTAACTACAGTATAAAATTAATAAATAGTTGAAATGTATAACAGAAATTGACTTACCATTTATTTTGTGCACACGAAAAATTATAAGAAAATGGCACAAAATACTCACATGGCCGTATCTTCCGAGCGCTCGCCTCGGCGCGAACTAAGCACGCGTTACTGCGGGGCCTGTATATGGTGAAATGACCTTGGATACAGGTCGCGCGGCGAATGATGAGCTCTGACAAAAAATAGTGGGGATAGTTTGCGCATGTATCATCGCACACAATATATTTACACAAAGAATCAAGTTTAATACGACTCTGCTTTGAACCATTAAACATTTTTTTATATAACTTAGTTAGGTGGGTACGTAAGTAGGTTTATATTATTTACAACAAGTGAGTTCAAAGAGTGTTTTGCGTTAAAATATTAAACCATGATAGGTATTTCATTTATTTTTCAGTGATCGTATTAAAATTGGGGATGAAGAGTAAAAGCGTGCACGTCGCCATCCCTGCCAGCTACGGCTGCAATTCTACTCCAACACGAGTGCCACCAGGGCGAATTATGCTAGGGCGTGCCCCCGAGGCGACGCGCACCAGTTCGTCCCCGCTGGTGCGAAAAGTGTGAGCCAGAGCGGCGTAGGGGACCGCCACCCTACACGCGCGGCCCGACACGGCGGGAAGTGGAGGATGGAGTGCAGGGTAGCTGCGTGGAATGTTAGGGGAGGAATGGCAGATAAGATGAATGAGTTGATGGATGTTATGAATGAGAGAAATTTAGATGTAGTGTGCTTGACAGAGACGTCGTGGAGCTCCCGGGTGGGGTGCTCGCGCTATGGTCTGGAGTACCAGAGAGCGAGCATGGCAGTCGGGGGGTTGGAATTTTGTTGTCCTCGCGATTGGCCTCCGGTATGTATGAGTACAAACTGGTAGGTCCTAGAATCCTCTGGATCCGTCTAAAACTTGGTTTGACGAAGATTTTCCTGGTAGCTGCTTACGCGCCAGTAACTTCGTCGAACGCGAGTAAGCTAGAGGACTTCTGGGAGAGTATGAGAGAAGCTCTAAATGTGATAGAAGGAAATTAAAAACTTATAGTATGTGGAGACTTGAATGGTTGGGTGGGTACCGCTCGCGATGGTTTTGAGTCGGTACTCGGGAAGTATGGGGATAAAAGGGTGAATGACGCTGGCAAGCTTATACTGGCATTTTGTAAGGAAAAGGATTTGTTTGTGGCGAACACAATGTTCAACCACAAACAAATTCATATGTATACGAGGAGATGTAAGTCAAAGAGAAGCATGATAGATCTATTCCTAATGGATAGTCGGCTCCGTAAACAGGTGATGAACACAAGGGTTTATCGAGGCGCTGAACTAGGATCAGACCACTACCTAGTAATAACCAGGATAAGGGGTCTGTTCGCGGGTTGGCGTCATCGCACCGAGTGTCCTGAACCTGAGCCGACTCATAGCATCAAAAGCTGGAAGCTGCAAGATGCATCCATTAGGGATAAATATAAAGAAAGGGTAGCTGAAAAGCTTGGCGCTGTCAATTAGTAGTGAGAATGTGGAAAGTGTATGGCAGAACCTTAGGGATAGTATGGTAAATTCCGCTGTAGAAGTGTGTGAAGAAACGAGAAGAGGCAGTAGTAATAAGCGTGACGCATGGTGGAATGAGGAAGTGAAAGAATCAGTTCGAATGAAGAAGAAAGCATGGTTAGACTACTTAGCCTCACTCAGCTCACTTCTATGCTCCGGATCCCAATGTCATTGAAGTCATTAGTATGAAAGAAATTGAACAAGCGATAAGAAGTATGAAATGTGGTAAGGCTGAGGGAAAAGACAGAGTTACTGCTGAGATGATCAAGTACGGTGGGTCGCGTGTCTGGGACACTCTATGTCTATTATGCAACTTGTGCTGGCGGACGGGTGAGGTCCCAGATGACTGGCGAATAGCAGTTGTAGTACCTATCTACAAAGGGAAAGGCTCGCGCCTAAACTGTTCCAGCTACAGGGCGATCAGCTTGGTCAGCTTAGCTAGTAAGATGTATGCAAAGATTATAACGGTAGCTAAACCTGAGTATGTCAGCAGATGCATGAAAGTAAATTTAACGCTGTGGAGATGCGATCTCTTCGAAAATTGTGCGGCGTTACCTTGGCCGACCGAATACGTAACGAAGTGATACGCAATATTGCAGGTTTGAATGAAAGTGTCAGCGTTAAGCTGGAAAAGGGCGTGCTCCGTTGGTTTGGACACGTCCAACGAATGAGTGAGGAACGATTGACGAAGAATATATATTGTGCGAAAGCAGAGGGTAGAAGAGGTCAGGGTAGGCCGAGACTTACATATGAAGACCACGTGAGCAGATTGCTCAAAAACGGAAAGGTCAAAAGTACTCGGATTCCCAGACGTGCGTGTATGAAACGATTGATGAATCTCGAAGAAGCGAAAGAAGAATGCATGGATCGCGAAGCCTGGCGATCTGTCCTCTCTGACTTCCCCGTCAGGGATACAGCGTGAAGATAGTTATAAATTTTATGTTAGTTTAGTTATAAATTTTCGACAATTTCATTTGTTTAAACGGACAAGCGCGAGTTGGACACCAAGGGTTCCGTAACAAATTTAGGTTTTAATATAGATTTCTATTTGTATATTTTATGTGCAGATTTCAGATTTTTTCCTATACTTTTAGTAGTGTTTAGTTGACAAATTTCATAATTTTAGGTCATCGGGAAGTACTCTATGAATTTTGATTCCCTTGAGTGTGTCGAAATATAGGGGGAGTCCGGGAGAGTTTACCCGCCTTCCAATAAAATGCTCATAAATATTTCTATACATACAAATCGGAATTATTTATAAATTCTATCTTAAGCTACATTATTTAGCTATATTTTCTTCTAAGAAACTTTAATACATCATTATTAGTTTATGAGAAATTAACAATTTTTACCAAAGTCACATTCGGCTAATATCTCCCGCCTGGGTGGGAGACTTGACCCCCCAAGCAGGGAGCCTTTACCCGAGTTTAAAAATAAGCAAAATAATCACTACAAAATATAATTCTATAAAGAAATTTAATCATAAAAATATGGCACTTAGTATTACGTAGTAAATGAGGACACGAGAAATTATTTATTTATTATAATATAATTTTTATAATAGTGAGGATATATTTAGCGGATGCTCTTAAGATTGCAATTGCCTGTTCAGATTCTTCCCCAGTCAAAATTGATGGTAAATTGGCCCTAGTCGCCGCAGTTTAATTCATTAATAGTGATGCTGATGTTACAGGCTCTGATTGACGTTGTACAGATGATGAAGGTAGTTCGATTATTAATATAATCATTTGTCTGTCTGTTATCGAGGAGCATAAAAGTCTTCATCTGCAAAGATGTCCGGGTTATATACCCATATAACCCGGACATCGTTGCAGATGAAGACTTTTTACGTATTCCAGTTTTTCGAAATCCACTCTAAATATTGGATTGGCTAAAAGCCTGAGACATGATTGTGCTAACAAATACGGGCATATAGTAGATTGTAACAGTTTGTCTTGGGTTACTTACCACCCATCAAATTTGAATCCATCCCTAACTTCTTTGAGGTTTTCAAAAAAATCAGCAACGTTTTTATATTAAAGCTGGATAATCTGGATAAACTAGTTGCTTCTGGGGTCCTCAAAGTTAGTTCAGGGTTTTTGGTCCTGAATCCTCTGAACCAATCTTTATTTTTTTAATTATATTACCTGCGCAGTTATTGGAAGTCCAAAAATCTGGAACCTTTTTAGAAATGATTGTTGCATATTCATATGCCAGCTTCATAGCCATTAATTCAATTTGCTGCAAGTTAGAACATGATGTGCTTTCTCTTCCTCGATCGTTAATATCAAAGAAGTTATAAACTGACTTCCTTGCTCACTTATTTTAGTCAATTTGGACCTGCCTCTTAAATTATTTCGTAAAGTATTTCAATCTATTACATATTCTAAAGCAACACCTCTAATGACTTTCCTTTATCATTGTCACATAGCATTTCTTATTACTGACAGATTTTAATTGCTCCTGTTTCTAGATGTTTCTTTTTTATATTTGAAAGGAATTTTGATTGATTATCTGCAAAAAAAAAAAATATTATTACGACGGGAGAGATTACCCTGGGTAAAGTCTCCTCCCGACGCCAGGGTAATATCTTCCACCCCACGCCAAGCTGACCGTTTATTCATTTTTATAAAAAAAGATAACACTTAAGTAAAAACTGTCTACCGTAAATGTTACTAGGATAATTACATTTACGATGTATATAAATGACATGCTGGAATCTATTCACAATAAACAACTGAAATCAAATATCGAAAATTGAATAAAAATACTTACCGGTCTCGAAATGTGTTATCACTTGTCACTCCTAAATCAAACTGCCAATCGCAACGGCAATGCGTGAGCGAGGTATGACGCGCCTATGGAGTCTAAGATGTGTGGCAAAGTCGCAATATTTAGTTCCACAAAAAATCTATGAGCAGTGGCTATTGTCTCCCACCTGCTAAACTCTCCCGGACTCCCCCTACCTATTTTGCGGCATAAATGACCGTAACATTTTTTTACGTTAACTTAAAAGTTTGATTGTTGAAGTGAAAACTTCTTTTGGCACACCGCACACAGATTTTTCCATAGTTAGTAAGTTAAGCTGATCCGTCACGCTCTGAGGTGAAAGGCTCGATCGGGTGAACTTGGGAACGCCGTGAGTACCCGAGCGAGGAAGATGTGTTTAGTATATTCAATTCATACGTAATAATTGATTGCGATTGCCAATGAAATTGTCACTTCTGCCGTGCGTTCTTAAGCACACACTCTTAAGTTTCTTCAAGGGACCGTAGATCTGAGTATATATTCTAATTTCAACTCGATACCTTTACTCGTTCTCGAGACAAAGGGTCTTGACACTATAAGGGTTCCGTTTCTTTAATTTGAGGTGCGGAACCCTAAAAATAAGCCAATACCTTTATAAATAGGCACGTGCCACGACAATGCGACCATCGCGATCCTCTGGCTTTCGTAAAAACGCGCCTCATTGCATTCTTGTTATTTTTTTTAAATCAATAGCGCGTTTGGCAGGTATATAATCTCCTAAACGGTATGATAAACAAAATCTATATGTATCATGATGCAGACATCATGACACATATAGATTTTGTTTACTGGTGAAATGCCTTGTCATAAATTTTAACATTTCTAAATTCGACACAAAAATTACCTAATGTGGCTCCAAATTTTGAGCCTCCAGTGTAGGTACGCTCAGGTCAAGTGCCGCGATCACTGATGATTTATTATAGCCTAACCAAGAGATACGTAGGTATGTGAAAGTTCTACAACCGCCCAAGTACCTTCTTTTTCGTCATCTTTGCGTATTCCCAGTTATTCCAAACCCTACCTGGATTTGGAGTCCTGAATACAAGGAGCGTCTTTTGTTTGGCCTTATATTTTCGGCATTGTTGGGAGCGACAACCATCCGTGTACCTATCTATCTTAAATCATAGTATTAATATCTTTAAAATGCTCAGGTATTCAGATCCAAAATATTCCACTGTAAAAAAATGTTGTAAGGTCGCACTAACCAAGTTATCTTTATAAATAATACCTAGGTACTTATTATAAAAATGTGTCAATATGTGTTTACACTTATCCATAACTACATAATTATATCATTCATAGCCCATAGGTACATATTATTAATTAAATATCGGATTATACATGTTTTTGTTTTAGTTTGTAAACGGCCTATTAAGTATCATCATCATCACTACATATTATAAAACAAAGTCGCTTTTCGCTGTTTGTCTCTATGTATGCTTAGATCTTTAAAACTACGCAACGAATTTCAATGCAGTTTTTTAATAGGTAGAGTTCATAGGAAAGGTTTTTATGTATAATTTGTTAAGTTTTTGTATATATGAACTAAATTATAACGATACATGATGGGAATTTTTAACGAAAACGCTGCCCTTTGATATATAACAAAATAATGTATTGTGGAATTGTGTATCTAAAATAGGTCTACAAAAAAGTCCGCGTCGGTATATGTCTATCTCTTAAGAATAACATACTATATCCATTTTAATACTTTAATAAAACAGCAATTATAAAGCGGTAATTGGAAGGCTATTTACACAAATAAATTATTAATTCTTATCATTTATAATATGTTAGTTTGCTTCAGCATTTTATGAAGATTATTTTGCGCCTTTACTCCTTGCAAATTAAATGAATATCTTAGGAGATATGGCAAAATCAAAAAAAATGCGCAAAGTTAATTTCGTGTACCCAAATTCGACCGGGCCGTGCGGGCGTAGGTACTTGAGAGAGGAGAAGTAATCAAGTAATTTGGAAAATGTTCATACATTATTGTGAAATTAATAAACGACGGAATAAATGGGTGCCACGGGGTTCGAAGTATGTCACGGGCGAAGCCGGGCGGGTCATCTAGTAGATAATATATATGTATATATAAAAATGAATATAGTAGGTATCATTCAAAGATTTCCTTCTCTCATCCTAGAGTAAAATTCAAAATCACTTATCCAAAGTAATCTGAGGTCCACTTTGTATTGCTATTAGGGCAACTGCCAATAGGAGACCTTGCATTTGGAACCTGGGGTCTGCTTATATTGGCTACTAGAAGCTGCTATGACTTGGCTTTTTATTTTCGACATGGTTAGAGACGCAGCTCCCAACCTGCGCGATACCATCGTTCGTTGGTCAGTCACTCACTACGACAATAGTAGGTAAATAATATAAATAAATACATAAATATCCATCACGCCTTATCCCCGAAGGGGTGGCAAAGGCGAAAAAAAAGTGGGCATATAATATGTTATATGCCCACTTTTCACCGTGTGGATTCCTGTCCCACGTAATAGGTGGTGAGCCCATTGCCGTGTTGAAATCGACAGACGCAGGTTGTGGCGACCTGCTGTTGAAGGTTTTCAAGCCGCCCATAAGGCCTTCAACCAGGCTTAACGACTGCCATTTTACTGGCAACCGGGACCAACGGCTTAACGTGCCTTCCGAAGCACGGAAACGCTCGCAAATATAAATGCCACAAAGTGGTCACCCATCCAAGGACCAGCCATAGTGTAAGTTGCGTAACTCAGTGATCGTTTACAGAACACTGAGACCGCGGGGCCACGAGGGCTTCAATAGGTAGTAGGTAAATACGGTAAATAAGTGGGTACAATATAATAAGTGGATTAATTACTTACCTTCTTGTTCAAAGCATGGTCCTCATGAAAATTATTCGAATAACATATGGCTAAAAATCCTATCATATTATCCTCCGAGCGTAATTTCTACATAGTCGGAGGATCGCCACATAATCTGACCTTTCCAGCAAAGGCGACTCGCCTAGTCTACCTAGTATATACTGAATGAACATGAAGGTCACCGGCTTACCACGAATGTGAGAGTTCTTCGCAAACCATTCGCGTCAATGATGGCACCTGAGTCGTTAAAGCATCACCAGGCTGCACAGCTACAATAAAAGAACACACTAAAGGTACTTAGTTGGATGGTTTCAAGGGCGATTCTCATAGTATACGATATTTGGGGTCACTCACTGCCAAATATCATCCTAGCTTCGATGGTGCAGTGGTAACGAATGAGGCCTGCTGTGCATAGGGTTGAATAATATGTTTCCCAGATCGCAACCACATACTAAACTCTTGTTCTGTGATCGTAAGAAATATTTATACTCGTATTATCTGTAATTAGTGTATGTCGGAATTTGGGTGATTTCTTTTTGGTTTACTATGTATAAATGAAAACAAAACTATACGGTATTGTTCACACTGTTAAAGGGATCCTTAGTTTCAGGCGTCATACGTGTACAATATGCACTTCGTACGTGTGTAATGTGCTGTGTTGTGTGTAATGAATCGGGAAATGAAATACAAGTGGATTTATTCAATGTTCAAATTTACAACATAATATTTTTTTATTTAATAATTACACAATATACAAATATCTACACATTATCTACCCCTTGTTCACTGTTCCACAATCTTTCATTATCACGCTTCAGAACAAACCTGCTTTAAGTATACTTAGGTAAGTTGAATGTTCTGTCTGTCCAGAAGACTAATTTGAAATAGACACTAAATTGATAAATTTATTTAGAGCTCTTATTTCAGATTGAAATTTTTTTATCATCCATAAGTCGGTGCGACTTTTTAATATCACCATGCAAGCCACACAAAAAGCTAAAACGTTTTTGGTACAATGAGAATTAGAGACTTTCGCTTCCACGTTTATTAGTAATCTAGAATTCAGAGTATCTAAGTACAATGTAATTCTGAATCAGTCTCAACAGCAATACATGTACCACACATTTCAAATAATGTCAAAATATTCAACGCCTTCGGCACACATTTTTCAATTTAGTTGTGGACAAATATGTCACCACTACCGTCAACCATAAGAATGTCGCTACAGATAATATGATAGCTAAAATAAATAATGCTAGTTGTAATCCTCCATCTTGATCAACGATAAATGAAATACATATGAAGAAGATACCGAGTATTAAACCAGAAATCGTTTCTAAGGGACTGTGAAACTTGGGCCATTTGCGGGCACCCACGTAGTCTTGGACTGTTGACTCCCAGCAGCATGACACAGCACCATATCCAAAGCCCGCTATTATGCAGCCAATAGAAAATGAGTCATGGCTATCTGCTGTAGCTATTACTGTAAAATATGGAAAGAAAATTTCTAAAACAAGACACCGATTGCGTTAAAACACTATAACTAAAAAGCTGAAGGGCAAAAGGTTCTATACCAGGAGATGACTAGGCTAAGGGTAATATTAAAAGGGAAAGAAATATTGTCAATATTTCGAAAAAAGAATACGCGAAGTACCGCATTTACAGACAAAGAGAATGAAATACATTGCTGGAGCGCTATTATAAAAGAGCGAAAGTATTAAACAGCGCGCTGGGTTAATTCTGGTTATTATTAGATACTCTTTGATGGGATCTTTTTTATCATTATTCTTCAGCGGACGCTTTATGTACGTATATTAAGTACCTATTTTCTAAAATAAGTGCATTTATCTTGTTTTATGTGTGGGAGTTGTGGATTTTGGGATATAAAAGTTGTGTCACCGTGCTATAAATATTAAATAAATAGGTATTCTATGACACTATTTCACACAGCATAATCTACTCCAAACTAAGCTGTAAGCTTGTGCTATAGAATCTAGATAATTTAAGTTTATAAAATAATAATAACCTTTATTATTATTATTTTATAAACTTAAATATTTGTAAATACATAAATATTATACATAGGAAAAACTCAAACTCCGAAACAACCATTTTTGGATCAGACAAAAATTTGCTCTGACTGGGAATCGAACCCTAGAGCTGCGCTGAGCTCTAGGGTTCGATTCCCAGTCAGAGCAAATTTTTGTTGGTATATTTTTAGGCTGTTGCGTATATTTTTTTGGATTTTCTATCTTACTGCGTATAATCCACTGAAGGCAAATCAAAAATATTTTCTTTTAGTAGGTAATTTTTGGCCAATATGGCCAATGTAACTTTTAAAATTAATTAAATTAAATGAATAATTTAAAATGATTGTTATATTTCCTTGCATTATTTTAAGAAAAGCACTAAATATGCCTTAGATGAATATTTAGGAAACCTCATGATGAAACCTGACAACATGATTGTTTTGTCCATCATGCCAAATAATTTCTACCTAAGAGATTGGCGCTGGGTGGTAAATGTTACAAATTATTTTATTAGTACTATTTGTTATGCACTCCATTAGATAAACTATATAGCTGCCACTGTACGTTTTCCTGATTAAGATTACACTAAAGATAAGGTTTTATTAAATCATAACTATCAAAAACATATTCAGGTATACTCACCAAAACAAGCAACTGTGGAAATGAATAAGCCAGCCAGGGCAACATACTTGAAATTTCTTTTAGGTGTCTGTGCCAGCCAAGGCGTGCACATTAAAAAACATATCCAAGTAAACCCATACAAAGTCATCATGAAATTTGCATCGGCTATGGATATCTTTGGGTGCATTTCAGAAGCTATCATAGCTAGTGACACCAATGTTACTGATGTTAAACTCAATTTAGAAAAGTACATCAGCAACGACGGGTAAAACTTCCAACATGATAAAGATCTCGTGAGAGGTTTTAAAAATGTATCATTAATATAGTACAAAGCATATGTAATTCTTCTTTTTATCGTATATACTTTGTAAGATGGCATCCAAATTTTCCTTCTCATGCTAGCGTAGGCAGATTGACACCGAAAGCTAAACGAATTAAATATTTTTTCTCTCTGAACATCGGTAACTGGTGATACAGTTTCATAAGTTACTTCTAGTTCGGTATATTCTTTATTCTCATAATCCCCTTGTTCACTCGTTCGTGAATCTCTTCTAATTTGTTTAGATATAAAATCATCAAAGCTGTCACCTAACATACTCAGTCTCTTAATAGCGACGCTGAGTCGCTTCTTATTCCTATTCGCACCTTTTTCTGTTTCAGACGATTCACTATCTTCATTTTCAGTGCTTTCTTCTATACTAGTTTCACTGATATTATCTTCACTCTCTTCAGGTATTTCTGGTAATATTTCAACTCCAAATATATTTCTTCGTTTTTCCTCGGGGCTTGGAGGTGGAGTTACCGTTGGCAGAACTTCACTATCAAAGTCATCTGCAGGTTCTGATTCCCGGTGTAAATTATCGTCCGATGGACTCTGCCAACATTTTTTACTCATATCGTGTAGCTGTAACTCTGTTGAATAGTAATTACTATCCAAGCTTTCATTACTAAAAACCGCATAGGATTTTGCTGCATCACTATATCGAGAAAACGAAATCGGTCTTTTAAATCTTTCTTCAACTCTGAGTAACATTATGGCTGGTAAAGTTTGTAACATTATTCCAGCCAAAATGATGTATGAGTGAGAGTAGCCATAACAATCTATGAGAGCCGTTATAATATGAGGGAACATTGCCTGCCCAATGGCCTGACCAGTAAAACATAGTCCTCGAATTATTCCTAACTTAGAATCATACGTATCGAATACTACTGCATCTACTTGGGCTGATATTAGCGATGAACCTAAACCTGCAAATAATTTTAAAACCAATATTATTATAAATTAAGTGTTGGTGAAAAGACGGTCTACTAAAACCTTCAGGGACTTTTGTCAGTAGGTATGTCAGAGACTGTTGTGCAAATGATCGTGCGGTATTATAAACTATACCTAAGCCTCTGTGGCAACTATTTCCAGAGTCTTGTTGGGTGTCCTCGCCTTAAGGTACATTCTATGACTAAATTTCTTGATGTGTGGCCTCCAGGGGGCATTGAGAGCCTATCTATGCCAATTTAATTTAATAGCTAGTAAGCTGATGGCTTAAAAGTCAAAACTTATAATAATACAAATAAATACTAGCTAGAATAGTCTATGAAAGATTTTAAGATTTTACGTTTGCCCACAGGTTAGATTAAAACTAAAAATATATATATTATCCCAAAAAATATGTTGAGTGAGTAAGCTGTTCATTTTGACTGTAGAATAGGGTCATCAGAATAACCTTAGAAAAACATAATAAAAAATGTTACCTCCTAAGACGCCATAGGTGCAAGGATGTAAATAAATGGGTATAATTGAGCAGATCAGCATGCTAGACACCACCATCAGAAGCCCAATGAATGCCATAACTCGATAGCCTATGGGGCCACCCCACGAGTCTGCAGCTTCCCTGAACCAGCATTCTGAAATATCAAGATATAAGGGAAAGTTTAGTTTTAAATCTGATGCTTTATAAAAACGTACAACATTCGACTAAATCATACGTACATTCAGCGCATTCTAGTTATCCGTCGCTTGTGACTGATGCAACCACTTGCTTACTTATCAATAACGCCTTTATCCCCTAAGGGTACGCAATTTAGTCCCAAGTAACGGGCTATGGTTTTAGTATTTGTATTAGATAGAATAATAACTTTCGTGAGCGTTGTTCATTATTACTATACTAAGTAAACGGTTGTATTCACGTGTAAATTTATTTGTGCAATTTTAAAACTAGTCGGGCGATCCCGAAATTTACACGTGAGTACAACCGTTTGCTTATTAATTAGTATTTGTATGTACGGATAATGGTCATATTGGTAGGGCGCAATTATTGCATCCATACAAGCATACCTAATAAATTAATTCATTATGTTTCATGTCATGTAGTTTTTATAAAACTACGACTAGCCAAACTCACGTATCCGCATTTCTGTCCCCCTGAGACCATTTTCAGAATAGAATAGAACAGTATGGAATTGTTATGTAAGGTAGAATGTAAACTTACGTGTAAAGTTGTAGACAAGTATGTAGATAGTTGGCGCAGAAAGTCCTAACCATAATGGAACTTGAAGCCCGTTGAGGTACACTAAAATTACACCATAGGCGTATACGAGACTCGGTAAGGCAACCTGAAAAATCAAGTTAGTATTGTTAAAAAACACAAAATATATTTTATACAAATTTTGATTAGGGGTTCGGTGGAACAATATCAGCAGGGAGTTAGCGTTGCTACGAGCGCTTCTCGACTGACATCAGTAAGCCCTGTAATCTGATCCACAGTCAGGATACGAGTCAATGGTGGCTAAAACATTTAGTGGGTTAGTCAAAACTAGGTACCTACTTTTATTTCCTTTTTGCACCAACGTGGTGGAATGCATTTGGGCACTTTACTACCCCGGTACAGTTCTCTGTGTGACTCCCAGCCGCGGAGGGGGACCCGACTACTCAATAAACCACCACGGTGTTCCTGTGTGCCTCGACCGAACTGCAGGAGATACCAGAGGTAGAGATACTCTAATATATGTGAACGACCCCAAGATCTAATATGAGCGCGAGCGCTGGAGGCACCCAGAACACGTTTGTTGACCACCATAGACTCCAGATCCAGACTGTGGATTAGATAACAAAGCTTTACTGACATCTCATGTCAGTCGAGAAGCACATCGTGATTCAGCTAACTCAGTGTACTGCAAACGCCTACTGCTTTAAGCATATTTCGCTATGGCTGGTCCTCTGGTGAGTGACCGCTTCGTAGCATTTCCAATTCAATTTGTCTATGATAGTTTTCCAATTATTATCATTATATATGAGAAACGCTTATAGCCCTACTAACTCTTACTAAGTATTGTGTCATTGATCACTGCGTTAAGCAACTTTCTCTATGACTGGTCCTCGAAAGGGTGACCGCTTTGTGGCATTTCCATTTACGAGCGTTTAGAGCGCGATTACGCGCGAGATTTACGCGCGCGCAAAGCGGCCACCCATCTGCGTAGCAGTCATAGCAGAAGATGCTTAATTCAGTATCAATTCAATAAACTAACAATTCAATTCAAAAAATAGGTGTGTCCTTATCCTATCGAATTTACTTATTTTAATGCTGCTTGTTGGCCCCGCTGACTCAGTGTTCTGTAAACGATCACTGCGTTAAGCAACATTCGCTATAGGTGGTCCTTGGATGGTTGACCACTTTAAGTTTTAAGTGTAAGTTAAGCCGTTGATCCCGGTTGCCAGTAAATGGCAGACGTTAAGCCTGGTTGAAGGCCTTATGACTTGAAAAATTTCAACAGGTCGCCACAGCCTGCGCCTGTCCACTTTAACACGGCTATGAACTCACCACCTGTTACGTGGGATAAAAATGCATACGTTGAAATGTGTGCGTAAAGTATGCTTGTGCCTACCCCTTCAGGGATTAAGGCGTGACAATATGTATGTATGTTGCAAGTTCAAACTCACTCTATTATTTGTACCTAATTTTGCTAAGCTCTTTTATTTATTGCATTTTGAACGTGGTTTTTCAGTGACACTGGGAATGTATTTCCTTGCAGCAGGGACACCAGGGACGGAGTGTGTGACTTTCGTTCTGTTAGGAGTCATCTTACATTCTAAATTCCCGCGGTGTTCCGCCTCTACCCAATAAACCACCAGGAAGTAGACCAGAGTGAGAAGATATTTGTTTAGAAGAGCAAATGACATTAGCACGTGATTTTTCTTATCAGCAATTGATTTATTTTATTTAAAAAACTAAATTTGAACGTAACGTATTTCATACGTATGCTAACTATCATTGTTCTTCGCAAATCCTTCGCTCAATCACCTGTGCATTTGATGTTATCATGATATAAGAGTTTTCTCACATGTACGATAGTGTGTGACGTCATCATGCCATTGATGTGAGTTGACGGTCATTTCATAACAGCTGAAGCAACCAATTTTCAGCCGCAATGCAATTTTAAAGGATGAAACATCGGCACAAAGAAAGAACTATGTAGATACCCAGTGATCTATGTATGTATACCAGCCACTAAAGTTTTTGGGACTAAGTTTATTGTTTGGACGAAACGCAGATTAAGTAGTCTGACATCTTTAACCCTATCTTGAGTACGATCACTCCAATTATTCTAATATAGGTAGATAGGTACATACGTTGAGAAAAACAACTGACACCATCAAAGGCCAGCGCCATGTAATGCCATGGGATCTTTCCTTAAATTCCATCTATTGTCCTTGTTTCCTGCATTTTACAAATAACTTTTTTTTTTTAACTCTACACACACACCAACACTGCACTTTAACTATGTTTCATCACATGTTAACGGGATAAAAATATTTATAAAAACTAAATTTATGATAGAAATGGTCAATGTTTGAAATTGTATGATAATAGGTATATTGTTTATTTAAAACTAGTCGTCGTAAGAGAGCATATCGTCGTATTGACAGCATTCTATACTTCATTCGTGTTATCAGAAGGCCTCAACACGTACTTACTTAGTACATTGTCTTATCTTATCGTCTTGGTGAAAGAAACCAATAATAAGTGTGTAAGTAATTATTTATTTTCGATTTAGAAAATTGATACTCTCATACTTATTCTTTCAGTCTTTAATGCGTATTGCAGGCCTAGGGATCTGTATATGGTAGGTAAGTATATGTGCTTACGTCGAGCAACGAACAGTAAACAATGATTTGAGTTGATGGACCAATTGTACCTACATGACATGTAGGTATAGATCACTTTTACTGTATCTAGCTGTAAACCGCATTAAAGTCATATTTTGCGAATGCGCCTCTACGGGCAAAGTGCGTCGGATATCAATATATTTTCAATCAATACAGTATTTGAAAATCGCACCTTATATAAATGCGTTTAAAATTAAAATACTACCTACTAGGGTAAATTTGCAAATATCACTGGCGTGCGTAAGGTGTAATATGCAATGCAACATTACTTGTGACTTAGAAATTAAAATTATGAAGGACTAGTTGAAGCCCGCAGCTTCGCCCGCGTAGAATAGTTTTCCCGTTCCCGTTTCCCACAGGAACTTGTTTCCGGGATAAAATGTAGCCTATGTGTTATTCTGATGTATAAGCTATATTATTGTAAAGTTTCATTAAAATCCATTCCGTAGTTTTTACGTGAAAGAGTAACAAACATCCATACAAACTTTCACATTTATAATATTACTAGTTGACGCCCGCGGCTTCGCCCGCGTAGAGTAGTTTTCCCGTTCCCGTTTCACACAGGAACTTGTTCCCGGGATAAAATGTAGCATATGTGTTATTCCGATGTATGAGCTATATTATTGTAAAGTTTCATTAAAATCTATTCACTAGTTTTTACGTGAAAGAATTACAAACATCCATACAAACTTTCGCATTTATAATATTAAGATTATGTACTGCTTAAGTAAATTTATGTTAGCGCGTAACTCTGTAGTACACTTGTACCTAGCGTTAAGTCGAATGTACACCATACTGCCCCGAATATTTTTTTCATCTTGGTCTCCATGATCTCCATCCAAAGTTTTCTGTAAGAGATTGCCTTGTGCGATAAGGCCGCCAATTGTATTTCAGATAAGTATTTAATTGTAATAAATCCAATCCTGTTATTATAGATTTCTGGTGTATTTTGTCTGAAATACTTAATCCTTGATTGATTGTTTTACCTAAGTATCTATTAATATAGATACTTAGGTAAAACAATCAATCAAGGATTAAGTATTTCAGACAAAATGTAGACAACCTTCATTAAACCTTCTAATAACGACATCGTTGGCATTACGGCAGTAACACCTTTTCTTATGAACGGAAATAATGCAAAAAATAAAAGTGCAATGTCTTAAATAAAAAATAAGAGTAAAATAAATTTTTGTCTGTTTAGGTACGTTGTTTTTTTTAGAGGCCGGGTTAACAAATATTTGTCGGAGTGTTTAGGTACGTTGTTTCTTTTAGAGGCCGGGTTGACAATTGCTATGTTTATATGTAAAAACCTATACAAATTATTTATACTAGGTAATTTTAATAAATAAATAAATAAACTTTGAGCTTGTGCTAAGGGATCTAGACATATATTTCTAATGGAATTTATTAACATTATAATGGAACGAATAAAATATACTTACATATTTCTAAATACATACCTACACATAATACATAAGAAACACCCAAACTTTGAAACAAACTTTTATGTATCACACAAATAACTATTCCGACCAAGGATCTTAGCGCGGCAGTAGCATACACTACCACTTATTGCCACGAAGGCACACATTTTTCTTTCTATATAGGTATTATATTTTGTTTTTATCTTAAATACATGCAATTGTATTTAGAGAGTCTTTTTTATAATCTTAAATAAATCAAATGATATATAAGCGCTTCTACTTGCAATGGCTACGTGAGACTCTATCACGCACTTACCTCAGGTCAGAAATAGGTACATATCAAGTACCTACCTACGATTAAAACCTTCACTATAATATAGTCTAAATGTACCTAGTCCTAAAATCTAGTGCCATAGATAATATTACCAATGACTTGCGAGGGTTTTCCATTCAGATTCAAATTAAAATGCTGTATTTTAAGCAAACTTTCCGGTGGGGGCCATCAAAAGAAGACTCTTTGTCCGGCTTAGATGAAGTATACTAGTATATCTACTTCATCTAAGTTGTCCGGTGCGCCGTTTGTGAATAATCATGAACATGTCACGACGACACACGAGTAGTCCCATCACCAGTCATCTGATCTTCCAGATATATTTTTTTCAAATTTCCTATATGATGTCAACTCCCGGTCAGTTTATTACCGTTAGTTTTCAAGTTTTTTATATATAGGTATGGTATTTCGCTCGAAGAAGTGAGAGAGTTCTCAATGGAATAACTTTAGATAGCTGCTTAAAACTTGGCCTAGATAGTAGGTAGGTAGATATCTCATTTTGCTATTGCACTAATTTTATTTAACCCAACCTTAAACCATTTTACTACTATAAGTCCAATGGCAAGAACCTTGCGGATCAAAGATGAAACCAGCATGTGGAGTGTCCCCATTTGACAACAGATAGTACCAGTTACCAGTGCTGTCAACATTTTTTACGAAACGATTTGGTTCCAGTAGTTCCAATTAATTCGTTTCAATTTAGAAGTTCTCGGATAGCAGACGCTTCCTGTAGGTATATTATTTTCCAAAACTAGTACATTGACCTCGTTTTATGTGTAAAAATTTAAGTTTCTTCGACATAAAAGTTGTGTGAACGTGCTATAGTGAATGACAGTGATATATTGCAGTGCAAAGCTATTTTACATTAACTTGTCGTACAAATTTTACTGAAAGCCACGTTAACGCTCTACCACGTTAATGGGGTAAGGACACAAAAAAATGTCTCATTTGATAAGATTTTGGCGCCAATTCTGGAAGCGTTAGTGCCAAATCTCCATAGATAGCCCTAGTAAAGGGTCTACTGCTTTACTAGGGCAAGGACTGAGGACTTGATATCGACAAAGGACTAGACATAACTAAATAATAAGAAAATATAAATACATAAACAAGGCTGTATGGACCAAGTTTCCTTTGCCTGTCCAAGATGGGCAAAGACAACTAACAACAACATTAAGGGACGTACAGGCCCAAAGGTCTTAGTAACCAGGCCATATAATACAAAAAAAATGAAGACCGTAAATATTTTGAAATTGTGCATTTTTACCTACATAGGTACGTATTTCTCGTATTTCTATGTAGATTTCTAAGTTTTAAATATAATATTCGAAACTTAAATAAACTTGAAAGTTCCTTAATCAGGTTCCTTCTCAATATTTATTATAGTATGATTACTATGAACTTGAAGATGTGGTTGTGAACTTCTAATTGAATACTTATGTACAAGAAATTTCCCTTTTTCAATCAGAGTTGTTCGAAGCTGTATACATAATATTCTATTACACATAAGCAAACATGTCAAATGAAGAAATATTGCAAGAGTATTCAAACTCAATAAATGATCTTAAAAAACAATGCAGTGACGTTGGTATGACCGAAAATGAGTTTAGAAGAATGTATTTCCAGTCGCTTATGAGTTTAAGATTTACGAAAGAAATTAGCCCACGACGATATGTGTTTACAAGGTATCGAATATTATTAATCTCAATATTGGCGGGGCTATACGTTATGTATAACTATAAAACCATTTACAGCTCTGTTATATGTAATGTTCAAGAATATATTTATCCAGGTTTAAAAATACTAAGACAAATTAGTATCCCATTTATATCTCTGTTTCCTTCTTTAACAGGTGAGTTAATATTTTCTTTGAAATTTTATATCTTCATAAAGCATTAGACTATAATGCTTTTAATCTAATACAAACTAGCAATGTGAGTGAGTGAGGCATTGTGAGTGTTGAAGCCTTTTTGTGCAATACTTTATTTTATTTGAAACATGATTAGATCAGCTGGCTCATGGTCTGGGTCATGTCAGAATTCTTAACAGTTTAGGAAATACAAACATTTGAAGTGAGACTAGCACAAATAGATGGCTAATGAAGTTGCTCTGTGAAATCAAGAACTATTCAGAGACAAAGTCTGTGTTGGTGCTAAAGTGAAACACTCATAGTTCTGCTAGCATAGAGCATAGTCAAACCTTTTATCCTACACTCAACTTCTGCTATTTCTAATTGGTAGGATACAATGTTATATCAATATTACTTGATTCACAGTGTTTTTGGACAGTTTGCATCTGTTGTGATATTAGTAATTCAGAATATCCTGATGGACAACAACACTGTTCACACGTTAATGTAACAGTAAAATCACTTAAAGGGATGGTGGTACACTTTCTAAGCTACAATAGTTATTTTATAAAATTATCTTCATTTCAGATTTCTATCATGAGACCTGTTTAATACAGAATCCATTCTTTACTGTAGTGGATATGGACTGTTGGCCTTGCAGTCCTGTGGCTAATGTACTGGAGGTGAATAACCCCACACCTGTTAGTGAACAATATACTGCTCCATTTATCTATGAGGTAATGACCAAAATAATTCAGAGATTTTTTAAATGTACAGACTAAAATATCTAGTGTTATAGATACAGTTCTTATATATTTTGAGCAAGTCAACCTCATTTGCAAGCTCATACACCTCTTGACTAACAAAAGAGATCATGGCACAAAGTTTTAGGTCTGGCAGCTGTCACTTTCACAAATACTTTAAAATCCTTGGTCCTATTAGTTAATTAAACTGTAACCATGATTCCTTTTTAAGACAAAAGCTAATGGCCACAGGCAGAACTACCCGAATGCTGTAGATGCTGCACAGGGTATAATAAGAATATATATATATATATATATATATATATATATATATATATATATATATATAAACTAGTTATTTGCGTGTACATCCAAACCATTTTTAGAGGACATTATGAAAGAAAGAGATGTGTTTGTATTTTTTTCAGACTGATCAGAAACCCCTGAACTTAAGAGCCCTAAAAGAAATGTACATAAAAAACATTGACACTTTCAAAGAAGAATCTCACAAAATATCAGTAAACAATAAATATTATCTAAACCCTGATGATTTATTCAACCAAGAATCAGATGACATGAACTTCTATATATGGTATGTTGTACTTTTCTTTAAATGCCCATGATTACAAACTAAACGGTTATACTCACGTGTGAATTTCGGGATAGCCCGACGAATTGGCGAGTGCCAGCGCAGCTTTTGGCGTAGTTTGACGCTGCTCTTGAAAAAGGACCTTGACCAATTTTATAGTAATTAATTTATGCAAAACAAAAACAAAATCAATGTTGTGTTTAAAATCATATCAAAATTAGAGCTATTCTAGTTGCCAGTTCTAAGGGCAGCCTACACTTTAAGAAGAATCTAGCAAGAAAGTCAATGGATGTTCTTTTAAAATGGCTTACAATATATTAAAATGACACTTACATTGTTCCTTTGGATTTATATGAGAACAGTCGACTAAACTTAGTTTACCTTAAATTTAAATAATACTATTTGTAATAATTGCTATAACAGCTATGGGCTGACCAGTCCCAACAGACGGCACCCGTTCACGGGTATGACGTATATATCAGCCATCGCCCTACTCGACCGTATTATAGGAAATAAGGCGACCCGATACATACGCTACCGCTGCCAGCAGGACACTTAGGCGAGCATGACATACCTAAAAACTGCACAGCAACTATCATGTCAATTTCAAAATGTTTACTTCTATACTTTAATATTATAAAGTTGAAGAGTTTGTTTGTTTGGTTGAACGCGCTAATCTCAGGGACTACAGGTTCGATTTGCAAAATTATTTTTGTGTTGAATAGTCCATTTATCGAGGAAGGCTATAGGTTATCTAGCATCACGCTAAGACCAATAGGTGCGGAACAGCAATGATAAATGCGGGGTGTGGGTAAAAAAAATTAAAAAAAAACATTATAAAATCGGAGACAAAATATTCCTTTTGATAGCTTCCGTTGCGAACGCTGCGTAAACGATTAAAGTTACGCAAAAACTATGTATTACATAATTATTCCCCTTTAAAAGTTCTAAAATAAAGTCCGCGACAGCATACGTCTATCTTTTAAGGTTAACTTATTATAATCATTTTATTGTGAAAAAACTTGATCTTAAAATGACAAGTGAAAAGTATGGCCGATGATTTGCGATTTACGCATGCGCGACTAACCAATAGCGAGCGAGCTCTGCGAAGTCCTCGCATCTCAAAAACAAACGCGTGCCCGATTCGACTAGTAAGGATGTGTCCTGCTCCTTGGTAACAATACTTAAATAAAGTTAACTATACCATATTAGTATAGTTATATGTTGGATAGTGCATTTATCGTGGAAGTCTATAGTAAAAGTAGATAATAAACGACGGGATGAAATAAGAGCGACGGGAATAAAGGCGTGACTGATAAAAGGCTATATCATCACGCTACTACCCTGAGGAGCGTAGCGGTAATCAACGAATCGGACAAATATTCATACATTATTGTAAAAGTAATATACGACGGGATTAAATGGGAGCGACGGGAATAAAGGCGAGACTGATAAAAGACTATATAATCACGCTACTACCCTGAAGAGCGGAGCAGTAATAAACAAATCGGGCATATATTCATACATTATTGTAAAAGTAATAAACGACGGGATTGAATGGGAGTAATGGGAATAAAGGCGTGACTAATAAACTGACGGGAGTTCGAGTTTGTCACGGGCGAAGCCGCGCGGGTCAGCTAGTAATAAATAAGTCTACTTGGTGCTCACACAATAACAAACTCAAATTACATATTTGTATATTAGTTATTACCGGGACTAAACGCAGCCAATTTAGAAACCTTTAGTTGTCTGAGGTTTCAAACTATTCATAATGTAGAAATGTAAAAATACAACATATATGCAGATTCAAGACAAGTACAAAATAACACAAGATTCATTGGAATCCTAAATAGCTCAAGCGAAGAGCAAGCAACTCATTTCCATTTATTTTTATCATTTAAATAATCATTAATTGTGTAATAAGCCCTTTTCAAGAGGTGCGTCTTAATTTCCGCCTTAAATTTATGTAACGGCAGGTTCATGATGTCTAAAGGAAATTTGTTAAATAGGCGTACGCTAATTCCTGCAAAAGAGTCATGAACCTTTTGTAAACGATGATGCGTTCCAATTAATTTATGCTTATTTCTAGTATTTATCGAATGTATGTCACTGTGTCTATTGTATAAATGTATGTTCTGTTTAACTACCATGATATTTGCAAATATATACTGTGATGCAACCGTTAAAATGCCAATTTCTTTAAATTTCTCTCTAAGAGACACTCTAGCACTCAATTGATATATTGCACGTATAGCTCTCTTCTGGAATACAAAAATTACTTGTATATCAGCTGCTTTGCCCCACAGCAACATGCCGTAAGACACGACACTATGAAAATAACTAAAGTATACTAGCCTGGCAGTTTCCACAACAGTGTGCTGCCTGACTTTTCCTACGGCAAAGGCTGCCGAGCTGAGTTTACCTGCAAGACACGTTATTTGGGCGTTACACTGCAGTTTGCTATCTAAAGTGATCCCTAAAAATACAGTTGATTCTACAAGATTAAGGGTATCACCGTTCAATGTTATATTTGTACCGCAATTCCTGACATTAGGCATGCTGAATCTGATACATTTTGTCTTCTTAGCGTTTAGTAGCAAATTATTGGTCGTAAACCAATCTACAACTTGGGCAAATGAACTATTTACGCCGTTTTAAAAATAAGTGACGTATCATCAGCAAATAGAACAATGTCGCACAAGTTCTGTATATAGAATGGCAGATCGTTAATATAAATTTTAAATAGAAACGGACCTAGAATTGATGCCTGCGGTACGCCCATAGCTACAGATGCTCCAGAGGAGCTAATTCCATTAACATCAACATGTTGTATTCAATCATTTAGGTAGGAGGCAACAAGGTCCAATGCAGAGTCTTTGATACCATAATAAAATAGTTTTCGCAATAGTGTTTTATGATCAATGCAATCAAATGCCTTGGAGAGATCGCAGAATACACCAATCATACCATCTTGTCTATTCTCCCAGGCGTTATATATATATATATGTGTGTGTGTGATTTAGAAATGTCACACCTGCATGAATGGTAGAACGGCCCCTTGTGAACCCATACTGCTCTTTATGTAATAGCATATTTGAATTAAAATGAGCTTGTAATTGTTGCAATATATTTATTTCAAAAATTTTGCTAATGGCATGTAATATTGAAATTGGTCTGAAATTACCAGGGTCGGTTTTGGATCCAGTTTTAAATAGAGGTATTAATTTACTGTGTTTCATTAAATCCGGAAACACTACTTTATCAACACACTTATTAAATATTTCAGCTAGATGTGGTGATATATTAACAATCACAAGTCAGCTGTCTTTTTTGAGTTAAGTGACTTGAATACTTTAATGATATCATTGGGGTTTACATATTTAAAGCTAAATAAGACACTACACTGATACACGCTGCCCCCAAGCATACGTTAAGCTTATATTGGACAAGAATTTAAGGAGCTAGTTGTTTTCGCGGGTATGTCTATAAAATAGTTGTTAAAAGTCTGTGCTACATCTAATTTATTATTAATCACTTTGTTAATCATAATTAACTCAATGTTATTACTCGTATCACGAGGTAGAGATCGACCGGTTTCAGTTTTGATTACAGTCCAAGTCATTTTTATCTTATTTTTTGACTCTTTAATTTTATTACTTATATGTAACGACTTGGCAGCAGCACAGCCCTTTTTGAAGGTTTTAGAATAAATCTTAACATATTGAATAAAATCAGGATCAAAATTAAATTGCTTCATACAATATAGTTCGTACAACTTAGCCCTACTTTTGTAAATTCCTGTAGTTGCCCACTCACAAAATTGCAAGTTATTGTTTTTACAAAAACAATTTCTAAAAACAAAAACTTGCAATTTTGTGAGTGGTCAACTACAGGAATTTACAAAAGGAGGGCTAAGTTGTAAGAACTATTGTAAATTCCTGTAGTTGCCCACTCACAAAATTGTTTTATTATCATATGCATATGAAACTTTCACTCTTAGGCTATATTATATCTTATCCCTGTATTTCCATGGAAATAGGCACTGCGCGAGTGAAGCCGCGGGGTGTACGCTAGTATAATATATATAAAATAGGTATACATCAGATTTGCTATATTCAGCTATATGATCTAATCATGAATGTATTTTCAATTTATCTATCAGATATTATACATATAACACCACCTTTGAGAATGCCGTGAGGCGAAACCCGGTTAGGTTTACAAAGTAAATGTTGTGGAACAATACAAGTGGCGTTATCTAATACTAAGTGACCCCCACAGCTTCACATGTGACATACTTTGATTTGTCCACCTATTTAATCACTTCATTCACGACAGTCACAGATTTGTCGACATTTATGATTACTGCTCCGCTCTCCAGGGTAATAGCGCGATGATAAATAGACTTTTTTTTTACACCACTGAGGTGGCAGACAAGCGTACGGCCCACCTGATGGAAAGTGGTCACTTTAGCCTATGGACGTTTGCAACACCGGAGGTGCAGCACTCGCACTGCCGACCCTAAAGTCTATAGGCCCTAAAGTATAAAGTCTTCCTCGAGAAATGAACTATCCAACAAAAAATATTTTATCAATTCAGACTAGTAGTTTCTGAGATCAGCGCGTTTAACCAAAGAAATAAACAAACTTCTTAGCTTTTCATATTTGTATAGATATGTCATCACTCAAAAAGCTGGCGGAAAGAACTGAAGTCTACGTTGCCTGAGTCCCGGGCAATGAACTAGCGGACAAACTAGCCCGGGAAGGGGCTGACGAATGCGTGATCGGACCGGAGCCATGGCTTCCAATCGCTCATAAGATCACGAAAGGAGTAATTACCAGAAGCATAACAGTAGAAACCAACCTCAGATGGAGGTCCTCGATAGGCATGAGACAGTCGAAGATCTTCATCAGAGGAATGGATGCGAAAAGGACAAGCCGACTGGTCAAACTTACCAGAGCAAATATGAGGCTTGTCATAGAGATCATCACAGGACACTGTCGCCTCAACAGGCACCTAACAGTGATAGGAGTAATGGATGAGCCCAGAATGCATGGAGGAAGAAGAAACCAGCTTCCACCTACTAGCCGAATGCCCCATGTATTCGTTAACAAGATGGGAAATTATGGGCACCGACAGACTAGGAGAAGAAGATATAGAACATCTGAAGGTGGATCAGATAGTAAGCTTCTGCAAGGAAACAAGAAGGTTCGACGGGGCGCCGTGAAGACTGCTGGGATACCCAATCCAAACCGCAAGGAGATTTCGGGGAAATGAGCGAAGAGGGGGCCAAGAGATGCGGTCGGATCGTTCGCTCGGCGGTGCCGGCGTCCCCAACAAGAAAATAATAATAATAGTATAGATATGTAGCAAGTGCCATTAATCTATATTATAAACAAGATGACCCGCACGGCTTCGCCCGTGGCATAGTTGGAACTCCCGTCGCACCTATTTAATTCGGATGCATAAAAATTGCCCGATATGTCGACATTTAGGACTACTCCTCCGCTCTCCAGGGTAGTAGCGTGATGATATATAGCCTATCTTTCAAGTTGGATCAAACTGCACATGGAGTGCAAATTTGATTAAAATCGGTTAAGAAGTTTAGGAGTCCATCGCGGACAAACAACGTAATTTATATATATTAAGATAATTATCTTTCAGAATGTATGTCAACTACTAGATATTGCTTTAACTCATATTTCACGACCTTGTTTCAGGCGGTTCAATAACATAAAAGTTGCAAAACTTTTACGTCAAGTCATACCAAGGCCAAAGGTAGTTCCTAAATTTGGACAAAGCATTGAGCGATTTATCATAATTGACAAAAGCCATACTGTATTTCGTGTACCTGATACAGAATGTAGTTTTTCATTCGTTTTAGCTTTAAGTGGTACTCGAGAAATTCATTTATTACCAGCAGAGGAGTGTAAACACCAATGTAAAACACTTAAAGTTGAATTAAAAGAACCATATTTATGTAAGTAGTTTCAATACATTTTTTTACTTATTCCAATGTTGGTCTTCTTTGAGATGCTTGAGTTTCAGCTGAAATAAATATACCTATTCTTTTTTTTAGTATGGTATAATTGGTGGTATTGGAGACCTGCCATGCAGCCATCGATGGCGAATGACACATTCATAGCACATGTTGGCTCGTATTGCTGAAGTTTAATAAAAATGGCCAATGAATATAACCAATCCAGTCAACACTACACTACAGTATTATGGAATGTAGACAACAATAATTTTACTATCAAAATAAATAAAATTTACTAAATAGGAACAAAATGTTTTCAATCGAACTTTTCTCTCAGCTTGTTCTTGAGAAACACTGGTATTAAAGACAGTAAGGCAAATATGCTGAGGACTGTCATTGAAGTCCACGACCAGGCGTCGCTGGTGGACGTCAAGGTGTGCAATGTTTGTCCAGCTTGTATAGCTACGAACGAAGGCGGTGCAACACCTGCAAAAATGAAATCATGAGTCAATCTGATGTTGTGGAGAGATAGATAAATTAATTATTAATTAAACAATAATAGGCTATCACGCCTTATCCCCGAAGGGGTGGCAGAGGCATACATATTTTATGCACACTTTTTCACCATGTGTATTACTGTCCCACGTAATAGGTGGTGAGTCCATTGCCGTGTTGAAATAGACAGACGCAGATTGTGGCTACCTGTTGTTGAAAATTTTCAAGCCGCTCATAAGGCCTTCAACTTGACTTAACGACTGCCATGTTACTGGAAACGGGGACAAACTGCTTAACGTGCCTTCCGAAGCACGGAAACGCTCGCAAATGTAAATGCCACAAAGTGGTCACCCATCCGAGGACCAGCCATAGTGTAAGTTGCGTAACTCAGTGATCGTTTACAGAACACCGAGTCCGCGGGGCCACGATTATTGTCACCTCTTATAAATAAGATACGAGGTTTATTTTAAGCTTGCATTATGTTTATATGATCAAACGGAAAATTTACAAGATCCAGCATTTATTTAACGGCAGAGCCTGAGGAAGTAAGGCTCCCTGTATGACTACACTGGTGAAGTTCGCCCAAGAAGTATTAATATAAGCCCCTTGTATGCACGTGTTTTGTAGTTATTACTCACCAATAAATGTTCCCAATGCAAATGGCACTAACGGTACACCAATAACTGGTGCAGACATATTGATAAACCAGTTTGGTAAAAAGGGTGTCACCCTCAAAAATATTATATAGTTGAGCAAATTATTTTTATGCTTTGTAACTGCTTTTGCCCACTCCTCTGCCTTTTGTGGGAAGAATTTCTTCACCAACTTCTTCCCAAGAAGATTGGATAGGAAAAAACATAAACTTGCCCCAATAGATGAACAGCAACATACTAGAACTAACGCTAGGTAAAATGGAAATAAAAACCCTGAAAGAATACTTAGAAAAATTGAACCAGGTATTGCAAATGTTTGCAAACTGTAGCCAACATTAAGGAAATAATTTATTAATTACAAATAAATATATTGGAATTTATTTTCTCGGATAAGTCAAAAGTACTTGGATACCCAGACGTGCGTGTATGAAGCGATTGATGAATCTTCAAGAAGCGAAAGAAGTATGCTTGGATTGCGAAGCCTGGCGATCTGTCCTCACTGACTACCCCGTCAGGGATACAGGCAGCGTGAAGATAGTTAGTTATTTTACATCTAGTCCACATTATACTAATAAACTTGTGTATCAATCACGTCTTTAACCCCGAAGGCGTGGCAGAAGCATATTATAAGCCCATATTTCACAGTAAGTATTTTTGTACTATGTAACAGGTGAGCCCATTGATAATTGTAACTTGTGCTATGGAATCAGAGAGCTGAAACATACTTCTATATTTCTAAATATATAGGATATCTAATATATAGGATACATCTATAATCTCTGGGAAACAAAACATAAACAGCAATTAAATACACTACAACTAACTCAGTGGACGCTGAAGTAAACTAGACGAGACGGAAATTAAAATTAATGATGGCATTGTGTGAATAACAATTTTAACAAAAGACCTAAAACTGAATTTACTGCTTAACCTGTCAACCAGTTGCCATATAATTTAAATGAGACCCAACAGAAAGTAATCCACTCCAACCAATAATTTTTCCCAAATTGGTTAATTCTACTAATATTATAAACGCATAAGTTTGTAAAAATGTAGGGGTGTATGCTTTGTTTTACTCTTTCAGACAAAAACTGAATTGGTTTTGATTAAATTTATAATATTGCTTACACATCAGAATAACACATAGGCTACTTTTTATCCCGGGTAGAAGTTCCTGTGGGAAATGGGAACGGGAAAACTTGACCACGCGGGCGGAGCCCCGGGCGTCAACCTGTCAATAATAATGCAAAATCTCTACTGAATTATAAAATCTCTCGTTTCCTTTATTGTAAAAATAATCGCGCTTATCATTATCCTGACTCCATACCTACTGACCATAATAAGTCAGGTTGGTCAGTTTTCGGGTATTAAGTAGTGGAGAATTTAATAGTTGGTGCAACCTATGAATAATGCAAATAATAATCTAGTGAGATAGTTATTACGTAATCATAATATATGTTAATTACCTACTTCTTAATTTAATATGTTATATATACACAACCAGTTAATGAGTGAAGATAGTTAGTTAATAATATACTGTTATGTTTTGATGTAATTAATTAGAGCCCACGGCAGGTTGCATATTTTTTATTGGTAAGGTTTTTTGTTTTATAGAGATTAAGAATTGTTACAGAAACTTACAGCTGCCTCAGAAGCCAGTACATTGGATGCAAGCGAGGTCAGCTCTCGGTGATTTATTATAGAACTCCTCTACAATTAACAACACCTCTACAAAAACCACACCCGCCCAGAACTATTTTAATCACTACATATTATAAAACAAAGTCACTTTTCGCTGTCTGTCCCTACGTAGGTATGCTAAGATCCTTTAAAACTACGCAACGAATTAAGATGCGGTTATAGTTAGAGTGATTCTAATGGAAAGTTTTTAGTTTAATTTGTTAAGATTTTGTATACATTGACCAAATTATAACGATATTTGTTGGGGATGTCGGAAAAAATAGGCCGTCTGGGAGCTTTCAACAAAAACGCTGCCTAAACCTTTATACTTAGATATAACAAAATAATGTATGATGCAATTGTGTATCTAATGTACGTCTACAAAAAAGCCCGCGGCGATATATGCCTATATCTTAAGAATAACAATATTTATTTTAATACCTTAAATAACCAGCAATTATAAAGCGGAAATTTGAAGGTTATTTACACAAATATGCTTTTAATCCTTATCATTTTACTACGTTAGTTGGCTTCAGCATTTCATTAAGATTAATTTGTTCCTTTGCACCTTGCAAATTAAAAGAATATCTTACGAGTAATAGCAAAATCCGCAAAGAAATTAATTTCGTGTAACCATAATTCGACCGGGCCGTGCGGGCGTACTGGAGAGCGGAGAACTTCGTTAGCGCCACTTATGACAGAGAAACAGGATTTTTTGGCAAATGTTTTTTTTTTTTATTATTCGTAAATTATTTTTGATTTTTCGATAAAAAGTATTGTGTTACTTCTAATACCTCCAAGAATATGTGTACAAAGTTTCATGATCATCGTTTTCGCGTGAAAGAGTAACAAACAAACTTACATACACATTTATAATATTAGGATCACTTTTCAAGATCCCATAGCATAATCTCAGTTGCTTCCAAATCCTACCAGGATTTAGACATTGGGGTCCGCTTTAATTAGCAGCTAGATTTTTGGAATAGTTGGGAGTGACTGCCATATAATCTCTCAATTCCGTTAATGCCAGAGTTGTTGCCTCATCAATTACAGCTATCGCAGATGAGGAAGTTTGGGTACCAGATATCCTGGTCCCCTTACACCTGCTAAGCAATGTTGTATAAAAAATGTCCCAAAACATTGTAATAATAAATAAAAGTATCTTAATAATGGCGATGAGAATTGAACTAACAAACAAAATATATAACTCGTTTCCGGCGCCAGGAGGATAAGTCCTACCAACTTTATGCACACGGATATCAGCGATAGAGATTGAGCCTCTAATCATAAGAGCAGGAACCAAAAATAATAGAATACATCTCTAGAAGAAAGTTTCTATATTTTTATAGGCGAATTGATTGAACACACATTATATACCTTATCACTAATGGTATAACCTATTCAAGTGATGTAGTAAGCTAAATTCACAGGGTTGAGGCGTGAAATTTAGAATACCCAGCATAGTGCCAGCTTATAAGTCAAAATATATATCGTAACATGATTCAAAACAGGAGCCAAATCATTAAGTCGTTACTTGGGCCTAATCATGAGTCTTTGGGCCTGTTCATTGAGTCGTTACATGGGCCTAATCATGAGTCGTGCATCATTATTAGATTAATCTACACAAAAAATAATTCAAACTAAGTACCTGAAGGCGGTTACATTACCACGGGATTCGAAATCACATCTGCAGACCGCGACAGGTGTCGTCTCCACTAGAGTGACGAGCCCGTAACCACATGGTCAGCATCCATGGCAAATTTTATCCAACAATAGAATTAATATATAAAAAAAAGTGCATTTTCAGCTGCAAAGAAAAGAAATTAGTTCCATTAGATTTGGAAAAATAATTGGAGATTTGTTCGTGATTTGAACACATAAAGAAAACTTACCACTTTTTTAAAGAAAACTAATTAATCTTGAAGAGCAGACAAATATTCTATTAACGCCTCTCCAAGCTTCGTAAACTTCGTAAACTTCGTAATTAGCTGTAAACAAACGCATAATCTTTCGTCAAAATACTACAGATCACCAAGACTAGAAATGTGGTTCCAAAGATCTTACCGAAATACATATTCATCCTGATATAAACATTGATAAGAAGTCACAGGCGTGAACTTCCATTTACAATTTATAAAAGATTACTTCTTTTTAGCGAAGTTTAAAAAAATATATTTACGACGACATCTTTTTGTCGGCGCTGTAGCTAGGCGAATGACGTTCCGTCAACACTGTCAAAAGACATTGACCAATTGACAGAACTATTTTAATTCATTCGTTCTAAGAACAGGCTAAGACATTCAAAAACATTCTGCCTACTCAAAATGTAAATTATATAAATTCGATGACAAGTAGGGAGAAAGAGTCAACAATCTACTCTTTTCTCTCTCTAAATCCCAAGACTAACAATAACGTTCCAATGTGACGTTTTACAACGTTACAACATGTTATATAGTACATTACCGTTATATAGACCATACTGCTTTGAGGCTTTGTATTAAACATTATAAAATTATAAATAGTCCTTAAATATTAAATTATAGTTTTAAAAGGATACAATATATAAACTAAAAACACTCCAAATAATACTTCATAAAAATACTTGTCTTTATAACGGTCTAATACTAAACCTAATTGCTTAGCATCCTCAAGGTCCCATGGTAAATGTAAATGTTGACTCTCATGTCTGCAAAAAATACAATATATTAATTAATTGAAGCGCTCGCGGCCCCACGGTCTCAGTGTTTTGTAAACGATCACTGAGTTACGCAACTTTCACTATGGCTGGTCCTCGGATGGGTGAATTTGTGGCATTTACATTTGCGAGCGTGTCCGTGCTTCGGAAAACACGTTAAGCCGTTGGTCCCGGTTGCCAGTAATATGGTAGTCGTTAAGCCTGGTTGCAAGTCTTGAAAAACAAGGCTTGAAAAATTTCAACAGCAGGTAGCCACAAGTTGCGTCTGTCTATTTCAACATGGCAATGGGATCACCACCTATTACGTGGGTCAGGAATCCGCACGATGAAAAGTGGGCATATAATATGCCTCTGGCACCCCTTTGGGGATAAGGCGTGATGGATATTTATTTATTAATTAGAAATGTTAACATCAGCAATACCACCACCATAATCCAATCATTTTTTTATACAGAGCCCACCATCTCGCCTATATTAAGCTCATATTAACTTGTGCTATAGGATCCAGACAACTGACAAACATACTTATTTATTTCTAAATGCCATACATATTAGAAAATGTCCAAACTTTGAAAGAAACATATAATGGAGCTCACAAATATTATTTTTCTGACTCGGGATGTCAATCCAAGGCAGACATAATACTACAGATAAGTGCTTTTAAGAAGATATTATGCAACTGTAAATTTAAACTATGTTTTAGCCCTGGGATATTTTCTCAGAAAGCAACTCATTATCATTCAACTATAAATCCCAGTTGTAACAGATGTTGCCTCAAAGCTTACAATTCCACAGGTAGACATACATATGTACTGAAAGCACCAAAAGAAGAGGACTATTTATTTTACTATCCTCTTTCTTTGCAAATTTTGAAGTATATTGTGCAATATGAGCTAGTGAAACTTACTCTTCTAATTGTGGGAACTGACTATATAAGAAACCCAGAGCCAGTAATGATGATACAAATATTATAGCAACAATAATTAAAGCTTTAGATGTAGATAAGTCTTCCACACTAGATGACACATTTATTGTTGGATCTGAAATGGTCACAAATGAATTAATAAAATCTATAAAAGTTAATGTTTGTCGGACTATGAAATATTACTCTACTAGCTACGCTTTTAATAAAATAAAACATATACGGAATATGATCGGAAATATACTTGTGTCGATAGGAAACCATCCAACATTGTAGTGTCTTATGTTGGTTATTCTTGGTTTAATAATAGTTTGGCGTGGAATATGGACCGTAGAGGAGATGGAACGATCTTGAAAGGGAAACAAAATTTACAATGGTAGTAACATATTTACAACTTATACTTTACTTATTTAAGATTTTTCATATAAAGATAATATTACCTTGAATCCCTTGAACATTACGTGAGTGAGAATTTCTTCGTGAAGTAATTGCGCTCATGTTTTAAGTTCGTATAGAATCGAATTATTGTGATTATCAGCAGCTCTGTCTTTACCAATTAATTACAACTATTCTTTATTTATTGTATTACAAACACTACAAAAAACTTATTTCTAAACGTATGTACGTATGGCTTTTGTAACTATAATACAAATGGTTCAAATTGCAGCATTTGATTACGACAGATGAGTGACAAATAAAATTTGGACAAATTGTGTCAAATCTAACAGAAAAGGATTTTTTGATTGAACAATGAACAGAGAAAAACTGTTCATTGTTTTTTTTTTTTTTTTGTTCTTGTGGCGATACTATTGCTCCGCCAATAACTCAGTGTGTATTTGGTAGGGGTTTAGATGAACATTGTTAAAATGAGATTTAGAATGAAATAAAATCATTTTGACAATTTACGAAAATTTGACAATGACAATGCTGAAAATAGAATTACGTTCCATTTTACGGTTAGATAAAGAATGTTTATGCAAAAAGCAAAGAAAGCTTGGAAAGAACGGGATTAAGTACGTCGCACGTACTTAATCCCGTCGCTTATTAATTCTCAAATAATGCATTAAAATTTGCCCGATTTGTCGACATTTATGACTACTGCTCCGCTCTCCAGCGAAGTAGCGTAAAAAATGGGATATATAACACAAAAATAATTTTTCAAATCCGACTAGTAGTTCCAGAGATTAACGCGTTCAACCAAACAAACAAACAAACTCTTCAGCTTATTTTCGATTTCATTACGGTCCTTCTGATGGACAAAATATGTACAGTGAAAGTATTTAGTATATAGATAACCTATGGACGCGACTGCCAATGACTATATAAATAAAAACCATTTTGTAAAAATAGAAGGCAATCATTTCTTTTTTATAATTATTTAAGGGCCTGGCTACGAAGACTTTTAGCCAAATCTAATTTTTTATATCATATTTCTTCAATCTTATCTTCTAATTAGTCCTGTCCAGTCTTTGTCGATGTCGTGTCCTCAGCCCAGTTCCTGGTCCTTGCCCTCAGTATAATGGTGATTCGTATACTGAGGTTTTCAGTGGACTTTTCGCGGCAAGAGAAAAAAAAAGCATTTTACTGCATATAAATCATTGTCTTTCACTATAGCACGTTAACACAACTTTTATGTTTAAGAAACCACCACTCCCGCACATAACACAAGCTAAATGCACTAGTTTTAGAAAATAATATACAGCAAGCGTCCGCACTTGTCACTCTTCCCGCCGAAAGCCCGAAAGGCAATCACTAGGCACAGTGTTGCCAACTTAGCTAATTTATAGCTAGATCTAGCTACTTTTCGGGTTGGGGCAGCTACAATTTACGAAAATTTGTAGCTAAACTAATTTAGCTACTTTTCTAGATTTTTTCCAGATCTCTCTGAGAAAAGAACGAACTCTGTTTTTAATAAATACTGAACCCTGATCTGAATACTAAACCGCCATCGTCTTCTTCTTGAGCTATTTAAATCTAATTACATATATTACAAACTCGTTTTAATTACACAACTTTTTATTTTATTTGAAACTTTTTCTTTTTGCGAAAGTATCGGGCAAAAAGAGTCAGAGTAGACCGAGACTTACATTATGAAGATCACGTGAGCAGATTGCTTAAAAACGGAAAAGTCTAAAGAAAAAAAAAAAACCTAAAAAACCTACTCGGATACCCAGACGTGTGAACTCAGATAACCAGATGAATGAAGCGATTAATGAATCTACAGGAAGCGAAAGAAGTATGCATCGTGATACCTGGCGATCTTCTCTCTTTCTACCCCGTCACGGATACAGCGTGAAGATAGTTAAGTTAAGTTTGTAATTCGAGCACGGGAGATTGTTTCTTTTACGATTCTTGATTTGTTTCTATCACAATAGCAGAATAAGAAAAAAAACAGACACTATTTCAAAAATATATTATTTATCTAACATTTTCTATGGAACCTGATCCTAAGATTGCACAGCTCGCCAGTACCACTAGTCGATTATATATGTAAATAGTAAGTCTATTGTTATACCACGTTAAATTTTAATAATAAAACTTATCATTGATTTGCGTACTGCCAAGTTTGATTTGTTTAAAATATGATATCGTTCGACAACTTTATTGTAAAAATAACAACTTTATTGTAATAATGAATTAAATTGACTCCCACCCAACGTGGATACTCCATCGATAAATCTCTATTCCAGTGGACAATTGCAGCTTACAAAATTTGTTTTACTAGGTACTTACGATTTACTTACGAACACTTATTTCAGGAATTTCACCAGTATTCTCACGTTCATATAATAGGCAAAACATCATGCAATATAAACATTTGTTGTAAGATTCTCAAACGGTTTTCTATAGGGCGTAAGCGTATGCGCATCCTGCGTAGGAGGAGGGATAGGGGACTGCCTACAGTTGATTTGCCGCGTCTCCCGCGCAGGGCAACGCCGCAGATCGAGTCAACCGCGAGCAAAAGACGCACATCGCGTGTGCTCAAACTTGTATTAGCTATCTTAGTTATCAATACAACAACTGCACCGGTGACAGAGTAAAATCAATGTGTGAATGAATTTCATGAGGAGCTACGATACAACTGTATACAAAAACCGTATACGACAGTGATACTGGTGAAAGTGAACTTTCGAAACGAATATAAATAATTGTTATGCGCTGAGATGCGGTCCTTCGTGAATACTTAGGCGGCATACATGAGTATCAGCAGGAAGGTAATTACATTAATTTCTTTCCTAAAAGAGAAGCTTAATATTATGTACTGAAATATTAGGTATATAGGTGCGACTATGAGTCCCCTGATATCTACTCATAGGTATATTGAAGCTGTATAATTCTTTTGGACATATAAGGTAATATAGAAGTGGTACCATTAATAGATTTCCAGTATCCAATTCTGCTCTTAAATCTATTCAAATATGATCAAATGTACGACATCATCATCAGAGCGCTAGTCCCTGCTGCAATGAGAACCCTCGCCTCGAGACCGAGGTTTAACATTTTTACTATTAAGTTTATTATTTTATAGTCTATTTAAAGCACATTTAATTTGTGTTATATTGTAATAAATAGTCGCTCAGCTCTGATTGACCATTCTGTACCTACTAAATGTTAATGCTTAAGTCATTTGTATGGAACGTCAATAATATCTATTATTTATTATATTTATCTATCATGCCTTATCCCCGAAGCGGTGGCAGAGGCATACATATTTTATGCCCACTTTTCACAATGTGTATTCCTGTCCCACGTAATAGGTGGTGAACCCATTGCCGTGTTGAAATAGACAGACGCAGTGGCTACCTGCTGTTGAAATTTTTCAAGCTTCAACTTGACTTAACGACTGCCATGTTACCGGAATGAACGGCTTAACCTGCCTTCCGAAGCACGAAACACTCGCAAATGTAAATGCCACAATGTGGTAACCCATCCGAGGACCAGCTATATTGAAAGTTGCGTAACTCAGTTATCGTTTACAGAACACTGAATCAGGGCCACGAGCTAAAAAAAATGGAACATTTTATTCCACAGCGCCGTCTGTCCCTTTAAAAGCTAATACAAAGTTAGGCTATAATACCTACTACCTAATCTACCTATGAGATCTAGGATTCTAGACCACTGATGAAAACATTCTTATATATTTCTAAATAAAAACATAAGTAAATACACTTACATAATTATACAATAACCCATAGAAATCAACGAACATCCTAAACACACATTTGGGGATTTCAAAAAAAACTTATGTTCCTATCCGGGATTTGAACCAAAGCCAGTCGCATAAACTACCACTTACACGTACGCTACGGAGATAATCGCACTCAATGGTGCATTGGTAATTTACTTACTACCTGGGGCCCAATTCTCGTCCAATCGACCTAAAAACGTAGAGAGAATGGCTGGACGGATATGTCATTTGTTTTATATTTAGAAACGGCCAAATAAGATATAAAAAGTAAAAAAAACATTTCATCATAAAATTTGCGTCTACGCTTTCAAATCCTATGATCGATAATTGAGGCCTTTCTGTGTACTTGTTTCGGATTCGATTCCAAGTTGACATTCGGCATCTGAACGAATGCTTGTATGTATGAATTTTCTTCTCACTATTACCACTTTATAAAGAAAACCTATCAGTAGCGTTACGCCTTTGAAGTCGACAACGTCTAGACAGTGATGCTTGTAGGGTTGTCACAAGTATACAAGGCTGATGTTATTTATAACTTGCTAGTTAACGCCCGCGGCTTCGCTTTCGTAGAGACGTTTTCCCGTTCCCGTTTCCCTCAGGAACTTGTTCCCGGGATAAAAAGTAGCCTATGTCCGTCTCCTGGCTCTAAGCTACCTCTCCACCAATTTTCAGCCAAATTGGTTCAGTGGTTTAGGCGTGAAAGCGTAACAGACAGACAGACAGATAGAGTTACTTTCGCATTTATAATATTAGTAGGGATTTATGGACTCGTACTCGCAATCAACTATCAATATAAAATATTATAATATGTATAATTAATCTATACTAATATTATAAAATATTTGTATGTAAGTATGTTTGTAACGAATTGGCTCAAAAAGTACTGGATCGATTTTGAAAATTCTTTCACTGTTTGAATGCTACATAATCACTGTTTAATATAGGCTATTTTAATTGCCAAAATGTTTAAAAAATAAATGTCCACTCATGCGAAGCTGGGACGGGCCGCTAGTCAATAATATAAACACCGGTTTAAAAAAAAAGGATCTGCGATTTCATTTCATGTCGAATCGATAGATTTTTTATGAAAAGGGTTTACGAAATGACTGCCGCGTCGTAGGTATGCCTCTGCCTACCCCTTCGGGTATAAAGTCGTGACAATATGTATGTATGTATGGCACAGCGGCCATTATTGATTGCAAAATTACCACGAAATTCATTCTCAGCACACCAAAAAACCCCTTATACGATACCCAACATAAAATTTTATGCCCACGCGCGGCGGCCATATTGGATTGCAAACTAAACACGAAATTCATACTCAGCATACCAGAAAACCCCTTATACGATACTCAACATAAAAAATGTATGACCATGGCGCGGCAGCCATTATGGATTGCAAAATGAACATGAAATTTGTATTCAGAATATTAAAAACCCCATGAATTATAAATGTACCCTACAGGATAATTTTATAACTACAATTTACGACGCGGCAGCCATTTTGTAAACGCTTTCTAATAAAAAGAACTATTCAAACGACATGAATACACCTTACTTTTCTTCCGTGTTGATTGATAAAATCGCAGATCCGTATTTTTCCCCAATCTCTTACAGCACAATTCGTATGTACCATTTATATTTTTAGTAATTACAATAATGTATTAAAGAAATCGAAACGAAATTAAAATAATCATAGCAAGCGGTCGTGAATGCGTCAGCCCTGAAAGACTGTCCCAAGCATTATATAGTATAACAAAATTTTGTTCGCAGGTTGGGGACAAGCCCTCCCCCGTCTAGTCCCTTGTCCCCCGCACGATTGCTCTGTCTAGACAGCTTCGTCGACCGACTGTATGTCTTTCGGCTGTGCTATTACCACAGTATAAAGAGTAATGGTCTTAACACACGACCAAATTTGGTCTGCCGGACCTCGACAGATTTGATCCGCCGAGTCTGCCGACCAAATCTGTTGTCGCAACAGACGACCGGATCAGACCGCACCGGACGACCAGACGACCAGACAGGGTGTTCAGATTAGGGGCTTTTTCCCTATTATAGGGTAAAATGACTTTTTTTAAAAACTTTGTGGAAATGAAAAGTTTCTAATAAAGTATATTATTTTATATGCATTTAGTGAAAAGCTGCAAATTTGAAATTACACACACACACATTTCAATTTTACTTATCTATGTAGATAACTGGTATGCAGTATTCCTCTACATAGAGTAAATAAACACTACGTTATGTATTAACGTAGCTCTTTTTTCTTTCTGGCAAAAAAATTATGAAAAAGTAATTTTTTGGGGAAAGGTAAAATCGGTCTGGGGGCATTTTTGACAAACTAACTAAGATGGCAACGTTAGGAAAAAAATTATGAAAAAGTGTCTATTTGGAGTAAAATTAAATTAAATCTGGGGAAATTTACGACAAAGTAGCTAGAACGACAACATTGATCATATCCGATGCGGATCGAGGCGGACTCAATTAATAATAATTATGTCCGCCGGACTGCTCTACAGACGGTAAGATTTGGTCGGGCGGCCAATCAAATCCGCTGTCTGGTCGGATCAAATCCGGTCGTGTGTTAGGGCTTTAAACCTATCTATCTACTCTCAGTAACTAAGCTGAGCTGCAGAACCATACTGAAAATTACTTTAATTATAATCGTACTAATAAATACTATCAACGCGAAAGTTTGTAAAAATGGATGTTTGTTACTCTTTCACGCAAAATCTACTGAATGGATTTTGATAAAATTTTACAATTATATAGCCGGGAACAAGTTTCGTGGGAAACGGAAACGGGAAAATTTCACCACGCGTGCGGAGCCGCGGGCGTCAACTAGTTACTAAATATATTTGTAAGTACATACATACATATCATTCATGCCTTTATCCACGAAGGGTTGGCAGAGGTATACTACACGTCTATATTTTACCGTAAGCGTTTTTGTCCCACGTAACAGGTAGCGAGGCCATTGCCTTGTTGAAAAGGACAGCCGCAGGTTGTGGCAACACCTGCTGCTGAAAATTTTCCAGTACCAGTTAGTAACATGTTACTGACAACCGCGACCAACGGTTTAACGTGCCATCCGAAGCACGCAAGCTGTCGTAAATGGAAATGCCACAAGTGGTCACCCATCCAAGGAACAGCCATAGTGAAAGTTGCTTAACCCAGTGATCATTAACAGAACTCTGAGTTAGCGACTCTACAAGCGCGATATTTGTAAGAAGGCTGGCTTAATACTTTTATAAAAAAAATGAAGGAAGAGTTATCATCATTATTACATACATACATATTGTCACGCCTTTATCCCCGAATAGGTAGGCAGAGGCATACTATACGCCCACATTTCACCGTTAGCATTTTTGTCCCACGTAACGGGTGGTGAGCCCATTGCCGTGTTGAAATAGACCGGTGCAGACATCATTATTAATGCATTAAAAATGACGTATCCAGTAGTACTAATAAGTTTATCTATTTGCAGGTAATGCAAGGAGACATATCGGTACTGTGTCTGCTGCTAGCTGCACTGGCACTAGGGTCTGCGGTGGGGACCGGCGAGTGCAAGCGCGGTGTCAGCTGGTGGGATAGACACCGCGGTACCTGCATCCCTTGCACGCGCTGTGACCACGCCCAGCGGCTCGTCGTGCGATATCCCTGCGAAATTCACAGGGATACCATATGCCAATCGCTATCCGAAGCACAGCTACCACCTATCAACTCTCCTGCACCACGAAGAGTGCATTTAAAAGACAATGAGTCGAGTGAAGTGCTTAATAGTGATTACGAGTTGTATGAAGACGTGGACTACGATAGTGAAGTGACTAGTAGTGATGGGGGCGTGAAGTGGGACCTTCAGACGACTAGCCTTAGCCTGGCGGCTAGCGGTTGTGTGGTATTCTTTGTAGTAGTTCTCTTCATGTCGCTGTATCATGCAAGACAGTGGAAGGTTATCCGGCGGGTTCTTAAGTCAGGTGAGTTTCAACAATTTTTTTTTTGGCAGATTGGTATACGGCCCACCAGGTGGAATGTCGTCACCGTAGCCTATGGACGTTTGCATCACCAGAGGGTCTTCACTTGTGCTGCCGACCCTGTAAAACTTTTCTAAGACCCCTTTAGAGAAACCCCATACTGTAGCCGTTTAAAAAAGTCAGGCAGGGAACTCATCTATTCAAAAATGTGACAGCCAAAAGCACAATCCTTTAAAAAAATTGCCTATTAATTTTATCCGGACCTTACGAAACCTACAAATTCCTTTGTAATTGACTATGGGCGACTGCGCAGGAACTTTGACCGTCAGCCTTTGATAGTCAGCCAAAGTAACAGATCGCGATGTATTGATCAATCGGGGCATGCAGGTCGAATTATTCGGGTGAAAACTGGGCGGACGTATCTTTTAAACTGCCAAACATTAAATAAGTAGTTATAGCCAATGGCCCACCCTAATCGACCAGGTGTAGAGTCCTCTTAACTGAAAATAAACTAGGAGTGTTGACCCAGAGCTCGTTACTTTAGAATAAGAAATACGTAGCTCGAGCACGTTACTTTGTAAAATACACTATTTATATATTCCACGAAAATATATTCGGAGAACAATATTTTTTTAGTGCAAAACCATTTTCCTCATAACTCACCGAAGATAGATAAATGCCAGCAAATATCCATCTATCGGTTTACTCATAGGTAGTAGAAGATACTAAGTAGTTACGTATTTAAATTCAGAAACGGAAAATATTTGTGCACATATACCTAGTTGGTAAATAGACTTGAGATCGTTTCTTACGGCACATTACCTATTACAATTTAATACGATAATTAAATATTTATTTTCGAAACAACAACTCCGCTATTTCAAGGGCCTTTTTGTGTGCAACGTTCATACTGTGGGTGTACTCATTCTGCTGGGATCCTGTATAATAATTAGGTAATCGAGGTGTGGCAGTTCAGTTATACATATAGATCCCCTAGTATCACTGCAACCCCAGGTTAGGTGTTTCTGCAGATTTCTCAGTATCCTGTCAAACCCTTACAGAGTGATCCTGTAAGCTATTCTTGCCAAGCGCCAAGGCGACTTGCATATTCTTCAGCAGCAGCAGGTAGCGAGAGTTCTACTACTACATGACTCCTACAACTATGTTTCAATATATCAGCTATTTGTATTATTCACATGTGTATCACGAAAAATAGGAGAACCTATCAATTCAATAGTAGTGATAATCTTATGCATCTGTACGACTTCTATGGGAACCTCTTACGTTCAGTGGGGGGGCCGTGTGTGTTGTGAAGTACTAACAATACCTAATAAAAATATATATTGACTGCGGTTATCAACACAAATAATGTCAAGTCATAAATCGACTAGCGTAGGCGAAGACCCAATTTCGTGTCGACGCGCTCCCCGAGCCCATGTAAACAATACGAGTTTGTTTGAACATGTGCGCTACTAATTTTGACCTGCCTAGTGGACCGCACGCGCAACTGAACAATAGTTAACGGCTTTCCATGCATTCGACTATTCCAAAATTAGAACCGTAATGTTTTTGTTACTTTCATTATACGCTTACTTATAAGGCGTCGGCCAAATTCTATCGACAGACATACAAACAACACGGAAACAACACTCAAGTTTATTTTGAATAAGTGAATAGATTATGACGTGCGTCAATTTTGTTTTTGGATTCACAGATGTACAAGATTTGACAGCGAAGTTAAAACTGATGGAAGCGGGCACGGAGTCACCAGTAGAGCCTGTTGTGAGTGCGGATCATCACATCTATTGCAATATTCACGTGGGGAAGCAACCGTTTTTTGGTAAGGCACAAGTTGGCACTAGCTTTATTAACAAAGTTGCAGGTTTGCTCCTCGTATGGTACATTATTTCATTGTACTTCTCAGTGCAAATTGATACGCATTGAAAGTTGCTCTACAATATTTATCTTTGGTCAGTAGTATCATCGTAAACGAAACTCAAACTCGACACTTCTTGCAATAAATAATTTAGAACAAAAACTTAGGTACCCAAAAAGGAATGTTTACATGATCATAATTCCCATTAACAGTCAATTCATTGTTCATTGAATCCCCTGGAGTCCGGCGCCACTTTAGTCGAAGTTTAAAATACGGTGTTACGTAGGCGGAGGCTGCGCGAGCGTCTGTCTAACATTGGCGCCCGTATTTTATTTATTTTCAATGGGAACGTCCTCTAGGTCACATTCAGCGTATGAATTGTTACTGGTAGTCGATGTGTTTGCATATAAATAAACGTTACAGACGGAGGTTTGGTAGCAGTGATTCTATTTTAGAATCAGCATCAGCTCAAATTATCTCGCGCACATTAAAGCTAAGCAGTTCTGCATACATAGTATGATGAATATATTTTCTACAAAGTATGTCATATACAGCCAAGAAATCTTAGCGTAACGATTTTAATGGATGAATTCAAAATCTTGGATTGGTTTTAATTTCCTTATAAAAGCGGATTATAGATGTTACTATTTTACGGCATTGTGAAAAGCGTCTATAATGGCGCTTTCGCCTTTGCCTTTAGATCTTAGTAGAGTCCCGATCTGTGAATGAATATCTACTCAAGTGGCGAATAGAAGCAAATGGAAACTTAATGCAATAAACAGAAGGCCATAATTTTTTTTTCATTAAGTGAGAAAGACCATTCGGTTCGAGACGGGGATTGAACCCGTGACCTTTGCCTAACCAAGGCAATGTTCTAGCCACCTGAAGTACCCGAACCGTATCGAATCAAGTTAAAATTCTCCACCATATTTTAAACGTCATTTTTATATGACCAGAGCCATCTATCATTCAAATGACGATTAAAATATTTTCAATCAGAAGGTTAAAGGTAAGATTAAGGTTCAATCCCCGTCTCGAATCAAATTGTCTTTTTCCACTTTATTAAAAAAAATATAAGTTATTTAGCAAAATAATTGCTTAAAAAATTTATCCTAAACAGAAGACCAGTTTAGTCATCCTTGATTCCTCGTACACGAAGAACATATAAGAGTAGGGCCTGTGTGGCATGGAGCTACTAGTTTATAAAGAAAAGTAAACTTTACAAAATTAAAGCGATGCTAATAGGTATAGGTAGAACTTCTGTTCTAAAGGCCTAAGTTCAATCACCTGCAATTATACTGTATCGATGTGAACTGTCGCTATCACAAGCAATTAAGCTTAGCTCGAAGAGGCGGAGATGGAGTAACGGGTGTATTAAATTGATTTAAGAATTACGAATTTTTTAAAAAGAATACATATGCATACAGATAAGAAAACCCGAAATACCTAGGTATTTTTGTTATTTCTTTTAAAGACTAATTTATAGTGTAAATAATAGTGGTAAGAAAAAACTCTAAGTACTTAGTTAGTCTAGCTAGAATGATTCTTGTCTAGACAACTTACATATTTGGATATAAATGTTCCGATTTGTTACGCTCCGTCAAACATCTTGCAATACGATCCCAGTTTCGTATTCTCTAACAAAATTATGGCATACTAGTTGATGCCCGCGGCTTCGCTCGTGTTATTTTATTGTGTAAGATATATTATTGTTAAGTTTCATAAAAATCTATTCAGAACTTATAAAGAATCCATACATTCTTAAAACTTAATGTGATCAGCCTATGTAAGAAACAGCCTATTGGCGTAAAGGTTTTATGTTGAATATAGATTTTTCCTGCATGACTAACAGCCTAGGCCAGAGGACAGATCTTTAAACACTTGCCCATGGGTTCTATATAGATAATGTGAATTTATAGAGAGTTATGCTGTTCCTCCTGCTTTTAGTAGGTAGGTACACTAATAGTTATGCCAAATGAAAGAAGATACTAAACAAATATAACATAACCTACTAAGGTAGTGAAACTAGTCTTCGACAGTGCACCAGTCATCGACATGTTACCTTTGAATCTTCCAAATCTACCAAACGTAACTACATTATTTCAATAATAGCATTAGAAGCAAAATTTTATGTTATACTGTCGATGACTGGTTCCGTTACCTTAATTATTATATCTTGGTATGCACTCATATAAATCTTTGCACTACCTGACGTTTAGTCAAATTTACTTGATGTGATTAAGAGTTGGAAGACCTAGCTACAAATAGAGTTCAGAAAACCTACAAAAATACTTCAAAGGAAATCAAGACAAAGTAAAATTAAATACAAGTGCATAGCTTTGCTCTTCTCATAATATTATGTTCCGTGGAGGCTACGGGATGCCATCACGTACGTGGCTTCTATGTTGATCAAATATTAATGTCTTTGCCAATACATACTACATACATCGATTCATTATGTACTCGGTACCTGCGACAAGGGTAACGGTGTTACTTAAGTACCCGTGACTAGGGTAACGATGTTACCATAGAGGCTTTCCAAAACGCAATACAGTCTAAATTAAAAAGTACGTTGGGTTGCGTTTGATCACTATATCACGTAGTGTTAAATGTAGATGTGATCTACGATGGAGGTGGAGCACGCTTGTCTGATAGAAAGTTATTCACTCGCGACTTAAAAATACTCTTATATTGTAGGAATCGGAGAACACATATTTGTAAATTCGTTCCAGTAATAAATGTAATACTACCCTTAGCTATGCTTATAATGTAAAAAAATAAAATAAAATAAATATCCATCACGCCTTATCCCCGAAGGGGTAGCAGAGGCATATTATATGCCCACTTTTCACCGTGTGGATTCCTGTCCCACATAATAGGTGGTGAGCCCATTGCCGTGTTGAAATAGACAGACGCAGGTTGTGGCTACCTGCTGTTGAAATTTTTTAAGCCGCCTATAAGGCCTTCAACCAGGCTTAACGACTGCCATTTTACTGGCAACCGGGACCAACAGCTTAACGTGCCTTCCGAAGCACGGAAACGCTCGCAAATGTAAATGCCACAAAGTGGTCACCCATCCGACGACCAGCCATAGTGAAAGTTGCGTACCTCAGTGATCGTTTACCGAACACTGAGACCGCGGGGCCACGAGCGCTTCAATTTATAATGTGGGTAGATAAATAAAAGCGCTTGTATCATCACCATAATATATCGGTGGCGTTGGTGGGCTTGTCTCGTCGTCCGATGGAAATGTGAATAAAATGTGAATGTAAACGGGAAAAAAATCTAGGATTTTATTATAAAATCGTGCAATTCTTTTAATTTCAATTAAAAGAATTGTATAAGCCGAAATCCTGACTTTGACATATTTCTTGAATCAAATCGGAATCCAACCCCTTTTTCTCACATTTAAGCGGGACGGAAATCGTCCTGGAATCTCCAGAGTCCAGTACGAATTCTGCGGCACAGGAAAGTACCGCTTTTCCCTCAATAAACAAGGTGACAACGTTGCTGACCATAGCGGAAACCAGGGCACAAGGTTTCCCACCTTCTATGGCCGCTACATGACCACGTCGTTGTTCCATCAAGCAACCTACTAATGCGTGTAGTACGTATCTTATGAGCAGTAGTGACACTCAGGCGTTGGCTCTTACCGTATTCGATGCAGGAACATATCTGAAGCAGCCATGTCCGGTGAGCACCTTCGGCAGCCGGTAATCGTGGCGCCTCTCCAGTCAATACTTCGTTATGGCTAGAAGTCCTACCCTTGATCATCTCTTTCGCTCTTCTAACTAATATTGCTTGTAAAAAGAAAATAAAACCATTGTTATTCCTTTTTATAAACAATGTTGTTAAGATATTGGGCATGTGAAATTATTGTCACAGTTAAAGGTTAAAATTCATGAAAAGAATTACATATACAAAAATAAACTTTATATGGTAATTTAATAATATATATTTTAATAGTATCTAAAATTGTATATTAAAATAATACAAGTCTCCTGAAGTGGAATACAAAAAAGTAGCGAGAAACATCTTCATTTATTGAAACTGCAGCAAAATGAATACTTCAAAGAAGCAAAATTGATAACAATAAAGTGTACAACCGTGGCAACCCTGACATTATAATATGATTTTCAATAGCCAAACATCAGGGCTAACTCCAATTTACGGATTTTTCATTATTTACTACATACCATATATTGTTTGACAAGATCTAGACAACGGATAAACATATTTGTATATTTCTAAATACATTAGGGCCATCGCAGACTAACTACTTTTAGTATCCGCAACCGCATATTTTGAAACCGTATCGATGTATTTAACTTCAAAAAAGGGTCAAAATCGTTGGTATGAAATCCTAAAAGTAGCGCCAGCCCTTAAAGGGCACACAGAATCGAACAACTTTAAATATCTGTTATGTATCATAGTGGCCTCCGACGTTGTTTGAAAAGAGCACATGAGTCTATTACCTTCATAACCTATATATAAGCGTGTAATAAACAAATGAAATATTATTTCATGTCAGGCTAAAATAGTACTTTGAGTTATAGATGTATACCATCGACTTTACAAACAACTGGAAACATTTTCTTTTAGAAATATAGTCAAAAGCATTCACACTTACCATGCTTGAATTAAAATCTACGATGTTTGGATTGGGGGTTCACATGTTTGTTGACCCAGAGAACTATATAACTTACTTTTAGTTTAATAGTAATAATATTTTCTTATATGCTTTTATAAAACTATATACACAGCCCTAGAAATGGCACACGAAGAATTTATCCTGATGGGAGATTTTAACGCCAAGATTGGAGAGCCACAAATCGACGAAATTGCAATATTGGGAAACTACGGGTACGGAGTAAGGAACGGCAGAGGACAAAAGCTTATAGACTTTGCAATGGAAAATAAACTAGCTATCATAAACACCTTTTACAAGAAAAAAGCCAAAAGACGATGGACATGGCGCTCTCCGGGTGGTGAATATAAAAATGAGATAGACTATATACTGTCAAACCACCTGCAATCGTTTCAGAATATAGAGACACTAAATATAAATTATATCAGATCATAGACCACTCAGAGCTCAAATAACACTTGCAAAACTAATAAAAAGTAGACGACATTACGGAAATAGCATAAGTGGCATACTCAATGACAAAGAAAATATTAAAATATATAAAGAGAGCCTGATAACTAGCTTATCTCCACCTGATCTAAAATTAAATGAAACCGTACAAATAAACTATGATAAAATAATAAGTTCTATCACAAAAGGTCTGCAATACGTACATAGCTCGCATCATACAAAAAAAGACCGCAGCATACTATCGGAGCGCACAATAAGACTTTTGTGTACAGGACAAGAACTTCAAAAAAGTAAAAACAAAACTCGATCCATGAAGAACGAACTCAAGGCTCTATACAAATTATCAAGTAAATTTTTAAAGATTGACTATAAGAAACACAGAACCGAAGTCTTTAAAAAACATCTAGAACAAAAAGAAAGCCTAAAAAAAGGATACAAAGAGCTGCGAACAAAGAAAACGTGGATTGAAAGTTTAAAAGAGTCTGGGGTAGTAGCGTATAACCGAAAAGATATCATTAACATGGCAACTGACTTCTACAAAAACTTATATAGCGCACCATGCTCACGAAACAATTGCAGTTTGGATCTAAAGAAATCTGCTGAATTCGAGGGATCACAACGCTCAATAGAGCCAATTAAATGTACGGAAATTATAGAAATTATAAATAAACTCAAACCCGACAAGTGTCCGGGCTCAGACAATATTACAAATGTTACAATAAAGCAGCCAGTATTATACTAGCGCTTCCACTAGCAAAATTGTTCAATATGATAATAGAGACAACTCATACGCCATCACAATGGTCGGAATCTATCTTGCTCTACAAAAAAGGAGACCCTAAAGATATAGGCAACTACAGGCCTGTAAGTCTTCTGCCAAGTATTTATAAAATCTTCTCTACAATGATAAGTATATGGGATATGCTTATAAAGCACAACATGTAGAGCTCAAATACATATCTATACTGCAACATATATACGAAAACTGCACAAGTAGAGTGAAGTTAGAAACCGTTGGACCAAGCTTTTCTGTGCGTAGAGGAGTCAGGCAAGGTGACCCACTCTCACCTAGATTTTTTATTGCAGTACTAGAATCGATCATAAGTAAGCTAGACTGGAAAAAACAAGGTTTGTACATCCAGGGCAAATATTTGAACCACTTAAGATTTGCAGATGATCTAGTATTACTATCAGAAACAAGCAGTCAACTACAAAATATGACAGAAACTTTACACAAGGCTAGCATACAAGTGGGGTTACAAATTAATATAACTAAATCTAAGGCCATGACTAACTACATAAGATCAAATATAAAAAATGGAAATGATGAATTAGAATATGTAGAACAGTATATTTACTTGGGTAAACAAATTGGGTTCAATGGAGACAGAAATGATCAAGAAATACATAGAGAGAAGGATAAAAAGTACATGGAACAAATATTGGAGTTGCAAGGAATTTTTTAAGAGTGATATGCCAATAGTACTCAAAAAGAAAGTTATGGACTCATGCCTTATTCCATGCCTGACATATGCATGCCAAACATGGAAATTTACAAATAAAACAAAAAGCAATATAAATATATGTCAAAGAGGAATGGAACGGAGCATGCTAAACATTAAAAAGCTACACAAGATTAGACACACAATAATAAGATCGAAGACGAAAACAATTGATGCACTAAACCACGCACAAAAACTAAAGTGGAAATGGGCGGGCCATGTAGCGCGGCTGACAGATCACAGGTGGACCAAAACAGTCACCGCATGGAGAGGCCCATCGGGCAAACGCTACAGAGGCAGACCGTACACTCGATGGGATGATGATATCAAAAAAATCGCAGGTCCACAATGGATCCAAATAGCTCAGGATAGAGAAAGATGGCAAGCCTTGGAGGAGGCCTATACCGGAGAGGGTTGACTGATAAATATTAAATGTAAAAAATAAGATTTAAATAACAATAATTGTGATTGATAGTGCTAGTAAGATATAATTAGTAAATTTATACGCAATAAGTTGTAATGCACCTATACTTACTCAGATATACCAATGTATCAGGAAATAAATTAGGCTTAAATAATATAATATAAATAAATAAATATAATATGCTTTTGGGCCAAAAACTCTGCCGAAGATAAAGGCATGATTGATAAAAATACATTTTGTTATATTATTTCAGGACAATTTAGGTCGATCAGTCGATTTAAAACCTTGGAGCAAATATAGATATCGAGATATTTGCTCTATGTTTGAAACTTTAGAACTTTCATCATCTACTTTTGACGCTTACTGTACTTTGTAATCACATGAGTGTTTTATGATTATAAAAAATACTCCCTTAATTCATTTTTTTTTATTTCAATCGGACATTTCCTTCATTTCCATATTATAGCTAAATCCAGGGCATGACAAAACGCTAAGTTAGGAAATATTTAATTTGGTAAAGCGGGATGCAGTCCTATCATTGGAAAGTTTTTAGTTGGTTCGCTATGCAAGTAATCAACCAAATCTAGTAGCAACGCACGTGAGTTCATTAGATGGGTTATTTGTAATGCAAGCTTGTCGCCAGGCCAGCCGTCGCTCCTTCCGGCAACGCTTCACTCGCACCGCGCGGCAAAACCCATACTTCCTGCTTACAAAGATTTTTGACAACAATATATTTTGATTAACAATAAATAGTCCTTTCGATGGATTATTTATTAGGTTGTTGACTTGTTTATTAAAACTGACCTCACGTAAACGGATTTCATTTTTAAATGAGTAGGTATAATATCGAAGACCGTATTCAATTTTTTTATATAGAGATGATTAGACTTGGGAATATTCGTATTTCACCTTTGTACCTACGTATTGTGGTAAATTATCATCCGGAGAATTATAATCAGCGGCATTACCTTAACTAAGCTAACCATAACTGCAAAAAGGTCTTTGAGTTCTAAACACTAGCATCACGGTCAAATGTAGATGAATTACACATTACATTCCAAATAAGACTCATTGTGAATTTTGGTAACTAGCGAAAAAACCATGTAACAAGCCAAATCTCAAAATTCAACTCACCAAACGGATCCCTTGGCTTCTTCATAAATAACTAACTTTATTAAACAACTATTTATTATATATATTATTAACTATTTATTAAACAAATTTTCGCATTCAAGGAATACAAGAACAAGACATAATGTTTATAGAAAATATTTACTACACAATTTATTAGTAACTAGCCGCCTGAGAAATCATAAAGAATCTACAAAGCCGCCGATTGTTCAGAGTCGTTTGGAACTGTTCGAAGCGCAACCTTGTACATTGAATTAGATTGTAGTTATTATTCTGGAGGCAACGTGCGCGTATCGTGGGATAAAGGATCAGCGGTCTCTGCGTACTGCAACGTAGTTAGATTTCGGTGGGATCAGCGCGGCACAGTTACATTCTTAGACGCGTCACGGCATTCGTTGTTATAATGCCCATGAAACAGAAGACAACTTATACATTTTAATAAGATATGTTACATAATGAATTCAAAGTTCATGATTGACTATAGTTTTGTACGGAATGCTATATACTACATCAAGGAATAGGTACATATACGGTAATTCTGGTTCTAATATTAGGTACTTCATAGTCATCATCCGAGCGACTGTCCCAGTTGCGGCTTGTGACGCCCGGTGTCCGCTTTTGTACTTCGACTTCACTGCGGTTGTCATCGAAAATGCTAGTGGTTAGATCATTGGCACGCATATCATCCCTTACAAAGTCAAGCCAGCACTTCTTGGGTTTTCCTCTTTTACCGAGACCCATCGGAGGACTAATTTTTTTCTTTATTTTTATTTATTTATATAATACTTAATAGGTATTGTGGTAATTTTACAACAGTATAAGAAAAATAAAGTAAAACACTCAACGAACTGGCAAAAAGAAGCGAAATTGCGTGCTTTTCTAGTTTGACGATAGAAAAAAAAGATAAAAATATAAAAGATAAAAATTAGTCTGTACCTACCCAGGTACAGACTAATTTCGACATTTTGTGGGAAACCTAAACGCGACAATTGAAAGATATCAGCTTTTTTTCATACTATTGTACCACGTAAAGAGCCCGCACCCTGGTACGCCCACCTTCTTGTCCGTGACATTGCAAATAAGCTACAGGAGAGTCGCCTGTACTGGTTGCTTCGACCATACGGCTACTAAAAAACTTCTGAATGCACCTCCAGGTCGTGGAAAAAAAGCAATTCCAAAAAGTCTTGCCTTGACGTCTTGGATGACATGTTAATAAAATTGTCGGATGCAGAAGATCGCGAGAAGTGGAAATGTACAGTAAAAAGTATGATGATGATAATGATCTAATAAACCGACAATGGAAACAAACCACGGCCTAACTTAGTCTAATCACGTTGGAAAGTTCGTGATCACGTGTAAATAAATGCTGCTGACGGTACCAAGTATCAAGGTTTATGGTCAATAAAATCACACACGGGGTGGTTCGATTAGTTTGTATAAGACATGGGGCAATATCTACATGACATTCTATCTGTTAATCTAGTATATTCCCAGCTGCTTCCAAACCCTGTCTAGATTTGGAGGTCACTTCTATTTGCTATCGTTCGGCTATTGGTTTAAATTTTATTTCTTGTATATTTTAATAAGACATGCAAACATGTTTTTCGCCAATTTATTAGTAATGCACACAATTGCAACACATTATAATGTATTATCTTACAGATAGGTAGGGTATAGAATTTTATAATAGAACAAATACAGCACAATGATAGTGCGTGCGACTCTTGCTATTGAGTTCTCAGTTTCAAATCCCGGATTGAAAGAAATGGCAAAAAATAACACAACATTCGATGACACTTTCATTTGTTATTCCTAACACTGTTTTAAAACTCGCACGAGTTGTAAAATAATGCATTATAGTTTTCAATGAAAATAGCCGTGTTCAGTGAAAAACTTTCACTTGGCTCATGACAACGTTGGCGTTTGCAATATGGCTGCGGCAAGATGTGGGCAAATTTTCAAAATGTTAATATTAGGTACGCGAAATATCTCTCAAATACATTCCTGTATCGTGCCATAGTAATGTGTTTTCTTTGTATATAATAGCTTAAATTTAAACAGACGTACAGAATAAGAATGGTCTAAATCCGACTATACGCTTTTAGGGTTCTGCAGTAAACAATGGCGCCATGTCCGTCCCGTAGCCCGTAGTCTTAAGATCTGTACCGTACTGACAACCGTACCGTACTAAACTAGTAAAAATGTAATTTGGCATGAATAGACATAATATTAGTCTCGCTGACGAATCGGTAAAATTATTAAAAGAAACTAGAACGTAGTTGGAATAAGTACTATACTGAATTATGGATTTTTTGCTAGTCTGTAGAACTCAAAAATATTGTTGGTTTGTTAAAACTATTTTTCGATGAAAGAACATACATATTGTCACGCCTTTATCCTCGAAGGGGTAGGCAAAGGCATACTTTACGCCCACATTTCACTGTATGCATATTTGTCCCACGTAACAGGTGGCCCATTGCTGTGTTGAAATGGACAGGCGCAGACTGTGGCGACCTGCTGTTGAAACTGTTCAAGCCGCCCTTAAAGTCTTCAACTTGGCTTAACAACTGCCATGTTACTGGCAACCGGAATCAACGGTAAAGTGCCTTCAGAAGCACGGATTAAAGGATCCGCTTGTGAAATATGAAGCTTTTATGTAATAATTTGTTTTATATATTCAAATCGAGAATCCTGTTATATAATTTTCTCAAACTCATATTGGCAAATATAATCTGAAAGTAAAGATGTAATGAGTACCTATTCCTAACTAGAGCATTTTATCTAGCGTTTTTTTTTACACTGCTTTCGCAAAATCGCAATTGCAAACGATTTGTCTATTTAAATTAAGTTTCACTGCTGCAGTTAGTTTAACTGTTGTAATTCTGCGCGAGGTCGTTTGTTTGTTTAGAATAGTCTTCATTAAGACCTGGTGTTTATATTTAAATAGCCAACAGGAACTCTACAGGCAGACATATTTACGTTAATTTATACTACAACTATGTAAGTAGCTACCTGCCGACCAAGTCTATATCTAGTCAGTTAGGTATGTGAAATGTAAATGTGGCTTACTTAGGTATTGGATATAAATAGCTACACAGAAAAATATTGATTATGTTTTTGAAAGTCTCTAAAATATCAAACTACCTATTGAATAGGCTCATCAATTGGTCACTTTTAAAATCCCCAAGGATTATTTGCCGCAGTATGTGAAAATATCTCAGTAGGTAAATTCCATAAATAGGTTGTCATTTTGTTATAAATACCTACCTATTTGAGTTAGTGCCAACGACTTGTGACCCAGAAATAGGGTTCAGGTAGATTATGGGATTATCACTTTCCTACTCCTTGCGAAGAATCCACTGTCTCCTTCAGACATACTAAAGCTAGATTTAGGGTGAATACAATTATGAAAATAAAATTATTAACGGATGTAGACGTAAAAACACGCGTCACGGCCCCATTTCACTCAGCGCAGCGCCAGGAAATGGCCCAAAAGCTTCCTTTCACACGAGATGTTTGCGCAGTCAATAAATAGATTCCATCAGATTGAACACTATCTGTTTTATACGTCTATCATAAACATGTATAACAACTACTTACTGTACTTGCTTGTTTCCAGAATGAGTTGATTATTCGCCTACAACTCTACCAAAGTACATAAACACTTTAATATGTACGTGACTCTACTCTTTTTGTGTTGTTTATTAAATAGAGTAAGGCATGTACTCATCTAAAAGTAGATGTAGCGTTTAGGTCGGCTATTTTCCAATTATTACTAAGTAGCTTGGGGTTCTAATTTCAAAATATTTCAAATGATACCTCTGTTTTATATCTCCACCACTTTTTGTTTGCCCTCAAGTATGCCAGGTGGGAAGTTATCGGACTTGTGATCACTACATAAAGCAAGCGATATCATAATTATGTATATCTACCTAAGTACCCAAAATAAAGGAAAAGAAAATGTCAAAAGTACTCGGATACCCAGACCTGCATATATAAAGTGATAATGAATCTACAGGAAGTGAAAGAAGTATGCATGGATCGCGAAGCCTGGCGATCTGTCCTCTTTGGCTACCCCGTCAGGGATACAGTGTGAAGATAGTTACCTAGCAACTGCCTAAGGACCATCGCAGACTAGCTACTTTTAGTATTCGCAAATCGCTAATTTTGAGACTGTATCGATGTATTTACTATTTAGCTCATAGAGAGTGACAAAAAGTGGCCTTATTGGATTAAAGACAGCTGAAAACTATAGATTGGTCTTCCTTCACATAACACAAAATGGGCACGAAATAAACACGGCAACGGGCTCACCACCTGTTACGTAGGACAAAAATGCATACGGTGAAATGTGGGCGTATAGTATGCCTCTGCCTACCTCTTCGGGGATAAAAGCGTGACAATATGTATGTATACTAACACCTACTCTACAAAAACTGACTGCGAATAGTGGAAGAGCAGACATTACAGACATATTCATAATAACAATCGTGCAACGAATGGTTATATTTGCAAGTAAATTTCCTTTCCTTTCGGGGTTCCGGAAATGGCATAATACGCTCGTTATGGACTTGTCCCTATTTTACATGCAAGAGCATGATGCCGATAACACTTTTGTCATTGTTTTTTATTATACTTCTTTTGGCGCTTATGGGAACATTAAATGAGAATGCAATACTATTTTTTTGGTTCTTTTAACGACGAGCGCGCAGTCGAGTGATCTCCAATATCACATCTTACAATACTTCCAAATTAAACCTCATAATCCAACACGTCGCCGTCGTTCAAAATCCGTAACAATCAAATTTTCCGAACACGTACTTACTATATAATATCGATAAGATCATTATACTTGATACTATCAAGTGACACCCGGAAATCATAGACAATAAATAGTAGGTATAAGGCTATACGGTACTTCCGCTTTCGTAGATCAATACCTACCTACTGCAACAATATTAATGTAGCTATGCATGCAACGGTACCCACTATACTAAATATGTTTTAATGCATGCATTTAAGTAGGTAATACTAAATCCTGTCAACTTTTTTAGGGCACCGTAGTAAACAAGGAAAACGCGATGTTCATCTGTTTGTTCGCACTCTTTTGCTGCGACACCTATATTATAAAGCTACTAGCTGACCCGCGCGACTTCGTTAGCGCCACATAAGAGTTTGAAAGAGAGCGGTTCGTAAAAATCTATAATGCAATTCTAACCGCTGGCGGGGATAACTGATCAAGTGATAATTGATCAGTTATCGACCAGAGTGAAAATTGTAAAATTACTAATTTCGCTATTAAAAAATAGGGGTGGATGGTAAAAAGTGAAAAAGTTGGGTTGTAAAAAAAATTAAAAGAATAAAATGAGTTTACCACCCTTATCACTTAGGTATGAATAATAGACTACAACAGATACTCTTATTCTACCATAATTCTACCGTTTAAAAATTATAATATATTTTGTATGATATTTGTAATTCGTGCGGGCGTGAAGAGCGAAGTAATCAACTTATTTGGAAAATGTTTATACATTATTGTGAAATTAATAAACGACGGGATTAAATGGGTGCCATGTGCCATTCAATGGGTGGGGTTCGATGTATGTCACGGGCGAAGCCGGGCGGGTCAGCTAGTTTATTATATAATTACGTTTGTAGTGTTTCAACAATATTTTAGGGTCTGGTAAATTCTTATTCCGTTTAACTACTAAAACTAATTTTCAATTAAGGGATCCATTTCTAAAATATTAAGCTTTTATGGGGTAATTAGGTACCAATTGCAGATTATTAGTATTGTACAACATATTTTCGATCTTGTACGATCAAGATTTGAAAATATCAGGATTTAGAAGCACATGCCTGCGTCCCTACTACATACAACTGTTATCACGCTGCAAATATCTCGTCGCGACACGCAGACTGAACTCATCATGATTTCTATTGTATAGGAACGCATCGTGGCCTTTGCCTCGCTAACCGCCACCTACTTATTTTTAAATGAAGTGTCGTACATCCCACAGATAACGACACAACGTAGAATTGGCGACCGTTTGAAGGTTAAAATCAAATTTGAAAGAGTACCAGCTTGTTAAAAGTTTCACGGAAATAGGTACCTACCTAGACTATTCTCGCAAATTGTTCGTTACTTGCCAACGGTAATGTTTATATAAACAACATACTGAAATGTACTGTAAACAATTATTCCCTAATTTTATTTACTAAACAGTTGCCAGAACTGCGCCAAAAATAACAACTAGGTATAAATTTTCCGATAATTTTATTTAAAGATATTATATGTATTTGAGTGAGGCCATAGATATTTGACTAAGAAAGGAGAGGATTTGCGGGATCTTGATAAATGGTGGCCGCTTGCTGTATATTATTTTCTAAAACTAGTGCATTAACCTTGTTTTATGTGTAAAAAATGGTAGTTTTTAGACATAAAGTTGTGTAAACGTGCTATAGTGAAAAACAGTGAAAAGCTATTTTACAACTTGTCAAGCAAATTCTACTGAAAGCCCCAATAACGCTCTACCACGCTAATGGGGGCAAGGACACAGGGCCTATGACTGGACTCGACATCGACAAAGGACAAAGACACAGGACTAAGTTAGAAGAAATTCTTCTTTCTCCTAGCTTTATCCCATTATTTGGGGTCGGCTCTCCTAGTTAGTCTTCGCCAGGACGCTCGGTCCTGGGTCGTCGCTGTGGATATATTTACGTTCTTGAGGTTTTTATTAATTGTGGCAATCCATGTTTGACGGGATCTGCCTCGGGTTCTAGGCGGAGTCCAAATGTCCAGAACCTGGCGATCAAATTAGAAGAAATATGATATAAAAAAAAAGAATTGGCTAAAAGGTCCGAAAAAACACACGTTAGAGCGTAGGAAACTAACAGTTTCATATATACACGGTTTTCTTAATACTCTTAAATTCGCACTACTCTAATTTCTTCTTCTAATTTCGCAGCTTGCAATATTTTGCATTATAGTTTTATATACGGCTATACGGCAAGACGTGCATTCATTTATTTATAAACGGCGTTTTTGTTTCAGGTCCGAATTCACCTAAGGGATTAGGCAACGTGTACACGCAAGAGAAGCACAAGCAAAACCCATAAACCACCGAATATCAAGCTGACGACAGTACAAAAAATATTCTGAATCATATTATACGACCTCGCACATCAAACGATTTAAATAGGGATAAAAATATTTTCATAGAATAAAACTATATATAAATTACTCGTTTATTTTTAATTATTTAGAGTATTCTAGAAACTACTGTATGTACGTCAGCGCTGCGTTTTACAGACACATCCAAAGGCGGTCTCCAAATAGATTTGATCGTACCTCGTCTAGCACACATCCATTTCTCACATAATCATAAACAGCTCCGGTACAGGCTAGTCGTAATTATAATTGAACAGCAATGCATACTATTATTCATATATCATCATAATCATAAAATATTATAAAGCTGAAGAGTTTGTTTAATAGGTTGTAGCGCTAACACCAGGAACTACTGGTCGGATTTGAAAAAATGTTTTTGTGTTAGATAGCCCATTTATCGAAAAAGGCTATATATCATTACGCTACTACCCTGGAGAGCGGAGCAGTAGCTATAAATGTCGACTAATCGCGCAAATTTTTATGCAATTGCAGAAATTTATAAGCGACGGGATTAAATAGATGCGACGGGAGGTTTAAGTTTGTTACGGGCGAAGTGGGGGGGGGGGGTCACCCAGTATCATCATATTTTAAAATATAGGTCACGGGTATAGTTGAAAAATTAGCTTTAATTTTTTTATTAATTTGGCTAATTTTCTAGACAGCTATCTGCCGTTGATTTTTCCATGGATGACCTCTCGAGTCGGTTCCCTGTACATGCAAGAGGCTGCAAATGAACCTTAATCGTGCCAATAGTTTTATTTTATCTCTAAAAAAATGCCAGTCGGGTTACCACGCGAGCTGAGAGCGTAGACAATTGCCTCATATTTTTATTAAATACATTACACAAGACAAAAAAACAGGTGAAGGTGGTGTATAGGTTACTTCCCGTTGACCTAGAATTGTAAATTTTGATTGAAAGTAAGGTATTATAGCAAAAGTAATGGGAAATGCGAAATAGAAAAAAGTTGATTGAAGCGCTTGTGACCCGCTGACTCAGTGTTATGTAAACGAACACTGCATTATGCAACTTCCGCTATGGCTGGTTACACACGGTGAAAAGTGGGCAAATAATTTGCCTCTGCCCTTCGGGGATAAGGCGTGATTGATGAACAAACATAAAATAGTTGAAAGTAATTTTTGATTGGCTCCGGTTTTCCTTTTGAGGTAGGGAACCTTGAAAACAAAATATCTGAAGATAGTTGACTCTCCCTTAGTGCTAATGTAGAAATGATTTGTCTCTCGATCAGCAAAATATCCAACAGCTCAAAACGTCTAAAGAGCATTAAGAAACTAATTACCATAATAAACATATCCATATTATAAAGCTGAAGAGTTTGTTTGTTTGGTTGAACGCGCTAATCTCAGGAACTGCTGCTTCGATTTAAAAACATCCGTTTGTGTCAAATAGCCCATTTATCGAGGAAGGCTATACGAGTATGTCATCACGGTATCATCATCACGCAGAAACGTGTTCATGTAGTACTACGTCCAACTATTAAATGGTCTGCATGTATGCTTTCTAGTCGTATGGTGAAGGATTTGCGGTTTCGAGTCGATCATATAAATAAAACAACGAATATATTTCGAAAATATTATATTACCAATAAAGGTACTCACTCGTGCTTACCTCCATTAACAGACCTGGAGAACCACCTCGATTATATTATTATATTAAATTACATTAAAAGCTACTTAGCAATATTAAAAACATACCTTACATCTCAAAAATAATAATTTACTAACAAACATGTGGAAATGCTATATCAACATAAATGAATGCCCACATTTGAAAAGGGCGCAGATCTTTTATTTCAAAAGTAGTTTCAAAAATTCCTGTAAAATTTACCTAAATATGTATTTGACTATGTGTTTGACGAGTTTTACAATGCAATACGCGGCTAAAAGGTACCGCAATATTGTGAAAGTTGGAATAGTACCGGAAGACTATCTAAAATTTTAAATGAACACAGTAAGGTACCTATAACATAAAATAGATCCTATTTGTTTCAGAAAATAAATGTACATATACATATATATTGGCCTAGATCCTAGAAACTTTAGAAAAAATAAATGTACATATACGTATATTAAGGCCTGGGAGTTTTATTTCATTTGCTATGGATGAATATGTAAGTAAACAATTTGGTAAGTCGTTATTATATATACAACTTAAACCATGAGTCCGAGACTACCAGGACTTTAGTTGGTCGTGTTAATTAGTATCTAGCACATAAGACCTTTTAGCCTTTTTGTTACCACCTCACTAAAAAGGCATTGGGTTCAAAATTTCTTCCGAATTTAACACCTAAAATAGACACATTTTTATTTTATTAAATTTATTCGACCCTTTAGACCCACCCCAGTTCCGTGCTTCGGAAGGCACGTTAAGCCGTTGGTCCCGGTTGCTAATAAAATGGCAGTCGTTAAGCCAAGTTAAAGGCCTAATGGGCGGCTTAAAAAATTTCAACAGCAGGTCGATGCTGCCTGCGCCTGTCCATATCAACACGGCAATGGCTCACCACCTGTTACGTGGGACGAAAGTGCATGCGGTGAAACGTGGGCGTTTAATATGCCTCTGCCTTCCCTTTCGGGGATAAAGGCGTGACAATATGTATGTATGTATATATGTAACTTAAACCATAGTTTGAGGTTCGATGCTTGATGAACACACGTCATTAAATCAGCCAATCATATACTATTATCATCATTTGACAAAAGGTTTGATGTACTGATTATTGTCGAGTTTTATATTTCCAAATGAAACTGTTATATCTAAAACTATCGTAACAACTTACAATATAATCCCTATTACGTACATACACAATATTTGACACATTTTTATATAAAGATTAAGAAAATGCAGTGTTCTATCTTTTAAGTAATTCTAAATTTTGTTCTAGATTTTCAGGGTAATTTTAGGGAAACTTACGCCTTATTGTGCGATGCCAAATAATGTGTATGTAAATTGTGCTTTAAATTGTAATTATTAACTTTCCAAATCTATGTAGTGTGAAACAACAAACACAAAAAGAAACTTTTTATTACTAAGACACTCAGTTCACAAGTTGGGAAAATGGAGTATGATTATGTTTGTATTATGTACATCTTTGGGGCCATAAATGAGTTTGGTTCATTTTTGTACTTCAAAAATTAAAAAGCCGATGATGTTTTAGCTACGGCCTACAGCGCTATCGAGGTTACTCAGTCCAATATCCATGTACTGGGATTTCAGTCGTCTGGTTTATCAAAATAGTTTCCAACACAGAAACTTGTCACTAACGCAATCATTTTTAAAAAGATCTCGACATTTTTATGCTCTCAATAATTTAAACATGTCGCTTGTATTAATAAGAACGGTAAGTACAACCTGTCTTGAAGGATAACAGAAATATACTGAGTATATAATGTTCAAACACGAAGCCTACGTTATATGTTAACTAATGGTCCCTCCTATCACAATATAATAATGTTAGCATGTAATTTATGCTGCTGCACTCGGACTTGTTTAACAATGACTTAAATGATCCCTTGGCTAGAAAGAATCTCATTAATGTCCTATTTGCTATGCTACTCTACCAAGACATCTCTTTATAATGGTGCAAGGATTGTCTTTCACTCCCTAGCATTTTCGCGTCTATGCTAACTCACTAAACCTATTTTGATGAAATTTGGCACAGATAATTTGAAATCTGTTGAAGGGGATTAGCTCCCATTTAACTTAATGGAGCCGTTAATTAATGCTATTAAGTAATTAAAATACCCATGACCTTTATTTAAGTTTTACAGAGGAAATATTCACTACGAAATCACCTAGGTTCGCGCAATAGCTAAACATCTCTGAGAACCACAAAAACAGTATCAGAAAACTGTGTCAAAGGAATTGTGATAAGATTTTGGCAATTAGCTTTATGATATATTAGGATTTGTGGCGATTTATATGCTAACAGGATACAAAAAAAAACATTCATTCATTCACACTTATTACCAAGGTGAAAATATTGTATGGTCTATAGGATAAAACATTCATAACTTGAAATTAGAATAAAAAATGCAAATCTTTATTAAACCATAATAATTGTAAACTTTTATCGATTTTTATTAGGGATAGAAAATGGATTTGTTTTATAAGCTAGAAACGGGACAAAAGAAATATCATTTACACACTACTCAATATAGTAATTATTGTTGCTCACCCTAAAATACCAGGTCAATTGGACTACTCTAGTTGGGAAGCGAATAATGTACTAGCTGTTCCTTGTGGTGTCTGCAGGTCGGATAGCGTTATTGGCCGGAGCTGGTGGTTGATACTTGGGCACGGAGTATAGTGGTCGGGGTTCAATGGTCGATACTGCTTCGAACCTGTGGAAATACCGATGCTGTATATTCTGTATATACATTTTTCTAAAAAGTGAAGCTCTCGTGGTCGTCGTCGGTATTCTGTAAACGATCACTGCTTTAAGTAACTTTCGCTATAGATGCTCCTTGGATGGGTGACCACTTTGTGGCATTTACATTTGCGAACGTTTCCGTGCTTCGGAAGGCACGTTAAGACGTTGGACCCGGTTGCCAATAAAATGGCATTTTATTAGACTTAGACTGCCATTTTAATGCAGTCGTTAGACTGCCATTGTTTAGTCAAGTTGAAGGCCTTATGGGCGGATTGAAAAATTTCAACAGCAGGTCGGTTTAGAAAAATACATACATACCTACATAAAAAAAAATTACATACATACATATATGTAGGTATGTATTTTTATAAAAAAAAAAATACTGTCAAAATAGGCTTGTTTAGTTGCATAATGTACACTGACTGAACTAAAAATGGACATTTTGCATTTGACCCACTTCTACCGGACTACGGAAGCGACTATAAATATGGTTAGTCATTTCCATAAACGACTCCCCGGGTTATCTTTTATCGCATTCTTTGACCTCTCTAGAATGCACACTGACCATATTCGACAGGAAATATTCCCTGAGATTACGGTAGGTACAATACACCTTGCGGTTATGCATGATTATACCAGAGTTTTGTTCGGAAGCAACTAGGACGACACTAAGGAGAATAAAGACATAACGTAACATAGGTACTTACTTATTGCTCTTGTACTTGTCAGGTATAGCTTGGTATGGTTGGCTCGAAGCATGTGCATGTGTGCGAGCTAGTTCCTTTAGGCAAGGCTCCAGGTCACTGAGCGAATACCCGGAACATGCCACTAGTGCCGGGGGCCACGCATTCAGGGCACATAAAGCCGAACTACGGACCTCTTTGATATCTTCCGGGTCAGAAATGGTCTTGTCTTCAACCGTACATCTGTCGCAAATGAGACTGTGGCGAGCCGTCACTAGAGCGCTTGCGGCAATGATTGACGGTTTGAATTGCAGGTACGGATCGGCTTCCAGTAGACAAAGTTCAGCAAGGTACTGTAGAAAATAATTACTTGAATCATGGAATGTACTGGACTTATTGTAATCAGCCTAACTCCGTGATACCCGGCATACTTCCATTGCTTGGATATTTTGGTTACCAGGTTTTAAATACGTATCTCCTGGGCCCATCCAATCCCACTTCACGATACTGGCAACATCCTCTCTATTAGAAAATGCTCACAGAAGATGGCAGGTGCTCCAACATTGACGTAATGAATATAGTGAATAGTAAACTTAATCCTAGACCCAAAGTAAAGAATTATTATTATTATTTTAATACTTGTTGACGCCCGCGGCTGGTGAAGTTTTCCGTTCCCGTTTCCCACAGGAACTTGATCCTGGGATAAAAAGTAACCCATGTGTTATGCTGATGTGTAAGCTATATTATTGAAAAGTTTCATAAAAATCCATTCAGTAGATTTTACGTGAAAGAGTAACAAACATCCATTCTCTCGCGTTTATAATATTAGTAGAATTAGGCATGTCAAAATGGTGCCCCGCCTGCCTGCCGATCGGATGGAAAGCACAGATTTTACTGCGACTGGGAAATTCGCACAATACGATGAGAAATATAGAGATATTTAATCTATGTATAATATAATGTAACTATTTAGCATGTTTGGATCCATTTCTGATTGTATCCTGTACACATATCAGTTATGTAGGAAACATAGTTATTAATCAACTTATACAATAAAAAAAAATGTGTATACTCACAGCAGCAAAGTGGAATGTTTTCTGTGATAATCCATTGGATATACAATAGTGAGACAAGAAGGCAAGAGACGTCGGAGTCGATAAGTCGAAAGACAGCACTTTCAAAATGAGATGTTCCATCCGGAGCACCTCACGCTTCGTGTACGTGTCGTCAGTGATGTATACAAACTCTGACACTTCAGGCGGGTACACTTCTTCATATTTCCTGTGTGAATATAGTATTTGCATGATGTATAAAAAGTACAGTACCTAGTTACAGACCTCAAACAAGTGATATTTCAACCCTTTTCAAAAACGTAGAACGTTAAGTATAGATATGTTTCTGTGTCTATGTCTAATCAAAACACATTAATATTAGACATACACATATTGTCACACCTTTATCCTTGAAGTGGTAGTCGGAGGCATACTATACACACACATTTCACCGTATGCACTTGTGTCCCACGTAACAGGTGGTGAGCCCATAACCGTGTTGAAATGGACAGGTGCAGGTTGTGGCGACCTGCTGCTGAAATTTTTCACACATGTTCGCGGCTTCAAAAAATTTGAATTGAATTGAAAATCTTCAACTGGGCTTAACAACTGCCATGTTACTGGCAACCGGGACCAACGGCTTAACGTGCCTTCCGAAGCACGGATTAATATTAGTGTTGATATAAGTGTCGCTTAGAACATGTTTTTACACAGTTTAGCACATGAGGGTCTACTTTGACGCGAGGAGTACGTTTATTACGTTATTCCTACTGCAGGGACAGCTGGAATCGTGTGTGGAACTCCCGGCCCTTTGGGGGCCCCCAAACGGCCGTCCTCTTTACTACTTCACTAAACCCAGCAGTCTTTTGACTTCTTCCCAACCTGATCGCAGGATAGGCATAAGGGCTATTGACAGGACCCGGCCAGAATATTTAAATATAAATTTAATTGAATTAAAAATATATTTGAACCCCTAAATCTATTTCCCAATGTATAAGCACATTACTTCAGTAATGCTGCTTTAAAAGTTAATGATTAAAATAATTGATCCCATCTTTACAAGTACATGTTACATAAAATTTTATTTCAAATTTTAGACTAATACATATATTATACCAATACAAATGGTTAAAGATGATTTAAAACTGGCACTTAAAGGAAAACTTTTGAAGTAAATACTTACGCAGCAATATATGTAGCAGCTGTGCCTACAAGTTGCAGTTTAGTGCGAACAACACTCATGTATGATAAGAAACGATCCACATATGATACAGCCAGGTGTAATGTCTCACTCTGTTGACCATACTCATCACAGACTTCAACTAACCAGTCGATGAGAATTGACCTCATCAAATGAGTTATATCTGGCTGCTTTCGCATGTAACGGGGGTTGGCTCTGTTTTTAACCTGAAGGGGAAAATTGTTTTAAACATACAGGCATTTTAATCATCTTTATGTTGAGGAATTTAAAATATACAAATGATGGTTTAAGAAAAAAAGTATTAGTAGTAGTGAAATTAATATGTAAAGAGCACACAAGCAATATTTCATTTGTATAGGTGGTATAAATCATCATTATCTAAGAAATTTGCATCCAGAATCAGCAGAAATTACACAAGTTATATGAAAATATATTAACTTCTAAAACTAGCCAAGTTAAAATTAGCATCTATTTAGTATCCAAATAAAATAAACCAACCAAAATATCCAATAAAGTACCTAACCCTTTCTTTGAAGAGTTTAATTTGTTATATCTTCATTAAAGTGCACCAATTGGTGTATAAACAGTTGGGCACTAGGCTAGATTAAGGATGTTATGGAAATAAAATTTCAGATCCAGATTCGGTTACGGATTTAAGAATAATATAAAACCGGTTACAGATTTATATTTATTTTGGATTATCCGATAGTTACGGATAATTTTGGTTAAGGATTATCGGGCTTTTAGGGTATTTTAAAATAAAATTTGTTTTATTTTTAATTCAATTATCATATTAGTTGTTATTAATACCAATTACATATTAGTTGTTAACTACTTAGTTTTATCGTTATATCTACCCAATTGAAATCCACACTTTTTAGAGTTTCGTAGCTCAAAAGGTAAAAAAGAAACCCTTATAAGATCACTATCTTTTCAGTCTGTTCGCCTGTCTGTCCGTCTGTTTTGATTTTGATTTTCTCACACCAAGCATGTTGAAATTTATAACAGATACTGAAATCTATAAAGTTCCTGAGTCAACACGATTAAAGATATGGGCAAATTTAGATTTTCGTGTAAACTTGTTGTCGCCATCCCTGCCAGCTACGGCTGCAATTCTACTCCGACACGAGTGCCACCAGGGCGAACAATGCTAGGGCGTGCCCCCGAGGCGACGCGCACCAGTTGTCCCCGCTGGTGCGAAAAGTGTGTGCCAGAGCGGCGTAGGGGACCGCCACCCTACACGCGCGGCCCGTCACGGCGGGAAGTGGAGGATGGAGTGCAGGGTAGCTGCGTGGAATGTTAGAGGAGGAATAGCAGATAAGATGAATGAGTTGATGGATGTTATGAATGAGAGAAAGTTAGATGTAGTGTGCTTGACAGAGATCAAGCGCAAGGGCAGCGAAGTCTTGGAGCTCCCGGGTGGGGTGCTCACGCTATGGTCTGGAGTACCAGAGAGCGAGCATGGCAGTCGGGGGGTTGGACTTTTGTTGTCCACGCGATTGGCCTCCGGTATGTATGAGTACAAACTGGTAGGTCCCAGAATCCTCTGGATCCATCTAAAACTTGGTTAGACGAAGATTTTTCTGGTAGCTGCTTACGCGCCAGTATCTTCGTCGAACGCGAGTGAGCTAGAGGACTTCTGGGAGAGTATGAGAGAAGCTCTAAATGTGATAGAAGGAAATGAAAGACTTATAGTATGTGAAGACTTGAATGGATGGGTGGGTACCGCTGGCGATGGTTTTGAGTCGGTACTCGGGAAGTATGCGGATAAAAGGGTGACCGACGCTGGCAAGCTTACACTGGCATTTTGTAATGATAAGGATGTTTGTGGCGAACACAATGTTCAACCACAAACAAATTCATATGTATACGAGGAGATGTAAGTCAAAGAGAAGCATGATAGATCTATTCCTAATGGATAGTCGGCTCCGTAACAGGTGATGGACACAAGAGTTTATCGAGGCGCTGAGCTGGGATCAGACCACTACTTAGTCATAACTAGGATTAGGGGTCTGTTCGCGGGTTGGCGTCATCGTACCGAGTGTCCTGAACCTGAGCCGCCTTATAGCATCAAAAGCTGAAGTTGCAGGATGCATCCATTAGGGATAAATATAATGAAAGAGTAGCCGAAAAGCTTGGCGATGTCAATGTAAGCAGTGAGAATGTGGAAAGTGTATGGCAGAACCTTAGGGATAGTATGATAAATGCCGCTGTGGAAGTGTGTGGAGAAACGAAAAGAGGCAGTAGTAATAAGCGTGATGCATGGTGGAATGAGGAAGTGAAAGAAGCAGTTCGAATGAAGAAGAAAGCATGGCTAGACTACTTAGCCTCGCGGAATGATTTTAATATGAAAGAGAGATATAAGCTGCAAAAAGTTAACACGAAGGCACTGATAGAAGAAGCTCGTGAAAGGTGCAGAATGAAAGCGGATGAAAGGTTGTCGTCCAATTTCCGGGATAATGCCAGGCTCTTCTGGAAAGAGGTAGGCAAGACCCGGAGTTGTTCGGCAATCTGCAGTATGAATAAAGTGCTTAGTGTTAACAATGACGTCCTAACAGACCAAACTGACGTCCTGCAGAGATGGAGTTAATATTATGGAAAGATGTATGCAAGTAAAGACAGAGATGCCACATCGGGAAGTGGAGCTCACTTCCATGCTCCGGATCCCGATGTCATTGAAGTCATTAGTATGAAAGAAATTGGACAAGCGATAAGAAGTATGAAATGTGGTAAGGCTGAGGGAAAAGACAGAGTTACTGCTGAGATGATCAAGTACGGTGGGTCGCGTGTCTGGGACAGTATGTCTGTTATGCAACTTGTGCTGGCGGACGGGTGAGGTCCCAGATGACTGGCGAATAGCAGTTGTAGTACCTATTTACAAAGGGAAAGGCTCGCGCCTAAACTGCTCCAGCTACAGGGCGATCAGCTTGGTCAGCTTAGCTAGTTAAGTGTAAGTAAAGGTTATAACGGCAAGAATGCAAGAAAAGTCTGAAAGGTATTTATTGGAGGTTCAATGCGGATTCCGGCGTGGAAGAGGTTGCATGGATCAAGTGTTTTCTCTCCGCATGATCGCGGAGAAGTTCCTGGCTATTAGCCAGAAGGTTTTCTGCGCTTTTGTGGATCTGGAGAAAGCATTTGATAACGTTGTGAGGGAAACTCTGTGGAATTTGATGCCCAGATATAGTGTGGACGGCTCGCTATTGCGGGCAATACAGTCGCTTTATAAGGACTGTAAGGCTTGCGTGCGAGTAGGGGGGGATGTGTCACCTCTTTTTGATGTCTGTACAGGCGTCAAACAGGGTTGTGTCATGTCCGCCTGGCTGTTCATAGTGTAGCTGGACAGTTGCCTGCAGAAGTTGAAAGATATGAGTGTGAATTTGGGTGACTTTAAAGTAAACTGTCTGCTGTACGCTGATGATGCAGTGCTCATGGCCTCATCAGAAGCCGACCGTCAGGCATTAGTCACTAATGTGAAAGAGGAGTGTGAAAGTAAGAGTCTTCGCTTGAATGCAAGTAAAACTAAGGTTCTAGTATTTGAAAGAGATGACGTAAGAACCAAATGCGAGATTAGGGTAAACCAGGAACGACTAGAGCAAGTGAATGAAATTGTGTATTTAGGGAGTATGTTTAGCGCGGATGGAAGATGTGATTCGGATGTAGAACGGCGGGTAGCTGCCGGAAACAAGGTTAACGGTGCTTTGTCCCAGTTAGTAAAGCGACAAAGCATCGTAAAAGAAGCACGACTGGCAATTCATAACTCAGTGCTAGTGCCAACTTTGCTTTACGGTAGCGAAACCTGGGTATGTCAGCAGATGCATGAAAGTAAATTGAATGCTGTGGAGATGCGATCACTTTGAAAATTGTGCGGCGTTACTTTGGCCGACCGAATACGTAACGAAGTGATACGCAATATGGCAGGTTTGAATGAAAGTGTCAGCGTTAAGCTGTAAAAGGGCGTGCTCCGTTGGTTTGGACACGTCCAACGAATGAGTGAGGAACGATTGACGAAGAATATATATTGTGCGAAAGTAGAGGGTAGAAGAAGTCAGGGTAGGCCGAGACTTACATATAAAGACCACGTGAGCAGATTGCTCAAAAAGGAAAGGTCAAAAGTACTCGGACACCCAGACGTGCGTGTAGGAAGCGATTGATGAACCTTGAAGAAGCGAAAGAAGTATGCATGGATTGCGAAGCCTGGCGATCTGTCCTCTCTGACTACCCCGTCAGGGATACAGCGTGAAGAAGACACACAAATTACAAAAAACTAAAAAGGTTGAAAATTTAGGATTTAAGGCGTGACAATATGTATGTTTGTATGTATGTATGTACCCATACATACATAGTCAGAACAAATTAACATAAACCTTTGAGTTGTATGAGGGCTGTTACAATTTGGAGGTCTAGCTTAATTGGCAATTACCAAAAATAAGATACTAATTCTACTATGGCGGTAGATACGGAACCCTTGACGCACGAGTTTGACTTGCGCTTGACCAGTTTTATTTGTTCTGGTGGCGATATTATTGCTCTGCCAGTAATAACAATTATTTTTCACTTCATTGAAAGTGACTAGCTGAATCCTGTAACTTTGCCTGTGACATACTTCAAGCCCCATGGCACCCATTTCATCCCAAAATTTACTTATTTTACAATAATGTATGAAAATTTACTACATTCTATTCAATACAAGAACTAGTGACTAGTGGATTCAACAAAACAAATGGACAAACAAAAAAGCTTTAAAACATGTATAGATTTCTGCCAAGTAATGTCGAATTCCATTAGTTAAACCAAGTTAAAGGAGAGCAATTTTTAATGGAATCAATTTACTGTAACTTTTTTCATTCCTTTGGTACTCCAATTAACACTTAATAGACAATCACCTCCTGAGGGAGGCAGAGGTGTATTACACATATTATTCTTTGCCAGTAATATTGTTGGTCCTACATAATAGGGGGTAAGCCTATTGCCATAATTAGGCACTATAACCATTACAAATACTATAACCATTCTGTATATCAAACCAAATTTTAACAACCAGAACAGATGCTTCAAGTCAACAAATAAAATCACTGCAGGCTTAGCATTCCCATGTCTGCAGTCAGTGTCCATCTTTGGTAATGACAATACTTGGATCTTCTTCAACTGAAGTGTGTTCTCAGTTGCTTCCAAACCATACCTGGATCTGGAGCCACAATTATTTAGCTGCTAAGGGGAGCAGAGCTATCATGTGACTTTTAAATTTTGACTTATGGTTGCACAGCCATCTGACCTAGCCCTGTAAGAGCATCTGCATCATTATCTTGTCTGTAAGTTAGCAGGTGCACAACTAGCAGCTGAGAACACTCGTGCCTCTTACACCCATGGCAATACTTGCATAAGATTTCATTATTGTTAATAGCATCTGGTCTGCTTAATACATTACCTCAATTTCCTTCATGTACTCATAGATATCTTGTCGGTATTCAACCACATGGAAAAACATTGATCTGTCAGTCTGAGCCGTAATTGTGTCATCATCCTCATCATCAAGTATTTGACTTTCATCTCGGGATACAGACATAGAGAGCATACTGGTGTCCACAACCGACATAGGTGACTCGACCACATTTTTCTTTTCTATGATAGGAGGCCTAAAATGAAATACGAATGAGATGGGATAGTAGCTGTCAGTTAACATAAAAGTATGATATTATATGAAAATTGATTTAATGTACACTTACCGAGATGTTGAATGTTTTTCAATAAGCTGTTCTAATTTCTTCTCAGCAATTGCATAAGTTGTTTTTATATTGTCAGCATTAACATTGAATATGCTATCTTTTTTTATCTCTTTAGCAACAAAAGGCTTGAAGGTAGGTTCCCTTTTCTTAACTTCCGTCTCCGTCGGTTTGTCTTCATAAACATTGAAGGCGCGAAATTGTGCGATTGGTACAATATTCTTTTCATTTTTGATCTGACGCAATGTTCTATTCTCATCTTGAACTTTACAAGGTCCATTCGTCAACACCGGCTAAAATAGTTAAATTAAATTATAAGAACAAATAATCACAGTATTAAGAATAGACCTCTAAAAATAAATCCAAGAACAATAATAAATTAAATTCATGCAAAATACATCCATACTACAAATAATGGTGTATAAAGGTGAAACTTACGATTTTCACGTTGCGACTTTGACTACACGCGAACTGGCCGAGGTCTCCAAGAGCACGCCGCTGGTTTGCAAATAGTTCAATATTGTCTTTTCTTGGACCCAATGAGGCATTTTCTTGATCTTCATGTATTCTAAATGCCATTGCTCTCGATTCCGTAAACAGTAACGAATTATCAGATCAGCTTGGGACGAAATAGCTGGATGCAATGCAGGCCAGCTAGCCGGAAATGTGTAACTTTATATCTACAGACACATTTTGTCAAAATATAGAGAGTAGACTTAAAATATGTGCCCAAATTAACAAAATACACCCTCAAATTGCAAACCAAGCGTCAACGGATAACACACATTTCAGCTGTTGCAGTTTACGTTACTCTATAATTTATGAGTTTTCAAACAGTAACCAATAAAATCGTAGTTTGCCTATCAGTTACGTCTATGGTTTGCCGTTAGCCATGGATGTCAAAAACAGATTTATCTGATCTATCGTACAGTAGATATGACATGTTGCTACTTTTATGTCTACCTGATTTTATATTTTCAAAAATATAAGTTTTCCAGTAAGTCAGGGAAGGCCGAGACTTACATATGAAGACCACGTGAGCAGATTGCTCAAAAACGGAAAGGTCAAAAGTACTCGGATACCCAGACGTGCGTGTATGAAGCGATTGATGAATCTCGAAGAAGCGAAAGAAGTATGCATGGATCGCGAAGCCTGGCGATCTGTCCTCTCTGACTACCCCGTCAGGGATACAGCGTGAAGATAGTTAAGTTTTTTTTAGTTAAGTTTTCCAAATCTACACTGAGTTAATTGCGGAGCAATAGTATCGCCATAAATTCAAACAAAAAAAGTTGATGGAACCTTTTTAAATTTACTACTATGTTTACTTCACTACTTTCAAATACGAGTATATAAATAACTAGCTGACCCGCGCAACTTCGTTAGCGCCACAAAAATGTGATAAATGAAGAACAGAAGAAAAAACTTGTGTATACTTCACATAAACCATCTACTAAATAGTGGGAACAAAACCTAAACATTTGGTATGGATAGGTGAGCCCGTTCTTGAGTTGTAAAATTACAACGAAAAGTGGCATTGATTTTTTATATATTGATATACCTACAATATTTTAGAGCTATCCAATCTACTACACCATGGAGCCTAAAAAAATATTATATTATTATTAAGTATCAAGATTTTATTTAAGGGACTTTTGGAGGGAAGAGTGACAAGTGCAGACGCTTGCTGTATATAATTTTCTAAAACAAGTGGATTTATCTTGTTTTATGTGCGGGATTGGTGGTTTCTTGGACATAAAAGTTGTGTTAACGTGCTATAGTGAAAGACAATGATATATATGCAGTGAAATGCTATTTTCTCTTTTGCCGCGGAAAATCCACTGAAAACCTCAGTATAAGATTCACCATTATACTGAGGGCAAGGACCAGGACCTAGGACTGATGACAAGACATCGACAAAGATTGGACAGGACAGGACTAATTAGAAGATAAGATTGAAGAAATATGATATAAAAAATAAAATTCGGCTAAAAGGTCTTTGTAACCAGCCCATAAAATAATTATTAAAAAAAGATTTTATTTTGCCACTTCGTAAATCATCATCATCCGAGCGTCTATCCCAGTTGCGTCTCGCGAATCCCGGAGGTCCACTTTGCTCTTTTTTCTCCTCCACTTTGTAAATATACATCCCTATATATCCATACTAAATACCAACTTCATATTTTCATTGCTAAAAGCCTTATAAAAGCAAAGTCTATAAACTAAGATGATAGAGAGCGTCCGTATGAGCAGTTGAAATTTGATCGTTGACACGAGAGTGTCGTCTACGTGTATTTTGTATGGATGTCTGCGTGTACAGTGAGGTAGGTTTGTTTGTAAATAAAAATAATATTTCAGATGTATTTTGGCATTGGCAAATGTAACACTGTACATAAATATCTCACTATCAATGAATGAATGAATCTTTAGGTATATGGCCGTTGAACATTTAATTATAAAAAAAAAGAAAAGTTAAAATAAAATTTTGCCAATCTGCCAATTGCTCTTAAATCGCCGCCATAATTGCCACACACAGTAGTTTATTTCGCAATAACTTCCGGGTCGAAGACAGGTTAATGGGCATCGGAGTTCATTTTCTATTAGGTGTGTGTTCCTTTTTGTCACAGTCAGATAATGCTATCACAGTTTTGGAGTGCGATTAGCGATTGCTAGATTACAACTTACGGAGTTATTATTATATGATCTGTGATAACTACAACATTAGCCGAGCGACTTAAAGCACCTAAGACCAAGTATCATAATAGACCGAGCATAAACATAAGCCACGCTGTTGCCGTTCTTGTATCCGTGTGACCGCTCTATCTTTGTTTATCGTTATGATTGTCATAAGAGTGACAGTTACAGCAAGTGTAAGTTTGGTAACGTCACACTGTCTGTGTGAAGTGAAACCACTGTTGTCACCAAAGGATGATAATTTTTTGTGTTTTGGTGCCGGTTACAGCTTATTTTCTATGTAACCTTATGAGATATCTATTGCAAATTATCAAAATTTCGTTTAATGGCGTGTGTTGCGGTATTCTGTTCCTCGAGATCTAAAATACGATCTATGGAATCCTCAGAAATAACATTTCATAGGTTAATATAATAATAGAAAACTTTATTACATAAAAGGATGTACAGTTAATATAAGTTAGTACAGCAAAACAAGGTATATAAAAGTATTCAATTACCTACTAATTGATGTTAACAAACGTGAGTGTTCGGTACAAAAATGTATACAAATTAAAGTTGTATTTATGTAATATGATTGGTTAATAGGTTAATACGTTTTCAATAAGCATTATTTCGCTAACAAGTTTCAATTTTAAATAATAAATATAAAAATCAGCAGTTTCAAATGTTCTCAGTAAGATTGTTTAAGATTGCATTGGTTAAATATCATGGTTAATATCAATAATTTATCATTGAAATTTGCATAAATATTGTAGTCATTTGTAGGAAATTCAAGACCTAGTCACGCACACTAATGCACTCCGATAGTTGCACACTACCATAAAATGAATACGCTAAAATATTTATGTCTCTATCCATATGATACTTGATCCTAGGAAAGCACTATTGCATGGCGGAAAAAAATTGTTCGCCATGTCGGTTCTATACATTAAAATAAATAAATAAATATCCATCACGCCTTATCCCCGAAGGGGTGGCAGAGGCATATTATATGCCCACTTTTCACAGTGTGGATTCCTGTCCCACGTAATAGGTGGTGAGCCCATTTCCGTGTTGAAATAGACAGACACATACATTAGTACGTAATATTACTTCAATGGATTGTAGCCGACATTTTTCCGTTAAATTCAGAATTGGGTATTTTAAATTGTTAAGTCTAAGTCATTTAAATAATAATTAGTAATAAAATAAAAGATGTGGTATCGTGGGACACCGGTAGGAAAGAAGTTACTTCGGCTAATGTAGAATCGACACAATTTGCAAAACAAACGACTGTCGCGCCTGCGCACGTCTCATTTAACGGTTTTATTCCACGGACTTTTTCTTACGGTTTTACTATCACATTTTTTTCAGTTCGCGCAGCAAAATCCCTATCTCCTCCAAGCCTGCCGTAAGGAACTTCGTTCCAATATGTACAAGACTTAATTTTGTCCCAATCAATATAAAATTTATTATCATCACAAACAAAAATAAAATTAAAATCATCACAAACGGCGGAGGAGTAACGTAAACACAGACACAACATCTGTGCACTCTGCACTCTGGTTGCCAGGCGGCGTTGCCTAGATACAGCGTTGACTAGATAGTCAATGTATGTATTTACTTTTATTAATAATGTATTTTTGTTCAATTTCGGTCAATGATATTGAATATATAGTCAATTAAATAGTAAAATGTCAGTTTTTAATCCATTTGATCCACTTGTGGGTATTAACCTACGCCTTACTGAAGAACAACTAGAAGAAATTACTACATGGTTTAACGAAACTGCTAAGCCTAAACTATTAATAGATGAGCAACCAAATGAAGCAGTATCAATTGAACAATTTATAATTTTTTTATCACTTAAAAAGTAGGTAAAGGTACAATTACTTCTTTAAAAATTCTGCCACAGTAGAGTCCGACTATGACAATCCGTAACAAATTCCATCAGAAGTCCGTGGATATCACTTATAAAACTGTGAATGTGATCCTGCGAAATAGTGTACAATGACTTCAAGACTTTTTGTTACAGATTTCATAGAAGAAGTTTTCACTATCCTAGTTATTTTGAAATTATGGCCAAAGCGGAAATGTTGAAAGCGGGGGTAACTAGGTTGTTAATGAAGGATCAGATTATTTATATGTTAAACTGTTGGGTTTTGGAGCCAGAAATAAAGCATGAATTGCAGCTTGCTTTCAAGGTAGGCATTTGTAAAAATCATGAATTAGTTCTATTAAAAAAGGTACATTGACAAGCAATATACCTTTTTTGTGTATCTATTGTAGATACTCGTAATGATGGATCGAAACGCCCAGTAGCCCAGCTTGCTCAGTGCCTCAATTTCGCAGAAAACTGTCACAGCGTTGGTATAACTCGGTTCTGAGATCGGTCGGTTTTGAGATAGGTGGCCGTTTGTGATATCTCTATTCACGATTATTTTTATGTTTTGAATGACACGTGAAGCCGTTGTAACAGAAGTCGAGTTGATGCCTTAAGGAGATTTAATAAATTACAACAGCCACAACCTGCGTCTGTCCGTTTTATCAACAACGTGGACGAAATACAATTGGTCAAGTATGATCGTATGGTATGCCTCTGCCTAACCCTTCAGGGAAAGGCGCATATACCTATTTGGATGTATTTTGCAAGAGGAACGTATTATATTTATGATGATTACGACAGCTATAGTTGTAATTCGAAAATGGTCAAAGGAATCTGCAATGATAATTCCTAATACTTATTTACATCCTTTCTATACTTCTTGTTCTTATTTTGTTTCTGTTTACCTATCTACTTTCCATGGGCTGGTAGATCAGCCCATTTAGTAAAATAGGCTGATATACCAGCCCATTTTACTAAATGGCAATTGTGACTTGGGTTTTTGTTTATTTACAGCTTTTTGATACAGAAAATCGAAATTATCTGGAGGTTGATGATATCAAAGCTATAGTAACTGGATTCGATGAAGCCTTGGATGAAGCTGACACTTTGGAAGTATTGCGAGACGCTGACGTGAACGGCGATGGAAGAGTTGTCTACGAAGACTTCATTGAAAGCATGTTTAGTGTCGCACCCGAATTGTATGAGGAAAAAGTAAAATATTCTACTGCATTTAAATTTTCATGTTTAAATTATTTGGTGTACTTACTTACATTCAAGATTTATTTCCCAAAAAATCCCCGAACCAAGAACAGCAGGTACCCGTTAAGAACGTTCGAATAAGTTCAAAGATATATTGCTGTATCTTTCTCGTGTATCTTTAAATATACTTTCTAGGGAGTTGGCTATATCGCAAACTACTTAATGCTCTTCACGTATGTTTTTGTGAAGAGATAATATACGGTTTTGAAAAAATAAAACAAAATTTATCCATCTATTCGGGGACTATGATGCCAAAGACAGACAGATAGTTTAACCTGCGAAACTTATAACACCTCTCGTTTTCCGTCGGATTAAACTTGAACCAGTCTTCCAATATTTTTGTCACCCACGTTTAGGTACCTGATCATTTCAATTGATCAGTCTATGTGTGTTTGTAATTATACAAATAAAATCACACAGACAGACAGATTTTTTGCTCATGAACTAAAACAGCGCCAACGCCACAGGAATAAAAGATCAGCCCCGGTAGATCAATTTGTGTTTCTTTACTTACCACACCCAACACCCAACCGTGCTATATGCTAGAATGGCTTTCAAGAAATCCAATAGCATTTAATTAAAATAAAGATAATTTTGTAACGTTACGTTCATAGATTTTTTTTAGAAAATGCTTAAAATTTTATTCAAGTATAGTATAAGCACAACACAGCAAAAGGCCTATGCCACATTACTTTATTATTAGTAGGCAGCATATTGCCGTACGAAGTCCAGCGGCCCAATTCTCGATCTTAGGACTTTAAATCGCAGATGGAAATTTGCTGGTAAAATGTCTATTGTCTCTTGTTTGACCGTTTCTAAATATGAAACAAATGACATTTTAACAGCAAATTTCCGTTACGCTTTCAAGTCATGTGGTCTAGGTAATGGGCCCCAGGAGGATACATGTTATATGTTCAATAATAAAGCATTATTCTTTCTCTGCCATATGTTACGTTGTTGACAGAGGGGTAGATATTGAAATGTAAATAATAAATATTTGTGGGACACTTTTTACACAGCGCCATCTAGCCCAAACTAAGCTGTAAACTTGTACTATGGGATCTAGACAACTGATGTACATACTTATATATTTCTAAATACATACATATTATACATTGGAAACACCCAAACTCCAAATCCTACATTTGCGGATCACACAAATAGTTTTTCCGAACCGGGACGATTACCGGGTAGTACACTACTACTGCGCCACCGAGGCAGTCAAAAAAAGATTAGGTTGAACAATCAAAATGCAGGTAATAAGTTCGTTATTCACAGGTAGAATATCTATATGATGATCCTGATGAAGATCCTTCCGTAGAGCCAGAACCTGAACCCGTTATTGAAGAACCACTCCCACCACCTCCACCTCCTCCACCACCACCCACAATAGGAAAGAAAAAAAAGAAGTGACATTAATTTATTCATTTTTCAATATTCACTTTTAAATAGAAATATTTTTCTTCCTGTTATATACAAATTATATACAAATACTAATTATGTTTTCGATAAATGAACTTATATCTTATTAAAAATCTTAATATGGATTAAATCTTAATTGGATGCAGTTTTTTTTTACACATAGAGTGATTCATAAGGAAGGTTTTTACGTATAATTGGTTAAGTTTTTGTATACATTGACTAAATTATTACGATATTTGTTGGGGTGTCGGAAAAATATAGGCCTGGAGCTTATGAAAATGAAAAAATATAGGATGGGAGCTTTCAACGAAACGCTGGGTAAACCCTTTGTGATATAGCAAAATAATGTGTATTGGATTTGAGTATCTAATATTGGTGTATAAAAAAGTCCGCGACGGTATATGTCTATCTCTTAAAGATGACATATTGCAACCATTTTAATACTTTAAAAAAACAGCATATAGGGTAAACCACCTAATCATTGGCACTCCGCCAGTTATTGGCACTTATGAGTTCAGACTATAAAAACAAGGAAACTATAGATTACTCAAGTTCGGCACGAATAAAAAAGTAAAATAGTATTATTTTTCTCTTAAAAATTGTCAACACTGTACCAATAACCAATACAACCGCTGTAATTTAGACGTCGTGATTTAGTGTAGTTGTTTTGGATTTTTCCTAAGGTGATTGCTTTTTTAAATCGTAGTATATCGCAGTTATGCGACATATTTAAATAACTTGGTATATTTAATTATAACTCTAGGCAGTAGATTCAAAAATTATTTCTTAAATACCATTACCACATTTTCTTTATTACATGTGCCAACATATGGAACAACAAATTCGTCAAAATCCCTTTATTGGCACTACTGCCAAAAAAATATTTTTTTTAAATATTATCTACAAGTGAGTTTATGAATTAATTGTAAAGGCTTAAAATAAAATATTGTTTTCCCATCTAACATTTATTTCTTTAATTGCAATTTCCTAATGTTGGCCCACGGTGCCAATAACAAAAGCTAATTATTGGCAGTAGTACCCATTATAGAACATTAGAGTGCTAATAATCGGTTTTTCCCTTTAGTGTACTTACTTCGTAAACAATGAAGACATGAAATGAAAAATAAGTTATGAAAAATAAGTTAAGAAAAAAAGAAAACGAAAACAATACAATGAGGAAGATATAAAAAAGGCATTAGACGCTATTAAAATGGCATGGCCAAAAAGTAAGCCACGGAACAATATCAGGTTCACCGAGCTACGTTACAATTTCGCATAAAGAACCAGAGCATAAACTTCAGCCTGGTCCGAGTCCAGTGCTTAACTTAGAAGAAGAGAGTAAATTAAAGAATTGGTTAAATGTTAGCGGACTCAGTGTTCTGTAAACAATCACCTATTTACGCAACTTTCAATATGGCTGGTCCTCAGATGGGTGATCACTTTGTGGCATATACATTTGCGAGCGTTTCCGTGCGCTCGACCACGGTCATTCGGTCCATCGGTCCTTGGATGGGTGACCACTTTGTTGAATTTACATTTGCAAGCGATTCCGTGCTTTGGAAGACACGTTAAGCCGTTGGTCCCGGTTGCCAGTAACATGGCAGTATGTCGTTAACCCAAGTTGAAGACCTTATGGTCGGTTTGAAATATTTCAACAGCAGGTAGCCACAATCTGCGTCTGTCTATTTTAACGCGGCAATGGGCTCACCACCTATTACGTAGGACAGGAATACACATGGTAAAAAGTGGGAGTATAATATGCCGCTGCCACTCCTTCGAAGATAAGGCGTGATAGATAAATGAATAAAACAAAAAGCTTCCCTAAACAAAAAGAAGACCTTTTGCATAGCGTATTTGAATATATTACAAAAACCGGCCGATCTAACCCTTTCAGAAGAAACATTGTGCAATACGGACGAAGACGAGAAATCTGATGATGATGGTCAAATCAGAGCTAGTAATAAAAAGTTGAGCATAAGTGACATTGAGAAAATATTAAGGGATGATTAGGGTTAGCTTAAATGTTAATTTCTGATTGGTTCCACTAAGACTGCTAACTATAAAGAAGACCTAGGCTAGGGTGCGAGAGATTATAAAGTTCATTAAATTTTTGTTCAGACTGATTTTTAATTCTTTAAAGTAGGAAGATTAGTACATATTACTATTAAACGATCTCAAAGATAGTCATTTAAGAACTGATAAAGTGATACTGCCAAAATAAATAGAATAAGAGAAAGTGTACAAAGTTACTGCTTTTTTTTTAAATATTTTATGAAAACTCTAAACTTTAATGTTAGAAAATAAAGGCGTTTATTTAGGTAGCTAAACAGTGTTTATTTATTTATTAGAATCGCCAACATTCGTTTACACTTTTACATGCAATACAATAGAAATATAATTAAAAGGAAAATATATTGGGGATGAAGAGTAGAAGCGTGCACGTCGCCATCCCTGCCAGCTACGGCTGCAATTCTACTCCAACACGAGTGCCACCAGGGCGAACTATGCTAGGGCGTGCCCCCGAGGCGACGCGCACCAGTTCGTCCCCGCTGGTGCGAAAAGTGTGAGCCAGAGCGGCGTAGGGGACCGCCACCCTACACGCGCGGCCCGACACGGCGGGAAGTGGAGGATGGAGTGCAGGGTAGCTGCGTGGAATGTTAGGGGAGGAATGCAAGATAAGATGAATGAGTTGATGGATGTTATGAATGAGAGAAAGTTAGATGCAGTGTGCTTGACAGAGACCAAGCGCAAGGGCAGCGAAGTCTTGGAGCTCTCGGGTGGGATGCTCGCGCTTTGGTCTGGAGTACCAGAGAGCGAGCATGGCAGTCGGGGGGTTGGAATTTTGCTGTCCTCGCGATTGGCCTCCGGTATGTATGAGTACAAACTGGTAGGTCCTAGAATCCTCTGGATCCGTGTAAAACTTGGTTTGACGAAGATTTTCCTGGTAGCTGCTTACGCGCCAGTATCTTCGTCGAACGCGAGTGAGCTAGAGGACTTCTGGGAGAGTATGAGAGAAGCTCTAAATGTGATAGAAGGAAATGAAAGACTTATAGTATGTGGAGACTTGAATGGATGGGTGGGTACCGCTCGCAATGGTTTTGAGTCAGTACTCGGGAAGTATGGGGATAAAAGGGTGAACGACGCTGGCAAGCTAATACTGGCATTTTGTAAGGAGAAGGATTTGTTTGTGGCGAACACAATGTTCAACCACAAACAAATTCATATGTATACGAGGAGATGTAAGTCAAAGAGAAGCATGATAGATCTATTCCTAATGGATAGTCGGCTCCGTAAACAGGTGATGGACACGAGGGTTTATCGAGGCGCTGAGCTGGGATCAGACCACTACCTAGTCATAACTAGGATTAGGGGTCTGTTCGCGGGTTGGCGTCATCGTACCGAGTGTCCTGAACCTGGGCCGACTTATAGCATCAAAAGCTGGAAGCTGCAGGATGCATCCATTAGGGATAAATATAATGAAAGGGTAGCCGAAAAGCTTGGCGACGTCAATGTAAGCAGTGAGAATGTGGAAAGTGTATGGCAGAACCTTAGGGACAGTATGATAAATGCCGCTGTGGAAGTGTGTGGAGAAACGAAAAGAGGCAGTAGTAATAAGCGTGATGCATGGTGGAATGAGGAAGTGAAAGAAGCAGTTCGAATGAAGAAGAAAGCATGGCTAGACTACTTAGCCTCGCGGAATGATTTTAATATGAAAGAGAGATACAAGCTGCAGAAAGTTAACACGAAGGCACTGATAGAAGAAGCTCGTGAAAGGTGCAGAATGAAAGCGGATGAAAGGTTGTCGTCCAATTTCCGGGATAATGCCAAGCTCTTCTGGAAAGAGGTAGGCAAGACCCGGAGTAGTTCGGCAATCTGCAGTATGAATAAAGTGCTTAGTGTTAACAATGACGTCCTAACAGACCAAAGTGACGTCCTGCAGAGATGGAGTGAATATTATGGAAAGATGTATGCAAGAAAAGACAGAGATGCCACATCGGGAAGTGGAGCTCACTTCGATGCTCCGGATCCCGATGTCATTGAAGTCATTAGTATAAAAGAAATAGAACAAGCGATAAGAAGTATGAAATGTGGTAAGGCTGGGGGAAAAGACAGAGTTACTGCTGAGATGATCAAGTACGGTGGGTCGCGTGTCTGGGACACACTTTGTCTGTTATGCAACTTGTGCTGGCGGACGGGTGAGGTCCCAGATGACTGGCGAGTAGCAGTTGTAGTACCTATTTACAAAGGGAAAGGCTCGCGCCTAAACTGCTCCAGCTACAGGGCGATCAGCTTGGTCAGCTTAGCTAGTAAGGTGTATGCAAAGGTTATAACGGCACGAATGCAAGAAAAGTCTGAAAGGTATTTATGGGAGGCTCAATGCGGATTCCGACGTGGAAGAGGTTGCATGGATCAAGTGTTTTCTCTCCGCATGATCGCGGAAAAGTTTCTGGCTCTTAGCCAGAAGGTTTTCTGCGCTTTTGTGGATCTAGAGAAAGCATTTGATAACGTTGTGAGAGAAACGCTGTGGGACTTGCTGCCAGGATATGGTGTGGACGGCTCGCTACTGCGGGCAATACAGTCGCTTTATAGGGACTGTAAGGCTTGCGTGCGAGTAGGGGGGGATGTGTCACCTCTTTTTGATGTCTGTACAGGCGTCAAACAGGGATGTGTCATGTCCGCCTGGCTGTTCATAGTGTATCTGGACAGTTGCCTGCAGAAGTTGAAAGATTTTAATATGGGTGTGAATTTGGGTGACTTTACAGTAAACTGTCTGCTGTACGCTGATGATGCGGTGCTCATGGCCTCATCAGAAGCCGACTTACAGGCATTAGTCACTAATATGAAAGAGGGGTGTGAAAGTAAGGGTCTCCGCATAAATGCAAGTAAAACTAAGGTTCTAGTATTTTAAAGAGGTGACGTAAGAACTAAATGCGAGATTAGGGTAAACCAGGAACGTCTAGAGCAAGTGAATGAAATTGTGTATTTAGGAAGTATGTTTAGCGCGGATGGAAGATGTGATTCGGATGTAGAACGGCGAGTAGCTGCCGGAAACAAAGTTAACGGTGCTTTGTCCCAGTTAGTAAAGCGACAAAGCATCGTAAAAGAAGCACGAATGGCGATTCATAACGCAGTGCTAGTGCCAACTTTGCTTTACGGTAGTGAAACCTGGGTATGTCAGCAGATGCATGAAAGTAAATTGAATGCTGTGGAGATGCGATCACTTCGAAAATTGTGCGGCGTTACCTTGGCCGACCGAATACGTAACGAAGTGATACGCAATATGGCAGGTTTGAATGAAAGTGTCAGCGTTAAGCTGGAAAAGGGCGTGCTCCGTTGGTTTGGACACGTCCAACGAATGAGTGAGGAACGATTGACGAAGAATATATATTGTTCAAAAGTAGAGGGTAGAAGGAGTCAGGGAAGGCCGAGACTTACATATGAAGACCACGTGAGCAGATTGCTCAAAAACGGAAAGGTCAAAAGTACTCGGATACCCAGACGTGCGTGTATGAAGCGATTGATGAATCTCGAAGAAGCGATAGAAGTATGCATGGATCGCGAAGCCTGGCGATCTGTCCTCTCTGACTACCCCGTCAGGGATACAGCGTGAAGATAGTTAGTTAGTTAGTTAGTTAGGAAAATATAAGTGTAACAAATAATTATAGGCAACTACAACATGCAAAATTTATATAAAATTAAAGTACCTACGTATTGATATTAAAAGAATTTACGCATATTAATCTCACAAAAACTCGACCAACAGCTGGACCGTTTTGGTGTTTCATACATACATACATACATACATACATATTATCACGCCTGTTTCCCATCGGGGTAGGCTATGGTTTTCCACTTGCTACGATCCTGACATACCACTTTCGCTTCTACTTTCATAAGTGTTTTCGTACACGCTCGCCGGTTAAGGGTACTCTTGACCTGGCCTTTTTCCAAAAGGTCTTCGATTTGATTGAAATACGTACGCCGAGGTCTACCCCTACCAGTTTGCCCATTCACTCTCGCCACATAAATCTGCTTCGTCAGTCTACTTTCATCCATCCTCTCCACGTGTCCGAACCATCTAAGCATCCCTTTTTCTATCTTAGTCACTACATCTTCGGTCATACCGCAATGTTCCCTTATCGTGCTGTTCCTTTCTTTGTCCATCAACTTCACTCCAGCTATACTTCGCAGACTTCTCATTTCCACTGCATTTATTTTACTTTTATGCGTTTTCTGCCATACCCAACTTTCACTACCATACATAAGTGTGGGGACCAGCACACCTCTATGTACAGCCAATCGTGCCTTCTTCGAAATGTTCTGACTGCTCATAAAGGCGTACATGGCTCCATTCACTTTATTTCCTGCCAATACTCTTCGCTCAATGTCATAGTCATACTTTCCATCTCTCGCAAATTTTGTACCTAGATATACAAACTCTTTTACTTGTTCTACTCTTTCTCCTTCCACAACAATTGAGCAATCCGTCATACTTGCCTCTCTTTCAAAAACCATTACTTTCGACTTATTTACATTCACTTTCATTCCTTTGTTTTTTAACGCATCATACATAATGTTAACCATCAACTGCAACTCTTCCGCCGATGATGCTAGTATTACCTGATCATCGGCGTATAGGAGGCACTTGACGGTCAGTTCATCCATTTTTATACCATACGTACTCTCTTGCAGTTCTTTCAGGCAACTGTCCATGTATAGGTTAAACAGCAACGGCGACGCTACACAACCCTGTCTCACACCTTTTTCAATGTGAAAAAGGTCTGTGCATGCTCCGTTGAGTCTGACACAAGCACTGGAGCCCTCATAGAGAGATTTCAGTGCTCGTATCAAGTGGCTGTTTACTCCATACATGGCCAGAATTGACCACAGTTTATTCCTCATCACTCTATCATGGTGGTGTTTCAATTATACTTTAACCTTTCTGCTACTGTAACTACATGCCAATAATGAGACGAATAAAGGTCAATAATTCAAATTTCTATGCCAATAACAGGGTGTTAATAGTATTTTGGGTTTAAGTAAGAATTATTTATTTTATAATGTTCAGTCACATAAAAACGGTTATAAAAACAAAGGTTTAAAGATTTTTCTTTGACACTGTCACAAATTTTCTATACCAGCACTTGTTTATTGTAATTAAATTTCTGACTAAGATGAAGCTCACTCTTAAAGTGCCAATAATTGGGTGGTTTACCCTATAAAGCGGTTATTTGAAGGCTATTTACACAAATACCTACATTATTAAGCCTTATCACTTTTAATACGTTACTTGGCTTTAGCATTTCATGAAGATAAAATAATCTTCATGAAATGCAATAGCAAAATCAAAATATCGCGTAGTAATTCATTTCGTGTAACTATAATTTGACCCGTCCGTGCGGGCGTACTGGAGAGCGGAGAAGTAATCAAGTAATTTTAATTTTAAATTTCAAGAAAATGTTCATATATTATTGTGAAATTATTAAACGATGGGATTAAATGGGTGCCACTGTCTTATAAGAGAGATCTGTGCGGTTTTGGCGCCAATTCTGAAACATGACGCACGGTTGCCGTATTATATTTTCCGAAACTAGTGTATAATTCGTGTTTTTGTGTTTAATAATGGTGGATTATATACATAATGTGTTCGAAAATGTGCATGAGTGAAGGAAAGTGAAATATTGCAGTGAAAGCGGTGTTCTTAGTGTTAGTGCCAAATCTCCATAGAAAGCCTTAGTAAAGGGTCCACTGCTTCGGTCTTCGGTCGACATCGACAAAGGACTGGACAGGATAAAAATTAAACAATATGAACATATTACTAACACTTAAGGCAAGGCTGTACGGACTAAGTTTCCTATGCTTGCCCAAGACGGGCAAAGACAATTAACAACAACAAATAGGAGACGTAGGACTTTTGGAGGAAAGAGTGACAAGTGCGGACGCTTGCTGTATATTATTTATAAAACTATAGTGCATTTATCTTGTTTTATGTGCGGGAGTGGTGCTTTCTTGGACATAAAAGATGTGTTAACGTGCTATAGTGAAAGACAATGATATATATGCAGTGAAATGCTATTTTCTCTCTTGTCGCGAAAAGTCCATTGAATACCTCAGTATAAGATTCATCATTATACGAAGGGCAAGGACCAGGACCTACGACTGAGGACACGACATCGACATAGACTGGACAGGACTAATTAGAAAATATGATTGAAGAAATATGATAATATAAAAAATAATAAGATTTGGCTAAAAGGTCTTTGTAACCAGGCCATTAAATAATTAAATAAAAATAATAGGAGACGTACGTGGAGGGAAGGAGGTGTTCGTGTTTGTTTGTTGACTTTGTTTGTTTTAAAATATTGGTTGATGTGATGAGAGAGAAAATTGAAGATAAATTCCTTCTAAATCTGAAAATCTCTTAAACTGAAAAATGAATAGAAACGTACACAAATCATTCCTATTCGTTTATGTTATTATTTTTTTAAGTTACAATAATTGCGTTTCGGTCAGAGTTTACAAGAAATCTGATATTTTGAGGCTCAGGTAAATTAAATCTTTATTGCACTTGCGTATTTCATCCCCTGTTTAATTTATTTATTTTATTTATTTAATTCATGAACAATTTTTACATTGTGTTTGAATTTTGTAATACTTACAAAATCCTAAATTAAATATAAATACAAAGCATTAGCTTTAATTGAATAATTTATCTTGTCTAAATTATTACAATAATAAAATATGTCATTATACAACTCCCATCATTAATACAGTAGTTACAAAAAAAAATGTCAAAATGTAGGTACTCAAATTAAAATTAACAGTATAGCAGTAATGTCAGAGCAAAATTAGAAAAAGAATTGAATTGTTACTTATAGTTCCTCAATGGAATAGTAGCACCCACTCAACAAAAATGCCTTTAGTTCAATTTCAAATTCACTTTTGTATAACAGTCGTTTTAAATTCATTGGTAGCTTATTGAACATTTGGACAGAATTATAAACAGACCCATGCTTAACAGTGTCAAGACTAGGCACGGCTACACTCTGCGAGAGCTTTCTCTTTGTTTTCTTTCTTCTTCGGACTCATATTCCTGGATATAACTGTAAACTAATAATAACAGTAAACTAGTAAGCTATAATGAATTCATAATTCTAGTGTTATTGTAAGTATTATTTAGTTATTGTTTAATACCTGTAGAGTATTTATTTAAAGCCCAGACATCGAGCCCTTTTTCCGTACTAATCGCTCTGTTCGTAGGGGCTGTGTTTCTTGCTACCGATTTTACTTTTAAATTTAGACATTATACATGCTTTATGTGAATACAGCACGTCTCAAAATCCAACAATACCTCAGTACCAGTATGATGAGTTACAGGACATACCTAGTACTACTGATTACAGAGGCATTTGTTAAAGTATCTGTTATTTTTCTGGCAAGCCAAATTGTTAGAATAACAAAGCATAGGGGTTTGAGTAAAAAAAAATCCTATTATATTTATTTATTTGTTTTATAAGTCAGTACTGAATAAGATCACAATATCTATTAAATAAATTGTAAACTATAACTTTTTGTTGAAGTTTTATGTTAATACAAGTAGACGCTCCGCAGGGACAGGGATAAAGTGTAGCCTAAGTTACTCCTTATAGCATCAGCTATCTGCCAGTTAATTTTCCATTAAAATTGGTCCTGCCATTTCAGAGATTAACTAGAACAAACAGTAAGACTAATACAAACAGTCACTTCAATTATTTTACTTTAACTTGAACTCCCCACTGAATAAAACAATTGTACCAATGTTCTGAAGGCAAGTTGTACAAGTTAAGGCAGCTAATCAAGATTTTAAAATGGTATTAAAACTTCATTAGGTGTACCTGGTAATGTTGGTTTAGGTTGCAAAAAAATAGATTTTAATACATGAGTAGGATGATCATTGTCCTCATCCAAGTGTGTCCTCATTTTAAGAAAAAAGGGCCTCTTAACTTTTCTTAATCTACACCTTCCCCAATATGGAGAGATCATTAACAAGCATGTTCCGCAATGTCTAGCCATATGTTTTTTAGTCTGACCTAGACACTGGAATTCTACATAAGCATTTACCTAGTAATCTAGAAAAATATATGTATAAATATTTTAAAACATTATTCTGAAAGTCACTACTTTTTTCCGAAGGGGTTGGCAGAGGCATTCTCACATTTGACCAATTGTATTTTGTCCAACAAAATAGATGGTGGTGAACCAATTGCTCTGTTGAAATGGACCAGTGCAGGTTTGGCTAACTGCTGTTGAAATTTTACAAGCTTTATATTTGGCTTAATAGGAACTAATGGCACAATGCGGCAATGCCAAGACTGGAAAACAAAAGTTAAAACTGCTTGTAAAATTATAATAATGAAATTAAATTAAATTCTAATACACACTCACTCACCCACCCACACACTTTATTTACAAATGTTTATATATCTTAGCAGTAAGGTTAAAAACTAGTACTAACGGTAAAATTATTTATATAACTAAGAAATATTTGTGTATTAACAGAAAGAGTAGAAGGCTCCTAACTAACACATAATTCCTTTGTTACTAAGTAGTTTCTAAAATATAGGCACACAGACTATGCCCGTGTTATGTGTTACGGAACACTGACCTAGTCAGGCTACAAATATTAATTTATTTAATATTAAAATTTAAGGCAAACTAAGTTTAGTCGACTGTTCTCACATAAATCCACATGTTTGTGACCTACATGAATAAAGATATTTCATTCATTCATTCATAGTAATTATTTTCTATATGAAATGGGGCCGCGAGGGGAAAAGGGGCGGTTAACCCCGTCTTAAACTCGTCCCTAATTGTAAATCCATCCAGCGACATAATCGTGCAACACATATCGAACTAAAGATCCAATGAACATTTTAGTTTGTCTACTCGCAACAATAGCGCTAACTACTTTTCTAGAACATTCTCTACTCTGGGTCTGTTTATGATATTTACACATGCATTTCTAGTTTTTAAATATTATAAATATTAAAAGAAGAAATATGCCGAGATGGAGGCTAGGTATTTGTTTGTGCCCATTGCCGTAGAAACCATGGGATGCTGGGGATCCGAGGCAAAAATTTTAATTTTGGAATTAGGACGCGGAATAAGGGAGAAAACAGGTGACTCCCGCTCAAGATCGTTCCTGGTGCAAAGGTTGGCTATAGCTATTCAACGTGGAAACGCGGCTAGTATTATGGGCACCTTTGGACCGGGAGCGGTCAGGGGCGGGTTTTTTGAATTTGACATGTAAATATTTTTTGAGTTGACATTGTACTTATTTTATATATTCTACATTGTCAGGAGCGGGTATTTAAATAGTTTGTAAGGTTCTACATTGTATTTTTTAATTGCCTTTATATATTTACTTTCAAAGTGAATATAAATAAAATAAATAAATAAATAAATAAATATCCATCACGCCTTATCCCCGAAGGGGTGGCAGAGGCATATTATATGCCCACTTTTCACCGTATGGATTCCTGTCCCACGTAATAGGTGGTGAGCCCATTGCCGTGTTGAAATAGACAGACGCAGGTTGTGGCTACCTGCTGTTGAAATTTTCAAGCCGCCCATAAGGCCTTCAACCAGGCTTAACGACTGCCATTTTACTGGCAACCGGGACCAACGGCTTAACGTGCCTTCCGAAGCACGGAAACGCTCGCAAATGTAAATGCCACAAAGTGGTCACCCATCCGAGGACCAGCCATAGTGAAAGTTGCGTAACTCAGTGATCGTTTACAGAACACTGAGACCGCGAGGCCACGAGCGCTTCAATATATAACTAAAAATTAAAAATATTATATTTTATCACTTAGCAACAAAATAAAGTTAAATATTATGTACTTCTATGAAACTCGTAATAATGCTCCCGCTAGAATAATGAACAATGTGTTATCAATACAATTGTTGGTTTATGCGCCGCCGGTAGATGGTGTTATTCCTATTTAAAATTTCGTCATTTCATGTAAATACGCTGCAGACTTACAAAATAATTGTCGTTTTGAGCAGAAATATTAACAAGCATTATAATGTGGCGTATTTACAAAAGTATACATTGAGTATTATTTTTTCTATTTTTCTTCAATAGATTCATGTCAAAAGTTACTTGCATCTTTTGTCTCATAGATGGCTCTAATTAATATTTTTGAAAATCCGAGAAATATATTTTATAAATAGTTTTTATAAAGTAAAAATACTTATAAATGAAATGTTATACCGTCAGTATGATTAAAATAAGTTTCTGAATCGTTTTTGCATCCAAGAATAGCACACTTCATGGTGACAACCGTCAATAACTATAGAATTTAGCGAAATTAAATTTCTGACGCTCAACCAAGCACAGCAACGATTTACATGAAACTGTGGCGCGTGGCTCCGCCCACTCTGTGACGTAACAACTCACGTGGTGGCACACAACTCAGTTGCCCTTGCGGCATCTCCGCTTTTATTCTCTACTCCGTGCTTTTATGTTCTTCTATAAATGGGCAAAATAATAAGTTTTCATATCCGACCAGTAATTCCAGAGATTAGCGCGTTCAACCAAACAAACAAACTCTTCAGCATTATAATATTAGTATATACTATAACTCAATCTTTCATTTTATATTAAATGTATTGGTATAATTAGTATTATTTATGTTTCAGAGAAGAAGTTCGGGAAATGTTTCAGCATGCATATGACAGCTATTTAAGATATGCATACCCATATGATGAATTGCGGCCACTAAGCTGTGACGGTGTGGATACATGGGGCAGTTACTCACTCACACTCATCGACGCTCTAGATACACTTGCTATAATGGGAAATTACACAGAATTTAACCGTGTTGTCGACATAGTGCTGCAAAAGAAGAATTTTGATGCAGATATTAATGTGTCTGTATTTGAAACTAACATAAGAATTATAGGGGGACTGTTAAGTGCACACCTTTTGTCACACAAGTGAGTATTAAAATGTAGCTAATGGCATAGCACATTGTCCTTACAACTAGTATTTATATACATACATATATGTATACCACTAGTAGATTTATGATTATTTAAGACTTAGACAATAAAAATTCAATGTGGTCCCTAAAATGTTAGTGGAGCCTAATTCTGTTTTCTTTTTTTAAGGCGGTACTGGTTCATTAGACCTGGAAAGTATGATAATGTTTACAATGTGGTCTAAAACTCTTCCTTTCTAATTCTTCTCAATTACATGATTTGCCATGTTTTCTATATTTAAATAATGTTAGAGCTAATACAAAGCTAAGACAAACTGGAGGCTGAGTCTGCCATTTCAATTGTGTCGAAATAGAATCTAAATCGTTGCTCAATAGAATCGAAATCGTTGCTCAATAGAATCGAAATCGACGCTCAATACAAAGCCACAATTTTGACAGTTTTTCGTAGTCTTCTATTACAATCATACTCCAATAGACTTCTATCGGTCGGCCGCTAGAATTCTACTAAACGCCCCCCCGGCCCCTCCATAATGCCATCTTCAAAGCCCAACAGCATCTTGCAGGTGAGATCGCCGGTGCGGGCACTTTGTTGTAGCCAGTACCTACTCACTTCTAACAATGCTGAAATTAAAGAGCCAAATCATAACTGTCCCCAGCTAATAAGAGCTAACCCCAGATTCTAATTCCAGATAGGACTTGGAAGCAACTGGGATGATACTAAAAAGAGAAGGTAATCTGGGGTGAAATCAAGTCAGTGAAAGGCTTTGTAGTGCACAAGTTGTTTTTTTTTTGTTATTTTACAGGACTGGTATGAAATTAGAACCAGGATGGCCATGTAATGGTCCACTATTACGTTTGGCTGAAGATGTGGCGCAAAGGTTGATTACAGCATTTGATACAACCACAGGCATGCCATATGGAACAATTAACTTAAGAGCTGGGGTCCCTCCAGGAGAGACTAGTGTGACTTGTACTGCAGGAGTGGGCACCTTTATTATAGAATTTGGAACACTAAGTAGGCTCACTGGAGATCCATTATATGAAGAGGTATGATTATCCAAAATGTAAAAAATAGCTGTTGCCCATATGTTGATTGGTTTCACTTACCTTATCAAATATATGTATAGGTACCAAATCAAATTTTAAATACGCATACATACATAATTAATGAGAGAACTTTGATGTTATTAATGTCTTTACTACATAAAGAGGTGGGCATGGGGATTTCATTGGCCCTACAAAGATAATATTGGTTGTAAGTTGTATGCTAGAGCCGCACCTGCGTCTATTGTGAAGCATTTGTATGTTCTCCTGGGGCCGAGTTTACTATTAACAAGCAGTAGAATAGAAAAACTAAAATAGAAAGACTATCAAAAATGCAACTGACTAGCGGTCACTGGCGCGGTACGTGCTAGTAGAATTCTACCTGCCGACCGATAGAAATCTATTGGAGTATTATTGTAATAGTAGACTACGAAAATCTGACAAAATTGTACCGGTGGCTTTCTATTGAGCGACGATTTCGATTCTATTTCGACACGATTGAAATAGCAGACTCGGCCTCCTGGTTGATACAGCCGGGTGATTCAGGGATCACCATAAATATTTTTACTAAAGAAATACGAAACAAGCTCGCGGCTCTGTTTTCCTTTGTAGAACAAGCGTTCTTCATTTCGATTTCAAAGTAAATTCTTCACTCAGTCGCATCGCTATATTCGCAAAAAATTTAAGCAAAAGCCGACTTATGCAAAAATTACTTGTAGAAATAGTTGTAATAAAGAATCTTTTGACAAAACTGGTATACCACAGAAACAATTTTGAAAAGCAATTAGTATGCTAACCTTTTCTAAGTTCTAATTTTAAAGTGGATAAATTGTTCAGTCTCGAGCTGGACTCAAACCAGCGTCTTCTGGTTCAACGCACCAGACGCGTTTAGCAACTACACCACCGAGATCTAGTCGAAACTGATAAATTAATTCAGCTCTTTACGCCTCACTTTTTTCCACTTTAAAATTTAAATTTAGAAAAATAGTGCAAACTAATTGCTTTTCAAAATTGTTTCTAATGTTTAAGCATGTGTCATCACAAATCGAAGAATTTAAAGATGCAATTCTATACTTTCGTACCGTGCAACTTGCTAAGTGCATGTCGACGGCGCCTTACGTCGCCTTAAGACGTATGAAGCGCTCGTGGCGCCGCGGACTCTGTGTTCTGTAAACTATCACAGAGTTACGCAACTTTTACTATGCCTGGTCCTCGGATGGGTGACCACTTTGTGGCATTTACATTTGCGAGCGTTTTCATGCTTCGGAACGCACGTTAAGCTGTTGGACTCGGGTCCCAATAACATGACAGTTGTTAAGTCCAGTTGAAGGCCTTATGGGCGGCTTGACAAATTTCTACAGCAGGTAGCCACAACCTGCGTCTGTCTATTTCAACACGGCAATGGGCTCACCACCTATTAACGTTGGACAGTAATACACATGGTGAAAAGTGGGCATACAATATGTATGCCTCTACCAACCCTTCGGGGATAAGGCGTGATAGATATACAAACATTCAATACCATTTTCACAACTAGTACACTTTAGCGAAAAAATCATAGTAGCGCTAATATTTCGCTATAAACAATATCACTTACTATTTTTGCTCATCAAAATTGAAATGGAATGCAAACCTTGTGATTGACAGTAATAATAGCGCGATATCTAGATGCGGCCGCGTCTTCGCTCTGCGACACAGGTAGCTCGTAGTGTAGGAACATATCCTATTCCGGGTCCATTGCGGATTTAGCGGAAATCTATTTGAAAATCTTCACCCAGTTGCAGATTAGTTTATAAACAGACTATTATAGTTATATATGATACTTTCTTTCAGGTTGCTAACAATGCATTGAAAGCGTTATACCATCATAGATCACCAATTGGTCTTGTGGGTAATCATATAGATGTTATGACTGGTAGATGGACGGCACAGGACGCTGGTATTGGTGGGGGCGTGGATTCTTATTACGAATATCTAGTTAAAGGTAATCTTTTCATTATATTTCTTCTCTTTCCTCTCTTAATATCCACGATCAACGGTTCCACTTCTTACTCCCACAGCTTATTCTAAAATTATTTCTTCTTTTCCCTCTCTTTATATCCACGATCAACGGTTTCACTTCTTACTCCCACAGCTTATTCTAAAATTATTTCTTCTTTTCCCTCTCTTTATATCCACGATCAACGGTTTCACTTCTTACTCCCACAGCTTATTCTAAAATTATTTCTTCTTTTCCCTCTCTTTATATCCACGATCAACGGTTTCACTTCTTACTCCCACAGCTTATTCTAAAATTATTTCTTCTTTTCCCTCTCTTTATATCCACGATCAACGGTTTCACTTCTTACTCCCACAGCTTATTCTAAAATTATTTCTTCTTTTCCCTCTCTTTATATCCACGATCAACGGTTTCACTTCTTACTCCCACAGCTTATTCTAAAATTATTTCTTCTTTTCCCTCTCTTTATATCCACGATCAACGGTTTCACTTCTTACTCCCACAGCTTATTCTAAAATTATTTCTTCTTTTCCCTCTCTTTATATCCACGATCAACGGTTCCCCTTCTTACTCCCACAGCTTATTCTATTATTATTTCTTCTCTTCCACCTCTTTATATCCACGATCAACGGTTCCCCTTCTTACTCACACAGCTTATTCTAAAATTATTTCTTCTCTTCCCTCTCTTTATATCCACGATCAACGGTTCCACTTCTTACTCCCACAGCTTATTCTAAAATTATTCCTTCTCTTCCCTCTCTTTATATCCACGATCAACGGTTCCCCTTCTTACTCCCACAGCTTATTCTAAAATTATTTCTTCTCTTCCCTCTCTTTATATCCACAATCAGAGGATCCACTTCCTACTCCCATAGTTTATTCTAAAATTATATTTCTTCTCTTCCACCTCTTTATATCCACGATCAACGGTTCCACTTCTTACTCCCACAGCTTATTCTAAAATTATTTCTTCTCTTCCCTCTCTTTATATCCACAATCAGAGGTTCCAATTCCTACTCCCATAGTTTATTCTAAAATTATATTTCTTCTCTTCCACCTCTTTATATCCACGATCAACGGTTCCACTTCTTACTCCCACAGCTTATTCTATAAATATATTATTTAAGGTGCAATGTTACTTGAAAAGCCGGACCTGATGTCCATGTTTGTGGAAGCTAGACAAGCCATAGAAAAGTACTTAAAGAAGGATGACTGGTTTGTTTGGGCAACTATGTTGCGTGGTCAGGTGACGCTGCCAGTGTTTCAGTCGCTGGAATCGTACTGGCCAGGGGTACTGAGTCTTATTGGTAAGTAACTTAGAACTGCTTACTGCATCTAATCCCAGGTCCATCACAATATGTATTACTATATTTTATCGTAGGTGAAAGTGATACCGCCATGCGTATAATACACAACTATCACAGTGTATGGAGACAATATGGATTCACACCAGAAGTGTATAACCTTGGGACGGGTGAGGCATCATCTTCTCGAGAAAGCTATCCACTGCGGCCAGAACTCATTGAGTCAATCATGTACTTATACAGAGATACACGGGACCCGATACTTTTGCAAATGGGTGAAGACATTTTAAGGAGTATTCAACATAGTGCAAGGACACCATGCGGTTATGCTACAGTAAGTTGATAGTAATAACTACAATCTTTTTTACCTGAGTGTAATCCCAGTTGCTTTCCAATCTTTTTTTGACAGCTAGGAGTAGCGATCTTGTGACTTTGATATACAGAATGGACAAAGGGTCAAAATATTACTGTTAAATACAGCTAAAATTGGAGCGTAGCTGATGTACATTACATTAGTTTTTATTTTACTTGAATACATGCAGTATTTACGAAGTTATAACGACGAGAAGTTTTAGAATTTTCGAATTTTCGAGATTAGGTGCGCCCATTATGACGTCACAGCCTCGCACAGACTGCGACAAGGCGCGGCGCGGCGTTCGGGACGAGAGCGCGACTGTTGAATGAGCAGGGTTGTGACGTATATGGTCATCCGAATTATACGTTGATCGTAAATATTTCAGGCATTTTTTGAAACATATAAAAGTAAAAACACCGTTTTTCTCGTATTGTTTTGTAGACTTATTTGGCATTTAAAGTAAAAAAACATTTGCCAGATTCATTATTAAAAACGACTGCCGTCTGACCTGCCAACCTCCCAGAAGCCTGCGCCGTTGCCTAGTCTGTAAGTCAGCAGGTGCCCCGCTAGCAGGTGAGGTAGCTTAGGTTCCATAAATCTTGTTGGGGCCCCTTACACTATCCAGCGCTATCTCTGTCGCACGAAACACTAGCAGTCTGGCGTTACATACGTTGTGTGCGACAGAGATGATGCTCTACCAAACTGAGACCAATGGATGTCTCTTTCCAAATATTGTGCTGCTTATTGATGATTGTGACTGCCTCGGTGGCGCAGTGGTAGTGTAACGGACTGCCGCGACCGAGTTCCCGGGTTCGATTCCCAGGTCGAAAAAATATTTGTAAAATAAAAATAAATAAATATCCATCACGCCTTATCCCCGAAGGGGTGGCAGAGGCATATTATATGCCCACTTTTCACCGTGTGGATTCCTGTCCCACGTAATAGGTGGTGAGCCCATTGTCGTGTTGAAATAGACAGACGCAGGTTGTGGCTACCTGCTGTTGAAATTTATTAAGCCGCCTATAAGGCCTTCAACCAGGCTTAACGACTGCCATTTTACTAAAAATATTTGTGAGATCCACAAATGTTTGTTTCGGAGTTTGGGTGTATTCTATGTATGTATTTAGATATATATTAAGTATGTTTATCAGTCGTCTAGATCCCATAACACAAGCTTATATTTGCTTACTATGGGCTACAGGGCGGTGTGTAAAAAATGTAGCACAATATTTATTATCTGTTTTTTTTTTGTCTTTGTCTGATTAAAACTTTTTCTATCGGTGCATTTAGATAAAAGACGTCCGCGATCATCGGCAAGAAGACCGCATGGAGTCGTTCTTCCTTGCCGAAACGACAAAATACCTGTACCTGTTGTTTGACCCTGACAATTTCATCCACAACCCGGGGGTTCACGGCACGGTCATCAACACTCCTAACGGTGAATGCATCGTGGATGTCGGCGGGTATATATTCAACACAGAGGCTCACCCCATAGATCCTTCTATGCTGTACTGCTGTCACGAGGCGAGGCAAGGGTAAGAATCTATGTAAATTTTCTACGTAAGTTCTTCAGTCTAGTCTTTACTATCCAATCTTTTTGAGTATAGTTTTCCGATGAATTGAATTGCCGTTAGCCAAATTATTTCTTCTGCATGCGAATTCGTGCTGAAAAATCCTAGGTGCTATTGGTAATAGAGACTAAACTGAATCTTAAACTGGCTATTGCGTTTGCTTTGCTAGAAAAAGTAAAAGTTGTGTTTCAGTGTCATGATCTTAGTAAATAGAATGTCAATGCGAGAGGCAACATTATAGATGGTACTGTTTTGGCAGTACGAATTGTACTACCTAGGCTGTACTGCAATTGTTTACCGCAGGAAATAAATTGCTTTAAACTTGCAAACATGTAGAATGTCTTAATAAAATCCGCGGTTGAGTATATTTTTATATGTAACCAAATAAATCTAGATGAAAAGCTTGTCACATCGCCTTCATGTAGATCAAATACTACACAACTGAGAAATCGATATCGAATAATATGTTTTTTTTGTTTCGTGTGGAATTCCTCATGGATGCTATGCCGGACTCCTACCGACTAAAACCACACGTTTACCTTCATTTGTCTATAGCCAGGAGTACCGGGTGAGCCCTCGGAAGGATAGCCTAGGCTCCTGACAGACTTTCTCCGCTACCGCGAATAATATGGTAATAACTGTTTCAGAATTAATATAAGCGAAGTTCATAGAATATATCAAATAATAGAAGAAGAGGATAATATTAAATTCATGACTATGATAGAAGCGTCTAAAGAAAACGTTGCCAATGTAACCACAGGCATCGAACATCAAGAAGCAGTTAACATTTCTGAATACGAGTCTGAAGTTCAGAGTACTGAAAAAGTTGATCAAAATCAAGTATTAATAAAAACTGAAACTAGGACTGGTTACGTCAATATTGACGGTACTGAAAGAGATAAAACAAAGAATGAATCTAATTTAAGAGACATGGTTAAAGAACGAATAAGTAACTACTATAGTAATACTAGTTTAATAGAACAAAATGTAGAGACACATTCAACCTCTGAAGATAATACGTCTTCAATAGAATATGATGATAACAAAATGGATGTAGATGATATAATAGTGGCGCAGAGTCCACAAGAGACAGAAACATTACAGACACCAAGTGGAAATAGGGCTAAAGAAGCTTTTAAAATATTACCAAAAGTTATACAAGACTTTTTAAACAGTGATTGGAAAGCAAAATCCAAATGCGAGCCCCAACACATGTTAGAACGTATACGCAAAGAGAAAAGGTACCCAGATCATCCAGATGTAAGAAAATATGAACTTCTTTTAACACCGGCACCATCTTTCTTGCAAAGAATATCATTAGCCGGTGAGTTTTTAAATAAAAAGCAGTTAGATATGTGATCAATGTTGTTTAAAGTTTTTATATTTTATGTTTGTTATTATGCAATAAATTAAGTATAAACAAAAGTTGATTTTTTAAATTTATTAACTATCACGCCTTATTGCCGAAGGGGTGGCAGAGGCATATTATATGCCCACTTTTCACCATGTGTATTCCTGTCCCACGTAATAGGTGGTGAGCCCATTGCAGTGTTGAAATAGACAGACGCAGGTTGTGGCTACCTACTGATGAAATTTTTCAAGCCGCCCATATGGCCTTCAACTTGACTTAACGACTGCCATGTTACTGGCAACCGGGACCAACGGCTTAACGTGCCTTCCAAAGTAAGGAAACGCTCGCAAATGGAAATGCCACAAAGTCGCGGGATCACGAGTGCTTCACGAGCTATTTTTTAAATACAAGTAATTTTTAAATCAATCGCCCAAGATTTTTTTCTCGTACTTTTTTCCAAGAGGTATAGAAAGCTAGACATGAATAAATATCTACATACATATTGGACTCCGGCGTAACGGAATTGTGGCACCACGTGTTACTAAGAAAATTGAGTCTGGAACAACTGTTTCTGCGTGCTGCCATTGATTTAAAAGGTTAATTTTTAGTCAGATGACGTTGTGTACCACAACTGTAGGATCACAGTGCGTGCTATTTAATTCACATCAAGATGAGTGGACAGAGGGAATCGATAGTAGTACGGCAGCACATGACTAATGATTATCTGAAACCTAATTGCTATCTACATAAATTACAAAAAAATAATATTCAAATGTTTTACTAAAGCTTAAAACTCCAGAACGACTGGACAGATTTTGTCCTTGTGTATCATAAGATCAGCCTCAACACTCGAAAACAGACTGAACTGTTTGGGTAAATACAACCGTATCTAACGATCGCGACTGCACGAGACGAGTTGTTTTGGTTTGGCCTGTTCTAAGTCCCTGCTACGTAGGACCTATTAGTATATTTGAATGAGAAACAAGCGCTATAAGCGCATACTATTTCGTAAGTCCAAGAGGAACCAAACAAGGTTTTGACTTATGTAGGTGAGAGGTTTGACGTCATTCCCAAATAGTGTATAAAACCGTAGACAGAGAATACTATCGCTGTCTACGTATAAAACACAGATATATATAAGACATGTACGTCTGTGGGATAAAACTAAAAATACTTTATTTATCGAGTAACCTTTTCTATTCTTATGGCGATAGGTACTACTGCTTTGCCAACTCGTTGTGAATTTGGTAGACGTTGTGGAAGGTAGAGGTTAAGCAAGGCGGTCCACGCTTATATAGAAAGCATTGAGCTTCCGATTCGCCGATTTGACTCCTCGACTCTATTACCTACCAGAAAGAATTATTTTAAGAAGAATAGCATATCCTTCAATCAGACACTGACATTCTTTGTGACATTCACAATCACAATCCTAAAAAAATGTAAATAGAATAAATTCCAGCAATGTAACACAAAAATAAACTAAACATGCCTACGCTCTCTTTGGAAATGAGCAGCCTACCAACGAACAGAAAGAGTTTGTTGAGGGGTGGTAGGTGGAATACACGGTGCTACATGTTTTTCCCTGTGTATAAATTAACATGACCGATTTGAAAACAACTCCATCTGAGGAAAACACTTTGTCTTCTAAAGGATACAAATTACTCAAGTTTTTGGGTGAGGGAGCATACGCTAAGGTGACTGTAACATGTACTAATATTGTTTACATAAAGGCAAAACGTTACGTTCTAAAACGTTAATTATTCAACTTCTTCCAATACAGGTATATCTAACAGAGTATACCGGCAAAGCTGAAAATCACAAAGCCACATTAGCCTGCAAAGTTATTGAAACCTTGAAGGCTCCAAGAGATTTTGTTATCAAGTTCTTACCTCGCGAAATTGACGTTCTGATTCGTCTGAATCACCCTCACATGATTCACGTTCATAGCATATTTCAGAGGAAAACTAAGTATTACATATTTATGAGATACGGTGAGAATGGCGATTTGTTGGGATATATATTGAAAAATGGCTCAGTGTCAGAGAATCAGTCAAGAGTGTGGATACGCCAACTCGCCTTGGGTTTGCAATATCTTCACGAATTGGAAATAACACACCGCGATATTAAATGTGAGAACATATTATTGACAGCCAACTTTAACGTGAAGCTTTCAGATTTCGGCTTTTCCCGGTTTGTGGTGGACGATGACGACCAATCTGTGTTGAGCGAAACATATTGTGGGTCTATGTCATATGCGGCACCAGAAATTCTGCGCGGGAAACCTTACCAGCCTAAACCGACAGATTTGTGGTCTTTAGGTGTGGTATTGTTTGTCATGTTGAACAAGTCTATGCCCTTCGATGATACTAGAATGAGAAAATTATACGAACAACAGATGGGCAAAAAGTACCGTTTCAGATCGCGAGTAGGTAGTATAGTCTCTCTTGAATGCAAGTCCCTAGTTAAACATCTACTAGAGCCAGACCCAGGTCTGCGCCACAACGCCACGCAGATTATCAGTTCTGACTGGATTGCTATGGATAGTAGATTAACCAGTAAGTAATTAAAATTGCTGTTAATGAGCTTTTAGCTGTGTTGGACTCTCTGAGTTTGAGTCATTACCTAGTTTTTATTTCTCTAAAAACAGGTATGAATGCAGTTGAAGCAGCAGCACTTAAACGAGCTAAAGACGAGCGACGCAAATATTCAGAGAATTCTCGAAAAACATCTAATCGACAAGACGATATGCTAGTGGAACCTCAGAGGGATTCAGTTTATAGAGTAAGTATGTCAGGAATCTATTTTCAATTACACACTGCCGCGTTTAGGTAGGTACCTACCTATTTTCACGGAGGGCTAGGTCAGGGGGACCAAAGACCCACACTTCGTCAGTTTTAGCCTGTTAATACTTCGACATAGTATATTAAAAGAGTAGGTAGGTGAATATGTACTTTTAAATAGGTGGTACATACTCAACTCAGTTGCGCCAAAACGCCTTTATAATCCTACCTATACCTACACTTACAATTTATATACTTATTTGACATATTTTGATCAATACCGATACAGTATACCAACTTCTCTTAACAACTAATCGTATATCTAACCATTTCTCTGAATATTTCAGGCCAGTGAAATGATCAAATCTCTAGCTAACCTTACGTCTAGACAAAAGAAACAGGAATAGATGGAGGGTAAATCTCATAAGGTAAAGATTTATATATAAGCTAATCTGATGTATTTTATGAATAAAATATGACAAACATCATTTAATACTATGTAAACAATTTCCAGCATCGAAGCGAAGATGAATTAAAACTTTCGGGATCCGAACAATTAACTCTAGCTTCACGCGGTTATAAAATGATAAAAAAAGTTAATGAAGGGTCTTACGCCAAGGTAATATAAATTATAAACATTAATTATTGTTAAGATAATCACTTAGATATGAACAAACTAGCGACCTACACTTAACATTACTATATTAAATACGGATATTTTAATACCTAATTGTATTTATTTAATGTACAATCAGTTTTCGGTGATCTTGTAAGATTTTACTTAATAATGTTTTTTTTTCATAAAACAGGTTTATTTATCAGAATACAGAAATCCAAATAAAAATGACAAATTATCCGTATTAGCGTGCAAAGTGATCGACACTAGCACTGCACCTAAAGACTTCGTCAAAAAATTTTTACCAAGGGAAATAGATATGTTGATAAAATTGAATCATCCGCATCTGGTGCATACGCACAGTATATTTCAGAGAAGATATAAATATTTCATTTTTATGCGGTACATGGAACATGGCGACTTGCTAGAGTATATTCTGCAACGTGGAGCGGTGCAAGAGGACCAAGCCCGAATCTGGACAAGACAACTTGCACTTGCTGTCCAATACATGCATGAGTTAGAAATAGCACACAGGGATATCAAATGTGAGAATGTGCTGCTTACTGCTAATCAAAATGCTAAACTATCCGATTTTGGATTCGCCCGTATGTGTGTTGATAAAAATTACATAGATGTTCACAGTGAAACATTTTGTGGGTCTTTATCTTATACGGCTCCAGAGATTTTGCAGGGTAGCGCGTATTATCCGAAGCCGACAGATATTTGGTCACTCGGCGTGGTACTGTACGTAATGCTGAATAGAGCAATGCCATTTGAAGATAAGCATATAAAACAACTTTACCAAGCCCAGGTCAACAAAAACTGGAAATTTCGCTCCCGATATATAGATTCGATATCAGAAAATTGTAAGCGTTTAGTAACGCTTATGTTGGAACCCAATTATGTAAATAGAATTGGAATCGAGCATGTAATACATAGTGAATGGGTAGCGATGGATTCGAGATTAGTAGGTAATGTCTTAATTTGTTATTCAATCTGTAAAAACTTCTGCAAATATAATTCATATTAACCCAATGTTTAAACTTACCCTATTGCTATAAATTCCTACTATACCTCAATGAAATCAGCATAGCAGTCTACTGCGTTGGCCGAATAATTTTCGCTATAAAATATGGTCCTACATCTTCCGCTTCCAGTCCCTTATTGTGTTTGCGACCTTTGTTTAGGTCAGGGTAACGTGCGCAAATGCGGTCTCCACTTCGTCTCCGCCATGCATCGGCCGTCGATTCTTCGACAGTTACGACCGGCCTACTGCCAACTTTTATGTGGTTTACTCTGCGAGGTATATCAACCGCTATGGTTCTCTGACAGATAACCTCGTTTCGGAGTATATCCCTGTAGGTATAGACTGCCCCCTATGTAAGTGTCCCCATCCTAGCACCGTAAGTCATAACTGGTAGAACGCACGTGGATTTATTTTTCCAAGTTCGTCTTGTTATGCTGGATAGCCTGCCTTGAACAATTTCATGCCTAGATCTTCGACAATCGACTTATCGTTAATATTTACGACTCTTCCTTCAGAGTCCAGCATCTTTAAAGTGCGTTAGCGTTGGTGCAGAGCTTAGAGGAGGTTACATCGTCTACGTTTCATTTCATCAACAAAGACAACGTGATTCTAATCCGACTTATTTGTAATTGTTATAGAATTAACAACTCAAGAACATACGGCTTTCAAAAAGGCACGAGAAGAAAAGGAAATTCTCATTAAGAAATTAGAACTGAAGGAACAAGGTATCCAGGAAACAAAACCCAGTAGCGTCGATAGTTCATCATCTTTAAAGAAAACAAGCCGTATCAGTACACCGCCGGTGGATATCACAACTACGACATCTACATCATCTTGGTAAATTTGTTGTTAAGCAAGTATCGTGTTTAATGGAGCGAAGTTCCTTAATTCCTTTTTACTTATAAATATCGTTGGGACAACTCACACAACGCCATCTGATTCCAAACTTAGCAGAGCTTGTACTATGGTAACCAAATAACTGATAAAGATACTTATATATTTCTAAATACATACATATTATAGATAAATAACACCCAGAAAAGAATCCCAGACAACCATCGTGCTCATTCACAAAGTTTTATCCTGGGTTGGAATCGAACCCAATAAATTAGTATTTTCGCAAAATCTGGTAAATGTGGTAATATATATTTTCTTTAAAGTTACTGTATGTGCTGCAGAAACTTGTTTCTAAGTAAAGGAACTTCGATCCTGCTGTGGATAACAAAATCAACAGCGTCACTGTCCTTTTGTAAAAAGGAGACTTAAAAACGCTATTATGACGCTGGTCTGATGGTGACAGATTCAGGGTTAAGTAGCCAGTAAGAGTAAGATGTTAAGATGCAGTGGCGTCCTATTTGCTCCCGCTGGAGACCATAGCTTTCACCATAGTCTCCAGCGTGAGAATGTCCACGCCCAGACCCACAACGAGGTCCCGGCGCTGCAAGTCCCACGCTTGGCACTCCGCCAGTGTATGCAGCGCCGTATCCTCGCTGCAGTTCGCACAGTGCTGGCACTCTGGTGTAACCTCCCGGTTTATACGCCACAGAAACTTACCGAAGCACCCGTGCCCGGTAAGTATCTGTGACATCCGGTAGGTGAGGCTACCGTGTTGCCTCTCCAGCCACTCCTCCATGACCGGCTTCACCGCCTCGATAGTGGTGTGTCCCCAATTAGGTTGCTCAAGTCGCACCTTCCAGGTCTCCATGAGCTCCTGGCGGAGCAGGGATCGCTGAGCCTCGATTTCTCGGGGCACAGGTCTGTAGTCCCGCCCTAGCGCCTCCTTGCGCCATTGATACAAGGACGCAAGGGCCCTCGCTTCCAGGTCCCATGGAGGGGTCCCGGCTAGGAGACATACCGCCTCAACTGAGATCGTGCGGTATCCTCTAATCACCCCATGGAGCAAATAAAGAGAGGAGGTGTTGTAATTAGAATTTGCTTATAAACAAAGCGTGACACGCATCGGGGTTGAGTGTTTGCCGAGGAGGGATACAATCCGCCCACTTATTATTTTCCATCTACCGGTCAGTATCAAAACTACTTACTTTGCTTCTACATTGATCTTACTAAGTAGTACGGCTTTATCACACTAAAAAACCATGTCGCTAAATATAACATGCGTCCCTGTTATATATGAGAATTTTTGTTTTAGAGATTATTCAACTCTTTAAAATAATAGTACATTATTGCACAGACCGCGGAAGAGGCAATTGCAGGTAAAAAATAGTTCTTGGATGCGGTAAGCAAGTGTCGAAGGTTTTCCTGACATATAAGTACGCATTTGGCGAAAAATAAAAAAGTGTCAAAGCGAATGATCGGAGAGCTGGAGAATATTTTTTCTTCAAAGGTTTTTTTTTTTATTTTAGATAACTGACGCCCAACCAAATCTTTTAACTTAACATTAATTAAAGACAAAATTTCGGATTCCTCTCCTATTAGAAGCCGTTTGCTTTCCAATTCTTTGATTAAATAGGTTAAATTTTCAACCTAAAACAAAACAAGAAAACGTACTTGATTTAGAAAAGTACTTAGGACGCTGCGTGAGGCAAAAATGTACTACCGGACTCGTACCTTCTTCTTCAAACGAATAACTTTCATTTGAAGACTTCTGATCTTTAATCTATCTTGAACTGCTTTTCTTCGAAGTCGTCCTATTTCTTGCTTTAACTTTTTCTTTCTAGGCGTATCATAAAATATCAAAAATTCGTTTAAATCACTTCTGGTAGGCTCTGGTGATGAAGTTGTAGGTTCCGGTAATTTTCTTTTAAGCTATATTAAGGATAAAACAAATAATATGAAATTAACTTATCATCGATTGAAACTCGTTCATACAAACTAAATTAAAACAAACCGATATATCCAGCCTTAAACAAGGTATAGTCCCCTTCTTTATATTTCTACGGCCTCTTTTTGTCATGAAAAAATCTTCATCGTTAAAATGGCAAGAACAAATCCTTGTATATTTCGTCGGAGTCCAGTCTTTTCTATTAAATTTTGCGATCCATTGTTGTTTAAGATTTTCGTCTGATATCTAGAACACATATAAGATATAATTTAATAAGTAAAAAATTGGGTTTTAAGTACTTTTAATGAACAAAACAATAAATTTTATAATTGTGTTGATAAATATTTTTGATAGAATTTTTAAAAATAGGCCTAAATACAGCCCTGTTTATTGTCACTTATGGATGTTATTAATACAGACGATAGATGGCAGCTTGTTAACAAAATACTTATAAAAAAACACTATAAATATAATATTTTGGGTACTAAATATCACCTTAGAATTAATGTTGAACAAATTAGAGTGTGTAGATTATTAACATCGTAATAATACACAACTCTAAATATCTTATATATTATGTAACCATAACGCAAAGTATCGCCATCTAGCATCAAGTAGGATTATTTTGAACTTGCCGAGAATTAGAGATGTTTCTAAAACTATTCTAATAAAATATTTATTAAATTACTTACAAATGAAATGTGACACCATCCATAGCATCAGGACGTCTATCCGAATAATTTTTGCATGATAAAACACAACACTTCATTCTTATCTCCTACTTTCCCCGTATTTTCAAGAAAATGTTAAAGTTGAAAAATCTATGCCTAAGATGAAATAGAACCAACCATGACAAACTCAGACAACAGACTAACATAAGCCACGCCCACTGTAATGACGTCAGTGCACATTGAAATCACTGTGCACATGTGCTTAGGCCCTCTCCTCTCTTTATTTGCTCCATGAATCACCCTGACGGCCATCGTCTTCAACGGACTATTTAAAATAGTCACGTTGGTGGCCGTCAGGTTCCTCGCCCATACGGGTGCCCCATATAGGGCCATAATATTTTCGGCTATAGCTCTTGAACATTATACAACAACAATCACGGCAATATTAAGTTGTTTATCCTGAATGGTCGCTTTAAATATTTCAAATAGGGTATGACATTTTGTAAGCGCCGTTAAAATGGTCTATGCAAAATAAAGATATTTTTATTTTTTATCTTTTATTTTTTAATGCTTATCTAAACTGATATAGTGCAAAAGTAGAGAAAAAGTTTCCTATGGTTTTGATTTTAGTTGTTTTGAAAATACTGGCCTAATGTAAAATATTATTATGACAGTAGTTTTTGAAGTTAAATGTCATAATAGATACAAAAGTCATTTCAATATTTACAGTAAAAATCTACCAATTAAAATGAATTTAAATACCCCATAAATTTCCTTCCACTACCATTCCGAAGCAATATAATGTTACCGACAAAAGTTAAGATGAAGTAATAATGAAAAACATCAAATGTGTCCCGCCACAGAACAAGTCGACATTAACACAACCCAATCGGATCTCATGATCTTGCAAGAAAGAGGTTTCATACTGGAAAAACTAATTGGCGAGGGATCCTATGCAAAGGTCAGATATACAGCAAAATAATGTATAAAATTAATTTCTAAACTATTTAATATGCAGGTAAATGATAAAAGAAACTTTCTTGCAGGTCTACAAAGCCACGCACGTGGTTGATGAAACTCGACACGCTATACTAGCCTGCAAAGTTATAGACACGGCGCAAGCACCACGTGACTACCTCACTAAATTCTTACCTCGCGAGTTAGATGTTCTCATCAGAATAAATCACCCTCACATAATCAACGTCTCCAATATATTCCAACGGCGCGCTAAATACTTCATTTTTCTACGTTTCGCAGAGAACGGCGATTTGCTTGATTTTTTAACACAAAACGGTGCAGTGCCAGAAAATCAAAGCAGGCTGTGGATGAGACAGATTATATCAGGAATAAATTACATACACACCATGAATATCGCGCATCGAGATTTAAAATGCGAAAACATATTAATTACATCAAATTACAATGTCAAAATAACAGATTTCGGATTCGCTCGAAACGTAAAGCACCGCGACAAAGATCTACTGAGTGAGACATACTGCGGCTCTCTGTCTTACGCTGCTCCAGAGGTCTTGAAAGGCGTTCCGTACTTTCCCAAAATGGCAGACATGTGGTCTCTCGGCATCATTCTTTATACAATGTTGAATAAAGCTCTGCCGTTTAATGAGACTTCTGTGAAAAAGCTTTATGAAAAGCAGGTAAGTTAAATAAGTAGTGTTTGGAAAATAAATTTCCGTAGGTAGGTAAAGCTAATTATACAGGAAGAGATTCCTGTCACGATATATTTATATAATACCCAATAAAATGAGGTGTAGAAAAAAAAGTTAATCGTAGTAAATCCACTTATCTTTAAAATGCAGAACATTCTAATAGAAAATAAGGATAATGCAAACGAAAAGCATCTGTGTAAGACTGTTTACACTGTTGATTGATGGCACTTGGTAGAACAAAACTTGCTGCACATCTTGAACAAAGACACTTGTACTGTTCCACTTATTTAAACCTGACCGGTTTTACCTTACGGCATTTTCAAAGGTTAGCGCATATTTTAAAACTCGCCTCGGTGAAATAATTCCACTTTCACAACAATTTTAGGAAACAATTTTCCATAGCAAAACAAAATTATATTTCCGTTCTTCTATTCAAAGGTGATGCGTAAGTGGCGTTTCCGTACATGTGTTGTAAATCAATTGTCTCAAGAATGTAAGCAACAAGTCACACATTTAATGGAACCAGATGCAAAGTCTCGCCCATCGGCTGCCAGTATCTTCCAAGGACCTTGGATTGCTATGGACCCTAGACTCACAAGTACATATTATATTTCATTAAAACTGTTGATAAAATAGTCAAGAACATTATATCATAATTTATTTATGGATACTGTAAAGTAACTGTTCTTTTCATACTTAAAATTGTAGTCTAACCGTGACCTAGCACAGATCAGTTCTGAAAATTAGTTTTAGCAGCCATTTACAGTACTACACTATCTTCTTCTCTCTCTACTTTATTCACACTCTTAGTGTTGAATAAAGTAGACAGAGAAGAAGATAGAGGTGTTGAGATGACGCACCTGCCTTTACGGGGTTCGTAGGTCAGACGTTAGTCTATTCCAAGATTGCCAAAAATAAAGCCAAACGATACTGCTCCTAGCAACCAAATAAAAGTGCCTCCAAATTCAAGTAGGTTTTGAAAGTAAGTGTGAAAACACTTACACTGAGGAAGAGGCAGAAATGTTGTGTTTTGAAATTTTGTATAGGTACAGAAATTCGATATCTTTTTTGGATTTGACCATTGAGTTATTATACTATAGAGTCACAATCATAAACAGACAACACTCAAAAAATGTCCGAGCGCCGTTCTGTAGAACGGCGCTCGGACATTTTTTTTATATTACAACTTTGTTATATTAAATGTATAGGTATGTATACCTATATATTTAATATAACAAAGTTCAAAATGACATTTGCTCGAATTTAGGCGTTAGGCCGATTGCATAATGTTCAAAATCGCTCGTATGCAATGTCATCATCATTCACTATGGGCTTGCGTACGAATAGGGAACAAGTCAGCAGTGGAGACGTTATTGATACTTAAATTATTATATTTTATTTATATCAAATTGCGCTTGACCACAAGTTGCCTGATGGTAAGCAATGCAGTGTTCCTAGATAGAGTGCACTTGCCTAGAAGGAGTGTATAATGTAAAATGTAAAGAGTAATATATAACAAAATTAGACTGTGTAAAAGAGTGAGTTAAAATATACCTAGAAGAACTCCGAAACTACCATTTGATTTCTAAAAAGGTTTCAGTATTTTTATTTCATCTACCTATCATATTATTGCACTAGTAAATTAAGTAAGTAGTGGTTATGCGTGGAGCAGAAAGCAGAATAAAACAAAATTAATATGAGGAATAAAGGTTTTATGTATTAGAACTTTAATTAATGAACCGAAAAATCTGGAATAATTACATTAGAAAGGAAAAATACTTTTCATGAACATAGCAGGATAAATACAACAACGTTTCTAAATTGTATTGTTGTATAGTAAAAATCCTAAACAACATTTTTGTTAAGAACACTATTAAGAACACCTTTATAAATTAATTTAGTAATACTGTTATATTTCTATTGAATGAATATTGTTGTCGTATTAAAACAAAATTACAAAATCGAAGGAGGTATGAACCCTCAGTGAGTGAGTTCTTGTACTTGACCGGTTTTGTTTAATGACATTAAGAATAGTAAACTGACAGGGGGTTTGGCGCCAACGCGAGCGGTGACGCACGTTTGTTGTATATTATTTTCAAAAACTAGTGTAAAATTCGTGTTTTTGTGTTTAATAATGGTGGAATATTATACATAAAGAGTTCGGAAAAGTGCATTAGTGAACGAAAGTGATATATTGCAAAGAATAGCGGTGTTGTTTGTGTTAGTGCCAAATTTCCATAGATAGCCGCAATAAGGGATCCACTGCCTTATTGGGGCACGGACTAGGACCTAGGACTGAGGACTTGACATCGACAAACGACTAGACAGGACTAAAAGAAAATTATAAGAAAATAATAAATACTGAAGACAAGGCTGTATGGACTAAGTTTCCTTTGCCTGCCCAAGATGGGCGAAAACAACAAAAAAAAAGTAAACTGACAGTTAAAGACATTCTTTTTTTTTTTCCTTTTAATTTACATAATGTCCAAAAAGAAAATCAAATTGAATCGAAATCGACAGTTAAATATAATAAATTCATTTAAAAGGATAAATTCTTACTTGTAAAGTAGGTTTTGCATTTTTGTTAAGCCTGCCAAAACCTTTCGTTGTTGTATAAATGTCTCAAGGAAGAAAGTGATTGGAGCATACAACCGTCCCTTTATATGTCTTGAAGTTTAATTCATTTCGGGCTTTAGCTATAATAACTGTCCATTCTGAGCATCTTATGGGGTTTCGAGGAAAACAAAAACAAAAATATTGTACTTAATTATTTATCCTTAAAATAGTAAAACGCAATCGACCTATTTTTAGTACGAAAAACTAAAAAATAAAACATTCAGCAACATGGTAATACAAAAGTATAAATATTTAGTTCATAAACTCAAAAAATATTTAGTGTCAATCCGCTCCATAGCTTTCCGTTAGAACACAATTTGCAAGTCACTCTCGGACGCGACACTATTTGTTTCTCTTTCACTCTTGCATATTTATCTAAAGTGTGAAAGAGATACACTTTAGACGCGATGCGCAGCATTTTATATATGCTAAGAAAATGATTTTTTTTGAAATTTATAAGTAAACACGCACTGTGGATACATAAATACGTAAATACCTTTTGATACTTACCTAAAATATGAGACACCATCCTTTTTTGTCACGTATCTGCTGTTATTTGGGCAGGAAACAACCGAACACTTTGGCATCACGGACGTTGTACGAGGATTGCCTTCGCCTTACAACTAAATAAAAACTCTGCGCACTTCGCAGCGTGCGCCAAGTTTCGGCGCGGACATTTTATTTGTCTGATTGTGACTTTATAGTATAATAAATCAATGGATTTGACTAAAATTTGGATGAAACTAAAAGGGTTTTATAATATTAATCTACGATTAATTTCTAATTGACGTACTTTTGATTCTGTTTTGTGTATTTGCAGAATTAACATTTATAGAAGAGTCGGTAATGAAGCAAGCGCGCGATGAAGCTTTTAAGAGGGAACGAGACACCGAAGAAGAAAATGAAGTGGAGAGAATAGCAGAACTACGTCGTCGAGGGCGGGGCAAAGGTATGTACTATCGGTATTCGGTTAATATGATACGCTGGGATGGGAGTTTATTTTTCTTAAAAAAGTGGCATTGGTGGATCAGTGTTTTCAAATTTCAAACGATGTTTTGAATTTGTTTTGCCGGAAACCCAAATAAATAATTTCAATTAAATAATACATTTTACATAATTCAAGATGGTCATTTGGAATACTGACTGTATTATGTGAGTTAGATTACCAACTGTTTTTTCTCCTAACTAGACGGTTATGCTGACGACGTTTCGACTTTTCTTTTGCAAATTACTTCGTTCGTGTGGAATATTACTCGCCAAAACATCTATGCGTCGATTCCTTCTATGAGGCTCTTAGGGCCGTATTTTAGAACGTTACTCAATACTCAAGAAACACGTGAGAGTAGTATTTATAAGACAAAACTAGCCTCAAGCGTTTCTTGAGTATTGAGTAATGTTCTAAAATACGGCCCTTAGCCTCGCTAGAACAAACAATAGTGTTCCAACTGCCATCTCACCATCATTCTAGTTGAGGACGCACCCGACTGAGTGACGAAGTGGATTGACATTATATCTTTTCAGGTAAAACATCTTTAATATTATTACTAAATGTAATTTATCTTTCACAGAGGGCCTCAAAGTGTTGAAAAACGCGGATGCAGTTCCTGCAAAGTCACAACAGTTGTTTGAAAATGAATAATAACTACAATAAACAAATTAAAACTACCAAGTATTGTTCTTTCAGTGTTTATTAACTTTTAAAACTCTATATTTTAATGTATCATAAAAAATGTTTTAAATGTAATTGTACAAAGACTTTGTATGATATATTAAGTGAATGTCACTCGTTAATACGTTATATCGTCTATGGAAGACAAGGGAACTATCGTAAAGGGCTTACAACGTTTTATAACATTTGGCACAACGTGTTAGGAACAGGAATGTGGAATATGTGTTCAGTATTCTAATATAAAATGTTTCAAAAATTAAAACGATTGCCACAAAATCATTGTAAACACACAAAGAACCTAGCAACTGCTAATAAATAAATACTATAATTCTATCTGCGCCGGTCCAATTGAACGCTATTTCAATACTATGCGAGTTGAATTAGTTCGATTTCTTGACAAATTATGAAAATTGTCTTTAGGTCCGTAATATTGCAAAATGTGGAAGGTATATTTAAATGAGGTGCAATCTTGCGATCAAGAATAAGTCTATTTTTGCATGGAAAACAGTTTTCAACATTTTGGGTATGCATAATTTTGCAAGTTCAACATTATGGGAACATAACATTTAGCAAATTCAACAATGTTCCCGACATTAAATGGCCGACGCAGTTTCTAATCGATGTTATATCGCTCCGATGTGCTGTTTATAATGCAAGTAATTATAATAACACTTATAATAACAACATTATACTTTATACATTTGTCAAATAAATACGAACCCTTACAAGAATCAAATGCTGTTTTATCAAAACACATCTATAATATAAAAACTGGTATATCTCTTATCCAGTGAAATCCAGTAAAGTGTAAAAAGAGACCAGAATGATATTGTCACTTTTCAGTCGATTTCTAATAAGCTAAATATTTGTATAAGCGCTAAACTTGTAACATACTACAGTATAATACTCGATAGCTCACGAGTCTATGTTAGTTCATTTGTACGAGTGATCTCATTTATAAAATGCAATCGAACAATATAATATTAGTTTTTAATCGAATTCTTGCTATTACCATATTATGTTTAATCTGAGACGTGGTAAATATCTCGAAAGCTTCAATAATAATGGCAATGATCATTACAGTATAGATAGCAACCGATAGATTAATTTGTACAAATGAAAAACGCACTTTTTAATGTAGTGACAGAATGGGGATAAGGCATGCATGCGTTTTGTCAAACCGAACACCTTAAAAGGTTTTCTATCAGACAGAAAATCTCTTCGTCCCTTCAGATTTACAATTGCCTGATGGTATTAACCATCGCATCTTGACAAAACTTTCCTGGACTATTTTAATCGCTCGTTCGAACCGACATGAGTATTTTTGTAATCATGGAATGTCTATTGCTCGATTCGTATTTTTTTTTAATTACAGCTTTATTCCAACTATTTTAAAGAAACTCTAGTGACTCGAGTACTACGATGATTATTAAAATGGTTCATTGATTCTTAGCTACAAAACGATAGCGTAAACTACATGTCTTCAAAAATACTCAACTACCTGCAAAATTAATGTTACAATAAAATATTTCCTTATTAGATAAATTAATAGTTAAAGTTCTCTTAATGGTCGTCATTATTTACCAGTTCTTTACTATTTATTTTTTCTTACTTGACCATAGTAACCAATAAGCATCGTATACACTGCCTTGCAGCCTGACACTTTTTGCGGTACCGTTGAGTTAATTCCGTGATCATTGTGTCACTGCCACTTAGGTTTGGTGCCAGTAAAACTGGGGGCCGAGTCTGCTATTTCAATCGTGTCAAAACAGAATCGAAATCGTCGCTCAATAGAAAGCCACTGGTACAATTTTGACTGTTTTTCGTAGTCTTTTATTACAATCGTACTCCAATAGACTTCTATCGGTCGGCCGATAGAATTCTACTAACACGTACTGCGCCAGTGGCCGCTAGTCAGTTGCATTTTTGATAGTCTACTAACATTTTGACAGCTAAAAATAGCGATTCTAGTTCTATTCTACGGCTTGTCAATAGTAGACTCGGCCCCCTGGTTTAATAACTATTTTCACTATCTATAACCTGGGGGGCTACAACTATCTTTTCAAGCAATAGTCAACTTTCGGCAAAAAGCAATAGTTAACCGGACAATCGGCGTCCGTCAGGATATTAGTATTCTGTATTCAATATCCTGACGAACCGATTTATTAATAATTTTTCTTTAAAGCAATTATTTTGCTAAGTTTCTCATAAATTTTTAATAAAGTGGAAAAAGACAATTCGATTCGAGACAGGGATTAAACCTGTGACCTTTGCCTAACCAGGGCAAACCAGGACAAACAAAAAAGGGTCATACTCTTAAAATGACGATTAAAATATGGTGAAGAATTTCAACTTGATTCGATACGGTTCGGGTAGTTCAGGTGGCTAGAACATTGCCCTGGTTAGGCAAAGGTCACAGGTTCAATCCCTGTCTCGAATCGAATTGTCTTTTTCCACTTTATTAAAAATTTATGAGAACCGATTTATACTAGGAAAGATAAAACTAACCATCTTCACGCTGCCGCCCTGATAAGGGTAAGTTAAAATGTAATATTCAAATAATATTGCTGATATGTTAGTAGCCCCTTGGGCAACTGACTGCAAAACAGACAATGCCCGGCGCTGAATACGACTGTTCGAAATATTCGGTAAATAACTGACGACTCATACTATATCTATATAGTAATTTATAAGTTAACACATTTATACCATATTTTCATTCACAATTTTTGGCAGTTTCGTTCAATATTCATCACACATAATCGATAAAGAACATCTCATATAATCACTACAGTTATCATAAACAATACGTTGGACATTTATTTATTTTGAGGACAATATCTTAAAATATGTTTAAGGCGCATACGCAAGAATTTAGCACCAACATGCCGTCAAATTATTAAAGACATTTGTTATATTTTGTTTTCCAATTATACAAGAAATTTTAATGTCCTCTCGCCAACTCTTATCGTATTAAACTCTCTTCGCAATTACTACTTTATAATTAATTTCTTTGTGTTAATTTGATCAATACATTTGCTATGCTCGAATCGTGGAAAACATATAATTACTTTCCTTTCACTCTGTAGCTCCCACATAATATTAATTTATGAATTTACTTAATAGCTACATAGTCATAGAAAAATAAAACAGGCTATTAAAATATTGTTAACAATTATCTCGATATTCGCCATTTGCTGACTATTCACTCTACAGAACTGTACGCTCCTTTTCAAACTGACTCTTAGTTTTGTTATATAGTGTTATGAATAAATGTAACAACATTTATTCATAACACTATATAGAAATGTGGTAATATTTAACAACGAAACAATTTCAATATGTCATGGTCATCAAATTTTCATTCTTTGATTGAGATGTATGATTTGTTCAATCACTATTTTTTACCATTTATAAAAAAACGTATAAACAATTGTTTACGTCTCGAGTGATTGAAAATTACAGAAACTTTGAAAATAATCTAGAATGTTGGAACGTGTGTGTTTTGTGTAAATTAAATATGACCACATATACAATCTATCGATATTCGTTCACAATAAAATTATACAAAATGGCTGACAGTCCATAGTATACGTTCATAAAATAGGCTAAGTCGGTCCACCGCGACTAGTGTGTGCGCGTCTCGTCACGCGGGGGACAAACACCCGACGCGACGTCCACTGCTGCTGATCTTACTTTCATCGTCTGAAATCGTCGATTATATTCACAAATAAAGTACTGTAGAGTATATTTATGTAAGCATTTACGGATTGTTACTGGTTTATTCTAAAGATTCCTAATGTATCTACCAATAAGAATTTAAACATTTTTTACGTGAATACATCTTCTAAATTACTTTCACATTACAAAAATAACTATTATATAATCTACATATCTATCATCTCCATACAAAATTTTACTGGAGCTGAAGAATTTATTACGCTAAGTAAGGACTGTGAAACAATACGGGTGGTGAAGAGGGAAGCGCCGCCATTTTGAGGTCATTTTGTCGGAAAAGTTACGACGTTTGTTCAAGTTTCAAAAATATTACGCTACAAGACGTATTCACGTACACACGGCCGTGTCCATAACACTTCCTTTTTTTTCGAATTCTGGTATCATATTCAAAATAAACCCACGTGATGAAATTTTTAATAAAATATGGACAAACAAAACAAGCCCTAAATGTCCACCAGGCTATGCGTCCATAATGACCCAGTTATTATCAATGGTTATGTGGTACAACTCCCATATGCATAAGATACTACTGTACAGAGAAAACCTAGCGTACTTTCATATGAGACTTGATTGGAATATTACTAAAATAGATTGACAAACAAATATGTCTCTAATACAATTTACTGTTATTATACAAAGTTAAAAGTTTGTTTATTTTACTAAACACTTTTGTAAAATTATTCAATAAATTTATTTAATGGTCTTCTATAATTTTATACACATAAATCAATCATCAACATTTCTAATAGTTAGTCAATCAACTCTCATACTTATGTCATTTATACGGCAAATGTTTAAAAAAAATGAAACAATATTATATGTAGTTATACCCAAATCACCAAAAAGCGTGCCACCGCCGTTGTTAAATTTTGTTATTGAAAATACACATCACCAAAACTATGGTGCACACTGTGTAATAAAAAATATATATAGTGCAGTATAAAACAAAACATACCTCTAATATAATACTCGCTGTAAGGTCAAACATCACAATGTGTCAACATAGTGAGCTATATAATCATTATGAAACACCGACTGCTGTTATATTGCAGAGCGTAGAGAATTTCGTACGGAGACCCATTACACTTTTTTTTTAAGTGTCTGAAGCAGTAATAGGTCACTTTTTTAAGGTTTCTGACACTCCGCACAAATTTTGGTATCTCACTCACACAGATGAATTTTGAAAATAAATCAACTGATTTTAGTCAATATTTGAGTCAACGTAGGGGTAGGAAAATGGTTACCCAGTCAGCAGTAAACTTAATAGATCCATTATCACTTTTGACTAACTGCTAGGCACACAATAGTATTACCTGATGCAACTCCGCTTTATTTATTGGTAAATCTCAGTATACAAAATAACCACTACTGTTAAACTAAAAGCAAAATAAAACAGAAAATACTGATATCCCAAAATAACACTGTGTTTACTTTTGACAATTTAAATAATATAATTCTTTAAAGACGATTTCAAGAGCCTCCCGAACTCGACCTTTATTTATCTGATTAATATGTAAAAAAAAAAATTTTAGATTAAATATCTATAACAAAAATTATCTCTCTAGTCTGGCAAGAGGAAAAAAAATCGAGAATGTATTGCACAGAAAATACAGAGAACGTTTCTTTAAATTAAAAACTATAGGACATTGCACACGAACTAACTTTCTATTTCCTAAAATGTCACGTTGTAAGAACGTCCCTTTCAAAAAATGTCTAACACAGTTTTTCTTTCACAAAATGTCCAACACAGTTTTTCTTTCACAAAATGTCCAACACAATTTTTCTTTCACAAAATGTCCCTGTCTATCTCGGTTGTACGTGTCGTGTATGCGATATCAGTATTTGTGCAAACTATACAGATTAGTGTTGTTAGTAAGGCGACTTACTGGCGAGTTGGTTATGTCACCTGAGCAGTCATCGTGCAGTGGACACACGAGGTCGCCGAGGTCCAGGTCGTCCTTGCTCTTCTTGCGTTTCAACGAGAATTGGCTTTTCTTTGGTACCTATGAATGTGCGGTCCAAATGATGGATTACGTCAGGTCACATATGTAGTAATAGATTAGATCACTTAGGGCCATATTCCAGAACGTTTCTCAATACTCAAGAAACGCTTGAGGCTAGTTTTTGCCTTATAAATACTACTCCCAAGTGTTTCTTGAGTATTGAGAAACTTCTGGAATAAGGCCCTTATACTTGCTTACACTTATCATTCTAGACGGCCTCGGTGCGTAAGTGGTGGTGTAAGCGACTGCCGTGCTGAGGTCCTGGGTGCGATTCCCGGGTCCGAATAAATATTTGGGTGATCGAAAAATGTTTGTTATGGAGTTTGGGTGTTTCTAATGTTTAATATGTACGTATTTGGAAATATTTAAATATTTTTCAGTTGTTTAGATCACATAGCACAAGCGTTGTGTGAAAAGTGTCCCACAATGTTAATTTTTTACTCACATTTATCCCCAGAGGTGTGGCATAGGCACACTATATGCCTCCATTTCCACATCAGCATTTTGTCCCATATGGGGTATATTTGTCCCAAGTGGTGAATCCATTGCCGTGTTGTAATTAATAGGCGCAGGTTGTGGTGACCTGCTGTTGAAAATTTTCAAGCCGCCCATAAGGCTTTTAACTTGGTTTAACGACTGTCATGTTACAGGCAACCGAGTCCAACGGCTTAACGTGCTTTCCGAAGCACAGAAACGTTCGTAAATGGAAATGCCACAAAGCGGTCACCCATCCGAAGACCATGCAGCCATAGTGAAAGTTGCTTAACTTTTATTATGTAGCTTCATATACACCAAATCTACCCGTCTTTCTTACAACTATTATCTTTTTCTGTCCATCCTGCCTGGAAGAAATTGCTTTTAAGCGATTAGGCCGCCCTTTGTACAATATCTTGCAAATACCTTGTGATCTAGATTTAACTTGGTGTACAAATAAAGTTTTATTCTATTCTATTCTTAACGAAAAGAAAAACTTAAAGAATTCCAGGTTACTTAGGGAAAAGTAGTTAGTTTTGTTTATAAAGAAGTAAAATTTCTTCGACTGTATATTTCAATACAGCAATGGGCTCACCACCTATTACGTGGGATGGTAGTACACACGGTGAAAAGTAGGCGTATAACATGCATCTGCCACCCTTTCGAGGATAAGGCGTGATTAATAAAAAAATAACAAAAAGAAGTGCAATAACTAACTAACCTTATATTTGGTGGTTGCAGTCAGCGGCTGATAGCCAAGCGTCTGTTCGGCGTTGCGTTTTTGTTGAATCACTTCTCTGCCCAGTAAATCGTTAAATCTGTAACAGTAGAACAAGTTAAAGTATTTGAAGATGGTTTCTGAGGAATGACCGAATGGAGAACACAAAAGGGTCAAAATATTACTGTCTAATACAGCTAAAATTGGAGCGTAGCTCATGAAATGAAATGAATATTTATTCACATGTATATATACATTTCATGTACATTCGCATGTACATTACATTAGTTACATTACATTACATTACACAGTTTTTCTCGTATTGTTTTTGTAGATTTATTTGGCATTTAAAGTAAAATTGTTTATTCATTGTCAAAACTCAGACAAAATTACACAACGAGGCGTATCAGGGGGGGGGGGGGGGGTCACCTTTTTCATACAATTTTATTACCACAGACGAATGGTAGGAAATTGACAGATCATGTATTCGATATTCGCATATTTTTTTAGCTGGCAGCTACCTCGGACAAAGAATTAGTCTAGCTATTCAAAGGGGGAACGCTGCCAGTATCTTCGGAACCTTGCCTAAAGGAACTCCTTTTAATAATATATTTTAGTTATGTATCATATTTTTAAGGCTATATTTAATATTAAGTTAAGTTGATATTTATTAATATTGTATATTATTCTAAGATTATATTGCTATGTCCTACGATTTTAGTTAGAAGTACTTCCGAAGTTATAATGACGAACAGTCTTGGTCATTTTTTGAATTTCCGAGATAAGGCACGCCCATTATGACGTCACAGCCTCGCACAGACTGCGACAAGGCGCGGCGTGGCATTCGGGTGAGAACGAGAGCGCGACTGTTGAATGAGCAGGGTTGTGACGTATGCGTATATTGTGACCCGCGTTATACGTACTTTGAACGTAAATATTTCACTCATTTTTTGTATAAACACAGTTTTTTTCGTATTGTTTTTTGTAGATTTATTTGGCATTTAAAGTAAAATCGTTTATTCATAGTCAAAACTCAGACAAAATTACACAGCAATAAATGAATGTCACTCACCACTAAAGACGCCTTACTCTATATATTTCACACAACGAGGCGTGTCAGGGGGCGTCACCTTTTTCATACAATTTTATTACCACAGACGAATGGTAGGAAATTGACAGGTCATGTATTCGATGTAAACTTGGCACACGGTATTATTATTACTTTAGTCTCTATTAGAGCACGAGCGAGCAACATTCCTTGCTCTGTGGGATATTCAATTGTTAATGGTTCTAAGGATGTTTTGAACACTATATATACGACTGCCTCTGTGGCGCAATAGGAGTGTATCCGACTGCTACGCAAGACGTCGTCGGTTCGATTCCCACCCAGTATAAAACTCTGTATGATGAGTACGATGATTTATTCTGTGGCTGGGTGTTATTTATCTATAATATGTATTTATTTAAAAATATATAAGTATGTTTATCAGTTATCTAGCTAAGCTCTGCTTAGTTTGGAATCAGATGACGTGTGAGTTGTCCCAACGATATTTATTTATATATTATTTGTTAATTAAATATGATTTTTATCCAAATGAGACATGGTATGATTTACAAAATTAGCTACAATCTTTTTGAACACAATGATGTATAGTTACAAACCTTTGTGTAAGATGCCTCCGCAGTAAAGTCTTGTTGGCTGGAATGTTCAGTAACGCGGCTAGAAGTTCGGCAGTGAATCGCGGCTCCAGCAACATCAATCCTCCGTGAACACCTGCAATAAAACCACTATTATTGAAGTGAAAACTTCTTATAGCGTTGTACGCATATTTTTAGATGAGATAAAATGTCTGGACTCCCTACACCGTTATCGAGACGCTATAATAAGTTTTGAAGTATTAGATTGATAATTTCGAACTCAGTTATCAACCTTCGATAGCTCAGTTGGTAGAGCGGTGGACTGCGGATGTTTATAAATTGGAATCCTTAGGTCGCTGGTTCAAATCCGGCTCGAAGTAACTCTTTATGTGTTTCTTTTTGTATTTTTCTTAAAGTAATTGGGTTTCAAAATAGTAATCTGTTCATCATCATGATTAACGTCGATCCCGGTCAATTTGTGAAGTAAAAAACGACGAACACGACTAGATAAATAAGTTATTAATAATTTAGTTTTCACTTCTGTTGTTACTTCCAAAGTGCAACCCGTATATTTTTTTATACCGTTTTAGTTGCCAGCGGTGCAACTGCTGACTAACGGCCGAGGATTCAACTCAGGTGCCCTTACGGACATTCATACCGTCACCACTACCATTCCTTCTCAAATAATACGGGAGCCCTTTCGATCGCATAATCTTTTTCAGCATAATGTAGTTTGGCAAAACAGCTTCAGCATAAAGTTTTCTCGCATAAATTATGATAAGCAGAGTGTTATAAACGCATAATGGTTTTATTGGGATAACTTTAACTTACTCTAATTTTTATTATCATAATTTTAATCAGCATACATGTAAAGGGCATAATTGTTATACGCCTAAAGATAATTTATCATAAAATACAAAACGTATAATGGAGGTATGAATAACTGTTAAAATCAAAAATGATTAATAATTTTGACTAAGAATACTTAAGAAATGATAAGACACCATCGTCAATAATCATCTCACTCATAGCCAAGTTTGTAAGCTGTAACATATGAAACGATATTTTAAGTGTTATTAATTTTAGACTAGTCTCGAGCAAAGTCGTAAATAGGTACGACGACGAGCGAAGCGAGGAGGAGTGTCAGGTCACTTGTGACCACAAAGCGCGAGCCGAGCGAGCGAAGCGAGCGGGCCGCGACAGCGGCCGGCGATTCGCCAGAACTAAATCGCTCGTTTTAATCTACCTACTTCTTTTTGTATTTTATTTATATATTCAATATAGAAGTGTTGACATTTTGAACTTCAGTATAGTGTCTATCGACATTTTTAATCAGTGGGTCGACGTTTTTAATCAATTTCAATCTTAGACAGTTCAAGCTTAAATATAAAAATTAAAATATGTACTTGTTAACATTATGTTATTCTATATGTATGACTTGTAATCTTTATGCGAGAGAGAGTGAGATGCTAATAAATGTTATGATTAGTAATCGTTATTGTAAAAAAAAATATGCGCATGCATTTTATGCGGGTATATCATTATTAAAAAGAAGTTATAGGAAAAGAAAGTATGCCTAATGATTTATTGTCTGAACGTTATGCGAAACGAAGAGTATGCCAAAAAACGTTATGCAGTTTTAAGTTATGCCTCTAAAATTTATGCAACCCAATACGGATCCAAATAATACTCAACGATCGCGCTAGTAGTGTAGTAGGTCTACCTACTAACTACTAAAAGAAAAGTAAATGAACAGAAAAGTTTTCACCAATTTCAAAAAAAGAGGGTAGTTTACTCTATTCTTTTTTTGGTATTTTTGTTTCATTTCATTTCATTATAATTATATGACGAGTTAAGCAATGATGTCTGTGTCAGTGATATTTTTTCTGGATTTTGAATCTTTTTGCTCGATTGATTGATTGATTGATTGATTTATCTCTTTATTGTACACCAGAAATATTACAGTATTGGATTACAATTAAAAACTTATCGGTAATACAATTGGCGCCCTTATCGCACAAGGCAATCTCTTACAGGCAACCTTTGGATGGAAACCAAGATGAAAAAAATATTTGGGGCAGTATGGTGTGGTGTACCTTCAACGTAACACTAGGTACAAGAGTACTAAAGAAATACGCGCTAAAATAAATTTACATAAACACTACATATATACATACATATAAAGTATACATATCTATAATATATATTTATAATAAATAAACATAAACATTATTATATTAATAAGGCATTGCAGTTTAGGCAGAGTCAGCAACACGCAGATAATAATTATTAAAAACTACTTTAAAGGTGTTCAAGGTTTGTGTACGTCTGATTGACACTGGCAGTGCATTCCACAAACGAACCGCCTGAATAGTGAACGATTTGTCCATGAAATCAGTGGAGTGTCCAGGCATTTTCAATCTCAAATTCTCCGATGATCGCAGAGATCTAGAATGGGTGTCACTTAAAAATTCAAAGCGCTGTTTTAGATAGGAATGAGCGAAAGGATTAAAGAGGATATTATATAGTAAGGATAGGATATGTGTATTCCGGCGAAGACGAATAGTTAACCACTTGAGCTTTTTGCGATATTCAGAGATGTGATCATATTTGCGCAAACCAAATATGAATCTGATAAAATAATTCTGGAGTCTCTCAAGTTTATTTAGTTGCTCTTCGGTGAGATTTAGATAGCTGGTATCGGCATAATCAAGAATAGGAAAAAGAAGTGATTGAACAAGGGCAGTTTTAGTTTCAATAGGTAGATTTTTTTTTAATGCCGGATGCCGAGGCTGCATATATTTTGCGGCTCAGCTCCTAGCTGAGGACCCCAGGATAAACATGAGTCTATGTGAATCCCTAAATTTTTTACCGAACTACTATACAAAATGTCAGTCACACCACAGGTCACTGCTGCGAGCTGTATCCAGTCGATTTTAGAGATTGACCTGGGGCTGCCAACAACAATGGCCTGAGTCTTGCCAGGATTAACCTTCAGACCATGAGCCTCACTCCATTTGCAAATTTTGATTATATCTGCATTGACGTTGCCAACAGCCACATTTCAATTGTCCAGCGAGGCCTGGGAATAAATTTGAAGATCATCTGCGTAAAGATGGTAGGAAGAAGTTAAGTCCTTAGTGATGGAGTTTATAAAAACAGAAAAGAGTAAAGGAGATAGCACGCCGCCTGTGGCACCCCGGCAGATGTGTTGCACCAAGATGAGGAAATATCATTTATAGTAATACACTGCCGGCGGCCGAGCAGGTAGCTACGAAACCAGTCAACTACAGTTGGAGATATGTTAAGTGAGTATAATATGCCAAGCAGGATATCGAAATCCACCATGTTAAAAGCATTGCTAAAGTCTAGCAAAGTTAGGACTTGGTAGTTGCTGTTTTCCATACCCGTTCTTATGTCCTCCGTAATATGAACTAAAGAAGTGATAGTACTATGCCCAGCACGAAACCCGGACTGAAAAGTATTTAATAACTGGTTCTGGGAGAGGAAATTAGTGAGCTGAGTGTGAACGAGGCGTTCCAGGACTTTGGAAAGGAAAGGAAGAATAGATATAGGGCGATAGTCAGAAAACGAGGAAGGGTTATTTCTTTTAGCAATAGGAATAATTAAAGCCTCTTTCCATGCCATGGGAAAAGCACTGTGAGTTATCAAGAAATTTAGTATATGACAGAGAATAGGAAGAAGTTCATCAATTAGAGGAAATATCATATTACGGCTTAGACAGTCGGTCCCTATAGCGTTAGAAGTGATAGATAATATACTCTTCTTAACATCACAACTAGAGAATTGACTAAAGGAAAATGGAGCACAGTCAAGAGTTGGTATGGTTAAAAGATTTTTAAGAGTAGATTTTTTGGTCTTATATTTGGACTTGGCTGTAGACTTTTTGGCATTAAGCGCTTTGATGTCAGAGGTTAGCCAAGGCGTGGGCAGGTGTTTCACTTTAATACAACGGACTGGTGGATGGACATCATAGAGTGAGATTAAAGTTGATGTGAGCAAATTAATCTTCTCATCAATGCATTGAGAGGAAACCAACGGTGCCCAGTCAATCCCAGCAGCTTCCCTACGCCATCCACATTAATACCACTAAAATTACGGTGCCAAAGTACTTTATGTTTAAGTTTAGGAGATCTCGACATTGTATGCGAAAGAAGATAGTAGTTATAGTTAGTACACAAGCAATTTGACTTAGCCAAAGGTTCATGGGAATATCTGTAAATACGTTCGCTAGTATTATTTTTCTACAAAAAATACCATAATAATAATAGTACAAAATCACCTGCTCCACGTAGATTGGGCGCATACTCCGCGAGATCTATCTCGTTCAGCCATTGCATGACCCTGTGCGAAGACCAGCGAGCCACTTCCGTGGCACTCATTTCTATTGGTTCCCCATCAGCGTTTACAGCGCTTTCGCCCTCCGCCGCTCGACGGATCATCGTGTCGGGATCGAATTTATTGTCTCGGAGTACTTGGATACCTGCGAAACCATAATATATAATTTTATGTTATTGTTTTCGTATTTCGGAAGCCACGTAAAACAGTTGGTCCCGGCGGCCTGTAATATGGCAGAAGGCCTTATGGGCAGCTTGAAAAATGTCAACATCAGGTAGCCACAACCTGCGTCTATCGTTTTCAACACGGCAACGGGCTCACCATCTATTACTTGGGACGGGAATGCACACGGTGAAATGTGGGCGTATAATATGCCTCTGCCACTCCTTCGGGGATAAGGCGTGATTGATAAACATGATCTTGTTATTATAAGATAGTAGTTTTCACTTGTATACTTATGTTAAAAGTTCAGTATAACTTATGTCTGTGGGTATGTGACCTGTTAGTATATGTTTAGTGAAGAGGTATCGCTGACCTCGATTATACAAGTTACACTTTGTGCAAGGTTGGGAGATCCTGTATGACTCAAACAATGTGTTCAAATAGCTTAGCGGACCAAAGTGGTGCTTCCGGATTTCTTATTAGATTTAATTAAAATTTGTGTCAGTAATGCGTATATTTATAAGAATTATTTTATGTCATCCGTAGCATAATGGGGTGCGTGAAAGATGTGACAAGGCCAGTTGTTATTTAGAAAAATCGTCCTGTTACTTTACTGATCCTGGCCGTCTAGACCAAGGATTTTCAAATTCCAAACTGTAAAGCATTATGGGGAAATTGATTTAAATTTTCCTTAGTTTTGATGTCTACCGCAAAATATTGACGATATATGGTTAATATTGTTCATGGGCGTGTATTCTATGTATAAAGAGCTATTTATAAAGTTTTCGAGTCGTAAGCTGGAAATAAGTTAAAATTGAGAACAGCAAGACAAGTGGACAGTATCAAGTGTGGTGTTGACAGGAGACTGGTTGTATTCCTTTAGAAAAACACCCCTTTTCTGTTGAATGTACACCTAGTTGCCTTCCAGGTCTTCCGCTTTGCATAGGAAGGAAGAGACGTTACGTTCTTTATTCAACTCCATCAAAAAATCTTCTGATTAACTTCGATGCGTGTTATAAGACATTCGAACTTGTCCTGGAACTGCACTGAGATCGAGCTCGGTGTAATTTTTCTGGCCTTGTTCATTACTGTAGATCCTAGTTTACAGAAGTCACAGTAATGGGAATGCAGGTTGGATTTAGTCCCAAAACAAAAAAGCGGTCGTACCCCTTCTGATGGAGAGCGCGTGAGTAGCATGCGCGACGCGCAAATGCGCGTGCAGGTCGGAGTGCGTTAACCGGTGGAGCACCCGCGCGTCCAGGGCCGCTTCACCCGCCGCTGCTCTGGCACCGCAGACTCCCACATCTTCCAGCCACCTCAGTGTCCACGCTGTGTCTAGTCGCCCTGCTAGCGTCAGTAGAGGGTCGCCGTGTCCACCCTGTGCGACCAAACTCGACTTTGTAACATGTTTTTTATCATCAGGGTGCTCTACTTGTTCGGAGATTTTGGGCCCTAAATGTGACCCCTGTGGAACCCCACTACGAATTGTATTAAAGTGTAAACGGTACTCTCTGACTACTACAGCTTAAGATCTTTTAAAGAGATATGATAGTATCAATCAGATTGAGGTCATCGTGTATGCCCAATGTGTGTAATTTGGTTAGCAAGATAATATGATCAATTTGATTAAAAGCTTTACAAAATCTGTGTAGATCTCATCAAACTGCACACCATTGTTACAAAGACAAAATTCAAAATAATTGAAAAAAAAAAATCGTTTTCTTAAAATACTGTGCCAATAATTATTAGAAAATATTGGCATAAATAATTAAATAAAGCGTCCCCAACACGTTTCTATAGTGATAAATATAGAAATATCCTGCAGCTCCTTTTTATTAAAATTAAGAAATTTGACCTATGCAGTATGAAAAATTATTGTCACTGCTTGGAAATAGTATGTTATTTTTTATGGATTTGAATTAGAACAAAGTAATTTCCATATCTCCCGGGAATCCAGTCCCACCCAATTTTTTACACACTTCCATCTGTAATAAACAACGCATAAAGTAAAATCACTCACCAATAGATCAGTGAGCGCTAAAACAATCTTCTTCTTGTGTAACGGATGCTTGATTCCGAGTTCTTTCTCGATAGTACTGTGTGAGGCGGTGGCCAATAGGCCGCGAGTATCAGTCGAAGCCCCAAGCCAAGTTCGAGCGGCGGCTACATATGACTCGAGACCGAGGCTTTCTAGCCAACCGCACGTCGTCTCACAATCCCACTCACGGACGTCCGTTGTTTCCCTGAGATTTAGTAAAAGTACGATATTACTGCTAATAAAAAAAATATGTGTGTGTACACAGGTAAGAAGTGAAAGTTCTTTACGACTTTTTTTTACAGCTATAATATTTCTATCATAAGTCGATAAAGTTTCACTTATGATCACGAAGTCTCACTTTAAAACAACATGGCGCGTAACCGAAAAACGTGACGATTTTTTTTACAGCTATAAAATTTTTCTACTTCGATAAAGAAATTTCACTTCAAAAATAAAATCGACTGCCGTAACGTGCTTTAACTTTTTTTTTAAATGTGGTATACTATCGCGTTCCATACTATGTTTTTTTTATGGAGACAAATCAGTTCCGTTAGATTATTATCCTTCTTCATTCACAAAAATCTCCGGAGCCCACGCGAGCTCACCTGCTAGTGGTGGACCTGTTAACTAACGGACGAGGAAACGCCGTATGTGTTTTGTCGGGGTTGAAGGTCAGTCGCTCCAAACTATGCCGAAAATTAAAAGTGAAACAACAGCTGCCCCTAACAGTGTTGTAAAAGAGAAGTGGGGCTTGGAAACAAATACAGTCAGATGAAGATGAAGAAAAGCATTGTAGCGCTCGTAGCCCCACTAACTTAGTGTTCTGTAAACGATCACTACGTTAAGCAACTTTCGCTACAGCTGGTCACGGATGGGTGACCGCTTTGTGGAATTTACATATACGAGCGTTTTGGAAGGCACGTTAAGCCGTTGGTCCCGGTTGTCGGTAACATGGTTGTCGTTAAGCCAAGTTGAAGGCCTAATGGGCGGCTTAAAAATTTCAACAGCATTTTGCCACAACCTGCGTTTGTCCATTTACAAATTCCTATGGCAATGAGCTCAACACCAGTTACTTGGGACAAAAAATTTAAGAGTGTGTGCTTAAAACCGCACGGCAGACGTGAGAACTTCACTGGCGACACAACAGCTAAGAGCAGCTGACTGTATCTTTCTCGCTCGGGTACACTCGGCGTTACCGAGTTCACCCGATCGAGCCTTTCACCTCAGAGCGTGACTTAGTAATATCAGTCAAACTTACTACCTACGGAAAAATCAGTGGGCGGTGCGCCTAAAGAAGTTTTCACTTCAAAAATGAACACGGTGTAATGTGGGCGTATAATATGCCTCTGCCACCCCTTCACGGATAAAAGCGTGATAGATAAATCTAAACAAAGAGAAGACACTCACCAAGGCATGGGATGTGTACGAGGTCTCGGTGGAGTTCTCGAAGCGCGTGATCCATCCCCGCCCGCACCTTCAAGCCGCGCTCGTAACGTAGCGGCCGGACTGCCTCGACCACTCATCTCCTCCTTCTCCGCTGAGGAATATAGACTGATAGTGGACGACTGAGGAATAGCGGCCAGCTATTGAAGGTCCACTGATATCTCAGGATGGAATTACTGACCGACGGACGAGAATATAGTGAGAAATGTAAGCTGAAAGGAGTTTTTTTCGTGTGAAATTCCTCATGGATGCTATGCCGGACTCCTACCGACTAAAACCACACGTATCCCTTCCATCTGTCTATAGCCGGGAGTCCCGGGTGAGCACTCGGAAGGATAGCCCCAGGGCTTCCGACAGACTTTGTCTGCAACCGCGGCCTCGTTCATGGGGTGTTCAGGTGTTATCCTGTCTCATTGGTTCGAGTGTTATCTCGACTTTTTGGGGGGTAAGCTGAAGGAGTAAAGATAAGACGGTATTCGCTTGAAAAAAAAATACAACGTTGGGATGCATAGGCTACTTACTAAGCTATATGACTTCTATTCGCACCTCTTAGTAACTAAACTCTTCGAGAGGGTTTACCCGTCATATAACAAGTGCACCTCGGTAGCATGAGGCCAAGCCCAACAAGCTTATAGCTTAGTTTGGGCTAGATGGTGCTGTGTGAAAAGTATCCCACAATATTTATTATTAATATTAATTAAAAATCAAATAATATATATCTTCACGCTGTATCCCTGACGGGGTAGTCAGAGAGGACAGATCGAAAGGCATCGCGATCCATGCATACTTCTTTCGCTTCCTGTAGATTCATTAATCGCTTCATACATGCACGTCTGGGTATCCGAGTACTTTTCATTCTTCCGTTCTTGAGCAATCCGCTCACGTTTTTTGTTTTTTCCTTTTTTTTTAAGTTAAATAATATATGTTAAGAATTTCTAAGTTTCATCTCAATCAATTACCTCCCAGTGCTAACGATATTTATAAGTTCCCCGTAAAATCGCCATAATGCTCTTGTGCTACACAAATTCACCGTTATAAGGTCGCCATTCCACCTATATGAGGCTTTTTAACATTAGTCTTACGGTACATGGTCGCTACGTCAATTTTGCGAGCAATGTGCCCTTTATCTAATACATCAACATATTAACATGCAATCATAAACAACACATTACTATAATCACAAATAACTTAATCCTAGGAGGTATTAGGCCAAACGGATTATAGGGCTAGGCAGGACGCAACACATGCTATATAGGATATTTTATTGTAAACAGAATAAGCACATCGACAAACAATATTGAATCAATACTCAAAATCAATAATGGCAGTATAAGCTAGAAGCTAAAGTTGCTTGGTTATGCTGTAAAGTTTACAAGCAAGTATAGTAGGGACAAATAAACATGATAAATTATGTAAACACATCCTTTATGGCAGCACCTGATGTCTGTGTGTGAAATAAAAAAATAAAAACTTGAGAGGTGTCAAGGGACACCCGGATGGAACGAAGTTCCTTTCGATTAATTAGTGAAGGAATTGAAAAAAAATATATATATATATATATAAATATATATATTATTATTATATATATATTATAATAAATTTATAAATTTATAAATTATATAATATATATATATATTTATTTTATTTTATTTTTAATTTTTTTTTAATAGCTTACTATAGCAAAAAGTGTCGTGACAACTTTTCGTAAGAATTTTTTCCGTCTAGCCCCCTTTCACAACGCGCGATAAGGAACTTCGTTCCAATATTTTGAAACTGTACCGAATACCAAATCCGTAGGTAATTATTATGATCTGTCTGTATATTATATCTATCTATTATACTCAAGTGTCACGTTCTTTGTCCGGGATAAATTCGATGATTCGATTTTAAGGGTTTTTTATAATTTGCATATTGGCAACTAATGAAAGTGCTATGGGACGATTTGATGAGTTCGATGTGATGTTTCCGTGAACATATTAGGTGACTAGCTGAACCCCACGGCTTCGCCCGTGACATATTTTGAATCCCGTCGCTTTTACGTTTACAGAAATGTATGAAAATTTGCCCGATTTGTTGACATTTATAATTACTGCTCCGCTCCTGATGATATATCGCCTTACTCGATAATATCCAACTGAAAAAGATTTTTTCAATTCGGACCAGTAATTACGGAGATTAGCGCGTTCAACCAAACAAACAAACTCTTCAGCTTTATATATTAGTATAGAGTATAGATACGACGATAAGATTTCATACATTATACGTGGCGACGCATGTTGTAGCGCCCTGGTGTTTTCCCAGTATTGGTCTGACACACGCAATATATGTTTAACATATATTGCGTGTAATGGACACGGCCGTGTGTTTGTAAGTGAATACGTCTGTAACGTGTCATAGTCGTCAGAACCAAAAGTTATATGAAGAGGAAATATCCATATGCAGCAAATGACCTCAAAATGGCGGCGCTTCCCCTTCCGCACCAAACTCAACCCTCGATTTTTTTTCATAAGTTTTTTAAATTGCCACCCTAATTGAAGCAATTAAAGATGTATTCACGTCAGAAAGTCAAGATTCTTTTTAACAACCGAAAAAAAACGAGTCGAAACTGTGTATCTGTCTGTCTGCAGCATTATAGCTGCAACATTTGTATTAGTCCATCCCCCAAACGGATGGACTAATTTTGTTTGAAGATTGATGTGATCGAAAAGGTTCTTAGCTTTTTTTTACTAAAATCCTCTAGTCCGATTGATCTGAAATTTGATGATATTTCCACGACTAATATGGCAACCTAGGACTTGCTGCATTACTCCTTAAAAAGTCTCACCATTATGCAATGTTTGTTTTATTAGAACAGTCTCAACGAGTAGTTGTTGTACTTTGCTCGGGGATTTTATAATTTTCAAGATATTTTAATTTAATATTTTATGGCCTGGTTACGAAGACCTTTTAGCCAAATCTTATTTTTTATATCATATTTCTTCAATCTTATCTTTAAATTTAGTTCTGTCCAGTCTTTGAAACTCAATCAAAATTTGAAAAAAAGTCTTGTATATACTGTATTTAATGGTGTGCAATAAAGAATTATCTATCTATCTTTGTCCATGTCGAGTCCTCAGTCCTAGGTCCTGGTCCTTGCCCTCAGTATAATGGTGGTTCTCCAAGAAACCACCACTCCCGCACATAAAACAAGATAAATGCACTAGTTTTAGAAAATAATATACAGCAAGCGTCCGCACTTGTCAATGATCCCGCGCATAGTCATTATTTTCAACATACATACATACATATCGTCACGCCTGTCTCCCATCGGGGTAGGCAGAGACTATGGCTTTTCACTTGCTACGATCCTAGCATACAACTTTTGCTTCTTCCACTTTCATAAGTGTTTTCATACACACACGCCTGTTAAGGGTACTCTTGACCTGACCTTTTTCCAAAATGTCTTCTATTTGATTGACATATGTACGTCGAGGTCGCCCCTTACCAGTTTGCCCATTCACTCTCTTCAGATAAATCTGTTTCGATAGTCTACTTTCATCCATCCTCTCACGTGTCCGACCCATCTAAGCATACCTTTTTCTATCTTAGTCACTACATCTTCTACCATACCGCAATGTTCCCTTATCACACTGTTCCTTTCTTTGTCCATCAATTTCGCTGCAGCTATACTCCGCAGACTTCTCATTTCCTCTGCATTAATTATTTTCAAGACGATAGGATATGTTTACATAGTTTATCTAGTACAGGGGTAAGGTTGTTGCGTTCGGCCAGAGACCTAGATTCGGTACGGAGTGGCCGCGTCCTCTCGCCACCACCATTACGTTCTGTTTACCGAAGGCCACGCGCGCCTCTGACGTCACCACGGACGAGCGCGGCAGCGACGAGTACATGTGAGTGTTGCGCTCGATCTGGCGACCGTAGTTCGCAGGCGGAGTCTGGAATTCAAAACATGTCATAGTGCAAAACATAAAGCTTCAAAAGTAAAGAAATTAAGAAATTTTACACGTTTGTAGCTCCGTTATTACAGTGTTCTGTAAACAATTAGTGTATTAAGCATATTACGCCACGGACGGGCTTTAGGTGGGAGACTGTTTATAGAATTTCCATGAGCGTTTGGTTCAGCCGTTGGTCCCGGTTGCCAGTAACTTGGTTGGCTTTAAAAAATGATTCAAAATCAATGAAAAACTTTTGTTTGTCTGTTTGTTTGTTCCATTCCGAACCTGTAGTGGCCGAGCCAGTTTTGATGGAATTTTCAATTGTAAATAACTAATGTTATAGGGCGCAACTTTCACTTCACTTTCCATCAGGTATGCTTGTCTGCCACCTCAACTGGTATAAAAAAACTTAGTTTCTACTAAAAATAAAATAATATAAGAAGAAAACCCACTCTGGGCGGTGCAGGTCTCGCTACAGGCAGTGCGTTGACAGTAGCTTCAGGCGGTGGAGACCGTTCCAACATTCCTCGTTCAGCTGCTCGCAACCGCACTTCGCTTAATTTTGACAATAATTCCAGCTTCTGTGTCTCGAGGGCTGAACGTGAGAGCATTTCCTGTAATTTAGGATAATTTACTCTGGGATCTAGACGACTTATAAACAATAATAAAGAAGGGGAGGAGGATCCCACCACACACCCTCGATTCGTCAAGTCTAACGCACAACTGTCAAGGATAACCTCTACTTAATGTAACGGAGGAATGACGAATCGAACCCCTTAAGGAAAGGGATGTAGGATAGGTAAAAAGAAACCACACCCTCCAGGTTGTCAAGATTGTGCAATACTCCGCTTTACAATGTGCCATTTAGTCGACACGTGTTTCGAGGCATCCTCGAGACTGCTCATTTTGCTGCCAAGCAGTCTTAAGGATGCCTCGATGAGTTCAGTTCGTCATTCCTCTATTACAATTAGTAGAGGTTATCTTTGATCGTTGAGCGTTAGGATTGACGAATCGAGGGTGTGTGGTGCGATCCTCCTTCCCGCCTTTATTAACGTTCACAGGATGCATTCCCGCCATGTAACGCCCGATTCAATAAGTTATGAGTTATGAACATACTTACTAAATTAAATACATATTATACATAGAAAACACTCATACTCTAAAAATCATACAAGTATTTGTTCCAACCCGGGATTCGAACGCGAGACCTTATCACGGCGGTAGTCATATACCCTTACCACTGCGCCACCGAAGAGGTCTATAAACAAAAACATAGCACGAAAAGTATTATCAAAATATACTTTTTCAATATAACTAGAGAAAATCAGAAATCGCCGGCGCCTAAACAGTTTAAGTTGATATTGCAATATTATTGCGTGAAGCAGTCTCCTACCACAATAACATGAGAGCTATATACAATTAAAACCTTTTGTTGTCTTTTTTCCTTATATATTAGGTCCGAGCTTTGATCACAGCAATACTAGGCAGCTACGCATGTCTAGTACAAAACCGAATATATGAAGTTAGTTTAAGATAAGAGATTCACGAAGATACTAATAAGATGTTAGTATTCTTCTTTTCAAAAATGAATAAAAAAATACTAAAGTACTAAGGTACTCGGATACCCAGACGTGCGTGTATGAAGCGATGGATGAATCTCGAAGAAGCGAAAGAAGTATGCATGGATCGCGAAGCCTGGCGATCAGTCCTCTCTGTTTTTTTTTTTTAGTTAATAAAAAAATACTGTACATACTATGTTTTAATATTAGAACTAGCTTTAAAGTAATCCTTGGTCGATTATTTTGAGCGTAATAACCAAGAACTCGGTGAACCTGCTGACCAACGCACGAGGCATCGAAGTAGCAGTTAGTTATTCCCAACGATGGCGATGCCGAATATAAAAAACCCAACCATCGCTTCTAGCAGCCAATAAAAGATAAAAGAGTCCTCCAGACTCCAAATCTAGTCAGGGTTTGGAAGCAACTAGGATTACGTAAAGATAAAAAAAAAGGGTCAAAGTACTCGGATACCCAGACGTGCGTGTATAAAGCGATTGATGAATCTTGAAGAAGCGAAAGAAGTATGCATGGGTCGCGATGCCTGGCGATCTGTCCTCTCTGACTACCCTGTCAGGGATACAGCGTGGAGATAGTTAGTTAGTTAAAAAAAAAACCTAACCACTCCGGGAGTGCCGACAGAAGTGAAAACTCAATTTATTAATAATTTATTTATCTAGACGCGTTGGTACATGCATATATGCACACACTATAGCTGCGTATCGTAACGGGGTGTAGCGAGTCCAGAGATTTATCTCATCTAAAAAATTGCGTACCGCGCTAAAAGAAGTTTTTCCTTCAAAAATTGACCGGGATCGACGTAATGATGATGATGATGAAAAATAAATCTACACTGAAAGAGTCCTAATAGATTACACAGCATTATTTAATAAGACCTGTAGATGACCGGAATCAACGTTAGATGATGATGATGATGATTATGGTAGCGAGTCCAGAGATTTTATCTCATCTAAAAATATGCGTACCGCGCTAAAAGAAGTTTTTCCTTCAAAAATTGACCGGGATCGACGTAAAGATGATGATGATAAAAAATAATTCTACACTGAAAGAGTCCTAATTGATTACACAGCATTATTTAATAAGACCTGTAGATGACCAGAATCAACGTTAGATGATGATGATGATTATGGTCGCGAGTCCAGAGATTTTATCTCATCTAAAAATATGCGTACCGCGCTAAAAGAAGATTTTCCTTCAAAAATTGACCGGGATCGACGTAAAGATGATGATGATGATGAAAAATAAATCTACACTGAAAGAGTCCTAATTGATTACACAGCATTATTTAATAAGACCTGTAGATGACCGGAATCAACGTTAGATGATAATGATGATTATGGTAGCGAGTCCAGAGATTTTATCTCATCTAAAAATATGCGTATCGCGCTAAAAGAAGTTTTTCCTTCAAAAATTGACCGGGATCGACGTAAAGATGATGATGATAAAAAATAATTCTACACTGAAAGAGTCCTAATTGATTACACAGCATTATTTAATAAGACCTGTAGATGACCGGAATCAACGTTTGATGATGATGATGATTATGGTCGCGAGTCCAGAGATTTTATCTCATCTAAAAATATGCGTACCGCGCTAAAAGAAGTTTTTCCTTCAAAAATTGACCGGGATCGACGTAAAGATGATGATGATGATAAAAAATAATTCTACACTGAAAGAGTCCTAATTGATTACACAGCATTATTTAATAAGACCTGTAGATGACCGGAATCAACGTTTGATGATGATGATGATTATGGTCGCGAGTCCAGAGATTTTATCTCATCTAAAAATATGCGTACCGCGCTAAAAGAAGTTTTTCCTTCAAAAATTGACCGGGATCGACGTAAAGATGGTGATGATAAAAAATAATTCTACACTGAAAGAGTCCTAATTGATTACACAGCATTATTTAATAAGACCTGTAAATGACCGGAATCAACGTTAGATGATGATGACGATTATGGTCGCGAGTCCAGAGATTTTATCTCATCTAAAAATATGCGTACCGCGCTAAAAGCAGTTTTTCCTTCAAAAATTGACCAGGATCGACGTAAAGATGATGATGATAAAAATAATTCTACACTGAAAGAGTCCTAATTGATTACACAGCATTATTTAATAAGACCTGTAGATGACCGGATTCAACGTTTGATGATGATGATGATTATGGTCGCGAGTCCAGAGATTTTATCTCATCTAAAAATATGCGTACCGCGGTAAAAGAAGTTTTTCCTTCAAAAATTGACCGGGATCGACGTAAAGATGATGATGATAAAAATAATTCTACACTGAAAGAGTCCTAATTGATTACACAGCATTATTTAATAAGACCTGTAGATGACCGGAATCAACGTTAGATGATGATGATGATGATTATGGTCGCGAGTCCAGAGATTTTATCTCATCTAAAAATATGCGTACCGCGCTAAAAGAAGTTTTTCCTTCAAAAATTGACCGGGATCGACGTAAAGATGATGATGAAAATCTTACGCTTTTTCGATCAGGGTCACGTGTCCTGACGCCACGTGTCCTGACGCCACGTGTCCTGACGCGAGTTTAAGATTTTATACCCATTACAGAAAAAGTGCTCAACGCCGCTAAAGAAGTTTTCACTTCAAAAATCTTACGCTTTTTCGATCAGGACACGTGACCCTGACGGACGCGTGACCCTGACGGACAAGTGACCCTGACGCGAGTTTAAGATTTTATACCCATTACAGAAAGTGCTCAACGCCGCTAAAGAAGTTTTCACTTCAAAAAAAAGATAAACTATGTATAAATAAAAATGAATCGCAAAATAAGTTGCATAGCGCAATTCGAAGACGCCTGAACCATTTCTGGTATTTTTTTATATTTATTCCTTGAACTCTAAGGAAGGGTTTTATGGAGAAAAAAAATTGAAACATTGCGGAGCCGCGGTTATCAAGTTATATTGAAATACAAATGATAAAGGAAGTAAGATTACTCGAATGTACCTAAATATTCATATGGTTTGTATTCGTTGCATCACAAACAGAGCTTAAGTCAATGGAACAACTACACGAGATCTGTGCCAAATTAAAGTTGGATCATACAGGATATAGCTGTCTCGGATAAAAAATCCACATCTGTGTATTCAGAAAGAGTTGCGTGCACATTACGTACATACCAGGCGTAAATGTAGTTCAGAATTAGAACTATTTAAACGATGTGGTGTTTATTTCACTTGTACATTTCATATAGTAACGCTCCATTTTCTAAATTGATTTGAATTCAGACGTGAAAAAAACAATTTTATTGCTCGCATTAGAATTATGTTCTAGTAGCGTTAAGGTTTCTGTCATTTCACAAATATTATCACTCGCTTTCTTGTATTTCTGTCCGTATGAATATTGTAATAGATTTTAAACTAAATTCCCGATGAATAGCTCATAAGGGATACATGAAATTTGGGCCATAGCTTATAAGGGGATAGCAATGCATGAAAATGAAAAAAAAGAAAATGAATAAAATCGAAAATTAGGAGAGATATGTAAAGAAAAACCAAAGCTACGTTTTTCCGCTAATTTAACGTAAAAACTTATATTACATTTGAAATTTAGAAGTAGAACATTTTTTTAATTGTTCTTACTGATGTCGGCGATTTATTAAACTTGGATTAGGTTTAGCCAAGTAAAGAAGGTTGTTATTAGAGCCCGGGGACTGACATGTCCTTTATAAGTTTGACAGTTGTTAAATGAGATCATGGACTAAGTAATAGAACAGGGTCGACCTTGCCACTCAAAATCTGAGCCTGCGGGCTAATTGGGTTCAGTTGATCGCAAAGGGGTCTCAATAAGAGTAGGTAATTAATAATTTTATCATTCTTAAATGATAAAATTAGGTGAATGACAAATTAAAATTAAAATGAGCTGTGCATACAATAACTGAAGCTACATAACTCTATTTCGAAAAAAAAACAATAAAAAACGGGTATTATGTTTATATTTTTAATATTTGTCAGAATTACGAACTCGGTAAAGGTTCATGGTCTACAACTAACAGAGAATTCCTAACGCCCTCAAATCTCTGCCTTCAAAAGATGATGAATGTAGGAATCACAGTCAACATGCGACATAGACATTCTCGCACGCTTACGTGTCTAGATAACGAAATTTGTTCGTTTACATAACTGTGGCCGTGGCATAGACAAAAAAGAATATAGATAGTTCATACACTTCCATACACCAGATGGCCGATACATTAGATTCTGGCCTTGGTACCGTACCAACACAAAACTAAACTAACACAGAAAAACTAAAATTTGCTTTAGATTAAATCCTAATTCTGTACATTAACCACGTGCAAGATGAATTCGTGATATAGTAGAGTTTATACGGACCGGCGATAGGCTAACAATCTATTATGTGGAACAGGAATACATATGTGTGGTGTAAGTTGGCGTATAAAATGCCTCTTCCACCCAGTGGGGGATAGTGCGTGATTGCTAAACTAGAGTTACTAAGTTTTGATGTGAAATTAATTAATTTCAAAAAGGTAGTTATTAGAGAAAGCTCGTGGGAGGTATATGACATCCTACTAATATTAAAAACGCGAAAGGAAAGTTTGTAAGAATGGATGTTTGTTAGTGTTACACTTTCACGCAAAATCTACTGAATGGATTTTGTTGAAACTTTACAGTAATATAGCTTACACATAAGAATAACACATAGGCCACTTTATATCCCGGGAACAAGTTCCTGTGGGAAACGGGAACGGGAAAACTTTACCACGCGTGCGGAGCCACGGTCGTCAACTAGTGAGTTATAATTTCAAAATCTGCAAGCGAAGTATGTATCCTAACCGAGATACCATACTGCACCTAAATAAAAAGGGTCTCTGCGGCTACGTACCTACATAAGGAGCACTGAATAGTCATGGAGGAGTGGTGGGAGCTACTTAGGCACTCAAGCACACACTGAAGGCTACATTCCATCGAGGCAGTAAGACCCGTCGGGTCCTTACCTAGCCTTGCAAAAGATTAGTTCATAACTGATACCACCCAATACAAATACATTCGATTTAAAAACCACCTTATTTAAAGTAGATTAAGAGCTGGTAAGGCACAGAAGAAATTGTGCTATTTACACTGCTCATGATTATTCAATAGTCTCGTTCCACAAAGACCCAGGTGGTGCTGAATGTTAAACAGTTTACCGTCTTGCCCTCACATTTATTAATTCAGCTGCAAATCAGAATGAGCAGACAGTACAACCTGAGCTATAACTATGGCTTATGTCTCTCGTATCGATATTTATGTCGCAATTGTTAGCTTTAGTCGAATCAAACTTCAGTCCTTTTATACTATGAAGATAGTAAACGAGGTCGTACATAAGTTATCGCTGTTGTTAATGAGCTACAAACTTGAAAAGTGGCAAGGCAAGGTCTGTACACGAAGTTATAAAACAAGCGGGACTGTTCCATGAAACATAACGCACAGTTGTTGTTTGAATAAGATATAAAATTGTATTTGTGCAATATTTGTAAAGAGAAATAAAAGGTCACCTACATTAATATAAAATCTGTTATACTCGTATACTGATAATAACAATTTGTCTCTAATAATAAAATCACTACAAGTATGACTTTTTATGGCAACTTTCCAGGATTCACATACTGTCCATAATAAAAACTATATATCTTTACTTTTAAAGTTTAAGCTTAATGTACAAACATGTAATTTTTCATGCATTCACTCTCCACATTTTACAAATTTTACTGATGCTGTCATTCATATGTCGTCACGCAAGTTTCGCCGAAGAATATGTCAATAAGGATATGGTATATGCTGACCACTATTGATCAGGTGGTACAATATGCTTTTCGTTCTGTGTTAGTGGTATAAAAAAAGAAGTCTGACAAATTCTTAGTTAGATAGGAAGATGTATCTAGTTTCTTACCTTTTGCAATCTTTGATCTGCATCGTCGAGTCTCTGTCGTGTGTCGTGTAGGGCACGCTCCAGATCTGACATCTTCTCACTTTGAGCCGAGATCTGTTCTGATAGCACCTGAACTTGTAATTGCAAACTCTCTTTGTCAGCCTCCAGTCTTCGCACACGTTCTTCTGCATCGTTCTGTAAAGATAGTAATACTTGTGTCATTGTGTATTTTGAGAAAATGTTGTACATTTTTTTGTCTTTATCAGATAAAGTTTACAGCATAATTTAAAATATATAACATGTCAGCCGATTCTTCAATGGTCATAAAATTTTAATGAAAACAAATATGAGCTATAAACTTTAAATCAACAAAAAAATGTTTCTACATCTGTTATTTAATGTAGTGTAGTGTGTTGTAGTTATGAGGTAGCAAGTGTTTAAAAACTTAAAACTAACCAAAACCCTCTTTAGTTGAAGTTGGTCGAATAAATTTGAATTAAACCACATGCAGATATTATGTAGAATTATTTAATCTTTTATTTAGTACAAGGATTTGATTATTTAAATATGCACGCAAAATTAGCTAGGTGTGTTAAGAACACCCAGTTAATTTTGTTAAACAACAATAATTAATTAAAAAGGTATTTGGTTGTTAAACAAACTTAAATTGGATCACCCACACGGTTAAGATAATAGAATGAAACCACTGGTTCATTGACACAGTTCAACAAGTAGGAGGTAAATTGTTATACGAGTAAAATGTGTTTATGATCTTAGCACGTATTCCTATGGCGTTTTATTTGTTAAAGAGTTAGTTCCCCTACCTTATAACTTCTATTGGACATAGGCGGAAGCGACGGGTTTGAAGGCCAAGACCGGTCGTGCATATAACAAGGTGGAGGTACGGGAGGTCCATGACACCAACACATCGGTGGCCACCATCCTCCCTCGGGGCCTGGCATCGGCCATCGGAAATGTTCATAAGAATTCCACCGTCTTTGTAAGTCTGGAGGAGCTTCCTCATTCCGTGGACGACGCGGACGTGGCGATGCGCGTACACTTGTCGGATGTTGCGGTGGCTTGGAATTTAGAGATGACCGTGTCTTACGATCACGTTCTATTCGATCACCGGTTGTACGGCGACGTCTTTCCAAACTAGCTGCTGAATATTCCTCGCCTCTTGAACCAGTAATTGGTTCATCCAATTCATCAGCCATATTTCCGGTTGGCATCCACTTAAAATTATCATCCCGTCTAGTGGAATTATCCAGACGCCTACTAGGCGTTAAAGTGCGATAGTCAACATCACCTTGAGTGTCATACTCGCGCTCTTCAGAGTCTCCATCACTCGAAGAACTGGATTCTGATTCCGTGGATTCTGTTCGCGGTGGCGCCACGCCTTCCGACCATGTAGTGCATTTCACTGTTGCTTCATCGGGGCTGTCTGAGTCACCGCCTGTCACGAGATAACCAATAAAAAGTATTTCAAACGCGAAGGAGCCTCATGAGCAACACAAACTCACCCATCGGCGAGTACATGTAGGAGCGCACGGCGGGATGTACGTAGCCCGACGCCGCCGTACGCTCCTGCTCCTCGTCAAAGGGCTCCGTTAAAAATTCGCAGTCGGACATGAGGCTCTGCAAATGCGACACTACGCGACAAGCTCTCGGTACGAGTCACCTACGTCTCTCTATTTAAAATTTTGGCTATGTTCCAGTGTTATACTACGTCAGTGACTCGTCCGTAGCTCGCAAGTTACGTACTTTCTTGCAGTGGCGTCTCCTCACTGGACTGCACCGAAGCAGAATCACGTTCTGAGGCTTCCGACGCAGTAGATAAAGGACGTTCACTGCCACCGGATGTTCTTCGAGGTTGATCGTCACAATATTTTTCTTCTCTAATAGCACGCACTACATTTCTGATCTCCGCGGAAGTTGATAGTGATTTGATCGGTCGAGGTTTTTCCTCGGCTACGGTACGATTGTGTAATGCCGCTATGGTGGCAGCCACGAGTGAGCCCCCGCGCCCGAGCTCACGCATGTTTTAATTCAAAATGAAGCAGGCTTACAGCATTAGGGCCGACGGCCGCGCCCGGAAATAGATCACGGTAAATGCGCCTCATGCACCCTTCCCGCTTTGATCTGAGTTTTATTAGGTGAAACATAAATTTAATTATAATCATGTAAACAAAAGCATAATGTGTTACGTAAGTAATAAACGTGTAGTAAGTTAATTACACAACAAGATAACAGTTTACAGCGCTTTATTTATGTACACACGCAACACACGACAATAAAGCAGCCTGCGGCGAGATCCACACAAGCTGGCGAACTCACCGGCAAACAATTGACGCCTTCGTATAGTGAGCCCCGAGCTCGGCTCCATTCATCAGAATTTTCAAAAGTTTTTCCAATATAGCATTCATTTTCGTAAGCGCTCCATACAGACGCAGGATCGAGGAATGAATTGTGATCATATCCAATTGTTTCCTCCATAAAATCCGGATTGTAGGGCAATTGCGGTGGGTAGTAATATGGTGCGCTCGGCTCCGCAAAATTAAATTCATAGCGGCCCTTACGTGAGCTCAAACAATTCATATTGGTTTCTCCCTCTTCTGTGTGTATTTAAGAGAGAAGTTATTGTTAAACATTGAACTCATAGACATTGCTCAATATTAGACACGGAAGTCTCATATTGACCATTGGCTAATGTTGTAAATGTAGGTATAGTAAACGAAGCGCGTCCTAAATACATTCGACATACAACTGAGAACATGTACCTACTTCTGTATAGCACACTGCGACGAAGAAATATTGTCAAAGAGCCCAACAAAATCTATCTTGAAAATACAACTACTCCTATCGTATCGGAAATAGTCCGACAGCTGTTTGTAGAGAATATCCGTCAAAGTATCATTTTAAGGCCGATCTGGGAAGAGGGTGAGCACGTGTAGCAAAGCTCTATAAATAGTCTTGCGCTAAGAGCATTTTGTATGCGTGAAGTTGTGTTTGGTAGAATTACGCTTGGATTTCTACATAATTATAAATATATGTTCAGTTTACTATTGACCATTGGCTAAAGTTTAAGTAGAATACCATACATGCTAGTTATTTATAACAAATATGTGACTGATCGAGAGGATATGGGTCGACCGTGAACCTGACGTATTATTTATTAGTCGCCAACAGTAAATAGGCCAAGTGATCCCAACTCCCGGTCATTTGTACCTTAGTTTACCCAGCCGTTTCATAAATACGTCGACTCAATATGACCTGGAAATACAAAGTGTCTTCCCATTTTGTCTACCAAACCTGGGTAACACTTTCCTCTTACTAATATCAAAACAATACTTGTATAATTAGTTTTGAATATTCAACAATGGTGATTACTGTTACTTTGACTTGAATGCAGAGCGTATAAATAAAATGACAAGGTACCAATATAAACAGATCTTGTCAGTGTCTTAAACCATTCGGGGACAAGGCGGCGCTGAGGTGAATATTTGGTAGAAATGGATGATAATAATTTCTATCTATCTAGTTAGGAAATTTCATGTTACTGGAGTTGTGGACATATGGAAGATGAATCCTCTATTAATAGTCGGATTTTAAGGGCGATTGAGTTCCATGTTTAAGTATATGGGAAAGCGTTGCAAAATAATGTCGTATTCACAGCATTTTAAGTATTTTACCTGTAAGTCCACAGATGGTGGTAAGTAATGCTTGGTATTAAAACTTTAGAAGAAATGGCGTCGCGTCATGCACACGATCTAAATTGTGTCTTTTTATTGTTTCGGGGCTGTTGTAAGCCTAACTGCAGGTTTAACTTTTAGCTACAATGATAGATTTTATTTCGATTTATTAATTCCTTTATTAACTTCTACATGTTATGTTTATTCATTGCACAACATTCGTATTCCTAACCAAAGTTACGTCATACAATTAATATAAATAAATAAATAAATATCGTTGGGAATACTCACTCTGGAATCAGATGGCGTTGTCCATCTGATTCCAAACTAACAGAGAGCTTGTACTGTACGGTAACCAGATAACTGATAAAACTACTTATATATTTCTAAATACATACATATTATAGATAAATAACACCCAGACAAAGAATAAACGATCGTGCTCATCTGCTCATCACACTTAATATGGCATAAGGTTCCGAATGATTGTTCTATAGCGTGTCTAGACTTGTACGTCAGACTATAACTAGGTAAGGAAGATTTATAAGTATCCATGGATAAGGATCCATAGGATAATGTCTATTTGGTACAGACTGAATTAAGTTCACTGATAACTAAAGTTGTATTGCTATGGTGTTGTGACGACAACGCGAAGTTTATTTTAGTTTGGTTTACCACTAAAGAAAGAAGGAAATACAGCTATGTGGGAAGTAGTAGTATTGGGAAGATCTTCGTGGGATCTATAGGATATCTTAATCTTAATATCTTAATCTTAATAATATTATAAATGCGAATGTTTGTATGGATGTTTGTTACTCTTTCACGTAAAAACTATTGAATAGATTTTAATGAAACTTTACAATAATATAGCTTATACATCAGAATAACACATGGGCTACTTTTTATCCCGGGAACAAGTTCCTGTGGGAAACCGGAACGGGAAAACTTCTCTACGCGGGCGAAGCCGCAGGCGTCAACTAGTATAGGATAATAAGAGTAATCACGCGTTATTGAACCACATCGAGTTCATTAGTTAATATTTGATGAATCGACATTGTAATAATTGAACCATAATCTTAAAATACTTAGGGCCTCGTTCACCATCTCTGAGTAGAGTTCTAATTAGTTACTTCCCAATTAAAACTAATCAGCAAGTAAAACTAAAAAGTAACGTTTTTCAATTTCACATGCAAAAATGAAGTTCCGATTAGCTACTCAAAGGTTAAAAGAATAATGTCGGCGTATCATTCATTCATTTTGAAAAATTCACTCATATCATTGTCATTAACGTCAAACTAATGTCACTGTTAGATAAAACTGGATACTGTGGTGTGTTTTTTAAATTAAAATTATTAAGATCATGGATAATAAAGATATAAAAAGAGAAAGAAGTGCAAATTTTTATTCGGATGAAAGAGATTTATTAGTGCCTCTTGTGCAAAAATACATACATACATATTGTCACGCCTTTATCCCGAAGGCGTAGGCAGAGGCATACTATACGCCCTCATTTCACCGTATGCATTTTTGTCCACGTAACAGGTGGTGAGCCTATTGCCGTGTTGAAATGGACAGGCGCAGGCTGTGGTGACCTGCTATTGATTTTTTTTCAAGCCGCCCAAAAGGTCTTCAACTAGGCTTAACGACTGCCATTTTACTGGCAACCGGGACCAACGGCTTTACGTGCCCTCCGAAGCACGGAAACGCTTGCAAATGTAACATCCACAAAGTGGTAACCCATCCAAGGACCACCTATAGCCAATGTTGCTTAACGCAGTGATCGTTTACAGAACACTTAGTAAGCGGGGCCACGAGCACTTTTGTGCAAAAATATCGCAATATAATTGAGAATAAGCAAAGTGGTGGTGTTACTTGGAAGAAATAAGAGTTGGCGTGGGAACAAATTGAAAAAGCACCAATGCTCAATTTGGCGCAATATTCAGACCGTCAAAACATTGCGGCTCAAGTAAAATTGTGCTTAATTAGATTATGCACATGATTAACTGCATTTTTAGATAACCGAAATAGAGCAAAAAATTCTTTTTTTAAAAATAATCATCATGGACATTTTAAACTCAAATCCGCGGAATTCTTTGTAAAAAATAATAGTCGTCTTCTAACTCATCAATTTGGTGCTCAATTGAATCAAATAAATCCATTATTTTCTTAGTTACGTATCGCATTAGGTTAAATTGTCACAAAAGCTATTAAACACAATGCACATAATCGACAATTAAAATAGTTACTCACCAGTCGATGTTACAAATAAGTTACATGCTACTTTAACCGGTGATTAGCGTTACTTAAAGATCGTGAAATTCAAGATAAGTTTTACTTGCGACTTTATGTGACGAATAGTCTACTCGACACTTTACTCAGAGATGGTGAACGAGGCCCTTAGTATCAAAAGTATTTACCTGATAAAGATTTCCTCACTCATTCGTTGGACGTGTCCAAACCAACGGAACACGTCCTTTTCCAGCTTGACGCTGATACTTTCATTCAAACCTGCCATATACGTAATATGGCAGGTTTGAATAAAAGTATCACTTCGTTACGTATTCCGTCTACCAAAGTTACGCCGCACAATTTTCGAAGTGATCGCATCTCGACAGCATTAAATTATACCGTTAAAAAGTAGCTTCCCTGTTTGTCCTTCGCTATCCTGTATAACGGTTTGTTGGTGCCACTATCATTATGAAGTTTTCGCGGAGTTGTTTACGATAAATGTATTTACAAAAAGTATAAAAGTTCATATTTATTAAGAACGTAAAAATGTGGGCACTATAAACCTTACCGTTGCACTTCCACCCCTGTGAAGTCGAACGGGTCACGTATAAAGCTAAGAAACATTTAGCAAAAAAAATTCAAAACTTATTTTAAATGTCTTTTAAAAGTCAACAAACGTAGTAGGACAAGAAAATATTAAACTAAATGGCAAGTTAGCCTGAAGTTGACAGGGCGTGACAGCCTCCGTAGAGCCTGATATACTTCCTAGACGCTAAAGTTTTATCGTCGTTTTACGTGCGCCGACTATTGGGCCGATCAGCTTCCGTTAAGACACAATAATACGTACCTATTTATATTTGGATATAACTTTACGCAACACCAATCACTTTATAGTACATTATATAGGCCAGTTGGAGAGGAAAAGCACATGTTATTAGGTTAAAGTATTTTTATGTAGAAAGAAATCATCTCACAGTGTACACGTTTCAAGATTCACTCACTTATTATTTATTTATTTTTTTATTCCTTATTTGAGGTAGAAAGCTGCCAGCTACGGACGATACGAGTGAATGTTACCAACTGCCTGGTAAAAAAATCGTCACATAACAAAATAACGCGCTGAGTGATCAGTGGTGAGACTAGCAAGAATAATCGGAACAAACATTTTATAATACATTCTGTTCTATTTTCTTTTTGTATGTTTCATCATTTTTCGACGTAAATAGATTCATCGAATTTTTTTACTGTGAATTGAGACAGATCACAGCTAAATTGACTAGAACAGTTGAGACCTAAAGTTGAGTAATTAATGAAATCAGTACATTCCAACACAATCCAATTCCGCACAAATAGCTTTCAAATACATAGCCAAAAACAGAAAAATAAAATGAATCGATTTAAATGTACCTTTAGCTTTAATAAAAATAAAAATAACATCATTTCAACCGATTTACGCCCACCGCTAGACATATGCCTCCCCTAAATATCACCTCTCGAAAAAATAAATATGTTTATCAATCGCCTTATCCCCAAAGGGTTGGCACATCATACACCCACTTTTCAACGTGTGTATTACTGTCCCACGTTATAGGTGGTGAGCCCATTGCCGTGCTGAAGATTTTCAAGCCGCCCATAAGGCCTTCAACTTTGCTTAACGACTGCCATGTTACTGGCAACCGGGACCAACGGCTTAACGTGCCTTCCGAAGCTCGGAAACGCTTGCAAATGTAAATGCCACAAAGACCAGCCATAGTGAAAGTTGCTTGACGCAGTGATCGTTTTCAGAACACTGAGTCAGCGGGACCACGAGCGCTTCAAAAAAGTATACAATTCGCAATTAAATTTTTTTCGTTATTTTTCTTCAAAAAATCACTGCAAGCGCACGAACTTACATGGGTCCTACAACATAACTAAGAACATTATAATTACGTTTTTGTCCGCAAAATAATTAAGCGAGCACAGTGTGCAGTACGCGGGTCGACACCCTTGCGGCCCGGTGGGCGGCAAATGGACTCTTGGGCGGGCGTTTGCTATAAATATCACTCGTTACTATAATACACTGTTCCACTTAATTATTGGCTGTTGAAACAGGGAAATAGTATAGATTTAGCTGGATACACAGTTATGTGGGTTAATCGCGCCATTGTTTATACATCAGACAGCAAGAAACCACTGATTTTGAGTGGAAAGTTTTCTATAAGGAAATGGATAGTTTTTTAACTGAAAATTGCTTCATCGCTCGATTTCATCGTTATAATTCTACTACTACGTTGCAGATAGTTCAATCAACGTAGTTGTATGAACCTGAAGAGTGCGGAAAAACGCTGGAAAATACCTCCTCTAAAAATATAGATGTGATGTCCTGCCTATTTCATGTCAATCATTGACATCATAATATCAAGCAATCAAATCAGCGTACGGTAGTCAGCTGCTAGACTGGCCTTCCAAGGCCCTTCAAATTCACGATCGTGTAGGACCAATACAGTATAGGGTGTTGGTAGGCACATCTACCGATAAACTGTACTTAGATGGGTGACTCGTTAAAGAAAATTAAGTAGAGCATTTACTTTACAGGAATAGTTTTCTTTTAATTTATAAAGAAGTCTAAATTTCTTGAACAGCCATATCCTAAATTTATTGTTATAAATTACCACCTTTACTACCTAGGGTCCATCCCATTAATCAAATCTCTATACTAGTTTTTTTTTCTACCGACTATAACCACACGGACTCTTTCCATTGGTCTGTGGCCGAGGGTCCCGGTTTAGGTGAAAACAAAATAGGTTTGTTTTCATCTATACTTTTAAACCTTAGATAAAAATAAACCTATTTTGTTTTTAGCTATACTCTAAACCTTAGCTTAGTACAAAACTTTTTTGTTTCATCTAAGCTATGGACTTATTCTCACAGTCTCAAAAAATTAACCTGCCTCAAAGTTAAATTAATCGAGTTATATAACGACGCAATAAATAAAAACTTTTCAAACGATACTCAAGAAGAGAGTCGGAAGCGGGCGAGGGTAAATAACGAGAATATTTTTTCTTGTAATATTGAATGATGAATGTTGTTGCGCTGATGCATATGTAGGACCTTGTTTCAGTTCTCTGTACAGAATTCAGTTACAGTTTCAGATAAAGAGCGAAGGTAGATTTTTTTATTAAATATATGATATTAGAACTTAGTAGCTTAGGAAATATTTAGTTTTTACTCAATTTCCCGTCTGAGCGAGCTTTTAATAGTTTCTAGCGAAACTACGTGATAGAGCTTTCTATAGATCTATCACGTAGTTTAGCTTCAAAGTATATATTATTACATAGATGCATGGACTTGGCACCGCACCTGACTACACTTGACCTACTACTCATTGGTCAAGTTTAAACTGCTTTGAAAGTACTTGACCTGATGTATTTTGTTATCTCCTCTTGAGAGTTAGGAACAACATTCCAGCATCAATGCCAAAGTCGTTTCTAAGGGGCTATATGTATCTGTTATAGTCTGATTTGCGTCACAAGCGTAACGACTAACGAAGCATCCTAATTTGAGACTTTATAGCGAACAGACATAATGCGAGAAGGTACTATATAAAAAACCTCTCGTGTTCGTTTCCTTATGACACCACTTGGTGGAGTCACGGGGAAAGAACAGTTATGTAAGCTCTTCTGCAACTCCTATTGGCGTTCACCTGTGTCGTACACCTAAAAAGTATTCAAATGGTCAATTGTAATATTAATGAAGTCGTGTATTGGTCAGATTTGAACATTTTAAAATGTAAGTGCTACTGTGTTCGAAACGATATGGTATCTAACCTCACCGGGGTCAAATATTAATAATTATTAGACTACTAACTCATGAGTAACAAGAAATTCAGGAGCTCGTTACGTTAAGTCTGAAAACTTACAAGAAGTACGTACTTACATTATTATTATTCAGAAATGTGAATTATTATTGTTCATTTCTGCCTAATGTTTCAGCAAAAGGATTTTGGGCGTAATCAGTTTAAAATCTTCTTTAACATTATGATACGAGTATCAGGAGTAATTCAAGTTCCATAAATACTTACTTCATTCTATTTAATCAATAAAGTTTTATGTAGTAAACGCATCCTAATCAAATCTCTGAAATTGTACAAGGTACGTACTATTGTAGATCGTTACAACAGCTCATTACTTGCCTGCAATTCCTTTTTTTTAATTCTGGGACTCTTTTTTTGACACAGCGCCATCTAATCCCAAACTAAGCTATTAGCTTGTATACTATGGGATCAAAACAACTGATATACATACTTATATATTTCTAAATATTTCCATACATACAATACATGCGCGACCTCATGCGCGGCAGTCGCATACACTACCACTGCGCCACCGAGGCAGTAGACACATTATTTGCTATCCAAATGAATTCAGTTTATAGAACAAATGTAAATTAAAATCTGTTCGCCAGCAAACAAATTCGTTATAGAACTAAAGTTTAAAAGTTACAAACAACGTGTATAACAATGAGGCAATAATGACCGACCCGACACGACAGAGGCGCTCTGAATTTCAAATTACTCTTTGCACAGGCGAATACGCTGAGCCAGCTCGTAAACAGTCTATGTCGATGACTGTGCAACAAAATATACCCCTTTTTATATACCGTCATATAGTAAAACAAATAAACCTATTCATTTACGTGCAAAACCAGCTACCGGATAAGCGTTAGGCTGAGTTAGTTATATGAAATAAATAAATGACAGTATTGTAAGCATCAAAGTAATTATTTTTGTTACGATTTTGATGTAAATTGTCAATAAGAGAGCTTGAACCCTAGTGAAGGTGAACTCCTAAGATAAGAGGAAGTAACTTGTTTAACATAATGTTTTTAAATAAATAAAAATTTATAAATAAGATGATCTCAGTGTTAGAAAGGTGAAACAGTACTAGTTTGACCTCCTGTTACGTCAGTATCAGTTGATTGATAGACGTGATGTTTAATATGGAAATTGTTGTAAATCTGGAGAGTGTAATAGGCCAAAAATATCTTATTCCTTTAGTATTATTCCTAAAAGGAAAACGTTTGAAACAATTGTGAAAGCATCTTATACCTGAAAAAATAAACTAACAATGGTGCTAATTCTGTTGTTGAGACCGCTAAACTAAATTTCTCTAAAATTTTCTTCTTTTTATTAAGAGATTGCCAAATGCTATTCTGTTATTAAGTCGAACTAAAGTTGGTGATATCATAAATAGCACTTAATTTGTATCTGATATCACTAAAATTCATTTCCTGGATTATAAGAGGAGGGAAACACATACGCTGGCAGAACTTTCCAAAATTCAATTGTTCGACTGAGAATCGATATTTGTAAGTATTTAAGCAACACTGAAGTTATAATGTCTGCAATTTCTTTCCAAACCGAATGGAAAAGTTGCAAATTAAAACTTTCCAGACGAGTGCACTGTACACGCAAAAAGAATTGATAATGCTCGATTTTAAATAGTTGCATTAACAAAATGAATAAACACTTTCAATCTGTAATCAAAATACTTGTTAGAAATTAAAAAGTGAGTTTGTTTATTATTCATTCATTTGTTATGCACTGATACAATTAGTATATGGATGGATACTGAAATCAATGGCTAATATGACCATTAGTTTCTGAAAAAGTAGAAAGGAAGAAACAAGAAATCTATATTGATGAGAGGAAAAGCGGCGAGGGAAGGTTTAGGTTTTCAAGTTGTTTGAATCAACTACTGAAACCAAATATAAATAAAAAAATGATGCTTTTTAATTTTTTGTTTTCGATTTGCGATTTTGTGTTCCTGGTATTAAATCTAAAATATATTCTATATTGAAGGAAAGGCTTTAATTATATTACACAGTTCGACCTCGATCGAAATACTGACATTGAATGGAAATAAATTGAATGGGATCGGGAGTCGGCGAACACAATAACATTTAACATTCCAATTCCTCTCGATATCGGCTCGGTATTGTTTTATTTAAATAAAGAGTATTAAATTATGAATATTGGATTCTTATAAACACCAACCTACTTTATCACATGTTTATTAATAGATTTAGTACCTATTTTACGATTGATAGCCACCCAAATAGTTCAAAGGAGTGGAAAAGTTAAGTTCATAACTTGGATTTTTTAATTCCTTTGATCTCGAATAATACTATTGGTTTTATAGGACCTCATACGTCCTACCTTTTATAAGTACATATTTAAAATAACCGGCGCGATACCATATTTTAATTTTCTATCTTCCTCAGGTACAATTAACCTAGAAAATGGTTATTATCAGATGTCAAAAATCTTCATAATAGTTTTTTGCTTCAACACAGTGGTTTACCCGAAAAAGGTATAATATCAAATGTGCAATCGATGTATAAAAAAATATATTGATCGCTATTTGGGTTGTACAGTGCCATCTAGCGAAGATCAGTCGAACTACTACGGAACAAATTTAGCCTCGCATTTCAGGATTTCTAGTGCAAAACATACGGAACAGCCGTAATTACCTTTCCTGGTTGAGAACCCTTCCCTGAATTTCGGAGGAATAACGCCGTTCTTTAACACTGGTACTATATTGCATGTGGATATTGGGAAATGCCACTTAAGTTGAGTAAGAGTTCATTTATTTAGTCTATACAAAGCTGTATAGATTGTTCTAGATAAATAATTTGATATCGATAAAATCTGAAATTTCTTAATGTTTTTGAAAGGTTTTACCTAAGTATTTACTCGTAACAGAGTAATATTCTCGAAATGCGCTGATAACGGATTCGTTTACGTTAGTGATTCAAGAATATTGTTCAGCGGAAACCGGTGGCAGGCGTCGGAAGCACAGCGAAGCCTACTTTCACGTCTGTCGCGTTGATGAGATCAATGCCGAGGGGCAGACTCCAAAGTCCCAAAGGCTTTTTTATAGTTATGTAGCAACGAAATATCAATTTATCTTACGAAGCCTTGTCCGTGTTTGCGATAATTTTATCATTATAATTATCTTCGTAATATTTAGGCTGCCAGTTGCTGCTAGTTTCATTTTGATATTTGGAGTCCAAGGAACTGAGAATAAGATTTTGGAAAATCACAGTAAATTTGTGGCCCCGCGGTCTCAGTGTTCTGTAAACGATCACTGAGTTACGCAACTTTCACTATGGCTGGTCTTCGGATGGGTGACCACTTTGTGGCATTTACATTTGCGAGCGTTTCCGTGCTTCGGAAGGCACGCTAAGCCGTTGGTCCCGGTTGCCAGTAAAATGGCAGTCGTTAAGCCTAGTTGAAGGCCTTATGGGCGGCTTGAAAATTTTCAACAGCAGGTAGCCACAACCTGCGTCTGTCTATTTCAACACGGCAATGGGCTCACCACCACGTGGGACAGAAATCCACACGGTGAAAAGTGGGCATATTATATGCCTCTGCCACCCCTTCTGGGATAAGGCGTGATGGATATTTATATTTATTTTTACAGTAAATATTATTGCGGATTTTTATGGCGGAAGTTCTAAACCCACCAATATTTTACTGTAACTGTTTGATGTGTGATATTTTCGTCTTTCTTTTTAGCCTCAGCATTAAATCCTGGTGGCTTCCAACGTATCAACTTCAGATGCTGGGACTCTGTTTTGGTTTTCTAGTAGTTCTTTTTATTAGTAGCTGTTGCGATTTGGCTATTTTTTTTCGGTGTTAAAAGCGTGTGAGCTCAACTTTCTATAGAGTTTACAGATACCTACTCTTTGTCTTCGTCCATCAGTAACCAGGTGCACTACTTGCAGACAGATGAGGTTGGCTTGGGCTCCTGAGTTCTTATTCCACTTTCTTACACCTATTAGCGTTCTTGTCTCTATTCAAACTTCAGTAAATAGACCACTATGTTGAACAAAAGGGTCAGTTACACCGATAGTGAGTATGTGGCTAATCGCTAATTTGAACGCTATCTAGCTGACAATGCATCCGGTAGAGACAAATAGTGTCATTAGAAGTCAGATGTTTGCAACGTCGAATATCTTTTCCGGAAGGTAACGCAGTGGAGACGTTTGGTTAAGACGTAGGACAAGTGCAACGGGTCTTAAGATAAGATTAGTGGTCTAGTTTTATTGCTGCTTTCTACAAGGCATGATTATGTTCACACTGTCCCCCAAACGAGGTATGTCAGAGTTACAGCTCATAAGAGAGTTTAATGGCCGTATTACAGAACGTTTATCAATACTGAAAAAATAATTGAGAGTAGTATTTATAAGGCAAAAACTAGCCTCAAGCGTCGATTGAATATTGAGAAACGTTCTGGAATACGGCCCTAAGTATGTAAATAAAAGTACTAGAAAGAATGAATCAAAAAGATCAATAGATGATCCTCTCCAACCCGACTTAAACCTTATCCCATTAGTCAATTATCATATCATAAATTAAAAGAAGTCAATAAAAAAAACATGGTTTCGCATTTCATTGAAAAGTTCAGTCTGGGCGCCTAGTTCGAGTTATACCGAGCGAGTTTTCAGTCTCCTTGTGAGAGGGTTAATTCGAATTTGTATGAAAAAAAAATTGAAATTAAATAGAAATACTGTGCGCCGTCGTCGTCTAGGCGCAAATACAGTAACATATTACGAGTCCGCATAACTTTACGTAAACTTCATTGTGAAACGCGATAGGCTCCCGCTAAAACTCTCACTAGCTACAAGTGTTTACAAGGAACATTTTGGAAATTTCTCCTGTATTTGTGTAACGGAGGTTGGCCGATTATGGCAGGCGCAATCGTAGTCCAATATATTAAACTAAATATTCTGATGACATAATATTGTTCAGTAAAATCCGAGTAAAGTTGGGATCTATCTCGAACAATGTTCCTTTCCACATACATGCTTCAAAAAAGACATTATGGTAAGGTAATACGTCAGAATCTATGACATCAAAATTTCCGGACTTAAAACACTTGATCAAATTTAGTGCTATCCTAGGTGATACTGCATTGATTCCATAAGTTAAACATCACTTATTTTCGATACTCGATCAAAATGTATCGAAATTAGGTCGCTAATTTTAATAAACAGAAATCAATTTATAAAAAAAAAAATCTTATTGTAATATATTTTTTTTTGCATTGGAGCAGCCAGAAAGGATAAAGTACAACTAATTACCTTCGCGCTGTATCACTGACGGGTTAGTTAGAGAGGACGAGTACTTCTTTCGATTCCTGTAGATTCGTTAAACGTTTCATATTATATACATCTGTGTGTCCGAGTACGTTTGACCTTTCCGTTAAATAACAAAAAGTACAATCAAAGGAATTTAATTACAAAATAAGACGTACTAGGCACTTATTACCCTAATTATTATTACAGGGTTCAACCTACACAAATCATTTTAGAAATGAACATTAGGTACGTACTATAATGTTCTGTTGTCACTGAAAACGTATTGCTCTATTTAGTAGGATATTTATCGTGAGATATAAATTTACACCGCGCTTCTCGCCCGAGTTCCCGATCAAACGCGGAGTGCTCGACATTTTAATTGAATTTCTGTCAATAATAATTCCCGCCCATCTTGTAAATTAATAAGTTAGCCATCCCCGAATTAATCAATTAATAAAATTACAGGCGAATTTATTGCTAGGGAGCCTGGCGGGGCAGTTTATTATTTTAAGTACATGGGCACTCTTGAAAATGATTTGAAATTAACTAATTAACCCTATTATGTAAGTCGCGATGGCGCCGTCTTTGGTCACAAAATTATACCAGAAACTTAGTTCATAAGATCCTGCTTTCTAAATCATATTGTTACAAAAAATTCGAAAACAATGAAAAAAGTGCGGAGTAAGGAGTTTCGCGAAGTACCTACCCGAAATTAATGCAGAACCACAAAAACGGAATTAAAGCAGATGTAGATAAAGGAGTTAAGTAAGCACATGTAGCAAATATGGAGGTGTAGGGAGGGGGTGGCTTGGAGAAATTCTAATTAGCGCTAATGGAACGCTCATTCACCTGGAACTAGTCTGCGGTGAGTTTCAGGCCTTGTGAAATTAATGTTAAATATTTTACAACAATGGACACGCTTGTAATCACAAACTTTATCAAATTATGAAAGTAAGTTTAAATTTAGCTATGGAGTTTAGGTAGTAGTCCGTTTCTCAAGGACTGTAAGGACGTGTACTCATTAACTAGTTTTATAGTGGCACTGAATTCATGAGTAGATATTACACTAAGCCCACTGGTACCGTTTTTGAATGATCTACACAACAATGATGTAACTAGTAGCTCCGGCTGTGGGCAGGTTAGAAAACCATGCCCACAATGGCCGTTTGGCGGGGCATAAATTAGAATATGAACTACGTACCATCGGGGTGTCTTCTAGTACCCACCTGAGCGCTATCGACCCTCTGATCTAAGACCCACAGGCATAGGGTATAGGCGGGATAGAGTGTGGCAGCACCTCTGGCCCCCGAGGAGAGCCTAATCTGGAGGCGTTCCCATAGTCGGGTCGCTGTGACTTAGCCCTGAGGCTTATTCTACGACTCGGTTGGGAAGAAGGCGGAACACCGCGGACTTTTAGTAGGTAGGACGGCCCCTAAAGGACCAGGAGTACCACACACTGTTACTGCTGTACTCAGGCACAGAATAAGTAATAGTACTCAGGATCACAGTAGCCTATGTGAGAATTCAGGCTGTGAATCTTATAGTACCAAGTTTCAGCCAAATTGGTTAGCGGGTTGATTGATTAACAAACCTCAAGATATCTTCACAAACTTTCACAATTAAGGTTTTAGCTGAAGAACCCACAACCTTTATCGGTTCGAAACTGAAGCGTAGCCGCAGAAATGGGAGTTTCTGTTTGTAGCAAATGAGAAACATCGTCCAAATTTTATTCTGATTTGGGTAAAGAAGGAATATTAATCTAACGTCCCGTTCAATATAGACACTGATGTCACTTATAGGCAGCTTTGACTTGTTAAGCGGGACGTATTTTATTCATGAGCAAGTATATTGTATTCCGTCTTACGGGTACATGCTTAAAATATAAGCGTCACTGGCAGAGTGGCAAGTGTATGCGACAGGTCTCGGGTTCGACTAACGGGCTAAAACGTAAATTTTGTGTGACCAGCAAATGTTTGTTATGGAGTTTTGGTGTTTCTATGTGTATTTCTAGATTCATAGCACAATAAATTGTGATAAATGGCGTTTGAAGCATTGGACACTATGTTAAAAAAATATTCTATCAAGGCAAAAAAGATTTTGCATTGGACTTTCCAAACTAGCTAATGTGGTGAAGTCTTCTTATTCGAGATTTCGTACGGAACCCTAAACTTTTTGAAAATCCAATATAGCCTATGTTACTTACGAAGTATGTAGCTTTCTAATGGTGAAAGAACTTTTAAAATCGGCTCCGTAGTTTCTGAATCTATTCATTACAAACAAACTAACAAATCTTTCCCTTTTATATTTTATCATATAACTATAGATCAGAGGAATAAATTCTTTTACAGCAGGTAGCCACAACCTGCGTCTGTCTGTTTCAAAACGGCAATGGGCTTACCACCCATTACGTGGAACAGGAATACACATGGAGAAAAGTGGACATATAATATGCCTCTGCCACCCCTTCGGGGAAAAGGCGTGATAGATAAACAAATAATCGTATAGATCAGAGGAGTTGCTAAACTCGTTTGCATCGTCATTAAATTTCATTTTCTACTCTTACTTAAAACTTGAAATAACTCCTAAACAGGACGGAATTTGTTTTGGTTTTTGTAAGTATCCCTAGTATCGCAAATATTTAAAAGAATATAAGTATTCTTCTAAAGATAGCCAAATTTACATGATTGCATCATTGAAATTAAATGGACAGAACATTCTGATTCCATCAATTCGAACGAACTAAAGTGGAAAATTCTGAGTTTGGTTTAATATAAAGAAAATACTTACATGAAGTAAATAAACCGTACACAATGTTGTTCATTTTCTGAGTATATTTGTTTACAGTTGAAAGGATTTGTGCCGTGCGTACACAATGTACCTTTATGTAACATTAGGACCATAGATTAAAATAAATGTTATGATTTGGGCAGCTCTATAACTTCAACCCACGAATATAAAAGAAAATATTCCACAGTATATGTGTAACGAAACGAACATTTCATTCGCTGTAAAATGAAAGAAGGGAGACAAGAAAGAAAGCAACTTTCAAAGTGGGGGGTCACTTTGAAGGTTGAGCATAACAATAATAAACCAACCAACAATCTCAGAGAATAGAATAGAATAAACTTTATTGCAATATAAAGATACTTTACAGTTTCATAAATTTACAAAGGGCAACCTTATCGCTAAAGAGCAATCTTAAATTCATTTATTTCGTAAACACAGGTAAATGTATACAGGTGTTACGTTGAGTGTGGTGATCTACTATGTTTTACCTGTTACAGGCAACCTTTACCATTTTCATAGAGACTCATATTACTTTATCTGCAATGCAAATGCGATGCTGGTGACCAAGAGATGAGAGCATGGCGTATTAAGCGCCCATATAGTCTGGAAGGAATGACTGCAGGCGTTGTCGTAAAAAATATCAGTAATTTTTACGCCTGCACCTACTAATATAATAAAGTAACCAGAACTTTACGCTCAGATGAAGAAGGTTATTTCTAACCCACTCCGCTCCATTATCACTTTCCTTCCGTTTGCCCTCCGTGTTTTGAATTATAACATTCTTCTTTTAAAAAGGTTCTGGAGATACAAAATACAGTCTTTAAATTAAACACTGATAGCTTGTTCCAAATTCTAATAAGTATAGAAATAGCTGTCAGGATGTAACGGATAATGCAGAAAATTGAACTGAGTGTCAATTTGGGATTTAATTATGACCTCACATAAAGATGATGTAGAATCCAAAGTAGCCTTGTTGAGCATTGTGCAGGTTTTATTTTATACTTAGATTAAATTGAAGATACAAAGTTATAAGGAGCGTTCTACGTAAACTGCGACTTGGCAATGCATTCGCAAATAGAATTCCAAGCTACAGTCAAACTATTTGTATCGTAGAATTGTTTGAACATTTAAACGGTACAGGATAGGCTTCAAAATACAGCGAGGTTAGTTACCCCATGCGGGTGAGTACGCCGTAAGGGAGGCATTCGGCAATGAATGCCTGAGTGGTACTCGGCTTATGAGATCCATTCAAGCGCGTAGTTCAATGCTGGTCGGTCAACAAAGGACATTCATCGCATACGTGTCACCTAGTAGCACACTGTCTGGTTGCGCCGGTATACGATAAACGAGTAGCCGTGTTATTTTTTCTATGTTGCATAGCCGATCTGCATTTGTTTATAAATAATTAGTTGTCGACACTCCCCCCGCTCCCCTTTATTCCATTTCTCTTTCGCACCTACCTTGTCTCGCATAAAGGAGGAGCGAGACAGCTGTATTACGCGCGCAAGTACCTACGCTCGCGCCGCTAGCCTCTCACAGGCAGCGACCACGACTGAAGACGCTCTATCAGTACTACAATGGCCGCGCGCGCGCCCGCTTCAAACCTTTCGCAATAATTGTGTTTTCCATGGATAAATAGTGTACTCGTGCAAGGAAACCAGGAATCAAAGTCCAGGGACATCCCCGGCAGCCTCCACCTCAGCATCTCGCATCAGTAGCAAGGTAAGTGTGCCCATTCCTGTTTCCATTCTTTTTCGTTCGACAACCGCGTGTAAATTTCATTATTGTCTTTCCCCGCAAATACAGTCCACTTTGAATTTATTTATCTCGCCCGCTCAACCATTTTCTGGTCCTAACGATCTGGATTTTGATCCATTTGCTTTAGTAGTTTGCCAATAGAAACGCAATAGTTTTTATCCCATAGGGAATAAACGCATAGGTATAGGTTATAGTTTTTTATTCCACCACGGAATAAACGCATAGGTATAGGCTATAATTTTTATCCCATAGGGAATAAACGCATAGGTACCTATAGGTTATAGTTTTTATTCCACCACGGAATAAACGCATAGGTATAGGTTATAGTTTTTATTCCACCACGGAATAAACGCATAGATTAGGTAATAGTTTTTATTCTACAGGGAATAAACGCATAGATAATAGTTTTATTCCATTAGGGAATAAACGCATACTTACCTACTGTTTTTAGCATAGGTAGGTACTAAATAGTTGGTAATTTCGACTGCACCGCATAGTAATACAAAGACCACGCGAGCAGGTACCTAGGCCCGCGCGCGCAAGTAGGTACCTACGCTCGTTCGCGTCGCGTCTCGCTGCTTACTACCGCTGCCATTTTGATCGTTCGTTAGTTTTGCACTGTAGGTAGCTAGTTGTTTGTTTTTACAACGCCTCCGAAAGAGATTTCGGATCTACTGCTAAAACTATTACACGCTAAGAAGGATAGCCTTTTTAAGCGTATGCAATTAATTTGTGATTATTCATCGAGGATCGCAGATGAATCAATAAAAGAATTGTTTTTATCCTCGATCGAAACCGTAGACACTTTGAGCTTAGATTTCGAAAATGTTCTCAATAAAATTAACTTGGCCGACCGAATACGTAACGAAGTGATACGCAATATGGCAGGTTTGAATGAAAGTGTCAGCGTTAAGCTGGAAAAGGGCGTGCTCCGTTGGTTTGGACACGTCCAACGAATGAGAAAGGAACGATTGACGAAGAATATATATTGTTCAAAAGTAGAGGGTAGAAGGAGTCAGGGTAGGCCGAGACTTACATATGAAGACCACGTGAGCAGATTGCTTAAAAACGGAAAGGTCAAAAGTACTCGGATACCCAGACGTGCGTGTATGAAGCGATTGATGAATCTCGAAGAAGCGAAAGAAGTATGCATGGATCGTGAAGCCTGGATCTGTCCTCTCTGACTACCCCGTCAGGGATACAGCGTGAAGATAGTTAGTTTTTTTTGTTAAAATTAACTTGCTTGAATTAGAATTAAATCCCGATTTCTTATTAAGTTATGACGCCATGTCATCTTTCGAAGATTTAATTTGTCGCATAAAACGTGTCGCTAAGTCATTGCAAGCGCCCGTGCCCGTAGTAGTCACCGATTCGAAACCCGGGCCAGCCGGTTTTGATTTGCTAAAACGGGACCGACCTAAATTACCGCCCATACAAATACCCGAATTTGATGGCGATATTAAAAATTTGCCTTTGTTTTTCGCTAGTTTCGAAAATACGATCCATAATAATAATTCGTTATCGGATTACGAAAAATTACATTACTTAGTAAACTAACCGGGAAAGCAAAAACCGTTTACGCCGGTATAACGCTTTGCGCCGATAATTATAGTTTGATTTTGAATACTTTGAAGGTCAAATACGAAGACAAACGCTTAGTAACAAACGCTTATTTGGATCAAATATTAAATTTGAAAAATAGCTCATCGTGTAATGAACACGACTTGGAAAAATTCTTGGATATTTTTGCATCAGCTGTTCACGCCCTAAAGAATGTCAAGGTCAATGACCTCTGTGATTTTTTGTTTTTGTATATCGGTTTAAAGAAATTAGATTCCGAAACCGTTCGCTTATTTGAAATGGATAGACGTGGCCATCAAATACCTAAGTTCGACGATTTAGAAACTTTCGTTCGTCAACATATTCGAATTTTGCAACGAACTTCGTTAAACCACGGAGTAGCGAAAAATAGTCCGACTAATCGTAGTAGTAATAGTAGTAAGCCCACGAAGTCCACGCATTCTTTTGTTAATTTTGAACCCACAACTTCGCAATCGCAAGTGTTGCATTCGAAAAATTGTTTCTTGTGTCAAGGTCACCATGACCAACTTTATAAATGTTCGGAGTTCAATAAACTCACTCCTAGCGATCGCTATAAATTTGTTCGTTCTAGTAATAAATTTATGTATCAATTGTGTCAGTGGGAGGCATCTGTAATTCGAATCATTTTTGTCACAAGTGTAATAGTAGACACCATTCATTATTACACTTCGAAAACAATAATGCCGCGTCCAATTTAAACTCAGTTGGTGCCTCGCGCGTTAATCCTAACCGTCCGTCCGTCCACTGTGACGTCACAGCCACCCGCGCCGTTGAGTCGCGGCTGGGAGCGCTATCCCGTGTTTTCGTCCCCGTCCGCGCCTAGTGACGGCGAAGCCACTGCCGCCGTCACTAGGCGCGGACGTAACTCGAAAGTGTCATATTGTTGCACCGTTGAGCCGCTGGACTCCGCTGTCCGTAAATTCTGGGAGATAGAAGAGGTGAACGTCCCTCCTATTGTCAGCCCGGATGATGAACTTTGTGAAGAGTTTTATAGTCGCACGACTACTCGCGATAGTGATGGTCGTTATGTTGTCGCACTCCCCTTTAATTCGCTTGGAGATTCGTTTCAGTCAGCCGAAAACGCTTCTTTTGTTTAGAACGGAAAATGCAGACATCTCTAAAGTTGAAGGAGGCTTACGATAGCGTAATAATATAATATTTGGATAAAGGTTTCATTTCACCCACGCCTCCCGAAACCGAAGAGACGAAGCACGCTCCTTCGTATACCATACCGCACCATGGAGTTGTCCGCGAGGATAAACTAACCACCAACTTGCGCGTTGTTTTAGATGGCAGCGCCAAAACTAGTTCGAATGTTTCGGTAAACTATATTTTGCACAGTGGTCAAAATCTCCAAGGTAATTTGTTCGAAATTATAGTTAACTTTCGCTTATTCGCTGTCGCGCTTTCAGCCGACATTAGACAAATGCTTCTTTGTATTGGTGTTCGCGAATCAGATCGCCGATTTCAACGCATTAATATAGATAGAATTTTCGCATTCTCGGACTCGACCGTCGCTTTGTGTTGGACACATTCTTCGCCCCATCGTTGGGATACATTTGTCGCAAATAGGGTGGCAAAAATTCAATCGGAATTGGCGCCGCAAAACTTTTATCACGTCTCAGGTACGGACAACCCTGCCGATTGTTTGTCTCGCGGGTTAACACCTGCGCAGATTTTGGATCATCCGTTGTGGTTCCATGGCTCTTCCTGGTGCCACCTGATGAATGGCCTGTTAGTCCTTTCAACCCCGCTACTGTGTCCACTCCGCCAGAGGAAAAGAAAACCTCTTTAGTTACTACCGCACGGCTCGAAAAATCGCCTATCTTAGAGTTGGCTAGCCGTGTTTCATCGTGGTCGATTCTTTTGCGTAGTGTTGTTTTTACTTGTCGATTTTTGAAAATCCTTCCTCGTCGCGAGCACGTTACCGCCTTCGACTTAAACAAGGCTGAGTTAATCGTGCTTCGTGAACTTCAGCGATTTTATTTTTCGTCTGAAATTAAAAATTTGGAATTGAATAAGCCTTGTAGTCGCGCTTTTCAACATTTGAAACCTTTTTTGAAGGATGGCCTCATTCGGGTTGGTGGTCGTTTGAGCCAGTCCGCATTAGAGTACGATCAAATGCATCCTATAGTTCTCCCGCGCAAGGATCATATCGTTGATCTTTTAGTTGAATATCACCATAGGGTGAATTGTCACGCTGGTCCAGATTTATAAATGACAATTTTGCGCCAGAAATACTGGATTCTCTCCGCACGCAATTTGATTCGTTCGATAGTTCATAGATGTATTCCGTGTTTCAAACTTCGCCCGAAGTCAATCGCGCCCGAAATGGCCGATTATCATCCTTGTCGTGTTGTTCAGGCTGCTAAACCGTTCGTACACACGGGTACCGATTACGCTGGCCCCTTCAGGGTAACCGTATTTCGTGGTCGTGGTATACGCTCCACGAAAGCTTATGTTCGTCTTTTTGTTTGTATGACGACTCGCGCCGTTCATATAGAATTAGCTGGTGATTTGAGCACGCCATGCTTCATGGCTGCATTTAAAAGATTTTTGTCGCGTCGGGGTTCCGTATCTCGAATGTATTCGGACAACGGTACCAATTATGTCGGAGCTCGTCGTAACCTTTCCGAACTACATAATTTTTTGCGTTCCAAACACTTTACGTTTGAAGAGCTGAGCACCGTGCTCACTCAAGTCGAGGCCGTAATGAATACGCGTCCTCTTTGTAGAACCTTGTCTAGTGATCCCTCGGAGCCGCTTGCACTGACTCCAGCGCACTTTTTGAATGATACACCGTTAAAATACTTGCCCGCTTTTGAAATAGAAGAAGATCGACTTCATCTTCACTCGCGTCATGCATTATTGGATAAACTCGTTCAGTCGTTTTGGAAGCGTTGGAGGACAGACTATTTGCATACGCTACAGTCACGTCAGAAATGGAACACTCCATCGAACCCTATTACTCTCGGTACTGTCGTAGTTATTGTAACTGAAAATATGCCTCCATTACATTGGCCTCTTGGGGTAGTAGAAGTTTTCCCTGGGTCAAATGGGATCACCCGTATAGTTCGCGTTAAAACCGCAACTGGTTCGTACTTGCGACCAGTTATTCGTCTTTGTCCTTTGCCTAATCAACAGTAACTTCAATAACAAATATATCTTGTTCGATTAGGTTTAGTTTAGTTCGATAGCATTTGTTTATTTAGCAGCTAAAGCTTAGTGGCAACTGTATACCTTCGAAAAAGGAACAACTGACTTGTTCCTTTTTCGAAGGTAACCCTTCAAGCCGGGGGGAAATGGTTGCGCCGGTATACGATAAAAGAGTAGCCGCGTTATTTTTTCTATGTTGCATCGCCGATCTGCATTTGTTTTTAATTAATTAGTTGTCGCCACTCCCCCCGCTCCCCTTTATTCCATTTCTCTTTCGCACCTACCTTGTCTCGCATAAAGGAGGAGCGAGACAGCTGTATAACGCGCGCAAGTACCTACGCTCGCGCCGCTAGCCTCTCACGGGCAGCGACCACGACTGAAGACGCTCTGTCAGTACTACAATGGCCGCGCGCGCGCCCGCATCAGACCCTTCGAAATAATTGTGTTTTCCATGGATAAATAGTGTACTCGTGCAAGGAAACCAGGAATCAAAGTCTAGGGACATCCCCGGTAGCCTCCACCTCAGCATCTCGCATCAGCAGCAAGGTAGTGTGCCCATTCCTGTTTCCATTCTTTTTCGTTCGACAACCGCGTGTATATTTCATTATTGTCTTTCCCCGCAAATACTTTGAATTTATTTATCTCGCCCGCTCAACCACTGTCATTAGACAAAATCGATATATATATAGATATCTTGAGTCAGGATATCGGATAGGCATACCGATTTTGTCGAGAAATACACAGATACAATAATTTAAGTATTTTAGTTTTAAAATTAGCGTATTTTTTTATTTTATGTTATTATTAGTGGTCCCGGCGAGTCTAGCACCGCCTTTTTCTATTTTTTAACTTGCAATTCCTCATGGACTTCACATCACCGTGATCTATCGGCGAGTTGGGTATGTCGGACTCGTACCGACTAAACCGCACGGTGTCTTCTATCTACCTATCTGCTCAAAGACCCGTGTACTCCCGTGGAGGATATCCACAGGACCTCGAAGGCATAGCCGCTGGAGGGTCTAGTGACTCCAGCTCATTGACGTTATGGTCCACACTAGTAAGAGAAACGCGTACAGAACTGCAGACGCAGTGCAGCGCGGCCCACACTGGGCCTGCCTCTGCTAGGACAAGGTTAGCCCAGATCCTTGCCCCCAGGTCCGAGTTTTGCAATACCTTAGAATTCTGTTCCATAGAAAATGTATGAGATGATATTCTTTTCTTGACGACTTTTCCTTTTTTTTTTACTTATTCTGCTACTCGGGGTAGAGACAAACCAGCTAAGCAAGAACAATAAAAATAGCCCAACACGTTCTTCAGTTATAATATATGATATAACTATAATTTATATATATATATACAAGGACTCTTAAATTACAGTGATATAAGAATAAACAACCAATTGTGGTTTTCATTTTCATCACTGAAGTTTCAGTCGAATGCCTAATCTAAGGACATCAAATTGCATCTGGTCTGGACATCATGTAGAGAAAAGAGCATAGGCATAACCGAATTACTTCGTGAAAGTTGTACTTCCTAGTTCATATTCAGAAAAAGGCTTTACGATATTTTATGACAAACATCTCTTATGCATTATTTCAATAAATTAGGAAAAAAAAGTAATCGCCTTACTCAAAGTAAGCACGCGACATTAAACACACAATACATTTACAAACAGACAGTACGCACAAATCCTGCGTCACGTCATGTTCAACGAGCTAAAAGACACGTCGGCACCGACAGCTGTCTACAACCAGCTAAAGCCCGTTATTTGTCTAATGAAGCGTTGGTATACGCAATGTAGGTTTGCATGTTCATAATAATTTTGACTGCCTCAGTGTGTGCCGCGCAAAGGTACTAGATGAACCGGGAATTTTATTTACTGTCCACACCAAACGACATAAAACGGTTCTACGAATTTAAATAGAAAGTGTCCTTTATATCCTGCCATTTGCGAAATCCTTTAGTAAGTTAAACAGAAATGTGTTATTATTTTTCGGGTACCTACTTACATAGAAATTGCCATTACTTTTTACATACTCCCGTATCCCGCTGTAAGGCAATTTGCCAAATACTGTAAAGTACTCTTATTCCTACATCGTAAAGCATCCGAAGCTTTATTATATTATGAAATTGCATTTCTCGTTACCAACCTACTATTTGTTTAGTATAGATAAATCAAATGCTCGTGTTTCAGTTTCATTGAATACAATAATTCACAAATTCGCATTCAACAATCACACCCACAATAATTATATACATTGGTAACACAGTGTGTAAATACAACAGAACATCTATTTTATATTAAAATAGTTGACGCCCGCGACTTCGCCCGTGTAGAGAAGTTTTCCCGTTCCCGGTTTCCACAGGAACTTGTACCCGGACTGAAATGTAACCTGTGTTATTCTGATGTGTAAGGAATATTATTGTAGTTTCATCAAAATTCATTCAGTAGTTTATGCGTGAAAGAGTAACGGACCTACATACATTTATAAAAAAACCTTACAAACAATTCTTACAATCTCTCGTGTTAATAATATTAATAGGATAATATATATGCAATAAATGATTTAAAATTTTACCACCAAACGTATTAAATAACTTGATTGAGACATTTCATTCCATTTTGTGCAAAGAAAGAATCCGTTGCGAAAATGTCGTCGACCTCTCTCTGTCTAATAAATGTCAAAATCGAAAGAACTCGAGGACATTCCATTAAAATCTTAAATCATATTTTAAAGAACATGGAAAGTACGAAGTGTCTACGATAGAAAGAGGAATGCGAGCAATATTGTTAAAATAATGAAGTCTCCAAATTTCCAGGTAAAATACTCGTCGTAGTGTAGCACACCTTTATGAAACCACTAGGTGACCAAGGCTTCGCCCGTGACGTTGTTCGAACTCCCGTTGCACCTATTTAATCCCGTCGCTTATAAATTCTACAACAATACATAAAAACTTGCGCGATTTATCGACATTTATGACTACTGATCCACTCCCAATGGTAGTAGCGTAATGATATATAGCCTAGAGAAAAAAAAATATCCGACCAGTACTTCCTGAGATTGGCGCGTTCAACCAAACCAACAAACTCTTCAGCTTTATAATATTGGTATAGATAGCTTTTTTTTTATTTTCTTTTTGTTATGGACCTATGCCGGTGCCGCTACCGGCAATTCCGCCACTGTCTAGCGTGCAATGGAGCTTTCTGTGTGTATAATACTAATAAGATCCGTTGCATTCTTGATAAAACTGTGAATTTTGCACCTGAATAGTCGACCGGATTTAATGTCTAAGTACAGAGTAGATATCACCATAGAGCCGGTTTTACACTCTTCTTTAATTTGTGAAAGTGATTTAAGTTGCCAACAGAAGCTATTAAGCTCGTAATCGTGTTTGTTTCAGAAAATTAATTAAAAACACTTTGAACATTTGAAATTGTTATTTTAATAAACTAATTAAGTAGTTATTTAATAAATGGAAAATTACCAACTCCATGATACGATGATACATGATACCAACACGATGCATTCGATTCAATTTCTGGTGAAATAGTCTTAAATAGATATTCTATTATAATAAGATCTTTCCATCCTTATTTATAAGCTTAATAGCAGTATGTGATTATGTCCCCTACATTAATTAAATATGAATATTGTATGAGGCATAAAAATAATTTATAAAAAATAATAAAAATGTTTATCAGGTAACTGTATCTCAACTCTCAACTATAGTGGTCTATAATAATATATCATGAACAGATAAAAGATAACAAGCCATGTCAAACTCTGAAAGAATTTTTAAAACCCAGATCACTTATGTGAACCAAGTGTTTATTTAAAGTGAGGGTATACCCCATCGACGTGTGATTTTTAAAGAACTTGACTCAAGGCTATCATCATATATTTAATTCAGGTACGTACATTATGTAAGAAACAAATAGGTACATAACATAAAACATACAAATAAATTACTGGGGAGTAAGTAGCGGTCGCAACGTATGCTTGTTACGGAAGTATTCACGTCAGTGAGCAAACGTTACATGAGCATGCAATTAGTTCGCTTCCGCACACAACCTCTAAAAGGCTTTTATGGCCGCCTGAGTTTAAAACGTAAAGTTTACTAAGATTTGACTCGCGTGAACACTTGACTTAAAAGTTGAATTTTTAGATTTTTACGTAACTATTTAGAGAAATAAGTCTTAATTTTTGTCATTTTTAAGACTACTGAGGATCGAAAACGCTGCGTTTCTCTTAAAGAAATAAAACATTTTATCAAAACACGTACAATTCATTTTATCATAACCGATACAAATATGAAAAAATAAACACCGTTGAGATCGTGTACTTGCCCGAAAATGCATCTGGCGTCGTCCGCTTACTGATGGTAAGCAAAGACGACCTGTGATTTTGGGCCGCTATCTGAACCCACAGGGCTCCGAAAACGACCCTCAACTAGACGGCCCAGAAATATGCCTTCAAGGACCCATGATTGTAAGAGGAGGAACAAACCTAAATCATTGATAAGTACATTAGGAACGTTTTATTTAGGTTTGGCTCTACCTTAACCTTAAAAAAACCGGTTTTCTTAAAAAGAAAAATCAAATAGGTTTTGAATCTATTTAGCGGTTTTTAAAGGTTTTCATTTCGATCTTACCGATGACATCGCCATCGCCGGCTTTCTATTCAGGGCCGATTTGAATTCAACAAATCAGACGTCATTAAAATTGGTCAAGCCATTCTTGAGGTATAAGAGTTATGTTCGGGGTATAGCGGCTGCAAGCCGGGGCTTAGAGCAAGATTTGATGCAGGAGGTGTGGGACCAGTAGGTGTTTGTGGCGTCTAGTGGCGGTGTCGTATTTATGCTACCCCGGCTATATTGTTGAGGACCGCTTTGATAAAAAGGCCGGGGTGTGCGAATTTGTTAGAGCGGATGTGTGTGTTCGCCGTCTGCGCTGCCTGGAAGACCCATCCTTTTCTGTCCTCTGGCTTCACGTGAATTATGGTTCTATTAGCCAGACCTAGGTGTGCCTTTACCGTACCCATAAAGGGGATATGGTGACGACTTGGCTCTTTGACTACCTCGGCAGGGCGGCAGATGATGCGCAGGTGCGGTTTTCGAACTAGATATTGATGTTTTTGAGGGACTTTAACGCATACCATACAGACAGAATGGCTGGGCTTCCTCAAAACTGGCCATTCGGGACGAACCGCCCAAGCGTTCGTTCTTTCGCATGACTTGACACAGTTGGTACGCCATACCACCTGAATACCTGATGTGGCAAGACATGCGCCCGCTCTGTTGGACCTTCTGCTGTTAGACCAACAACCCAGCCGAGTATAGTGTATCGGTAAGTGGTCCGTTGGGTACTTCCGATCACTGCGTCACGCGCGCACAAATGGAGGTGTTATCTCCTTCATGTCGTGCAGTAGCAGCGTGGAGACTGTGGCACCACTCGTCAGCAGATTAGCGGCTTACGTGATTTTTTTGCGTCCATCCCATGGGGTCAGCGTTGCTTTAGAGAAAAGGCCCATCGGAGAGCGCCTCTGCTGTTGCTGGAGAGATCAATCTGGGGATGGAATACTACATCCCCTACACTGCAGTCGCCAGTATCCGCAAAAACCATCCCTGGTTTGGGCGTGAGTGCGCTTAAATAGTTCGGTATAAGCAGTCAGCGTATCGCGCCTGTATCAGAGCTAGGGCATTATGTGACCCGAATGTAGCCAACCTCAGAGCCGCTTACAAGGCCTTCATTAGAGCGGATACCCAGCGCATAACGCGGCTTGGCCAGGAGCTTACCTCGTATCCAACGGGTAGCCGAGGATATTGGCAACTGGCCAAAGCCGTACCAGTAGCGAACTTCGCCGCCACAGCTGCGGTACCCTAACGGAACCCTGGCTCATAAGGCTCGAGCTGAGGCCGACTTGTTAGCCAACCTCTTCGCGGCCAATTTCAGGATCGATGACCGTGGTAAGCAGCCTCCGACAGTCACGAGTTGTGGCAATGCAATGCCTGATATAAACATCAGGCAGTGCGAGACGGGTCCATTTTGTCGCCCACTCTCTTTCTTCTGCATATCAATGATATGTTGTCCTTGGGCACCATACATTGCTTTGCAGATGATAGTACATTACACGGGAGATATGTAAGTCACCCGACGGCAATGCGGACGGATGTTGAGGCTAAGAGGGGAGAAGTTGTAGCGGAACGCGATCGAAGTCTGGACCGCATCTCTAGTTGCGGTTCCGGTAATCTGGACGAATTCAATGCCAGGAAAACGCGTGTGCATTCACTGCAAAATTATCCCCTTTCCGCCCCCTTCAAACTCTTCAGAACACAAATCTACCGCTGCAAAATTACTTCAGCATTCTGGGGTTGAACGTTCGTCGAGAGCTTAATAATGAAAATTATATCGAGAGGTGCATCAGCTTGGCCTCTCGCAATGTCGAAGTTTTTAACAGGGTAAGGCAGATTTTCACGCCGGAACAGAGATGCTGATGTCAGATTCGTCCGTGCGTGGAATACTGCTCACATCTCTGGGATGGCTCCGCCAAGTACCTGCTTGAAGCTCTCGACGCGTTGCAGCGACGTGCCATCCGCATCATAGACTGTCCAGAGGTTACTGGCAGTCTTGACACGTTGGAGATGCGCAGAACGGTCGCCAGCTTCGCTACATTTTACCGCATCTACCACAGTAAGCGTTCTGAAGAGAACTTCCAACTAGTCCCACACTCCCCTTCCGTTCCCGAACAACACGGGCGAAGCAGAGATGTCATCCTTACACTGTGGACACCATCTTGCTCAGAACGGAAAAGTCCTTATTAAAGAGTGGGAGAATATACCTCAATACCGCTTGAGGAACTTGGTTTTTAGTATGCCTGATCGCATACAAACCTTGAGAAGAGTCCGTGGAGGAAAAAAAAGTACTAAAATAATGAGGTGTCCATGTCTTTTTATAAAAAAATTACAAAAAGTAAATTTAACATTTTTAAATATGGAGTGGACGCTTAAGGAAGATCGTGTTGCAGTTATTGCGTTGCATCGTTGCAGTTACGCGCCAATTCAAATTTTTGACATATTGAAAAATTTGAATATAATCAAAAGATTCGTTTATCGTATCATCAAACGATACAATGAATACTCTAGTGTAGATGACAGCTCAAGAAGTGGTCGCCCTCGGTCTGTTAGGACTCCAGCAGTGATAAAAGCTGTGAAGGCGCGAATTCAAAGAAATCCCAAACGTAAGCAGAAACTGTTGGCTCTTCAGATGGGGTTAAGCAGAACCCCGGTGAAAAGGGTGTTAAATGAAGACTTATGGCTTCGGTTATATCGAAGAAAAACAGGACATCGTTTAAATGCTCGTCTAATGGACCTGAGACTGAAGAGATGCCGCGCTTTGTTGAAGCGGTACGCGGGAAAAAAATATCGGGAAATTCTTTTTTCGGATGAAAAAATTTTTACCGTAGAAGAGAGCTACAACAAACAAAATGATAAGGTGTACGCACACAGTAGTGAAGAAGCGAGCAACCGTATTCCGCGTGTCCCACGAGGTCATTTTCCACCCTCGCTCATGGTATAGTTGGGAGTTCCTTATTGGGGCTTAACAGAGGTACATTTTTGTGAGAAAGGTGTAAAAACGAATGCAGTTGTGTTTCAAAATAAAGTCCTAACGAACCTTGTGGAACCTGTTTCTCATACCATGTTCAATAACAGGCACTGGGTATTCCAACAAGATTCGGCGCCAGCTCATAGAGCGAAGAGCACACAAGACTGGCTGGCGGCGCGTGAAATCGACTTCATCCGGCACGAAGTCTGGCCCTCCTCCAGTCCAGATTTGAGTCCGTTAGATTACAAGATATGGCAACACTTGGAGGAAAAGGCGTGCTCAAAGCCTCATCCCAATTTGGAGTCACTTAAGACATCCTTGATTAAGGCAGCCGCCGATATAGACATAGACCTCGTTCGTGCTGCGATAGACGTGTGGCCGCGCAGATTGAAGGCCTGTATTCAAAATCACGGAGGTCATTTTGAATAAACTTTATTGTCATAAGAATCTATGTTTTGTTAAGTTCATTTTGGTATATAAATAGTTACATAATGAATAAACTTGTTTCAATTATTTTATGTTAAACATGTGACAGAATTTATGACCTGACTAGGTAGAAGAGTAAGCAGATCAAACATATTCCTTTGTTTATGGTGTAATACTTTATTCTTTTCACTCTTGCCATTTGTTGTATAAAGCTATCTTTATTATTTCTGTGTAGCTACATCGAACTCACACTTTGACAGTAACCAACGTGTAGCCAATTTTTCTACTAATGTCAACCGTCGCTGTCATCTTTGAATCAAAGATTTATGTATCGAAGTGAAAATATTACATAAAATTATTGTAAAATGTAACAAAAGTAGTAAAAAAATATGTAAACAGTTCAATTATTCAAACAAAACATAGAGTGGTGAACAAGAAATCATCAGGAATAACTTTTCATGGATAATTTATGTACCACTTACGACTACGTACTGTTACACTAAGATTTGTATCCAAAATGATGAAATTTCTTGGTTAACACTTCAAAAGGTTATTGCTAACTGTTCATAGTATCTGTTCCATAAATCGTTTGGTTGCTGTCGTCATCTACAGCTATGTTCTTTGTTAATTTAGTTACACTTTGTACTGTAATGCTATTTCAAGTAATCGAAGGGACGAATTTAGTACAGCGGCCACAAAATGTTATATTTCAATACTCAGTGTATCTAAATGTTATGGACATCTTGTTTTAGGTTTACAATAATATAATCAATAAATAACTGTTAAAAAATGTAAAATAAAAGGTTATTGTATTAATTAAAAATAAATAACTTTGTACAATAATGGTTTAAATTTTATCTTATCTTAGACCCTATAAGACAGTATTTCTGTTTGGTGAAGGTGCTTTCGGTTTAGTACAAATCGTGGGTCTATATCTCAGGAGTGCAGCAAATCTTACAACAGGCTTGCCTTTGTTGACCGGTTAGTCTTCCCTCTCCCAACTACAGCTATATTTTCGAATGAGGGTCCCATTTCCTATTAGATAAGTCCCAAGGGTCAAAAATTCTCAATTAACCAGTATGTCCCTATTTAAGCTTACCAAAAGACAGAGTTTCTTCGTAAGAAAATAAAGATTTTACTAAGTTCATATTTTGGTTAATATTTGTGAGCTCGTAAGAATTAATTAATAACTGTAAAATAATCCTTAATCTTTAGATACTGTAGGACAGTATTTTTCCTGGCGAAGATAATAAGAAATATGGGCATTCAGGTGTCGTTTTTGCTATCGTTATCAACCACAACTGCAGGATTATTTGGCATCCAATCACTCACGAATACTGCGTATGTCTTATACACCAGGAAATAGCCAGGAGTAGATAGCTAAGGTCCTAATCACCGACGTGTCTTTTATTTTTGTCAATTTGTTACGGAGCAGGTTCTGTCAGCATTATACTGTCGAGCTGCGCCATGGGTTTGCTTCAAAGGAGTCCTAGGTCTCTTCTTCGTCAAGTATAGTATGTCTCAATGGACAAAGTACGTGTGCGCATTAATGAGGTTGGAAAGGTCAAGATTAAAGGAGCTAGCACCGACCCACCCCCATCGCCTGTGACTTTCACGAGGTGCATAGTATTATAATTCAAGCAGTAGGTATAGTACTCATTTCATTACTAATAACCTATCAACACGGTTATTTATTAAATGATACCTGAATGCGACCCTGGATTAAGCTACCTGTTTATATGTGTGAAATAGGCTACGCTATTTTTCGCAAATGTTTGATCTGCTTACTCTTCTATATCTGTGGGTGATCCTTTATTTTTGCAAACTGGCGATGCCGACGCGTGAACGTGTCGTGTCGCTCTGGATTAAACCGGTTTATTAAGGTTTCATTTTGGACGCGCTCCGAACGTAACCTTAAGTAAACACCGGTTTTAACCTTTATTTACCGGTATTTTTTAAACCGGTTTCAAGCCCTGGTTTTCAGAGAGACCCGTGAATGAAGCGACGCCAAGCATGTGTAAGAGTGAGTCACCCGTCTGAGTGTGAGTGACGCGCCGTCATTCCCACTACAGGGGCAGCAGGAACGGTGTGTCTCTCGACCCTTGGGGGCCGTCCTACCCACTAAACCACGTGTTCCGCCTTCTTCCCAACCGGGTCGCGGGTTACGCCTAAGGGCTATTCACGGCGACCCGACTAAGGGAATACCCCAATATGAGGCTCTTCTCGGGGCTCCATTTAAAGTATTCAGAATTAGGAAAGAGAAATGAAAAAATCTGTCATATTTAACATGGTCGGTCATACGAATACTAACATCCGTGACTTCCGCCAGTGTTATATATCACTACTAAATATTTTTACAGTTGTAGCCGTAACAACCCTATCTACTCTAAAATAGGACTCCTACAACCATAAGCAGTGATATCACGGTCATATTACGAAATTTCATGTCACTTACCAGGGCAACAGAATTGTTGTTTTGTTGAAGCCATCGTAGTATCGCGCTCGCAGTAGTGAAATCTGGTCGTGGGGGTGGCGGGACCGCATATTGAAGTGATGAAGCCAGTTGCTGTGCCAATTCTAGTGCACGGGCCCGGGCCGATCTACCAGGCCCAGTCGGGTTACTAGGAGGACCGGTTCCACCCGCTTCTAGAATAAGGAAAACATATGTATACGGTGCTATCGAGACCAAATTTTACTAGTACTAGTTGTCAAGCATTTATAACAAGTATTTCTTGTCTAGAAAAAGAAAAAGTTCTCAAAATGGGCAGGAAATTAATCTCGCAAATGCACTGTAAACAATTTTAATCCCCAAAGCTAAAAAGAGGTGATATAATGTCTAAGTTTTATCTGTGTATCTATGTGGCATCTTCTTAAATGTACATTTTGATGCATTTTTAGCGCGAATTCTGAAGTGTATCTGAAGCGACCGAAGATCAGTACCTAACTCATATCCTAGTTGACAAAGGGATATTATTAACTTCGACAGATCAAATCGATTATAATTGGCATTATCGTATGCTATATAAATTAATTAATTATTAATAGCGATTCAGATTTTTTCTGAATTAATTAAAAAGTTCAAACTACCTACAATTGGATCTGCATTAAAACTTGATTATAGGACAGGGTCTAACCGAAGTGCTACTTGGACAACCGTATCCGAGTCTGCGTCTCGGATAGTATTAAATTTCTGTAAGCTAATACTGTTACAAGATACTTCGATGAGCTTGACTGCGGATTAGGTAGATTAGTGTCGTTGCAATATGAACATAATGAGATATCAAATCATTAATCGTCGTGCATTATAAATAATCATCAGCAGCCGGCGGCAGGACCACGGCACAGATCTCGAAACTCAAAATTGCTCCACTCCACACAATTTGCACGGGGACCGAGTAAATTGCATCCGCCTAGGAACAATAGCTCTTTTGCTTCGGGCTGGAAAAAATCTTCATCATTTTACTCTTAGCTTTAATAGAAGGAACGTTGACATATATCTTTATATTACAGTACCTATTTTCTCTGCGCAATCAGACACATAATATACGCAGATTTAAAAAAGAAATTGCTTTTCATATGCATTCAAAGTTTTGTTATTAACCTGATTTAGAGTTGTTGTTGTTGTTGTATATCAATCGCACCTAAGGCGTGATAGATGAATGAAACCTTATACTCGAAGGGGTGTCAAAGGGATATTATACGCCCACTTTTTACCATGTGTATTCCTGTCACACGTAAAAGGTGGTGAGCCCATTGCCGTGTTGAAATAGACAACTGCAGGTTGTCGTTACCTGCTCTTGTGGCTGGTTTAGAGTACCTACATAATAAGGCTAATACTTCTACAAAAATAGTGTGCTAATTGACAACAAGCAATAGATAAAAAACCGGCTAAGTGCGAGTCGGAAACACACGAACGAATGGCTTCGTACCATTATTTATATATCTAATCATGTTAGCCGTATGGGAGCAATCTAGAGAGAACTAAAACAAGACCAAACGTTGTGGCAATATTTGGGTAAAGATCAGCTGAGATGATAATGATGATGAAAGCCCACATTCTAAAATGCTGAGAGGGGATTTCTTGCTGTCGAATAATATATACTGTAAAAGCATAGAGTATATATTATTATAGCATGATAGCCAAACTTAAATGAATAATTTATATACAAAAGACAGTTTTGTTGTATTTCAACTATTTAGTTAATTAAATTAAGATAATTAGGAACAGATAAAAAGCAGAATACAGAAGATAATTAAGATCTTAATTAATATTAGCAAGTTAGGAATAAAATAGTGTATTATAATATACAATTTTAACAAATTGCAAAACGAACACATATTTTCTTATTTACAGATTCTTGATATTATTATTCTCTTTATTAACTATACAGACATACAAATTACATTTTTAAATATATCTAAAAAAACACATTTAAAAATATAAAAAGTAGTAGCCCACCGGTATCGGGTACAGGGACCAAGCTACCGGTGGTTAGGGCTCCAGAGATAGGAACCTCCTGACAATGCGTGCCGTGTCGAGGAGAACTGCCTTCTGCATCAAACTCCCGATCCAACTGCCTAACGCGAGCCTCATAAAATGTTGGTCGAGGCTCTTGGCAATCAACCCATGTGCTGATACGACTATCGGGACAATGATTGCCGAATCCACATCCCACATGTCAATAATCTCGTGAGCCAAGTCCAAATATTTCAATTGTTTTTCTTTTTTTTATATTATTATTATTATTATATATATTTTTTAATTTTACAGCTATATTGTTATGAAGCACACAGTGGTGCTATTTCTGTCGTTGAAACCACTTAACTAAATTTCCCTAAAATTTACTTATTTTTATTTAGAGATTGCCAAATGCTATTCTGTTATTATGTCGAACTAAACTTGGTGATATCATAAACAGCACTAAAATTCTTTTTATGTGATAAAATTCAACAAAACATGTATTTAGATGCCGATTAACTTAGTGATTGAACTGTCTATGTACATTTTTCACTTTTTGTTGAATTTTATCACAATAAATGAATTTTAGTGATGTCAGATACAAATTTAACGTCACACAAAATTTAGATGTTTTCACTAAAATTAGACGTCACCTATTGAGGTGACGTCTAATTTTAGTATAAAGTCTAATTTTAGTGGGACGTTTATTAATTTTAGTAACCGTTTGAAACGTGAAATTGTGTAAAACGTTGTAACGTGAAAAATGTACCTACATAGGCAGTTCACCAAGTTAGTCGGCATGTATTTACATTCGACTGTCTATGTACATTTATCACGTTACAACGGCAATATCTTAATAAAAATAAGAATTTTTTTGAGATATTTAGTTTAGTGGACTCAACAACAGAATTAGCACCAGTATACTGTAAAAGACCACGCTTAAGCATCTTTCGCTATGGGGGTATTCGGATGTGTGACCGCATTGTAGTATTTCTAGTTACGAGCTGTTCCGTGTTTCATTAGACATCATAAGCCACGGTAAGCCGTTGATCCCGGTTGCTAGTAATATGGCAGTCATTAAGCCAAGTTGTAGACTTTATGGGAGCCTTAAAAATTTTCAACCGTAGCTCGCCACATCCGGCGCCTGTCCATTTCAAAACGGAAATTGACCCACCAGCTCTCACGTGGGACTACAATGCTTACGGTAAAATGTGGGCGTATATATGAATCTGTCGCCCCTCCGGGGATAGGGGGTGAATATATGTAGGTATTTCCTCTAGTATAATTATAATTAAAGATGGGTGCATACGTTGTGGTATCTGGGAGTCTGTAGTATCAACGTCGCCGAATAGCCGCTGAGTGCATACATCCAGGATCCACCATCGAGTCACATGCCAACACCCTGGCATTTTGTCCACAAAAAAACAAATCACACTGACATTGTCACTTCACTTCTCACTTTAAAATGTATTGTAATTTATGTCTGTGTATGATGATCGCGTTTTAGTTGTTCATTTTTACAATACTATCGGTATAAGGAAAAGTAGACGTGACAAATTCCTTTATGTAAAACCACAAAACTGAGTAATAAATAAATAGACTTTTGGCAAAGAATTTTTATCAGGAACTAAAATGGGTTCTTATATGATATTGTCTAATGTTTATTATTGTGTGAATTTTTCCGTAGGACAATTCCCACAAGGTATGGTCAATGGTCAGCTATCCTTAAAAGATCCTTGACATAATTCACATTTTGCATTTCTAGTAACTATACAATTTTCTGTAATGAATTGACATAGAATTATAAATTATTGAGTTTCGACCTTAGGCTCCTTAGGTTCGATTTGTTGTATACTTTATTGTATACAAAATGAAAATACCTATTTTTTTTAAATTCACGTTTGGAAAAAAATGCGCCAAATCTATTCAGCTGATTGAGCTGTGCGTTACATGTAGGTGATATGTCGGTGAATCACTGTTGCCTTTTATATTCTCGTATATCGAAACTTAAAATTTAAACTTAAAATTTAGCGCTCGTGGCCCCGCGGTCTCAGTGTTCTGTAAACGATCACTGAGTTACGCAACTTTCACTATGGCTGGTCCTCGGATGGGTGACCACTTTGTGGCATTTACATTTGCGAGCGTTTCCGTGCTTTGCGTTTTCGGAAGGCACGTTAAGCCGTTGGTCCCGGTTGCCAGTAAAACGGCAGTCGTTAAGCCTGGTTGAAGGCCTTATGGGCGGCTTGAAAATTTCAACAGCAGGTAGCCACAACCTGCGTCTGTCTATTTCAACACGGCAACGTCACCACCTATTACGTGGGACAGAAAAGTGGGCATATAATATGCCTCTGCCACCCTTTCGGGGATAAGGCGTGATGGATATTTATGTATTGGGCGAAGCCGAGGGCACAGTTAGTGTAAACATTTATCGATCTTAATCTAATTTTTTATACACCAAAAAATTGAATCTCAAGATTGATATAAATAGCGCGTAAGATAAGAGATCTGTCTTACGATCCCAAGTCGTTTAAAATCAATATAACGAAGGCGGAAGGCCCAACATTATGGCCCGTATCAACTCGGACTTAGTGTACGCTAGGTACTGACAGGTAGGATTTACTCTCGGGGATGAAAATGTTTATTAAAAATACGGATAAAACGTGCTGAGCTCCCAGTATAAATAAAATAATAAATAAATATTGTGGGACATTTTTTACACAACGCTGTCTAGCCCAAAGTAAGTTCATATAAGGTTGTAATAGTAATTTCTAAATATATATATACGGAAAGGGACGCGATGGTAGAAAAGATAAGAGCATAGAGCAATAGAGTAATGAGACTTTATAATTAAACACGTGGATTTTATATAAAAGAAACATAAACCTACATCCAAGTTATGCCTAACCTATATGTACAATCTTAAAAGTAAAGGTAGTAAGTGTATAGTAAGCCAAAACATTATCTATGTATATATTTTTGATTTATTATTTTCTCAAAAATCGCTGATATTTATATCGGACCGCCTAAGAAGTATGACCTGTCTAACATGAAAATATTCATCAAAATCAATTCATAAATAGCACTGGAATTATAGATTGACAAATATACAAACAAACAAAACAGCCGCATAAAACATTAAAGTTTATTTATTTTTATTTATATAGAGTAGCTAGATAACTGCCAATATGACACTCAGTAATGTATCAGGGAAAGAGGAAATAGGTTTGGCGGCCAGACTATCAGCCGTCCGTCAGCCCAAATAAATGAGTAAAGAGTATCGCCACAAGAACAAAAAAAAAATGAGTAAAGTGTCTGCCCGGGCTCTAAAGTTCAGGCTTTGAATGTAACAAGGAGTCAATGCCTAAGATTATGTAGATTTCTCTGCCTCTTGTAATGGCATAAGTCGACTTGTGTCAAAAAACATTTATAACAACTATTTACTCAGAACAAAATTGATGATTTTTTGTTTAACTGGATTTGATATCTTTATCATTCTCGGAGATAAGATTGTAGAACTGGCTTGTTTTTTCTCTCATAATTTTTGTATCTAATGATTTATTGTCACTTACCACAACAAACTTTCATTTTAAAATATTTTTACTAATTAGCTAAATAAATACACTTTTTATTTAATATATTTTTGTATAATTACATTTAACTGCTATCCAAATAACACACACTATGAGTACTAGTCTCGTTTCGAAGCACAAGTCGAATTAAATCAACTGAATATTTATTTAGGTAGTGAAAGAAGATTTATTTATACTCATTTGTTTTTCCTTCACATCATATTAAAATAAACATTTTTACTAAGTAATACACTGCATAAAATATGATTATTTATATTCATCTTTAAAAAACGTGATTTTCGACTTATTACATTTTGCTCAGAGGAAGCACAGATAGAAATAAAAATATAATAACATTTAAAAAAAAAACACGGAATAAACATTTCAGAGAGCTAAAAGAAAAATTACTAAATATAAATCTCGATGCCGTGCAGTCCAACTCATATTAAATTCTTTTGTTTACCGACTCCATAAAAGAAAGAGGTCTTCGAGTCTGATATATGTATGAATGTATTTTTTATTTTACCTCATTTATGAAAGCGGTTTTGGTAATGTTCAAATTGTATGGTAAAAAATACAATAAATATTTAAGAATACTTTAAAGCTGTGCTGTAGGATCTGAAAACTGACATACAAATGAACATAAATAATAAATACTATATTTAATATACAATTAAGTTCTGAAACAAACATTTGGGAAAAAGATGGTCTAAGGGAAAAACGCTAAGGGGAACCCGAGACAGCCAACATCATACCCTACCATCTCCTACCACTGTGCCACTTAAACGTCAAATGATTTTTTTTTTCAGAGGTACCTTATTATTGTTGAAAAGGAATCGCGTATTAATTGTATGAGAATTTGTGTATTGCACGCCTCATAAGAGAAGCGTTGAGGTGGGTACTACTGTCACTACGCGCATAATATATATACACACACATATCAAGATAAAACACTATTTTTAACACTCATGATATTTATGATGCCATTTTTGTTATTTAATCTAGTTAAAAAACTGTTTAAAAAAGTTCCATCTTGGACGTCCGTTTGTCTGTATGTTACGGATATTTTCTTGTTAACACGAAAACGACCGAAATAGTTTACTAATCGAGTTTTTTTTTTCTCTTACGCTTCAGTATAATTAGGAATAGAACCCTTTCAGTTTTCACGGTCTGTTTCGATGTGGTTTAATTGTTATTATCTTTACTTTATTTATATCATAACCCCTACGCGATAATTCATAGCAAAGTTTGTAAGCTTGTAATTCTATTTTTTTATAATATAATAAAAGGCGTGCACTTTTGGGTTTTCCAAATTTTTTGATAACTGCAATGCCCGATTGCGGAAAATTGTATAACAAAATTCAGTTTCAAAATCCAAATATTAAGTTATTTTAACATAAAATCTAATTAAGTATTACTTGTATTTAGAAGGCTGTACTTATATCAATAAACTAGCTGATGCCCGCAGCTTCACCCGCGTGATGAAGATTTCCTATTCGAGATTTCGTACGGTACCCTAAACTTTTAGAAAATTCAATATAGTCTAGATGTTACTCACGAAGAATGTAGCTTTCTAATGGTGAAAGAGTTTTTAAAATCGGCCCAGTAGTTTCTGAGTCTAATCATTACAAACAAACTTACAGATCTTCAAATTATTCGTGCGGAGCCGCGGGCGTCAACTAGTATTTATATAAAATTTTATAAAATGCATCTATAATTACAAAAAAATATAACTAATAGAAAGGTATGTAAGTAAGTATCACTATCATATACACGCCTCGAAAAATTCTTCCGCATCTGGAAGCACCTGGCAAGACGCTAAGATGAAGTAGAATAAGAAATAAGTAACACTAGATCAACAGGCCAGTCGAAAATGTTACTAAAATTAAAAATTGTACTACGTAAGATTTATTCAATGCGAATAAAGTAAAAAAATAATAGTATTCAAGTCAAATATAATAATCGTGTGATGGCGATAACAATAGATTGCGGTTCGCGAGCACAAAAGCCAAGAGTAGGTACGTCCTCAGGACGTCGTCGCGGGACGTCTACGAAGGCTGCGTGCGGGCGGCGGACTGGCGCCTCAACCACCCCCTGTTCAACAGTTTGCACCCTCTCACGCTGAAACCTCGTCCTTATTTCCTGTAAAATATTCGCGAATTCCAATTTGTCTGTTTCATTCGAATTACATTCATGTAATCATTTCTTTATGGATGTTCCGATATAATAAATACACCAGCACGTAAAACCGTCATTCCTGTTAATATTTTTCTTATTTCTTCAACAAAGGGCAAAATTCTATACAGAATATTTCAATATGTTTGATTTATCACTGGCTGTGTTTTCACGTTGGCTTCTACTGTATGAAAGAAATGACAGAACACGAGATAATAGACGTGTGAAAATTACAAATATGGAAACGCGTTGTTGTCTGAGCCATCGAGCGAGAGCAACACAGTGCAGAATCATAAGTCATGTACGTATGTCAATTTAACAAACACCTTTTCCAAATATTTCACTGACCGAAGAGAACCCCTGATCCCAGGAAAAAGAAATTGAAAAGCTGCACGTGCCGCATGAATATTGGTCAATTCATTCGGCACGTGCAGCTTCCAAGCTGGCTGTGATCGTCTCACGCTGCCGCTGGGCATTTAGCGTGATCAGTCTTTCAAAATTTTGACTAAATTAGACGCGATGGTTAGCGAACAATTTTGCTCTTTTATATAGCGACCAATATAGCGTATTGGTCTTCATAACTAGGACCTTGGTCCCGTAATGCTACGGCCGAATACAATTAGCAAACTTTGCGGACGTGGCAGGCGCGGTTTGCTTCTCAAGGCTATGCTCAGGCTCGCTGTCGGAGGCCCGATCTTTGAAACGTGGAGAACTAGGGAAGCTGGATTATTTGGTACCTATACCGTATCGTCTACCGAAGCGCTCGTGGGGCTACGAGCTAACTCAGTGGCTAACTCAGTGTTATGTAAATGATCACTGTGTTAAAAACGTTCGTTATGGCTGGTCCTCGAATTCGTGACCGCTTTGTGGCATCTCCATTTACGAGCACTCCCGTGCTTCGGCAGATAAGACGCTGGTCCCGGTTGCCCGTAATATGGTAGTTGTTAATTCAAGTGGTAGTTGATTGATATTTGAAGTTGTAAGAGTACGAGTATTCTATACATACATAGTATAGATTGACACTAACTTATAGAATTAAATTGACAAAGATATCCAGGTTGATGGGGCGGCATTCAACTTTTGCCTATAGCACGAGACCACCTTAAGACGAAAGTCTCCAACCATTGAGTTCTAAGAGCTTTATGACTGTTGGGTCTTGACACTTGCTTTGATGTAAATTAAGTACTGTTTCGTTTTGAATAATATTGTAAAACTAAAACTTTACAATGTATATGTAAATTCGATTTAGCTAATATATGTTGAGACGGGCGCCGCGCGTATAACTTTGACAACGTTCCTTGAGCGAGTGTTCGTGTGTCTCAATAAAATAAAATAAAAATGTCTTTATTTTGCATAGACCATTTCAACGGCGCTTACAAAATGTCATACACTAAAACTAAAGAAAAAAATTGTATATTTAAAGTGACCACCTGTTCGGAACGCGGCCCACCTGAGAAGAACCGGCAAGAAACTTAGGAAGGCTTTTTTTTTGATGACTATAATATTTTATTTGCCAGCAGATCATTTCCAGGCATCCCTGTCCTGTAAATGGTCTTGAATAGAGTAATAACCTTTTTCACAAAGCTTTCTTTTAATAAACTTTTAAAATTTATTTAATGGTAAATTTCTCAGGTTACAGGGAAGCTTGTTGTAAAAGCGTATACAGTTACCCTGGAAAGAATCGCCAATCTTATGCAGCCGACTGTGGTGAAATAAAAGATTGTTTTTATGTCTAGTGTTTGTATTATGTATATCACAGAGTTTAGTAAACTGTGATAGATTTTTCTGGACATACATAAGATTGGCAAAAATGTATTGTGATGCTACGGTTAGAATATTTACTTCATTGAATTTTTCTCGGAGGGAGACCCTGGGGCCCAAATTATATATAGCGCGTACAGCCCGCTTTTGAAGAACAAAAATGTTATTTTCATCTGCAGCACTCCCCCAAAGGAGAATACCGTAAGACATTAAACTATGAAAATAGCTGAAGTAAACCATTCTAGCCGTATCTACATCTGTTAGAGTCCTGATCTTTTTTACAGCGTATGCAGCCGAACTTAACCTAGAGGCCGTCTTTTCTATGTGCGGGCTCCACTGCAAATTGGCATCAATAGTTATACCAAGGAACACAGTTGATTCCACAAACTCTAACACTTGTCCATTAAGTTGAACATTGGCCGTAACTTGTTTTACATTTGGTAGAGTAAATTTAATACATTTAGTTTTGTTTTCATTTAGGCAAAGATTATTTGAGCTGAACCAATGAACTACTCTCGTGATTGCATTGTTTACATCGTCATATTTATCTAATTGTCTTCTAATTTTAAAAATCAATGAGGTATCATCTGCAAACAAAACAATCCTATTCCTGTCCCCTACATAAAATGGTAAATCATTAATATAAATTAGGAACAAGAATGGCCCAAGTATCGAGCCTTGTGGCACACCCATTGTAACCATGGATCCTACAGAACGTGTACCATTAATATCGACTCTTTGTATTCTATTGTTCAAATATGAAGACAGAAGGTCGAGAGATTTGCCTCTTATTTCATAGTGATGTAATTTTTTGCACAATGTTTCATGTTGAACGCAATCAAAAGCCTTGGATAGATCGCAGAATATACCTAATGCATCTTGCTTGTCTTCCCAGGCTTCATGAATACATTTTAATAACTCAACACCAGCATCGGAAGTCGAGCGCCCTTTCGTAAAACCAAACTGTTTTGTATGAAATATTTTATGAATATCAAAATGGGATAGCATTTGATTCAAAATTATTTTTTCAAATACTTTGCTCAAAGTTGGCAGCACTGACACTGGTCGGAAATTAGACGGGTCTGTAGCGCTGCCAGCCTTGAACAAGGGAACGACTTTGCTGTGTTTCATTAAATCAGGAAATGTACCACTACAAACACAGTCATTAAACACAGTTGCTAGATGGGGCGCAATGACCTCAATTATACATGATGCAGTTTTGACCGATAATCCCCAAAGGTCCGCGGTTTTCTTAATTTCGATACTTTTAAATGTCTTTACAATGTCCTGAGCGCAAATATCTGTGAATACAAATGCATCCCTGCAATAAGGAACAGATTCTTCTAATAAATGTTCAGAGGAACTGGAAGACGCTTGCAGAGATTTAGTCGTCAAAACAGGTACATTTTCGAAAAAGTTCAAATTCCGTCGCCACTTCCAGGTCCCCTGTAACATGACAATCATTTACTTTTAAGTGGAAATCCCTTTCTGTCACCATAGTTCTACCGCATTCAGAGTTAATGATATTCCAAGTCATTTTTATTTTATTCACAGAATTAGAAATTTTATTGTTAATAAAGTTTGACTTTGCAAGATAACATGTTTGTTTAAATATCTTAGAATAATTTATAACATATTCCTGAAAAGTTTGGTTAAAATTATATGATTTTTCTGAATATAATTCAAATAATTTGTTTCTACTTTTAAAAATACCTGGTGTAGCCCAATCACTGAAAACAGGACGACCACCAATCTGTAGAGTTTTTGAGGTAAAAACTTTGCCAAACTCATCATTAATCAAATTAAATAAGTTTATATATGACTGGTCTACACTAGTAAAGTCAGGTAGATATGGCAATCTCTTTACTATATTTTCTTTAAAAATATTCATACGACTTTGGTTAATTGGTACATATTTAATTTGTTTTTTGCAGAATTTATTACTAATTTTAGGAAACTTTATCCATTGGCCACGATGATCTGACTCTACAGAATCCATAATACCTTAATTTATTGGTTTAATATTAGTAAAAATATTATCAATACATTTTGCACTGGTGGCTGTAATACGAGTAGGTTCTAAGAAAGTACTATGCAGATTAAAGGATTTAAATAAATTTTTCATTTTACTTCTCTCTGATGGAGTTAATGATGTATCTAGTATGTCAACATTAAAATCTCCACAAACTATTATAGATTTCTTAGAACATTGGCATTTGAACAGTGGTGGGGCTCGCGCAATGCTGTGTCCCAAACATAACTCCCGCACCTTGAAAGCTCCAGCTTTCAAGCAGGTGGATCAAGAGTGGTATCTTCAGCAGCTAGCAGCGGGCAGATACAAGAGATAGCACGACGAATAACTCCCTTGGTAGTGTGTACATCAACAACTATGCATAAACCGTCAGTACCTTTATGTAGTAGGGTAAATTATAATATACTAGTTGACGCCCGCACGCGTGGTGAAACCTTCGCGTTTATAATATTAGTAGGATGATCTATGGAAGACCGTGTGTTGTAATAAAAATTAAGAAAGGCCCAATAGTGTGACTGGGGTTTGATTGATTGCGCTTTCTACCTAAACTCGATGACTGCCCTGTATGGGAATCCTAAAGTCGACTACTGATTGACCGAGCTTGGAGGGGATTTCAACTGGTAGTATTGATTGCGGCAATGGTGGCAATAGGGGCGAAAGGCTACGGTAAAATTTTGCGAGAAGGTCACCAAGCGAGATCTGAGCCATTAATCCGTCAGGATCATATGTCAGAATGCTGAATCGCTTTTTCGATCTTTAGCATCTGTTATAGATTTTATGATGACGTCGAAAAGTTGAAGAAATGTTGTTATACGTGGGTAAGAAAGTATGAATAGATGGTATGGGGTTCTGTACCAGGGATGATGGCAGTCACCCAGCGAACCCCATTCATGGGGTACGATCGGGACGACTCCAGATGCCGCTGATGCATTCCTTCCGGTGTCACTCTCTGCTGAGGTAGGACGTCGCGAAAATTTGTGTGTAAAATTGCACAGAAGGTACAGATGTCAGTGAGTCCTCTTAGGCAGTGCAATAGCAAGGTATTAAAGCTTAGAAGTCTATAGAATTTAATTGATGCTTTTAATTTTGTATTGTTTCATTCTGTACTTGTGTTCAATTTAAAACCTACCCATGACGATGACTGCCATAGGTTTTCTTTGTGAATATGTATTATCTTGATGAGTTATATTTGTTTAGACAGGTTTACACGGTTTATCCTGTTTTTTTGATTTTTGATCGATGACACTTGGTAGAACTTGCTGCACCAGTTTCAAGAACAGGTCAAGTTAAGCAGTTAGTGTTTTCATTAAAAATATGAGTTAAGAGCATCAATTAGTAGTGTTATTATTATTATTAAATTAGTTTACTGCTTGATTAATACATACATATACATATCGTCACGCCTGTCTCCCATCGGGGTAGACAGAAACTATGGCTTTTCACTTGCTACGATCCTGGCATACAACTTTCGCTTCTTCCACTTTCATAAGTGTTTTCATACACACACGTCGGTTAAGGTTACTCTTGACCTGACCTTTATAAAGGCCTCTAGAAAGTTTCTGGGACTTCCATATCGTAAGATATTCAAATGTTAAGAAATTAAAATTAAAAAAAAAATATTCATCACGCCTTTTCCCGAAGGGGTGGCCGAGGCATATTATATGCCCACTTTTCACCGTGTGGATTCCTGTACCACGTAATAGGTGGTGAGCCCATTGCCGTGTTGAAATAGACAGACGCAGGTTGTGGCTACCTGCTGTTGAAATTTTCAAGCCGCCCATAAGGCCTTCAACCAGGCTTAACGACTGCCATTTTACTGGCAACCGGGATCAACGGCTTAACGTGCCTTACGAAGCACGGAAACGCTCGCAAATATAAATGCCACAAAGTGGTCACCCATCCGAGGACTAGCCATAGTGTAAGTTGCGTAACTCAGTGATAGTTTACAGAACACTGAGACCGCGGGGCCACGAGCGCTTTAAAATTATTGTGGTAAGAATATTACGAAAATATATAAATTCTGTTTTCAATTAATTATAGTAGGTACAAATACAAGGTACCTATTTTACAAGCGATGAGCAAAAATATTTAGAGGTTAAAGGATTTTTATTTATTAATTAATTTATGACCTTTATATTCATTAATTTTTTTTAGATTAATAATATTAACAACAATAAATTCATGTGAATATGCCAGTTCATTTTCCTTCAGAACATTTCAGCTCAGCTACATGGGTTAATTTGAAAGGTTTATGGATTTATATATTCAGTAATTACGTAGCCAATTTTTTATCATAGACTAGCTGAGTCCCACAGCTTCACTCATGACACACTTTGTACCCCCTGTAACGTTGTAAAACGTCACATTGGAATGTCATTGTTAGTCTTGAGATTTAGAGTGAGTAGATTGTTGACTCTTTCGCTCCGTGTGTCATCGATTTTAAACAAATTGCGATTTCTGTAAGGCTGTATGCCTGCCTTAGTTTCCATGCCATAGGGTAGACTTGGAAAGAAAAAAAAAAGAAAAAATGTCTTTTGTCTGTGGTGACGGAACAAGCATTCGTCTAGCTACAGCGACGTCAAAAAGAAGTCGATTGTAAATATATTTTTTAAACTTCGCTAAAAAGAAGTAATACTTTATAAATTGTAAATGGAAGTTCACGCCTGTGAATTCTTATAAATGGTTATACCAAAATAACTATGTATTTCGGTAAAAACTTTGGATTTTTGAAACCACGTTTCTAGCCTTGGTGATCTTTAGTATTTTGACGAAAGATTATTCGTTTGTTTACAGCTTAGAATATTTGCCTGCTCTCCAAGATTTATTGTTTTTCTTTAAAAAAGTTGTAAGTTCTCTTTATGTGTTCAAATCACGGACAAATCTCCAATTGTTTTTCCAAATCTAATGGATCTAATTCTTTTCTTTGCAGCTGAAAAAGCACTTTTTTTATATTAACTTTATTCATGGATAAAATTTCCCATGGATGCTGACCATGTGGTTTCGGGCTTGTCATTCTCGTGGAGACGACACCTGTCGCGGTCTGCAGATGTGATTTCGAATCCCGTGGTAATGTAACCACACCTTCAGGTACCTAGTTTGAATTGTTTTTGTGTAGATTAATCTAGTAATGATGCACGACTCAATGATCAGGCCCATGTAATGACTCAATGATCAGGCCCATGTAATGACTCAATGATTAGACTCAACGATTTACGACTCAATGATTTGGCTCCTGTTTTGAATAATGTTACGATATATATTTTGACTTATAAGCTGGCCTTATGCTGGATCTCACTATTCTAAATTTCACGCCTCAACCCCGTGAATAGTTAATCTTTAGCTTACTAAATCACTTGAATAGGTTATACCAATAGTGATAACGTATATAATGTGTATTCAATTAATTCGCCTATAAAAATATAGAAACATTCTTATGATTAGAAGCTCAATCTCTATCGCCGATATCCGTGTGCATAAAGTTGGTAGGACTTATCCTCCTGGCGCCTGAAACGAGTTATAACTTTTTTTTGTTTGTTAGTTCATGTCCCCATAATAAGACAATTGAAAAATTATTATTATTACACCCCATTGTCCCCAATTAATCCTGTTGTTTATTAATTTTAATATAATGTATGATCTGTTGACATTTGTGATTATTACTCTGCTCTCCTGGGTATGATATATTTAGCAATTCATGATAAATTGAATGAGAAGTGCTCAAGCAAAATGAAAAAAATATTTTGTATTATACGTCGTTGTATTAACAACTCATGCAAAATAATAATAATACAATGTGTTTTTATTATTTTGCACGAGTTGTTCCTGAGAATAATGAGTTTAATTAAACAACCAAATTCTTTAGAGTTACATATCTTTTTATAATTCTAAGCACAGTAGCACTCAAGCATGCAGGTCACCTGTTGAAAAGTGGTCACCCTTGCCAAGGATGTTTGCAACACTCAGGAGTGAACTAAACTAAAACTGCCCAGAGTGCCCAGTTATAGGTAAAGTGGGTTAGTAGAGCTGGATTTCAAAAAACCTACTGTAGTTTGTATTCCTTTTAAAATAGTCTTTTTATTGAGATTTTCTTATCTTTTAGTAGTGGGTTTGTATAGAGTAATATAGAAATATGTAAGTTTATTATTATTATTATATTATTTTTATAAACGAATTAATACACCCGCTCCTCATCGTATCCAGTGTAAAGGTGCCCATTACACAAGCTGATATTTAATTGCTAATATGTATTACAAAATAAATATATGTCATAGATTTCTCATAGATTCATCTAGTAACAAAAGTTGGAAGTAGAACAAGCTAATATAAACTGATATCCAACTTACTAAAATGAAAAAGTTTTAAGTTGTAAAATAAATATCTTAGGTGGAAAGTATAAATAAATTCAGTTCTTATACCAAATTAAGGTGTAGGATCGTTTTTTGGCTATAAGTAATTACATTGGGAACATAATCTAAGAGGATTATAGACCTGCATAATCAGTGAACCATGAACTTGCAGAAATGAAATGTGAATGAAATGCAACTTTTAAAAGTTATTTTTAAAGTTTGTGCATTTTTTTCTACCTTATTGATATCGCTTACCTGCTATAATACCATCCATCTGCAGTAAAGCAGCTTCTAATAATTTTGTAGGATCCGATTCTGCGGAAGTTGGGTTATTGTCACCATCAACTGTAGATTTTCCCATTACACCTTCAATTAATTTTATGACAAATTAAGATTTAGTCCAACTGTTGTGGCACTGGTTGTCAGTGATTGTGGATAAACTTTTATAAAAAACTAATTGAAAAGTTAACTTTTGTCAACAAAACTTAAACTTGACAACCAACTAGTAAGTTTGTTTGACACATACATTTCTTTTATTTGTCTTCGCCCATCTTGGGTAGGCAAAAGAAACTTAGTCCATACAGCCTTGCCTTCAGTCTAAATATTTTCTCAATAATTCATTGGAATCATGTCTAGTCGTTTGTCGATGTCAAGTCTTCAGTCCTAGGTCCTGGTCCTTCCACAACATTGACGGATAATCGTCGTCATCAATAAAAAAAAAAGTGTGGGACACTTTTTACACAGCGCCATCTAGCCCACACTAAGCTATAAACTTGTACTATGGGACCTAGACAACTGATATACATACTTATATATTTCTAAACACATGGGAAACAACCAAACTCTGATACCAACATTTGTGGATCACACAAATATTTGTTCCGACCCGCAGTGGTATTACTAAAATGGATATCAGTTTGATTGCGATTTGCGCCAATCAGCTGTCAAAATTCAATTTTGGTATTATCTAAGTTCAGTGGGCAACTGAAATGACGTCATAGATGCGATATCCATTATGATTCAAGTTTGACAGCTACTTTCGTATCGATAGTCCTATAAACGCGTGAAATTGGTATTACCTAAGCATAATGGGATTCAAATTTATAACTAAAATCGTTTTCAAAGCAACTCGGTGACTTTGCCGAAAGCGGTTGCTAAAGAAATGCGTATATGAAGTTTTGATGAAAAGTAACTATTAAACACTTGACCGTTATTTGAAGCTTACTTATTAAACTTACTTATTGAGAGTAGCGTGAGTCGTTTTCCGCCTATTTCCCTTCTCTTTCACTCTTTTCGTTACGTATGTATATCTATCTCGCTCGCACATCCAACCTCCCACCAGGCACCCCTGAGGTGTTTTTGGGTTTTGTAGTCATTGGCATCTTGTTTTCCGCCGAGTGCAGTCATTTTTTTTTGACTACTTGCAGTTTGTAACTAGTGCTAATGCAGTTCTAAATTTCAAAAGAATTAATCTAACGTGAGTAAATTCATATCAGTAAATTTTATGTGATAAAGTGCTTCCCATCGGATAAGCCGTAAGTAATACCTATTTGTAAACTGTCTTGATTAAATGGGTAAAGTTATTACAATAACGGTGTTACCGTTCGTCTTTACCCGTTATAAATTGCATTAAACATTTGTTATAGTTTAAAATTTTTTTTTTCCAAAATTCCCCTTTTAAAATTAAGAAAGTTTAGTTGACTTTTTTTTTTCTCTTTTCGTTCTTTAACATCTGTTTTTACCTGGATATACTTATCTAGGTATACCTACTACCATAATAGGCGTTAGTAATCGTGTGATCTAAAGATTAAAACGTTGATTTAATAGATGGCTGACCCAAGTGAAACTGCTACGATTCCTGGTCCATCCGGTCTGCAAACCTCTATGCCACGCCGTAAATCACGGGCAAAGAACAGCTCATCTTCTAGTGAAAGCAGTTCAAGTTCTTCTTAGTCATCACCTGCATCGTCTTGTAAAAATAAACGCTGTCACCGCCACCATCATAAGAAAAGAGGAGGCAAACGTGTTCGTAAAGATGATCTATTACATCAATTATCTTGTGAAGTAAAAGAACTTCGAAATCGTTTATATGATGGTAGCGTAGGCCACTTAAATATGCATGCTCATTGCGATTATAAAGAAGCACAAGGCAATGAGGATGAAATATCTTTATTAGATGATCATGATAGTATTTCTTTATATGATGTGGGTAATGAACAGACAATTTGTCCTAACAGAACCATTCAGACTCATCAATGTATTTCGTGTGCCAGACTTCCTTCAACCCGGTGACTGGCTTTGCAAAGTAGACCTATCACAAGCCTACTTCAATGTACCAATTTGCCTGTCACACAGGCGATTCTTGCGTCTAATGTACAAAGGCGAATTGCTAGAAATTACATGCCTTCCTTTCGGTCTCAGCACAGCCCCCAAGGTCTTTGCAAAACTGACCAACTGGGTTGCAGAAACATTAAGACAGCAAGGTGTTCGGGTACTTGTATGCCTAGACGATTTTTTAGTGGCGAACCAAGATTATCAAACACTAAAAATTCATACCCAAATGGTGTTAATCCGGCTTCATTATCTGGGATGGCAAACGAACCTTCAAAAATCTATAACGTCACCGACCAAAAGCCTCGTATATCTAGGCATTCTTTGGGATCCGTGGCTCAACGTGAGAGCTTTACCACTCGAAAAAATGTTGTGCCTAAAGGAGAAGTTATCAGCGTTTTTAACAAGGGTACAACGACCCTAAAAGCCCTACAAAGTTTAGTGGGCGTCCTAAACTTCGCCAGCAAGAACAGCACCTTCATTGCAATCAAAAGGAGATGCTCACAATACTGAAAGTTCTAGAACAGCAAGGCCCTCGGATGATAAAATCAACGATTTTGGTGCAGTGCGACAACCGGACTGTTGTAGCATACCTAAGAAACGAGGGAGGTACCAGATCTACCCCACTGATGCAGTTAAACAAACAGATTTTTCATATAATAGACATATATCAAATCAACCTGAAAATCCAACATATACCGGGGAAATACAACGGTCATGCAGATCACCTATCACGTCATCGGCACCCTCCAGAGTGGCATCTCTTACCTCAATGTACGGAAATCATTTTCCAGAAATTCGGAATACCAATGATAGATCTGTTTGCATCAGAACGGGCAAAGGTAGTGATAAACTACGTGTCACTGGATCAGAACGACGGTCACGCAATGTATCACGATGCTTTCTCCCAAATCTGGAATTACCCCAGAGCTTGGGTATTCCCACCTCCTTATCTGATCCATAAATTGGACAAAGTTAAAAGAAGGAACCCTAGAGACACCAACTGGCCAGCATATAAAAGAGATGTGAAGGCCGAGCTAGGGGACCCTAAAGATTACTTAAATTCAACACTGGAAATCGAGTTTGTGGCAGAACACAAAAAGAGCTGTCACCGACTCATGGTCCGCTAACTGCCCTAAGAAATAGACCAGGGAAAGACAGCACCTTGGTGGAACTCCGAACTAGCGAAGCAACGGAAGTCAACGAGGGCTGCTTTTAACCGCAACTTCGAGGACTATGCGAAGAAGCTGACAGAACATAACAACGCTATACGCAAGGCGAAAAGGAGTGCGTGGAGGGAACACTATGACAACATAAGCAGCATCCCAGAGAGCATGCAACACAAAGGCAATGGCGATAAATAAAGCTATCTATTGAACGTCGATCAAGGACGTCGACAGTATGAGGTTCTTCAAAAGGGGTCTTAGGTTTATAAAGCCGAAATTTGATTCGAAACTGCTCACTGATGTCTATTTATACAATTCTAACTTAAAAAATCTGGAATTATTCCACTTTCCCGCCACCAAGCAAACTGGTGAAAAGGGAGTGAAATGATCACTAGATAGTTTTAATGGACTAGCTTGGTATGTATATTCTGTAATTAAACTTTAAATTAAGTTTGAGTAAGTAGTTTTAAACTAATATTATAATGTCGGAAATTTAATCTTTAATCCGACCCAGGCTGAATTTACATAAGCAAGCTACTCTAAGGTTTACATGATAGACAAACCATTTACTCAATATCGGCAATCATCATTCAAGAGCGAGCGTCAGATCCGGTCAAATATTTGCCTCCATTAATCAAACCAACATGAAATCGTATGAGGTGTATAAATAAATACCTCAAAGTGTATGTCATAGTTTATTAATATTTCATTAGACCCTTTACCAAATTATTATAAAGTAAATAAATAGAACTACATAGTCGGTAGTAAGTACCCTTTGTTTATAAACTAAGTGCTTGCAAACATGTAGGCCAAGATCAAAATTATTGCACAACTGTATAGTCCAGGTGTCGATTTTATTTGAGAAATATAAGCAGCGGTAGGTCAAGGCGGCAGTAACTCAGGCCGTAAGATCGCAAGTCTCACGGCCTGACTTCTCATTCCCTAATACAAGCAAATTGGAAATATTAGTAATTATATTTACTAATATATTTATGTCATAAAAGAAACTAACATTTTCAATCCAGTAAAATCATAAATACATTTAATATTTCATACATACGAAACGAAAAAAGTCAAATCAGACTAATGAAACTACAAATCGACACCTTGTCGTTAACGATCGATCGTCACGATTTGCTGCAGACCGATCCCTACAACAGATCGTTTCGTATAATTATGAGTCCTATCACCTGGAAAATACAAAAATTACCAATTAAAAGATCTTAAGTCTACAAGTGAGCAACACTGTAAACCGCCTAAGAGACGTAAAACAATTTATATCAACTGCAAATAAACTATTTGTTACGACAACCAAAACAGTCACATTATGTCTTTTTTTATACATACATAACATTTTCGATTTAATTTCTCTGATTACAATAGAATAATATATATAATGTACTTAATATAATAGTATTATTATGTAAACATAATATAATATGTCAGCATTCTATGCACACATGTAAATAAAGTTTAAAAATATATATTTTATAATAACGTTGTCAATATTTTTATACTGTTGATCTAAGGCACAATCACCTAAAACTTGATATAGTAACTAACACTTTAGTCACATAACTGATTCCTTGTAAGTAGTAATAGTAACTCTATAATATATATTAGTACACTTTGATGTTATTACATATACGATAAAAGTAACAGAAAAATATCAACGACAATTTCCATTTGCTTAGATACTAATTGCTTTCAACCATGTTAATTTATCTATCTTACTTTACATACATAACATAACAACTTAATATAAAATTAAAATGTTGGTAAGCTGTGTTTTGGTATTAAAGTGAGGATCGCTATACTAAATATTCTGTTTTTATTATTACAAAGATGGTGTACAGTAACGCTGCTAAGATTTCGTGTAGAAACAATATTAAATTCTCAATGTCAACTTGTTGGGATTATTCCCTAAAAATTTTATTTTTTTAAATACTGTTTGTATTTACATAATCGATGATATTTAATTTTAATGTCAACAATTTTAAAACGACGTGGAATACTTTTAAAGTTTATATTACTACCACACACAAAATAAAATATACTTATTTCAAACCACAACAATCAACAACGCCTATTACTGCTTTGCAAATAAATCAACTGTGGAATCATTCTGTGCACAAAGGCACAAACATCCTCATTCCACAATGATTGTGTTTGCAATACAGATATATCAGTTTAATAGAAGTCAAATAAATACAACTACATCTTTATACTTTAAACCTCTGCATTATGAAAACATTACATACTTAAGATCTCTTCTAAATTATGCCTAAAATCTATAAAATATATTACTCTATTAAATATTAAAGGCAATATCTATCATTAGATATGGACGGATTAAGTAAAGGCGCCCAATGGGGGTTACCGATTAATAATATTAATAGCTCTTATATTAAACTAGAATTAACAATGAACTGCGGCGCGACGGTACCGATGTATAATATAATTATAACACTCACGTTCTACGTAACCAACAATTTAAATAGCATAATATAAGAATATCTATAAATAAATATGTGTTGCTCATTTCAGGTAACTCACTATGTCCATGCAACCCACGGACGGACTACCGCGTGCGCAGACTGCTAACCTACTACCAATGCAATAACAAAACAAAATAAACTTCGTTGGTAAACATAATTTCAGTTCCATCTAAGTTAATTTAGTAAACTTATCAGGCAAGACCACAACCGATATTAAGTACTTAATAGCTAAAGGAATGTCAATTTCCAGGAATGGGATTGAATCACCAATAGTATGAGTAAATATTTACTCGTATATTAGATATACTCAATATATTAGAAATAAAAATTGTGTATATCGATTACTCGAAAAATAAACATTTATCCACACGAAATAATAAAATGTTCCTCTAAATTTATTTTTATAATGATAAAGGATAGTTCAAGACGATACTTGAGCCTTTGCCTTACAGAGGTAATGCTCTGACCAGCTGAGCTACACGAACCGCACTGAAAATAGTCAAATTTCTTCTTATCCAATCATACATCACATTAAAGTCATTTAATTGGAACTGAATAATAAATAGATCATGTGTCCACAGAAAACACGAATGACAAAGTGAACCAATAAAATAAAACTAGAGACAACCTCATACCTATCTCCTCAATTTACAAAAAAAAAGATGAAATATTATTTCTAGATTTAAAAAATTAAGAAAAGTAGGATCTTGGTAGAATTTTGTAGCAAGTAGTGAAATTATATAAAGACTTCGAGAATGGGTATACTAACGAATCACTATAAAAACACATTATAAATTGAAGTTGGCATTAACTATTTCAGCTTGGTAATACCCTCTTGAAATGCCACTTATATTTTTGGTGACAAAACACTTGTCACTTATGTTATCGACATAAGTACATATGTCAATGAGTGCATTTTAGCGAAGAATTTAAGATATTTTTAGCATGTGGCCTTAACAGCCTATAAAAGCAGATTACGGAATCCAAGATTGAGATATAATGGTCAAATTTGTCAATCGTTCCTTCTGTGACTTTGATCTTTTAGACAAATGGAATTTTTGACTAAAAATTTTTTTACTAGTCAATATATTTTCTGCATATATTAAACAATCAAATTCAATCATAATTTAAATGTTTGATAAAATCGTTCACCACAAAGTTGAGCATTTTTCTTAAAGTAAACTAATTAACTATTTTAATTAAAATGAGAACCTTAAAGTTTACAACTCGAAGTTTTATTAACCAATATGCCTGTTTGAAATTTACTACGACTACCAACAGACAAAGAATAATTATAATTACAGGCACCGTTAAAAGCACTTGCCACTTTCTGTAGTGATACTAAAAGACATTGGTGACGATTCTGTTGCACATATAATAATCTAAATATCACTGTAATTAAATACAGAATTATAGACTTCCGTTATTAAAGAATGTGTCTACAAAGCAAGAAGTCAGAATTACGTATCTACATAGTCATATTTTTATTGGGGTAGGAGAGACTGTCTTTAATTAATAGTAGAGGAACAAAACATTTATGTAAAGACGGGAAATATATAATTTAGTCAATTGTAATTTTTGAAATGAATAAATATACCGTTAGTAATGTTTAGAGTCATGAAAAGTACAAGCGAATCGACACCATTGTTGTCAACTTTATTATGCTTTTGTTCTGATTGAGATTGCTTGAGCAAGTGAGCATATAAATATTGATCACTTTTAAGTGACAATTACTAAAAAGCACACACTTTAGTCATAACTACGACAATTAATAGAAATCGAAACAGAAAGTGCAAATCGATTAATATAGTTAAGTTACTCTTTAAGTACATGATGATTTTTTTTATAAGTAAGTACATCTAAGAATATTAGAAAAAAAATGTTTAAGAAAATAAATAAATAATAACAACAAAAATAATTTAAATTGTACATTAAGTATTAGTCGTGGACTTGCATTACATGCATTTTATATAAAGGAAACAAATAAAAACGGAATGTAAAATTCATAATTCACGTCTGTACACAATCACAATAATTAAATAATCACGGCTTTATTTTATTAGGCTTTGCCTCTATATAATTCTTTAAACAGTGAAATGTAAAAATATATATTAATTTGTACACTCTTCACCATAAGTTTTAATAAACATTTGTATAATTCACTATGCACCAAAATACTCTTAAGTAGATTTTTATACCTCTGTAATGTACAGTAAGTACTATAAAAGGAAACAATAAATAATAAAATATTTAATGATAATTTCAGTAGGTAGTTTAGTTGTTCCCCACGAGAGGCTGGAATTTCTACTTTTTTTTCTTCTAAAATCTCACACAATGGAATGTATACATCGTAATTTGGAATGTCATATAAATTCAGCTTACTTTAAATTAAATAACTCAAACACCACGACCTTGAATTTAATTTAACATACCCATCTCATATCCCTTCTCATTTAAGTACTAAAATATCCACATAAATATCTTCGCACATTTAACTATTATAATCACTAAATATACCTTGACATAATTTGCACTTTTAAAAATAATTTTTAAAATTAATAGCTTCGGGGGGACGTTCAGCATTATAGCATATTCGAAGCACTTCAACATACAGTGCTGTAAATTAGAACCATAGAGAAAACACTGCAATAATTATAAAAAAAAAACAATGAAAATATAAGTAAAAGTGAAGTATCCTCGAAGTGCTTACGGACTATGCACACTATGCGTATACGAGTAGTGCATCATGAAACGAAAAGTCAGTGATCGAACGGCCCCCCAGCGAACAGTCATTGATGACTCTTGCTGAGCAGGTGGGAGTTGAACTCGTACACGTTGCAGCACTGCTCGCCGCATATGTTGCACTTCCAGGGGTTGGAGTCACAGTGGCATCCCTTGTGAAGGAAGTACAGTGTGGAGTCTGGGAACGTGATGGAGCAGAACGTGCACACGAGAGACGATGGCAACATGGCGGCATCACCGTGCGTCGACGTTATCACCCCCCCTTCCGAAGGAGACGCGCGATTGGCCTGTAACGTTTAAGTATACGCTTGAATTCGATAACATCTTAAATAAGAAGGGGTAGCAGAGGTATATTATACGCCCACATTTCACCGTGTGTATTTTATTCACGTGATAGTTGGTGAGCCCATTGCTGTGTAGAAATAGACAGACGCAGGTATGTAGCAATTTTTCAAGCCCATGAGGCTTTCAACTTGGCTTAACGATTGCCATGTTACTGGCAACGGCTTAACGCGCCTTCCAAAGCACGGAATTTTATTGAGTGACATTTTTCTTCATAACAGTGTTGCGTTGGATCAGCTTCAACAACGAAATATATGTAATGCCAGACCTAGGAGTGGCATAGAGGTTGCGGTCAATCTACAGTGTCATTTGTGAAATACCAGCAACCTGCCAGGACTAGATAGCTAACATCATAATCAATTGTTCTAGGTATATTTAAATGGTAGCCTTTCGATAGCATAATCTTTTTAAGCATATAATGTAGTTTGGCATAGTTTCAGGATTAACTTTTCTCGCATAAATTATGTTACACAGAGTGTTATAAACACAGAATGGTTTTATTGGCATAATTTGAACTTACTCTAATTTTCTTTATCATAATTTTAATCAGCATAAATGTAAAGAGTATAATTGTTATACGCCTAAAGATAATTTATCATAAAATACAAAACGCATAATGGAGGTATGCATAACTGTTTAAGTCATAAATTAATAATAAAGCTGTAATATATGAAATGATATTTTAAAAGTGTTATTAGTGTTATTATATGAAGCCTGGCGATCTGTCCTCTCTGACTACCCCGTCGGGGATACATGGTGAAGATAGTTAGTTATTAATTTTAGGCTAGTCTTGGGCAAAGTCGTAAATAGGTACGACGACCAGCGAAGCGAGGAGGAGTGTTAGGTTACTTGTGACTACAACCAGAGCCATAACTGAATATCAGTCGGCATTTCAATCTTAGACAGTTCAAGTTTAGATATAAAATATGTACCCGTTAACATTATGGTATTCTATATGTATGACTTGTAATCTTTATGCCATATAGTGAGATGCCAATAAATGTTATGATTATTATTCGTTATTGTAAAAAAAATATGCGTGAACATTTTATGCTGGTATATTATTATTATAAAAGAAGTTATGTGAAAATAAAGTATGCATAATGATTTATTCTGTTTGAACGTTATGCGAAACGAAGAGTACGGCAAAAAATGTTATGCAGTTTTAAATTATGCCTATTTAATTTATGTAACCCAATACGGACCCATTTTAATATACTGCTTGAATTATAATACTACCCAACTTGTGGAAACTCAGGATATATGGGTGGGCCGAAGCTAGCTCCTTTGACCTTGATAATCACATTGATTTGCGCGCGCGTCCATCGTTCATAGGATGCAGTACGTGATGAAGAATACACCCAGGAGCTCTTTGAGAGGAATCCAATCAACCTAAGACGCGGTTCGAAAATTCAATGAACGTCAGTCATATAATTTTGTAACAAATTGGCATAAGTCGTACTAATGTTGTTGGATATGACCTTAGCTATAAACTCCTTGCATGTTGCTGGTGTTTTTAAATTTTGCTCCTAGGTTTAGTTAATATTTTTTTACAGCGAGTTTCATCCATTTTGTGAGCTCATTCCTGTCTTAACAAGTCGATCTACTTTGAATTTTAAGACATGCACTCTCGACACGACGTCCTTAAAAGCCCGGTTGTCAAAATAATACCTATGAAGAAACCAATGCCACTACATTTAAGAAGTATAGAGGCTTTATTTCGCGTACGCATAGAATGTGGAATGAACTCCATGCCTGGGTTTTCCCGAACGTCTACAGTATGGGGTTCTTCAAAAGGGGTCTTAGAAGGTTTTTAAAGGGTTGGCAGCGCTGTACCTCTGGTGTTGCAAACGTCCATAGGCTATGATGACCACTTTCCATCAGGTGGGCTGTATGTTTGTCTGCCACCTCAGTAATATAAAAAAATGTGGTTACACTGTATTGAAGCCAAACCACCAATATTTTATATTCGCTTGGGTGCAACTTGGGTACAGCGCTGCCAACCCTTTAAAAACCTTCTAAGACCCCTTTTGAAACAGCAATCTTTCATGCTTTCTGTAGTTATATCTCATGTGAATCGGCCTTTAAAGAGGTCAAAAGTGCATAATTAAATTTAAATAACAATAAACAGATTCTTTTTAAACACTCATTAATAGTACGATTCCATGAATAAGCCGGATCATTTGAATATACCTTTTCGTAGAGTGCCATCACCAATAGCTAATAATAATTTTATTTACACTAAAACTGAACGTCTAAGTGATATGTGAGAATGATCGTTGATATATTTAGAGGCAATCAGATTCCAGGTCCAAAGTGATATGTTGGAATAATGACCAGTTAGATTCAACTGGATCGCAGGTTCAAATAGATAAGTTAAAAAGATGAATTATTTTTTTGACTTATCTGGAACCTGGGTATGAAGAGATAAGACGAAATTATATACTCAGATCAATTTGGATCTCCAATCCACTAAATAGAAATGGAATGATGAATAACTTAGACTACCAAGTCCAAAGATTTTTTGTTATAAAGATAAATGATTTATTTAGTCTCATCTGGAATTCTGGATCTCCATGTATAAGATTATTTTAAAATAGAAAATGCTTTTAGTCTGAATGATTTATTGGAATAATAAATCATTTAAAATTCAACCACTAAGGGTTGGTTCCAAAATGATTTAATGGAATGACGAAGAACCCATGTTCAAAGTGATACCTTAGAATGATGAATGAATGATTTAGACTCAACCGGGAAGTTGGAATGCTGAATGATATATTTAGAAGAGTAGTTATTGGTGCAAGAGAACAGCAACATACACTATGGAATGACGAAGAACCCAGGTTCAAAGTGATACCTTAGAATGATGAATGAATGATTTAGACTCAACCGGGAAGTTGGAATGCTGAATGATATATTTAGAAGAGTAGTTATTGGTGCGAGAGAACAGCAACATACACTATGGAATGACGAAGATCCCAGGTTCAAAGTGATATGTTAGAATGATGAATGAATGATTTAGACTCAACCGGGAAGTTGGAATGATGAATGATATATTTAGAAGAGTAGTTATTGGTGCGAGAGAACCGCAACATACACTATGGAATGACGAAGAACCCAGGTTCAAAGTGATACGTTAGAATGATGAATGAATGATTTAGACTCAACCGGGAAGTTGGAATGATGAATGATATATTTAGAAGAGTAGTTATTGGTGCGAAAGAACAGCAACATACACTATGGAATGACGAAGAACCCAGGTTCAAAGTGATATGTTAGAATGATGAATGAATGATTTAGACTCAACCGGGAAGTTGAAATGATGAATGATATATTTAGAAGAGTAGTTATTGGTGCGAGAGAACAGCAACATACACTAGAGCCACGGGTGCGACCGCGAGCAGAGATCCGCCGGCGCAGGTCCTCTCTCAGTAAACTCTTCAGTGGCGATACCTTGATCAGAGACGACAGGCTGGAAGACACTCCGCGCTTGTCGCCGTTAGTCTCGCCTTCCCGTATGTCGTTGTTGATGGAATCGTCTTGATTGTGGGGTTCCTAGAATGGAATAAAAATAATTTTCGGATGAAAAATATATCAATATTTTCAGAAGTAAATAATGAAACGAAATAAAAATAATATTTAAATAAGTAATTGACTCAGGCGTTACATGGCGGAAATCCATTTTAAAAATAAAACTATTATTATTTTGTGTTTCGCCTACACATGAGGCATTCGTGCATTCAATGCCTCGTGTGTAGGCAAAACACGTGTCGACATCGTACGACATTTTAAAAAAGCGTAATATTGCAAAAATAACATTTTAAGCAATATAATTATAGCTTTTTTATTTATTTATTTATCATGACGCCTTATCCCCGAAGGGGTGGCAGAGGCATATATATTATGTGCCCACTTTTCACCATGTGTATTCCTTTCCCACGTAATAGGTGGTGAGCCCATTGCCGTGTTGAAATAGACAGACGCAGGTTGTTGCTACCTGCTGTTAAAATTTTTAAGCCGCCCATTTTCAACTTGGCTTAACGACTGCCATTTTATTGGCAACCGGGACCAAAGGCTTAACGTGCCTTCCGAAGCATGGAACTGGGCTGGGTCTAAAGGGCCGAATAAATTTAATAAAATCTGTCTATTTTAGATGTTAAATTTGGAAGATATTTTGAACCTGTTGCCTTTTTAGTGTGTTGGTAACAGAAAGGCTAAAAGGTCTTATGTGCTAGGCACTCATTAGCACGACCAATTAAAGTCCTGGTAATCTCGGACTGAATAAAAAAATTATAACTGTACATGGAGCGCGGGTTTATTGATTTAATAACCAATTTGACAAGTATAGAACTTAGATAGAGATAGAGGTTAAAAAGAATGGAAAAGTTGAAAATTAATGGAAAAAAACTATTATTTTGATTTGAAAATATAAGAAAGCCAAATATATTTTTTAGTTTACCTGTTTGATGGGTATAAGAGTGATGGACGGAGTTATATTGGTGGGCATTCCAGCTGATAAGGAGCTGCTGGCGATAGCGCTGTCGCCAGATTGTGGTGAACTTGGGCCTTCCCCGTTCATACGTGAATCTGAAACAAGTAATTATTTTTTTCACACTAAAGTTTTACATTTGATGTTTGCATTAAGATACGACTATTAATAACTTGGTTGGTATAATATAAGGTATATTGTATATTATTTTTGGAACATTGTTACTCTAATACTAATCACTGCAATAGAGTAAACATCTATTATGAAGGACCAATCTAGCAGCCGAGTCATTCATTTCAAAAGAATTTATGCACTTTTGTGTGTATGTAATCAACCAAATTTTACTTAAATTGGTCCAACCATTAAAATATGTAACCTTTTTAATAGTACTAAAGTACTATTAAAAAGGTTACATAAATATTTTAATATATATTTTATATATATTATAATATTTTTAGATGTTAGATGTAACCTTTTTAATAGTACTAAAGTACTATTAAAAAAATTACATCTAAAAAATTAAATATAAATAGTTACCTGAGTTGCCTAAATGATTTTGACCCGGCGAAAACGTTTCGTTATTATCTGCCATTGAGATCTCAACGTGTGGTGTCAAGTAATGCATAGGTGGTGTGGCATTATCAACGGAACGAGCTCCGTTGCTTTCACCGCTGTCCGAGTAAGTAGCGGCGACAGATACTGATAGACTGGAGCCCAAAGCACCGAGAGCATTGATGGCGCTCGGGTCCATAGTTCCGTCGGCGTAAGCGGCATTAGCGATACCAGCCGCCAATAGTGATACTGAAGAGTTGCTGCCTGGACCAGGGTTATCTAAATCTATTCCATGTCTGTGAATGAGACAATTACTTTATATTTAGTAAGTAAGACAATTCTGTCAGATTTCTTGCTATTGTTTGGCTGTGCTGCAGAGAGAAAAAGCTACAGAAATATGAATACAATAAATCAATAGTAGAAAATCTTATTTCATAACTAGTTTTTACTTAAATGCGCTAAAAAGAGTATTTTCATTCTTTTGTAGGTAGGTATAAAAATCTTTTGTAGACTGCCATATTGTATACAGAGCGACGTTACTTTATTTTTCGAGTTATTCTCAGCAAGCACTGTCATTTGATACCTATACTAGCTTTTACCCGCGACTTCGTGCGCGTCCAGATACCTAGTACTTTGAATATATTCCTGGATAACAGAAGTGATTTGTTTATAGGAACAAGATGCATCATTTATAATAATACTGTTAATTAAACAGATCACGTACAGAACTATAACATAGACTTCATTTATAAATAACTACTTAATAAAATAGTGTTAATGTTGCACAAATTCGAAGCATTCACAAATACTTCGTATTTGTGCAAAATTGCATGATGTTTCCTTATTCAAATCACGTCCGACTATCCACGAATATCATAATTATCAACATGTCACATGCTTAAATTCAATGTAAATAATAAATAAATTTTGTGGGAAATATTTTTTATACATGCCATCTATCCTAAAGTAATATAAGCTTGTAATTATATATCAGTTGTCTAGATACCATAATCTAGACAACTGATAATATATTTCAAAGTACATAAATATTATACATAGAAAAAACTCCGAAACAAACATTTGCGAATCACACAAATATTTGTTCCGACCCAGGAATCGAACACGAGACCTCTTTACTGATGTCTCACGTTCGAAACCAGGGTGGGAACAAATATTTGTGTTCCGCAACTATTTTTTTAGAGGTTAGGTTAGTCAGGTTAGAAGAAAGTTTTTTCTAAGTAACCTCTAGTATGTATTTATATTTATCACTTCACAGCCTTATATTAGGCTTCTTTTGGCCTAGATGGCGTTGTGTAAGAATGTCCCAGAAATATTTATTTATTTAATGGATTGTACTCACATGTACCACTCAGTCATACGTCTGGAAGTTAGTTTTTGATATATTGATCATCCTACTAAAGGTAATTTTTAGAGTAATTTCGTTTAAGAAACTGTAAATAGTTATTAGAATCAAGTCAACTATTTTCTAATTGTCTTGAGTGGCATCGAATGATAACAATGTATTACAAAACTACTTCTAGAAATGCCATAAATATGAATCAAAGAGTAATACGAAAAGTATTCGGTTGCCAGGGTAAGACAATTTCAAAGTAGGACACAAAGACACAACACAAATGATATAATACAAGAATACAATTGAAATAAATCATAACAGTGAGAATAGTTAATATTAGCTTATCCAATCAGTCATGCCCTAGAACGATTCGCGACACTAACACGTCACGGCTATTTAAATGAAATACTTATTTTATACGTAAAGAAATTGATTATTACCTGTTAAAGAAGTGTACCCTGAGACTTTTCATAGTGGGTGCACGATAATTACACAAGGGGCAAGTTTTGACAAGGTCATGCTGTCCAACGTGTTCATTCTGAAAGTGGGCGCGCATTGCTATTTGACGTTGGAATCCTCTGTTGCATATTGGGCAATGATACGGCAAGCTCTTGGTGTGAGTTGTAAAATGTTCGGCCAAATGATCTTTTCTAAAAAATCTTTTCTGGCAAACGCGACACTCGTAGGGCTTGACACCAGTGTGTCGCATTTTATGACGACGCATATTCGCGCCATTAGAAAATTTCATATTGCAGACATCACATTCGAATAGTTTTCTGTGTGGCCGTGGGTCAGCGTTTTGTGCCGCTGCCACATTATTGTTATCCGGTGAACACTGCGCCATGTGTGTAGTTAAAGCGCGACTACTTAATGTACTAAAACTGTTGCAAGTGGTACATTTTAATAATGTACCACCTCTTTTTGGAGTTTCTTTACTGTTACTGTTGGTTGCCACCTGAAATAAATATCTAAATATAACAAACAGTGTATAGCTTGTAATCTTAATTGATTAAAAATCATTATATATAAATAAATACTTTGTAAGACATTGTCAGTTTTCCTTGTATGACTCTGACAACATGTTTATAAAATCAGATAAGATTTCCTGTTATTTTCTGTTTTGAATGGAACTGCGACGCCGCATATATCTCCCGTTGTATGCCTATTTTCTTTTAATAAATTTAATATGGAATAATAAAGATAACAAACTTATATAGGTACTCTATTTGTATCTACGTAAATTATTCTCTCTATAGCAGTTCTGAACTTACATATCTTAAAATCCAGCAAACGTTATAAATATCTTTAGGTACTGATAAGAAATGGCATTGTGTGCATTTTATAAAAAAAAAGTATTTACAATAAACATGATCTTTTATGAACAGTTAAGTAGGTATTCAAGATATAGTTATTCATGTTTTTATAATTAGCAGAATGACTTTTAAGGTAACAGGTTTATCTTTTAGATGATATACCCCGGAGTTTCATTCACAAATCTGTCTAAAGACCAAGACAGCGTTATAACAAGCAGCGTATTAACAAGAGTATGATTTTTTTTTTCAGTTCAGTCATTGGTGGTAGTGATACTCGTAAGTGCTGACCGTAGAAACAGAGTGGGACATAAGAATCTCCTTCCGAATCTAGTAATAACGAAACCACAGTAATCTATTCAAGTCTAGATATTAGAACTACTAATTAGAAGTCTTAATAGGGATAGGACGTGACGTGAATATTTAGAGGGATTCGTTTGAAAATGGTGGGATAAAGCTTTTATGGGGGCTTTGAAGTCTACGGATAATGCGACCAGCCGCATATGTTTGAGCGCAAGGGCAAAATACCGCGGGTTTGCACTCCACACATCTGATAACATCAATTGCGATAACAAACATGTTATTATCATAATATGTATGAGCGTTATACAAATGGGTCGCGTTTGCATTTGATCATTCTGGTAATCCCTATGTTACTTTCATTCTACTACAATATAATACTATTGAATTACATGTACAGTTAGAATCACTAATATAGGGATTAACTTTAAAATACTGTATACAGTATAATACAACTCTATATGCAGACATCCCGAAATTAGTTCATTTTCGATAAATTATTATTTATTTATCTATCACGCCTTATCCCCGAAGGGGTGGCAGAGGCATATATATTATATGCCCACTTTTCACCATGTGTATTCCTGTCCCACGTAATAGGTGGTGAGCCCATTGCCGTGTTAAAATAGACAGACCAATATGATACGGATCATTTTCGATAAATACTTTGATTAATCAATCAAATTCTGAGATAGCTACTTTTGTGCGTTCATGGACAATGCGATGTCATGGCATCATGCTATGGATTGATGATGGAACTCGGAAGGTGGTACTGAACAAGAAGACGCAATAGAATTAAACTGGTTGGGTGCCAGGACATTAGGGCATCGAGGGTAATGAGAGGGCGGACGCCCCCGCAAGAAAGGGCTCTGAATAGGGGTTCATTGGACCGTAGTCATTCCTCGGACTCGATTATGGAATGATAAGACGAATACTACAGGAAGCAGCCGCTTCGGAACCTAAAAACCAGTGGCAGTCGACAACAAGTCTGTGAAACGCAAAGATGTTTCTGGGAAGCATCAAAGAGGGATGGTACAAGAAACCGTGGACACATACCAGGGAGCAGCTGCGGGGAATCGCCAGAGCGCTCACGGGGCACTATGCTACGAGGCAGCACCTTCACAAGATGGGACTCACAGAGGACCCGACGTGCAGGACAGACTGCTGTGCGAATGTGTGGCATTTGGTGCAAGAAGAATGAGTCTTCTGGGTCAGGCGTACCCGACACCTAAGGATTACAGACGCATCCTACCTAAGAAACATATTGATGTTCATGGAGGCGCTGCACAAGCGCCGGGGGGATGGGTGATGTTAAGGGATTTAGCACAATAGATCCGGAAGGGACGAGGTGCCACAGTATCACCGACCCCAGAGAAAGACAAGAAACATGATAATAAACCCTTCGTGTCTGGGTTCGTTTGAATTGTCTTGGTATGAACAATAACATGTTGAGGAAGCCTTCGTCTCGTTTTCTTTTTTTTACTACCGTTCTGATGGCAGACAGGCATACGACCCACTTAATCGAAAGTAGTCACCATAGCCTAAGATGATGAAGTCAGAATTAAACATGGTACAAGGCCCAGTGCACGCCAGTCGATGAGTGGCGAACACACTGACAATTCTACAATACAGATTTTATGTACAGTTCATTTTTAGCAATTTTGTAAAAGTACTAGCTAATGCCATCGGCTCCACCAGCATGTTTATTTTTTCCCATACCCATTTTCACAAACTTGGGTCCGTGATATAAAGTAGCCTAGCACTCAGGAATAATATACTTTTGAAAGAAAGAATTTTCTAATCGATTCAGTAGATCCAGAGATAACCCAAATACCACACATACTTTACAACTTTATAATATTAGTCTTTACAAATATTCTATAATCTGATCAATCTAATCTCAATCATCATTACTATAATTGTTGTAGATGCTCAAAGTATAATTTAAAAATAATACAGATTTACAAAAACAGCACAAATTCCATATTCTCAATGTATAGCTAGTGAAAAGTAAAAATTGATGTTGATTTCATTTAATACCGCTTTTAGTTGGTTTACAGCTATTTGTTGGTTTTTACAATCAGATAAAAAAAAGAATTACCTAATTAAAATATTATTTTAAACTCAGTGTGTTTTCAATGTGGTGTTTTCTTGCTTTTTAGTGCACAACAGATAAGACTTAATTAAATTAAAATACGTAAGAATAAATTAGGCTGGAAAAATAAGAACCACAAAATTCACACAACAAAGGTCACAATACATACATGTATGTTCACAGGAATCCCGAGTTAGATGATCATGTTAAAAACATAGACTGCCAAATCTATATATCTTCATTATATGCAGAGATTTTCTTGTATAACAAAAATCTCTAGTCAGTCATTGTATTATGAATGTCCCATATTTGTAATATAAAAACCTGTTGAATACCAACTGGCATTTAACAGATATGACTGACAAGAATCCTGTCAGCTGCCTACTCTCTGTAGTAACTAGTGTAATCACATAAAACAGTGTCCGTGACACCCTTGGTTGTATGAAGTATATAGAAGTACGGAGTCTCTAGTAGACAGTGCATTAGTGACATTGATTCGTTGCGCTGTGGTGCCACCATCTTGCATAAATGGGTGAACGATGCTGATTGGCAAAAATCTTAACATAATCTTCAAGATTTCGTGCAAATCTTGAAGGCCCAAGTAACTTCACATGTAGGGTTAGGTCAGATGGCACACGCACTTGCAACGATAATAAAATTCAAAATACTTATGATAGCTGCTTCTAGCAGCCAAGAAAAAGTAGACCCAGGCTCCAAATACAGATTTATAAGGAACTGGGAATACACTACAATTAAGAAAAGAAGTCTTATTCATCTAATCAGTCAATACAGCCACTTTATTTTCAATGGCTTTTTGTAGGTATCGTAAGATTTTAAAGAAAACTCATTTAATTTTTAAAGGCATTTTGTATGCAATGGGCTGACCACCTGTTACGTGGGACAAAAACAAAGCATATGGTGAAACGTGGGCGTATAGTACGCCTCTGCCTACCACTTCGGGGATAAAGGCGTGAAAGTATGTTATGTTATTTTGGATGTAATGCAATGAATACTTTTAACAATTAAATGAACTCATTTAAAAAACTCATGCTCGTCATGCAATGTTGCAAATAAGTTGTGTAATGTTTCTAAGATATCTTGAAAATAATAGATAATTGTCAAAAGATTAGAGAAAGAGAAATTGTCAAGAGTTGTTCATATGCAACTATTGGATTACAATTTAGTTGAAAACAAATAACATGCACTAATACTCACTTTGGAAAGTCGCAAATTTGCAATTTGATAAACATGTGTTACCCCAGACTTCTTTCACTTGTTTACTAAGGACTATTTTAAGGTATTGCTTACCTGGTACCAAGTTATTTAATTACTATTTTGTTTATAAGATTATTTTTAAAAGTGCCCCACAATATTTATTTATTTACTTTGTGTGATGGGCATGACGTTTATTCTGTGTCTGGGTGTTATTTATCTATAATATGTATGTATTTAGAAATATATAAGTATGTTTATCAGTTATCTGGGTACCATAGTACAAGCTCTGCTTAGTTTGGAATCAGATGGCATTGTGTGAGTTGTCCCAACGATATTTATATTATATTATTCATTGCATTCTAGAACTAATTGGTGCAAATAATTTATATAAGTGCACATGGAACTCCACAATCAAGAACCAACACTATTTAATGGAACTTGAAATCAAAAATAATTTTATAATTGATATTCCATTAACCAGGGTCATCAACTTAATTGGGCGTAATTGGACAAGTTTTAATGATAAATAATAAATTAACATTACAATCATATTGAAATGATTATACTACTATGAAGAAATTCCAGATATTATAATAATATTCCAAATAGTTTATTTTGTTTAATGACCGCAGATTGTAGCCAGAGCTTTTACCTTAATTTTACAAAAAGTTTTGTATTTGTTAGATATTTATTATCATATTAAGGGGCCCATAAGATTCCAATCATACAACTATAATACAGCATCTAATAAGAGTATAAAGAAACCATAGAAGTCTGAGGCAGGTGAGAGATTTATCACTTATCAAATCAAAAATGGGTCAATTTAGTTGGACATGATAATGTAAGTGAATAAGAATTTTGTTTTAATTTACTAACCGGTTCATTTTTAACAATAGGTAAATTTGGCGACACGGTGCCGGAGTCGGCCTCTGTTTCTCCTTTTGATGACATCACATTACCAGGACGTGGGCCTTCTAAATCATCACTCTCCCGCCGTCAAATGCTACGAAAACATAGGCATATCAAAACAAAACGTTATAATCCGAAATACACTCAAATTGTTATACTAATCACTGTGAGATGCTCCGAAAACCATAAAAACACCAAACAACTTGTTTCTCGTACGAATGGCGGGGTGACCCATTTACGAAAACACACGAAATAACTAGTCACAATTTATTATTTTTTAAACGGTATCTATAATATTTGTTATTAATTTCACGTTGTAAGTGTAGCATATCAATAATAGTCATTACAGAACACAGTAATAAATCAGAAACTCACGTTAGGTTGATACGTCGACAGCCAGAACAGCGGTATTTTAGGGAGAGATCGCTATGTGGCCTAATTCAATGCTTGAGTTCGATGCACAAAATACGTGTTACGCGAATAACTGTAAATGCATAAATAAGCGAATTTTTGATTTAATTTTGGAGTTTTATCTATTTTATAACAATATCACTATTACTTATTCGCTAAAAATGATTATCATGTGTGAAATTAAAAACTTTAAACTAAATCCATTTTGATAATAACTAACACCTGTGAGTGAAGTGTTTTTTTTCCTGGTGATGCTGATTTTGTATTATGGCAATCTATACATTGACGTCACTAATCATGTTATCTCTTTCACACAAAGCCCGTGAAATCTGCTGGTTCGCTGGTTCCTTCCTATGTTCTTTGGTCTCAGGCGTGCTCTAGGTACATTTTCAATCAGTCTGTTTCATTTTGGATTTCTATCGTTATCGTCTGAGTTCACGGTAACTGCTCTCAGTTTGAGGGCCCAGAAAAATGCTTCTTTACAAGGGCTAAGTTCTTTACATAAGTTCGGCCTGCAGCTGCTTAACCTCGAACATAACCCACAACGTTCGAGTTGTATCGCAAAGTAGGTGCTGGAGCAGGACCACAGGTCTCGGCCACAAGAAATCAAGGCACTTGGCCCAGCGATCTCTGCTCCAACAGAAGCTCATGGAGAACAAGGACGTGAGGTTACCCAGGCATAGACAGATGGAAGTATTCAGAGACATAAAAGTTATGTTAACGTGCTATAATCTTAGAGTAACTAGAGAGGGCATAAAATAAACTTTAACGTGTATACCTACTACAACTAACCATACTGACAAAAAATGGCGCTTTTCCGTAGTGCTGCCCTATTGTATATCGATATATTTAAAGATTAAGTTAGAATGCAGTGAACACACTGGGTTTCGACCGGAGATAATTTTAAGGGCTTTTAGTATCCAGTTGTCTTAAATCCTCCTTTTGAAATAGCACGCGTTTAATTATTTTAAAAATGTTCTGTATAGCATGCAGGTAATAAAGGAATTTTTCTGGGGATTTGCAGTTTTATTATGTAACTTTGACAGTGAGGTCCTAAACATTTTGGAAAACGTTTATTTGAAAAGTATTTAAGATTTCGATATCACCTATCAAATAAAATAAAGATCAATTCAAAAAAAAAAGTAACAAGAAATCACGAAATTTCGCTGCAAATAAGCTAAACTATCCAGATTTTTCTTTCATTACAAAAGTGTGCTTAGTATTGTATACGTGCTTTATTTTTATATTATGTTACAAATATTGATATTATCTACAAAACAATAACAAAGTTAATATTTTGATGACACCCAAAATGATGTCCAATTAACCAATGTCATATTTAAGTACAGTAGCTCCTGAAGTTTAACCCAAAATAGTAATTTTGGTATCGTTTTATTATTATCTCAATATCAAGAGAAGAAAAGGTAAATAAAACAAAAAGATCCATATTGCAAAAGCATATTATTTCCATACACCAAGGATAGGCATGATATTCCTGATTTTTAGGTCCGAAAATACATAAGGAACATGAGTAGGTGCATTATTTTTTTATTGGTCATATCTTCAAAAATGTTCGAAATTAAATATTCACCCAAGTAATAAAGATATCATTATCTGTAATTAGATTATGTAAAATAGGTTTTTATAGCAAAAAAAAAAGAGATTTATGGAAATACACATTTTAAAGAGCATTCGAACTAGAAGTATATACTCTTATATAACTTTGGGTAAGATTTATTTACTTGAATCTTAATATTAATTAATAGCAAAATTAATTAGCTTAAAAACTGAGCTTCAAAATGAAATTAACAGCTGACCGCTAGGCTGAAGGCTAGGTTGTTTGACCAGTGTATTTTACCAGTACTTACTTATGGAGCAGAAACCTGGGTACTGACTAAAGAGGTTACCAACAAAATACAAGTTGCCCAGAGGGAATTTGAAAAAAATCTTGTAGGTATACACAGAGGGACCGAAAAACGAACACCTGACATAGAGAGCAAAGCAAGGTCAAAATAGTGTCAAGTCTTAAGTGGCAGTGGGCAGGACACATTGCACGGAAAAAAGGGCTCATTGAGTAAGGCGGTCTTGGAATGTAGGCCTTGGAGTGAAAAAAGACCTAGAGGAAAACCACAGATGGAAGGACGAATTAAAAAAATCAGGGACAAATTGGATGGAAATAGCACAAGATCGGACTAGATGGCGTTATCTGAAGGACACCAAAATGGTAGAGAATGGCTAAGAAGAAGAAGAAGAAGTAAAATACTTACTAAAATGTTCGTGATAGTACGGCATTGTCTCGTAATGTAATATGTAGAGGACGATTAAAACATGATTCTTATAAATGAAGAGAGCAAATAAAAATAGATTATTTATGAGTTTTTAACTTTCTCTTCCTATTGTATCTAGTCCAATTTTTAACCAACCTAAAATAAAAAAAGCCGGTTTTTAAATTATTACACTACAATACACACTTAAAAAATCAATAAGAAAAAATATTTGAAGGGCAGCTCTAAAGACTCGCTTTGACAGTTTATGGTAAGAAACCAAAATGGCGAAATGACTATAAGTTTATAAGTACAATATTGATTTCGATCATATTTGTATAACCGATAGTACATATAGAACATGCTCACTCCATATTATATATCTGGTAAAAGACAGTAGTTTGCAGTAAAAAGCTATGTTAAATCTTGTCCCGAAAATCCACTGAAAGCCTCAATAACGCTCTACCACGTTAATGTGTCAAGGACACAGGACCGCCCAACAGTCCTAGGCCAGGACTAAATCTATACTAATATTATAAAGCTGAAGAGTTTGTTTGTTTGTTTGGTTGAACGCGCTAATCTCAGGAACTACTGGTCGGTTTTTAAAAAATTATTTTTGTGTTACATAGCCCATTTATCGAGGAAGGCTTAGGCTATATATCATTACGCTACTACACTGAGGAGCAGAGCAGTAGTCATAAATGTCGACAAATCTGGTAAATTTTTATGCATAATTGTAGAATTTATAAGCGACAGGACAGGTGCGACGAGAGGTCGAAATATTCCACGGACGAAGCTGTGGGGGTCATCTAGTTAAAACATAAGATTGAAGAAATAAGATTTGCTAAAAGGTCTTAGCCGCCAGGCCATTAAATTACAAAAAAAATAACAACGAAACTGACACATTGAATATTTACTGAAAGTTTGCTATAGATCACAATCATTCAATAAATATTTTGTGTACATATTAATTATTATTTAAAGTAATTAAGTATCAAACTTGATAACCAAATTCAATTATCTCTATAGTTATCTTTATCTAGCCATATGCAGTCATTCTGTGGGCCTAAAGTCATGGTAATATCCACAAAAACATTGTATCTTATTTAAATCCATCCTATTGCTTCCTTTTGCAATCAGTGACTGTGTTGAAAAATAACTGCATCTTCCATCTTACTATCTTGCTAGAAATGTGTATTGTGCGAAAAGTGTGAATATTTGTATTTATAAATAATGTGTTCTACAATAATATCCTTTATAAGACAATGGAGACTTTGGATCAGGCCTGTTTTGGTGGCACTTTATGTTATTTTAATCATTGTGCTAGTGCCGATACTTATTGCTCACTCCATACGCAATGGATTTAGCAAGTCACATCAAGGATCATTGGTTGCTGGAGGTTTTGTTCTGCTTGCTTTACCAATATCCATATGGCAAATAACACAGCATGTTGTTCACTATACAAAGCCAATTTTGCAAAAGCATATAATCAGGTATGTCTATTTTTATTATATTAATATACATAAAGTTTGAAGTAAATTAATCAATTTTGTTTATCTATACTATGTTAAAATGTATTTAATGACTGAGTTATCAAATGTTATGTAAACCAAATAAAAAAAGTTAACAATGAGAATATATATTTGACTATTCGATGAATTTTAAACTATACATAAAAAAAATGCATTTATTGTAATCGTAGATAGATGCCATACATGTACTTCCATGTAGCGAATCAAGTGTACTCTGGGCTTCAAGGTTGAGATATTGGATGCAATCAGGACATTATACTCAGATAAACTCTAAGGGCCATATTCCAGAATGTTTCTCAATACTCAATTGACGCTTGAGGCTAGTTTTTGCCTTATAAATACTACTCTCTAGTGTTTCTTGAGTATTGATCAACATTCTTAAATACGGCCCTAAGAGTTCTTTTTTTCTCCTACTTTACATAGATATTTTTTTATCCAAAATCATTTATTGTCTTTATTACTCCATCTTCATCACAATGTGTTAAAAGTCCAAAATCCTCCCTGGATATGCAACCTCAGGTCCAAATTTGCTTAACTCTAGGAGCAGTTATTGTTTCGCTTTTGATTTTTGGCAATGTTGAAAGTAACTACTTGCCTGACCTTCCAACCTCATAAGAACTCCTACGTCTTTGCCTTGTATGTAAGTAAGCAGGTGCACTGCTAGCAGTTGAGTATGCTTGGGTCCTGAAGATCTTGGTGCGCCTTGCGTTGGTACGGCGGTTGTACAAGTACTTTGTCACAAGTAATGTTAAAGTAATAAGTTTTACATAGATGTAGACCTGACTTGTGCAGAAATGGTGACTAGACTTGTATTACAGGGTCACGAGTACCGTACAAAACAGATACCTCCAGAAATATATGCCTTTGATGATGATGAAAACATATACCTACTATTTCTCCTGAAACTGCATGAGATCCAGAATGATTAATCTTCTAAAACTGTCAAGTAATAATATTATTTGTTTACAGAATTTTATGGATGGTTCCAATCTATGCTTTAAATGCATGGCTAGGCTTAGAGTTCCCAGAACAATCTATTTATATGGATTCCTTGCGGGAATGCTATGAAGCTTATGTTATTTACAATTTTATGAAGTATTTGTTAAATTACCTTAATCAAGATCATGATCTTGAAGCTTTGTTGGAAACAAAACCTCAAGTTTATCATATATTTCCACTATGCTGCTTAACCCCATGGGAAATGGGAAGGTAAGTTTTAGTTTATTGCTTTAGTATATTAGTTTTAGTTTTTTTGGCAGCACAAATGCTGCACCTCTAGTGTTGCGGATGTCCATAGGCTATGGTGACCACTTTCCATCAGATGGGCCATATGCTTTTTAACCTTTTTACCTTAGTGGTATAAAAATAACACTTTTTTAAGGTATTTTAAGATTTTTAACCTTTCTACAGCACTTTGAGCCTCTTATGTCTTTTGTGCTGTAGTACTACTTTTCAACCATCTCCCCGACAGTTCTGTATCACTTCAGTGTGTCTGCCTATTAACTATACGGTACTTAAGGCAGACTGTTTCAGATACGCCTGTTCCAGGTTCAACATAAACCTAAAAATATGTGCAGTTGGATATTCACTGATTTTATTAAATAATGGATAAATTTTTTAAAGCAATTATTTTGCTAAATTTCTCATACATTTTTAATAAGTGGAAAAAGACAATTCGCCTTGAGACAGGGATTAAACCTGTGACCTTTGCCTAACCAGGGCAATGTTCTAGCCACCTGAACTACCCAAACTGTATCGAATCAAGTTGAAATTCTCCACCATATTTTAACCGCCATTTAAAGAGTATGACCAGAGCCATCTATCGATCTAATGAACAACTCGATACATACTCTTTAAATGGCGGGTAAAATATGGTGGAGAATTTCAACTTGATTCGATACGGTTCGGGTAGTTCGTAGTCGTGATGTGAGCCATGGTCGGCAGCCAACAGTGTTGGGCCGCCGTCGCCTCGTTTGCTAGCGAGATGATGGCGGCTAAACGTGAGGAATTGCAGGTGCGGGAGCGTACGGGACAGACGCTCCCGTCCCGCCGTCGTGTTCGGGGGCGACGACGTGCTGAATACATGCGTGCCGCCAAATAGTATCTGGCCGTGGGCGGATGGGGCGGCCGACGGGCACCCTTTCGGTGTTCCAGGGGGTGCCCCCTTAGCACACACCCGTACCGGCCGCTCTCTACCTCCTCTGCTTTCAGAGGGGCGCTCGAGAGCGGTGGAGGTGCGGGCTAGATTCTTCAGCTCCTTATGGAGCTCCGGGGTGGTCGCTTTTCCGGCCGTCCCGAGACGGACCCCTCCACTCTGGGACTCTGGGGTGCCCCTTGCCGGCTCGCAGTGATTAACCTCAGGCCTACCCTGCGAGCCGGTTTTAAGGTGAGGCGGAACACGGGTAGGACGGCCCCTCTCCTCTCTCATGGGCCGAGAGCCTTACACACTGCGGGGGCAACAGAGACGACGGTGCGTAAAGGCATTACCCGCGAAAACAAAAAAAAAATTCGGGATCCAATGGGTATTCACTAGGTGGGTATTATACTGGCACTTGAGAAAACTATTATTATTATTTTCTTGATGGGGACGCCTGCACCGCCGAGCGAACGATCCGACCGCATGTCTTGCCTTGCCGCCCACCTCGTTCATTTCCCCAGAACCTGAGAAAACTAAGTTGATATAGTCACATACGGGGTAGGTGACTCTAAAGTCCTATGGGGGCGGTATAATTATGCAGATAACTATATCTAATCTTGTAGAGGCAGTGGTACTTGGAAGAGCATTTTGAGCGTATAGTCTCCTGTGTTTGTATAGTCGTGCGTAACAAAGACGGTCGCGGGGGTTTTTTTTCGCCATTTCGCCAGTGACAGTGGCAGGAGGTCTTCAGAAACTGCCGATTATTTCCTGAGATTCATTCCTCTTTCTGAGGTAGGCTGCTGCGGCGTTTAATAAATAGACGGGGAAATCCAAGATTCCCTCCAGTAGAGGGTATGGTGTACCTATAAGATTTCATTACACAGCATTACCTGTGTAAAAAATATGATGCTTATACCTAAGTGGTTATCTATTTAGGATCTATTTGACTCAAAATATCCGATAAGTCTATGGGAGTTTGGCTATGTTTATAGGTAACTCCTGGATACTACCAATGGCCAAGTCAAAGCTAATGCAAGTCAAGATATAGGTCCTATATCTGGACTTGCAGATGAATTACCAGAATTGTGTATTATGAATAAATGCAGTTATATAGAATGCTTTTTTAGGGACATAGAGTGATAACTTTCAGTTTTAATGGAGTCTATTCATCAATTTATTATCTGTTTATTTTTTCAGAGAATTTGTACACAACTGCAAACATGGAATTCTACAATACACAGTGGTGAGACCGATCACAACAGTAATAGCCATGATCTGTGAGCTGTCTGGTGTATACGGAGAAAGTGACTTTAGTCCAAATGTGGCTTTCCCATACATTGTGGCTATAAATAACATGTCACAATTTGTAGCCATGTATTGCCTAGTACTCTTCTACAGAGCAAACAGAACTGAATTGAAACCTATGAAGCCTATTGGCAAATTCTTATGTATAAAAGCTGTAGTTTTCTTCTCATTCTTGTGAGTATATACATGATGTTATTTTTTATACACTTAACTGATTTTGTACTGCCAGTGTACAAGTTCTTTATTTATAATTATCAGTTTGCATTGCAGCGCCTTGTACACATTGATTGACTGATTGGCCAGGGATTGCCAACTTTTTTCATAATTATCGGGAATGAATGACCAACCACTCTGTGAGTGCTAGTACCCTTTTCTATTGAACAGCTGTTAAACTTGCAGGTGAAGTGGACTTGAGCATCGGAGATCTTAGTCCCTTGGCATCTAAAAACTAGAAATAGGAAATCTTTTATTTGTACAGCTATCTCTGAGAATGATAAACAAAATATGATATATGAAAATATGATAGGACATTATTTACACTACGCTATCTAGTCTCAGGGCTTGTATTATATTTATATACCGACGGTAAAAGGATTAATTTAATTTATAATATAAATGTGTATTTATAAATGTTTTGTGTATACACATGTTGCACACAAAGTGGTTTCAATGCTTTTTATCTTGCTAGGACTACTTTGAATGATCTGTGTATGCTGCACTTGGAATAAATTGTATAAACTTTGTTTTATTTTCAGTCAAGGAGTAATAATTAATATATTGGTATATTCCGGAGTAATATCGACTATATTCGACATATCTGATACAGACAAAATAAAAATTATTTCTTCTAAACTGCAGGTGAGTCAGATTTTACTTTGCGTTTGTTAGGGGTTTCCTTCAGGCTAGGTTTAGGTTGTGTAATGACCTTCCATAGTTTTCTTAGACGACTACAGCATTAGTTCTTCAAACGGAGTCACAGAAGATTTTACAAGGATTATATGAGTTAATGTTGTATTGCTTGCAGAAGTCACGCAGACTATGAATAATTTTGTCCATGCTATGTTTCCTCATATCTAAAAACCGGTTAACAGGTTTAGGATTTTAGCACAGATCAATTAATCAAGTAAGTCCAGTAAAGTTCTTAGCTGTTCTCTATTTTTTTTTATAAGGCATACAATGAACAATAGAAGGTTGTTCTCAGATTCAGCTTGTTTTCCTTGGAGTTTATAGATTATTTTCTCTTATTACAGGACTTTCTAATATGTATAGAAATGTTCTTAGCAGCTATTGCACATCACTACAGTTTCTCGTATAAGCCGTACGTGTCTCCTGACAATCCATCGCCTTCGTGCTTTGGTTCTTTCCTTGCTATGTGGGATGTTTCAGACGTGAAACGCGACATATCCGAACACCTTGGTGTTGTAGGTAAGTGAAGTCATTTTGTTAGATACCAGTTTGGCAAAAAGAGTAAAAACCAATACATGTTATTTATAATTTTGGCAACACGTTAAAAATATCGGTATTGTATGGGAAAATAGAATAAAAATTAACATTATTCAATGATGTTTGGATAATGTAGCCAGCAGATAAAAATATTAATTCCGTTTCAAGACATTTTTGATAAACTGTACTATTTTACACCAAGCCATCTGAATCGCGTTAATTGAAATTCGGTACACATCTGTGTACCGATTTCAATTGCTGGCTGACTGAAATTGTTGGCTGAGCTTGAAATAGCATCCTAACTCAGAACTTGCTTTTTAATCCCAGTGCCTACTTAGGGGTCATGTGTTACCTCCTTACACGCGGGATCCGTGTTAGTATTCAGCTCAGGCTCTCTCTAATTATTAGAAATTGTCTTTATTACTCATCAGTCAAGCCTTTATCCCCGCTGTGGTGGCATAGGCATACTATACGCCTACATTGCACCATGAGCATTTTTTTCTACGTACCTAACACGTATTATACATATTGTCAGGCCTTTATCCCCAAAGGGGTAGGCAGAGGCATACTGTACTCCTACACTTTATGCACTGTCCCACATAACAGGTGGTGAGCCCAATGCCGTGTTGACAGACACAGGCTGTGGCGACCTGCTGTTAAAACTTTTAACGACAGCCATTTTGCTGGCAACCGGGAGCAACGGCTTAACGTGCCTTCCGAAGCGGAAACGGTCGCATATTTAAATTCCATAAAATAGTTATCCATCCAAGTACCACCTATAGCGAATGTTGCTTAACGCAGTGAACACTTACAGAACACTGAGTCAGCGGGGCCACGAGCGCTTGTATTATTGAATGATGAATAAAGGCACTTTTTTATTAGGTTTGTGTATGTATACCTGAATCAAACAGATTTCATTCTAACTGCCTACAATTTGATCTAACAGGAAGCTCATTTAGCCGAAGACTTAGAGGCAAATCGATGTACCACATGGCACGAGGGTATGACGAAAGTTCCAGACTGGTAAACGAACCAATACCATCGAGTTCGGCTCCAAACCTCTCGGTTGATGTAGAACCACCGCCTGTGGAAGTGAGGCCGTCCGCTTACGGGTCCATAGACAATACCATAACTGGAATTTCGACTAATTCGGAAATCGAGCCACTGCTTAATTTGGACGATGACAGAGACGACCCTCAGGTTTAGAGATAATATACAAGGTATTATAATGTGATAGTTACATATTATGAATTCAAAAAGTCGTTAAATGTCAGTGATTAACAAAATCGAATATAAGGTCTCAGCCAAACTAGCATAAAAAGATGTGAGTCGCGAATTTATGGTCAACCAAAAAGAGGCTGTCAGGCGAACCTATTTCATTTACTAATCAAGTTTGTACGTTTTGTTTGTATCTTACAATGGACCCAAAGACTGCATTCACGAAGCCTATTTTATTATATAGACACTTCCATACCCCAAATACGTGTACCGGTAGAAAACTTGTTTTAAACTACCGTATCATATGAACCGGGGGCCGAGTCTACTATTGACAACCCGTAGAATAGAACCAGAATCGCTGTTTTTAGCTGTCAAAATTGTTAGTAGACTATCAAAAATGCAACTGACTAGCGACCACTGACGCGGTGCGTGTTAGTAGAACTCATCGGCTTACCAATAGAAGTCTTGGAGTACGATTATAATAGTAGACTACGAGAAAAAGTAAAAATTGCACCGGTGGCTTTCCATTGAGCGACGATTACGATTGTTTTCCGACGCGATTGGAATAGTAGACTTGGCCCCCAGGAAGTTTGTATAAAATTAGACTCGCAACTCAAATAATTACTGTGGTTTGTCAAAGGAATAAAATTGAGGTGCTACTTCCTATTATAGGTAATCCTCCGCTTTAGGATAGATATGATGACAGATAGAAGCGATTTATAGTACTATTATGACTTACAATTTATGACATGTTTGTTATAGGTAGGTAGGTATATAAGTTGTATATTATGCACATTGCTGAGTGAGAACCTCAGAACAAACGATAACTATTTTTATTCTGTGACTAACGTGAAACAATAATGGAATCGACATTATTTTGTTCATGTCCGCGATACAAATATTAGTACATAATATATGTGAGTAGGTAGGTACTTATTGTGAATAATAAATTAAAAATAATATATTATCAAATAATAAATTGTGATATTTGTTTATATTAATATGACTACATACTTGTAATTATTAATGTTAAGTTTAGAAATAAAACGTTGTTTAGTTTATATAACGTAGTTTTTTTTTCTACTTTCTAACTAAAACTATCTTCACGCTGTATCCCTGACGGGTAGTCAGAGGACAGATCGCCAGGCTTCACGATCCATGCATACTTCTTTCGCTTCCTTTTCTATTTTCGATTAGGTTTATTTAATGGCTATCTTCCGATTATCTTGAATTGATGTTATCAGTAAACTAATCTTGGATTTTATACAAGTTTTCTGCAAAAAACGGTGCTGCTGACTGAGCCACGATAAAGAAGAGATTATGATAATATAGCGGTTATTTTTAGTTTTCTTTTTTTTTTCCACGGCCTCGGTGGCCCATTGGCAGTGTATGCGACAACCGCGCTGAGGTCTCGGGTCGGAACAAATATTTGAGTGATCCACAAATATACCATCATATCTAGAAAGCTTATATACAGACTAAAAAATACATGTGTTTAATTTTATAGATAGCACAAATTGCTAATGACAAGCTTTCACATATAGTATAGTTAACGCTTAAACTGGTTGAAAGATCATCAAACAAGAAAAAAAAAGATATCACATACAAATAAACATCACTGAAATTCGAGCTAACTTTGTTGGTTGCGTGTGAAAATCTCCTCACTTAGAAGTAGCTTAACGGTCTTGGAGGTAGTGCAAAACAAATCCAAGTCCAAAGTCTTAGATATCCTATTAAAATTCGCAGCACAGCCAGGGGGGTGTCACTCCGCAGTTTAGGTATATTCGGGCAGCGCACCGCTCGGAGCGGCTAATGACAGTGGGCTGTCGCTGCTGCTCGGCTCGCACGACACGAGCGCTCTAAATAAATCAACTAGGTACAAAAACTTCCCAAGTGACAACCCCGCGCGGACTTCGCAGCTAGGTCATAAAACTCTAGCGCGCAAAGAAAACTCAACGTTCACGCGCAGTTATAAGATTCAATTTTGCTTGCAGGCGGCGAGACTAGGTACGTTTTCATACCTAAAACTGACTTGTTTAAGGAGTGAAACTTCTGTATGTAGTATTATTACTTATTGTGGCAATGCGAAGAAAGTAGCAATTCTTTCTGTAATTTGTAGCAACCGATGGACCGGACGTTGCCTAAGACCCAATTGATTGGTACGAAGACTAATGTTGTTGAGCATCTCCGGACAGTCTACAATGCCGTTAGCAATTTTTACCAAATAACGCAGTTCAACCTCCGAAACAAACATAGGAAATACCCAAGTGTTTCCTGTGCATAATATTTATGTTTTTAGAAATATATAGGTAAGTATGTTTATCCGTTGTCTAGATCCCATACAACAAGCTTATATTGGCTTACTTTGGGCTAGATGGCGCTGTGAAAAATATGTCCCACAATATTTATTTTGAGACAAATACAGCACGAGAAGTGCCCAACGCGCTGCATGATGCAAATAAACATAAAACAGAGGTATAGAGCTGCTTGTGACCACGGCAGGTGCAATCCAGCCAAAACGTCAAAAAGTTAAGTTTAATACTAACATGGTCGTGTTAAAACCTGGTATTTTATGCGTTCTACCAATCACCTGCCAAGTGATTGGTAGAACAGACCGCAGACAGCATTCACTCCCAAGTCAACGACTACACAAGTGATTGACTGCCTCTGTGGCGCGGTGGGAGTGCATCCGACTGCTACGCAAGAGGTCGTGGGTTCGATTCCCACTCAGGATAAAACTTTGTGTGATGAGCACGATGGTTTATTCTGTGTCTGGGTGTTATTTATCTATAATATGTATGTATTTAGAAATATATTAGTATCTTTATCAGTTATCTAGATCCCATAACACAAGCTAATATTAGCTTACTTTGGGGTAGATGGCGCTGTGTGAAAAGTGTCCCACACTATTTATTTATTATTTATTTATCATTAAAAATATAAAAAAAAGAGTTACGTACTCATGTGAAACCTTTGAATAAAACTAAGACTTGTGTTAAATAAAACTATAAATATAAAATATTAATAGCATTTTATTTTATATATTAATTTCATACATTGAGCTGCCAGTTGACATCATCGAGCTTAGAATATTAACTAGGAAATATATTATTATATAACTTACATTTGGTTCCACCAAAAAGTCTATGTAGGTTTGATTTAAAATACATATCTTGGTAAAGAATTAATCGCAAACCCATAATACAGTACTCAAACAAAATTCAGGTGTCATTGATATCCGTTTTGTTTATTTACCAGACTCGTGACTAAATCGACTTTTAGGGACATAGATGACTAGTTAGTCGCTTTCTAGAAGTTATTTGACGCTAAACCAGCGCGGATTTTCCGAGGCTCGACACAGCGATTGAACAAATCTCCAACCCGCTCAAATTGAAATCGAAATCTTTTTATTTTTTTATATATATTTGGTACGTCAAAATGGCGTCGCCTGCCTGATGGTAAGGACGTCGTCTTTCGTTACCAACAGGCAGGCGAAGCCGCCGCCGTGATTGAGAACTGCTATCTCAACCCGCAAAATTCCCATAGCGACCTTCATTTTGACGGCCCAGAAATATGGCTTTTCACGCTTCTATTATCCTTTACTCTAGGATTCTAGGAATCCAAAAGGATCCAGATCGGAGCCGTTGATGATGCTGCTACACTATTTTATGGTGACACTTTTTCCGCCTATATGTTCTCTCATTCTTCCGACTATATGTTCATTCATACAGAATAACAATTGTAACATGTAGGCTGTGCTTTCTTATGATTCGTAAAATTCGACACATTACGTTAATTGTACCTAACCTCATTGAAGTTATTTACATAACAAACATTCACAAAGTACATTTCATCAGACATTATAAATAACTACAGTAAACGTGGAGTATAAAAATATTTATATTTAATGTATTTATGTTTTATCACGTGATATAAACTAATTTATGTTAAAAACATTTTAACTTGATAATATCGAATACGATCTTACTAATACCTATTATAAATGCGAAAGTTTGTAAGAATGTATCGATGTACCTTTATTTCTTACTCTTTCAGTCAAAAACTACTGAATCGATTTTTATGAAACTTTACAATAATATAGCTTACACATCAGAATAACATAACATACTGTCACGCCTTTATCCCTGAAGCGGTAGGCAGAGGCGTACTATACGCACACGTTTCACTTTTGTTCCGTTAATAAGTTTCTGTGGGAAACAGGAATACTTCATCACTCAAGCTGAGCCGCGGGCGTCAACTGGCATTCTATAAATCTGATTTAATTTAACTGTTATTTTTTAAGCGTGGTGGAATACCCCAATGAATATCAGAGGTCAATGCCAAATACCATATTTATCTTCACGTTGTAAACCTAACGGGGTTGAATTGAACATTTATTGAATTGCTTGAACATTTATTTCTGTTTAGTCCTCTTATGAATCATAAATCCTTCTATAGTTCGTGTTATCTGCATGGGTAGTCAGAGAGGACAGATCGCCAGCTCGCGATCCATGTATAGGTATACATCTTTCGTTATATTTAATCGTTTCACACATGCACGTCTGGGTATTCGAGTACTTTTGACCTTATCGTATTTGAGCGATCAGCTCACGTGGTCTTCGTGTGTTAGTCTTGGTTTACCCTACGCCGGCTACCTTCTCCTGTCGCACAATAAATATTCTGCGTCAATCGTTCCTCACTCATTCGTTGGACGTGTCCAAACCAACGGGACACGCCCCAGTTTTACGCTGACACTTTCATTGAAACCTGCCGTATTGCGTATCACTTTGTTACGTATATCGTTCGGCCAACTTTCTATTTGTGTCCACAGCGTTCTATTTGTTTTCATGCATCTTCTGACATACCTAAGTTTCGCTACCGAAAAGGAACGTTGGTACGAGCACTGCGTTATGAATAGCGAGGCGTGCTTTTTTTACAATGCTTTGATTATTTACTAGCTAAGACAGAGCACCGCTAACTTAGTAATGCCACAACACAGCTGTTACAAGCAATTACCCAGACAAATTAGAGATTTCACAATTGCTTCAATACAAACCTGTAATTTTATTTGAAAACCCGATCGAATATCAGCTGAGGGAGACCAGAAGTAACACTCATTAAAATAACCGCCGAGTTTTTTAAGCATCTAATCCTTTTTTTGAACTCTACGGTAATTAGATTGACTAACAACATATTCTCTGAGTCACATTAGAAAAAAGTAAAATACATTAAAACGCGGTAGAAACGACGATTTAACCAATGGACGCGCTATCTTATCGTTTGCGCCTATAACCCGCTTGCCATTTGCCAAGTATCTTAAAGTTAAAAGTACTCAGATACCCAGACGTGCATGTATGGAGCGATTGATGAATCTGCAAGAAGCGGAAGAAATATGTATGGATCGCGAAGCATGGCGATCTGTCCTCTCTCACTACCCCGTCAGGGATACAGCGTGAAGATTTTTTAAGTTATATTTTTTCTATGTATTTGCAGTTGTATTTTTATTGCTTGTTAGACAGTGACAGCACTTCATGCAAGAGTAACAAAACAATATGCGTGTAGTTTCCCCCCCGCACGAAAGTTGGTTGAACGTGATTTCATACTTTATTGAGTACATTACGCGTCCAGTAATTAAATCATCCTAGGGTAGAAACTAATGGATATTATGCGTATTCTGTCCATTTACTATATTATTTTATAGATACTCTTACCGTTATAAATACTGCCGAGTAAGTAAAAAAATCTGTGCAATGTAATCGCCGACGAATTGAGCTAGGCACAAGTTACAGTGATCAAGTGCTATAAAGATATGTAAGGATAGTCTTTGGTAGTTGTTGAAGTGATATGCGAGTGTCGTTCGTCAATTTAATGTTGCGAAATTCTATTTATTCAATTAATATTATATTCTAAATTATATACGAGCCCAAATTATAGTTGCGTCTCTCTCGCTCTTATAGATTGTACAGTCTTGGTGGGGTAGCAATCTGTTAAATATTATTTCATATTCTATTTGGTTCCCGAATTTCTTTTTAATAAAAATAAGTTCATACTTGCATCTTGTAACCTAATATTAAGTCTTTGACTGCATTCTTGTAGTAGCAAAATTATCTAGAGCACTCAAACCAGCCTTTAAACTATTTAGTTCCATTCTATGCCATAGAGTTCCCATTATAAGATAGTAAAAGCAGAGTCCACTTATGAAAAGTTTTACAATATCGTGCAGTATACTGTTCGGCCAAAAGCCAACTGTCCCGATTAAAAACATAAATATTAATCCGCCAACTATAAGGTATAGATTTTTAGTTTTAGTCAAGTTATCCTTAGCTTCTTGACAGACTTTGATTGATTGTTGTACTGTTTCATCGAAAGCGTTTTCCTTGCTATGTTGCTTTTGGATCAGTTTTGTATCGACTTGTTTCAACTGCAGTTCCAGGGTTACAGCGTTGTGGTCGGAATATGAAAACTCTTTGCCTGGTACTCTGTCAGGTAGTGGGTTTCCAAAATTAATTATTTCCGCCTGAAATATAAAAAGAACTTTTATTATTTAGATTAGATAAACATTATTGCTATGAATTCATAACAAATATATTTTTTTATGACTAGTTAAAATGACACTGCCCTTCGGATGGAATGTTACACCGACATCCCAAGACGGAGAGGCATTATTATAGACAGAAAGATCTATGAAGTCCTCAAATTAACGGCTCTAAAATATGCTTCGCACTTCGCTTTACAAACCCGTTAGTCAATATAAAGGTGATCTATTTGGAAAGACAAAAAGTACGCGGAGGATTGTCCCATTTCTCAATTGAGCAGGCTTGAGCAGGTGTCAAATTAAGTGATCTCGTTTGAGCAGGCCTTTAAGAGGTCTCTCTTAAGGCCTGCGCAACGTCGTACGAGCGGACGTTGGGTGGGAACAATTTCAATTTGCTTGCGCATCAGTTTATGTGCAAAACGAAATAAGCGTGTTGTAGACTCGAAGTGAAGGATGATTCCCCTATTTGGGTTATGTGGTCAATGGTTATAGATAGGACCAAAACTTCTTGTTACGTTTGAACTAAAAATTTGACGAGACCAGTTGACGAGACGAGAACAGCTGGAGCTAAAAATATGAGTATACTAAGCAGGTACACTCGACCTCTACCCGTTAATAAAAAAATCTAGACGTTTACGAACCTCCCATGAAGGACCAACTGTATACAAGATATGGTCTATCCTCTTCCCTTCTGGACAGCTACTGGCTTGCTTCGCATCTGAGTAGCTGTTATTAACATTGTCGCAAGTTCCCAATGGCCTTGTGACATTTTCAGCAACTTTTGGACACACAAATTTGTCGCACGGATCTTCTAATGGAGGCAACTGGCTTATTATCCTGAAAAAAAAAAGTAATACTTTAAAACTAATCCTAAAAACGGAAAACATGATTTTGAGGTAAGATTCCATTCTAACTGAAGAATAGAATCTTAATGTTGCCGTTGGTCGAATGATATGGAATAGCTCTAGTACCTTTAGACGAAGACTATGGTTTGTCTCATCTAACCTATCTAATAAATAATTCACTCCGGGTCTTAAACGCGATTTAGGGCGTACATACATATACAATATTGTCACGCCTGTATCCCCGAAGGGGTAGGTAGAGGCATACTAAACGCCCACATTTCACCGTATGCATTTTTGTCCCACGTAACAGGTGGTGAAATGGACATACGCAGGCAGTGGCGACCTGCTGTTGAAATTTGCTTAACGCAGTGATCGTTTACAGAACACTGAGTCAGCGGGGCCATGAGCGCTTCTTTATTTAGGACGTATGTATTAACAATTAATTAATAAAACATGTATAAGCATTTCAAAGATCATTTCACGAACTAGAACCTCATGGCTTAACCGCTCATTGAACAATTTGTTATTATGACATGAACATGATATTCGTAATAGTAATTATTGCAAAGGCCGGGAAATAGGCAATTGCAGGTCAAGTATGAGTGTGAAGGCCGAGCCGTAGGCGAGGACTGCACTAATACGAGACAGGCAATTGCCAATTTCCAGGCATATACAGTGCTTTTCTCAAAAGAATGCATGGAAATAAAACATACTTATTAAACTATACATTTAATTTAATTAATATTAAAAGTTACATTAGCCATATTGGGCAATTACCTACCTAAAATATTATTGATTTCCCTTCAGTAGATACGCAGCAAGATAGAAAATCTAGAAGAAAAGAGTATGCGACTGCCGCACTGTTCTCTGGGGTTCGATTCCTGGGTCAGAACTAATTTTTGTATGATCCATAAATGTTTGTTTCGGCGTTTGGGTGTTTCCTATGTATAATTAATGTGTGTTTAGAAATATTTAAATTTCTTTATCAGTTGTCTAGCCCCATGGCACAAGCTTATACCTTAGTTTGGGTTAGACTTTGCTGTATGAAAGAGCGTTCCAGAATATTTATTTATTACAATAGCACATTGAAAAACTTTTATGTTACAAAATCCATCACTCCCACACATAATCTATATAAACACTTTTGCAAAAAAAAACGGGCACTTAAGCAAAGAACTCTTTATAGTTACTATTAGTTTGTTTGACAATTTTAGGTATTGTTATCCTCAGAATTTTATATATTAATTAGGAAGGAATAGTTTTCATCAGTTTTATCATAACATTTTGATTAAATTATTAAGAAATAATGTTTAAGCTCAAAACACTATTATTGTACCTGCTCGCTAAATAAAAATGAAACGCGTTAATTTCTTTGTTTTTCTTGAATACATTATAAGCAGATAAAAGTTTAGTACTGAGTGTTGCTGAGTCTTGCTGAAATCACGGCTTGCATTCGTCTGGGCATGCTAGCGAGTATATCTTTTATGGTTTCTTGGGGAATACGTTCCCAATCCGCGGTTATCACATTCTTTAGCTCTCTGATGGTCTGCGGAGCCGACTGCACTGATCTCACTCGTCGCTTCAGAACGTCCCAGACATGCTCTATGGGATTGAGGTCCGGACTTCTAGCTGGCCAGTCCAAACGACGAATTCTGACTTCTAGCATATACGCTTTCACATCGCCAGACCGGTGGGCGCGAGCGTTGTCGTCCATAAAAATTGAGTTTTCGTCAAGAGCGGTTAAAGCGGGTTGTGCATAAGGAATTAGAACTTCCGTTATGTATCGGTGTCCAGTCAGTGTACCGTTTTCGATGAAGACTAACTCCGTACGATCCATAGAATTAATTCCTGCCCAAAACATAACAGAGCCCCCTCCATAAGGTGTGATTTCTTCAAAACATGCCTCTGCAAAGCGTTCTCCTCGTCTACGTAGCACTCGCCGACGTCGGTCTTCACCATGCAGAGATATCCTGGCTTCATCCGAGAACAATACCGTATCCCAGTCTTCATGAGTCCATGACACACAATTTCGAGCGAAGCTAAGCCTGGCAACTCGATGTCCACGGAGTAATTTAGGACCGCGTGCCGGGCGATGACTGTGTATATTAGCAGCGAGAAGCCTCCTCCTGACCGTCTATAGACTAATTTGCACATTTCTTACTTCTTCGAGGCTGTTCTTGAGGTCCACATAAGAAGATTTGCGATTTCTCAACGCTTGACTAACTAGAAAACGATCATCCCGTGGTTTGGTACATGTCTTTCTGCCAGAACCAGGCCTTCTCTTGACGGAACCGGTCTCTTGATAGCGCTGCCAGGTCCTTTGAACTGTCGACCGACTCACATTTAGCCTCTGAGTCACGAAGCATTGGCTGCAACCTTCTTCAAGCAGCGCAATAATTTTGCTCGCTTTTATCACTTTATCTACCATTTTCGAGATTGCTAAACAGCAATAACAATACTTTTAAATGTCAAGGACATCAGATAATTTGATAAAAATTGACACAAAGTTAATTAGAGTCGATATTAACTATAGGGAATTTGCGCCACAAAATGTAGTTAAAAGTTGTTTTCTCTGAAAACCAGGCTCAGTCAAAAATTTTAATTTGGAATGTACTGTTATAAACATTATGGCACTTTTATAACTGGCCAGTAACGTTCAAATAATTAAAACCTTTTTGGTATTTTATTATTTTCAGCCAGGAAGAAAATCGAAACCACCCGTTTTTTTTTGCAAATGAGTTAATATAAAAATGAATCCCTATTTCCCTTGGTCACGCCATCACGCGTGAACGACTGGACCGATTAGAAAAATTCTTTTTGTATTGGATAGCCCATTTATTGAGAAAGGTTCTAAGCTATAAATCATCACGCCACTACACAGGAGAGCGGAGCAGTAATCATAAATGTCAACAAATCGGGGAATCTTTCATACATTTTTGGAAAAGTAATACGCGACGGGATTAAATGGGTGCCACAGGGTTGGAAGTATGTCACGGACGAAGCCGGGCAGGTCAGCTAGTACCAGATGAATGCACTTATTTTAGAAAATACTATATTTACAGTAAGCGTCCGCTGAAGAAAAATTATAAAAGAGATTTAATCAAAGAGTATCTAATAACCCAGCGCACCGTTTCATACAATATTACTGGAGCGTTGTAAGTATACTTATCGGTTATTAAAAAAGAGAGCGTTAAGATATCTATTGTCAGGTTGCTCTTGTAAAATAGACAACCAATCATACCCCTACTGTTTTCCGCTTCTACCACCAGCATCCAGTCCCTTTTTTTTTAAATATATTTGGCACGTCAAAATGGCGTCTTCCGCCTGATGGTAAGCAAAGACGACGACCCGTGATTTTGGGCCGCTATCTCAACCCATGGGGCTCCGGTAGCTACCAACTCACTTGACCATACTCAACTTGACCAGAAATATGCCTTTTCACGCTTCTCTTAAAGGACCCAGGATTGTAAGAGGAGGGAAACGCGTGCGCCGGCAGAGTTTCATGTTTTTTTGGTGCGACATAAGAAAGACCTACGGAATCTTTCAGTCCCTCCCTTTGTCAGTCTGCTTTAAATAGTTGTAGTTACTTTTAAACTTTTATGGCTACTTTATACAGCAAAAAAGAAAATCTTATTTCTGTCGGAAAACACATTTGTAACATATTCAAGGACGGCGGAGTCACGAGCGCACAGTTTATAAATATAGTAATTGTAGGTAAGCAGATTATGAACGCACACTTAGAAAGAACTACAGAGAAAGGACACGTAATCTGTTACGTATCGTTCTATCTAAGTACTCGTATTAATAGAGTCAATCAAGAGAATAAGAGTTTCACGATCCTTATAACGACCTTAGATATCCTTACTTTAACGGAATATTTCGCACAACGTTAATCAATTATCAAAGACTATCACTTGTCTAGATTCATTGCTCAAGCGTATATTTGTTTAGTTTGAACATCCAAACACATTCATTTATTTCATATGTATTTCAATTTTAATGCAGCCAAAATTGCTGCAGATTTGTCTGCGACGACTGGGACGGGAGACTAAGGACTTGATTGAAGGTCAAGAAACACTTTAGTATTTATAAGGCAAAAACTAGCCTCAAGCGTCGATTGAGTATTAAGAAACTTCTGGAATACGGCCCTAAGGACGGTGGATGAGCTGCTTGCCGTTCTCACAGAAGTCAAAAAGCGGGATAGCACACAGACCCTCCACTAACGAAGCGAGATAAAAAAAATGTGAGTACCAGAGTACACAGGTAAGAAGAGAAACTTTTTTACGAATTTTTTTTACAGCTATAAAATATCTCTCATACGTCGATAAAGAAGTTTGATTTAAAAACAACATGGCGCGTAAACGTGATGTTTTTATTTTTACAGCAATAAAATTTCTCTCAACGTCGATAAAGAAGTTTTAATAATCGAACACCTAAGGTAAGAACGCGGTAGCGGTGAGTCTGTGTCGAAAGCCATGGGGTAATCCTTGAGTTGAACGGATGACTCCCGGCCATGTACATATGGAAGGACACCGTATAGTTAAAGTCAGTAAGGGATTTCGACGCATAAGCAAAAAAAAAAGTAGCCAAGATTGTGAAACTGCAGTGCACAGCTAAAACATATCTACTGATGGTCTAATTGAGAACATATATATATATATATATCCATCACGCCTTATCCCCGAAGGGGTGGCAGAGGCATATTCTATGCCCACTTTTCACCGTGTGGATTCCTGTCCCACGTAATAGGTGGTGAGCCCATTGCCGTGTTGAAATAGACAGACGCAGGTTGTGGCTACCTGCTGTTGAAATTTTTAAGCCGCCCATAAGGCCTTCAACCAGGCTTAACGACTACCATTTCATTTCATTTTACGAGAACATCATCCTTTGTAAATTCGGTTGATAACAAAGGATTGTGAAGTGACCTTATTTTATCTAGAATATCCAATTCTACGTCATATTATTCGAAGAAAAGCGTGATATTGAACTAGTTTCCGTAAAGTTGATTTGCAAGAGGTTACGAACACAAACGGCCTTGTTACCACATTCTTGGTTCCACAGTAGGTAATGACTAATTTGATTATGTCCTGAGAACTAGCTTATGCATGAGACAGAAAAGGTTTTACACACTATCGATAGATTTATAGAATACTAGCTGTCCCGCCCGGCTTCGCCCGTGACATACTTCGAACCCCGTGGCATCCATTTAATCCCGTTGTTTAATAATTTCACATTCACAATAATGTATGAACATTTTCCAAATTCATTGATTACTTCTCCGCTCTCCAGTACCTAGGTATAGGTGAATTCAAACATCTTGGTCCCTCTGAGTTGTAGCGAGTCACTTGCGCAGAACGCAATATTAGGTGTCGTAGGGAATGAGCGCGGGGAGCGGGAGGAAGCTCGTGCTACATAATCACACGAACGTTTCCGAACGCCGAGAATTCGGGGGTGTCATCGCGCCATAAGAGCGAGAGCGAAGAAAGTTGAATTAAACGTAGCTTGTTATCCTGCTCATTCGTTCCTGGAATACAGTCGGGAATAGATTGAATAATTAATGTTTTTAAAATTTAATATATTATTAGTTACATTACGTGTTTGTTGACTGTTATTGTTTTTAGTTTCAATTGGTTTATTAACTTTTAATATTTAGCTTTTTTAAAGATTTTATTTAGTATTTGTTTTTGTTTTCTTTGATAAGATAATAAATATGCCAAGACGCAATAACGTTTTACGTCGGCAATCGAGAAAAATGGTGTATAACGTCTTGCAATTCATATAAAAGGAACCTGAGTATGGAATAAAAATTTACCTTAAAGCTATTCAGAGACGAACTGCATCAGCTACCGGAGTGTCAATAATGAAAATATTATTATCTTATTATAATTATTATATTATTACATTATTTTGTTATATCTCAAATGTTTTAGGCAGCGTTTTTGGTAAAAGCTACCAGACGGCTCATTTTTTCCGACGCTGCCAACATATATTGTTATAATTAAGGTAATGTAAACAAAAACGTAACAAATTATACATATAAACCTTCCCTATAAATCACTCTTACTATTAAAAAAATTGCATCGAAATTCGTTGCGTAGTTTTAAAGATCTAAGTATACATACGGACAGACAGCGAAAAACGACTTTGTTTTATAATATGTAGTGAGGATAAATTCGTAAGCATTGTCTACTTAACTGTACGTGCGCGAACTGAGCGCGGCTCCAACTTCAGAGGGACCAAGATGTTTGACTTAGACTGTACCTAACTACCCGCACAGCCCGGTCGAATTAAAATAATTTCTTTGCGCCTAATTTTGAATTTGCGATAACTCGTAAGATATTCATTTAATTTGCATGGTGTAAAGGGACAAAATAATCTTCATGAAATGCTGAAGCCAACTAACGTAGTAAAAATGATAAGGATTAATAGCATATTTGTGAAAATAGCCTTCAAATTACCGCTTAATAATTGCTGTTTTTTTAAATTATTAAAATGGATATAGTATGTTATTCTTAAGAGATAGACATGTCGTCGCGGACTTTTTTGTAGACCTTTATTAGATACACAATTGCACCATACATTATTTTGTTATATCTCAAAGTGATTAGGCAGCGTTTTTGTTGAAAGCTCCCAGACGGCTTATTTTTCCGACATCCTCAACAAATATCGTTATAATTTGGTCAATATATACAAAAACTTAACAAATTATACATAAAAATCTTCTATGAGAATCACTCTAACTATTAAAAAAGATTTAAGCATACATAAGGATAGACAGCGAAAAGCGACTTTGTTTTATAATATGTAGTGATTATCGATGAAGTGATTTAGGTGTACTAGTCTTTATTTATATAACTAGAGCATGTATGGTTTCTTATAAAATCTTTAAATGAAACACTGGACATATTGTTGTTTTATAAGAGACTTTTAGAACGTAACTATACTAACATATAAGCTGAAGAGTTTGTGTGTTTGTATGTTTGTTTGGTTGAACGCGCAAATCTCAGGAACTACTGGTCCGAATTGAAAAAATATTTTTGTACGGTTCGGATAGTTCAGTGGCTAGAATCCCCGTCTCGAATCGAATTGTCTTTTTTCACTTTATTAAAAAAAATCTTTTTGTGTTGGATATTCCATTTATCGAGGAAGGCTATAGGCTGTATAAAATCACGCTACTACTCCGGGGCGCGGATCAGTAATCATAAATGTCAATAAATCGGGCAAATTTTCTATTTTTTTTAATACATATTTGTAAAAGTAATAAGCGTCGGGATTAAATGGATGCCACGGGGATTCAAAATATGGAACAGTCGCGGGGGCAAGCTTGTACTCTATATTAGCTGACCCTCGCAACTACGTTTGCGTTACATAAGTATAGACATTTTTCAAAAGAAAATTTTAATCATACATAGATGCACAATAAAGTTTAGTCCAGTAGGATATAATGTTGGTTTCGGAGTTTGGGTGTTCCGTGTGTACAATATGTATGTATTTAGAAATTCATAGGCATGTATATCAGTTGTCTAGATTCCATAGTACAAGTTTATAGCTTAGTTTGGGCTAGATGGCGCTGTGTGAAAAGTGTCCTAAATAAATAAATAAATATCCATCACGCCTTATCCCCGAAGGGTTGGCAGAGGCATATCATATGCCCACTTTTCACCGTGTGGATTCCTGTCCCACGTAATAGGTGGTGAGCCCATTGCCGTGTTGAAATAGACAGACGCAGGATGTGACTACCTGCTGTTGAAATTTTTCAAGCCCATAAGGCATTCAACCAGGTTTAACGACTGCCATTTTACTGGCAACCGGGACCAACGGCTTAACGTGCCTTCCGAAGCACGGAAACGCTCGCAAATGTAAATGCCACAAAGTGGTCACCCATCCGAGGACCAGCCATAGTGAAAGTTGCGTAACTCAGTGATCGCTTACAGAACACTGAGACCGCGGGGCCACGAGCGCTTCATCCTACAATATTTATTATTACATAATAATCTAATCGCAGAAAAAAAGTTGTTTCGCAATAAATTGCATTCGAATTTAGCTTAATTTTACCATTAATCGAACTCCTGACTTAGGACTTCGGACCCATAAATATTCTAAAAGTTTTTGTAAAAAAAATTCATCACTGCTCCGTTCCAATTTCTCGTGGCGTAATTTTATATAGCAGATAACCTTGCATAATAGGCTATCGAATTCTAAAACAGTTTTTAATTCCAACCAGTGACCTCTCAGCTGTACAATCTTAATCTTAATGATATTATAAATCCGAAAGTTTGTATGGATGTTTGTTACTCTTTCACGTAAAAAGTACTGAATTGAATTTAATGAAACTTTACAATAATATATATTATACATCAGAATAACACATAGGCTACTTTTATCCCGGGAACAAGTTCCGGTGGGAAAAGGAAACTGGAAAACTTCTCAACGCAGGCGGCGCCGCGGGCGCCAACTAGTAATATTATAAATGCGAAAGTTTGTGTGGATGTTCGTTAGTCTTTCACGTAAAAACTACTGAATAGATTTTAATGAAACTTTACAGTAATTTAGCTTATACATCAGAATAACACATAGGCTATTTTTTATCCCGGGAACAAGTTCCTGTGGGAAATGGGAACGGGAAAACTCCTCTACACAGTTGAAGCCGCGGGCGTCATCTAGTATTAGTATACATAAATAAATTAGATCAAGTTACATATTATATTTGCTCTACTTAAATATAGGTTAATTTTGGTGGTGCCACATACACAGACAATACTAAGGTTGCATTGTCTGTGGTGACCATAGTACAATGCAGACAGGACCGAATAGATTTAATTTAGTAAACAATATGTGAATCTCACCTGAATGATAAGTCTCCTGGTGCTGCATTTAGATCACCTGCCAATATGGACACATCAGCTGGGGTTGCTGTTAAATTGACAAATTCCGCTGTCGAATATGCTTGTAGCACTCGATGTGCCAAATAAATGTCATCAGCATGATATTCTGCATGAAGCTGAAAAAAAAAACTATTTAAAAAACCATTGAAATGAATCGACAAAATCTTTATTCATGTAGATCATAAAGGTCAAAGGTCAAATCAAGGTTAGCATTAGGCAGCATGCATGCATTACCCAGGTGGTCCGTGTTCACTTTTGGGTCAAGAAAATTGGTTTAACAACTACCTAATTCTATCCAAGCATTTGACATTTTTGACGATTGATATACTACCCTTTAGTATTCTTTAGACTAAATACTTAAAATTTAAAAAAATAAAAACTGAACAGACATCAAATATTAAAAAATCTTAAAGTAGTAAAATGTTAAATAAATATTATTTGCATTACGGTGGTGGCCAATTTGGATTTTAAATTTGTCATGTAGTTTACTGGTTCAACCCTTTCATTTGATACCCATTATAAGGGAGTGGAAATGAGCGAAGTGGGCGGCAAGAGATGCGGTCGGATCGTTCGCTCGGCGGTGCCGGCGTCCCCAACAAGAAAATAATTATAAGGGAGTTGTGAAAATTATGTAATCACCATTTTGTAGTGGCAACAATCTTGGAACTATTTTCATGAAATATAGCTAAGAACACTACCAGCTAAATCACCATTTAATCAAATAAAAAAAACAATATCGAAATCGGTTCATCCACTCACACACAGACACATCATACTTATAACAATTATTATATACTTATACTTATAACACACTGTCTTTTTCGCTTATGTTAAAAATGGACCATCTTCATTGATTTTTTTTTTGTTACATCAATGTACATCATACAAATATTTCGCGGGTAGAACTGCGGAGCGTCCGCTAGGTTTATACCTATATAACTTTTACTTTGGATAGAAAATAAATTGCTAATGCTCGATGAAAACTCAGAATATGTACTTTTTAATTAGATATTATCTTAACACTTTAAAATTAAATAATGAGTCTAAAATTTAAATAATGTGTTTAAAATCAAATGTTGTTCAATAGCTGGACGGATTCAGTTAATTTTTAAAATGTTCGAGAATCTCTAGAAAAAGGTATGAGAAAGTAAGAAAAAATTGTGAGATAAATTAAAAATATTAAAATTTTATTTATAAGGGATATAGCTGTGAGGTACAGATAGTATAATAATATGAAAGTGTACCTATATACATGTAGGTATATATTATGTTCGCAAAATACTCACATGTGTGCAATATACATTAACAAGTCTGTTACCACATTTTATTCGGCACAATCCCACACCTTTACCACCAAACCAATCTCCATGGTGTACTTTGTGAATATATCCATTTAAAGGCCACTGATGAAAGAATACATCCTGTATTAACCACTTAGAAAATACACAAAGACCAGACCCCAGTACACCACTGTAACAAATAATTTCAGTTAAAACTTGACAGCTTGGTTTTGTTTAGGAATATTGGATTTTTTATGTAAGCAAAGCCATGAGCAACAGGTATATTTAAAAGTGTTACTAGCTGATCCATCAACATACACTCAAACTGCTAATCACATTAATCTGATATTGGGCATACACCTAAATAGTTTTTATGAAATTGGCATCACTAGGTAAGGATTGTGCAAAACTCTTCAAGGGATATTATGTTATATAGGGAGGTACTATAATAGTATATAAGGAGGTTATATTTGGGAGGTATCTATGAGTAAGGCTACAAGGCATGAGCTAGATTTGTTTTATATAAAGTGAAAGGTTTTCTCTATCAGGGGATCAAAACTGTAATAAAATTGACAGTATCATATCTCAGTATCTGTTATCAGCATGTTATCATGAACTAAAAAAAATACAATTTAATTTATATCATACTTCACAAAATATACATTCTAAATAGGTATGTTTTAACCTGGTGGTTTAAAACTACAATTATTTCTGTATGACTGAAAGGAAACAAGGCATTTGGGCAACACCCAAGTACTATTTAATTTTATTTCTCTAACTGGACCTTCTCATCTAGCATGTAGGATTAAAAAATTAGGTAAATAATATATTTTTTTATTATAATATTTAATTTCTAGATATTACAATCTTTCTTAATATTGCTATAAGAAGTAAAATCAGAAAACCTAACTGAATACTCTGCTGGTTTCATTCATGATATCAGAGCTCATAACGAAAACATTAAGGTCCATATTCTAGAACATTTCTCAATACTCAAGACACGCTTGAGGCTAGTTTATGCCTTATAAATACTACTTTCAAGCATTGATTGAGTCTTGAGAAACATTCTAGAATAGAGGCCTAAAACATTTAACAACTATTGTCGACTTAACTTACCTATAAAAATAGTGTGAATATGGAAGAATATCTTTCACATTTTCTTTGATAAACAAATAGTCCTCTTCACTCCAAACTTCTTGTAAACATACTATTGAATGTGAACTGTCACGTAGATATAGGGCAATTGCCTCAAATCTCTCTTTCCGATTTTTTGATACCACTGGAATACCCCTGAAAATGCATAATGTGTAAGAAACTTTTAAATCATGGTTTCGTCTGCTATAAGGATGATGGATATATATCGTAATATAAAAGCCTTACCAGCAGTTCAGTGTGAAAATATTGAGAGTAAATTCCATCCCGGCTGTACATACGTTATGAGCACACAATAGAACTATTTCCAACAACACTACTTGATTATTTTAGTTTAATCGCTGACATTTTATTCATAGCATTTACCACTGAAAATTGTAAATCCAGAATAAATGCCGTTTTAATATTTAAAACCACAAAAATACGCTGCTTATATCGCTCTATTATTTGTAGAAATCTAATTCTATTTGTACAAAGTACGCTACCTACGTATTTTATTCCACAAAGAAATAATAAGATAATTAATAATGAAAATCAAACGTCGCTAACGCACGCTAACGTTTACTATTCAATTCATGACGATTAGAAAAGATTCATTCATCTATCACTGTCAAAATAATATGTCACTGTCAACTGTCTACATTATTTTTGGGTAATTTTTTTATGGTTTGGCTTCTAAGACCTTTTAGCTAAATCTTAATTAATCATTCATTTATCATCTCTCTCTTATTATCCAAAATGTCCTCGTCCTCTATGTCTTAGTCAAGTCTAGTCTTAAGTCAAGGTCAGTGTGATCCCAGTATAATAGGGTTGTTATACTGAGGTTTTCATACATACATACATATAATCACGCCTGTCTCCCACCAGGGTAGGCAGAGACTTTGACTTTCCACTTGCTATGATCCTGGCATAGAACTTCAACTTTCATAATTGTTTTCATACACGCTCGCCGATTAAGGGAGGACGCTGTTCCTTTCTTTGTTTATTAATTTTACTCCAGCTATACTTCGCAGACTCCTCATTTCTACTGCATTAATTTTACTTCGATGCTTCTTCTGCCCATACCCAACTTTCACTGCCATATGTTAGTGTAGGGACAAGCACTCCTCTATGTATAGCCAGTCTTGCCTTTTTAGACACGTTCTGGGTACTCATAAAGGTGTTGATTGCTCCATTCACTTGATTGCCAGCCAAAACTCTTTTTTCAATGTCATCATCACACTTTCCATCTCTCGCAAATTTTTGCCGAAGATATCTAAATATTTTTAGATTGGTATTGTAGTGATCTGAAGAGAGGGTAGAGACACTGACCTCCATACATACAAGGTAGAGACGTAGAGATTAAAACTAGAAAATTTTCCTAGAATCGAAAGTCGCCGAACACTCTTGTTTGTTTTTTATTGATTATCGGCATTATTGTGAGTGACTGCCGTCTGACCTCCCAGGTCATCCGTTGGTTAGCATGTGATTGCGCACTGCTAGCAGCCGAGTTCGCTATGGCCTCGGAAATCTTGGTGAGACTCCTTACAGCAAAGGAGTCTGGCTGTATTGATTAGGTATGCCAGACCAAGTTTTATACTACTTACCATACGAATTCAAAGTTTATACTACGAATATTGTAATATTTACATTATATTAGTGAGAATATGAGGAACGTCTGGGCATATCGTCGAAGTTTTTTGGTGCTATGTGACATCGTCAGTCAATAGAGTTCAATTGACCGTTAGTGTCATGTGTCAATTTGGGTTGTGGGCATGCTCATCGAGCCCGCAGTGGTGGACCCACGCTTGATTAAAGTGTAGGGACAAGCACTTTTTTTTATATAGCTAGTTTTGTCTGCTTAGATACGTTCTGACAGCTCGAAAGGGTGTGCAATTCTCTATTGATTTTTCATTTCCTGCCGAAACTCTTCGCTCAATGTCATAGTCACATTTGAACTTTGAACCTAAATAGTGGAACAATTTGTATTCTTACTCTCTTTTTCCGACAAGCTAAATCGAAAAATACGTCATACTTTCATCACTTTCAAAAACCATTACTATCGTATTCATTACATTCACTTTCATTCTTTTACTATTTAGATCATTATGCATAATGTTAACTATAAACTCCTCCATCGATGGGGCTAGTATTACGATCATTCATCAGCATCTATATATATGTATATTTGACTGTCAGTTTATTTATTTTTTAACTATGTACAATCTCTTGCATTCTTTTGTTGCAAATAATTTCTAAATCACCATCATCAATATAAAAATACGTGCATCGTCATCTGCAGCCGAGTTATAACAGTATATACACAGGATGTACATAGTTTAGTAAAATAACGAATAAACAGGTAGTGTTGAAATTATATTTTTATTCTCTACAATAGTGCTAATATATTGAGAAATACACGCTCTAAAGAACCAGAAATATTTTAAATTAATAATGCTCAGTTTAATATATTCTTACATACAAGTTATATATTATTGCTATTATTATCATTTATAATAAATTATTCTATACTAATCATCATACGGAACATCAACTTCTACTTCAATGTATTCAGTTTTTACCACCACATTATCACACGGTGATGATGTTAATCCTGTTTGTGCATCACCAGATATATTAGCAGCGCCAGTTGATGTTGAACACAGATTATCACCGTTAGGTACGTTGGTAAATGAGGATTTGATTGGTAGTATTTTTTCTGATACCTCATTGTAACGTGCCAAAATTTCTCTCATGTCATCTGGCTCATCATTTGGGTAATCATCTAGCTCGTCATTCGAGTCATAATCTGGTTCATCATTTGAGTCACCATCAGGCTCCTCAGTCATAGATGCCGCCTGATGCAATTTATCTTTAACTTCATTGTAACGTACCAAAATTTCATGCATATCGTCTGGCTCTTTACTCAACCCAGCCAATTTGAGAGCCGTCGAAGTTTTAAAGCTGCCTGCATCTTTTCTTTTCTTTCTATCCGGTTTATTCTGGGAAGGAATTTTAGGTTTCTTTTCTCCAGCATTGAAATGCAGATTCATGTGATAATTTAATTTAGCCTAAAACAAAAAAGACATCGTATAAACTACGAGACCAAAGCAAGCAATTAATGTAACAGGCTCTCTACTCTATATATTTCTTACAACTATGCATGTCAGAGGCCGTCACCTAGACTATATTATAAATACTGTGGGACATTTTTATGACAGCGCGTGTGAAACAAAAATGTCCCTGTGGTATTGGATCTAAAAAACTGTTAAACATACTTATATATATATATCTAAATACATACATATTATACATCAGAAACACTCAAACTCAAAATAAACATATGCAGATAACACAAATATTTGCTGCGAGTCGGGAATCGAAGCCGAGACCTCAGAGCGGCAATCGCATATACTACCACTTACGCCACCGAGACGGTTGCTCTATATAAACTCGAATTACACTTACAACGATTACACTAATTACTACAGACGAATGGCAAGCAACCGACAGGCCGCGTATGCAATTTTCGTCGGACGGACGTAAACTATATTAGCCGCACGCTATGATGGCCGTTTTGATGTTTGTCCTTTCATGAAGTTTCGTATTAATTTTAATAAGATTTTATTTGTGAATAGTCGACCACATTAGAGAGTATTTATAATAAAAATAAAATAAATAAAAATATACATTATAGAGTACTTATATAAAACAAGTAAAATATCATCACTGTTGTAATATGTCAAAACAGCCGTCATAGCGTGCCGCTAGTATAGGTATTATTTTAGGGTTTTATTATAATTTTCTTGTGCTTCTATTCTTCTTCTTGTATTTCTATGAGGGCGCGAGCGACAGAGAGTGAGCAACATTCCTTGCTTTGTAGGGCCCAGGGATATTGAAGTCTACTATATTTATCTATATATATTATATATAATATATATATATATTATATAATAAATCCCAAAAAATGTTGCTAAGCAGAAACTCGAAGACGGCGTACGACGACGAGTAATTTTTTTTTCATTTATTCTTTGAAATGCGCTTTTATGGGAAATTTATTATAAAAACGATTTTATTGTAATTTATTCAAAAAATGAGAAAAATGCACGGATGGGAAACAGGAACGGGAATAGGGGTTGACAATTCTCCTGGCTTCTATCCTTTTCTGTTACTTAAAATCGTCATTAAGTGAGAAAGATAGCTACAGCACGCGGCTAAGTTGACGACATGCTTGCACTCCCGCTCCCTTGCTCACTCTAGTAAATTCTCACCGGTTCTATACAGATATAGCCTCTCATACAATATGTATTGTTTTCTAGGTGGTTACTTGTATAATAAAATTAATTCTATACTTAATATATATGCTTTTCCTAAAAATAAATGTAAACAGGTTGTATCTAGTTGGCTGCGGACCCTCAGTTATAATGACACTGAGGATCTTCTTAAAACAAATATATGATCAAAGATGAATCACACACACACACACACACACGCACGCACACGCACAACACACACACGCACACACACACACACACACTCACACACACACACACACAAACACATACGCTAAATACTGGTCCTTTTGTTGTAATTTTGTTTTTCTTTTTTTTTTCCATTTTTGTAATTATCAAACGACTTATTTATTACCGGTGACACACTGTCCATTGCTTTTTTGTTATGTGTGTGGGAAACCTGGTAATCTGTTTGACAGGATCTTCCTAGTTCAGATACCAGTCTCTCACAAGGGTTTTTATTAGTAGTAAGTATGTGATAAATGCTTATCATAAGTAACCTTTGTGAAAGAAAAGAAATTAATAATAAAAATTAATAATAACAATTACCGTTCTAAGTAACAAAAAAGGATAGAAGTATTAAAAAAGTGCGCTCTGGTCAGGCTAGATTTAGTTCAACCTTTGAGCGCATATCGGCACGTACCTAGTGCCTTACCTTAAATTACTACGAATATAAATATACCATACCTTGGTAGATAATCGTGAATGACACACCATACATTCAAACATGATATCCAAATGTTTAACTAAAATGTGTTGTTTCAAGTTGCTGTTTCTTGAATAATATCTGAAAATTGTAAAAAGTTTTATGACATCCCTCCGTCAGCTGATAAATGAATGACAATGTAAAGGCCTGGGGTCCAAGTCTACTACTGTCACTCAATAGAGAGCCGACAGAAAAAAAGTCAGTTATCGTAGTCTACTATTACAATTGCGCTGCAACATTTTACCGGCCGGCCGATAGAATCTTATTAACACGTGTAGCGCCTGTAAGTAGCTCTTAATTTGCATTTTTGGTAGTCTATATTCGATAGCTAAAAACGGTTATTTTATCTCTATTCTGCAACTTGAGAAGTGTGATTGTGAAATATATAATAGTTGTAGTAGACACCTAGCTTTGGACTAATCGCAATAGAACCGAAACACTATAGAATAAAACTAGGCTTTCTATTGGAAAATAGTGGACTCGGTCCCCTGAACAGATGTTTATTAAGCAATCCTACTAGTATTATAGATGCGAAAGTTTGATTTCATGAAAATTCCTCTTCACATTAGCCTTAGTCCATTCCTAGTTTCTTCCAAACTCTAACAAAATTTAGAGTCGGGGTTCACTAAAATTTAGATAGGAGCAGCTATCCTTTGGCTTTGACTGCAGTCTGATTTCCCAACCCCATATGGGAGTCTGCATCGATTCCTCGTTAGTGGAAAGAGCCGCTTAGGCCCACAGTTAAATGCATGAATGTTTGTTTCTTAACCATATAACAACGGGTGGACTGACGGGAAAATTTTTGTCCATGTAAAGATTCCTGTGGGAAAATCAACATTCACGGATTGAACTCAGTGTGTTAGCTAGTTAATAATAGCGAAGAATCATTTTGGTTTTTCAGCTTTGAAACAACTAAATCGTATCAAAATCCATCCGATGAGCTGCTTTGACACCACAGACATACGAGAATCAATATTCGAGAGTCATGAGTGAAACTTATAACACCGGGTAAAAAATTATTACACTAGCACCACGCTATGATGGCTTTTTGACGTTGTGTTTCCGGATGAAACATGGCTTAATGATAACCATACTGTAAGTCGTTCTTGGACAGATGACACTGCAGCATCTACGTCCAAAGTTACTGTTGGAAAAGGATTTTTAAAAGGATTTCATAGTGAGCGTGCCGCTAGTATAATATGTAAACAATATATTTACCTTTCACAGTTCTCGTACGGACAATGAAATGCCCTAGTGAGGTGCGAGTGAATTTTTACATGTCTTACTATGTGGCATCTTTGTTTGAAAACTCTACCACAAACATCGCAAATAAATTCTGTAATACACAAACAAAATGTTATTGTTAAAAAAATAAAATAAACGTTAATCTATACCAATATTTACTACTATACTAATATATATAAAGCTGGAGAGTTTGTTTGGCTGAACGCGCTAATCTTGGGAACCATTACTCTGATTTAAATAATCTTAAAGCTTGTGACATACTTTAAAGCCCGGAACACCTGTTTTAAATGCACGTTGCAAATCAAAGTGCCGCTGCCGAAATTTCTTTGCATCGCGTCGTTGCTCGAAATGAGTTTAAAAGAATGTTAGAGGTGGTAATTAAGTCGAAGCGCTCGTAACTCCGCTAACAGTGTTCTATAAACGATCACTGCGTTAAGCAACTTTCGCTATGGCAACTTTCGGTTACGGTTGGGTGACTGCTTTGTGCTACTTCCATTTACGAGCGTTTCTGTGCTTCGAAAGGCAAGTTAAGCCGTTGGTCCCGGTTGCCAGTTACATGGCAATCGTTAAGCCAAGTTGAAGGCCTTATGGGCAGCTTGAAAAGTTTCAACAGCAGGTAGCCACAACCAGCGTCTGTCTATTTCAATATGGCAATGAGCTCATCACCTATTATGTGAAACAGGAATGAAGACGGTGAAATGTGGGTGTATAATATGCCTCTGCCACCCCTTCGACGATAAGGCGTGATTGATAAACAAAAATTGGTTTACTTCTTACGTTGTCAGTGAGAAATGTAATTTTGAGTCATATTTTTTATTATAATGACCCCTTGGTTTAGAGAATTTTGTAACAACATAATTAACACATTTAAAGACTCTTCGTAAACATAGCCCGATTCAAGACAGACATGAGTCTACTAATATGAGACTAGTACTTCCCACCAAGGTAAGCAGGGAGTATTATCATACAAAAAATAAACGTAAGAGAACTACTTACCATCCCGTTGATGGTCTTCTTTTAAATGCAGCTGATACTTTGACCACTGATTAAATTCCATTTTACATTCATTACATACGTAAAGTCTGTGTTGCCTCATATGTCTCTTTTTGAGATATAAGCTTATAAATGTCTCTGGGCATTGATCGCAACTGCAAGGACATAGACGATAGTAGAAAATGCGAAACATAAAATATCCAGAAAGATACACTATACAATACTTTGCTAATTTTGCAAAATTTGTAGTTTTAACTTTATTGAATCGACTGGAAAATGGCAGTCACTAAATACCTAAAAATGCTGTAAATCAGGTGGATAATTTCATCTTGATGTATTCCCAGTTGCTTCCAAACCTTAGGGGATCTGGTGCATGTAGTTTACTTTTACTTGGTAATAAGAGCAGCTATGGTTTGTATTTCGAGTTTTGGCCTCATTGGGAGCGACTTTGGGCGCATACGTCATTGCCTCGTCAGTAAGTCGACAGATGCACTATTAGCTATTGATATCACTTGTGCTTCGCAGAACTTGGTTTCACTACAAGTGTAGGATGGTGGACCCCAGGCTCCAATGCAACCAGAAGTAAAGCTCCGATAATAATAATACATTTCTAAATACATGCATATTATATCTAGAGAAATAACACACAGATATAGAACAAATTTTCACGGTCATCCAAGAAAGATTTGTTGTTTAAATCAAACCCAACCGTTCACTAACCACTAGATCGATGCGGTGTCTCGAAGTCAACTGTTACAATTAATTTGCACTTATCATACCTGAATGCTTTTACACCAGTATGTTGATACATATGCGCACTGAGCTGATTCTTCTTTTTGAACTGCTTATCACAAATTTCGCAGGAGTATTCCAGATCATGAACAGTATTCAAATGACGTTTGAGATTCTGTCGGTTTGCAAAAGCCTTAAAACATCTTGGACAACTAAAACAGTAGGATTTCTGTAAGTACAAATTTGTGAAAAAGTTCAAGTCACGTCTTAGGGCCGTATTCCAGAACGTTACTCAATACTATAGTAACACTTAAGAGTAGTATTTATAAGGCAAAAAATAGCCTCAAGCGTTGATTGAGTATTGAGAAACGTTCTGGAATACGGCCCTAAACGCTTCCAGAAATTTTATTTTTAGTATTATTACTAAAAGGGCCAGGGCAATAATGTTGATTGTGAATGTTGTTGCAGCCTGCATGGTGGCCGGCAACACCATGCAGGATGCGACTTGAGTCCTGCACAACGCCTGCAAGTACCGCCCACCGCTTGCAGGCCGCCACGCAGGTCTGTTAATGACTTGGCGGACTGCCGTGTAACAAGCAGGATCGTGAATTTGAACGCAGGACGGCAGTCCACCGTTTTGTTTACAATGCACAACACGGGATTAGGGGTATTTATTGTTATATATAAATAACATCACGGTTTATGTGACCAAAAATCCCCGAAAATGTTAGTCTCTGGATGTGACAGTCATTACAACAGAAAACATAAACAACTTTTTTTATTGTGCTGTGCCGCTAAAAATGTGTTATGTCATAGCCTCTTCGAATCGGACATGCTCCGCTCCAATCACCATTAGATTTAAAAAACGACCAGGTAATTTTTCATGGTTGGCTTTCATGTTAGGGTCAGTTGTGGTTTAATTTTTTATTTCGTAATATAAGTTGACAACTAATAATAGTATTCTTTAACTGCTATTTGAGCTGTAAAACCTAGAATTACAGAGACCAAGTCAACATGACCTGCAAGTCCAAAAGACAAGGATATGTGTGTATTTTCAGTCAGATAGCAGTTTGTAAAGGGGTTTGTTGTCGACGCGGAAAATGCGTTTACGCGCTTCATTCCGGCAGCTGTGTGCGGGACACCCGGTCTTTGGGAGCCCTCTTACCCACTAAGCCCCGCGGTGTTCCGCCTTCTTTTTGACCGGATCGCAGGATAGGCCTAAGGGCTATTCACCGCGGCCCGGCTAAGGGAATGCCCCAATATGCGACTCTGCTCGGGGGGCCAGATGTGCTGCCCCTACTCGATCTCCTAGAAGTCCCCTTTTTATTTCAAAAACTTATAAAACTAAGTGTTTAAAATGCTAGAGTAAAATTCCCAACTGATAAATATAATTAGTTTAGCAATAATATTTTTTTTAAATTCATTTAATCATTCAGGATAAAGTTAAGAAATATTTTGAGCTAAAAACTAAAGCAAATAAAAATTATCAACTTATGCTGTTTGGAACTGCTACTTAGGCTTTACATATTAAAGTAATTATAAATCTCGTAACTTGCTAAAAACCCGAGTAATATTTTTTTTTCTATTTTATGTATTTATTTTTTTTCTCAAGTAATCCACTGTAGTTGGAAAAGTTATATATACCAACATTGAGGTCTACTATTTCTCTATAGATAGGAAAAAAATCATATCCAAATCTCGTGGAGTCTAGATGTTAAGACCAATTTTAAATTTTTGCCAGGGTTGTCACTTCAGTATAACCGGGTTTTTAATAGTTTGAAAAAATGTGTATGTAGTAATGTCTGAGTAATTGGTATATCTCATTATAAATTCAGGACTTTTTACACTCACAGACAAACTTTATTATCAATTTGTTTATCCGGGAATTACCAATAACTTTCGATCTTCAATGGGGATTTTAAAAATGTATAAAATGGCAGTCGTTTAGCCAAGTTGAAGGCCTTATGGGCGGCTTAAAAATTTCAACAACAGGTAGCAACAACCTGCGTCTGTCTATTTCAACACGGCTATGGGCTCACCACCTATTACGTGGGACCGGAATAGACATGGTGAAAAGTGGGTATTTATGCCTCTGCCACCCCGGCAGAGGCATAAATACTATATGCCCACTTTTCGGGGATAATGCGTGATAGATAAATAATAATAACAATAAGTGAAATGAATTTTATAAATGAATCTGCTATTAGCGTAAGCTTCTGCTTAGAAGCTTTATCCGTAGCTGCTTAGCTACGGAATAATAATAGTGCTGTCTGACCATAAGTGGCTCTTGATGACATGCAGAATTATTTTATTAATCTGAATCCGGCGTTACTTGGTGACAATATTTTTTTAGGTATATTTATTGTATTTATATTTGATCTACCCTGTTGCTTTTGACTACGCTCGCGTGATAATTAGATTTTTTTAAATATTTTAATTTCTTGTGATGGATCATATCTTGAAAAACAAATTATAGTAATGGTAGTAAAAAAATATTGGATCGGGCCATTGATTTTTCAGTGGTGCTTAAACATACCAACAAATTGACCAAGATTAACTATTTTGAAGTGTGTCATATGTATGTATACAACATTTACCCTTTTCAAATATATTTAATTCATAATTAAAATATTTTTAGCAATGTGTCTATTCTAGCCTCTTTTCGTGATTAATTGCTGTACAGTTACACCCATTCATGTATTAATTCGACTCATTAAGAATTGAAACCCTATTTGGTTATAAGTGTGACATTATTGTCAATTTTCCAATAAATGAGACCAAAAAATAACAATTACAAATTGTCATTATTCGGTGTCACTTATTGGAAAAAAGTCACAGTGTAACTGAACAAGAAAAAATATTCCCTCAGAATTGCACCGTTACTAAAAAATCTACTTTTGTTTTGGGTTAAATTATTTTCTCAATTTTACTGCTTTGTAACTTCTTTTGAGATATGATAGATATCGTCACATTCCTATCATGATATTATTTATATTTTATTATATTTATAAATAACATCTTCATCATTGGAAAAAAGTAGCAATATGTCACACGTGCTACTCAATTCAAATTTGACTCCTAGTGAATCACACTGTTACATTAAGGAGTAAAAGTGAACGGGAATAAACCAATGTGAAACGAGATGCGACATGTGGCAAATCCACATTTTATACTATTAACATTAATAATAACGTTCCGACTTGGGACCTACTAGGAAAGGGCATTTTCAAGAGTCTTCTTAACCGGCGAGCATGTATAAAACACTTAGTTGATAGCAAGTGGAAAGCCAGTCACTGCCCACTCTAGTATAACTAATTTATAATTATTCCTGTCACTCGAGAATAAGATTCCCATTGAAGATCGAAAGTTATCAGAATTTCCCACTGGACAACATGATAATGATAAAACGCAATGTGTAAAATCGTAGGCAACAATTCATGTTCTAATTAGATAGTATAATATGTGCAACTTTGTGAGGTATAAGCAATTCTAATGCAATTTCCATTGAAAACTTATTACCTATCAAACACCTTAAGTTATTTAATAGGTAGGTACTTAAATATTGTCCATCCGTATATTTATATGACATTACAGAAACGTCACAGGTAAATAATAGAAATTATTACAGAAGCATAAAGTCTTTAGCGATGCGCGGTCGGAAACGGTCGCGCTGCACTAATGTACAGTGTAGTAATTAATTACAAAAAATAATTCGTGATACGCGCTCACTCACGCGTCGTTGCACTCGCGATGGCTACCAACAAGACGATCATCGTGAACGAGCTACTGGCGTTAATCCAGAATGCAATTGACACTATGGACGAGATCCGCATAATGCAGATCTGCAAGTCCAATTTTAAGGAGGAGGACATCTGTAGTGGTAAGGCATTGTTGTACCAATCGGTCGGCAAAACTGCCCAGATGCCGTTCCTTTAGGAGAGATGGAGGGGAACGAAGTGTGCAGGATATCATCACCCTGCTGAAAGAAAATGATCCTGATGAAGTGCCCGACTTCGTCGCAAAGTAGCTGCACAAGCTCCCACCAGTGGGATTCGACCATATCGACGTGACAAGACTGCTGAAGGACATCACGTACCTGAAATCCAGCCTTGCCAATGTGATGGCAAAATTAGAGGCCTCTGATAAAACTATCAGTGGGCTACAAACGGAATTATTGTTACTTCGTAGCAGTAATTCAGTTAGTAGGTCGCCAAACGTGGCCTCTAATAATGTTACGTGCGGCGAGGCGCGCAAAATGCGTCACTGTGCAGTTTCGAGTCAGCAGAATTTGACTCGACTCGCCCAACGCTCCAGTGACCGTGGCGTGTGCCTCGAACACGAGCCCGCGCCCCGCCGCCCCCGCCGACGCCTCTTGCCCCGTGAAGGTGCCGACTACTGTCACGTTGCCAGCTTTTCAGCCACGTGACTACGCCGCTGCAACGGCCAGCAACCCAGCAACAAAGGAGAGGAAGCAGAGCAGTGTCACTCAGCGCAGCACTGCACCCGTTAAGGCTTCGCGGAAGGAGCCTTGTGACGCAGATGGTTTCACGGTAGTGGTGAAGAAGAAGCCCTCCTGCAAGAACCAATGTGGTACTGCTTCAAGACCTATCGAGCAGCACTTCCGAGCAGAGGTACCGACTACGTTGATCTACGTTTCGCGAGTTCACTACAATGTGAACGTTGTAGACGTCGTGGACTACCTCCAGAAGAAAACCGGGTTGGATTTGAGGGTGGAGAAGCTGGAATCACATCACAAAGTGAGTTTTAACTCTTTTGTGGTGAGGGTTCCCACACTACGCATCGCCACCTTCTTGAGTCCCGATTTTCGGCCGACAGGGGTGAAGGTCCGACGCTTCATAGGACGTCTGCCAACACGCGCCCCTCGCCCCGCGGCACGTCGACGTCGCGTGTAAAATAGGTTAAGTTTATATTATATGTATTTTTAGTTTTAAGGTCGTCGGGTAATTATCTATGAGCCCTAGAATTAGTTTATAATAACTGTAACTTTTCTCATGATGCCTGAAAATAAAGATATATTATTATTATTATAAAAAAAATATATCCGGATAAATATATTATTTTAAAAAGTGACAACCCTAACGAGATAATAACCGGGTATAACTAAAATGGCCTGTAGTTTCTAAACTCCACGCGATTTGGATGTAATTATTTTTTTGTAAATAGGAATTTAAAGGATCTTAATTTTGATAATAATATCTTTTCCAACAAACGTGGATTTTTTGAGAAAAAGATTGAAAACTGAAGAAATAAAAAAACATATTTCAAGAGTTCTAAGCAACATAGGAGGTTCGTGATTGGTTTAAAATATGTAGCTTTTATTTCGAGTTCCTATTGTATACACTTTTAGTTTTTAATTGATTTAGTTTTTAGTGTAGACATTTTTTGAACTTTATTGGGCGGAATTTTAATGGAACTTTAACATTTTATACTGACTTCACTAATAATTTTTATCACCCCGGAGTTTTACGCTTTCTAAATGATTTATTTCCCACGTTTTTGTAATAAAAAGCAGATGTCCGAAAAATGGCTCCTGTAACACATAGTGGGCCGGAAAATAGTCTGGGGCGCATCAAGATTGCCGGTGGGACGAGAGTGTGTGTCCTGCTCGGTTCCGCACAGGCAACTCCTCTCGTTTTGCTGCCATTACGAAGGAGCCGACGGCGGCCCAACATTGTCGGCTGCCAGCCATGGCTTGTACCACGACCGGCCTAACCTGCTCGTGAGGGCACTTCGGGGACATCCCACGCCGCACACACCGTAAGTGTATAATACCACAATATTTATTTATTTTCTTATCTACTCACAGATATATAAACACATCAACACGGTCTAGGGATATTTCATACTCAATTAAATAACTCGAAAAGTACTGGCCGCATTGGGATCTTTTATACACCGATTTGTTTGTAATTTATCTCAGACTAATTCCAAATTCAAATTTTTGAAAATTCTTTTGTTTCGGTGGCATAAAAATGTCTTGATGTGTAGGAGAGGGAATTTTCCTTTTTGTGAGAAATTTAGAAAACAATACAATTACGTTTAGTTACAGTATTTTTTCATTTTTAAACGAAAGATAAAGTTAAAATTGAGTTATTGTAGCCATGCAACGCCAAGATTTGACGAGGGCGGAGATGTTACGAGCTGTGGGAATGCTGGAAGCTGGGTCTGTTCAGCGTAATGTTGCTGAGGCCATAGGGACCCACCAAAATGTAATTTCAAGATTGTGGACACGCTATCGTGCCACAGGTGAAGTAGCGGAGAGGCACCGGGGGCCAAGTCGCATCACTACCCCCAGACAAGACCGATTTTTGCAAATTACTGCGCGAGCTCAAACAAATGCAACGGCGACTCAATTGGTCCAAAGGCTGCGAGTGGAACACCAAGTGCTTGTGAGTGACCAAACTGTAAGAAGGCGACTGCATGAAAGCAATCTACGCTCTCGTAGACCACTCCGGGTCCCACCTTTACGGAGAGGCAATCGTGGACGACGATTAGAATGGGTTCGGAACCACGTGGACTGGGGCCGTGAGCAATGGTCCAATGTGCTGTTCACGGATGAATCCAGGTTCGGCTTCCATCCAGATTCACGAAGGACGCGTGTTTGGCGAGTTCCTGGACGATGGAGCCGTCTTCAGAACCCTCAGGAAGTTCACCCATACCAAGGAGGAACAATTATGGTTTGGGCAGGAATTCGTCTTGGAGGACGGACGGATCTGGTTTGGGTGCGGGGCAATATGACGGCAGAACGATACGTCCAACAGGTGCTGGGGCCCGTAATCTTGCCCCACAGAACACAAATGGGGCAAGATTTCCTGCTCATGCACGACAATGCCCGGGCACACACGGCGAGAACTGTAGCAGCTTGGTTACATACACACAATGTTAGGGCCTTAGACTGGCCTGCTCAATCGCCAGATCTAAATCCCATTGAGCATGCGTGGGATATGCTGCAAAGAAGAGCTCTGAAGGAAGTTCCTGAAAATCTGGCTACAGAAGATCAACTTTTTGCGCACCTCAGAAGGACATGGGACAATATTCCGCAGCAAGACATTAAAAACCTTGTTCTGAGCATGCCGAATCGTTGCCGATGTGTTATGAACATCATGGGCACTTTCTCAGACTACTAACTTCAAGTTTATAAACACAAATTAAATGATTTTTCTATTTTTTTCAGTTTTTACTCATAAATTAAAAGTTAATTCATGTACGGTTTCCGTCTATGCTTCATTTTTTTCCATAAAATCCTGAAATTTTAATCGAAGTACCTTAACCATTATTAAAAAATGGAAGAATATTAAATAACGTATCTTTTAAATATATACATGTCATATAAATAATTAACACATTGATTCGCTTTTTTAAAAATATCCCTAGACCGTGTTGATGTGTGTACATATTAGTTTGATTTGATCACTAGTATAAAAAATTTAAGTAGGTAGGTAGTGGTACTTTACCCGATATTACGTATGGAGGATGCATACCATGGTATGACGTCAAGCGTGCTGGTTGAGAGCGGTGTGTAATATTAATAGTATTTAATAATGGTTAATAATGGCGATGACTACTAGGTCCCTGTATAAAATAAATAAATTGATATACAGCCAATGTAGTTTAAATTACCTTAACAGTACATCTAATCATGAAAGCTCATTACGGAGACACGAACTAACAAACAAACAAAAGTTATAACTCGGTTCAGGCGCCGGGAGGATAAGTCCTACCAACTTTATGCACACGGATATCGGCGATAGAGATTGAGCTTTTAATCATAAGAGCAGGAACCAAAAATAATAGAATACATCTCTAGAAGAAACTTTCTATATTTTTCTAGGCGAATTGATTGAATATACATTATATACATTATATACGTTATCACTATTGCTATAATGTATTCAAGTGATTTAGTAAGCTAAAGATTAATTATTCACAGGGTTGAGGCGTGAAATTTAGAATCGTGAGATCCAGCATAATGCCAGATTATGAGTCAAAAAATTATATCGTAACATGATTCAAATCATTGAGTCATAAATCGCCGATTCCAATCATGGAGTCATTACATGGGCCTAATCATTGAGTCGTGCATCATTACTAGATTAATCTACACAAAAGAAAAACAATTTTAGTTAGGTACCTGAGGCGTGGTTACATTACCACGGGATTCGAAATCACGTCTGCAGACCGCGACAGGTGCCGTCTCCACGAGAATGACGAGTCCGAAACCACATGGTCAGCATTTATGGCAAATTTTACCCAACAATAAAGTTAATATAAAAAAGTGCTTTTTCAGCTGCAAAGAAAAGAATTAGTTCCATTAGGTTTGGAGATGTGTTCGTGATTCGAATACATAAAGAGAACTTACCACTTTTTTAAAGAAAAACCAATAAATCTTGAAGAGCAGGCAAATATTCCATTAACGCCGCTCTAAGCATCGTAATAAGCTGTAAACAAGCTAATAATCTTTCGTCAAAATACTAAAGATCACCAAGGTTAGAAACGTGGTTTCAAAAATCCAAAGTTCTTACCGAAATACATAGTTATTTTGGTATAACCATATATAAGAATTCACAGGCGTGAACTTCCATATACAATTTATAAAAGATTACTTCTTTATAGCGAAGTTTAAAAGATATTTACATTCAACATCTTTTTGTCTTCGATGTAGCTAGGCGAATGGCTTGTTCTGTCACCACTGACATAAAGACATGTTTTTGTTTTTTTTTCTTTCCGGGAGACTTGGAATAGAAACTATGGCATAGAAACTAAGGCATACAGCCTTACAGAAATCGTAATCTGTTTAAAATCGATGACACACGGAGCGAAAGAGTTAACAATCTACTCACCTCTCTCTCTAAATCTTAAGACTAACAATGACATTCCAATGTGACGTTTTACAATGTTACAGGTGATAGCCATTACTTTAGGTAAATACATAATTATTGTTTTAAAATAAAACAAAAAATAAAAGATAGAAAAGCTGAAGTCACTTCTTCGAAGATTAGATGACAGACCTTTGTGGAGAGGACGAAATCTATTAAATCCAGTTTAGATAATGCATTGGCACAATAGTTCTGGAAGGGATGTAGTGCCTCTGTATTTACCGACCCCGGAAAAGATAAGATAATGCACTAAATTTACTACCCAATCTGTACCCTTAACTATCATGTCAAGATTGGGTGTTGTCACATCCAGTGGTTAAAATGTTTTTGAATACATCCACCCAAAACAATAAATGATAAAATACAGCTTGTTTTTCTTTTCTTACTCCACTAATTAAGTACTTCTCATGAAGACAATATTGTTCTAAAAACTCATTTGATGACCCTTGTAGTTTTTTTAATGTTTGACACATGAAAATGGTGCAGGCCACCTGATGAAAGGCAGAGCCGGTAGTACAGGAGTTACAGAACTGTATTCATTTAAATTCTATTTACTTACTTGAATGCAACATCGCGTTCTTGAGGCAAGTGTACAGTGCGTAAGTGACGATCTAAATGGCTTTTACTTGTATATGCCTTGCCACAGTTTTGTTCAATGCAAGCATAAGGTCTCTGTAAGTAAATAATGTATAATTTTGTATCAAGAGTATTACTCAAAAAGCCTAAATTCGAATCTGCTGTAAGACTTACTATGTTATTGTGAGCTAATATGTGCTGAGCCAATCGAAATGGTCTATCAAATTCGGACTTGCATCCTTCAAAAGTGCAATGATAAATCTTCCTTGGATGATCTACCTTTGCTTTACGTAATGGTTTTAAATTAGCATTGAATTCCATGATATTGAAACTTATTTGCATATAGTTTATTTACTTCCGCGTTAAGAACTTAACACTGTTGCTAAAATTTGTTTTGATAGAAAATTATTGCCGAAATGGAACTACAAATTACATTTAACACAAACACATAATTACAAACTGTGTTGAAGTAAGTAGGCATAATATTAAATATTTTACAATTAGAAATCAACACATGCAACTCTTAGTGAACTTCATAATCAAAGGCTGCTTTGTAACGGTACATGCTATGTTCACAATCTAGTATTCCAGTCCGATAATAAGAACAACAAAATAGTTTTTAGTTGAGAATCACATTCAGAATAATAACTAAAGTGTCACAAGTTCATAACACAAGAGAACTTAATCAGTTCGATCTTATAAAATCAAAATCAAATGCAAATGCAATCAATGCAAATTGTTATGCTTGACAAAACATGAAATGACACTGACACTATGAATACTTTTTTTTTTTTTTCGTTTTGGCGATGTCCTGCTTGGACTTAGCCACGACGCAGTAAAAGGTTAGGAAACAGTTAATATATGGAAAGGATTACGGAATTTCGGGAAAGGATCAAAATGGGTTGAAACAATACATTCTTAAAGTAATATTTAGATTTTTAAATGATTAACAGTTATAAATAAAGATATGGTTTTATAAATATTAATATCAAGTTTATGTAAAAGGGTGTTAATACAAGATGGAAGAGGAACATGGAGGGATATTAAGGATTCGAAAAATTCTGCATGGTAATTTAAAGGGCAAGCGAAAAAAAAAATGGTTTAAGTCAAATCAATTAAATTTTTCTTGAAAGGCAAACGGTATCGGTTGGTTTAAGTCGCCTATATCTGAACCACGTTCACAAATGTCACTGTTACTGTGTCACACTACAACTGTCACTTCCCCAACATCGATGTTGAGCATTAAAGTCGAGTTGGATGGATGATAGTACTCTCGATTGGTGAGAAGAACATTGGGAGAAAACCTGAAATCGATGCTAGAAAATATTTAAGATTTTTGCTGGGTGCTTCTGACGTTAGGACCTGTGTAACGTATAAGCGAGATTTCAGTGGAAAAACAAATTATTTTACTATTTTGTGTAAATATTTTACTGCCAGAATTACATTTGATGGCACTAACAAATACTGAATAGTGTTTTGTATGTATTTTCAGTGGTGTATCAGGTAAGCATAGCGGACTCTCCGCCGAAGCCCCCTGATCCTCCGGACCCCCTCAGCCTATGGAGCTTACTAATAAAAGTTCTCGGCAAAATCGTCATATAGTCGAACTAGACGATAGAGTAGCAAAAAAAAACTATTACAGACACAGAACAGCGGCGGCGTCTTATCAAACAATTTACTCCCACCCTACAGTTGTCTTGGGAATAAAATCATACAGTGAGTTAGATAAAGGACCATTTGTAATAATTGTCTCTAAAAAAGATGAAGACCTTCCTGCAGGTTATAATATTAAGCCCATTAAATTCGGTCAATTTCTTGTTCAACATAAGGTGCAAAATATCTGTCAAGATGGTATAAATCGGGTAGGCAGAAATAAAATGTCAGTGCAATTTAAATCAGCTCGCGACTCCAATGTTTCCGGATTTAATGAAACACAGTAAGGTGTTTCCGGATTTAATGAAATACAGTAAGGTAATACCTCTATTTAAGTCTGGATCCAAAACTGACCCTGGTAATTTCAGACCTATTTCAATATTACCTGCCATTAGAAAAATTTTTGAAAAAATTATATTGCAACAACTACAAGCTCATTTTAATTCAAATATGCTACTACATAAAGAGCAGTATGGGTTCACAGGGGGTCGTTCTACCATTCATGCAGGTGTGACACTTCTGATTTTTCTTATTACACTTCTTCATATATATATGACGACTGGGAGAATAGACAAGATGCTATTGGTGTATTCTGCGATCTCTCCAAAGCATTTGATTGCGTTGAACATAAAACACTATTGCGAAAACTCTTTTATTATGGTATCAAAGACTCTGCACTGGATCTTGTTGCCTCCTACTTAAATGATCGGATACAACATGTTGATGTTAATGAAATTCGCTCCTCTGGAGCATCTGTAGCTATGGGCGTACCGCAGGGATCAATTCTAGGTCCGTTTCTATTTTTAATTTATATTAACGATCTGCCATTCTATATACAGAACTTGTGCGACATTGTTCTATTTGCTGATGATACGTCACTTATTTTTAAAGTAGATCGTACGCTTACTGATTTTAACGGCGTTAATAGTTCACTTGCCCAAGTTGTAGATTGGTTTACGACCAATAATTTGCTACTAAACGCTAAGAAGACAAAATGTATCACATTTAGCATGCCTAATGTCAGGAATTGCGGTACAAATATAACATTGAAAGGTGATACCCTTAATATTGTAGAATCAACTGTATTTTTGGGTATCACTTTAGATAGCAAACTGCAGTGGAACGCCCAAATAACGTGTCTTGCAGGTAAACTCAGCTCGGCAGCCTTTGCCGTTAGTAAAGTCAGGCACTTCACTAATGTAGAAACTGCCAGGCTAGTATACTTTAGTTATTTTCATAGTGTCATGTCTTACGGCATTTTGCTGTGGGGTAAAGCAGCTGATCTACAAGTAATTTTTGTACTCCAGAAGAGAGCTATACGTGCAATATATAAATTGAGTGCTAAAGTGTCTCTTAGAGAGAAATTTAAAGAAATTGGCATTTTAACGGTTGCATCACAGTATTTATTTGCAAATATCATGTTAGTTAAACAGAACATACATTTATACATTAGACACAGTGACATACATTCGATAAATACTAGAAATAAGCATAAATTAATTGGAACGCATCATCGTTTACAAAAGGTTCACGACTCTTTTGCAGGAATTGGCGTACGCCTATTTAATAAAATTCCTTTAGACATTATGAACCTGCCGTTACATAAATTTAAGGCGGAAATTAAGACGCACCTCTTGAAAAGGGCTTATTACACAATTAATGATTATTTGAATGATAAAATATATGTTGTTTTTTTTTTACATTGTTTTTATTTACATTCTCCACTATAAATAATTTGAGTAGTAACAAAGTCAGCAAAAAACAAATTAAATATGTACCAATTAACCAAAGTCTTTTGAATAATTTTAAAGAAAATGTATTAAAGATATATCTACCTACCTAACTTCAATTGTGTAGACCAGTCATATAAACACTTATTTAATTTGATTAATGATGAGTTTGGCAAAGTTTTTACCTCAAAAACTCTACAGATTGGTGGTCGTCCTGTTTTCAGTGACTGGGCAACACCAGGTATCTTTAAAAGTAGAAATAAATTATTTGAATTATATTCAGAAAAATCATATAATTTTAGGCAAACCTTTCAGGAATATGTTAAAAATTATTCAAAGATATTTAAACAAACGTGTCATCTTGCTAAGTCAAACTTCATTAAAAATAAAATTCCTAATTCTGTAAATAAAATAAAAATGACTTGGAACATCATTAACTCTGAATGCGGTAGATCTTTAGTGACTGAAAGGGATTTCCACTTAAAAGTAAATGGTTGCCATGTTACAGGTGACCTGGAAGTGGCTACGAAGTTTGAACATTTTTTCAAAAATGTACCTATATTGACAACAAAATCTCTCCAAGCATCTTCCAGTTCCGCTGAACTTTTATTAGAAGAATCTGTTCTTTGTTGCAGGGATGCATTTGTATTCACAGAAATTTGTGCTCAGGACATTGTAAAAACATTTAAATGTATCGAAATTAAGAAAACCGCGGACATTTGGGGATTATCGGTCAAAACTGCATCATGTATAATTGAGGTAATTGCGCCCCATCTAGCAACTGTGTTTAATGACTGTGTTTCTAGTGGTACATTTCCTGATTTAATGAAACACAGCAAAGTCGTTCCCTTGTTCAAGGCTGGCAGCGCTACAGAGCCGTCTAATTTCCGACCAGTGTCAGTGCTGCCAACTTTGAGCAAAGTATTTGAAAAAATAATATGGAATCAAATGCTATCCCATTTTAATAGTCATAAAATACTCCATGCGAATCAATTTGGGTTTACGAATGGGCGCTCAACTTCCGATGCTGGTGTTGAGTTATTAAAATGTATTCATGAAGCTTGGGAAGACAAGCACGATGCATTAGGTATATTTTGCGATCTATCAAAGGCTTTTGATTGCGTTCAACATGAAACGCTGTGCAAAAAGTTACACCACTATGGAATAAGAGGCAAAGCTCTCGACCTTCTGTCTTCATATTTGAACAATAGAATACAGAGGGTCGATATTAATGGTACACGTTCTGTAGGATCCATGGTTACAATGGGTGTGCCGCAAGGCTCATTGGGCCATTCTTGTTCCTCATTTATATTAATGATTTACCATTTTATGTAGGGGACAGGAATAGGATTGTTTTGTTTGCAGATGACACCTCATTAATTTTTAAAATTAAAAGACAATTAGATAACTATGACGATGTAAACAATGCAATTGCAAGAGTAGTTCATTGGTTCAGCTCAAATAATCTTTGCCTTAATGAAAATAAAACTAAATGTATAAAATTTACTCTACCAAATGTAAAACAAGTTGCGGCCAATGTTCAACTGAATGGACAAGTGTTAGAGTTTGTAGAATCAACTGTGTTCCTAGGTATACAGTTGCTCGGTAGTTGCTTTGCCGATCGCATGTTTGTGCACCGCACCCGTACGGCTCACTGTTGTTGCTTACCTATACTTATATACGTAGACTCCGACTGCGATTCTCAAACTTTTTTCCGATATGTTCTCGTGTAAACGTTGTGAAGTTGAAGCAAGAGACGGTGCCACATGTTCCGTGTGCGAGGGTCAATTTGACTATCCTTGCGCGGGCATTACGGAGGTTGGCTGGAGAAAACTCGGAGACAGGAAATTATCCTGGAAATGTGGTAGCTGCAAGTCCTTAGGAGCAAATAGTCCACGACCATCCAAGCCATCTGCGAATGACACGGAGACCATCTTAGCTGAGATCAAAAGGCTGTCAACCCAATTCGAGGCTATACCAGCCCTGGTGGAAAGTGTGAGGGCAATTCAGGCGGAGTTAATGGAACTCAAAACCATAAGAGTGGAAGTTTCTGACTTAAAGTCATCGGTGGAGTTTATGCACGGTACCATCGATGATTTAACATGCAGAGTGTCATCCTTGGAGCAAGATATTGAAGATTTGAAGGGCACCAAGGCGGACTTATTGGCGATTCGGGAGCGAATGGGTAGACTGGAGGATATGCAACGTACTGCTGAGCAAAATTCCCGAATGAACAATATTGAGATAAAAGGCGTACCATTATCTACGACTGTAAACCTTTTTAATTTGGTGGAGAAGATCGGAGACAAGATTGGGTGCAAAATTTCAAGAGAGCAGATCAATTATATTGCCAGGGTGCCGACGCGCAATGACAAACACAACAAAAATATAATATGTTCAGTGCACAATACCTACCTTAGGAACGAATTTGTGGCTGCTGCGAAGAAATACAAAGCCCTGAATGCGAGTGACCTTGCACTACAAGGTGCTAGCATTATATATATTAATGATCACTTGACATTAGAAAATAAGATACTCTTGAACAAAACGAAAGCCAGGGCTAAAGAAAGAGGTTGGGAATTTGTTTGGGTTCAGGGGTGCAAGTTGTGGGTGCGTAAAAATCATACCTCTCCAAAGCTGCAAATAAGAACAGAAAACGACTTAAAAAAGTATTTTGCATAATTTGGGTGGTGTGGAGTTCCGACTTGACAGTGTCTCGATGGGCCTATTTATGTTTGAGAACCACAGGTAAAATTATTGCTTGCAATCTAAACCAGTTATGTCAACTTCTTGTACTGTGCATCGGTATCGATAGTTCAGAGTTTATGTGCTATTTACATAATATGAGCTGTGCACTTGCTCACAGAGGCTTATTTTGCTTAGCCGACCAGGTAAATATATTTGTTAAAGGCGGTATATTTTGTTCAGGTAGACACTCTGTTTCTCTAAATCTTTTAATACCTTACATAAATAATATTAAACAAAGTACTAAGTATGATTTTACAGTTTCATCGCTATTATTGTTGAAACATTTTTTACTGCTATGTGTCGAATGTGCCCCAGATTTCTATTGTTCTAGAAAGAAATTATTATGTGTTTCCAATGGCGTCATTTAGTGTTTATTATCAGAATGCTAGAGGTCTTCGAACGAAAACAAGCACCTTTTACAGAAATATATGTTTAAATAACTACGATGTAATTTGCATTACGGAGACTTGGCTACTTGAAAGTATCTTAGACAGTGAGTTATTTGATAGCCGATACCTGGTTTTAAGACGGGATCGTGATTATGCAAGAACTTGCCAAACTAAGGGAGGAGGTGTGTTATTGGCAGTGAAACGGGAAATTAGTGTTAACCCCCACAGTGATTGGTGTTCGTCAGCGGAGGATCTTTGGATATCACTAACTCTGTGTCGCCGAAAGCCCCGCGTATCCCTCAGGATACACATATGTGTCGTTTATATTTGTAACCAGAACCTAGGTAACTCACTAGTGGCTCAATTAAATAGTTTTTCAAGTAAATTGATAGACATAGTCCCCAGTAGCCCAGAAGACACTTTTTTAATACTTGGGGATTTTAATCAACCCAATATCACTTGGTGTCCGCAGGGTGATAACTCCCTCAGTCCGGGAAACGTAGAGGGAGACCATCAATCCTGTCTCATTGACAATTTCAATATATGCAACTTATTGCAATATAATTCTTACGTAAATTATAAAGGTAGGTTACTAGATCTGGTATTGTGTAATAGTAATGTGTCTGTTATTCACTGTACTGACCCTCTGGTGCCAGAGGACCCCAACCACAAAGCAGTCTATGTTTTATTGGAGTTTGTGAAGATGCATAGCTTATCTCCTCGCCCTCATGTTCAATATATATACAGTGCAGCAGACTACGTCTCCATTAGGAGTGGGCTGGACAGCGTGGACTGGGTAGTTGAACTTAGTAGGGGGTCTATGGAGGATGCCGTGTCCTTTTTTTATAGTGTCATTCATAATTTAATTAATACTCATATACCTTCTAAAATCTCAAACGTACGTCACAAATATCCTGTTTGGTATAATAAGCCGTTGGTTAAAATTATTAAAGAAAAATCAAAATTTCACGCCAAATTTAAAAGATACGGTAATCTCTCTGACTTACAGTCCTTTACTATCTTACGTCAACGTGTTAAAGACTATGAAAAGAAATTATTTCACAACTACATTGCCAAAATTGAAAATGATATAAGTTGTAACCCTCGGGCATTTTGGACATACGTTAAATAAAAAAAAAAACATTCAAACTCCTATCCATCCACCTTTGAATATAAGCAGCAGGTTTCGAGTGACGGGGATGTTATATGTAATATGTTTGGTGACTGTTTTAAATCAAATTTCTTAGAACAGAATATACGCGGAGATACAACCTCGTCACTACATAGTATGGATATGGTGATGCCAGGGATTCATAGGCAATCTGATTTGTTTGCATCAGATTTGGGCTCTGTGGATATATGTGGCGGAGAAGTTGAGAGACTATTAAAGCTGGTAGATGTCAGTAAATCTTCGGGGCCTGATAGTATCCCTCCAGTTCTTATATTAAACTGTGCAGAAAGTCTCGCTCTTCCTCTGTCTATCTTGTTCCGCCGCTCTCTAACCACCGGGGTAGTGCCGGATGTTTGGAAATCGGCTTATGTGACACCCATTTTTAAGAAGGGATCTAGGCGTAATATTGAGAATTACAGGCCAATTTCAAAATTGTGTGTGTTTGCCAAAATAATAGAAAAAATAATATATAAACAGGTTTACTCGACTCTCAAACAATACTTCAACGAGCAACAGCATGGTTTCCTGAGAGGGCGGTCAACCACGACAAACCTAATTCTCTGCAGTGACTATTTATCTGACTGTATGTCACAAAAATCCCAAGTAGATGTAATATATACTGATTATAGTAAATGTTTCGATAAAATACATCATAAAACGCTTTTATATAAATTATCTCTCATGGGCATCCGAGGGGATCTATTTAGATGGTTTAAGTCTTATGTGGACAATAGGTGCCAAATTGTGGTCTTGAATGGTTACTCGTCTAGGGCGATCCGCATCCCTTCGGGTGTTCCTCAGGGATCCCTGTTAGGGCCCCTTTTGTTTAATATTTTCGTTAATGACATTGTTAATTGTTTTCAAAATTCAAAAATACTATTATATGCTGATGACATGAAAATTATGAAGCAAATAAACTCGGCTGCAGATGTTCTCTCATTGCAGGAAGATTTAAACCGCTTTCAATACTACTGTTACATCAATAAGTTAGATTTAAACGTAAGCAAGTGTCACATCTGCACTTTCACTCGTAAACTAAACCCTATCTTCTTTTGTTACAAGCTCTTAAATACACCGCTAACAAGAGTACAAACCGTGACTGATCTCGGGGTCATATTTGACTCTAAACTTATTTTCGACTCCCATATTGAAAACATCATCAATAAGGCTACAAAAGCATTGGGATTTGTTCTGAGAACCGCCACTGATTTCAAAAATATTAAAACGCTAAAAATACTATATTGCTGTTTCGTTCGAAGTCACCTAGAGTATGCTTCTCAGGTATGTAACCCCGTATATAATAAGTATGTTGACCGATTGGAGAGCATTCAACGGAAATTTCTGAGCTACATTCAATACCGCACATTTTGTTATCTGCCAGATTACCGAGAGCGCTGTAAAAAGTTTCATATTTTGCCACTTTCTGAGCGTAGAAAAATAGCCGACTTAACGTTCTTAATTAGGCTTTTTAATGGTACATTGGACATTTCAGAGTTAGTGGGTAAGGTGGGTTTCTGCGTTCCCGCGGTGTTCTTGCGTAAACCGAATCTATTATTTACTCCCACAGTGGGAACTACTTATAGACAAAACTCCTACTTGATTAGGGCTGGCCGTACATTTAATAAGGCGTGTCGGAGTACTGATCTTGACTTGTTCGTCACTAGCACTAGCAAACTTAAGAAACTCTTGTGCGAGTATTATTTCTCCATTAATGATTAGTGATTGACTTAGCACTATAATAATATTGTGGTAAGTTAATTATTCTTGTAACTTTTGTAAATTATGTGTGTAATGTTGTAATAAAAAAAAAAACAATAATAAAAAAAAAAACCATATCAATGTATCAGTGGAAACTTGTAATTGGCGTTCAGATTGTTAAATCTATATCTATTGTGACTACTAGCTGTAAGTTTTCCTAAAATTGAAAAATAAAATAAAATAAAATAAAATAAAAATAAAATAACTATTGATGCCAATTTGCAGTGGGGCCCACACATAGAAAAGACTGCCTCTAGATTAAGTTCGGCTGCATACGCTGTAAAAAAGATCAGGACTCTAACAGATGTGGATACGGCTAGAATGGTTTACTTCAGCTATTTTCATAGTATTATGTCTTACGGTATTGCGGACGCCTGGAAATGATCTGCTGGCAAAGTGAAATAATATTAAATTGTAAATAGGCCATCAAAAAAAAGCCTTCCTAAGTTTCTTGCCGGTTCTTCTCAGGTGGGCCGCGTTCCGAACCGGTGGTCGCTTTAAATATTTTAAATAGTGTATGACATTTTGTAAGCGCCGTTAAAATGGTCTATGCAAAATAAAGATATTTTTATTTTATTATTTATTTTTAATTTTATTTATTTTGAAACGCCAGGCAACTAAAGGTATGGCTGCGTTTAGTCCCGGTAATAACTAATATACATAATTACGAGTATACGTAATTTGACTTTGTTATTGTGTGAGCACTATGTAGACTTATTTATAATTTTGAAATTGACATGATAGTTGCTGTGTAGTTTTTGGGTATGTCATGCTCGCCTAAGTGTCCTTGCAGTGGTGGCGTATGTATCGGGTCGCCTTGTTCCCTACAATACGGTTGAATAGGGCGATGGCTGATATATGCGTCATACCCGTGAACGGGTGCCGTCTGTTGGGACTGGTCAGCTCATAGCTGTTATAGCAATTGTTACAAATAATATTATTTAAATTTAAGGCAAACTAAGTTTAGTCGACTGTTCTCACATAAATTCAAAGGAACTATGTAAATGTAATTTTAATGAACACAACATTTATTTTGTTTTTTTTTGTATAATTTCTTTACTGTATAATTGGTCAAATATCATGTTAATCAAACTGTGTCAAATGGCGGTTAGAAAAGAGTGGCCATGAGTTTTATTGCCAGGTTCTTCCTCTGGCTCTGCCTATTGCTTTGCGAATCTGGCAGTAAATGTAAATGTAGAAGCAGTAATCTTGACGTTCATAAGTGTTACTTTGTGACCTACATGAATAAAGATTTTTGATTTTGAATGGTTTCCTGGATAACCCTATTTTGGCTATTAATAAATATGAGGCTTTTATTCCCTCCTACAATGTTTCAAGAATGGGTGTAGTCCGATCAGTTCCGGTAGACCTATCCATGGATGAATTTGTTGAGTCCATAGTCCTCCCACCTAATTGCAGCATTATACTGAAAGCACGACGGCTAAATAGGAAGACTATAGACGAAAATAATATTATAACTTGGGTCCCTACCCAAACAGTCGTCATCACTTTTAAAGGGCAAGTTCTTCCCACTCGTATTTACTCATATTATACCTCTCTGTCTGTTGATCCCTACCAATTCCCCACAATACAATGTCTTAGCTGCTGTAGATTCGGCCACATTGCTTCCCAATGTCGCTCTAAACCAAGATGTTACAGGTGCACTCAACCTCATGTGGGTCGATCTTGCACTATTGAGGAAGCTAGGTCTACTTGTCTTTTTTGCTTAGAAAACCACTTTTCGATTAACAAGGTGTGCCCTGAACAGGATCGACAAAGGGAAATTAAACTTAAGATGTCCCAAGGCATGTGTGTCTTACTTGGAGGCTTCAAACTCGGTTCCCAAGAAACAAAAATCCTTTGCTGTAGTCACCAAGTCAGCGATTCAATCTCCTATCACCCCCGACCCTTCGATATTGAGATCATCCTACAAAAAAACCACCTTCACTAACCCTCGATCCAGAGCTCCTCTGGCAAAATCATATGATAGGATTACACATCAGGCAATAGTTTCTGAGCCATCATCCTCCTTCGACAATGGTTGTGCACTTACAAACCCCCAAAGTTCGGCTCATTTCTCCCAACCCTATACTGAATCCACTCAAGATCATCCAATGTCCCAAGATCTCCTCCTTACCCTACTACAAACTTTACTCTCAATAATTTCCCAATATAACATTACATTACCGCCCAACGTTGCCTCTTCACTTTGCTAAAAGTCCTTATCTATTCATTCCAATGGATTTCCGAAAAAGAATTCAATGGAACACACAGAGCATCCGCTCTAAAAAATCCGATTTAACTCATCTCATAAGCAAATATAAACCATTGGCCATTGCAGCCTCGGAGACGTGGTTAAAACCTGTACATCGTTTTCGTATGTCTGGGTACTCATGCCTCCGAGACGATATGGATAATGGATATAATGGTTGTTGCCTTTTACTTAACCGTAAGTTTTCCTTTTCCCGAATCACCCTCCCCACTCACTCTCCTCTTTTCAACATAGTAGCAGCGAGAATACAAAATATTACCCTCATTTCACTTTATATCCCTCACCCCTGCTCTTCTCTCATTCCAGATCTCTTATTATTATTCAATTCTGTCCCCCCTCCGGTGATCATCATGGGTGACTTTAATGGTCATCACACCTCTTGGGGGTCAAGTGACTGTAACTCATTTGGCCACGCACTAATAGAGATCTTTGACGAGGCTAATCTCACACAGATTAGCCGTAGTAGATAAATGATGGATCGCAGACTCGTAGAGTCCTCCCAAACCAGAATCCCAGTGCTGTTGATCTTACAATATCGTTACCGGGCCTTGCTTCCCTAATATCCTGGAACATCCTACCTCACTCCTATGGTGGTGATCATTTTCCTATAATAATAACACTTTCTACAACCACTTCCCCTTCTATCAACCCTTCCCCCTCGTGCAAGTATAGGTTGTCAGGAGCAGACTGGACTGCATATGCAGTATCCTTGGGTAACAAAATTAATGCCATTCCCCCCCCCCCCCCCCCCTATCTCTAACAATGTTTTAAATTCCTACTCCGATTTACGGGACTCCATTATAGCCTCTGCCAATGAGCATATTCCAGTCAAAAACCCTTCCAATCATTCCTTATCCACCCCATGGTGGGATGCTGAGTGCACAGAGGCTGTTAGGCTTAGACAGGAAGCGGAAATTACTTATAATTCAGCAATGACAGTGGACAATCTTATATCATATAAGCAGAAGGCTGCTAGAGCAAGAAAGATTCTGGCCTCAAAAAAAAAGGATGGTTAGTTGAACTTCTGCGAAAACTGCTCACCCAGAATTCCATCCACAGTGGTGTGGAAACAAATCAAAAAATTTAGAGGTACCTGTTCCATTGAGGATGTTAACTGTAATGACTTGTCGTCATGGGTTGACGCCTTTGCTGACAAGCTGGCCCCACCATGGGTTCCCACAGAGGACTCAGTTCCCAATCCCTATCCCTATTCTCTTCCCTTGCCCAATCAAAATACCCTAAATGAAATTTTCACTTTTAATGAACTCGAACTGGCATTGGATGGATTGAAAGACTCCACCCCAGGTCAAGACCAGATATCATTCTCTTTTATAACAAGAGCTTCAGATAAATCCAAAATGTTTTTCCTAGATATTGTCAATCTAATTTTTAGTAATGGCATATTCCCTCCTGACTGGAAGACCCAAATCATCATCCCTATCCTGAAACCCGGTTCGAACCCTTCCTCTTCAAATAGCAGACGCCCTATAGCCCTCTCCTCTGTGATGTGCAAGGTGGCAGAGCACCTCATTAAGCATAGGCTTGAGTGGTATGTAGAGAGTCGAGAGATTCTACCCAAGTCTCAGTTTGGTTTTAGGAAAAATTTTAGCACCATGGATAGCCTTGGCATTCTTACCACTGAGATACGTATATCTCTCCTTCAAAAGCGGTACCTTGTGGCTGTATTTCTAGATATTCAATCTGCATATGACAATTTCTTGCTACCAGTACTCAGGACGAAACTCCAGCAGCTGAGTATACCTGTCGTCCTCCCCCCCAGGACTATTTGGAAGGGTCTTCCTCAAGGCTCAGTATTAAGCCCACTTCTCTACAGTCTCTATACCTATGAGTTGGAATCAGTTGTCATCCCACCTTGCCAAATTCTTCAGTACGCGGATGATTTAGCTCTCTATATGACGTCTGGCTCAATAGAAGACATATCTACTAATTTGAACATCACCCTTAACCTTTTAAACACTTGGCTACGGGAACATGGTTTATCGTTGTCCCCATCGAAAAGCAAGGCGGTGGTATTTACTCTCAAGAGAAACATTACCTTTATAGACTTAATGATAGAAGACCAATCCATCCCCCAGTGCTCCAGTGCAAAATTCCTTGGAGTCTGGCTTGACTCAAAAATGACAAGAGTCTCTCATTTTGACTATATAACTTCTAAATGCGTTAAAAACGTTAATATCCTACGTTCTTTATCTGGAGCATGGTGGGGTTGTCACCCGTTCACACAAAAACTCCTTTATAACTCTGTCATCAGGAGTCACATGGACTATGGCGCCTTTCTCCTTGAACCTTGTAATAAAAGATCTCTTGAAAAACTGGACAAGATTCAGTATAAGTGCCTGCGCATTATTCTCGGGGCAATGAAGTCATCTCCTACCAACGCTTTACAAGTTGAAGCTGTAGATCCCCCACTTTTTCTTCGCAGACAGTAGCTATGTGACAGATTTCTCTTTAAACTTATTCAAAATTCTCAACACTTACTCCTGAAATTCCTTTTCGATTACTACAACTCAAATTCCAGGCCTAATCAAAATAATTTTCCTTAAATAGTTTCCTAAAGTACACTCGTATTCCTCATCCGGTAAATCGGAGCCAACTGAACCCACTTTACTCTCTCCCCTTCAAGGCAGCTATTTTCCGTCCTAATATACTGATTGATATGGGTATTGAAAAAGGTTCTATAGATGCGAATGCGATTTTCAATAATGTTATATCTAACAATTTTGATGGTTGGCTAAAAATCTATACTGATTCTTCCAAAATGAACAAAAACGAGCCTGTTGGTTCTGCAGTGTGGATCCCGACGTACAAAATTATATTGTGCTACCAATGTCCCCCTGTCTTCTATTTTCACCGGAGAGTCAATAGCAATTCTCGAAGCCATCCAGTATATTAAATCTCATAATCTTAATAAATCCCTGATTCTATCTGACTCCAAAAGCTGCCTACAAGCCATACTTGCAAATCCCTTCCGCTCCAAAACTAAATTCCCCATCATTTTTAAAATAAGAGAGGCTCTACTGCATTGCCACGAACGTGGTTTGCTTGTAGTATTAGCATGGATACCAGGTCATTCCAACATACCAGGTAATGAGACTGCAGACTCTTGCGCCATTCACTCAAGTGCCATTAGGTTATGAACAACTGAGCACTCTTACCTTTTAACGCATGATTTAATGGAAATTCTAAAAACCAGCCTTACTCTTGCTTGGGATGACAAAGGGCGGAAATCCAAAAAAATAAAAGGGAAATATTACGGAGCAATCCAATCCACCATACCTAATAAACCTTGGTTTTTCAAATATCGCGGTATGAACAAGCATGCCATTTCTGTAATTTGTCGCCTCCGTTTAGGTCACGCCTGTACTCCGGTTCATTTGGCGAAGATTAGGGTAAGGGATCATTCTCTCTGCGAGTGTGGTTTAGATGAAAGTTCCGTCAATCACATCCTCTTCAGTTGTCCCCTCTATAGAATATCACTGTATGATTTTCTGCCGGACAATATCCCTCGCCCCGCCACTGTTGAATCCCTTCTTTCCTTAGTTTTCACTCCCTTTGTAAAATCCCTGGGTAAAGTTATTGAAATTAATGAATTAAAAATTTAATTTATACTTTGCTCCCCATTACTTATTTTTGATACCTAGCTAATGTATGGCCCTAAATCTTTAGTAATTAATATTTATTATCTATTTGTGTTGGCTTATATTTATTATCTGTTGTATTTGTGAGTGTGTGTTGACGTGTTGACTTTTTCATGTGTAATTCTGGCTGAGTTAACTTCATATCCAAGGCCACCGGTCAAATCCCGAGCCACTGTATGCCTCCTTCGTTACTAGTTCTAGCTACGGTACACTGGCAAGTTGCTGCAAAGAGCACAGAAAGCCATAATAAGAATTGAATTGAATTGTGCATTAAAGTCACCCACATTATCACTAGAGGCTTTGGAAGTGTAGAAAACATATTATTTACTTCATCATTAATATCAGATGATGGGTGAGGAATGTAAACGGAAATAAAGCATATGTTATTTATTTTTACAGATATTATCGAGAAGCCGGTACCATGGCTAGGTAGCTCTACATGAGAAAAAAGAAGAGAATTTTTCACAAGCAAAGCAACTCCACCATAGCCATCACTTCTATCTTCTCTCAAGCAAGAGATGCCTGAAACCAGGTTTCAAGTATAGCTATTAAAGATGGTTCATTTTTATAAATCAAGTAAATTAGTTCACTTTTTCTGCGACTTATGCTGCAGCAGTTCCATTGCATTAGGGAGAACTGATCCATTATTAACTATGTTATTTACTTCTGTATCTGATAGTACGAGTATAGAAGCGTTGGGCGTTAATTTAATCATATTACATTGCTGTAATTGATAAGAGTTAAAATTAATTGTTTAATGGGAATTTCAGATAGAGAATCATTATTACAGTTTTTGAGAGTGCCAATAGAGGGTAAAGGAATTGTATAATCTTTTGTTAAGTTAGAATGGGCTAATTGATCATATCCATATCTTTCAAATTTTTGAGGTTGCTTCGGTTTCAAGAATACTGTTTTCTTCTATGAGTTATTATGATGAGTATGATCTGGAATATTTCGTATTGATCTATGTTGAGGAGCAGACATAAGAGTATCAGAATAAGGTTTGCTAACAGGAGGGTGTAACTTCAAGGCTTCAGCATAAAAAATACAACTTTTGGCCATTGATTCCTTAATCCCCCTTTGCCTAGAGAATTCAGGACCTATTTTATTAGTTGCAAGATGAGAACCTGTACGGAGACAGCACTTAAACTCCTCAACTTTGCATGTCTCCCCAGTATGGCCTAGACCACATTTAAAACATCTTGGAGATGATCTGTATTGGCTGCGAATATGTCCATATCAGCAGCAGTTAAAGCATTGTATTGTGGGATAAATGTATAAATCAACAGGAAGTGAGTTATAACACAAAAATCCGTTTGGGTAGAACTTGCCCATCAAATGTTAGGACTACAGTTTCTATGGGAACAAACTCTGACTTTTCATTGCTAATGAATTTTCTTTTTAGCCTCCTTATTTTTATAATTTGGCCGCAACCTATGGGAACTGATAATGGAATATCCTCATCGCTCCAGTCAGTAGGAACACCTCTCACTATACCCATGCGTGTAACATTGACAGAAGGAATAAAAGCTTTGTAATTATTAGATTTTAATGCATCATCATCTACAAAATTGTTAGCACTTTCATGTGACGAAAAAGATAAAGAAATACGGTTGCGCCCTATTTTTTTAAGACTGCCAATGACAATGTTCGTGAATGAGTTTTTTTTAAGGAAATATCCAAATGCCACAGGATGAAAAGAACAGTTTTCATTGGGAGATGAAGGAAGTTTCTGAATATGAACTGCATATGGGGCAGCGTCAGATGAGTTGTAAACATTTCGGCCAATAGGAATACACGATGAATTCTCGTTAGCATTAGTCTTGGTAGTTTGTGAGGTGACAATTTGTGAGGGTGATGCAGATACAGTAAAAGTGTTTGTTATTGATCTACATTGGCAATCAATCTCGGTATTAGAAGAAGATTTGTGGTGATATCTGCGTTTTTTATTGCAGTGCTTGCAAATCTTTGACGTAACCGATGCTCTTTCGCTTATGGGACCGAGAGTTGGTCTCGGAGCCATCTGTGTCTATTAACGATCCTTCTGTATCCATTCCTGATCCATCCATCGTAACAGTATTATACACTGGGGGGGACCATTGTCCCCCCAGGGTCTTCTGGATCACCCATGTACTACTTTAGTATAAATACAAAAAACTTACCTACTATACAGGAACTATACTATTTACAATAATAAATTAATATATTTACACTATTAAACCTATTTGATACTTAAATTTTAGTTGAACAATTAATAAATAATAAAAATATCAAAAACAGTCGCCGGCCTAGTTTGCCGTTTCCCGCGCTTTTTCACTATGAATACTATTTTCTTTTTATATTTATTTTATGACCTGGTTACGAATCTTTTTTTATATCATATTTCTTCAATCTTATCTTCTAATTTAGTCCTGTCCAGTCCTTTGTCGATGTCAAGTCCAGTCATAGGTCCTTGCTCCATTAACGTGGTAGTGTTATTGAGGCTTTCAGTGAAATTTTAAGTCTCCGCGCAACGTCCCTTTGAATGATACGATGTATTTTTTACGATGCTTTCGCCTTAATAATGGGAAGATTTTTGGCACCAACATATAAAATAGTACACTGTTTTGTTGTTGTATACTATTTTCCAAAACTAGGGCATTATTCGTGTATAATAATGATGGTGAACTAGGAGAACAAAGGAGTTCGAAAATGGGGAAAAATAAAGGAAAGTGATACGTTGCAATGAACAGCGGTGTTCTTTGTGTTAATGCCAAATCTCCATAGAAATATTCAGTAAGGATTCCATTGCATTAAACTAAGGACTGGTTTTAACACTGCCAAAGAAAAATTACCAAAATAATAAGAAAATTTGCATGAAGTCTTTATGGCCGGAGTTTCCTTTGCTTGTCCAAGATAGACGGAAACAAGTTAAATCAAAACTTCTACTTCAACAAAATAATCTTACAGAAGCTAAAGATGAGGTATAATCCCTAAGCCCGAGCCCACTTTCTGTTTTGTTTTACAGCACCAATGTATTTTCTAAGGCGACCTCTCCAAGTTACCTTACGCCCAACGTCTACGTATTGTACACTGGATGGTCCAATTGCAAGAAGTTTCTATATCATAAGTTATGGGAACTTCTTGCGAAGTAATATTAACGTAGCCTGCTAAGTGCCATCGTATGTCGTCACTGTTCGCGACCGCATGACGCCCACTTCGTCCACAAAACATAGGTGGGTCCAAGTGGACCAAGTGCGTTCCACTTATGAATTTTAAACACAACGCCTGCGGCCCATTTACGTTAGTGGAACGGCAATTTCAGCTATCGCGATCGTGGGCTTTGCGGGCGATAAGTGGAACGCGTCATAAGTTAACGGTCTTCCTGACCTGAGTGGTTATAAATTATAATGAAAAAGTAAAGGAACCGTCTGTAGAGACGACCAAACTTAAACCTTAAATGAAATTTATTTATAGGTCAGCAACCAAGCCATTACTTTAACATAGCACAAATAAAAAATAAATGTCTGTCACTGTCAAAAGTGTCAAGACTATATTTCTTATTCTGAAATTTCGACCAATTTCATGTACAAAATAATACGACATAGGTAGCTAATCTTAAATTAAAATTAGAAGCAAAATAGTGTTGTGATATATTGAAATAAATATTTTGGCGTGTTTAAGTGGGATTACTTTAATATATAAATTGAACCACTTTGGCACATTAGTTAGTCAGCTGACACTCGTAAACAAAGGGCATGTCAATATTTTGTGATTTGGTGAAACATTTGAGCATTTTATGATTAGTTCTAGTGGAATACCAACATACTGTTAAAATGGATATGGATGAGTCTTCTGTGACTGGTGATATTGACCAGAATTTATTACTTCAATTTAGTTGTATGAATACAACAGATCGAGATGAACTTATTAGTCAGATGCAGAGACTACTTGGGCCTAGTATGAATTCTAACACAGCTAGTTTTTTCTTGGATATGTGTAACTGGTAATAAAAGTATATCAATACTATTTACATAAATTATCAAACTTACCATATTACAGTATTTTATTTCCATTACAGGAATTTGCAAACAGCAATATGTTGTTATTTAGATTATACTCTGCCAGCAAGACTTCCATCCATGTCACTGAAAGCTGCTCAATCGCAAGAGACTGCAGTGAGTCCTGGTGCTTGGTAATACCAATTCCAAGTACTTAGCAAGTTCATATTATATGTATACCTTTTAAATTTCCTTATTCTAATTGTTGTAGTTTTGAACAAACTTGGAGCATTGCTAACACTGGAGCAGAAGGATGGCCAGGTAGCTGTAGACTTATACAAGCTGGTGGTGAATCTTTTGGTGCTACTCCAGCTTATTTACCACCACTGCCAGCTGGACATTCCACTACAGTTACATTAAAGTTGGTAGCACCAACTACAATTGGCACTCACAGAGGATATTTTCATTTGGTTACTGATAAAGGTGATCAAATTGGTGGTTAGTATGATTCTTTACTACGCAGCAATAATATTTAGCAATAATGAAATTTTACAATAAAAAAAAAGGACTTTCATAATTATTCCTTTTAAGCAATACTCGAAAAATTTTGGATGTAGTTTAATTGTTTTTAAAATGTCATTGTTTTTTCAGGATAAATTACTATCTACAATATTTAAGATAATCTCCTTACTGTGTAATGGAAAAATCATGAGTTATTGATAGTAATTTTAATTACCACTCACAATAGGTGATTAGGTTTATATGGTCAGAATACCTAAGTTTTGCTGATACAATTAATGCAGAGATTTTAGGGCCGTATTTTAGAATGTTACTCAATACTCAAGAAACGCTTGAGGCTAGTTTTTCCTTATAAATACTACTCTCAAGCGTTTCTTGAGTATTGAGTAACATTCTAAAATACGGCCCTAAATATTGTCAAAATGTGTTGTATGTTAACATCATTTGAAATTGGTTACAGAGCTAATTGGTTTTGTTTATCTTTTGATGGTTTTTAAACAACCTTGTGTAGCACTACACCTTTGAGTAATATAATTATAATAATTGTCCAACTTTTAATTACAGATACATTATGGGTTGAAATTACAGTAGAATCAGAGATGACAATGGCGCTAGTGGAACAACTAGCAGCTTTACCCGTCCCAAGTAGCCATCACCAGGTAATATAAAAGTACAATAAAAAATTGATAAAATCATAAGGAAATCTGTATAAACAAACATATAATAAGACCAATTAAAAATAGGCAATCTTCTTCTTCTTCTCTTCTATCTATCTTGAGAAAAATAATGAGCATCAGGAGAAATTAGAACATCAGTTGAACCTATCTATCTCATCACATCTGAATATTGATATATTTTGACTGTTCTGTTTTCGAGTAACATGCTCATGTGGTTTTGTGTGCGTTTAGTATGCCTGTGCCATCCTTTCGGGATAAGGGTGTGACTGATGAACAAACGAATCTGACTCATTCGGTCAATAAGGAAAACTGCTTGCACGCTTGCGTTTTACTTATTTATCACACCTTATCCCCGAAGGGGTGGCAGAGGCATACATATTGTATGCCCACTTTTCACCATGTGTATTCCTTTCCTACGTAATAGGTGGTGAGCCCATTGCCATGTTGAAATATTTTAATTTTTCAAGCCGCCCATAAGGCCTTCAACTTGACTTAACAACTGCCATGTTACTGGCAACCGGGACCAACGGCTTAACGTGCCTTTTACAAAGCACGGAAACGCTCGCAAATGTAAATGCCACAAAGTGGTCACCCATCTGAGTACCAGCCGTAGTGAAAGTTGCATAACTCAGTGATCGTTTAAAGAACACTGAGTCCACAGGGCCCCGAGCACTTCAAGTAATACACAAAAAAAAAATGTCTTTTACTTAACTATTGATTTTATAAAAATTGTGCAAGTTGGGGTAGTACACCCAGTTCGGAGCAAACTTGTAGATACTATTGTTTGTTCATCATACTATGTATACAACAAACTGTTTTACTGATTGATATTTTGAATGGCATGGATACCTAAAACGAGTTTTATGACATGTAGACGGAGTGGCTTGGCATAAGTTTTCCCAACATTGATCTTATACGGTGTCTACAGGTCAATAAATAATTTCCCGTTGTAGTTAGTACTACCAGTACCTACACTATAAAATATGGTAAACGTGATATTCACGTGATCATTCTTTATCACTGTCATTTGGGGTTACGAAACCATTTATAGATTTGAATAAACGCTAGAATTTTAAGAAATAATTTAACATAATAACATATCTTTCCAGATGTCATCACAAGACGACCAAATGTGTTGATGAATGAATGCAGATTCAAGATATTTTTTTTTAATAATTTTGATGCATCTAACATTTATTTATATATCTACTTCAATTCATACTTACAGTCCAAAGAGTAATCACAATTTTTTATTTTCCTTAAAATTTTGCTACTATTGTATGAGGATTTATTTATGTATGCATTTTGAAGATAAGAGCAATGTTTGCTTTTGTATTTAAAATCATTATACTTATGCTGTAAAATGTGATTAGGGTTGGCACGGGCAGTCTAGTTTGATAAAATTTGTTTGACAATGTATAGCTTAGTACCTAGTATTAGATATTTATTTTATTCTTCAGGCTAACAAGATTAGACAATAGCTACACGTAGCCATATAATATATTTTATCCAAGCACGTACCGCTCTTCACTCAAATAGTGTTAAGTAATAAATAGAAATATGCAGATATAGATCTAATTTAATGCCCATTTAGCAGGGCTTTCAAAATTCGAACACCTTACTTCCTAACATTACTTGCAAAGCAAGAAGTATACAGCCACGTACAGACATAGATGTGGCATTCGTCCACAATTCATGCTCAGATTTACCATCTTATCTTATTATTGGGGTTGGCCTTACCCTCACTTTGACCTTATTGGGACTTTAGTGCTATACCCCTTACCCGTTACACATCCTCCCAGCGCCCATGCAGCACCTTTCTAAACTAGTGTGCTGTTTTGAGGTATGTGCCTATAGTCTTCAGGTGTCGGATATGCCTTTCCCAGAAGACTCATTCTCCTTGCACCAAGTGCCACGCATTCACACAGCAGATGGTGGACGGATTCGTCAGCATCTTCATAGGTCCTACACGTCGGATCTTCCGCGAGTAGCTAGTAGTAGTCTTGTGGAGCTGCTGCCTTGTAGTATAGTGCCCTGTGAGCGCTCCAGTGATTCTCCGCAGCTGCTCCCTGCTGTATGTACACATTTTCTTGAACCATCCAGCTCTAATATCTCCCAGAAACCTTTTTGCATGTTTCTGGCCTATTGTCGATTGCCACTTATTCCTATGGTCCTCAGCGGCAGCCTTTTGTAGCGCTCGTCTTATCACTCCGTAACCAAGTCCGACGAACGGCTCTGGTCCAGTGAACTGTTTCTCTGAGCCCTTTCTCGCGAGATCATCCGTCATCTCATTGCCCTCGATGCCCGCGTGACCTGGCACCGAGACCAATCTGACTCTGTTGCAAATCCCTAGTCCATTCAGGAATCTAATGCAGTGCAACACTAATCCAGACTTCACCTCACTTCATGTGAGAGCCTTGAGTGCAGCTTGACTGTCACTCACAATATAGATAGTCTCATCAGTGACTTTCCTGTCTATCATCTCTGTCGCGCAAGTTAACATGGCAAAGGTTTCCGCCTGGAAAACCGATGCATACATACCCATGCTATGACTAATGTTACAGTTGTCGCTGTGTACTCCTGCACCTGATCCAGTTCTTATCTTGGAACCGTCTGTATACCATACCTGGACTTTCATGTCCTTCTGTCGCATTCCAGCTTTCCAGTCTTCTCTGGTGGGAATGTGCACGCTGTAGTTTCTTTTAAAATTATAGACTGTATGTATCTTGTCCGGACACATTTACATAACTCCTTCCTGTTCCTTTATCGCTTTAAGCGCCGTATGCCCGTAGGTCAGGCCTTTACCTGTAGCTCCGACCCTATGAATGGCCTTTCTTGCCTCCAGTTGCACACTTATGTGTAGTGAAGTAAGGTTCAGAAGGACTTCCATAGCTGCGGTAGGTGTACTTTTAAAGGCTCCTATCACAGCCATACAAGCCGTCCTCTGCAATTTACACAGAGTTAGCATACATTTCTCCTGTTTTGTTTTGGGCCACCATACTATACTCCCGTATGTTATTAGTTGGCCGCACCTTGTGAATTTCTACAGAACCACCCTTGGTTGGAGTCCCCATGTCTTACCGTAAGTGGAGCGACACATTCCAAACAGACATACAAACCGCAGTTAACAATGAATTTAACCCTTCGAAGCAAGCGGTTCGCACACGATTGTATTGAAAATTATGTGCATTATGTGCCATCTTTTACGAGGCCTTATATTTATTTGAAAATGCAATTCTTATTTAGCAGTGTGTAATGTGATTCCAATTTAAATAATGAATTCGAGTATGGTGCAAGTTTTAGGTGTTCGGGTTAATCAAGCCTTGCTTTTATATTTATTTTGTAATTATTTTATGACCCTTTAGCAAATCTTATATCACATTCTTCATATTGTTTTAATTTGGTCCTGTCCAGTCCTTTGTCCAGTCCTAGGTCCTTACCCCATTAACGTGGTAGAGCGTTATTGAGGCTTTTAGTGGAATTTGCGCGGCAAAACAAGGTTAACGCCATTTTTACACATAAAAGCTCTAGTTTTGAAAAATAATATACATTAATCTCCGCCATTAACAAAGTTCCCGCGCAAAGACCCTTTTATGTATGTAAATATAGTTTATCGTTAGCATTTTACTTTATAAAACATTATTAAATTAATCTTTTGCGAACCAACTTCTGAATAGTTTTACTGATGTAATGGGATACCTACCTACGCGACGAATTCGTAGTTTCATTATTCTAATAAATTGTAGGTATAGGCCAGGAAGAGGTAGTTGACGATTTTGGGATTAAAGCCATTACTCCTGACAGAATATATGAGATGAAGGACAGCGTTCATGTATTTTAAGTACGCCGTACGTAATTAAAATACATAAACGCTGTCTAACTACGTAAATATTACCCGTTTATACAATAAATTATGAGTATGAAAACTAAATTATGAAATTATGTTTGGTTACACCAGCAAGAGACAGATTTTGCGATTAAAATTAACTTTTTTATTTCACTTTGCCTCTCAGTGGCTTCTATCATAATTATTATTGAAAACTTTAATTTTGTAATAATTTAAGATGCGAATACGATTGTAATTTAATAGGTTTAATATATATTTTTTTACACAGATTTGAAATTTCTTTTTGAGATCCTGTGAGTTTAGTTATTAAGTGGTCTTTTATCTTTCTATCTTTTATTTCTGAGAATTAGGTATCATATAAAAATATGCTTATTATTCATGTCACAGTAAATAAATTGATTACTTCACTACATTGAAACTGAAAAACTACAACCTTTCCTTTTCTTAATGAATAAATGTCCCAACACTTCAAAATGGGTGCTGGTGAATAAAAAAAACTTGCAGACATGATTTCGCATCTTCTTCTTTCAGTTGTTTCAGTGTTTTCGCCGGTGATGACCTGAGTGCCTAGTGTGAGATTTTGGCAAAACTTACAGTGAGAGCGCTTTAACGCGCATGTATACGGAAACGAATCAGCACAAACTACTATAAAACTCGGGAACTGGACCGGGGAGTCTCGACTCCATACAAATCAACTGTTACCGCTCACGCTTGAGACAGTTAAGATACTCGTAATAACGTACACTACACACTGGCGTTTTACCAAAAGGTCTTCGATTTCATAGACATGCGTACGTTGAGGTCGACCCCACAATTTTTACCTATCTCCTCCAGGCTTGGGCAATACAACAATGTTCTCTTATCATCACGTTATTCCTGTTTGTGGATCAATGTCCCTCCAGCAATATGAAGATGAAGATACCAAACTCTCAAATCATATCTCACTGACCGAATATTCCAAGTGAAAGCGGCAGAATACACATCAGACTTCTACGACATTCACGCTGGAGTACCCCAAGGGTCAGTCCTTGGCCCAGTCTTGTACACTATCTTCACTGCAGACTTACCACAAACGCCAGGTGTCACAATTGCTACGTATGCTATACTAGCCTCTAGTAAATGTCCAATGGAAGCCTCGAATATATTGCAGAAAAGTTAAAGTGACATTAACAGGAGTTTTGACACAAGCAGGAGCTGCGTGTCACGGAAATGAAGATGCTGCGGTGGATGTGTGGGGTCACGCGGATGGACCGCGTGAGAAACTCTCGCATCCGCGGCAGCCTTCACGTCCGTGACATTGCAGACAAGTTGCAAGAGTGTCGCCTTCGTTGGTATGGTCACGTCTTGCGGCAACCGCCGGGCTACGTAGGTAACAAATGTCTGGCCATGTCAGCCCCGCCGGGTCCCGGTAAGAGGGGAAGACCCAAGAAGTGCTGGCTTGACGTCGTAAGGGATGACATGCGTGCCAATGGTCTCACTACAGGGGATGCCGAAGACCGTGCGAAGTGGAGGAGAAAATGTAGGAAAGCGGACCCCGGGCGTTGCGAGACTCAACTGGGACAGACGCTCGGATGATGATGAACAAATGGTTTGACAAGTGGAGAATCAAAGTGAGCACAAATAAATCAGTCCAAGTTACCTTTACTCTACGAAGAGAAACTTGTCCTCCTGTGAGACTGGGTTTCAAAGAGCTCCCTCACAATGACTCAGTCAAATACTTGGAACTGCATTTGGATCGGCGATTGACATGTCGCAAACATATCGAGACTAAACGAAATGAGATCAACCTAAAATATAGAGGGTTATACTGGCTGCTGGGCATAAACTCTAAACTTTCCATTGACAACAAGCTCTTAATCTACACGACTATAATTAAAACAAGCTGGACCTATGGTTTGGAGTTGTGGGGAGCTACATGTAACTCCAACATAAGCAAAATCCAAAGAACTCAAAACTTCATACTCAAACAAATTGGCAACACACCATGGTTCATAAGAAACACAGAGATTCATAAATATCTAAACATTCTGACGATAAAAGAGGAAATCAAGGCATGTCTTAAGAAATACACAAATCAGATTGGAAAATCATCCTAACCGGCTGGCAGTTCAGCTCACATTGCCCGATTGCATAAACCGGTTGAAACGACGCAGAATCCTTGAACTCGGTAACACCAACTAAGCCACTATAATTGAAGAAGGCAAAAATTCCTAATGAGGAATACCTTTCCCTGCCACTGCTATCCTTACATCACATCTGCTCATAGTCATAAAGATTGATTGCAAGAAAAAAATATAAAAAAATAAAAAAAAATCTTTTAGCCAGGTTACTTTTTTAATATCAGGGCCTTGAACCAATCGCAATGAAAACGATATAGACTATAAATAGGACGGCGTTTTATAATAATAGACTCGGCCCCCAGATTGGTATAATGTATTATAAAAACCGCGTTGGTCTGACTGGATCAATATTCGGTATCTAAGTATATGTTGTCAATGGATTTGCCCAACACCAACCATATTGGTATCTCTTTATGTATAGCGCGCATGTTTAAGGCCCTGCATAACAATTTCGAACTATTTATTATTACAGCAGCGAAAAACTGATAGTGCGTATAAAATACAACCCTGTGTAAAAACCTGCAAATTTGCCGTTGCGCTCTGTGCGCTAGGGCAGCAAATAACTAGAATACGACTTAAGTATGCAAAAAATTCAATCTCAACAAAACCTAATGTATGTGTAATTGTAAAGAAAAGGAAATACCAAGGGGTACAGCTATCATCATTCTTCAAAACTCAGCAAAACTGTTTTACGTTATACTGCCATTTCCATATCAATTTTTGGATGTGGATTGTAGTCTTTAATAATGAAGTCTTCATATTTGAAATCATTGATTGAATTAATTTTACGTGCAAACTCCAATGTGGGGAATGGCCTTGGTTCTCGTTCCAATTGTTTATTTAATGGTTCTATATGATTCAAGTAGACATGTGTGTCTCCTGTAGTATGCACAAATTCTCCAGCCTGCAAAAGTATAGTAAATAAATTTAGTGAAATAGAATTATGTAGGAAAATGCATAATTTTATATTACTGTATTTTTGCCAGAGTACATGACTATCAAGATCCCATAAGAATGTTAGATTGCAACAATACCGAAGAAGTCCATTCACAGCTATCTCTAGCAGCCAATTGAAGCAGACCAGACATTTGAGTAGAGCGATAGCTAGAGTAGTAGAGGCCATGTTCTTGCTGAATACTTAAAAAGATAAGGATGAGCCAGAAAAGACTAATATGATATATTTGTCTTGGTAGCTTAGAGGTAATCCGTTGTTAAGGTCTAGGTTTGGATTCCCAGGTTGGAATAAATATTTGTTTGATCTGCAAGTTTGTTTTGGAGTTTGAGTGTATGTATTTAGAAACACATATCTGTTGTCTAGATTCCAAAATTACAAGTTATGTGGACACCACAAAAATTAAACATTTATATAAAGCCCGTCACACACGTAGCTATAGTATATATTAATGTAAATTGTAATAAGGCATATTACAATATATTTTCTATACAAATATTCAAGTGACTGCACATGCAGCTATCATATATATTTCTATGGGAGTCTTCTTGAGCCAACTGGTATTGCAAGAGACGATGGCAAGAGACCGGACGGTATGATTCCATGGAAGATGGGCCGGGTGCTGGTATGGGATGCAACCTGTTCAGAGACGCTGGCCCCTTCCCATCTACATGGAACCAACAACAGAGCTGGTGCGGCTTGTGAAGCGGCTGAAAAGCTAAAGCATTCAAATAGAGGGGTCTTGGCTCCAAATATGATTTTGTCCCATTCGGTGTCGAGACTCTTGGTCCGTGGGGTCCTAGAGCTATAAGGCTTTATAAGAAAATTGCGAAAAGGTTAGTCGACATCACAGGAGACCGAAGAGCTGGCAGCTACCTCGGACAAAGAATTAGTCTAGCTATTCAAAGGGGGAACGCTGCCAGTATCTTCGGAACCTTGCCTAAAGGGACCTCTTTTAATAATATATTTTAGTTTTGTATCATATTTTTAAGGTTATATTTAATGTTAATATTAAGTTAAGTTAAGTATGTGTTATTTGTCATATTAAAAATTATTTCTATGACTTCACCATAATATGCCATAATTTATACTATCGCATATTAATATATCTACAAATCCTAATGAATGAAGGCAAAATATTTATTATAGCATTGCCTCCGTGTGGTAGCTTACTATATATATTATAGCACGGCATATTAATATATATTATAGCTATGTGTGTGACGGGCTTAAAGCTTTAATGCTATTGGCTCATATTACCTCTAGTCCTGTGATATGTGCAATCATATGTGTCAGTAAAGCATAGCTGGCAATGTTGAATGGTACACCCAAACCCATATCTGCACTTCTTTGGTATAACAAACAAGAAAGAGTGCCGTTTGCAACATGGAACTGAGCCAAGCAGTGACAGGGTGGTAAAGCCATTTTACTTATATCTGAAGGATTCCAAGCGCACATGAGCATCCTTCTATCAGCTGGACGATTCCTAAACAAAAAAGGAAATAAATTCTATAGAAATGAGTTTGAACAGAATATATTCATGGTTTTTATATATGTAAAGATTAGAGCTGTGTGGTTGTATATTAATTTATGGCCCTATTTAATAGTAAAGTTTGAATGCAAATAATATGCAGGGTACTAATGTCATTAGCAATTGACTCTTGTAGATGTGACATTTCTAAGACTGCATATTCAGTCTTGGATCAGAATAAATAATTAAAAACAACATCTTATTTTTTCGCCTAAAGCTAGTGATGAAAATATGTTAGCTGCTAAAACATACTTTATTAGGTCAATGACATTCTGTAGCTGGTCCACTCCTTGGTTTGTATAATCTGTCTTGCAATCAATATAGGTTGCTCCACTATGTCTCCATTGAAAGCCATAAACTGGTCCGAGATCACCTGCAGTAAATAATACATATTTAGCGCTCTGGGACATCTTTCTGAGGAGTTACCCGGGGCGTCCGGCAATAGACAGTTAGGCGGGGACTGTGTGGTTTTAGTCGGTTCGAGTCCGGCATGACATCCGAGGGGATTTCAACATGTTAAAAAATAAAAAAAAAGCCTTTGCACCACAGCTAACACATAATACTCACATTTCTATACAGTTATTTGTACAAAACAAATATAGTGATTATCTTTGGGATGAGGTCTTCTAGTAGAAGTTATCAATCATCAGAGATGATGTGATTACATGGACTTATGGAACTGGCATAAAAACAGCATGGGTTAAAAAGGCCCAGTAATATGTAAATAAGTTAATCAGTTTTACTAACAGGTAACTAATAAAGGACACTATTTTGCAGAGTTACTTACTGATTAGGTACTGAGAAGTAGACCCTGGCCTTAAAGGCGAAAACTTAGCAGGCAATTGGGCTTTTTAGGTTTTAGATAAAATCAGACTACAGGAAAATTAAATTATATTTCATAGAATAGGTAATTAATAAATAGCTAAACAATTCTGTATCTTATAATTTCTACAACAAATTTTGAATTGAGAAACAGAATTATAAAATTAACTTAATTTCACAATATTCTTTATAGCTGAAGAATATAAAACATTAATTATTTTGTGATAAATACTTATAAGCTGCTGTGCACAAAACATTACCTTCTTCGCGGTCTGTGAAACCCAGATTGTCTAAGAAACTACGAGACCCATTAGCATCCCATATATGGACATTTTTTGCTGCAAGTACTTTGGAATCTGTGGAGCCAGCTATCATCCATAGCAGTTCTTCAATTACTCCTCTCGTGAATACTCGTTTGGTGGTAAGTAAAGGTAATGTGTTGTTCTTGAGAGAATACCTTTGCATGGCTCCAAAAACAGACAAAGTGCCAACGCCGGTTCTGTCGACTCTTTTGTCACCTACATTGAAAATACACATTATATATCATATTCATTAAAGTTAAATGAGTCTAGTAGTTGGCAGGATAAGTATAATTAAATTAAAGGGTTTACCTGAATCGATGATTTGTTTAACTAATTTTAAATACTGATATTCATCATGAAAATTGTCAGCACCGTTTAAAGGACTCATTGTAAGTAGTATGTGCAAATAAATGTGAAAAACAAGCAAGCAAGAATTGTAAGTAAAGTGAACAAATAACGTAACCACAGAGTACCTCCTTGAACGTAACTTTTAACGTCAAAAAAGGCGCCAAAACGCTGACGGTCGGAACGCGACAGTGACAGTTCTGTTTTATTGTCTTCGCTCTGATTTTGGGCAGGCAAAGGGTCTTGGTACATACAGCTTTATCATAATTATTCAAAACTTAGTTTTTGGGGACTTTGACAAGTGCGGACGCTTGCTGTATATTATTTTCTAAAACTAGTGCATTTATCTTGTTTTATGTGCGGGAGTGGTAGTTTCTTGGACATAAAAGTTGTGTTAATGTGTTATAGTGAAAGACAATGATAAATATGCAGTAAAATGCTATTTTCTATCTTGCCGCGTAAAGTCCACTGAAAACCTCAGTATAAGAACACCATTATACTGAGGGCAAGGACCAGGATCTAGGTCTGAGGACTCGACATCGACAAAGACTGGACAGGACTAAATTAGAAGACAAGATTGAATAAATAGGTATGATATCAAAAACAAGATTTAGCTAAAAGGTAATCGGCTACGGCTACGGCTACCTTAGATGAAGTAAACTTCATCTAAGGTAGCCGTAGACAGAGTAGGTAGTATATATTGTAGGTAAACATATTTTACCTACCTATTCGTATTTTCAAGTTGTGGAAAATAGCTTGGAGAAGAGAAAGGAAAATATGGATGTGAATCCCTAGCATGCGGAGCGGGATCATTAACAATGTGGCCTTCGGCCATGAATTCTGCACCACGATACGAAAGTTGTCACTACTAGTCTTGTATCGCACTATTAGTGTTATCGCTTTGATATATGAAACAGCCCAACAGCAACCGCAAAGACAGTATCAATACTGTCTTTGCGTCGGAGCCCCAAGCAACCTCACCAGCTAGCTAGCGGTGACTAACAGCCTGACTAACAGACGGGGCAACAACGAATACGCCGTTACGGTGTTGGGTGTTAGACTGCAGTCCGTTCAGACAGAATGCCGAAAATCAAAAGCCCTCCGATAGCTGATCTTAGCAGTCACTTGAACTTAAAATTGAATACCAGGCTCCAAATTTCTGTTGGGTTTGAAAGTAACTAGGAGTACACTAAGATGAAGAAAAAGAATAGGTTGTAACAAAGTTTTAAAAGAGCTATGAGCGTGTGAGTTCGACTTCCACACATACTCTCTATAACTCCCCGCTTTTAATTTGGTCTGAATTAAGGGTAATAAAATTTTATATCAAGTATTACAAATAACATTATTTAAATTTAAGGCAAACAAGTATAGTCGATTGTTCTCACAGAACTCCAACGAACAATGTAAATTAATTATTGTAAGCCATACATACATTTTAAAAGTGCACCCATGGAGTTTTATTGCCAGGTTCTTCTCCATGAAAGGTAGGCTGCCCTTAGAACTGGCAACTAGAATCGCTCTCACTTTAATTATTGTCATGACTATTCGTCCTAAATGGTCTACATGAACAATAATATATTTGATTTTACCAGGTTTAGTCTTATCGTTGCTAATAAAACGCAGAGATTATAATGTTTATTTGCTTCTAAATCTGTGGTTACTTATAGTAACTGATAAGCAACTATGTACTGACGTTGCTAACAGCAACCAATAAATAAACTGCTGAAATGTATAGAAATATTAACAAGAATTCAATAATGCAAAATAAACCTGTTACTTTGAGTCTATAAAGTTTGTACAAGCGATACTGCTTAAAAATCACGTACTTTTAGAGCATAGACAGTGTAAGTGTAACAATTTACATCTCAATTATCATTCACTTCTTACGTCTTCAAACCTTCTCAGTCACTATAGGCCTTCCCAAAAGATTGAATGTTTCTTCAAAATAATAAATAATTTTAAAGCCTATTCTAGATTTTCAGTCGGTACACAAAGTAGGTTCAGTTACCTTATTATATTTTAAACTAGCTTAGGTAAGGCCGCGCTGTCATATGTCGAGCCATAAACCGTTGACCGTTGACAAAACGTCAAAAGTTCTACGAAGCTCCTAAAACCATGTCCCATTTGAGCGTGCAAGCGAGTACCTTCGGACCATGGCGAGGTGTAAACCACCATTTCACCATCGGTAGACGGTAACCCCTGGTCCATCCACCCACGGTCAAACTAGTCGCAAGTCGAGAATGCCATCCGTAACTAAATGGGCAGCTTTCACCTCGCTTGGATGGAGGTAGTAGTAGAGATTTTGCCACTTTCGTTCCCAAAGGCCACCCCCTGGACATTCCCAACCCTGCACTTCGGGTCCTTGTAGTGTTGAAGTACTTAATGTAGTTTTATACATCTTCGTTACAGGCTTTCGTTACAAGCTAACTATTTTACATTAAGAATTTCATTTCAGCGTGATATTAAATAATGCCTTCCTTCGAAGCGCCATGCGTAGAGCTGGGTAGTGCACCCAGAACACCCAGCTTCACAGTGTCACCATCACCGTCAGAAATGTCTACCGCTAGTTCACCGGAGCCACCGCGAAATATCAGACCTACACCGTTGTTTCGGTAATTATATAACTAGTGGTCGTTTAAATTTTAAGGTTGAAATAATGTATTTTGAGTAAAAAAACCGAGGCGAGGCGAATTTGGCCACCACTTGTTTAGTATAATTTCGAAAATTTGTAAATTTGTCAAAACTTTATTTTCCGATAGCGTAGACGTTTTTTTTTTCACTTCTTAAGGAGATCATAAACTTGAGTATATAGTGAAAATTTTAACTCGATACCTTAACGCGTTCCCTAGCTAAAGGGTTTTGACAGACAGACGGACAGATAGACAGATTTATGCATGGACGGACAATAAAGTTATCTAATATGGGTTCCGTTTTTTCCTTTTGAGGAATGGATATCTGTCTGTGCTAACTAATTTCTCTAGTGCGGAATTGAGTTTATTTATTTCGTACGCTTCGAAACCAAAATAGCTCAACCAATTTTGCAGTATTTTGGTCCAGAGATAGATGAACACTTAAGGATTCAGTAGAATCACATCGAACGTAGAACACGAGGACTGCTCTTACTGTTCCAATAGTACTTGGTGTTTTATTAAAAACTGTTGTTTCTGGTACCTATTAGTAGGGACAACATGATGGCGCCCTACCTTATCGAATAGGGAAAATTGCTCAACCACTAACTTGTTGTCTCCGGCAGGAGGTGCTTAAGGAGGACACTGGTACCTTTTTTCCGGCTTCTGTGGAGACAAACAAACCAATATTGATGTCTTCTTTTTCGAGCACGCAAAATCTCTTTGTGCATGTTACGAGTAATGCTAGTTTCCAAAGATATTGAAGAGGATGAGAGTCACGTTCTTCTCTGGGATTGGATGTGTGTGTGGGTTTTGCGCCGAAGTTATTTATGCAAAAGAGGCGACATAAATCATCATCCAACTCGAATATTATGGTTCAGGTACATGGGGTCAAACGGGTAAAAGCAGATGTTGGTTTAACGTACAACAATTTTTAATTTTTGAAGTGAAACTTCTTTATCGATGTTGAGAGAAATTTTATAGCGGATAGGAAAAATCGTAACGATTTTCGGTTACACGCCTTGTTGTTTTGAACTGAAACTTATTTGTCATATTGTATGCCTATATGCCTTATTTGTCATATTGTATGCATATAGTTGTCATATTGTGTGCCTTTGAGAATGCCGTGAGGCGAAACCGTATGTAAATGTTGTGGAATAGTACAAGTGTTGTTATTGAAAATGTGAAACTTATTTATCATAACTGAAACTCTTTATCGACGTATGAGAGAAATTTTATATTTGTAAAAAATTATCGTAAAGAAGTTTCATTTCTTACCTGTGTACTCTGGTACACACAATTTTTTTTTTATAGGGCTCTAACAGTACGTCCTCCAGATCCTGAACAGCCGCCTGACCAAGATGAATTGGAACGCCGCTTGCCTGGTTATAGACGCATAGTTATACCACGAGAATTGACACTGATAGAACTGTTGGTTAGTGTATAGTACATGGTCATTTTACCACACAAGATAATTTCATTGCGAAATTACTTAACCTAAGAAGCACTGTTATTGACACAATATTTAGTGTTTTTGCTCCCCTCTTCCAACCTTACAATTTGAGTGCAATAATCTTAGGGCTCTATTACAAGGGGCCTGAGTACTGCTAGAGTACTACTCTAGTATAAGGGGCTGCTCGCCGTTCTAACAGAAGCAGGCCATGGAAGGTAGCGTAGCGTGAGGGTTACACGCACGTAGTTTACTCCCTTTAGGAAGTGGTATAACACTCGAACCCCCCAAAGAGGCAGGATACGCACCCAAAGTCCGCCTGAACGAGCCTGCGGTAGCGGACAAAGTCTGTCGGGAGTCCTTCCGTGGCTCACCTGGGTCTCCTGACCATAGACAGATAGGAAGGGTAACGTGTGGTTTTAGTCGGTAGGAGTCCGGCATAGCATCCATGAGGATTTGCACCCAAAAAAGGGGTCCTATTACAAATGATACATAATACATTGGTGCATTTATTTACTATATTTAGTTAGAAAGTGTTAGAGGTTGCATAGCATCAAGCGAGAACTCTTTTCAGTGTATGTTATGTCACGTAGGAAAAAGAAGTAGTCTGATGTATGTAATGTCGTATGTGTCAATGTAAATAAAATTTGCTAAAATGTTTTGTGACCAACTAAGTCTTTATTTTTTGAATGTGAAAATGATTAGCCATATGTTTCAACTATAAGCTTCGACTAAATACACGTACTCGCGACAGGTGATGATCCCAGCATAGTAAAACCTAGCATTTGACGAAATGGAAAATTTTACGTCATTGTTGCAAATTGGCAATCTGGAAGGGAAAGATAATTGGGCTACGTGGAAATATAAGATTTCTATTATGTTACGTGGTGTTGAAGGTGCTATTGAAGCAGTCGAAGGAACCATGGAGAAGCCCGTGTCCCATATCCAAGGAGCTGGTGACGCAGAAGTCAGCGCCTACAATTTGGCTGCAGCCAAATACAGGAAGGCCGAATGTAGCGCTCTGCTCATTTTAACCACAAATATGTCTGAGGACACGCTAAAAAAGGTCATGCGGTTTGAAACAGCTAAGTAGGTCTGGCAAGAGCGGCACAGGTTATATGACGGTCAATCTGATGATAAAGCGTACAATTTGTGCTCTGAGTTCTTCAGTTTTAAACGTAATCATGAGGATGATGTTTCTACCCACATGTCAAAACTGAAAAACATCGGGACAAATTTGAATGCAGAAATCACAAATAAGGACGTTACTGTAAAGCTGCCGGAATTATTCCTCATCTACAAAATATTAGATACGCTCGACGATAAATATTTTGCATTTAAATCGAGCTGGTTATTATTGAACCAAAGTGAACGGACAGTGGATAATTTGACAACTCACTTGTGCGCATTTGACAGAGCGCTTGGTAGCAAAGAGGATATAAAGAAAGAGGCCTTAGCGGCAACACGGACACAACATAAGAGCAAGCAAAGCTGCGACAAAGAGCTGATCTGCAACTATTGTTCCAGCAAAGGACATAGAGTGCGTAAATGAAAAAAGTGGATACAGGATGGGAGGCCACCTAAGCCCACGCAAGGCACATCAGAAGCTACGTCAAAGCAAGTGCAACACATTTCTCTGCTAGTGAATGCTTGTGCAGAAGGACGAAGTCAAGACAGAGAAAGCTGGTTCGTAGATAATGGAGCCACAACTCACATCGCTGTTAGGAGTGACTTCTTTCAAGAGTTTCATAAATTTGACTCTGACCACACAATATCGACTGCAGACGGTAGCGTAATACGAGCGATAGGAAAAAGTACCTAAAAGATGTGTGTTTGGTACCATCGCTGACGAAAAATCTATTTTCACCACTTGTTGCGCAAGATAAAATGCAGAACAGTTTATTCACTTCTACAACAAGAGAGTGCAAACTTGATATTGGAGGCACGACTAGAGTTGTTGGAAGGAGAGACCATTATGGCGGCTTATACAAACTGAGTATGAAGACAGTGATGCCAAACAAGGCAAGAGTCCTAGAGGTCAATGGTATAACTGGTTCTAACATGCTACAGTTGTATCACAAAAGATTTGCTCATCAGGACAAGAAACATGTTATCCGCCTCGTAAAGAGAGAGCTAGGGATGCAGTTGAGTCCTGATAACATCAAATGTGAAGGCTGCATTTATGGAAAGTCACACCGGAAACCGTTTGGAAAAAGGGAACGAGCAAAAGCTACAGGAGAGCTTATTCACACCGATGTTTGCGGTCCCTTTGTCGATAGCATCTCAAAATTTAAATATTACGTGCTCTTCAAGGATGATTACTCTGGCTATCGCATAGTCTACTTTATTAAGAACAAATTTGAGGTTAACGATAAACTCCTTCAAATGCTTCAAGAAGCCAAGACCGCCGGATATGACATCAAAACAATTCTCAGTGATAACGGAGGTGAGTTTGACAACAAAGAGGTACGAGATATTTTACAGAAATATGGCATTCAACAACGGCTGACAATGCCTAACACTCCGGAGCAGAACGGATGTAGTGAGTGAGAAAACCGTACGCTAGTTGAAGCTGCGAGAACTATGCTACACGCAAGAGGAGAACTACCGCAAATACTTTGGGCAGAACTGGTGAATACTGCCGCGTACGTACTTAACAGGACAGGTCCATCGAGAGTTGAGGGTAAATTACCTTACGAACTCTGGCATGGGGAGAAACCTAAGATAAGTCGCTTGAGAGTCATCGGAAGTGAATGCTATTTTCATGTTCCAAAACAAAAACGGAAGAAGCTTGACCCCAAGGCTATTAAAGGCAGACTTATAGGATATGACAACGATGATGGTTACCGTATTTGGGATGGAAACAAAACTCAAAGATCGAGGGATATAACCTTTCAAACTGACGTTGAGTTCCGGATCAGTACGAAAATTTCTACGACTTCAAGTTCAGAGGGAGATAACCAAACGTTCATGAGAGAAGTTGCTATAGAGCCTGAAGTGAAATAGAGCCAGTAACTGATCATGAACATGCTCTAGAGGGAGATAGAGAAGATGATCATGTACATGTAGATGTTTTAGGAGATAGGAACGAAAGAAGAAGATGAAAACGCTTACGAAGAGTTCGTTGACGCTGATGAGGAGATAGAGGTAGTCGAACCATTTTTATTGAACCCGAGATCGCAATACGACTTACGCGACAGAAGTAGCCTCTCACGTCACTAAGAAATATGATGACTACGTTTGTTTCGTAGGTACAGAATGTTTCCCTGAGACATATAAACAAGCGATTGAAAGAGATGACTGCGCAGAGTGGATCAAAGCTATGAAGAGTGAAATGACCTCCTTAAAGCAAAATTATGTTTGGACACTCTGTGAGCTACCGAAGGGAAGGAAGGCACTCCCTTGCAAGTGGGTCTTTCGCATCAAGCGAAACCCAGACGGCAGTGTCGACAAATATAAGGCTAGGCTAGTAGTAAAAGGGTTTAAGCAACAAAAAGGGATTGACTATGAACAGACCTACAGTCCAGTTGCTAGAATGGCCATCATTAGAACCCTATTAAGGGTTGCAGCCAAAGAAAAGTTATATTTGGCACAGTTTGATGTTTTGACGGCATTCCTCAACGGCAAGCTAAAGGAAGAAATTTACATGCAGCAGCCGGATGGATTCAGCAATGGAACCTCAAAAGTATGTCGCCTTCAAAGGAGTTTATATGGACTCAAGCAGGCACCCAGATGCTGGAACTCGTGCTTTGAGGAGTATCTATTACAGAAAGGTTTTAAGCAAAACGCAGCAGATTGTTGTCTACTCACGAAAAAGATAGGTGACAAGAAAATTCTGATAACTCTGTACGTAGATGATGGGCTTGTAGCTGCTACAGATCAAAATTTGGCAAACCAATTCCTTAGAGAATTAGGGAATACTCTAAAGATCACCAGCAAGCCAGCATCTTATTACCTTGGACTTGAGATAGAACAGTCGAAAGATGGCTCCATTACGATTAAACATGAATCGTACGCCAAGAAAATACTGGAACGTTTCAAGATGGCAGAGAAGAAATTTCCATACAGAGAAGCTGTAGGGGCTTTAGCGTACCTAATGACAGCAACACGACCCGACATAGCTTACGCAGTCGGATTAGTTTCAAGAAGTTTGGAAAACTCGACACATGACGATTGGCTACGTGTTAAGCGGATTATGCGATACATAAAAGGGACTTCTTCTTATGGTATAACGTATAAAGCGGAACATGGATCTAATCGTATACAAGGCTATAGTGATGCTGATCATGGAGGAGACCAGCAAACAGGACGCTCTACAACGGGTGTTGCATGTCTCTTTGCTGGAGGAATAGTATCATGGCTAAGTCAACGACAATCTTCAGTCGCTATTTCTACCACTGAATCTGAAATAGTAGCAGCAAGTGAAGGTGCTCGTGAGCTTGTATGGCTTCAAAGAGTATTTAGCTCACTCACTGACATGGATGGAGTACCTATACTTGAAGTTGATTATGAAGCTGCTATACGGCTTGCGTATACACGGCAAGCATATACGAGTTCGACATCTCTTTGAGAGAGAAACTGTACAAGAAGGACTCGTGGATGTTTAGAAGACTGGCACCGCCACGCAGTTGGCAGATATTATGACCAAGGCAGTTCCTAAGCCAAGATTAGTCACAATCAGGGATGCCCTGGGTATACAATGCCATTCGCTTGATTAATGAGGGAAAGTGTTAGAGGTTGCATAGCATAAAGCGAGAACTCTTTTCAGTGTATGTTATGTCACGTAGGAAAAAGAAGTCGTGTGATGTATGTAATGTCGTATGTGTCAATGTAAATAAAATTTGCTAAAATGTTTTGTGTCCAACTAAGTCTTTATTTTTTGAATGTGAAAATGATTAGCCATATGTTTCAACTATAAGCTTCCACTAAATACACGTACTCGCGACAGAAAGAAGCCTAAGCGACCTCATCTGCTAACGGTGCATCTGCTGACAGAACAGAGGTTTGGGAGTCGCTCTCACCGATGCCAAAAATCAAAAGCCTGCTTCTAGCAGCCAAAAAAGGTGAACACTATTCCAGGTAGATTTTGCAAGCAACTGGGAATACATTAAGATAAGGAGGGTATAAATTAATAAATACTGTGGTATTCTTTGTACACCGCGCTATTTAGTCCGAACTAAGGTGGTTTCTGCTTCTTTATAAGCTTGTACTATGGGATCTACATCTACAACAAATAAGCATAGTTATATATTTCTTTCTACATAGGTACATATTATACATAGCAAACACCCAAACTCCAAAACCAACATTTACGGATCACACAAATACTTGTTACGACCCGGGAATCTAACCCGGAACCTCGGAGGCAGTCGCATACACCGAGGCAGTCAAAAACGTCACGAATCAAGAAACATTTCTTAAGTTTGAAGTCGTAAAGTTCAAGTTAACGGCTCTAAGTTATAAAACTTAAAGCGCCGAATTTGCTCAGGATCCTTTCGAGAAGTTTAAAAATAATTGTATAATTGTATGTAAGCTTTTCTTAGAGTGTGAAGCTCATAACTCTAACATTACAACAACTCATAACACTAATTTTTGGAGTGAAATTGTAAATACAAACTTGATTTCTACTAGTACCACTCACAGCTACATATTGTGTGTTAAATATACGTTTCCAATAATCCCGTACTAACCTGGCAATAGTAAACTGGGTTGCATGTGGACGGCAATAAACTTTATCGAACTTTCCATTTCAGAGTTATTAGACGTCAAATATTATCTAAACTTGGTTATTAATACCAGTTCTCTCAATGATATGGCTTGCGCTAAATGAATTCCGGTGGGATGTAAAAAAATTAAAGGAATACTAAACGAAAATACATAAAATAGTTTGTTTTCAATTTTTGTTTGTGAAGCATTTTGCCTGGTTTTCGATTAATTTGTATTTACGGACAACTTCTATATGTTACACTTTTACTAAAAAAGTCTTCGTTACATAAAACAGAAAGAATGCAGTGGTGTGACTACGGATGAAGAAGTTCTGGGTATTCGTGAAGCGAAACTAAGAGTGATTGCTGATAGGATCGGCTTGAGAAGACTCCATGTCCTTGCGCCAAGACTGCGGAAACTGGTCCTTGATGGCAGTGCTATTGCATCCCTACGAGATCTTGGGATAGGTTTGGTTCATCTTAAGGTAAGCTTACATGCTGTTTTATTATAGATACATACATACATGCATATTGTCACGTCTTTATCCCCGAAGGGGTATGTTGAGGCATACTATACGCCCACATTTCACCGTATGTATTTTTGTCCCACGTAACACGTAACATTGCCCTGTTGAAATGGACAGGCACAGGCTGTGGCGACCTTTTGTTGAAATTTTTTAAGCCGCCTATTAGGCCTTTAACCAGGCTTAACGATTTTTATTTTACTGGCAACCGGGACCAATGGCTTAACGTGCCTTCCGAAGCACGGGAACGCTCGCATATGTAAATTCTCCAAAGTGGTCAAGGGCCACCTGTAGCGAATGTTGCTTAACGCATTAATCGTTTACAGAAGGAGTACGTGAGTCAGCGGGCGCTTCTTTCACGAGAGCTTTTATTATAGATGGCGAAAGAAATATACATATTAAAATAATCCAGTTCCAAATTTACTAATTATTTACTTGGCAAGAAAGAGTCAAGTAGGTGGGTTAAAGGGGCTCCACCAAGATCTTCGGGGCTCTCACCTGCTAGCGTTGCACCTGCTGACTAACAGGCGTCCTTAGGGGGTTGGGATGTCAGATGGCAGTCGGCAGTCGCTCTTATCAATGCCAAAAATTAAAAGCATTTGATAGCTGCTTATAGCTGCCAATTAAAAGTGGAATCCAGACTCCAAATACTGGTAGGATTTGGAAGAAACTGGGAAATCACTTAAGACGAAGAATATAGAGGCAATAAGACCTACCTTCACAAACAATTTTTTTTTAATCTTATCGATACCCCTCTATAATTTCATGAGGTTGTCTACTGTGGGATCTACCAAATATTTCATTTAAGTAAGTAACTATCTAATCTATAACTATTTTTTTGACTAGATTTTGAGTGTCAACCGCTGCAACTTAATGTCTTTGGATGGCGTGTGGGGGCTTGGTTCTTTAAGGGAACTTTATGCAGCTGGAAATCGTATTCAAGACCCGCAGCCGTTGGCAGCCTTGCAAAAACTGCACACAGTTGATTTGTCCAAGTAAGTGCAGGAAGGTGAAAGTTGTAGCCTTTTTACCAAGATGTGGTGTCTCGGTGTCTCTCAACTAAACTCATAGATTTATCTATGAAGAGAGACAACCACACATCCTGGTTGAGTATCATACTGTTGGTATGCCTAAGCCATGCCTACTGGATTTTAGGAAAAATATAAACATTACAGCGCGGGCTGTCACTTCGAAAGAAAATATGCACAAATTGAAAAGGAGCTGCTTGCTGTCGTTTTCGCATGGTTTGATCAGTTGATTGTTGGAAATTTAAAGACTATAATTAAAACAGATCATAAGCCACTTCTAAATATTTTTAAGAAACCTCTGCTTAATGCTCCAAAAAGACTACAGTCCATGTTGTTAATATTACTAAGATATAGTCTTGAGTTACAGTTTGTATCAGGAAAGGACAATATTATGGCAGATGCCTTATCTAGGTTTTACTTATAATGAAAAGATATAGATAAATCAAAAGATATGAAAATTTATAAATTATTGAAGAGGTCAACCCTATTGACTCAACCTATATCTGATAATTGCATTAAAGTCATAGAAAAATCTACTTCACAAGATGTAAATTGTACAATCTTAAAAAAGTATATTATAGAAGGATGGCCTAAATATTTTAGAAACATACCTGATGCACTAAAGTCTTATTACAGTCTTAAGGGAGATCTAACAATATATGGAGGGCTTATATTGAAAAATCAATCGATTCTGATTCCAGAGGACCTCCGTGTTGATATGTTAAGGAAATTACACAAGGCTCATTCAGGTTCAGAGAACACTCTTAAATTAGCGAGAGATGCTATATTTTGGTCATCAATGTCCAACGATATCAAGGAAATGATAAACCACTGTCCAGTGTGCATAAAATATCAACCTAGTCAAAAGAGACTGTCTATGCAGAGTCATAAAATACCTGAGTATCCATTCCAGATTGTTTCGATGGATGTTTTCTTCTTTACACAATATGGAAAACAGATAAAGTACCTTATAATAGTAGATCACTACTCCGATTTCTTTGAAATTGATAAATTAAAAGATATGACAGCAAGATCAGTCATTGATTCTTGTAGAAAGAATTTCTCAAGACATGGCATACCAGAAACAGTTGTAACTAATGGAGGTACTAATTTTGTAAATCAAGAATTTACAGAATTCGCCAGATCATGGAATTTCACTCAAGTAACATTTTCACCACATCATCCTCAAGGAAATGGTAAAGCCGAAGCGACTGTAAAGATAGCTAAGAGACTTTTACTAAAATGAAATGAGAACAGTGAAGATTTCTGGTTAAGCTTGCTGTCTTTAAGAAACACTCCAAACAAGTTAAATTCCAGTCCAGTTCAAAGACTGTATTCACGTAGAACACGAGGATATTTACCTGTAATTCAAAGTATGTTGAAACCAAAGGTTGTACCGAGTGTTTCAGATAATATAACTAAAAGAAAAGAAATGGTAAAATACAATTATGATAAAAGAGCTAAAAAAGGAATTCCCTTGGAAATAGGACAACCTGTTGCAGTCGAACTTTACCCATCTTCTAATAAACTATGGACACCAGGCATCATAGCAGACATATTATCAGACAGACCATATCTAGTCAATATTAATGATGCCATTTACAGGCGTGATTTATCTCATATTTTTCTATTTTATTTTTTATTGCCTTTAAATTATCATGGTAAAGAACAAAACCACACACAACCAGACTTAATACCAAATTCATCTGAGGACAATATGAATCATTCATCTCTCTCAATCGCTTCTTCATCTTCTCCAGATTCGCCTCCAGTTTCTGATATGTTACCAGCTGCAGGAATTTCAACTAGAGAGTTGTCAGTGTCTCCTATCAGCGACCTTCAACCTACAAAAGAATGTAATAGCGATCCTAGACCTAAAAGAGAAACTAGGAAACCTAATTACCTTAATGATTATGTTTGTTAATTAATTACCTAAAGATTGTAGCCTTAATTTTGATAAGGAACGTGTTGGTATGCCTAAGCCATGCCTACTGGATTTTAGGAAAAATATAAACATGACAGCGCGGGCTGTCACTTCGCACTTTGCTAGACTTAATCTTACGACAGCTAAATTATGTAATTCATGTATGATCTGAGAGTAATAAAACTATATTAGATTTAATATACACATTTATTTTAACACATACCATCCCTAGTATAAGTGTAAGTATATCCACTGCGTTGGTGGCGCAGTGGTAGTGTATGCGACTACCGTGCTGAAATTTCGGGTTTTGAAGCCCGGGTCGGAACCAAATATTTGTGTGATCCGCTAATGTTTGTTTTTCGGGTTTGAGCCTTATGCATATATTTATAAAAAAAATACAAGTAGGTACGTGTAAGCTGCAGCGTGTTTCTCCGCTACATGTTGAAGTTGTTGCTGGAGCATATACCTAGTTTGTTTTTACGATATTCGATATTATAATAAAACGTTCTACTTTGACTGAGCAGAAGTAGCCTTTATAAGTACAATTTTTTTCCTTTCAGTAATCCTCTAGCAGAGTTCAGCCGTCTTTGGACTTTGGGTGTATGTGGTGCCCTGCGAAGATTAACTTTACATGCCACTCCAGCGTCAGACATGCCCGACTACCGTTCAACTGTGGCCACTGCTTTACCGATGCTTGTCTATTTAGACGAACGACCGATGCATATGGATATCGATTGTATGACACTTTGCTATACCCACAACACTACTACTATTATTCCCGGTGAACTTTGTACAGCCTTAGAATCTGATTCCATAGAAAATTTATAAGGAAAATAATTTTTATGGTTACATATTTATTTTTCGTTACTTTTCTGTTTTTTTACTTATTCTGCTTTTCGGGTTAGAGGCTAATCTAACAAATCAATGATTATATAAATCAGCCCACCCATTAAGTCCTAAATGCTGTAACAAAGACGACTTTGTTTAAAATGTAAAATGTTGACACTATATCTCAATATATAGTGTCAATACATTTTCAAAGCTACAATTATTTAGTGAAATTAATGATAGTTTTATATTCTATGGTTTCTCCCTACACTTAGAATATTTTTTCTAAAGGTATACCTATTTGAAAGACATTTTTCGTCGCCAGATGATTCCGATGGCGAAATCGAAAACGCAGGTTCCTCTTCAGACACTGATATAGAAGAGGAATTGGAGTTACAGCCGAAAGTAACGAAACCAATATATGACGATCCCATACCTGGACCATCGCATTTAGATGTGGTAATAATTACTATTGTGTCTTACAAAGAGCTTGTAGGTGTATAAAATATTCTTTTATGGGGCCTTTCTTCTTTGTTTATTAATCACGACTTTATCCCCGAAGGTGGCAGAGGTATATTATAGGTTTATATTATTTTAATAAGGTATAAGCGGATGTCCGCTTGCGCAGTTAATGCACTACAATCTAAAATCGTACGAAGGGGAGAATTTTATTTATAAGTTGACACGCTCCAGGATCAAAACGATTGACTATTCACGCTTCTAAGGTTTTGAGTTACTATTCGAGTTACTCAGTGACAACCATCTAATCTTACGCTTATATTTCTCTTTAGGCTACTTGTTACCAAGCAAAAGAGTCTGGTTGCTGCAGTTTAGAGCTTCCTGTCATACAAAGAAAATCTTTATTGCGACGGCCCGCGACTACGGAGAATGCGGGTATCAGGCCTGTGCGACCCGATCTACCATCTAGACCGCGTACGGCTCAAGACAAACGTGTCACTGGTGAACCCGTCTCAAAACTACACATACTGTATACGCTGATTGGTAAGGACTCATAAAATTTACACAAATCCTGGTCCCCTAAACTTTAAGTCTCTAGCTGAATGCCACAATCAGGCAAGTATTGTTTAGTTATTCATAAAATATATACAGTATTTTGTCGTATTATTTTTTGTATGCCATTATGGTCGTAAACATATAGGCCATGGAAAGTTTCAGAGTAGTCATCGTAGCTTTTGCACGTACTTTTGGAGTCACTAACTTTGGTTTCCCACCCGTTATAATCTTACTCAGATCCTTTTTGATATTATTGTATACTGTATATATTATTATGTACTGTAGGCGCTTGTCAGAATTATACATTGAGAGAAAGCTCGTATTAGGTTTGAGATTATAAACGCCTTCATAAAAGTCGTGAATAAATTTTCCAAGGGCATCACTTAATGCTGTAATAATGTCGTTGTTTGTATAAAGATGACGATTGGCTGGGCAGTGGCAGTAAGCTGACGTCCGTGGACCCAATGTGTGGGAATTTGGCGAGGGCTTTACGTCGTACATCATCAACTAAAAGCTCTAAAGGTATTTGTTTAACAAAAGCATTACATAACAGTAAGTCTAAATTACTCGTAACTGTTTGTTATTTTTTCACCGCTGCGTTGTGAAATGTACAATTTTAGTTCAAAGTATAGTTGCTATGTTTGACATTTACACGGGCAAAGTCTTCAACCATCTAAGTTAGATGGTCTAAGGGCAAAGTACATGTAACATAGCAATTAACTATTTTTAAAGTCTTTCTCTTCATTTTTGAGTAGTCCCAGTTGCTTCCAAACCAGGTAGGGTTTGGGAGCAACTGGGACTACACAATTGGATTTGGCTTTGGATTTGGAGCTTAGGGTTTACTTTTATTTGGTCGCCTGGAGCAGCTATCGATTGACTTGACATTTGACATTGTTGGGAGCGACGGACGTCTGACCTCCCAACCCCGTGAATGCGCCTTTTTCTTTACCTCATCCGTTAGTCAAAGTTACATCGTTTGGGCACCGAAGATCTTGTTGGGGTTTCTTCCTTACATCTAACAAAACAACCAAAAATTACGGGTTGCACTCCGGGAGTGCCGACAGAAATCAAAACTAAATATATTAATAATTTATTTATCTAGACGCGTTCGCGATATGCACACACTATAGCTGCGTCTCGTAACGGTGTCGCGAGTCCAGAAATTTTATCTCAACTAAAAATATGCGTACCGAGCCAAAAGAAGTTTTCACTTCAAAAAGGTTCAAGGCATGTAAGGAATTGCACTTAGCGATAAGGCCGCTCATTGTACATTTTAAAATACTTGCAAAATATAAAAATTGGCGTAGAATAAAGTATATTTCTATTCTAAAACAAAAACAAAAATAAAAGTATTAAGTAGTTAAAGCCAACTTCAATGCTCCACATTTAATATGCCTAAACAAATATAGAAAAAAGGAAAATTGATCACTCCTACATTGTGAAAGTAAATGTTTTGATTTTTATCACATCATTTCATAGACTCACATGTTGACATTTAAAGGTTATACGGTTACCCGAGGTTTCACTCGACGCACGAAATGAAACGTACGAGGTATGAAAGGTGTGAAATGCAACAGTAATACATAAGAAACTAGTTTTCTTCTTGTTGTGTTCTGCGTGTTGTGTGATGTTCCCCGCCTAGTGACGGCGATGATAGTAGTGTTAAGTACTATTATTTAATCTGTGGTAGCGTGACGAGATCTACGCCTCACAATACAAGGTGAAAACAGCGGAACACCAGTATTGTTTAACCATTTCTTGAAAAGATGTCGGAACGATACGTGTTTTCCACTAATTATACTTATATTTATTTGAGAGCTTAGCGGAACTATACTCTTGTGGTTCTCGAATCTCTCATAAGAACTTCAAAACGGTTTCCTGAACGTCTACAGTATGGGGTTCTTTAAAAGGGGTCTTAGAAAGCTATAAAAGGGTGTTGCAAACGTCCATAGGCTACGGTGACCACTTTCCATCAGGTAGGCCGTATGCTTGTAAGCCACCTTAGTGGTATATAAAAAAAATTAACACCTTATTTAAGATACAAGGACGAAAAGAGTTTTGAATAAGATTCTATACTCAACAATATTATAAAGCTGAAGAGTGAGAGAGTTTGTTGGTTAGATTGAATAATCGCTAATCTCAGAAAGTACAGGTTCGAATTGAAAAAATCTTGTGTTGAATAGCCCAGAGGAATGCGATAAGCGATAGGTTATATATTTTCACGCTACTATCGACAAGGATGCCCCATCCTTGTCGATAGTCGATCGATAGAAATCATAAATGTCAACAAAACGGGTAATTTCTTAATACATTATTGTAACCGACGGTTCCGAAATAGGGGTCAGGGGCGAAGCACGTGTTCAAAAAAGTTATAAAATAAAGAAAATAATGAATGAAGTGATTATTGCGTACAAAACGGCTGTTCAGTATTATAATTCTAACATAATGTAACTTCGAATAACGTAGCACGTAGCACTTCACACACTGTTGCATACATCGACTCTGGTGATATAATGACCAAACAAATAGACTCGTATAACCAACATACACACCTGATTAATTATGCAATTTATAAAGCAAACACGACGTATCCATCTCTGTATTAAACTTTTACTTTCTATATCGTCATTTGATCTCTTGTTAAAGAAGCATAGAGCCCATTATGTAATGTACTACTTGCGTCGCTTTACGGGCGAAAAAGGTTAATTTGTTGGTTTCGAGTAGGTCTCGGTAGCCTGGTTGGTTAAGCGTCTGATTCGGCAAATCAAAAGACACTGGTTCTGTCTATTATATATCTATAATGTTCTATAAACTGTAAACGCAGTAACCATCCCATAAGCCTTTATTTAAGTGATAAAAGCTGGAAATGGGAGTAGGGACAGCGAAGCGATAGGAACTACAAAGCATTGTAATGAAACTGCTATTATTGTGCAAAATAAAAATATTTTCTTAATATTACAATGAAAATGAGATACTCGAATAATGAGAAGCGCTCGTGGCCTCGCGGTCTCAGTGTTCTGTAAACGATCACTGAGTTACGCAACTTTCACTATGGCTGGTCCTCGGATGGGTGACCACTTTGTGGCATTTACATTTGCGAGCGTTTCCGTGCTTCGGAAGGCACGTTAAGCCGTTGGTTGCCTGCCTGGTTGAAGGCCTTATGGGCAGCTTGAAAATTTCAACAGCAGGTAGCCACAACCTGCGTCTGTCTATTTCAACACGGCAATGGGCTGACCACCTATTACGTGGGACAGGAATCCACACGGTGAAAAGTGGGCATATAATATGCCTCTGCCACCCCTTCGGGGATAAGGCGTGATGGATATTTATTTATTTATTTTAAAATGAGATACGAGCATACAGGACTGTCTCGGTGACGTAAGTGGTTGTGTATGCGACCTGTCGCGTTCAGGTCGCGGGTTCGATTCCCGGATCAAAACAAATATTTGCTTCGAAGTTAAGGTAATTCCTGTGTATGATATGTTTGGATTTAGAAATATAAAAGTATGTTTATCAGTTTTCTAGATTCCATACCACAAGCCTTAATTAGCTTATTTTAGGCTAAGTGGCGCTAATCGAAAGTGATCATCATAACCTTTTGACGTTTGCAACACCGCAGGTTCTACATATGCGCTGCCGAACCTGCGAATACCTAACACCACTTTTAAATAACCCCATCCTGTAGAAGTTTGGGAATAATCTAAGCGCAAACAGAAAGCCGCTATATCGAACTTTACCATTTACGAGTGCTCCTGACGCAAGAACAATGTCTGTGATTGTGGGTGCGTGAGTACTGTGCTTGCACAAACCATTATACAAGCGATAAAACATACTTAAGTAGGCGAAATCTCTCCTGTCGGACAGGTGCGAATAGGTAAAATATACCGCTGTTTCAATAACTGTTAACTATTATTGCTTATGTATTACTATTTTTTTCTCATAAATTCTGTTTTGTCATATACCGTGTTATTTGTTAGTATAAGTATATATGTGTCTATTAGCCCTACCTGTTACTACTCTGATCAATACTATACTCATATATATATATAAGCTTAATATCACATTTATTTTAGTACATGTCATTTAATGTAAAATGTTCAATGGGTTGCCGCTGAAAATCAGGGTCATTTACCATTAATGAAGCTGACTTTTTTGCTAAGCTGTCCCTATTGGTACTATGGCTATATTCTTATTATTCTTTTTTTTTTACTGTCATTATATTTATAGTTTATATCTATATTAAATTTTGCAAAGAATTTCTGTCATATTATTTTAAAACAATGCACGAAGTCAAAACATGGCGTCAAGTAACGTGATTGATGGTCAGCTCACTGGGTCCCATTTATATCTACTCAAAATTCCACAAAATAGGTTCGACGGTAAGCATGAAAGCGTAACATCACTACTTATTATAAAACAAAGTCGCTTTTCGCTGTCTGTCCCTATGTATGCTTAGATCCATGGGCGTACCCAGGATCTGGGCCAGGGGGGGGCAACTCAGATGTTTATAAAGTTACCTGTTTATACCCCCGACAAAAAGAGAGGGTTATAAGTTAGACGTTGATTTCGGTGTGTGAGTGTGTCTGTCTGTGGCATCGTGGCTCTTAAACGGACGGACCGATTTCAATGCGGTTTTTTCACTTGAAGGCCCGTTTCTTGGTGGCGGTTCTTAGCTATTTTTAGTTAATATCGGTCCAGCAGTGTGAGAGTATGAGCTTTTTTTTTCATAATAATGTAAGGCATTTTTGGCGTATGATTACTCTCTTAAGTGCTTAACGCGTGTCAGTATAATCGTTAAATGACAATTAATTGATAACTTTGACTTAATGGTGCAATAAAAATGATCACCACAGAACCCGACTCTTCGAAAACTCACAGCAGACGTGGTGTTTGGGTTCAATAGTACTTTTTAAGGATTGTCCCTTAAAATACAAGATTTTTTTGGCGTAGGGGGATTTTGAAACCGCTGTGCGTCCACTAGCAAATAAGAAATACATATAAATTAAAACAGGCATTTTTTATATAATTTCTTAAATAACTATGTTTAGTGCCTACGCTGAATGACCCGCTGTTTCTACAGAAGCAGGTCCAAGACGGCGACTTGACCTTGAAATTTCACGCACGCCTCACCTCACCGCCCCAAAAGCGGGATCCAAACCAAACTCCAAAAAAGCTGGATAACGCTCAAACCATTAAGAGAGGCCGTGATGGTAGACAAACTCTACCGGGAACCCAGGGAGGATTTGAGAGAAGTTACTGGGGGCGCCCGGTGTTAAACTGATGGGTAGAGATCGTATGTTTTAGTCGTTTCAAGTCCGGCTTAACGCTGCTAACAAACAGTTAAAAGGGTGTGCCTCACGATTTTTAAAAGATGTATAGGGTATTGTAAATGGCAAAAAGTTATTTTTGTACTATTATCGACAAAAGTAAGAGACGAAACCAAAGCCATGGCAGCTGCCCGATGCGGTTTTTTTAATAGTTAGTGTGGTTTTTATGTATAATTTGTTAAGTTTTTGTATACATTGACCAAACTATAACGATATTTGTTGGAGATGTCGGAAAAAATTAGCCGTCTGGGAGCTTTCAACAAAAACGCTGCCTAAACCCTTTGAGATATAACAAAATAATGTATGGTGCAATTGTGTATCTAATATAGATCTACAAAAAAGTCCGCAACGACATATGTCTATCTCATAAGAATAACATACTATATCCATTTTAATACTTTAAAAAGCCATCAATTATAAAGCGGTTTTTTTAAGGGTGTTTACACGAATATGCTATTAATCCTTATCATTTTTACTACGATAGTTGGTTTCAGCATTTCATAAAGATTATTTTGTCCCTTTACACCTTGCAAATTAAATTAATACCTTACGAGTTATCGCAGATTCAAAATAAAGCGCAAAGAAATTAATTTCATGTAACCATAATTCGACCGGCCCGTGCGGGCGTAGGTAGGTACTGGAGAGCGGAGAAATAATGAATTTGAAAAATGTTCATACATTACTGTGAAATTAATAAACAACGAGATTAAATGGGTGCCACGGGGTTCGAAGTATGTCACGGGCGAAGCCGGTCGGGACAGCTAGTATTTACATAAAAAGAAAAAATAATACATGTACCTGATATAGCAGGTTCACGCAACGTAGGTTTTCAAGCACATGTGTACCGTTCAATTGACATTGTGTTATGAGAGTGAAAGTCCAAATTTCTTAGAACCAAAGTACAGTTCAGTGGTTAAGTATATGGTCTAAAACAGTAGTAACTACTGAACAGACAAAAAACTGTTAAAAACTGTTTTAAAAAAATGATTTTTCTGTTCTGAAGGGTTTAATTCTGCTGCACAAACTTAAAGTAAAATTAACAAATTGGGGCGCCAAGGATTTAATCAAATGCACGTTAGGCATATCACGAGAACATTATAGTGCCGATTTAGCATGTACTTTTAAGGACTTGTCTTAAATATTGGATCCGTGTAAATAAAAGGTCCATTATACACGTACAGCTCGGCAAAATAGTGTTTATGGCAACCCATTAGGACAAGGTCACAAGCGGAACGGTGTGGTGCCAAATCTTACCTTCAAACCACAATAATTATAGTTCGAGTCACACAACGCGTTGCTGCGCTGTTCAAGTGGGACCACACCGCTCGCTGGACTTAGGATGATGACTTGATTTCTGATTCGGGAAATGTTGCTGCCGCTGCGGTGCTCGATGAAAGGTGTGACATTGCAGTGACTAGAAAGTAGCGCTTCGCCAACTTTGGTGAACAGCGTTGGGATACGGCCACAGACTAGCTACACTTGTCATTGGCGACCGGTAATTTTTGGGACTATCGATACTGTCTCAAAATCGCCGGATGCCGTATCGCGTTTAGCGACTGCTCCGATGTGCATCGCGATGTCGCACGTTTCTACCTTTAGACGCGGTATCGGAGTCGCGCGTTGTTGCGACTCAATCGCCGCGATTGGAGCGCTCGGTCGCTGCGAGAATGATAAAGGAATATTATTTGACTTTGTAGTTAATTCCTTTTTAATCTAAATTTCTGTGGAGTTGATAATCATTTTGTTACATTTGATAATCAACGTACCGGTGACATCGTTACTGAGACGTGTCTTACACGCCCTACTTATTGCAAGATACTGTTTGACAAGATAATTTCTCTTCACATGAGCTCTGTATTAATTTCGAGAAAGCGTGATAATTTCTTAAATGATTTTCTGCACATTATGTAGCATCCGCCAATTTAATGCGGCCGTTATTATGAAAATAATTATAAATTTTGCTCTTGTAACTTAATGATTAAGGATATCAATGTGCACTTCTTTATTGATGTATTTTCTGTATTATAAATTTACTGTAAGCTGTGAAGCACCTTTAAATAAATAAATAAATTAGATGTGATAAAGATATATTTTGCTAATACATGCATTCAAACAATTAACTGACTTATTCATTTCTATATACTTTGTGGCTTTCGAAAACCTATATAGTAACCTACTGGACAAGTAACGTTCTATATCTTATAAGAAGAAGGAAGAGTTATTTGTCCGGTATAAGAAAAAGATAACAAACTCTACCGTCTATTTCTTCTAACTAGAATACGTACTATATCGGGTGCTAGTATTCTTTTCTATATCAATAACGAATTCTAGTAGACTGTTGCCCTCTTTGATAAGTTGTAAATTTATATTTATACCAGTCTATGGTTCAGTCTCTGATGGAAGGATAGGTACCCTTTCATAATATGATGTTATTTTTCGGGACTTCACGCGACATGACATTATCTACACCGATTTAGACCACGGGCGCTGCAACGCGTTCGAACTGTCGATGTAAGTAAGGTTATATTATTTCGCATGAAGTTTCTCCAAACAATAGACACAAACTAAAATTTTTGCTACATCATAGCAAGAGCTTATCGGCAGTTCTGTTCATCAAGTTGATCATATAATTTATTTTTGAAAATCGTTTGATTAGTTGAGTATTGAAGTTGGTTGTAAGGTTTTATGAATAAAACCTAGCTAACCTGTTTCTTCGTTGTTGGCTTCGCCTGTGACATACTTCTAACCCCCGTCGCACCCATTTAATCCCGTCGCTTACTACTTTTACAAAAATGTTTGTAAATTTGCCCAATTTGTTGACATTTATATATAGCGTGATGTTATATATTCGGACTAGTACTTCCGGAGATTAACGCGTTTAATCAAACAAACAAAGTAACACTTCAGTATATAGATTGTGAATGATAATTGTCCTTAATAGATACTGAAAATGAATTGCTTCATCAAACTATGCTGGAGGCTACGCAGTCTATAGCAGCGGAAATACCACGAGCCCCAAAACTAGAAGACTGGATCAAGTTCAGAGAAAATACTGGGTAAATATATTTTTTCTGTAGTTTTTTTTATTATGTACATTATGTGTAGATCTTTCTTTACTAGCTTTTTTAATACTGAATCATGAGTACTTTATGGAACGGTGTGTTTTAATAATTAATTGCAATTCCAACTTGGCATCTTGACGCCTTTATTCCCGAAGGAATGTCCGAGTTTACACTAAAATACACCCACATTTCATCCTAAGTATTTTTGTCCCATATGTAAATGGCGGTGAGCCCATTGCCGTGTTGAAATGAACAGGTGCAGTTTGTGGCGACCTGCTGTTGAAATTTAACTTGCTTAGCGTGGCCTTCGGAGCAGAGAAACACTTTTAAATTGAAATGCCACTAAGCCGTCTTCCATGTGACTAGCCACAGCAAAAGATTAACTCAGTGATCGTTTACAAGTCACTGAGTTAGCAGGGCAATGAGCGCTTCAAAATATACAAATTAACTATACTTAATACCAATACCAAAATTGCTCTTAATACCTAGCTGAGAATGTAATGGTTCCCTCGTCTTGCTTGTCACCACGATTTGGAAATGGGAATAATAATTATTAATCATGGAATAATGAGGGATTAATTTGAAACACTTTTTGAAAACATCCTTATGTTAATAGACAAATTATCGTTCCAAATTAATATTAGAAACAACGTATGAGGTGGATTAATTCGTCAGTTACGAGCAGGTCACGGTGGTGTAGTTGGTAACGCATCTGGTGCGTTGAACCAGAAGACGCTGGTTCGAGTCCAGCTCGTGACTGAAAATTTTTTCCACTTTAAAATTCAAATTAATATTTATATAGACCGTTTCTTCAACTTCTAAAACATAATCATAGATTAGTTTCACCCGTTCATTACAGTAATTAAGCATGTCAAATATTACATACATACATATTGTCACGCCTTTATCCCGAAGGGGTAGGCAGAGGCATATTAAACGCCCACATTTCACCGTATGCATTTTTGTCCCACGTAACAGGTGGTGAGCCCATTACCGTGTTGAAATAGACAGGCGCAGGCTGTGGCGACCTGCTAAATATTGTATGCATTAATTACTTTTATACTTTTGACAGCATCGACATCGACATAGACCTAAACGAGCGACCACAATGTACAGATTCTTCGAAGATTCTAGATCGCTTAGAGCAGATAGAGCGAGAAACTCTGGAACGATTCAAAGAAGCCTCCAGAGAAAACCCTAGTGTTGAACCAAGTTATAGGCATTCTATACCTAATAGTATATTCACTAGTATACCTTCACGAAGTGACTTTGAACTTTATAGTCAGTCAAGTTCTTCACATTCAGTTAATCTGGATTCTGACATCAACACCTTCTTTGAAGATGTGAGTGAGTTCCATGCTGTAGACAGAGAAAGGTTTCGATTTCTTGGTAACGGAAATGAACAGAATGAGTAACAGCAACTTGAATTGTTTGTGGTTGGAGTTTTCTCCTAAGAGGTTTTAGGAGGGGTTTAATTTAGAGTTGTATCTATATATAACTACATAATATCTAACTGTCGTTCTTTGTAGTCTCTTGAGAGTTCATTTGTGCTAAATGTTCAGAATCGTAAAAATAATCGACTATGTAATCGAAAATGCATTAGGAACGTTGAGAGCAAAGTACTTAAATAATATATATATATATGTACTGTGTTGAGAGCGCTTTTCAAACTACGTCGTTAATATTGAATTTTCTTGTTGGCGGTAGCTTTGATGTTGTCACAGTACAATACAGTACATCGACGGGGGTTTCACTTTTTACTCTTTTTGCTCCACTACGGTCAGTTTAAGCGTACCTACTTACTTTGTAGTAGATCAATAGCACGCATGTAATCCATCACGCTATGCCACGACTTTTTAATGGCCGTATTCTAGAACTACTAAAAACTATACTATACTTATAAAGACTACACTCAGGAAACACTTGAGTGTAGTATTTATAAGGCGAAAACTAGCATCAAGCGTCGATTGAGTATTGAGAAATGTTCTGAAATACGCCCCTAAACTACTGATGCGATCTGAAACAGGCGATATGGGCAGACTCCTAATTCCGACGAATCCAGGACTAAATAAACAAAGTGTTCGTACCAGCGAAGGCGACTCTTTAGGAGTTAGTTCGCAATAACAAGAAAGGGAAAGCTACATTAGATGCGATGTTTCCGCATGACACCACACATCCATTACAACAGTCATATACATCAGATCTCCTGCACACAATTCCTGCCTCGTGAAACGTGACCAGTGCTTAGACACAAGCACTGGTCACGTTTTATATCCATGCAAAACGACAGACCAGTTTATTTAGAGGAGCACATAGCCAAAACGCATTCTATATATTGAAGCACGTAATTTTTTAGTGCTTTTCTAATACCAAAAAGCCAAGAAAAAATCAAACTGGTTTTATTTTTAATTTGTAATAAATATGGATAGACGATAGACGCTTTGCATCCTTATTTCAGCTTAAATCTATACCTACCTGAGTATTGAGAGAGAATGTCGTTAAATTATATTGTGAAATTGGCTTCTTATTTCTGCACTGTCATATTAAGATGTTTAGAGAAATCGTGTATTAAACGTGTATTTGTATGTAATTATATGAGAGATTAATAATGTTGAGAAATTGTTTTATTGCACTGTTTTCTATATAATTATATTGTAAAATGTAATAGAAGCACAGTGCCTAGCAAATTTTATTTTGTTGAGTAGGTACTGCTGGTACTACGACGGGAGACAGAAAGAACTGTTATTCTGTACTAAATTAAATTATATATGTTAAATTATTCTGTACTCTGTTTTTCGGTTTTAATTTTAATTCGGTACTATAAACTGATGGTAAATGATTGGGTTTTGGAAGTAGTACCAGTTTTCTTTACAGCAATACCAAATACTACGAGTATGTATGGATTTGATTGTTCTAGTCATTCGACATGTCATAAATTTCCCAGATTTAGAAATGAATGAAAACAACGTTCTCAATTTTACCTATATTGTTTGACCACGACCGCTGTACCGCTCACTGCGTACAAAATTGTACGCAGTGGTCGTTATTACGTAGGTATCCAATCCAAGTGCTCCTGGCCCCGTCATCTCACAATTATGCGAACGATCACCGCGTTAAGGACTTTTGCTATTACGGATAGGTGACCGCTTTGTGGTATTTCCATTTACGAGCGTTTCAGTGCTTGGGGAGGCACGTTAAGCTGTTGGTCGGTTCCCAATAACATGGCCAGTTGTTAAGTCAAGTTGAAGGCCTTCTGGCGGCTTAAAAGATTCAACAGCGCGGCAGCGGGTCGCCTCAGCTTCTTCGGTCTATTTCAACACGGCTATGGGCTCACCACCTATTACGTGGGATAGAGATGCACACGGTGTAAAGTGGATGTACAAAATGCCTCTACCACCCCTTCCGGGATAAAGGCGTGCCTGATAAACCTAAAAAAATGTAATTGAACTCTTGACAAGTAAGGTATTGTGGATGGAAATTGTGTGATCCTCACTTCATGCATACATTATATATATTGTCACACCTTTATCCCCGAATGGGTAGGCAGAGGCACACTATGCGCCCACTTTTCACCGTATGCACTTTTGTCCCACGTAACAATTCATTCCTCACTTCAATCTGAAAAGCGTCGAAGGCTGCCGAAAATTTTGACACAGACTCGCTTTTATGTACAGTTTAGCCTACTAGGTAGCATTAATTTAAAAATATCCGCCAGCATAATCTACATTATTTATGTCGATGTTGGATTTTTAAAAGCATTTTAATTAATCAACTTTTGTTATGAATAAACATTTACGTAGCATATACCTATCAAACATATGCTACTAGTTGATACCCGCGTAATGAAGCTTTGTCGTTCCTGATTCCCTCAAGAACTTGTTTCCGGGACATGAAATAGCCTGTCCTTTCTCGGGCTCTACACTATCTCTGTTCCAAATTTCATTTTAATCGGTTCAGTAGTTTTGGCATGAAAGCGCGACAGACAGAGTTACTTTCGCGTTTATAATATTAGCAAGGAAAAGTACCTAAGGATGGTGGTAGTAATAGCTAGAGCCTTATAGGTATTCTACTGTACCAATCTATAGCTGCCTGTTGCCCATTAACAGACATACAAAACAATAATTGAGATTCTGGAAATTACGTTTCTGCCAATTGTTCCTTCTCGTACCTATCCTATAGGTATACATTTTCAACCCCCCGTAATTTACCCCTTTCTTTTAAGATACATACTGTAGCTGTCTTCTTCCCAAATTTTAGGATCCAGTCAGCAATTTAACGTGAAAAATAACATATATGCAAAAACATTGATTATTGCATAATACTTAGATGTGCCATGTCGGGAAAAAACATAATTTTCTTATAATTATGATGATTAGGTACATTTTTTGTCAATGAAATTGTATATTAATGTTTTGTGAACTGATCATCATATGTAAACAGAATGTAGACAGACGTACCATCAAAGGTGATTTTGAATTTGTAAGCAATATCACGGGTGGGGTGGTACGGTGGTAGTTTGTATTATTCCTTAGTAGTTAGTCTTAGCCCATGGACTTGTTAATAACTTTAGACATCATGCCCATTGATTTTTTTTTTTCCGTACCTCGCATGCACATGTTCAAGTCAATGTGCCTGTATAAAACAATTGAAAAATGGTATATTATATCTACGTATCCCTACTAATATTATAAATTCAAATGTATGTTAGCTTTCATGCGAAAACTACTTAACCGATCATTTCATTCATCCTTTGTACACATATTCTCGGGTAATAGAATTTACGAAACAATTGTATGTTTTTCTAAAGTGTCGAAGTTGCGCGGTTCAGCTACGAGTATATACCTATATGTAGAATAGGCTGTTCAAAACATAATAATGTACTTTTTATTGAACATGATTTACATGACAACACTTGGTACTTAGATAATGCAGTAATGAACATAAGTACATTATTGACATTTAATACCTATTGTTTGGGTGAGACCTCACATGAAGATACAACTATAAAACTTACAATAGATAACGGTGAACGACTCGTTATCGCCTTCAACTATCTACAACAGAACATGAAGGTACTCTCGCCACTCTCGCATACAGGTTTTCTTGTGCTAAAGTTGATTTTGCGTTTTGCCGGTCACACTTCACAGCAGTCGCCGTCACAACTCAAGCAAATACGAGCGTGTTCACTGACTTTAAAAATTTATAATTAAAAATGAGTGTAATCTCGTATCTCCAACGTGTTCTGTTATCGAACTTGTTAACTATATATTACAGCGTGCAAGTGCTTTTAATGTTCGCTATAACTTATTTAAAGAATCCTTTCTCAAACCCTTGGGAACTGAAGTTAAAACTTGTGCCTCCAAGTAGACTGACGGATCCTAAATATGGAGTGCATAAGTCTCTAAAATGTAATGTAAGTATTTTTTTGTAGTCTTTCCTATTTAATTTTTAACCGACTTCCAAAAACGAGGAGGTTATGTGTTTTATCGGTATTTTTTTTTTCATGCATGTACATCGATTACTCTGAGATTTTGTTATGTGTTCTGCTACTGTAAATTTTGTCACATACCTTCCTAGAAATAACGTTTACATGATAGAGGTGTGAAACTAGAATCTAACAATATTTAAGCAGCTCTTTAAAGTTTAAATTTCAGATGCCGTTTATCGAAAAACAGTTTTACAAAACCAAACCTATGACATTTTTATTTATCGATTTTCCTCACTAAAATTGAAATTACTTTCGTTTCATTTATTGTACTATAATACTGAACTAATCAAATATTTAATTAAAATTATAGAAAAGATTAATGCATAGTCATATAGGTGCCTACCTAAGTACCTGCCTACCTAGTGCCTAATAATTTGGTCAAAGTTTAGGAGAATTTAAGTTGCTAATAAATAATAGTCTGGAACAGTGTTATGAAAATCATTTTTTCGTGTCAATTATACAGTTATTTATTATAATTATTTTTATTTACAAGGCTAAATGTGTATGTAACCAAGTTATATAATTTTTAAACAATTTATATATACAGCAACACCATTTCAATAGTTTTTTCGTCTGTTAAGATGCACAGTATTTTGTACAATCTGGACAATATTGTTGTTGGTGGTGGCAATAATATTAACATAATCGTAAAATGTAATAAATAATAAATTATGCATTCATTGGTAAAATATTTTTCAACCCCCTTAAGAATCTATAATTCCTAAGAAACGTAGGTAATAAATATCCAAACTACGAGCTGTTTACATACATACATACATATTGTCACGACTTTATCCCCGAAGGGGTAGGCAGAGGCAAATTAAACGCCCACATTTCACCGTATGCATTTTTGTCCCACGTAACAGGTGGTGAGCCCATTGCCGTGTTGAATTGGACAGGCGCAGGCTGCGGCGACCTGCTGTTGAAATTTTTTAAGCCGCCGAAATGGCCTTCAACTGGGCTTAACGACTGCCATTTTATTGGCAACCGGGACCAACGGCTTAACGTGCCTTCCGAAGCACGGAACTTGGATGGGTCTAAAGAGCCGAATAAATTTAATAAAATGTGTCTAATTTAGATGTTAAATGTGGAAGAAATTTTTAACCCGTTGCCTTTTTAGCGAGGTGGTAACAAAAAGGCTAAAAGGTCTTATGTGCGTGACACTAATTAGCACGACCAATTAAAGTCCTGGTAGTCTCGGACTTTTACGAGCTGTTTAGCTCGTAAACAGCTCGTAAAAGTGAGTATATAGTCACTATATACTCACTATTACGAGTATATAGTGAGTGCAAAAAAGAAAGAAAACAATCGATTATTATTGATTAAATGAATGAAACAAATGATATCTTTTCAAAATGAAGTTGAATCATATCGAAAGTCCGAACCAGACCGACCGTAGTATCATCACTTTTACTAGGTACATAATTATAAAACAAAGTTGCTTCCCGCTGTTTGTCTCTATGTAGGTATGCTTAGATCTTTAAAACTACACAACGAATATCGATGCGGTTATTTAAATAGATAATATTATAAGAATTATATTATATTATCTGTGATAATAGTAAGTCAAGAGGAAGGTTTTAGTATATAATTTGTTAAGTTTTTGTGTATACATTGGCTAAAATATAACAATATTGGGGGTGTCGGTAAAAATAATCCGTGTGGGAGCTTTCAACAAAAGTATCTAATATAGGTCTACAAAAAAGTCTGTATATACGGTATATGACTATCATAACATACTATATAAATTTTAATACTTTAAAAAACCAGCAATTATACAGCGGTTATTTGAAGTATATTTACACAAATACCTACGTCATATTAATCCCTATTATTTTTAATACATTAGTTAGCTGCAGCCTTAGATTATCAGCATTTCATGAAGTTTATTTTGTCCTTATACACCTTGCTAATGGATATCTCAGAAGTGCTCGTGGCCCCACGGACTCAGTGTTCTGTAAACGATCACTGCGTTAAGCGACTTTCACTATATGGCTGGTCCTCGGATGGGTGACAACTTTGTGGCATTTACATTTGCGAGCGTTTCCGTGCTTCGGAAGGCACATTAAGCTGTTGGTCCAGGTTGCCAGTAACATGGCCGTCGATAAGCAAAGTTGAAAGCCTTATGGTTTAAAAAGATTTCAACAGCAGGTCGCCACAATCTGCGCCTGTCCATTTCAACACGGCAATGCGCTCACCACCTGTTACGTGGGACAAAAGTGCATACGGTGAAATGTGGGCGTATAGTATGCCTCTGCCTTCCCCTTCTGGGATAAAGGCGTGACAATATATCATAATTTCGACTAAGTCCTGCGGGCGTACTGGAGAGTGGAGAAGTAATCAACTAATTTGGAAAATGTTCATACATTAGTGTGAAATTAATATACGATGGGGTTAAATGGGTGCCACGGGGTTCGAAGGATGTCACGGGCGGGTGGGTCAGCTACTCTTGCATATAACATAACTGAGGTAGCAGCTCCAGTGGTGTAAAAAAGTCGGTGTGTGAGTGTACAAATTCACTTTGCAACATCTCCTTTCCACTAGGCACAAGTTTTTTGGACTGCATCTGTGGCGCGGTGGGAATTTATCTATAATATGTATGTATTTAGAAATAAATAAGTATGTTTATCAGTTATGTCTTTCATTAAGCGTGTCCTATCTTTAAATTTAAATAAAACAAAGTGTGTGTGAGATATTATCGAAATTATTTATTTATTTGAAAGATGTACTCGTAGTGATGCCATAATGTGTGAAATATGACATCATTCAAATGTCCGCCACGGCTTCTCTGGGTGGAGCGCAAGCGAGATATCCAATTTTCCATGACTTTTGCGCATAAATCAGGCTGAATTTGACCTATGGCATAGGTTATGTTGGCTTTGAGGGCCGCTGTGGTTTGTGGTTTATTCGCATAGACCTGCGACTTAAGAAAACCCCACAAGAAAAAGTCTAGCGGGGTTAAGTCACACAATCTCGGTGGCCAGTTCACATCAGCTCCACCATGCCCTCAAATCTCTCATGCAGAATATTCAATGTGGCAGGAGCTGTGTGGAACGTAGCGCCGTCTTGTTGAAATCACATGTGGTTGGTGTTCAGATGATCCAGTACATGCCAAAAAAAGTTGGTAATCATCGACCTATAGCGCTCGCCGTTGACAGTGATGGCCTGGCCAGCGTTGTTCTCAAAGAAATATGGCCCGATAACGCCGCTAGCCCAAAACCATACCAAACTGTAACTTGTTCGGGATGCATAGGACGCTCTTGGATCTCATGTGGGTTGGTATCGTCCCAAATTCGTCAATTTTGTTTGTTTACGTACCCATTCATCCAGAAATGGGCCTCATCGCTGAAGATAAATTTTCTATGAAAATTACGGTCAGTTGCTAACTGCTCCAGTGCCCATTCAGCGAACACACGTCGTTGTCTATGGTCGTTTACCTTCAATTCCTGGGTGAGTTGAATTTTATACGGGTGCAGGCCCAAGTTACGACGCAAAATTCGCCAAGTTGTGGTCTGTGAAAGGACGAGTTCTTGTGAGCGACGCGAAATCGATTGCCTCGGATTCTCCTGCACACTCTCACGGACGGTTTCGTTGACGTAAGGGTGTTGGTCGATCATTTACCGAACCAATGGACTCAAATTTATCCACCACACGACGAATAGTCCTCTCGGTAGGACGATTATGGTGACCGTAAGATGGGCGAAGCGCGCGGTGCGTTGCCCGAACAGAACACTCATTTTGATGAAACAATTTTATTATTTGCACGTGTTGTTGAATGCTATAGCTATCCATGATGATTTGGCAAAACAGAATGAATAAATGACAACCAATTTTACAGATGTGGTTTCAACAAGATGGCCGCTACCAACTGCCAAAGTTCAGACGTGCCTATTGGAAGACCTTTGAAAACCTTTGCGTCTGACAATGTACCTTCAATGTTTTTGGATTGTGTAATTTTGGGTATATGTTCAAGGATGTAATGGGTTATTTTGGGGTTTTAGAAATATTATATAGATATCTGTATGGGTACATTTCAGTCCAAAAGTTGGGCGTCGCGTTACATTTCTTATACGAGTAGGATGCAAAATTCGTGCTAGCACTGACCGGTGATATCACGCGACCCCACATTCAGATCACGTGGAATATCAAATTGATGCCTGGAGCGAAGCATAGTAATTTATAGGCACACAACTGAATCGTGATAAGTCTGGTCGTCCATTAATGAAACGATTAAAACTTACGCTCTGTGTGGAAGAACAGCGGTAATGTATTTCTTACCGTCACCAAGGTGACAGACAAGCACATGGCACACCTAATCGAGAGTGGTCCCCGTAGCCTATGGCCGTTTGCAACACTATCGTTGCATTGGCATACCCTCAATAAGTACCAATTTATTTAGTTACCTATTTTTACCAAGTGAAGAATGTACCAATTGTTGATGAATGAGAAAATTTTCTCGTTCTTTCCCAGATATCAGACTTTCGCACAAGTCCAAATGTCCCGTTAGCGTGCCAATGTTCTGCAGAGCGAAATGTACGAAGTATCTGGCCTGGCGCATTTTTACATCGAGCGGTGTTTAAACCTCAACGACATACCTTCCTTGGCATTTTCATTGATTCGCATTATTTTAAATATTTGGCACATAAAAATGGCTTAGCCCGCTTGATGGTAAGCAAAGACGACGACCCGTTATAGAAGGGCCTGATCGAGGCATGATGATAGAGGGTGCTGGAGTGACGACCGAGTATGCACTTGTGTCAATAGCTCATTTCATTGTTTCCTAGGGAATAGTCTATACTATATGTACTAAATTTCGTTTGAAATTAAGTAGTCTACATGGCTATTGAAGTCATCATGAAAGTGGTCGTTTTGGGATGTGGACGAAATGGGAAGTAGTCAATCTGAGAAAGTATTCATTACGAGAAGTGGTCGTTTTGGAAGTGGTCGTTATGGGATGTGGTCCTTTGGGGAAGTGGACACTTGCAATTCATGTACAGAGAACACTAGGAACAGAGGCTAGACGACAATCACCCCCACAAATAACAAAAATATAAAGCATAACTTTAGCTACTCCTTGCAACCAATGGAAGCAGACACCTGGCTCCTAATCTATGGTTTGATGGTTTGAAGACAACTGTGAAGTGCCAATGAAAAAGGTGGTGGCAGTAAGTATTTGTTATGTAAAAATGTCATCAGATTTGCAACACAGATTTCAGAAATCAATTAGTAATATATATTTTAAATTATATATTACTAGTTGACGGCTGCGGCTCCGCACGCGAAGTCTTTCCGTTCCCGTTTCCCAGAGGAACCTTTTCCCAGGATAAAAAGTAGTAGTAGTCTGATGTGTAAGCTATATTAATGTAAAGTTTCAGCAAAATCCATTCAGTATATTTTGCGTGAAAGAGTAACAAACATCCATACTTAACTACAAACTTTCGCGTTCTTAATATGAATAGGATTATAACACGTAGATACATTTAACAGCATTCTATCTGAATCTAATTCGCAAGCAGCTAGAATGCTGTATAATTTTAAGAACCATTAACCATCTATCTGTAATTACAGTAGGATATTTAGAATAAGTGTGATGGATAAGAAGTATGCATGGATCGCGAAGCCTGGCGATCTGTCCTCTCTGACTACCCCGTCAGGGATACAGCGTGAAGATAGTTATTTAGTTAGTTTTTTGGATTAGCATCGTCCATTTTGTACGAATATTTCTTAATGAATATACATTAAAATAATAAAAAAACATCCGATAACTATCTAATTAGGTAACTACTACTAGATGTTATCAAAAGATGTTTCGTAATTACATTTTTTTACATGCCAATTAATTTGTTGGGACCGTAACAAGACAATGTAATTATTTCTGTAATAGCACCGTATTGTAGCGATATCGTAAGATTTGGTTCAACAATAATAATGCCTACGTTGAACCGGCAAATTTACTACTTAGAACTAAATAAGGGCCATCAAGTTTTTTTGCTATAGCACAAACAGTGTCCATCCGTCTGTCTGTCAGTCACGACCCTTTTTTTCTTGAAGAATCTTGAAATTTGGTACGAATCAACCTTACAGCACAGATAAAGGAAAAATTACAAAATATAAAAATAGTTGAAAATTAAGGGGTGTACCATACATACATAGAATTACCAATTAACATATATCTCTGAGTTGTTTGAGCGATTATACAATTCGAGGGTCTAGCTTAATAGGCTTTCAAGTCAAATAAGGTACTTTTTTTTCTAAGCTCTGGGCGCACGAGTTCGATTCGTGCTTGACCGGTTTTTTTTTAATGAAAAACAAAGCTAATAAGAAAACAGTAGCAAAACAAAGAAATACATACTCAAATAGTTATGCATACATACATACATATACATATTGTCACGCCTTTATCCCCGAAGGGGTAGGCAGAGGCATATTAAACGCCCACATTTCACCGTATGCATTTTTGTCCCACGTAACAGGTGGTGAGCCCATTGCCGTGTTGAAATGGACAGGCGCAGGCTGCGGCGACCTGCTGTTGAAATTTTTTATGCCGCCCATAAGGCCTTCAACTTGGCTTAACGACTGCCGTTTTATTGGCAACTGGGACCAACGGCTTAACGTGCCTTCCGAAGCACGGAACTGGGGTGGGTCTAAAGGGACACATAAATTTAATAAAATAAAATGTGTCTATTTTAGATGTTAAATTTGGAATAAATTTTGAACCCGTTGCCTTTTTAGTGAGGTGGTAACAAAAAGGCTAAAATGTCTTATGTGCTAGACACTAATTAGCACGACCAATTAAAGTCCTGGTAGTCTCGGACTAAATAGTTATACAAATAGTTAAATTTAGAGTTAACAACATTTTTTTTTATTTAGGAATTGGTAATCAGTATAAAAATGGCTGATCTTTTTCATACTACTATAAATGTCCGAGTTCCTAATTTTCTCTCCTTTAAAAACTCTTTGGTGGTCTGAACACCAAAGAGTGTGTAACAATAATAATAATGCTGTTCGCTCCTATGTCACTTTCAGTTGATTAAAAGTGATTAAAATATAAATAGAATCGTTGTACGGTTTTTGGGAATTGTGATGCGGATTCTCGTCCTGCGTTTGGTTGAGAGTTAATACAAAACGTCTAAATTACCGAGCAAGTGTCTCGCAACTAGACCTCAATCTATTAAATCTACTAGCCACCTTGACGTTGGGCTGTTTGATTTTTTTATTTTTTATAGTTTCACAAGTGTAGTTATTCTCTTTGCTTTCATTTATGACTTTTATGATTATCGCTTGTTCTTTGCCTACTGTTAATTAGTTACAAGATCATTTTTTAATGTTTGTAAATCCCCAGGCATGTCGGACTCGACTATTAAAACCACACGGTCTAGCGCCGAGGCGTCTCTGGTAACTCTTCCAAAGTATGTAACAGGGTTTCCGATAGGCGTTCGCTACTACCGCGATATCAGTTATTTATTTAAAGGTACTTCACAGCTTACAGTAAATTTATAAGACAATGGTCTAACAATACGCCAATAAAGAAGTACACATTTAAAAATATATTTTAGTTATGTATCATATTTTTAAGGTTATATTTAATGTTCACATTAAGTTAATTTATTTATTATGTTATGGTCTAGTATACATTGATATTAATCATTAAGTTACAAGAGCAACCATTACATTAAACATTACTGCTACCTATTATTATTATTAACTTACTATCTTCACTCTGTATCCCTGACGGGGTAGTCAGAGAGGACAGATCGCCAGGCTTCGCGATCCAAGCATACTTCTTTCGCTTCTTCGAGATTCATCAATCGCTTCATACACGCACGTCTGGGTATCCGAGTACTTTTGACCTTTCCGTTTTTGAGCAATCTGCTCACGTGGTCTTCATATGTAAGTCTCGGCCTACCCTGACTCCTTCTACCCTCTACTTTTGAACAATATATATTCTTCGTCAATCGTTCCTCACTCATTCGTTGGACGTGTCCAAACCAACGGAGCACGCCCTTTTCCAGCTTAACGCTGACACTTTCATTCAAACCTGCCATATTGCGTATCAATTCGTTACGTATTCGGTCGGCCAAGGTAACGCCGCACAATTTTCGAAGTGATCGCATCTCCACAGCATTCAATTTACTTTCATGCATCTGCTGACATACCCAGGTTTCACTACCGTAAAGCAAAGTTGGCACTAGCACTGCGTTATGAATCGCCATTCGTGCTTCTTTTACGATGCTTTGTCGCTTTACTAACTGGGACAAAGCACCGTTAACTTTGTTTCCGGCAGCTACTCGCCATTCTACATCCGAATCACATCTTTCATCTGCGCTAAACATACTTCCTATTATCCCTAATGGATGCATCCTGCAGCTTCCAGCTTTTGATGCTATAAGTCGGCTCAGGTTCAGGACACTCGGTACGATGACGCCAACCCGCGAACAGACCCCTAATCCTAGTTATGACTAGGTAGTGGTCTGATCCCAGCTCAGCGCCTCGATAAACCCTTGTGTTCATCACCTGTTTACGGAGCCGACTATCCATTAGGAATAGATCTATCATGCTTCTCTTTGACTTACATCTCCTCGTATACATATGAATTTGTTTGTGGTTGAACATTGTGTTCGCCACAAACAATTCCTTTTCCTTACAAAATGCCAGTATTAGCTTGCCAGCGTCGTTCACCCTTTTATCCCCATACTTCCCGAGTACCGACTCAAAACCATCGCGAGCGGTACCCACCCATCCATTCAAGTCTCCACATACTATAAGTCTTTCATTTCCTTCTATCACATTTAGAGCTTCTCTCATACTCTCCCAGAAGTCCTCTAGCTCACTTGCGTTCGACGAAGATACTGGCGCGTAAGCAGCTACCAGGAAATTCTTCGTCAAACCAAGTTTTACACGGATCCAGAGGATTCTAGGACCTACCAGTTTGTACTCATACATACCGGAGGGTATGTATGAATACAAACTGGTAGGTCCTAGAATCCTCTGTCCGCGAGGACAGCAAAATTCCAACCCCCCGACTGCCATGCTCGCTCTCTGGTACTCCAGATCAAAGCGCGAGCATCCCACCCGGGAGCTCCAAGACTTAGCTGCCCTTGCGCTTGGTCTCTGTCAAGCACACTGCATCTAACTTTCTCTCATGCATAACATCCATCAACTCATTCATCTTATCTGTCATTCCTCCCTTAACATTCCACGCAGCTACCCTGCACTCCATCCTCCACTTCCCGCCGTGTCGGGCCGCGCGTGTAGAGTGGCGGTCCCCTACGCCGCTCTGGCACACACTTTTCGCACCAGCGGGGACGAACTGGTGCGCGTCGCCTCGGGGGCACGCCCTAGCATTATTCGCCCTGGTGGCACTCGTGTTGGAGTAGAATTGCAGCCGTAGCTGGCAGGGATGGCGACGTGCACGCTTCTACTCTTCATCCCCAAATTTATTATTATTATTATTTATAAATTTATTTTATATAACTATTATTTCCACATTTACAAAAATAAAAAAAATACTTTCACTACTTCAATAAATAATTTAAATATATATAGATATACGATGCATATGAAATAATTTAGTCTGACTAAATGAAAGGTGTGTGTGTGTGTGTGTCTCAATTAAAGCCACTTTGTACGAGTCACGAGAGGTGTTAAATATATCTAAGGATGAGAATTTCTAATTGTATGTATGTAAATCATGGAAGGGGTACTATTACGTATAACAAATCCTAATGACTTATAAGCCTCACTAACAATGCTATCTATATGTGCCTTGAAACTGAGTTGACTATCTAGAAGCACGCCCGAATCTCTGACTTGCGACACTTTAGGGATAATATCATCACATATATTTTATTCGAATGCGATTGAATTTTTTAAATAAAAAATGTAAGAGATATGAACTTCTGAATATTAACACTTTGGGACTAATCCCACCAGCATTCCCATTACTATGACTCCTGTAAACCAGGATCTACAGCAATGACCAAAACACCAGAAAAGTTACACCGAGCTCGATCTCGGTGAAGTCCCAGGAGAAGTTAGCATGTCTTGGAACCCGCAACTAAATTAATCAGAAGATAATGTGAGGAAGTAGGAAAAGAACGTAATGCCTCTTCCCTCCTTTGAAAAGCGGGAGACCTGGAGCAACTAGGTGTAAATCCTATAGAAATATGGAAGCACCACGGTAATAGTAGATATAGCATGGGTCCTATGTGAGCTATGTTTGATATTAACACTTATCTTATTTCGTTGATAATACTGTGTAAGCCTATCTAAATCTGATTGTAGTAATGAACAGTCAGCGAGCGTCGAAATTTAAGAATTCGTATGTAATCCCGCTTTTTTGAGGTTGGCTCTTGTGTTATCCCGCTTCTTGGCATATAAGACTTGCGTGAAAGTCACATCATGCCGCCGCACCGTATTGCTCCTACTTCTGTAATAACGACATCGAGAGGCCCATCAGAAATACCTTTGTCTTACTTGCGGTGACCTTGCTAGAAGCTCTTGACGCGTTTCGTTGGGCACACCACAATGTAAATGTAATGGCGTCTTGGTATACTAAGTATGGGCAGTACGTGCCCAGTCATGATTAAAATTATACACGGTTACGTAACTGTATAATTTTGGTTTAATATATCAGAATACGTTACCTACGAAATCTTTGATTTTTTTTACTCTAGTTCTGAATCCAATAAATGATATTACCTGATAAGTAGGTACAAATATTATTACCTTATTTTTACCTATGAATAAGTTACTTGATGTTCCCTTTTTGTAATCTTGTCTTCTAAAATTGGCACACAATGGTTTTCATTCACATTGTGCTTTAAATATATGTTAGTCAGTAGGTAGGTTCTTATATTTTCCTAGCGCGAATCCTATAATAGCTATAGGTATAATGTTCTTATATTTTCCTAGCCTATAATGGCGTCTCAACTTTATTAATTGTGCCGTAAGATTGCTTACTTAAAAAATTCAGCAAAATATTTCGTAAGCCACAGAGGAAACTTAGAATTGTAAAACAGTAATAGGCACTATGGTTTATTGTGTACACCTGGAGGTCCGAAGATTCACTCGTCCAGTGTCCACTTAAAAAGAGAAGGATTTGAGATAGGAACTTTGGCAAAAGTTGCAAAAGAGTTGCAAATTGTAATTATTGATAGGTATATGACAAGTATTTATTTTCTCAGCTAGCTTATCATTAAATATTTTCAAGAACTGTAGGTAGTTCTCGCTAACTAACCCGCTGGATAGACGCCATAACAAAGCTACTGAGTCCGATATGGTCCAGTGTACTCGCGACGCCTCTAATCGTCAAAAATGGAAGCACATCGTTAGGAGAGGTACCCTCTGAAATAATATTGACTTACCGAACACTTCACCGTGTGCCTCGTCAGCGCGATCACACGAGTGTCCGACTAAGAAGAGAACTACCTCAGAGTAGGTTATAAGTAGAGTAAAAGTACTAACAATCTCAACCACATCCTAAGGTAGAACTATAGTATAAAGGACGTTAAAGCCAAAACCACACGGAGCCCGAATTTAGGTAGATGAAAGGCTCTGTGTGGATTTAGTCGGTAGGAGTCATGAGCATTTCTACGCGTAAAAATACACTGCAATTTATGCACTGTATAAAAAAAAAGAGATAAAGCATCGCTACAATAGGTAACTAACATAGATATCTTCGTGTATAATCAAAAAAGTAATTTGTGTAATTTTAAGTTAGTGGAAAGACGGATGGAGAAGTCCCTCCGCTCCAAAGGGGGACACTTTGACAAGGCAAGGTGTGGTACTACTTGTAATTTCAAATATAAAAGTGAGCTCTGGGACTGGGAGCTCTTTGGTTCTCTGTTTGCGGCTAACGCTAAAGATTTTGGTCGTGGTAACCTGTCTGTCGAAGAGAGTGCTTCGTTAATGTCAGAAACTTTTACCTACTGTGCCGACGTGGCCATTGGTCGTGGATCTATTAACAACACTCAGAGATGTGATTGGTGGAGTGATCGTTTAGCTGAGCTTCGAAGGCGTTTCCGAAGAGCTCGTAGAATATAAATTATTTTAAAAAGCATAAAATTAGTGCCATTGCGGAATACAATAGCGCTTTACTTGCTCTTAGAGTTGCCAGGTCCCATTACATCTGGCTGTTGAAAAATCAAAGGGTAATTTGCTACGTAAACTAGTGCATGGGCTGGAAGCTGAGGGTCCGTGGTCGCCTATATACCATGAGTTTAGGGTTAACCGTTCTGTTGATCTTGCCTATGTATGAAATATCAAAATTAACAACTCGCGTACTATAGGTCTAAAGGAAACCGCGGATTACCTCTTCGATTCTCTTATACCCGACGACTGCTCGGAGAACGATAGTGATTATCACCGATAGCTAAGACAGTGGGCTCTTGAGCCACCATACTCACGCCAGTCAGACCTACCAACTTCTGATGAGTTCCTCGAAATTATTAGGTCGTTGTCAATAGGTAAGGCGTCGGGTGACGATAAAATATCTAACAAAATGATAAAGGAGGTTTGCAAGCAGTCGGGTGAAGTAATATTAAATGTTTTTAACCGGTATATTTACGAGGGAGTGTTCCCCCGTGTTTGGCGATGTGGCTATATTCGGATTATTCCTAAAAAAGGCGTCAAGCCGCCAGATGACCCTAAGTCGTACCGACCGATCACATTGTTGCCCTCCTTGGGAAAGCTTTTAGAGCGCCTCATAGTACCCCGGCTCCTGCCGGGCGGTATTAAGTTTCACGAAAATCAATTTGGATTTACAGTAGGAAAATCTACTATTGACGCAGCGATATCAGTGCGAAAGACTGTCACTTCATCGGTTTCTCAATATGTGCTGGCCATCTTTCTAGATATTTCCGGGGCATTCGATAACGCTTGGTGGCCAATGCTATTAATGAAATTAAAGTCTCGCGGTTGCTATAGAAATATTTACTCTCTTATTTATTCATATTTTTCACAAGGTACAACAACTTTAAAATTAGGTCATTATTCTGCTACCAAAACGTTAACAATAGGCTGTCCTCAGGGGTCTGTGCTAGGCCCACACTTGTGGAACTTAGGATTTGATGACTTTTTCAGTTTACCATTACCGGAGGGCTGTTCAATGACAGGATACGCCGATGACGGTATGTTGCTCGTTCAGTCGAATACTCGTGCGGGACTCGAGAGCTTGGCCCACACGTGATTGCGCGTCGTTGCGGAGTGGGGCGTACGAAACAGGTTATTTTTTGCATCCAACTAAACATTTCAGTTGCTTTTAAAAGGAAGTTTGAAAGTACCACCGCGCATTAAATTCTATAACGTTTACATTAAAAATAAAACTTCGGTTTGCTATTTAGGATTGATTTTAGAGATAAATTTTGCATTCGTTGAGCACATAAAAAGTGTAGGTGAAAAGGCTAAAAATAGCTTTTATGCGTTGTCGAGAATATCTACTGCTACATAGGGCCTTTCGTTCTAAACACTTAAGGTCGTTTACGGGGCCATTTATCTAGGCTGTATGTGTTACGGGGCACCGGTATGGGCAGATAAGGCTACTATTGGTGCTGCACGTTTAAAGTTACTGCAAAGTCAACGCCTTGCATCGATATTTTTATGCAAGGCCTACAGGACGGTTAACACGGAGGCTCTGCCGGTGATGGCAGGGGTCCTCCCTGTTGATCTCGAAATTCAGAGACGCGCGGCTTTATACTATTCGGTTAAGGATGGCATGGATGATAGGTTTTTGTTAGCCATAGAATTGCCAGACTGTATCGTGATAATGTACGTGAATAACTTTTAGACGAATGGCAGCTGCGTTGGAACACTTCCATCAAAAGGCGCCACCTCTACCAGTTTTTCCCAGACGTTCGTGAACGCCTGGGAATATCCTGGCTGGAGGTTGATCTCTGTGTTGCTCAATTTCTTACGGGACATGGTAACTTTAGGAGCAAATTACATTAGTTTAAGCTGGTTGAGTCACCGTTCTGTCAGTGTTCAACTGCTGACGCCAAATATGATCAGACCGCCCATCATATACTTTGGGAGTGTAGCATGTGGCAAAATGAACGAAATAATATGCTTAATTGATTACAGGTAACGTCGAGAGTAGTTTACTATGGGGATCTCGTGGCATCGAGGGTAAATTTTCGTGCTTTTAAACGTTTCTGCCATACATATTACTGGAATCAAACATAGCTCACATAGGACCCGTAATATACTATTACCGTGGGGCTTTCCTATTTCTATAGGATTTACACCTAGTTGCTTTCCAGGTCTCCTGCTTTGCAAAGGAGAGAAGTGGCATTACGTTCTTTTCTTACTTCCTCACATTATCTTCTGATTAATTTCGTTGCGGGTTCCAAGACATGCTAACTTCTCCTGGGACATCACCGAGATCGAGCTCGGTGTAACTTTTCTGGTGTTTTGGTCATTGCTGTAGATCCTGGTTTTCAGAAGTCACAGTAATGGAAATGTGGGTGGGATTAGTCCCAATAAAAAAAAAGGCAAGGTGTTCGAATCTGGCAGGCCGCCTATAGTCATTCTTTTTTTTACCGAAGGGAGACTCATATTATACGCTCACATTTCATCAGTTTTGTCCTACTGGAGAGCTTATCGCCATGTTGGAACGCATAAGGGTAGCTTGTGGCCACCTGCTAATGAATTTTTTTAAACCACATTTAGGCTTTCAACTTGTCCTTTACGATTACCATGTTACTGGCAGCCGCATCAACGATTTTACGTTCCTTTTAAAGCACAAAATCCATCTTGGGTTTCCTTGAAAAACGTACTTTTTATACTTATAATAAGTACTACTTATACTACTTAAATTTACATATTCTCAATCTAATAATTACATAATAATTATTCTGTACTTTAAAGTTCAGCACAACATCAGCACTATATTACAATAAAGGTGTTGACAAATAACAAAACATTACGAAATTTAATTTATTCTGCGGGAGGTTCTGCAGGCGGAGAAATGAGCTTGAAGTTGATAGATATTACCACGGAGCGTGCAAGTGCATATTGCTATAACAGTTATAATAAGAAGTGTATTCAATAATGATGCAATTCTATGATCGCGATACATGGTAACCGTTCCGCTTTCTGTACTAGCTTGTTCTTCCGGGGTTCGGCGAGTTGTATAAATCGACAAGAATATATATTTTCACATGTTTCTAAGAGCACGGAAGGCGATGATATAACATTAAGATTATTAGTCAAGGAGAAAATGACTTGTATTCTATTGGTTGAAATAGAATCAATTGCCTACATCGTATGTATTTTAACTATGTGTATATTGATTTGCTATTCATAATCAAAGACTTCAAAGAATATTATTATGATCAGTTTCCAGTGTTCCCCAATGTTAGTAAACTTAGAGATCGTTGTCCAGCAGATCAAAATAAATGTGAGTCAATCGCAAGAGGTCGTAGATTCGATTCCCACCCAGGATAGTTTAACATAGTTTGTACACAGAATAAACTATCGTGTGTGAGTGTATGCTTCACAAGAGGTTGTGGGTGGGAACACAGGATAAAACTTTGTGTGATGAGTGCGATGGTTTATTCTGTGTCTTTAATATGTATGTATTTAGCAATATATAAGTATGTTTATCAGTTATCTGGTTACCATAGTACAAGCTGTGCTTAGTTTGGAATAGATGACGTTGTGCGAGTTGTCCCAATGATATTTATTAATTTATTATCCTCCATGTTTCTGAGGAGGAACGATGGTTTTGCCTCAAATGACCGGCGTCGTGTAAGCTTAACGACAACTTTACTCCAAGTAAATTGGCTACAACTATATAGAGGTGGAGCTCTGCCACGATAAAATGCTGCTGCCAAAAACACAGCTGTCAATACCTAGTATAATTGGAACTCGCCAAGTGGTTGGTATGTGAGTGTAGGGTTCTGAATTTAAAATTTTAGACCATAATTTACATCCAGGTCGTTAAAGTTAAATGCCACAGTATCGTCCCTCTATATGTATTACCTATAATGTAGCTCGATAAGAAGAACGGATAATTCCACTTTATTAAAAATTTACGAGAAAATTAGCAAAAAAATTGCTTTAAAAATTTATCAATATACTGAGTGGAGTCCATTGCATCAATGTTTAAAAATAGTTGTAACACTGTTCATTGGTATCGAGTTGTTCATTAGCTCGATAGATGGCTCTGGTCATACTCTTAAAATTACGATTTAAAATATGGTGGAAAATTTCAACTTGATTCGATACGGTTCGGGTAGTTCAGGTGGCTAGAACATTGCCCTGGTTAGGCAAAGGTCATAGGTTCAATCCCTGTCTCGAATCAAATTGTCTTTTTCCACTTTATTAAAAATTAATGAGAAAATTAGCAAAATGATTGCTTTAAAAATTTATCAATATAGGTACTGAGTGGAGTCCATTGCATCAATGTTTAAAAATAGTTGTAACACTGTTCATTGGTATCGAGTTGTTCATTAGCTCGATACATGGCTCTGGTCATACTCTTAAAATGACGATTTAAAATATGGTGGAGAATTTCAACTTGATTCGATACGGTTCGGGTAGTTCAGGTGGCTAGAACATTGCCCTGATTAGGCAAAGGTCACAGGTTCAATCCCTGTCTCGAATCGAATTGTCTTTTTCCACTTTATTAAAAATTTATGAGATAATTAGCAAAATAATTGCTTTAAAATATTATCAAAAAAGAACGGATAATAGCCAATAATTTTATTGAGTACTACCTCATCACAGTGTTTAGCCAGAACTAGAGATTAGTTTAGTTTTTGTTTTAAATGAAGTGTTTCAGAGTGGAGCTCGTCTTCATTCTTGATTTTGCCAAATCATTTCTACGTTTTTGTTGGGTTGTACTAGACCAATTTTTTATTATTTTATGTGTTTCCCTTTGTCCACAGAATATAGTATTACATTACGTAGAAAGCGGCGAGCAATCAAAACCCTTGATGCTGTTTCTGCACGGATTTCCGGAGTTCTGGTACTCTTGGAGGCACCAAATTGTTGAATTCCAACGGGATTATTGGTTAGTATACTATACTGATATAATATAGCCAGTTAACGAAAAGTGAGAGCGTCGTATGCAACTGGAAATAAATATCGGATGATGATGATGTGTGGGTTTTTAATAAGGATGTAAGTGGTAGTACCCCGCCAAGATATCAGTTATCCAAGGGACCTTACCTGCTAGCGGTGGACCTGCTGACTAACAGACGAAGCAAAGACGCAGACGCCCTTACAGGTTTGGGAGATCAGACTTCAGTCACTCCCACTCCCAACAATGCCGAAAATAAAAAGGAACGATAGCTGCTACCATTAACAAATAAAAGTCCACCTCAGATTCTAAATCCAACGGGGCTTTGGAAGCAAATGGTACTAAACTAAGTCCCAACCGCGCTCACGCCATTCGCTGTCGGTGAGAGTACCACCATGCATCAGCTACGGCTTACTGTCAGCGGCATTTTCGCCGTCTACACTACACACTGTCAGCGGGAGTTCTGCCACACAATCTCCTTGGCATTAAAAAAAGAGATGATGGTTAATCTAATATTGCTTAAAACAAGTCAAGACAATGGATACTTATCTAATAAAAGGAAGACAAGAAAAAGGCGAATGCGGATGATATAATTCTACCTACTAGATAATCATAACGTGTAACCTCAGAACACAGATAATCTATTCTGATTGTGTAATTAACAGACATCATGATATATTTTACGTAATTTGCAGGTGCATTGCTGTGGATATGAGAGGTTATGGAGACTCTGAGAGACCTGAGGGCCTTTCTTCATATAAAATGGAAGTCTTAATAGAAGATGTTAAAGACCTCATTCGTCAATTGGGTAGGTATTTAATTGGAGCACTTTGTACGAACATTGTATTTACCGTTTAATGGCTATTAAGGAGCAAAAGCAAAAAAAAAAAATTCTACCTTGTACCTTCTATAATAAATATTGTCGGACATTTTTTTACACAGCGCTATCTAGCCCAAAGTAAGTTAATATAAGCTTGTGGTATGGGATCTAGACAATCGATATATATTTCTAAATACTTACATAGGTACATATTAAACATAGTGAACACCCAAACTCCGAAACAAATATTTGTGCATCACACAAATATTTGATTCGACCCGGGAATTGAACCCGGGATTTCAGCGCGGCAGTCGCATCACTACCACTGTGCCACCGAGGCAGTCTATAACTGGCCTCAGATGGGTGACCGTACTGTGGCATTTTTTTTATATACCACTGAGGTGGCAGACAAGCATACGGCCCACCTGATGGAAAGTGGTCACCGTAGCCTATGGACGTTTGCAACACCAGAGCACGTGTGTAGCACTCGCGCTGCCGACCCTTTCAAAACCTTCTAAGACCTCTTTTGAAGAACCTCATACTGTAGACGTAGGCATTTCCATTTACGAGCTTTTCCGTGCTTCTGACGGCATGTTAAGCCCTTGGTTGCCAGCTGGCGTGTTACTAGTAACATGGCTGTCGTTAAGCCAAATTGAAAATCTTATGAACGGCTTGAAAGATCTCAATAGCAGTTCGCCATAACCTGTGCCTTTTCATTTCAACACGGCAATGGGCTCACCATCTGTTATGTGGGACAAAAAGGCATACGGTGATGAAATGTGGACGTATAATACTTATGCCTCTGTCACCTATTCGGGGTTAAAGGCGTGACTGATACTTTTTACTCGTTGGTACCTATGTGACACGATTGTGCAAGCATATTGGTAAGTTAGTATAAGTACTTAGAGAGGTACTAATACTAAAATCATTATTGTTAAACGGATAGTCACGTGGCCGGGTCCGTTGGAATGTGATGAACGACGGATGAAGAAATGGCGATTATTATTGTCTGTTAAAGACTGCTCAAACTTAACGTTTCATAAGATTCTTTAGATCTAAGCATTTAGTTAAAATCGTAATAAAATACTTAGGTAGGTACATAACTATATGCTTTCGAGCTGAATTCAATGAACTCCCACTCCCTAAGTTCAAACTGATACCAGTATCTAATGACCCTAGTGGTTTATCAACAAGTGGTGTTTAATCTTTTGCCCAACTACATGAAATGCAATGTAATAATTGAAATTATAATATACATAGTTTTTTACTAATACCCAAATATCTATTTAAAATCGTTTCAAAACCTACCCTTTCTATATTACAAAAAAATATTCAAGTATCTAACTTGAAAAGTGAACATGGACCCAAAGATACTTTTAAGCACTACCTAAATAATAATAATCTTAATCAGCTGTTGGATTGAAATCAATGAAGCACGAGTTGAATATATTACATCATTAATCCAGTGGTATAGTATGTGACTGCCTCGCTAAGGTTCCCGGGTCGGAACAATTTGTTTGATCCGCAAATGTTCGTTTCGTAGTTTGGGTGGTATATCAGTTGTCTAGATCCCGTAGTACAAGCTAATAACTTAGTTTGGGCTAGATGGTGCTGTGTAAAAAGTGTCCCCACAATATTTATCATTAATTAGTTTAATTTTTGGTTATATAAGTATAAGAAGCGCTCGTGGCCCCGCGGTCTCAGTGTTCTGTAAACGATCACTGAGTTACGCAACTTTCACTATGGCTGGTCATCGGATGGGTGACCACTTTGTGGCATTTACATTTGCGAGTGTTTCCGTGCTTCGGAAGGCACGTTAAGCCGTTGGTCCCGGTTGCCAGTAAAATGGCAGTCGTTAAGCCTTGTTGAAGGCCTTATGGGCGGCTTAAAAAATTTCAATTGCAGGTAGCCACAACCTGCGTTTGTCTATTTCAACACTACATTGGTCTCACCACCTATTACGTGGGACAGGAATCCACTCGGTGAAAAGTGGGCATATAATATGCCTCTGCCACCCCTTTGGGGGTAAGGCGTGATGGATATTTATTTTATTTATTTAAGTATTAATGGTTTTGCGGGTTTTAACAATGAGATAGCTTAATTTTTTGTGGGTCTCACATTGCCATTATGTTATTCACGACCATAAAAACATTATAACCTTGTACTACAACCTCAATAAAATACAGAAAAGGCATAAACAAAAACACTTGATTACATATTTGGCTACATGACCAATGCCCACACAGCTTCTAATGTTCTATGATTTGTCAATGATTTATGTACAAGGATGATATCTTTATACTTTACTAACATACTAGCTGACCCGCGCAACTTAGTTAGATTAAACGACGGTATTAGATTAGTACCACGTTCACATAAACCTTCGCTATCGGTTTTTACCTATTGCGTCAAGACGATGAGAATTGGTAGCGATTTTTTTAAATATTTGACACGTCAAAATGGCGCCCCTCACCTGATAGAAAGCAAAGACAACAACCCGTGACCGAGGGCCGCTATCCCAGCCGGCAAGGCACCGATAGCGACCCTCAGGTTGACGGTCGTGACATATTATTACGCCATATTATTATTCCTTTATAGGATCCAGGATTGTAAGAGTCCCTCCTCTTACAGTCCTGGGTCCTTACAACTGGGTAATCGCGAGTTCTATGTATGTTTTTATGGTAGGACATGAGAAAGACCTACAAAATCTTTAGGTTCTGGGCACGATTGTGTCCACAGTGTGAGGATGACATCTCTGCCCCGCCCGTGTTGACTTGCAGATTTTGATCTCATTGTGCCTGTTCTAATCGTTGGTTTATATTCCAGGTCGCGACAAATGTATATTAGTTTCACATGATTGGGGCGGTCTGATCGCTTGCCGGTTTCGTGACCAATATCCTGAAATGCTGAGTGCACTCATTATGCTAGCTAGCATGTCTAGCAACGCATATTGTCGCGAGTTATGGAGTAACCCTATTCAAAGAAAGAAGTCGTGGTAAGTAGACTAACTAGGAATATGAGATACAGAATACTGTGTGGTTTTGTAGAAGAATAGATATCTATAAATATGATCAACGCTAGGAGGATTGATCTCGATTAGGTGAGGTTAGCGCTTACAGACAGACCTGTATAATGGTTGTATTCAAAGAATCTTAATGTGGATGGTGTGGGATGGGTTTATCAGATAGGAGTATATGGCAATGGTGGTATCTACCGCACGATCGAGCCTAATGTAGTTATTTTGTTATCCTGTGGTAGTTATCGGATGGATCTTGCAATTCAAATTTGAAGCAGATATCTTCAAACTGCGAAGCGTTCGTAGCTCCGCTAACATAGTATTTTGTAAACGGTCACTGCGGTAAGCATCTTTCGCTATGGCTGGTCCTCAGATGGGTGCCGCTTTGTGGCATTTCTGTTTACAAGCATTTACGTGCTTCGGAAGGCTCGTTATGCCGTTAATTTCAGTTGCCAGTAACATAGCAATCGGTAAGTGTGAAGACCTTATGGGTGGCTTGAAAAAATTCTACGCCAGGCCGGCACAACCTGTAGGTACCAATCCATTTCAACACGCAATAGGCTCACTACCTGTTACGTGGGACACAAAAATACATATGGTGAAATGTGGGAGTATAGTATGCCTCTGTCACCCCTTAGGTGGTAAAGGCGTGACTGATAAACAACATCGCCAACCAATTTAGCTAAAATTTAGTATACGTTTAGTTTTGAATCTAAATTTAACATGGTGGAACACCCATGGCGGACTAGTTATTTTTAATGCATTGCTACAATATGGTTATCAAATAATAGGACTGGATGTTAATCACTCGAAATATAAAGTGACATCTCTTTAAATCGAATTGTTGATGCTTTTCTGATCAAATGAAAGGACCTACTGAGAATTTTTTTTTGCATTTGAGAAACTTGTTTTTTGAAAAGATTTTAACTATTAATTAATTTCACTTTATAATTAGGTATGTGTTCCTGTACCGTGCGCCTATACTTCCCGAAAAGGCAGTGGCAATCAACGACCTGGCCGCCTACGACAAAGTGATGTTGTTCCCTGGCAAGACCTCCACAAATAAGGAGGACATCGAGTGCTACAAGTATTGGTTCCGCAAGCCATGTAAGCATGTACCTACTACATAAATGTTATGTATATAGTTATAATGTTATTTTACCCTGAAAAATATCCATACGTATACCATCGATAAATATCCATAATACGAGTACATTATATATCTCCATCCTCCATCTCCATATATATCCATCCTAATTATCATCTAAGTATGCTTGGAGCTCTAGTACCTAGTAGCAGTGTATTTCATCTCATCCTAGTGTTAAGATTTCGATTGCATGTAAATTAAATATTGTCGGCATTATTGGTTACGAAGTTTAGCGGTCTTTAGAAGCTCCTATTTTTTTCTTTTTCTTTTCCTTTAAAATACTACTGAGGTGTACGACAATGTGTTCTGTGCTTCTAAGTAATTTCCTCGTTCAGCGGTCAGAAGATGCTTTGCTTGTCGGTAAGGTTGGCAGGGGCCCTGCATATCGTAGCTCGTTACACTCTGTTGAAATTTGAATGACTTCGATCGACTCTTAACAACAGTAAACCCATCCCATAGTGGTTTATTTCGAACCTACTTTCATAGATAAGAATCAAGAGAAAGTTCCATTACTAGGATAATTGTATGTTATTTATTGAGCACAGATGTTACGGTTCGTGATTAACTGTCAAAAAAATTAAATGGTTTTTTTCAACCTGGCTTTAATTCACAATAAAACATGTCTTTTACAGTTGCGCTGACACCGCCAATAAACTACTACAGAGCGAACTTCAGATATGACTTCCCTAAAATTGAAGAGCACAAGGAAAATGTTCCGATGTTAGTCGCCCATGCTGCGAATGACCCCTTCCTCAGCCACTCCATGCTCGACACAATGAAGAAAGAGTACAGCTATATAGAAACAACGATCGTGGAAGATACTGGACACTTCCTTCAACAAGAAGACCCGGAGAAAGTGAATAAACTGATAAGAGACTTTCTTCTGAAACATGAACTTTAAATTATGGTTTTGGTTATTTAGTTTCGTCTCATGTTGAAACTTTGGGCCTCTGGTTTTAGGGAGGAAGATAAATATGCAGCATACGGATATTAATAAAATTACCGGGTAACCACACACACATCCATCAACGTCAACCTAAAACTCTTATGGACACTATAGAAACTAGATTTTTTGGGTCTTACCTACCCATAATGAAGGATGCATCTATTAAGAAAAGGGTTTTTCCTACTTTTCACCCCTAAGAATGATATGGGATAAGTTAATTTTTACGCGGGCGGAATTACTGGTTTCCTCTAGTAGTTAATGTTGTAAATAAATCTACGAAGAGAGAAAATCGAACCATTGAATCTATAGGTATCCTTATTATTTATACAAAACTAGTTGACGCCTGCGGCTTCGCCCGTGTAGAGAAGTTTTCCCGTTTCCCACTGGAACTTGTTCCCGAGATGAAAAGTAGCCTATGTCCGTCTCCTGGCTCTAAGCTACCTCCACACCAATTTTCAGCCAAATCGGTACAGCCGTTGTTGAGTTATAAATAGTGTAATTAACACAACTTCCTTTTTTATATATATAAATAATATAAACTTTTCGTTATGTATTCTGTGTGATAAAAATTATGCAGGCATGATTTTCACATAATAATTTACGTCTCCATATTGGATAATTAGGTTTTCGATAATAAATTTCACTATTTGTAGATAGGTACTCTTTGAGTTTCGTCTAGCAAACTTGAAGTCACCCAGAAAATGTAATTGTATATTTCATAAATTTGTTCTACCTTACAGCATTTGGTCTTAGACCATCAAATTTACTTAGCTGGTCTAAGACCTTATACTATTTTATCACCGGTCATCTAATCTATGTTGCAAGTTATAGGCGTTGGCTAATATCCGTTAATCGATATTAGAGGTTCACCTATTTTTGTGTAGCAAGTGAATATGTAAATAATTTAATTTTTATATTAGTATGAACCATAGATATGTTTCATTGCTTTGTAAATTTTTATTTTTTGAACTTATTTTTACACAGCGCCATCTAGCTTAATTTTATATTATTTTTTTTATTGTTTCTCAAATTATTTACCCATGTAAAATTTATTTTTAATTATTTTAATTAACAACAATCTGTTAACATTTTAAGCTAGCCATAAGCCACTAAGGCTTGCCCGGATTGTTTTATTTTATTACATCACAGTATAATTAGTGCAGTAAGTAGTTAATTAGATGTTAAAGTGATGAAAAAGTTTTCGTCATAAATGTAGGTAAATGTAATTCTAAATATAAATTAAGTAGGTAGTATATAAGTATCTACCTAAGTACTTAACTTATATACCTAAATACTACCTACCTACTTAATGTGAATAGGTAAGGACATTGTCAATTTGTCAACCATGATTTGTGTTGTGTGCTTAGGTATTCAAAAAAATGAGAAATAAATAATAATTTCAATATTACATAGGCTTTTATTTATTTAAATTATATTTATTGACATCGTAAAAATTATAGTTTTAACACCTACATACATACTCAGATTTATTTCGTATATCTTACGTTCAATGTTCACCAAATTTGTCAGGTGTGCCAACTGTGTATTACTTCACTAATGACTACATGATCTTTTATATTTTTATCATTCACGCCTTTACTTCTTAAGGGGTGGCAGAGGCATATATACGCCCACATTACACTTTTTGCATTTTTGTTCCATCCACGTAACAAGTGGTTATATTTTTATTTCTTTTTCCTCAAGCATAGCCTGCATAGCTAAACATTATCTACCATTCTACAAATCAGGATTCAGGAGGTATATTATGATCTGACCACTTTAAACATGTATACTGTAAACTAGTATCGTTTTTTTGAGTTATTTCTATGAGTGTACTTGGAAATCGTAAAAAAGACTAATAGATTTTTTTCAAACTTTTCTCAAAAGTTAAACTAATACAAGCTTTTGATAATAGATGAAACTCAACATATTTTACACTGCTACTATATTTTAAATGGAATACACCCAAACTCAGTAAGAAGCAAATCCAACAGTTTCGTACCTCTTCAAAACTGTGCACCACCGAGACGCATCCATAGATCTAATTCAATGCGGTTCAAAGACTTTTCCCTGGGATAATCAATGAATAAATAAATATTGTAGGACACTTTTCACACAGCGTCGTCCAGCCCATACTAAGCTTTAGGCTTGTGCTATATAGTATCTAGAAGAGAGCTATACGTGCAATATATAAATTGAGTGCTAGAGTGTCTCTTAGAAAGAAATTTAAAAAAATTGGTATTTTAACGGTTGCATCACAGTATATATTTGCAAATATCATGTTAATTAAACAGAACATAGATTTATACAATAGACTCAGTGACAAACATTCGATAAATACTAGAAATAAGCATAAATTAATTGGACGCATCATCGTTTACAAAAGGTTCATGACTCTTTATTATATATATAATAAAATTCCTTTAGACATTATGAACCTGCCGTTACATAAATTTAAGGGGGAAATTAAGACGCACCTCTTGAAAAGGGCTTATTACACAATTAATGATTATTTAAATGCTAAAAATAAATAGAAATGAGTTGCTTGCTGTTCGCTCGAGCTATTTAGGATTCAAATGAATCTTGTGTTATTTTGTACTTGTCTTGAATCTTCATATATGTTGTATTTCTACATTTCTACATTGTGAATAATTTGAAACATCAGATAACTAAAGGTTTCTAAATTGGCTGCGTTGAGTCCCGGTAATAACTAACCTGACCATTTTTTTCCGTACTCAAAACGGGACCTTGAATTGTTTCCTTCAATTATATCTATATACTAATATATAAAGCTGAATAGTTTGTTTGTTTGGTTGGTTGAACATGCTAATCTCAGAAACACTCGTTCGAATTAAAAAAAATATTTTTGTGTTGGATAGCTCCGAGGAAGGCTAAGGTATACAACTTTCATGCTAATGCTCTGGAGAGCGGAGCAGTAAGCATAAATGTCAACAAATCGGGCAAATTTTCATACATTTTTAAAAGTACTTTAATCGATGGGTTTAAAAAGTGCGACGGGAGTTCGAAGTATGTCATGGGCGAAGCCGCGGAGGTCTGCTTGTATATAATAATGACGAAAATAATTTCGGACAAGGTTTATTCTACCCCAATCAGACACATGTTCTTCAGGACATTTTTTCCTCTACAGACCGGTGAAACTAGTGCCCACGTAATAAGTGTCGCCTGTACGTCATCCGTAAAGCAATGGATGCCGTTAATGTCATTGTTATGCTGCAAAAACAGGGTGAGGGACAACGTGAATTGAGTCTGAAAATGAGCCATCGACGACGGCTTTAAAGATGACGATGACAGGCCCAGTCTAAGGTCTTAGACATACGATTTCTTACTGTTAGAGCCTCTCCTTTACTCTCGATAGCTGTCGCCCAGCAGTGAGATGCAGCAGGTACTCAAGAAGATCGCCAGTCGAGGGACAGTGACGGAAGCCTTACTGCTCGTCATTGAGCTGGTCGAGTTCGTAAAGGTACCTCAAGAGCGGTGTCTTGATTACAAATTCCATTGCTAATGATAGCATGGAGATGACGGCTATAATTGAACGGGCCTGTAATTGAACGAGTCGGACTTGTCACACTTTTTGGGCACAGTGCAATCGTGTGCGGTCTTCCATCAAGCCAAAATTGTTTCATGGAATATGAACGCCGGGAAAGAGGAGGTAGTAACTTAGGAACAATACTACTTCAGTACCACCACTCGTATTCCGAATGATCCGCTCGACTTATAAACATCGAGGGTTTAAGCTCCCGGCGTAGCTCTTGCTGAGAGAAATGAGGATACCGGGTGGCCCAGCAACCCCGTAATTAATGGTCAGGATAAATAAATTCAAATAGGCCAGCTTTCTCCTTGGCACTTTGGCCCAAACTACTATAGGGATTATATAGGGGTGCCAAACCAGACTGACAGAAGTTCCTCGGCAGCTTTGGCAAGCGATCTCAATTCACGTCATCCAGAAGATCTCGATTTTTACTTATTCTGCTAATTTTATTAGAGAACCGAAAGTGCGCGGGAATTGCGATGATTGACTATGTCGCTCGCACTCGCTCGAGAATAATCATCAGAATTTATCGCTTTGTCCATGCCAATTTCATTCGGTTTGGGAAAACGGTACAATTTTGCGTCCCGAGGCTTGTTTCGGGGACAACGGGACGGAATACCTGAAAAAGGGACGGTCCCGTTCAAAACGGGACGTATGGTCACGTTAGTAATAACTAATATACAAATATGTAATTTGAGTTTGTTATTGTGTGAGCTCCAAGTAGACTTATTTATTATTATGAAATTGACATGATAGTTGCTGTGCAGTTTTTGGGTATGTCATGCTCGCCTAAGTGTCCTGGCAGTGGCGTATAGTGGCGTATGTATCGGGTCGCCTTATTCCCTATAATACGGTTGAGTAGGGCGATGGCTGTAGATACGCCATACCCGTGAACGGGTGCCGTGTGTTGGGACTGGTCAGCTCATAGCTGTTATAGCAATTATTACAAATAATACTATTTAAATTTAAGGCAAAATAAATTTATTTGACTGTTCTCACATAAATCCAAAGGAACAATGTAAGTTTCATTTTAATGTTGTAAGCCATACCTACATTTTAAAAGAGCATCCATTGACTGTCTTGCTAGATTCTTCTACTTAAAGTGTAGGCTGCCCTTAGAACTGGCAATTAGAATAGCTCAAATTTTGATATGATTTTAAACACAACATTGATTTATTTTTGTTTTGTATAAATTCATTACTATGTAATTGGTCAAACATCATGTCATCATCAAACTAATGTAATTACTGGCGGTTAGAAAAGAGTGGCAATGAGTTTTAATGCCAGGTTTTTCCTCAGGCTCTACATATTGCTATGCAAATCTGGCAGTAAATGTAAATGTAGAAGCAATAATCGTGTTACTTTGTGACCTACATGAATAAAGATATTTCATTCATTCATTCATTCGTTCAGATAACATAACATACTTTAATAAATCATTGGTCAGTTTGGTCACTATTCTTCATTCCAGTGTGCCGACGTTACCATAGTTGTAAATGAGTTTAATTTCAAAATATGGTACAGTACTCGTCTCTGTTTAAAAAACGCTGCTTTTTGATCCAACTAGTACCTATACATAGTCTGAATAAAATAAATTATTGAATTTTCGCGGGCTGTGTACATTCAATTTTTTTTTTATTGGTCCATATATGTTTATCAAATGTTGGAATTATCAGCCAATTTGGATTAGTGGATTAGTAGTTTGTTGTTGACAACTGAAAAAGTTGTCACGTTTTTGTGTGTTCTACAAGACTTTTAAAGTTATTTCGATAAAGTTTAGCTCACCGTTTTCTTCGATTACAATGGCGTGGTGCATCACGAGTTCTTGCCAATGGGTCGTACGGTTAATAAGGTATACAAGGAAGTTATGCAACGTTCGCGTGAAGCAATACGGCTCAAACAATCGGAATTGTAGAAAAACAAATCATGGATTCTGCATCACGAAAATGGACCAGATCACACATCAGTGCTTGTTCGTGATTTTTTGGCCAATAACAACACCGTAGTCATTCCTCAACCACCGTATTCACCAGATTTTACTCCCTGCGACTTTTTTCTATTCCCAAAACTAAAGTGCATTTCAGAAGTGCTTCGCGGATTGGAAGAAGCGCTGGCATAGGTGCATTATATCTGAGAGGCATTACTTTCAAGGGGACTAAATGGATATTAATGAATAAATAAATACTTTTCAAAAAATTCAAAATTCACCTTGTCTTTTGAACACACCTTGTATCTACAAGTACATCTATACAATAACTAAAATTTTAATTGTATTTGTAATGAGCAACAGCCTTTAGCTAAGCTAAATACATACGAATCTACTTATAAAACCGCTATTAAGTCACTTTCTCTTATATCATCTTAGGTTCATCGTAGGTTTCTCTCTGTGGTAATGTGTTATAAGGAGTGGGTAGGTACTTAGTTTACTTTTATTTTAGAAAAATAATAAGTAATTATTGGTTTAATAAGGTTGTGTAAAAAATCTAAGAAGCGCTCGTGGCCCCGCGGTCTCAGTGTTCTGTAAACGATCACTGAGTTACGCAACTTTGACTATGGCTGGTCCTCGGATGGGTGACCACTTTGTGGCATTTACATTTGCGAGCGTTTCCGTGCTTTGGAAGGCACGTTAAGCCGTTGGTCCCGGTTGCCAGTAAAATGATAGTCGTTAAGCCTGGTTGAATGCCTTATGAGCCGGCTTGAAAAAAATTAACAGCAGGTAGCCACAACCTGCGTCTGTCCATTTTCAACACGGCAATGGGCTCACCACCTATTACGTGGGACAGGAATCCACACGGTAAAAAGTGGGCATATAATATGCCACCCCTTAGGGGGGCCTTGGGGATAAGGCGTTATGGATATTTATTATTATTTATTTATTTAAAAAATCTATCTTGGTAAGTAAGAAAGTAAATAAGGTAAGTATGTAAAAAATATTAATGTTGTATCCCTGACGGGGTCGTCAGAGAGGACCGATCTGACGGGCTTCGTGATCCATGCATACGAGTACCTACTTCTTTCTTTTCCCTGCAGATACATTGATCGCTTCATACATGGCACGCATCGCACATCGCTTCACGGCAATCTGCTTACGTGCTGCGCATTATGTAAGTCTCGGCTTACCCTGACTACACCTACCAACAGACGTACAAGAGTAAGCAGACAAAATATATATTCCATTGCTAATGGAGCAATACTTCATCCTTTTCACTCTTTCTATGTTGTATGAAGATATCTTTGTTATTCCTGTGTAGCTACATCTAACTCTCACATTGACAGCGAACAGCGCGTAGCTAAATTTTCTACTACAACTTAGCTACAAACTTGTAATAACAACCGCCTCTGTCATCTTTAAATCAAAGATTTGTGTCGAAGTGAAAATGTTACATAAAATTATTGTAAAATTATACTAAAGTAGACATAATATTTACAAAAAGGTGTTGTGCATAGAGTGATTGTACGAGCCAATAATGTACGTACAGTAAATTTATTTGAACTAGATATTCGCTTAAGTAGACAAACTTTTAGTCGTCACAAAACTGCCGTACCGTGTCAATGTGCATACTTTCTATAACAAACAACAACTACGTGCGACTCAAACAACTAAACCTATTAGGTTTATTTAAACAATAAACATAGTTTTCTAACTATCTCGTGGTTTGAAGAATAACTTATAAACGATCCCAACATCGTTTTGGTCCTTCAAGCCGGATTTGAACCAGCGACCTATGGATTTATTTGAAGTTTCATTATCAAGAAATCACCAGAAATAACAAAGCTAAGCTACCGGTCTAAGTTTGTGTGGGCTACGCTATTTTTCGCTAACGTTGGGACTGCTTACTGTCTTATATGTCTGTGCTTCTACCCACTACTTTCGCACAATAAACGTATAAGTATGTAACTTACATAAATACTAATTATTATACTTTACTTAGTCTAATATTACATTATAACACTTGTTGGATAAAAGAAAATAGGTAGGTACTCGTACATAAAATTGTAACTTAACTACCATTTGCATAGTAGATATACCTAAGTATATTGTAGTATAAATATAGTATATTGTAAAAAAGACGTGTCGCTGAGTTGATTAAATTGTTTTAAGAAGACTTGGTTTATTAGTAGCCTTAGCTTCCACTTTGATATCTGACGCAAAAAATAGTTCAGATTAACTAGGATCTTATTCCTATTTTTGTCAACTCCAGCTTTATAAGACTCGAGTTTTTATTTGGGAATAGGTACAGTCGGTCGGTTCGGTTTAAAATACAGTAAGACATATATACTCACCGCCGCTTAACTATATTTAAACTATATATACAACAAACTTTGGACCATTGAATTAAAAACGTCATAGACATTTTAACACCTATAGATTTAAGAGTTTAATTTATTTAACATTTTAATAGTTTATGAAATATTAAACTTATACAGAGGGTTTTCAGTGGACTGTTCGCGGCAAGAGAAAAAATAACATTTCACTGCATATATATCATTGTCTTTCACTATAGCACGTTAACACAACGGCCACCACTCCCGCACATAAAACAAGATAAATGCACTAGTTTTAGAAAATAATATACAGCAAGCGTCCGCACTTGTCACTGTTCCCGCGATAATGTCCCCTAAAATCAGGGATAAAACCATAGACCATATAGGTACATTTTATATAATTATTTTATGGCCTGGTTACTAACCATTTAGCTTAATCCTAACTCATTCTCCTTTAATCTTTGTTCTTACTAGGTATCTAAAATGTCCTCGTCCTCTACGTCTTTAGTTAAGTCTAGTCTTAAGTCAAGGAGGTCAGTCTTACCTCAGTATAATAGTGGTTTTTGTACTGAGGATTTTTAAAATAGCATTTCACTGCATTTGCATCATTGTCTTTCACTATAGCACCTGAACACAACTTTTATGTTTAAGAAACCACCACTCCTGCACATAAAACGAGATAAATGCACTAGTTTTAGAAAATAATATACAGCAAATGCAGATGGTACATGTCAATTTTCCAGCGTAGAATCAATACATAAACCTTAGAAAAAGTCTAAGGACTAAGTACTTCGTCTAAGACATAAAAACGATGAATATCTGTTATAGTTGTAATAATTTTATGGCCTGGTTCATAAAACTTTTAGCTCAGTCTAATTTCTTCAAACTTCTTTTTACCTAAAATCGTCTTCTACGTCGTTAAGTTTTGTCTTAAGTCAGGGTCAGGTCAGTATTACCCTTACCTATGTCTGTGATTTTTGCCGCCTGGGAAGTTGTAGAGACGTTTTATAAAAACACGGTAAAGCTGTATGAACGCTGTATCCATACGCACGGCAAATGATTTATCAAAAAACAAAGTACGTTCAAGGTCATGTCAAAGCATAATCGACTTAAATTGAATACTATTGACGACATCTATTTATCTCTTTCTAATACACAGTATAATAAATTCTAATATTTGAAATTAATTTTGATCGTAGTAAAGTGTTATTTGGTAGTATAATACGGTCCGCTTCAAAGTACAATGAAAGCATAATGGCTGCCTTACTTTACGAAACAGCTGATATGCGTCTATAAGATTTCCCTAAAAAAATGTATTTTGTTTGAATTAATCGTTTGAAATTGCTTAGATGATACGAAATTCGTGCTACAGTTGTGTGTGTATATCAGGGTTAGTGTATTTCTGTTTTAAAATCGATTGTAGAGGTGTTCTGTTATAAGTTCTCAACGTTGTTGGTTTTGCAGATGTCACTGACCATACAGCAAATAATTTTGGATGCAAAGCGACTCGCCGGACGTCTTAAAGACCGAGAAACTGAAGCTGATGCGCTGCTAACTGAAACTCAAACAGCTTACAGACACATTTACACAATGAAACAGGTAGGTCATTGCAATGTTATAGTGACCAAACATTCACTACCTAACGCTCTAAAAAAGAAAAACGACTTCGCAATAAGCAAGAAGTGGGTTTTGGCCATCAATGTAGCATATTAAGGCTAGATTTTAATATATTAGTATGACCTTGTGGATTGTTTGTTTTATATTTTGTGTAAACAAAATCAACTTTACTGTTTTGGTTAAATAGAGATCTATTAAACCTGCAAGGGATGTATATACCAGCAGGTACAGCAGCATGTACACAACATCAACATAAAATAAGTATTAATATCCAATGAAATCAGAACTAATAGTGCTAGTAGTTGGTGTCAGATTGTCATAATGAATAAGGAAAAGCAAAACAAATATTTAAAATCTATTCTATTTTAATTATAAATGGTGTTGGTAAATGAGCATAATGCTATTGTGAAAAATCTTAAAAACTGTCCAGAATAAGCTTACTCATTCAGCGCTGCATTCTGAGGAACTGTAATTTAAGTTCTAGGCTGAAACCTCCCTTTTAGCTAAAATGGTGCATATTACTGAAGTTATGTTAAGTTATCAAATAAATGCCTCTGTGGCACGGTGGGAGTGTATCTGACTGCTACACACAAGAGGTTGTGGGTTTGATTCACATCTAGGATAAAACTTTGTGTTATGAGCATGATAGTTTATTCAGTGTGTCGGTGTTATTTATGTATAATATGTATGAGTATATTTCTCAGTTATTACCAAAGTACAAGCTCTGCCTAGTTTGGAATTAGAATGCATTGTGTGAGGTGTCCCAATGATATTTATATTTATTTATGTAAAAATAAGACCAAAATTAGTATTTATTACTACAATCAGTGCTGACTCTCACAAACATTACTTTTTCCTGTTTACAATTTAAGAATGTCATTGTAAGGTTAGTGTTATTCATGGAAATATGGATATTAAATACTTTTTTAAATGAGCTTTATAATTGTCCCAGTTTAAAAACTAACCATTCTCATGAATTGTTTTGTTCTTATCAACAAAAGACCTAATTAAGTACTGCTGGAATCTATTGTTATCACTTTGGCCAAGTGCTATACCTGGAGGTAACCCAAAAGAAGCAAAAATCATGCCACTAAGAACTACGAAGAAAACAATGATTCTCAATCTGATTTTTGACCATATAGCATTGTCTGTGACATGAACCTGATAATGTCTTGTCAATTTGATGTGGATGAGTCAATTGGCATTCAGAGTCCATGCAGCACCGAAATTATTGAAAGACATGGCATCTCTCTTCTTTATAATAATGTATTTCCAGTCATTTTCGAGCCCTACCTGGAGTTGTAGCTTAAGGTCACTGCCGTCTGACATTCCAACCCCATATTTGTGCCTTTGCCTCCTCTGATAGAAAGCATTTGCACTGCTAGCAGCTTAAGTTACTTGGGCCCCAGAGATATCAGTGAAGCCCATTAAGTCCAGGTGACGAATACAAGTGGTAAAGAGTACAGATTCATTTTGATGTAACATAAATGAGTCCAACAGTCAACACGCAAACACCAAATGTAATCTTCAGTAATATTTTAATAGGGACACCTTACTGATATATCATGATAATTAAAAAAAAAACATATTGAAACAATTAAAAAATTCTTGTTTTTTAATTTTTCCGATATGTTGCTTATAGTGAAATGTAGTACTACTCATGATAGGTAGGGCACATCAGAAGTATTTTAACTATATATATATCTACTATATTATCTCATAAAAAGAAAAGTTGGCAGCCTAAATGTGCACACCGTAAAGTGCTTCATATCATATAAACATACATAATTAATTACATTGTACATAATAATGAAGGCTTATGTAACTGTAGATTCAAAAATATTGTTACTTTTATTTTATGCTGGGTATGGAATGTGTTCTAAAAACACACAGCGCATCATTTTAGTTAGAATATGATAATATAGCTAACTAAACGACACCTGCAGCTCTGTGTGCATGGTATGGGTTTTCTGTACCCGCTTCCCACAGAAATCTGTTCCTGGTATAAAAAGTAGCCTAAATGTTATTTCAGAATGTCAGCTACCTCCACACCCAATTTAATTCAAATTGGTCCAACTGTGAGTGTGTAGAATAACAACTCAGTACTGATAGCACTGATATTCAATTTAATTTACTATATTTGATACTCAAGAAATACAAGAGCATTTCTTGAAAATTGAATATTAACGGCCCTTTGGTCCTGGATGCCAGTAACATGGCAGCCTAGTTGCAGGCCGTATGGACGACTTGAAATCTTATATAATGCAGCAGTTCGTCACAGCCTGGGCCTGTCCATTTCAACACGGCAATGGACTCGCCACCTGTTATGTGGGACAAAATTAATATGGTGAAATGTGGGTGTATAGCGTGCGTCTGCCCCCTACGGGATAAAAGCGGTACTGATAAGTTCCGCGAAAGTCATGAATCGTTTGAGCATAGTTTTATAAGGCAATAACTTAGCTCAATCATTACTTTAATATCATTGTGTAACACGGGCCTAAGGCAATGGACACACATAACAGACGTAGGACACATAGACGCAGATACATGTCTTTTCCGCGCCTGTTTCAAAAATGTATAGAAACCTCGCGACGCATAGCCCATAGAAAAAACAGGGTGTCTGCGTCCTATAGTAAAACATACAAACAGTTAGGGCGCAGACGCAACGGACGTAATGGCAACGGCAGGCGCAGACTTCCATAGCGTCATCTCTCACGAGTACTCACTACGCAACGCCCAGCGTCACGTACGTGGCCTGTCTTTTTTTTTATAAAATAGCGAGTGCGCCGAACTTGTTATTTATGCCCCGTTCTCGTCTGGCGTCCTATCTATGTGTCCAGCGCCTAAGACAACCCAGAGCCACCTGTCTTGAAAAAGTAGACATCTTTGAAAATGTTGATTTGTATTAATAATGCCAATGAACTCCAGGAATGTGTATTTTTTAAATTAAAGGAATTTTAGACTTGATTAATTTATAAATCATAATAATGAATTAATAAATTAGAATCGTTTTTCCCTTTGTACCCATGTCTATGATGAAATTTATTCAGTTATATATTTCAGTATAAAGAAGAAGTCGACACATTGAATGAAGCTTCTCGGGAGCGTCCTCGAGGTGCCCTTATTGCCAGTATTGAGCGGGAGTCGCGGTTAATGAGAGATGTTCAACGAGAGAATGGTGAACTCCGAGCAGCTTTGGAAGACCACCGACGAGCGCTGGAACTGATCATGTCCAAGTATCGGCAGCATACTGAGAAAAGAATATGGGAGTCACGGATAGACTTCACCAATGCTATAAATGAGAAGCAACAAGAGGTATGTAATGTTATAAATCATAATCGTTTTCGAAACTCAGACACTATCAGAATCTCGGTTGCCGGTAACATGGCCGTCGTTAAGGCAAGTTGAAGGCTAGAAAAAAAAAATACAAGGTCGCCACAAACTGCACATGTCCATTTTTAAACGGCAATGGGCTCACCACCTGTTAAGTGGGATAAAATAAATAGAAATACTCCTGAGAAAGGCTCAACTTTTGCATTTAAACGAATAATGCTACTCATTAAACTACTACCAGTCTCTCCATAATTTTCTTGCAGAAATTTTAAGGCTCCATCGCTTTCATCGTTCCTGAGGCAGTTTTGAATTAGCTTGTATACTCGCATGTATGGCAATTGGCATTGCACGTGGGTGCGCGCCGTAGCCTATGTCGGGGCGGGGGAAGTACCTGGACACTTCTTAGCTGATTTGATTGCAGTATTTATTTATTTTCTAGTGGGGGACGCCGGCACCGCCGAGCGAGCGATCCATCCCACCGCGTATTTAAATCACGATCAAAATCAGTGAATAAAATCAAGTGATTTGAATTATATCAACCCTGCTTAGGGGGGATCACCTAGTATTAAATAAAAATTTTAAGTATTAGTGTAAAGTCATAGCAAAACATTATCAATAGGGTCACACACAATAGGTATAAGGATTCATAGTTTATCCATAATTTTTTTATCTGCATAACCATTTCATCGAGAGCACTATAAACTTCAGACAAAAGTAAAATTTTGAACAGTCCTAACAAACTATTTGCTCAAGTATGCTATTAGCTCGAATTTTTGATTACAGTTGATCAGACAACAAGCAGAGAGAATCAATGAAATGACAAGCATCATGTACAAAGCAGTGAATGTTGATGACAATGGAGATGCGAGGAAAGAGGAAGAAGTCTACCAAAGGCTTATTACAGAAAATAAGGTAAATAATATATATTCTATATCATATGGAATTGACCGCCTCTGTGGCGCGGTGGGAGTGTATCCGACTGCTACGCAAGAGGGCGTGGGTTCGATTCCCACCCAGGATAAAACTTTATGTGATGAGCACGATGGTTTATTCTGTATCTGGGTGTTATTTATCTATAATATGTATGTATTTAGAAATATATAAGTATGTTTATCAGTTATCTGGTTACCATAGTTCAAGCTCTGCTTAGTTTGGAATCAGATAGCGTTGTGTGAGTTGTCCCAATGAAATTTATATTTATATATTTAATTATAGTCGCTAAAGAATTTGTTAGGTTTCTAGATTCTCGGTCTTGTCACAAGGTTTTGTCAAACTTGTTTAGTCGTTGAGAAAATGGAATTGACTCGAGAAAATTCAAAAGCAATGATTTATTATGACTTTCGAAATGGTTTAACACAAAAACAGTGTGTCGACCGGATGATTTCTGCATTTGGTGATGAAGCCCCATCCAAAACCACAATTTATCGCTGGTTTGCTGAATTTCAACGTGGACGTGTCAAGCTCAGTGATGATCCCCGTCAAGGTCGTCCAAAAACTGCAGTCACCCAAGAAAACTTTGATGCTGTGCGTAAGCTGATTGAGGAAGATCGACATGTGACATACCGCGAAATTCAGGCAACTTTAAACATTGGCATGAATTAAATACAAATAATCTTGTATGAACAATTAGGTGTAAAAAAGTTGTTTTCCCGATGGATACCGCATTCGCTCTGTGAAGAGCAAAAAGCGGCTCGCGTTACTTGGTGCTTTAGAACTCTCGAAATGTTCCACGCAGGATCCTCAAATGCTGTATACAACATCGTATCAGGTGACGAATCCTGGATATACGCGTACGAACCCGAAACAAAAAACAGTCACTTTCGAAATGGTTTAACACAAAAACAGTGTGTCGACCGGATGATTTCTGCATTTGGTGATGAAGCCCCATCCAAAACCACAATTTATCGCTGGTTTGCTGAATTTCAACGTGGACGTGTCAAGCTCAGTGATGATCCCCGTCAAGGTCGTCCAAAAACTGCAGTCACCCAAGAAAACTTTGATGCTGTGCGTAAGCTGATTGAGGAAGATCGACATGTGACATACCGCGAAATTCAGGCAACTTTAGACATTGGCATGAATTAAATACAAATAATCTTGTATGAACAATTAGGTGTAAAAAAGTTGTTTTCCCGATGGATACCGCATTCGCTCTGTGAAGAGCAAAAAGCGGCTCGCGTTACTTGGTGCGTTAGAACTCTCGAAATGTTCCACGCAGGATCCTCAAATGCTGTATACAACATCGTATCAGGTGACGAATCCTGGATATACGCGTACGAACCCGAAACAAAAAACCAGTCACGAGTTTGGGTGTTCGAAAATGAGTTAAAGCCAACAAAAATTGTTAGTTCACGCAGTGTTGCAAAAAAAATGTTGGCCACGTTTGTCTCCAAAACCGGCCATGTTGCGACTATTCCTCTTGAGGGACAAAGAACGGTTAATGCAGAATGGTATGCTAGCATTTGTTTGCCACAGGTCGTTTCTGAACTCCGTAAAGAGAACTGCAACCGCCGCATCAGCCTCCATCACGACAATGCGAGTTCTCACACCGCGCACAGAACAAAAGAGTTTTTAGAGCAAGAAAACAGATTTATTAGACCATCCGCCGTACAGCCCCGACCTAAGCCCTAATGATTTCTATACTTTCCCTAAAATAAAGAATAAATTGCGTGGTCAGACATTTTCATCACCTGAAGAAGCTTTGGACGCCTACAAAACGGCCATTTTGGATACCCTAACTTCCGAATGGAATGGTTGCTTCAATGATTGGTTCCATCGTATGGAAAAATGTGTAAAATTTCGCGGAGAATACTTCGAAAAGCAATAAATACATTTTTAAATAGTAATGTTGTGTCACTTCCTTGATTCCCGAAATTTTCAGTGCCGCCCTCGTATGTAAGAATCAATGCCACTTTTCGTTGTAATTGTATAACTCAAGAACGGGCTCACCTATCCAAACCAAATGTTTAGTAGATGGTTTATGTGAAATTTGCACAAAATCGGCGAGCGGTTCTTCATTCATCACATTTTGGTGGCGCTAACGAAGTTGCGAGGGTCAGCTAGCAGCTGAAAGAAACTGGACTTGCTGGTTAACCTCCGCCAATTTCTGAATGATCAGTTCGCGAAGATGTGATATCTCAATGCCTTGCGATATTTATATTTTACCTACTGCGTCACATTCCCATGAAAGCACTCCAATTGATAGGAATTTTACAACGTTAGATTATTATTAATTTAATAATTTTAATCAATTCTATTACGGCTCCAGAAGTTGTTTACAACAGAAAATCTAAAACCGCGCGCGCTTCCAAACAAACAAAATCCAAACATGGTTTACCGGGATCAGTTCCATCAACAGCTGGAAAGGGACACATCAAAAAGTATCGAATGTACCCCATATTGGTGACGAAGTTAGGTATTTCAAATACTGATTTCTGCTGTATTCGCTCAATTGATGACCGTTATGTTGCAGGGTTTGAGAGAAATGTTGGTGACGAAGTTGTATTTTAAATACTGATTTCGAAATGTTGTATTCACTCAATTGATGACCGTTATGTTGCAGGGTTTGAGAGAAATGTTGGATCTGTCAAGGAGATATGGCTCGGACCGTCCATCGGCTCCTTCTACGGAGGACAAGGATGTACAGACAGACGGGCCGCCGCTGCCAAACGCGTGACGGTTTATGGCCGACCCCTGTCACCTGTGAGACGACTCATAGGTAACCCACACACCTCCTGTCCGCACATTTGAATCCTTACAGCACGGACTTCTTTGTACTCGATAGTGTGTACATATTTAGATTACGTACCTTGTGTGTCCAAATCCACTCAATCTACTTCAGCGAGTAACGATGGTGATACGGCACAGTATGCAATCTGAGATGATCAGAAGTGTTCTATGCGATGTCCTTTCCCTTGATTGAATCCAATATGTTTAAGTAGAGGCATTCGTTGAATGACTGTAATGCGTTCGCTGTGATATAACTAACGGGATATCATCCACTAACGACTTAGTACCTGCTGTCCATTTTGTGTGGTGCGTCGATGGTTGTGTGACGTGGAATGACGTCAGATGTGCTGGCAGGTTGTTCAAGCTTCGCTGACAAGATTACCGTTCCAGTATATAACTTGTACTTCATTGTTACTCGTACGTTTTGGATCTTATGTCTTTTGACGTTAAGTACCTTTCTGACTCACATTTATTAAAAAGAAAACAAGTGTTACAAGTTAATACAGTGATAACTATAATGTAAATCATAAATAGATCATTTTCGATTGTATTTGATGTTAGAGGTCATAAATCTATATCGTATTTCAAGTTAGAGCTCATATTATATCTATGTAATGATGAAATGTATCGTGTTTATGCAAATTTGGATTGATAAGGCTGTTGTGTCTAATCGGGATATAACGGTTTAGAACATGGTTAGCATGATGCCCTTTATTATACGATTCGCCTTTTGAAAATAGTTAATTAGGTTAAAGTCTGCCATTACATGCAATACTCGGATCGGAGCTTTAGCATATACAACACTGATTCACGCAGCATTAGCATAATATTTGGGTCAAAATCCATTATGATGCAACCAGCAATGTAACATTAATAAAGAACAAATTCTAAGAAACTTAGATTTGAAAGTAAATTGTAAATTGGTCATCAGTAAAAAAAAAAGTATGTAATCAATAAAATTGAAGAGGAATATTCTCGAAAAAATATGTAAATAAATATTGAGTTGATCGATTCATTTGTTTCAATATACAAATAGTTCTACAGAATAGCGTAATGTTGGGCATCATGCTAAAATAATTAACACTATTTGCCGAAACTGTGATCTTATAGCATTGGATTGTTATGTTGTAGAAAGTAGATTGTTTCATACTTATTCGGTCCGTATTCCAGAACATTTCTCAATACTCAATCGACGCTTGAGGCTTGTTTTTGCCTTATAAATACTACTCTCAAGTGTATCTTTGGAATACGACCCTTAGTGTGCTTATCGTCTTTGGAAGACCCAACCACTGATGAAAAGCTTCTGAATAAAGGCTACTGTTACCAGCTTCAGGCTGAATCGTAGGTCTTATTATAATAATGTTCATCTGCAGTAAAAACTAAAGTATGTTCGATTGTTACGTTCTTGCACGTTTCAAAGGAGCAATGGATCGACATGATCTTTTGTATGAGGTTAAGTTGAGGTACGGTCATCCGTTACTTTTAATATTGCCTAAAATTTTATTTCCACAAGAAACACCTTTGCACAATAATGCCATGTTCCCTTGGCGTCTTGTTAATAATTATTTATCATGTGGCTAGCCCACAACTTGTATAGTTGAAAAGCAAGAATTTTCAGCAGAGGTAAAACAAATTAAATTATATGCAGTACAAATATTGCATTATGATGTAAACATATTTCAATTTGATGGTATGAAAGCCGTTTACCATAATCTCGGCAAATTTTAATAACGATTTTTAATATAACTTTTGAACAGAAGGAAGAGAATTGGACTTACATTCCAAAAAAATTGTTGCATTAAAACATTTAAACAGATCTCATTTTCCAGTACAATGTTTTATTTTCTTGTAACCTTTTGACTGCCACTACTTATAGCGTCTAGAACTGGCAATTTCACATTTTATTTTAAGGTGTACACATTAAAACTCGAGTGTAGAAACTTAGTTGCTCAATGTAGATACTGATTAAGTATATGCTCCACTAAAATTATCCAAACATTTCCCGCTTATGAGGCGCGTTGGTTCGTGCACACCTAATTTCAGATTATTGTTGATCATTTTATCTATATTTTATGATTAGTCATTGCAATATCGAGAAGAATATAGAATATACCAACCACCCTGTTTATTTGACATCTGAATATAGACCCCCGATTTCAGATAGAAGAGTAACAATGCGTATAGACTATATTTTTATTAAAACGTCTTCTTGACGGATTTTAATAGTACTAAATGCTTGCAACATCTTGTCTTGTGTGGTAGGAGTGTGTGAGACTCGTGTATAATTCATGTTCTCAATATGAATACTCGACGTGTACCTACCGTAATTACGTATTAAATTATAGTTGTTATACCTAGTTAGTTTTTTTTTTTGCTTGATCTTAGAAGTTCGAATATTAGGTAATATAAAATAAATAGCAGTACTCACGGGACCTTCCTACCTGCATTTGGATGTATTTCTGATATTACCGATAATCACATAATGTGCTAGTCAATTTACATGAGCAATACCCATAGCACTATACTGTAGACTCTTGAATCTTTGGACTAACAAGGACAAAATTGAATCGTGAACATAATTTCGCGTTTCGTTGGTAGTATAGATTTGAAAGACACCGGTGTCAGTGCCATGCTAGCGGGCAGTACTGTATTTACACTCAATATAATTATTTAAATTCAATTTGTTACAATAGTTTACATGAAGATACATATAGCATCCGTCATAGGCACTGATTGTTGTACGTGCAAATTGCTCTAGTGTACATTAGAACAGTATTTACTTAAAGATATGCAATATTTTTTCAATTATGTTATTTAGCGGAAATCGCTTTGAATGTTAGCATATTTTAGTGAAAAAAGTAGCAGATTCTTTGTAGGTAAATTCTGAATAATGGCTGACATACAAGCAATACTCTATGGAACTGTTAAATGTAAGTAAGTAAACTATATTGTTATAATGTTCTTCGTGTAACATTATTTTCGTATACATACTCATCTTCATATAACTACATTTACACGAATCAATTTCGATATGTAGAACTTTTGAACAAAAAAAATTGTTAAAAGTACCTGTTAAAATGTTATTCTATAAATCACTTGAATGTTAAATCAAATCAAACAATCACCAATGACATTAAAATCGGGTTAAGTTCATATTTTCTTTAGTCTATAAGATTTTTGTTAAGATAAATTTAAGAGTGCTTACTTATACTCTCGTTTAGTATTACCCATAGTGTTATATCCTCATGTTAGGTTTACATATTTGCACAAATAGCAAATATTGTTTATCAAATTGATAACTATATCTTTCAATCGTAACATTATGAATGTAGTCATATTGAGAGAATTAAATTCGATAATAGTATTTACTAAGTACTTGTATGGAGCTCGTTTGATTTCGTTGATCACCTACTCCGACTTCCAACGACCGTACCAGTAGCGCAATTCACAAATCTCGGATCCAAATCCTTTACTGCACAAATGTCATCGATATTCATGGAACTCGAATATCGATGACATTTGCGCAGTAGAGGATTTGGATCCGAGATTTGTAAATTGCGCTACAGATCTCGTTTGACGTCTCCCTTCTGTTTACGACTTTAGGGGGGTGGAGTTGGAAGTAGGAGGGGTATTCATCAACAAACCTTTGTCCTAAAACTGCTAACTTACTAATGCCAAATTTATAAAACAAATATATAACATTTATACATTTTAAACAGTAATATAAAAGTATATTTACTCTCGAAACTCGTGGTTCCGAGGTGATGTAATTCCTGAGCACCAACTAATTACTGAAGTGTAACAACTGTCCTTGTAATCGTACTGTAAGTGGAAGATGGTTACGTATTTGCAGTTACAATGTTTACTTATGTAATTAGAGAACTGAGGACCACCACAGACTAACTACTTTTAGTAACCGGCGATTTTGTCCCTTTTTAGATGCTATGTATGCTATTCGATATCGTCTCAAAATCCCCGGTTTCAGATACTACAAGTAGCTAGTGTGCGATGGCCCTAAAAGCTCAATGCTTATACTAAATACAACCACTATATTATAAATAATAAATTGATCGTAAAGCAATTTTGGAAATAAGAGATCTTTGTTGGAAAACTATTTTTACAGTTATTTAGATGTTAAATTATATCAGGAGTCCTTGTAATATGCCTCCGGAATCTAAATTTATATATTATTTCATACATATTGGTGCTAACTCTGTTGTTAAGGCCACTAAACTAAATTTCTCTAAAATTTTCTTATTTTTATTAAGAGATTGCCAAATGCTATTCTGTTATTAAGTCGAACTAAAGTTGGTGATATCATAAATAGCACTTATTTGTATCTGATATCACTAAAATTCATTTCATATGATTAAATTGAACAAGATGTGAAAAATGTACATAGTCAGTAGAATGTAAATACATGCAGCCTAAATTGGTGATTGAACTGCCTATGTATATTTTTCACTTTATAACGTTTTACACGTTTTCACGTTTCAAACGGTTACTAAAATTAATAAACGTCCCACATAAATTAGACTTTTCACTAAAATTAGACGTCACCTGACATGACCGTATCTGACATCACTAAAATTCATTTTATGTGATATAATTCAACAAAAAGTGAAAAATGTACATAGACAGTTCAATCACTAAGTTATCATCATCATCATCCGAGCGTCTGTCCCAGTTACGTCTCGCGACGCCCGGGGTCCGCTTTCCTACATTTTCTCCTCCACTTCGCACGGTCGTCGGCATCCCCTGTAGTGAGACCGTTGGCACGCATGTCATCCCTTACGACGTCAAGCCAGCACTTCTTGGGTCTTCCCCTCTTACCGGGATCCGGCGGGGCTGACATGGCTAGACATTTGTTACCTACGTATCCCGGCGATTGCCGCAAGACGTGACCATACCATCGAAGGCGACACTCTTGCAACTTGTCTGCAATGTCGTGAAAGCTGCCGCGGATGCGAGAGTTCCTCACGCGGTCCATCCGCGTGACTCCACACATCCAACGCAGCATCTTCATTTCCGTGACACGCAGCTCCTGCTTGTGTCGCTCCAATATCCGCCACGTCTTGTAGACCTGTCCCTTCAACCGGATCGGCATTTTAGGGTCACAAATGACATCGGTCATCTCCCGCCATTTGGCCCACGCGGCAGCAATGCGTGACTTGACATCCCAATCGATGTCACTGGACGTGTGAAAAACAGATCCCAGGTATTTAACCTGGTCCGTGCGCTCGACCAAATCACCGCCTATGCGGACGGATGTGGGATCTGTCGAGTTTAGTGCCAGTTCAATACTACACAGTTCAAGTTCAATCACTAAGTTAGTCGGCATCTAAATACATGTTTTGTCGAATTTTATCACCTAAAAGGAATTTTAGTGATGTCAGATACAAATTTATTGCTGTTTACGATATCACCAAGTTTAGTTCTACATAATAACAGAATTAGCATTTGGCAATCTCTCAATAAAAAAAAGAAAATTTTAGAGAAATTTAGTTTAGTGTTTTTAACAACAGAATTAGCACCTTTATGTATATTTATTAGTCATACTTGCTTGTATGAGATCTTGAAATAAAAAAAAACACATTTAGTTGAAATATTAAAGTTAGAATGTTTCTGCTTAGTTCACACGCATTTATATTATACCTCATCATAAATGTACCCATTATTCTCAATATTTTGTTGACAAATTGTGTTTTTATGCAAAAATATTTAGTTAGTGACAATTCTTGATTGTTATTTCAAATTCTACTATTACAGGTTCTGGATAACATACCGGTACATACAGTATATTTAGGGCATATAAAGTATTTCGTATATGATACTGCCAATTTAAAATTGGTGAGCATCAAGTTTGCAAGTGGTAGAGGTCACTAGATTTTCCTGCTGTAGAACAACATTGTAGAGCAAAAATGATAAATGTATGTTTAATTAAAATGTAATTGATAATTATACTATATAAAACAAAAAGACCAACAGCTTTTTATTGACAGAGCTATGTTATTTTGGTACTTACTATTATAAGATAATATGCAGTGCAATAAAACGTGTTGCCACTACTTACCTATATAACTTGAATCGGCAGAAATTATACGTGCTAAGCAGTTCTTGTTTGTAAAGGTAAATTAGAGGAGTTGATTCATGTTCGGAAAAATCACGCGGGCCGACACGGTGTAATGAGAATCCGCCTTTATCATCCACTATTGTAGGGACTAAAGTTAATATGGTTTTGCAGTCCACTGTGCATACCGGTGACAACTGGGATAGACTGCACAGAAGAGCACCATCTAGTCTGAAATATAATTGTGCTGTGATCTAGATAAAGTCCATTCCGAATATCGTTTTTTTTTCGTATTTATTACAGGATGTTCTGGGAAGACTTTTAATTCAACCTTCTCCTTTTCGATGAATAAGTGCAAATTTCAACCGGGCTATCCCAAATATAGTTTTTGTACCATAAAAACTTGAAATCCTCGGCCAGCACACGTGTTTGCCTCGTCTTTTTGTTTTAGTGGCGATAACTCAGCCAACGTAGAATTCAAGTTTTGTGAGTGTAGGGACACTCAGTAGGAGAAAGTAGGTAATTCCCTCTTACATCCCCGGATTCTTCAAATGCATCATTGGCCGGTTAATTTAAGGCGGTTTTTTGACTGCCTCGGTGGCGCAGTGGTAGTGTATACGACTGCTGCGCCTAAGATCCCGGGTCGGAACAAATGTTAGTGTGTCATCCATAAATGTTTGTTTCGGAGTTTGGGTTTTCCTATGTATAATATATATGTATTTAGAAATAATATATGATAAGTATGTTTATCATCATTGGCTGCTAGAGGTCACTGAAATAAATTATGGAAGAAATTATGACAGCACTTAAAAATATACAACATGAATTAGTACAGCAGAAGCATGATATGAAAAATATAAGCGAAAATATAATGGAAAAAATTAATAAAAATATAGATCAAAAGTTTCATCACATTGAAAAGAAGACAAATATGCTAGAAAATAAGATAGAACAACAACAGAAGCAAATAAATTTTCTGGACCAACAATTAAGGAAAAATAATCTTCTTTTCTTTGGTGTGGAGGAAAGGGAGGTAAACTATGAAGATCTGCTAAACACTATACCCGAACTCATCAATTCACAAATGCAAGTACAGTGATCTGAGTGGGAAATTGAAAATGTCAAGAGAAGAGGTAAACCAAATGGACAGATCAGACCAGTGGTAGTGACCATTACCACTTTTAGTAAAAAGTTGAAACTCCTTAGTAAGGAAAAGTCGCTGCAAACTACAAAAATTTATATATAAGAAGATTACAGCCCCGCCGTACTTCAAAAACGGAAGGAGCTCCAAAAGGAACTGAAAGAAAAATGGGAATCTGGTCAGAAGGTTGTCCTACGCTATGACAAATTTATTACACGAGAGCCAAGGGGGGCAGCCCGTACGTCAGCAGATAAACCCGCTAGTAAAAGGTTCTTGTCAGAGACACCTGATGCTTCAGCAAACCGTGAGCAACAGCCATGAGAAAATTAGACAAGTACCGAAGAAAAATAGACCACAAAACATAATGAACTACTTGCGCCCATCGCAACCTAGTCCCACTGCAAAAGCTTCAACGAGCACAGATGTACAGAAGACCCCAAAAAACTGAGACAAGCCCCTTCGCATCTTCGCAGACAGAACCAAGATAATACAATCAAACCCACAACACCTCCCAATACGGCTGGTCCCCGCGGGAGGATGCGACCAAAACCCTCCAACCAAAATAAACACTATTACTATGCAGATAATACGTCAAGTGATATGCAAAATAATATTTATATCTGTTCTTGGAACGTAAGATCACTATTGCTTGAGACAAGACACATAGAATTAGAGCACAGTCTAACAAAGTTTAAATGGGACATTATTGGATTATCAGAAGTAAAAAAAGAAGGGACAGAAATACTAGAAACTGGAAATTATATCATGGCATACTATGGAGAAAAAAGCGGAAGAAATGGTGTCGGTTTCATTATTAAAAAAACACCTAAAATCACACATAGTCGATATCCATACTATATCCGATAGTCATGAGATTGTACATATCGCTATACAGGGTGACTTTAAATAGGTGTAATTGTTTTAAGGGGGTAAGAGTACAGCCCATGGGATGTTCAAAAATGTGTGGAACACCTGGTCGAAATCTACTGGTTTCGGAAATACACGATACTTTAACTTTTTTAGGAAAATTACCAAAATTCAAGAGAAATCCTTAAAAATAAAAATAAATACTGGATGCATGGATTTTATTTTTATTTTATCTGATTGCTGGATAAATTATCCATAAAATAAAAACATCAAATGTTATGAATCAGTTAAAATTTTAGAGTTATGAGAGCTAAAACTTGTAACAATAAAAAAAAAATTTGCTTTATCGAAATTTCAATTGATTTTAGTGAAAAATATCCACTCCGAACTGGTCGTACAAACGATGTCATTAAATTCCTTGTTTCCTTAGCTTTCTAAAAAGGTATAATAAGTGTACAAAATTCTAAGATAGCGCCCAACATACTCAGTTAGTCCCGAGCAGGTAGTTATGATCCCTATTGTTAATGTATTGCAAGCCGAGCCGATACCTGGAATTCTTAAAACCTTTCTCACGGTTTCACTATGCGAGAGTGAGAGAATCGATAAATAGCACAACGTGTGTGAGTGAGATAGCAATTGTTGGTTGGCCGTTGCCTTGCGCTTGGGCCCCAAGTTGCGCGACCTCTGTCTAGTACTACTTAGATACTTACGCGTGCCGGACGTACCTATTATTCGTACTAGTTATTTCATCCATCTGTTTCTTTGCTTTATTTCAATGGCAAGCTACAGTAGCGAAGAGTACGCAGACATTGTGTTTGTGTACGGATTCTGTGACGGTAATGCTGCAGCGGCCAGAAGGGAGTACATACACCGATTCCCAAATCGTCGCGCACCTAGTGTACGTGTCTTTTCTGCGGCGTTTCAACGGCTTAGAGAAAGTGGAAGTGTTCATGAGCGGCGTCACGATGCTGGTAGACCTCGTCAAGTGGATGCAGAGCACGAAGAAGAAATACTGGATCGTTTTACGAGAGATCCCACTACATCTACACGCATAGTAGCCAGGCAAATGGGATTATCTCAATGCAAAGTATGGTTTACTTTACATGCAGCGCGACAGTACCCATACCACTACACACCTGTTCAAGCGCTAGAGGAGGGAGACCCTGCAAGACGAGTAGATTTCTGTCGCTTCATGCAGCATATGGACGCTGAAGACGGAATGTTTTTAAGTAAAATCTTATGGACGGATGAGTCCAAGTTTGACCGAGACGGCATAACGAATTATCACAATCTCCACTACTGGACTACACGGGGAGAAAATCCAAGAAAGTCCAAGGAAGGAGCTCATCAAAGAATATTCTCTGTAAACGTATGGATGGGCGTTATTGACAGATACTTGGTGGGGCCATATTTCTTACCAAACAACTTAAATGGCGAAGCTTACGAGGATTTTCTTCGAAACCATTTATTCAACCTTCTCGAAGATGTTCCTGTTCGGGAAGATTTTCCACTAACTAACCGGGAAGAAATGATCTTCCAGCACGATAGCTGCCCAGCCCATTACCGGGCTAGTGTTAGACAATGGCTGGATGAAACGTTTCCACTTCGTTGGATTGGCAGAGGAGGCCCGACGCCGTGGCCAGCGAGGTGTCCAGATTTGACCCCCTGTGATTATTACCTATGGGGTCACATGAAGACATTAGTGTATACAACTCCCGTCAATAATGTTGAAGAATTGAAAGCTAGAATCATAGCAGCTGCTAATCAAATACAGCAAGATCTTACGGGAGTTGTTACTAGGTCCAATCTTAGAAAACGACTACGGGCGTGTATTAGGAACCAAGGAGGTCAATTTGAGCAAGATTTAAAATAATAAGGTGTTTTAATTAAATCAAGTGTTATAAAACGTGTTTTTCCTACTGTGTTTTTGTTATTTCTTTATGTAAATAACTTGAGTATTTTAATTGTAAAGATAACTTGCGTTTTTTCTTATTAAATATTATTATTTTGTATCAGTATGAGTATTATTTCATCTACATTAGATATTTTTTTCATACTACTCTTAGTAAAATTAACCATAGTCATCCTTACTTGCTTGGAGAACCAAATGGGCAACAATACACAATGCATTCATAAAGTCCACTAAAGCAAATCAATGAGACGTGTTACGAGGTAAATTAATGACACTTAAAGAAAAAACCTTAGCAGGGTAGTATGGTAAAGTGCTAATAATGTTATTAATGTGCAGTTTACGTATTACCTACTCGGCAATAACTGAGTTTGTTGGGCGCTATCTTAGAATTTTGTACACTTATTATACCTTTTTAGAAAGCTAAGGAAACAAGGAATTTAATGACATCGTTTGTACGACCAGTTCGGAGTGGATATTTTTCACTAAAATCAATTGAAATTTCGATAAAGCAAATTTTTTTTTTATTGTTACAAGTTTTAGCTCTCATAACTCTAAAATTTTAACTGATTCATAACATTTGATGTTTTTATTTTATGGATAATTTATCCAGCAATCAGATAAAATAAAAATAAAATCCATGCATCCAGTATTTATTTTTATTTTTAAGGATTTCTCTTGAATTTTGGTAATTTTCCTAAAAAAGTTAAAGTATCGTGTATTTCCGAAACCAGTAGATTTCGACCAGGTGTTCCACACATTTTTGAACATCCCATGGGCTGTACTCTTACCCCCTTAAAACAATTACACCTATTTAAAGTCACCCTGTATAATAAATCTTACGATTTAATACAATGCTATGCACCTACAGAACGATCAACACCTGAAGATTTGGAGACATTCTATAAACATGTGAAATCTGCTCTAGAAAATACGGGAAAAAATACAATAGTCATGGGAAACTTTAATTCTAATATTGGGATGCCTACAGCTGAGGATAAAAAGATTATGGGACCATGGGGGTATGGTGAAAGGAACACGGGAGGAGACATATTAATACAATTTTGCTTTGAGAACCAGCTCTACATTGCCAACTCTCACTTCAAGAAAAAGCCCAAACAAAAATGGACTTGGTTATCACCTGGCGGAACCACACGTAACGAAATAGACTTTTTCTTGGTTAAAAATATAAAAGAAGTAATAAATGTACAAGTTATAGATACAAAATTTCCTTCAGATCACAGAATAATACGAATGAGTTTGTTAAATAACTGGAATAAAACTAAGCCAAGAAAAGCTTACAGGTGCAAACTATCTAAATTAAATCAACTAGAACTAGAGTCCTTGAAAAACATATATGACAGTGACATACAACTCGTTTGGAAAGAAAACACTCAACTAATATATGAACAACTAATTAAAAGTATACAAGATTCTGTAAGAAAAGTGCCAAAATGCACAAAACCGAACAAGCCACTGCTGTCAACATATGTGGAGAACCTTATAAACGAACGGAATAGACTGAAAAATAAAGAAAACAAAACACGATCAGAAAGGCAACAGCTCAAGGCACTCTACAGGCTTGTCAAAAAGCAAATTAATCAAGAACACAGGGCACACCGACATAGTGTAATAGAAGAAGAACTGGAGAAAATCGATAAAAAGGGCACAGCTAAAACTAAATTCATCTAAACAGTGGATTACGTCTCTTAACAACAACAAAAATGTAATAATTTCAAATCGGGACCAGCTTATTGAAACAGCTACAAATTTCTACAGAAAACTCTATGAAAGGAAAGAGTCTAGCTTAGAATATGACAACTTTGAGCTATACGAGGACATCATACCACCTATATTGGAAAGCGAGGTCCATAGTACAATCCAAAAGCTTAAATCTACAAAAAGTCCAGGTGATGACGGGATAACAAACGATATCCTGAAATCAATCTCCAACTCTTTAGTTCCTATATTGCTGCAAATTTTTAACAACATATTAATATCCAAGGAAATACCGAAAGACTGGGGCATATCCGTCATAACCTTACTATACAAAAAAGGAGATCCCAAAGACCCAGGAAACTATAGACCCATCAGTTTGCAATAAACACTATATAAGGTTTTCGCCTCAATACTGGTAAGTAGAATCTCAAAAACTCTAGACAGAAATCAACCGAAGGAACAGGCTGGCTTCAGACAGATATATTCAACCGTGGATCACATCTTCACTTTGACCCAAGTCATTGAAAAACACGTAGAATATGGAAAAACAATATACATAGCGTTTATAGATTATCGTAAAGCCTTTGACTCTATACTACACCAACCTATGGCTGGCACTAAGGACACAAGGCGTAGAGAGCAGATATATAGAGATACTGCAAGAAATCTACAAAAACAGTAGAGCAGTGGTCAGACTGGAGCAAAAGGGAGAGCCGTTTAAAATCCAGAGAGGAGTGAAACAGGGCGACCCTATATCACCCATTTTGTTTACTGCCCTCCTAGAGCATATTTTTAGACAGCTTAACTGGGAAAACAAAGGTGTGAATATTTATGGAGAATACCTCAATAACTTGCGATTTGTAGATGACATTGTCTTGCTCTCTGAAAGTTATGAAGACTTACAATATATGATAATTAATTTAGATACCGAAAGTAGAAAGTGTGGACTAGAAATGAATATGGAAAAGACATTTGTTATGACAAACGGCGAAAAAGTGCCTATCAGAAGTCAAATACATACTATTAACTACGTAGAGCAGTATATCTAAATTACGACAAAATATGGAAAAAATAAATAAAAAAAAATAAATAAAAAAAACAAAATATATGTACGGGACGACTTGAAGATCGCATAGTACAATGATACCTACGTATCTATAGACTAGTACGTACAGTACTTGTGGTTTCGATTTGTTTTGTTTACATGATTTATTATATAGTCTTTTTGTTGATTTTATATTTTTTATAGATGTGTAATAACGTAGTAAATAAGAAAATACATAGTTTATATACTTTTAATTAGATTTTAAGGTAGAAATCGACAAAAATGTACCGCGGCTCTCGTTACGGTAAAGTTTCGAAGTAGCTTAGTAAAAATTTGTAAATATTGCGTAATTACTATTGGTTAAAATGTAGACAATCTGATTGGACTTGTATTTTTGTCCAATAATAAATAATGTGAAAATTGAATAAATACACGACCCATTTTGGGTATCGACACAGTCAACCGGCAACAGTAACCAGGAACAGTCCTCAGGAACAGAACAGTCCACTACAGAAGAAATCCTCAAGAATCCTGAAGAAATCCTGGACCAGAAGAATAGTTCTAGCAAGAATTTACTGTGGCAGATTGTGTGGCAAGAATAAACGGTCAAGCACGATCTGGCATTGCGGTTTTCATTTAGTACTTCACCAACCCCAGTCCCACCGAACACTACAGCGGGGTAAATAGTGCTCCTCACGGTGCCCTGCTGTACAATATATCATTTACTGATCATACATCTCATGAAGTTGAACGCCGAATAAACAAAGCTTGGGGTAAATATTGGTCTCTTAAAGAAATATTTAAAGGTAAATTACCAATACACCTTAAAAGGAAAGCTATGGACTCTGTTGTCTTACCCACATTACTCTATGTATGTCAAAGCTGGACCTTCACCAAAGATATCGTGCAAAAGATTAATGTATTTCAGAGAGCTACTGAAATAAGTATGCTAGGAATAAGATGGAATGATAAGATAAGAAACACACACATTAGACAAATTACTAAAATAACAGATGCCGTTGAACTTGCCAGTAGACTGAAACGGCGCTGGGCAGGACATGCAGCCAGAACTGTAGACAACAGATGGAGCTACAGAGTGATACACTGGCACCCCTATGACACGAAGCGCCCGCTATATAAATAGTTACAAAATTTAAATAAATACAATAATTTTCAAATGCAAAATCACAGACATTGTAATTTGAATCCTATAAATAGTTGAGATTGATAGTACCTATATTTGCTTAATGTCAATTCTTGAATATTATTAAAATAATGATGTAAAGGAAAATTATTGTATTTATTTAAATTTTGTAACTATTTATATTTGTATTTTGGGAATTAAAGGCTTTTATTATTATTATTGTCTCTTCTTTACACGGGTATCTTCGTTTTTTTTTCTCATGAAGATGCCCGGACTTTTGATAGGCTTACATGGGGACATAGTTCCAACACGCAGAGGCCCTTTGAGAATTTTAATCTAATAGGGAATAGGACCCCCACTGCAGATAGTCCACGCCCGCCTTATGTAGAAGAACGGTAATGGATCACCTCCAATGGGAGCTAAACTATTGTAAAATGTGCTAACTATGAAATGGGCTATTGGGTTAGGGGTTAAATGGATCGGATGAATTAAGCTATTGATGAAAACGGCGTCTGCCATTTAAATATATTATTATTAAACTACTGGCAGACGGTGACTCGCCAACTCACTAGATGGGCTCCCTATACAATCGCCATAGGCATGATAAGCCTGTAAGGCGACAGAGGGCAACACCGGTGTGAGCGGCTTGGGGTGTCGAGCGGTGCGGCGCCGGTTTCACCTTCGCGGGAAAGGCCCGGAGCGGGCTTCTCCCGTAGTTATGCTTGAAAATGACACTTCCACCCCCGAGCATATAGCTCTGGCTCCCTCCCTCTGACCGGCCAATTAAGGCAAGCCAGAGTTGAGATTTGCTGCACTCCCGGGAGTAGCACTCTCACTGCTCTCCCGTTAGGCCATTAAATCCTAACCGGTGCAGAAGGGCAACAAAACTCTAAGGAATCGGGACCGATGTGTAGCCACGCACATTCAGCTCGCCACAAGCTGCCCTGCGGATGTGAGCTTTTCAATAACTTACTGATACATTTTTTGTTAGTATCAGAAAGTGGATAAATCAAAAAGCGAATCTACTATGCCCTCATAGGGTTGCGTTAATCCTATAAAAGTTAACGACTGTCCTCGAGGGGTTTATTATTATTTCCTTTATTTATTATTTACACATAAAAATTACATTTTTAAATAAATTATACATATTAAAAATCTATTTAAAAATATAAAAAATAGTATCCCGCCGGCATCAGGTACAGGGACCAAGCTACCGGTGGTCAGGGCTGCAGAGACAAGAACTTCCGCACAATACGTGCCGTGCCCAGAATAACCGCCTTCTGCATCAAGCCCTTGACCCAACTGCCTAACGCGAGCCTCTTGAGATGTTAGTCGAGGCTCTTGGCAATCAGACCATGTGCCGATACAACTATCGGAACAATAATCGCTGAATCCACATCCCACATGTCGACAATCTCGTGAGCAAGGTCTAAATATTTTATTTCTTTATCCTTTTCGGCTTTTACGAGATTCTCGTCATGTGGAATGGTTATATCAACGATTAATGCGAGGCGTTCTGACCGATCTATTACCACTATATCAGGCTTATTGGCTACAATAGTCCTGTCAGTGATAATAGATCGGTCCCAGTATAATGTGATTATTATTATTATGTTTCTTCTTTTTACACAGGTATCTTCTTTTTTTTCTCATGATGATACCCGGACTTTTGGTAGGCTTACATGGGGACATAGGTCCAACACGCAGAGGCCCTTTGAGAATTTTAATCTAATATGGAATGGGAACCCCACTGCAGATAGTCCACGCCCGCCTTATGTAGAAGAACGGTAATGTACCATCTCCAATGGGAGTTAAACTATTGTACAATATGCTAACTACTAAATGGGCTATTGAGTTAAAGGTTAAATGGAGTATGTAACTAAAACTATGGTTGAAGACGGCGTCTGCCATTTTAATATATTATTATCAAAATACTGGCAGATGGTGACTTGCCAACTCACTAGATGGGCCCCCTATACAATCGCCATAGGCATGATAAGCCTGTAAGGCGACAGAGGGCAACACCGGTGTGAGCGGCTTGGAGTGTCGAGCGGTGCGGCGCCGGTTTCACCTTCGCGGGACAGGCCCGGAGCGGGCTTCCCTGTAGTTATGCCCTTGAAAATGACACTTCCACCCCCGAGCATATAGCTCTGGCTCCCTCCCTCTGACCGGCCAATTAAGGAAAGCCAGAGTTGAGATTTGCTGCACTCCCGGGAGCAGCACTCTCACTGCTCTCCCGTTAGGCCATTAAATCCTAACCGGTGCAGAAGGGCAACAAAACTCTGAGGAATCGGGACCGATGTGTAGCCACGCACATTCAGCTCGCCACAAGCTGCCCTGCGGATGTGAGCTTTTCAATAACTTACTGATACATTTTTTTGTTGGTATCAGAAAGTATTTAACTCAAAAAGCGAATCTACTATGCCCTCATAGGGTTGCGTTAATCCTATAAAAGATAACGAATGTCCTCGAGGGGTTTATTATTATTATTGTTTATCAGTTATCTAGATCCCATATCACACGCTTTATATAGGTGGGCTTACTTCGGGCTAGATGGCGCTGTGTAAAAAGTGTTCCACTATATTTATTTATTTAAGGGCTACTGTCTTTTGTTTTTGTGGCGGTAACTCGGACAGGGTGGTATTCAAATTTTGTGAGTGTAGGTACAATGTAAAAGGGAGAAATAAGTGGGTAATTCCCTCTTACAACTCCGGAGTCTTGAAATGGAATGTGGAGCATCATTGGGCGGTTAATTTGAGGACCACTGTCAATAGTATAGTGGACTGTGAGAGTGGCTATGGACTGCGTCGTTTTTTTATACCTCTGAGGTGGCAGACAAGCATACGGCCCACCTGATGGAAAGTGGTTACCGTAGCCTATGGACGTTTGCAACGCCAGAGCTGCAACACGCACGCTGTCGACCGTCTAAAAACATAAGACCCCTTTTGAAGAATACCGTTTTGTAGACATTCGAATTCAAGTTTTGCCAGAGTAAGTACCTACAAGGTAAAAGGTAGAAAGTTAGTAGGTAATTCCCTCCTCTTACAACCCCGGATTTTGCGAGCTAAATATAAAAAACAAAAATATAAGCTATATATAGAGGTACGCTCATAGTTTCATGGACAATGATATGAAAAGTATCAGGTAAGAAATAAACAAAACTATGACCATCAGTTTTATTATCTACAAATTAGTTTGTCTCGTTTCATTACAAAAGGTATGTTTATCTAGTCACAACTGAGTGAAAATATTGACACATACATGGAACATTATTGTTGTCACAATTTTACACTTTAATTTATTGTGATACAGAAAAGTTCATATTTTTCACACACACCCTGATACTAAGTACAATATAAAAACTAGGAAGAACCTTTCTGTATTATTTTGAGAGACGCTTTATATACAATGCATGAAACATGTATAAACAAACCGAAGGTGAAAATCAGTACATTAATTCAACATTTGTGTGGCTTAACTAGTACAATTCCGCTCATACAATATACAATATTCAAATATAGCTAAATGGATCATACTCTTGTCTGAGTGTAATCTGTGGGGAACTTGAAGGAGTGCTGTCCCAGAGCTTGTATATTAGGCAACAGGCCTGCATTAGGAATGATATTCCATGATAGAGTTAGTGTGACATTGCTGTGTCCCCTGAAATCAAGAAATAACATGAAATTTTATGAATAACTAGCTGACCCGCGCAACTTGGTAACCAAAAATGTGATAAATGAAGTACCGCTCAACCGGTTTTGTGCAAACTTCACATAAACCATATGCTAAACAGTCCGAACAAAGCCTAAAACAATTGGTTAGGATAGGTGAGCCCATTCTTGAGTTATAAAATTACAAAGAAAAGTGGCATTGATTTTTATATATATCGATGTGGATGGCAATATCATTCAATTGTTATTCCTGGTGCTAATATCTGTTAATTTTAGCATATATCGCTGATGTATAAGGCAATTACTTCATTACCTTTAGGGAAATTACGAGTATATTATGCTTCTTTTTGGAAAAAGACGTGGTTTAAGAATAAAGACCTATATAGTCCTTATGTATGTCTAAAAACTTATACTAATATTATAAAGAGAAAAGGTTTGTTTGTAGTAAACTCTGGAATTACCGAACCAAGTTTACTAAACTTTTCCAAACCTAAATATATATGTAGTTAAAAAAGGCTTAAACACAGTGGATCAGTACCATGTCAATCATATTTGATATCACTTGATTAAACAATAATGTTGTAGTTACTAATTGTTTTATTCAATTTTCCCATTTGCATAAACATTTGTAAAACAAACAAAAAAACTATTTTACATGAATGTCTCTTTACCATTATTTCTGGCTGTCATACAATACTACTTAAACTTCAGCAGCGAGTCAAATGGCACACATCTAAGGGCTCCTTACAAATTGGCTCCCTCGTCATTATTAAAGATGACAATTTGCCACCCCCTTAAGTGGAAAATGGGTTGAATAGTCTCACTTCATTTAACTTACATAAGTCTACTTAATGAAAACTGTTTCCTTTATCTATTAGTGACAACCGCCTAAACAACCTTAAGAGGTTGGGCCAATACTGGGTCTGGCAATTTTACAATAAACGTTAAAAAAAAAGGAATCCTCAGATGCTGACATATTGCTTTGCCGTCACAAAAACCAGGTCCTACTTTTTGCGCAGCCCTTAACTGCCTGCAGTTGTATTATGCACACCTGTTGTTGTCAACTTTGAGTGTAAAGAAATGTTGACCTTTATAGTTACGAAAGAGGCTCTGAAGCCATACTTTGGAAAAAATGATGGACAGGGCAGTGGATATAGATATGGATGAGAGAGCACTCTCGATATAGTAGTTACTCTAAGATCTAATGCGTATAGCATCATCACACTGTTGTGGCTATCATTCCAATCTTTTCGGTCCAGTGTGTAGGTCTGATGAAGAGCTAAGAACATATGGATGTCAACTATATTGTATATTCAATTGTGCTGAACGGATCTGGATGAAATTTGGCATAAAGATTATAGTATCCAAATAAGGTTTTATTCTGATATTAGAGTACTGGGATCAGTATTATAACATTTGCTAATGCATCGAGAATGTTAATACTTACTTCAAACCATTACCATCATCCCAAAAGTAGTATTTCGTGTTCATGTTTTTGAAGTCTAAAAGAGCATTTTCACCTCGTAGTATAATTTTGTCCCAAAGTACAACTTGGTTCAATTCATTATTAGGTGTAGTGTATTCTGCTGTAAGATACAGGAACAGTTGCTTCACATTCCAGTTGAATAAATGAGAGATATCCGTCTTCAGATCGAAAGTTAGGAAACCAAGATCATTTCTTTCTCTTGATGCTCCATAATCTGCTACATTTTTACTGTAAAAATTTAATACGGTAAATATTAGCGTGATTTAGAATAGTTTAACTAGTTGAAGAGGATTTTACCAACAGAAAAGACTGCTACAATCAACCCGCTCTAGACTGGGAGATCAAATGGTAGGAATTCTCAGAAGAACCATTTTAAATTGGTAAGAGCTAGAGGTTGAACAGAAGCCCATGGATGATCAGTCCGGGATTCAACGCTAAAGTATGAAGATATGAATATAACTAGGCACTTACACGACTACTTTTACCGTGTTCATCTGTGCAGCCGTTCTGTAGTCCACTGTTAATGTGGAAAGAAAACACAAGAAAGTTAAACAAGCTAACACACTCAAGGTGTATGTTAATATTGCATTCCCTCTTGTTAATACGGAATACATTTTTATACTGTTGTTTTATAGCTTTTATTTTAAAATATTTGCATCGGTGGCACAGAAATTCACTGAACGGTTTTCAAAATGTTCGTATTTGACGTTGCTGTGCTGATTGGTGAGTGTGACAGTTGGGACACGTCATAAGTCTCTTTTTTTTTTACATTTTTTTTGTAAATATTTTATGACTTGGTTACTAAGACCTTTTAGTGATTTCCTAATTTATATTTCTTCAATCCCCGTGCCCCGTCCTCTACGTCTTAGTCAAGTCTAGTCTTAAGTAAAGGCCAGTCTCACTCCAGTATCATGATGGTTGACGAATCTATAGACGAATTGATAGCTTTTGTTTCACTCACACAAGAAAGAAAGCAACTTATTAACTTATAAGTCTAGTGTGAAGAAAAGAAACAATAATTAGATATTTTGTTTCATCAAGCGTGCCGGTTTTTCCAGCACAATCTTGAGTTTGAGCGAAACAAAGTTTGACAGCTGTTTGCAGTTCATTGTCATAATTGTAAAAAAATAGCTATAAAACGGTTTAAAAATGGTTTATATCGCCACAAGAACAAAAAAAAAGATGGTTTAAAGGTACAAAACTGTGTTATATTTCATTGTGGAGTAATATGACGAACGAAATATTAATTCAAACCAATAAAAGATGGTGCGGTGTAGTGTTTTAGGATGTAAGAGTGATGGTGAAAAAAAAAACTATCTTTTCATTCGTAAGTACTACCAAGTTTTATGAGTTACTATGTTATAATAGAAGTATATTGTGCATCTTGCATTCAAGATGGAATTTTATTAATTAATATAAAAATAAAAAATTAAAATATTTTTGTTTGGTATATCATGTATGCTAAATTACCCCAGATCTGATTTTATTTTAAAACAAAATGCTGGTCGTGTCGTACATCAGAGGTGAGTCGCTCTTTACTGAAACGACTCAGGGAGTCGTTACTTTAAAGTGAGTCACTGATTTAAATCTTTTACACCGCTTGAAATGAATCTTTTTCTCTTTTGCTCTATTGAATCTCGGTTTCAATCGGCTCGCGGCGTTCGCTGACACGATTGAGTGAGATACACTGTTCGGAGCGCTTCGGGTCGCGTAGTCGCCGTCGCGTCGGAGAGCGCAGACTCCGTTTCTCTCACTGATTCGCTACTAGTGGGTGATTGATAGAGACAGCAACACTAGCTCTCCTATGCACGCATTAGGTACGCGTTGTTATTATTTTTTTGTTTAAGTTGACCTTTGTTTGTGGAATAAAACACCGGTTTGTTTACGTTGGGTCTGTGATTTTCAATTAGGTACATTAGTGGTTCAATAAGTAAAGAACTAAAGACAGTTTAGTGAAACATAATAAATACTTTACATAATTCTTCAAACAAAGGTCAATAAAAACGATTCATTTTAATTTATTTGCGCTAATAAATCGAGCTTAGGTACAAGTTGAGTCACTGATACAAATGAAGCACTGAAGCACTTTACTGATTTGAATCTTTGAACTGATCCAGATACAAATGATCCATTCTCAACAAGGATACGTTTTTGCCACCGCTGTCGTACATGCTACATTTATTTAAACATAATAGACTCACAAAAATGGGAGACGTACAGAAAATTAACTTGGAGATATATATAAGCCTACTTACCACGTAATTAACGTTATTTATATTTTGTGCGACATAAGTTTAGGCCTGGGCAAATTGGAAATAACTACTCTCGGACCTCCCAAACATAACCTACTACGTGTATCAGCGCCCTGGCTTCATTATTCAGTTAGCACCAACATGCAGGCGAGGCGGAGATCTGGATTGTGATTCAAGTAGAAGTAGTTTATATACACGCTATTGCATTACATACCTAAGATGTTTTCGGAACTGCTCTTTACTTCAATATTTTATTTTAAATATTGTATTACCTAACCGTGAGGTCGCGGTTTGCCCAAATTTTCCACTTTCTTGGTCGGTGTCTGCCAAGCTAGACTAATAGTAGCAGCTGTAATATCTTTGTTGTCGGTGCCGTTAGAAACGACTGCTGCCTAATCTCCCAATCTCTTTTAGTAGGTATCCGCTTCTGTGCCCGACCTTGTTCATTTGTCAGCAGGTGTATCAGCTTGCATTGTATGTGAATATACTTAAGCACTTGTTATGTTTTTTATTGTGTTGTGTTTAATTAAATAATTATTGGTTTCTTGCAGCTTTAATAAAAGTGGCGATTCGCGTCAGATTTGGATAACAGCTACAGGACGAACCAATTTTGAATAAAAGTTTCTATTTAAAAAGAAGAAAAAGACTCTATTACATAGTGATGAATTTAAAAGACATAATAATATATATTTTTTGGGAGATATGTTTTTTTATAACAATCTCTGCTTGCTTACAAATGTTTATTATGTTAATTAACTGCAAAACTAAATAAACGTATTAAAAAAATAACATACTGTATTATTTACTCACGAAAACTAGAACCTATCATGCCTCTTTGGTGCAGTTGGTAGTAAGGAGGAGTTTAGGTATTTTCTATGTCAGTGTAAGGGTGTTTTCAAATACCTTCACCCACTTGCGGTGTAACTGCTAACTAACTGATGAGACAACTACGCATGTGTGGGCTCCCGTGGTAGACCCAGTACGGCTTGGCAACGGTGACCACGTTATAAAACCTAATAGACCTCTCGTCATCGCAATCATGTTACGCAACTAGTTGTAAAAGAAGAGTTTCCCTTCTCCTTGATAACTACTTGCGGTAGGCGAATGTCCACTGCGCAATACTCTGACACAGGATATCCTGAGCAGCAGAGCAGTGGTTTTTTTTTCGATTCACCTGTAGGATGCGGATAAGTATGTCAATTTATAAACCTCCTTTATTCCCCCATCCTGTCGTGGACGTGGCCGCTCTTCACCGGTAACAACCATTTCTGTTTTATGTATGTAATTAAATTATGTAAAACTGGCGGGTGTTAAAATAATTATTAAGGTTAGGTACTGAAAAGGGGAAGGCAAACAAATAGTAAGTTAAGCATTTAATTATAATAATAATTTATTTGGTATTTACAAAAAAATTAAGAGCTATCGCTATCGCTAAAAGTGCGATTGTTAAATAGTTAACAGACGGTACAATGCTGTTATTACATGGCATTTCGCCAGCTACAGAGCGGCAGAAGCAAACTTTAATTGAAGAGCTTCCGTTTATTTGTTCATGGCAACCGCTTCTGATGGAATGTCCATCCTTGTCCACAGCTCTTGTGCAGAATAGTGTAGAATTTTCAACTGTAAAATAGAACGTTAGTTTGGAATATTTGAAATTATCATATTATCTTAATTATATTTCCTTTTAGTAACGCGGGGACTGCCTTTACGCACCGTCGTCCTTGCTGTGGGGGCAGCATGGACGGTGTGTGGGACTCCCGGTCCCGAGAGATGGGGACGTCCCGTATCCTACTTCTGACACCATGTTTTGGTCGCGGTAAGTATGCTGTACCTGCTGTTGAAAGCGTTTTGAGCTGCTTTATATAAGGTTTTCAACTTTTAACTCCACTTTTAACTCTTGGAAATCCACAGTAACTTACTGGGTGTGAGGTGAGCTTTGATTGACTGCTAGAGCCAGCTATGATTTTGTTTGTTTCAGCTTCGTGACCTTTGTAATTACGGTGATTTGTCAGTTAATAGGTGTACCACTAGCAGGTGATGCTATTTTAAGCCAAAGATCGTGGTGGAGTTCCAGTATAATTAAGCGCAGGTTAAAAAGGTTCATACTTTAGCGATGCGCGGTCGGAAACGGTCGCGTTTGTGATGCAGAGGGATTCACGATAGTGGTGAAGAAAAAGAGGAAGCCCTCTTGCAATGGTCTACGTATTTCGCGTTCACTACAACGTGAAGGCCGTAGACGTCGTTAACTACCTCAAGAAGAAAACCGGGTAGCGTTTGAGGGTGGAGAAGCTGAACTCATGTCACAAAGTGAGTTTTAACTCTTTTGTGGTGAGGGTTCCTACAGAACGCATCGCCACCTTTATTTGTCCCGACTGTTGGCCAGTTTGGGTAAAGTCCAGGCGCTTGTGAGGACGCCTGCCATCGCGTGATCTCTTGACCTGCGACACATCGACGTCACTACGTGTAACTTAGGTTGAGTTATTATCCTATGTATTTTTAGTTTTCAGATATGTATCTATGGGACGTAGAATAAGTTTATAAGATCTGTAACGATTCTCGTGTTGTCTGATAATAAATAATTATTATTATTATTCTCTTTATTTACTATACAGATATACACATAACATTTTTAAATATATCTAAAAAAAAACTAAATATATATTATTATTATTATTTAACAGTAAATATAGGGATTAATCTCTCTTACCAGTGTTGCGAAAAGAGTAGGTGAATTTGGCACATACATCAGTATCAGACAAAATACAAGATGCCTTTGGGTGCTCTTTCCAAATGTGCTTTACATCTGGCCAGGAACCGTTATCTGAAAAATAGTTCTTTCTCAATTCTGCATGGAAATACTGACATTATTTCATTTGAAACATTTCAACGCTCCAGAAATGTTGTATGGAACAGCGCGATGGGGTTATTTTAGTTATTAGATACTCTTTGATTAGATCTCTTTTTTATCATTTTTTTTCAGCAGACGTTTACAGTAGGTAAGAATATTTTATATTTTTAAAATAAGTGCATAAATCTTGTTTTATGTCTGGGACTGGTAGATTCATGGACATAAAAGTTGTGTCAATGTCCTATAAATAGATAATAAATAAATATTCTGGGACACTTTTTCACATAGCACAATCTAAGCTTTTGTTATGGAATATAGACATCTGAAATACATATTTAAATATTTCTAAATACACATTTCTAAATACATATAAAGCAAACATCCAAACTCCGAAACAAACATGTGTGGGTCACACAAATCTAATAATTGTGATCTAATCTGGGAATCAAAACCGACACCTCAGCGCGGCAGTCGTATAAACTTCGACTTACGCCACCGAGGCAGTCAATAGTGAAAGATAGTGCGATTTTCCATCTTGCTGCGTAAATCCACTGAAAGGAAATCAATAACATTTCTTTTAGTAATTGCCCCAATATGACTAATGTAACTTTTAATATTAATTAGTATGTTGTATTTCACTGTATTTTTTTGCGAAAAGCAATATATATGCAATATATATGCCTCGGCGGAAATGGCAATTGCCTGTCTCTTAGTAAAGTCCTCGCCTACGGCTTGGCCTTCACACTCATACTCGACCTGCAATTGCATATTTCCCGGCCCTTGCAATAATGTGCTGTTTTTGAAATTCATAAGCCTCATGGAGCAGTAAGAATATGGCTGCCGGTTGAGTAAATTTTGCAATTAGTACACAAGGGATCGATAAAAAAAACAGTACTATTATGAATTTCAGTACAACATTATAATCATTCGTTTGGATGATATTGTAGTTATTAGGGCATTGAGTGTTTTAAAGTCGGCAATAAGTTAATTCTTTCAGAATCTTTTATATAGGATTTAAAGCATCTACACTCATACCTTAAATATAATACTAATAAATTTTGTTAAGAACTAGCTGAACCGCCTGGCGTCGCCCGTAACATATTTCGAACCTCTAGCGCCTGTCGTTTATTAATTTCACAATAATGTATGGGTAACATTTTCCTAAATAGTTGATGACTGATGACTGTCGAATTATAGTTTCACGAAATTACTTAAGTTTAAATATTTTTGTTGTACGTCTCAGTTGCATGCAAAGATTTCCATCTAATTTTGAGTACAAATGAATTTTGATTTCGTCAGTAAACATTTTCACACAACGCCAAACAGAATGACATTGCAAACTTACTTTACCTATAAAGTAAGTGGTATTTCTTTTAAATCCATGCAACTCCAAAAGGGGGTCTTAACAGACTAGATAGTATCTACATTAATGTGCCTTTCACACTTACGAGACAGAACAAGTGGACGTACGCAAGGTACTCCACGGGTGAGCTGGGTCACATCGGAGCAGGTCGCAGTTTCGAAGTCAGTCTCGTTATGCCAACTGTCGGGACCACCCAACCACGTAAATTGGAAGCATCTTGGTACTTCTTCTGATTGTGACTCGGCTGTAACGTAAACTGCAACAGTAAAACAGCACATTACTTACCCAGAAAATTTAGTTAAAAAGTTACTAGTTTTTTTTTTCTTTTCATATTTTTACACCAACATGCAATCAGTCTCTCAGTTAGACCATAAGCAGTTATTATAAAAGTATTATTGGCGTGTTAGGCTTGCCGTCCCATAGGTGAGCTGCCTCCTTTGTTGCTTAGATGTAATCCCAGGTGTGAGATCGTTTAAGCCGTCTTGTGTTTATGGGATTACTAAGACTCTGAGCTAGTCTGTTGTGGTGATTATTGATTCGAGTCTTGTAGAGCTTTATGCTTTTGACCTCCCTTACTGTGAGGATATTCAGATATTCGTGTACCTCATAAATTTTTGTGAACCATGGAGCATTTATTATTGATTTTAGCACGCAATTTTGAAACCTCTGCAGAATCTGAATGTTCGAAGTTCTTGCCGAACCCCAGATTTGAATGCCATAAGTCCAGATTGGCTTTAATATTGCTTTGTAGATTAGTAGTTTATTTTCCACAGATAGACGTGATTTTCTGCCCAGAAGCCATTCAAGTGATCTAAACCTAAGGTTCAGTTCATCACGTTTTTTTTGGATATGTGTTTTCCAGGTCTGTCTTCTGTCAAGGTGAAATCCAAGGTACTTTACAGATGTGCTGTGCGGCAAAACATCTTGGCCTAATCTTACAGGTGGACAGTCTTCTTTTCTTAAGGTGAATGTGATATGGTTGGATTTAGTGGCACTAGCCTTAATTTTCCATGATAGCATCCAAAAATGAACTCTGTCCAAATGCTCCTGTAGATTTCTGGGCTGGGTCTTTATCGGTCGGAAGTATTGCAGTGTCATCTGCAAAGGTGGCCATAATCACATTTTTTGATTCTGGTACGTCTGCAGTAAACAGTAAGTAAAGTGAAGGTCCCAATATGGATCCCTGTGGGAGACCTGCTCGTACGTTATGATAGTCAGAGGTTGCATCATCGATTCTGACATAAAAGATGCGATCATTCAAGTAGGACTTCAAGAGAAGGTACATATTGTGTGGCAAGAGCTTCTTTATTTTGTAGAGCAGGCCATTGTGCCAGACCTTGTCAAAAGCCTGTTGGACATCCAAGAATGCTCCAGAGCAGTACTGTTTGCCTTCTAGGGCATCTCTCACATAGTCGCATACCCTGTACACTTGTTCTATATTTGAATAGTGTCTCCGAAATCCGAATTGGTGTTCTGGTATAGCTTCATTTTCAGTGAGCATTTCAATTAAGCGAGTGGACACAATCTTTTTTTTAAAACATTCGATAAGAGTGGTAAAAGGCTTATAGGTCGATAAGATGATGTCAGGTGCGGTGGTTTTCCAGGTTTGAGGACCAATGTCACTTGCGATACCTTCCAGCAGCACGGATAATACGCAGTTCTTAGTATGGCGTTAAAGAGTGATGTGATAAGGACTATGCCCTTCCCTGGTAATTTCTGTAGCACTTCTGCAGTGATAAGATCAAATCCTGGAGTTTTTTTCAGTTTCAGTTCCATCACTGTGCTCCTGACTTCAGATGGTGTGCAGTGTCTAAGGGGAGGACTGAGCTGAAGGTCACTTTCTAGAAATGATGAAACCACCTCATCCATATTACTCATGTCATGATCGTGGTTTGGGGTGAACATATAAATAAATAAATATTGTTAGGACAACTCACACAACGCCATCTGATTCCACACTAAGCAGAGCTTGTACTATGGTAACCAGATAACTGATAAACATACTTATATATTTCTAAATACATACATATTATAGATAAATAACACCCAGACACAGAATAAACCATCGTGCTCATCACACAAAGTTTTATTCTGGGTGGGAATCGAACCCACGATCTCTTGCATAGCAGTCGGATGCACTCCCACCGCGCCACAGAGGCAGTCAAATATCAGCCAAAAACGATCCGTAGGCATCTGCTCTTTCCTTGTTTGTCCTTGCCCGTGTGCCACCAGTCCTTTTAAGGGGATATTGAGCGACACGAGGCTTTTCTCTAGATTTTACAGTCTTCCACAGAGAGTTTTCATTTTTGGACGATGTAGTTGGTGTTAAAGACTGCAGGTGTGACTCCAGGGTATCATTCTCCAGATCTTTCAAGAGTTTCTTCAGCTCAGCTGCTGCCCTATTGAAATCCCCTTTGTCCATTGGATGCCGACTGGTATGCCATATTCTCCTAAGCCGTCGTTTTTCTAGAACCTTGTCTTTTATGAATTTTGGTAATTTGACTTCTTGTGATGAATTAGATTTTGGTACTAGTGATGGGGTGCTGAGCCAAGCTGCACTTTGAATAATTTTAGTGATCTGCTCCACAGCAGTGTCAATGTCCTCTTGTGATTTCAGGCAGGTCTTTAGGTCTAGTCTTTCATTTAGATATTTTTCAAATGACTCCCAATCAGGGTTTTTGTTATATAAGTACGGTATTGTGGGTTTATATATTATATTTGAGCTCATAGATACAATAATAGGGATGTGGTCAGATGATGAGTCGAAGTATTCTTCTATATCTAGGAAATGGGACTGTATTCCTTTGTATATAGAAAAGTCTAATAGGTCTGGTATTTTTGTAGGATTAATAGGCCAGTGAGTAGGTCGACCAGTCGATAGAATATTTAGGTTGTGCTTATCTATATTTCTACATAGATTTCGCCCTCTTGTTGCTGTCAGACGTGATCCCCACAGGGTGTGTTTAGCATTCCAGTCACCTCCAACCAAGAACCTGCTGCCTAATGTTCGAAAATATTGATCAAAATCATTTTCGGTAGTCTCAGATTTTCTCTTCTGTTTTGGTGGACAATAGATTGACGACAGTGTTAGAGAGCTCTGTTTGTCATATATTTCAATCGATGTCGCTTGTATTTTGGAGTCTCGATATTCTGGTAGTAATTGGTGTTTGATATTTTGTTTTATAATAATGGCCGTGCCGGCTGTGCCTTATTGCTAGGATGGTAGGTAGCATAAATGTCGTAACCTTGCATGCGTATTGACACATTTTCTGTGAGGTGTGCTTCAGAAATTAATAATATATCAATACTTTGCACTTTTAAAAAAACCTCCACTTCCTGTTTCTTGCCAAGCAGACCATTTATGTTCCAAGTTGCAATTCGGAAAGCCATTTTATTTGAATAGTTTATTAATAATTGTTGTCAAGAGACCCATAAGAGTACCCATTTGGTTAATCAGAAGATCTAGCTTTTTAGCTTGTTGGCATAGAATAGTTTCTAAGTTGGTCCCTGCCGTTACTTGTATAGGTTAGGTCAGGGTTAATTTTAGTTGCTTTTTCAGAAACTTCTGGAGGTATATCCATGTTTTGGTAAGATTCTTTCCCTTTTGTATGTGTACTAGGTGTGTCTCTATTAAGTGGAACTCTTTGTTGGAATTTCCTTTTGTGAATTTCCTGGTAGACCTTACATCCTTTATAATTTGCAGGATGTTCACCAAAGCACTATAGTTAATTACTATAGTTAATTTCACTGTGGTGTATATTTACAATTCTTAATAAAATTTCGGGTGCATTCGTTTTATTAAAATTTAAAACTTAACTTACATTTTACTTTAACACTACTGCTACTGAGAAATTCAATAATATCAATAAACTTTCAAGTTTTGTTAATTGCATTGTTTTATAATGATTAATTATTACCTAAGTAACTTCATTTTAAAAAGAGAAGAAATAGAAGTGCTCGCTCTTGCTTTAAGGTCTATAAAAGATAACTGCGTCTTACGCTTAGCTTGAGCTGGGCCGTTTATCCATTGGAATTTACAACATTTCGCTTTTGTGGAAGACATATTAAGCTGTTGGTCCCGGCTGCCAATAACATTTAGTTGTTTAGGCTTGAATTGACTTTAACAGCCACTCACCGTTCTAATTCGGCAATTACCTCACCAAGAGCACAAGAATGCGTTCAAGAGGCGCAGAAAGTACAGAGAATAAATACTTGATTACTTTATCGAATCGAAGGGATTATTATCAATTAATTCTTTCTTTGAGAATAATCGCCACAGAAAGTGGACTTGTTAAAGCCCCGACAAGGTTACTAGGAACGTGATAGTTTGTCTTATTGCCGAAATGAAGATTATTGAAAATTTAAAGACGTTTGTATGATTAATAGGTTTAAAACCATCTGTGACTACAGACTTATCGTGGTCTCTCTAAATTATAGATTTCCGCGCTAAGCTGACCTGAATGGAGGGTATTTCGAAGGTTGTTGTCTGGAAAAGGCTATAACTCTTTCCTGAAAGTCTAGAACTAATGAGAATTACATTACAACCTGCGCAAATGTCTTGTCAGATCGGAAAGACATAAACAATTAAATCTGGTCGCCATCGCGCCATATCAAACGCTATTACACCATCATTTAGGACGCAGAACAGACATAAAGATATTCTCAGTCTAAGTCACAAAGTCGAATGATGATGCTTTAGGTGTTTAGAGAGGCAGAAAAACATAATATATCCAAGCCAAACAAATTTGAAATCAGAGAGATAAAACTTACATGATACAAAAATCCCAACACATATTTTAATAAATAAACATCTACTCATATTTCTGACTGCCCGTATTCAGGACTTCACTAATTTTTTTTAGTTACAAAAACATTAGCAATACAATGAAATGTCGTACATTATCAATCAGATATTTGTCACTAGACCGCTATCATCGGTGCTGGTTCCGATAACTTTTGTACGTAATTATCTAAGTGGTCTTCATTGGTTAATACGTAGAAATTAGTCCTTACTTCCATTAGATATGCTATCGCATAAGCATTTTTGACTTCCAATTACTATGACGTCATTATTTATGCAATGTAATTTATGCATCCTTGAAATGAAACGACGGCTTAAAAAGCGGCGGGACATATTTGATAATTAGATGGTATTGAGCCAGATAATGATAAGGAAAGGGTGGTCTCCGTTTTTGCAAAACATTTAGTCCCAGTTGTTTTGGAGTCCGTCTTTTCCTAATGTTGATGAAAATTTATAGTCCAATATTCAAAATTACAAGTTCTGTTAATGAATACGTCACCTTAAACACACACAATTTATATCTATTGACTACAGTCCAGGGGTAATATAAAATATTTTACCTCAAAATCGTTCTCCTTGATTCATTAGATACTCACTATTTCACAATGTCTCGTGCAGTGCATTAGCGAACTCCTTTATTCATAATATTTCCAACTAGCAACTGTAGCGCTACGAGCTAGCCTAAAGTCTCTTCGGAAAGAGAAATGGTGTTAGTATACAACGGTATTAACATTAATCAGTATTGTAGTTTCATTTGTCAATCATTGAATTCAATTGTCATTACATCTCTCACTTCATTTTAATGGATTTTTCTATTTGACCAATTTATTCAGGATTAACACGGCGGAAATCCATTTAATTTTTTTTGCTTGTTTTAAATGTTATTTTGTGCAATAATCCGCTTTTTAAATTTTCGTATGATGTCGACAGGTGTTTCGCCTACACACGAGGCATTATCAAGACGGTTTGGCAACAAAAAGCAAAACAGTGAAAACAGTCTGGATAATGCCTCGTGTGTAGGCGAAACACGTTACATCGACATCATACGACAATTTAAAAAGCAGAATATTACAAAAGTAACAATTATAACTTTAGTTTTTTTAACTTGTTGCTTCCAAACCCTATCCGAATTTGGAGCATGAGGTCTACCATTATTTGACTACTATGCTATTTGATTGTCGGCATTGTTGCGAGCGATTGCCGTCTGAACTCCCAACCCCGTAAACCCGGGTCCCTGTGTCGTTGCCTCGTTCCTTAGTCAGCACTACTATATAGCAGGTGAGGTCACGTGGGCCCCGGACATCTTGGTGGGGCGCCTTACAACGGTGTAAGTGGCGAAGAATCTATGTACATTTTTTTTTCTGAATAATAAACGTTATTTATATTTGACTGCCTCGGTGGCGCAATGGTAGTGTATGCGACTGCTGCGACTGAGGTCCCGGGTAAATATTTGTGTGATCCACAAATGTTTGTTTCGGAGGATGGGTGTTTCCTATGTATGTATATATAATATGTATGTATTTAGAAATATATAAGTATGTTTATCAGTCGTCTAGATCCCATAAAACAAGCTTATATTAGCTTACTTAAATAAATAAATAAATATCTTTAGGACAACTCACACAGCGCTATCTGATTCCAAACTAAGCAGAGCTTGTACTATGGTAACCAGATAACTGATAAACATACTTATATATTTCTAAATACATACATATTATAAATAAATAACACCCAGACTCAGAATAAACCATCGTGCTCATCACAACACAACTTTGGGTTAAACGGCGGTTTGTAAAAAAAAATGTCCTACAATATTTATTTATTTATTATTGATTACTTAACATTTACAAACAGTTGAAGAATTAACGCTATGGCTATGAGCGTAACCGTCAAATAGTTGACTGACGGTACAATACTGTTATTACAAGGTATTCCTCCAGCAACAGACTTGCAGAAGCAGACTCTGGTCGAAGAGCTTCCATTCACTTGTTCATGGCAACCGCTATTGATGGCGTTGCCAAGATTATCAACAGCTCTTGTGCAAAAATGGGTTGAGTTTAAAACTGAAAAGGTTAAAAAGGAAAGTTACCACAAATCTTAGCCGCTCGTACTTCCTTTTCTTTATGCTACCAAACCATACCTGTATTTGGAGCTTTTTGTTCACTTTTACTTGGCTGCAAGGAGAAGCTTTAATTTGACTTTTGACATTTCCACCCAGTAACCTTTATCTCGTTGCCGTTGGTCAGCAGGTGCACCGATGGCATGTGAGGTCCCGTAGATCTTGGCGTGGCCCATTGCACATTACAAAATTGAACCGCTTATCTGTCTATCATGTGATCATTAATGGCCGGTTTCAATATTCTATATTCAGTTAAACCTAGATCGCTACCACAGATAAACAGTTGAACTTTTAACCTTTGTGACAGATAGTTCAATGTCGTAGGTAAATATATATAATATAAATTTTCGTCGATAGGTACCTATTTTAACATTATTTTAGATAATAGTTAAAGATAGATAGGTTATTGAGACCGGTCGTTAATAAATGAAAAGCAAAACGCAGAAAGTTGCTTACCTGTTCCGTCGAATGAATATGTGAATTTAGCACATATCCCAATGTCAGAAGGCAAGATACAGGATACTTCCGGGTGATTCTTCCAAATGTAGTTTACATCAGGTGGTGAACCGTCATCTAAAATTTAGAATATAATCATATAGTAGGATGTGGTAAGTTGAAACTTTCGTAATAAATACTTAACGAATTTAACTATCATGAAGCATAATAATCCCGCTTCATAGAGTGTAAATGGAGATAAATCAGTACATATATTGAAATTTAATACTCGTTTGTATTAAAACTAACTAACTAACTATCTTCACGCTGTATCCCTGAAGGGGTAGTCAGAGAGGACAGATCGCCAGGCTTCGCGATCCATGCATACTTCTTTCGCTTCTTCAAGATTCATCAATCGCTTTATACACGCACGTCTGGGTATCCGAGTACTTTTGACCTTTCCGTTTTTGAGCAATCTGCTCTCGTGGTCTTAATATGTAAGTCTCGGCCTACCCTGACTTCTTCTACCCTCAACTTTCGCAAAATATATATTCTTCGTCAATCGTTCCTCACTCATTCGTTGGACGTGTCCAAACCAACGGAGCACGCCCTTTTCCAGCTTAACGCTGACACTTCCATTCAATCCTGCCATATTAAAAAAAAAAACTAACCTAACTTATCAAGATTTGTATTCATTTTTTGTGCATAAGTTGTATATGTTGGTGTACATTGAATGACTTTTATAATATAATTGATCGAGGAAAATATGTCATAACAAATCAAGTTAATCAATATCAAATCAAAGTATTTGTATATTTTACATTATGTAAAGTGGACATTGTGTGTCAAAGGGCATTTGTGTAATTTTTTATTGGTAATTTTCACACAACTCTTTCTTGTCCAAATTTTTACTTAAGTCTTATTGTAAATGTCTTCTCAAAAAGCAGCTAAAACTATTTTATGACAATATAAAATTACAAAACTATAGGTTCACATTGTTCTGTTTATTCGAGGACAATTGTGTGGGTTGCATGATTGATAATATCATGTAACTGTTTTTAGGCCCCAATAAATAAATAAAAAAAAGTTGATATTGCTTCCTTGCTATTATATTTCAAAATACATACATATACGTATATTACGTAGGAAACAGCCATATTACACACAAACATTTAGGAAATTTTAAATGTTTCTTCCGATGCAGGATTCGAGGCGTCCTCAGCACAGCAGTCGCATACGCCTACCTCTGCGTCACAGAGGCAGTAAAATTCAGATTATACCCTGATTAAACTTACAAGAAACCACTAGCGGTTGTACACAAGGTACTCCACGAGCGAGTTTGGTTGCATCGGAGCAGGTTGCGTTTTCAAATATACTCTCGTTATTCCAATTCGGACCCAACCAAGTGAACTGAAAGCACTGTGTTTGTGCTGCGATGCAAACTGTATCTGTAATTTTAATATTTCAAAAAACGTTCTAAAATTGATAAAACAAGTATTCTTTCTTTATATCCTATAAATATTAAGGTAACACACTTAAAAAGTTCAGAACAGAAAATGACCGCAAATGTTCTTAAATAAATTAGTGGTAAAATAATAAAGTTTAATGAATTGCACCAAATTGAATTTATAATTATAATTTTAATTGATCTCCATCAATCTGCTTAACTTTACTGTTCTTAGTTTTACAACACTGAAGTCTGATGCTGTGTAGATATAATATAATACACAGACATATGTTTCTTCTTTTTTCAGTACTTATTACATTTGAGAAAGTATTGGTGAGGTCCAACCAACCCTAAGCTTTGTCCGCTGACATGTAACTATTTCTTAATACACAATGATTTATTAGGAGTTTCTGATGTGATACTTCAAAATGAAAATTATAAGTTTATTAGAAAGTGAAGATAGTCCTCAGTATATATAGAGGGTCACATTTTCATTCAAGTACCTATTGATTTAGTCTGTATAGTTTCCAAAAGGTTCAGCATCATATGGAAACTCTACAAGCATACATTCAATGATACTAGGTGAAGAGCGTTTGGAGTATACAGTAAGAATATAATATCAGTATTTTTTTATAATTTTCTGGACAAGGGCATTGAGGAGCATACTTTTGGTAATTTAATATCATACTACTAAATAAACTACATTTGAAACAGCAATCCTTAAAATCGTACTACACTTGTATCCAATACTTTAATTTTGTTTGTAATAATATAAATGGCGAAATTATGAGCAATTTATGTTGATAATGGGAGAAACTTGGCGAATGCCATAATCGACTTCAATTGCAAGAAATATTCTTAAATTAAAGTCTGATCACTTTCGTTAATTAATTTAAAACAAAATTAAAACTAGAAGAAGTTTAATTTACAAAAAGCTATTTACTTACATGAGAGAAAAATCCCGACGGGTATTATAATGCGTATGAAACGTAACATCTTTTTGATTAGAGGTAAACCTTTTTATTATTACAACCATATCAAAATATTGAAACCGCCATATTTGATTACAGAATTGTTGGTCGCTAAACACGTCTTACGTACAAAGAAAACTGATAATATTAATTTATCTAATCAACATTTTAATCATTGTCGGAACTATGTATTAATTTTAGTTATTTTTGCGACTACTACTGAGGTCTCGTGTTCGATTCCATGGTCGGAAAAAAGGGTTGGGTGTTTCCCATGTATAATTATGAAGTATATAAATATGTACCTATATCAATATCTAGATCCCATAGGACTAACTTAAATTAGCTTAATTTAGGCCAGACGGCGCTTTGTATAAAAATGTTCCCAATATTTGTTTATTTTATTTCTGGTCCATTTTTTTGCACATATAAAAGTAGGTATACACCACATTCAGAATAAGTCGCAACAAACAACCAAGTTCTGTTATCATACTTACATAATCAATGAACACTGATACCAATCACGATGCGTCAGTCTATTTCAACATGGCAATGGACTCACCACCTATTACGTGGGACAGGAATACACAAGATGAAAAGGGGGCGTATAATATAAAAAAATAGATATATTGTCACGCCTTTATCCCGGAAGGGGTAGGCAGAGGCATACTATACGCCCACATTTCAGCGTATGCCCTTTTGTTCCACGTAACAGGTGGAGAGTCTATTGCCGTGAAAAAAAAATGTATCACACTATTTAATGTACCACAATGTACCGCAATGTACCACAATATGCCTCTGCCACCCCTTTGGGGATAAGGCGTGATTGATAAATACTAATAATAATAATGCTAATGCCTATGGCGATTATATAGGGGGAGTTTTCATCCGTAGTTCTAGTCACCCAGTACATTTAACCTCCAACTCAATAGCCCAATAATAGTAGTTAGCATATTGTACAATAGTTTAACTCCCATTGGAGACGGTCCATTGCCGTTCTTCTACTTAAGGCAGACGTGGATTGTCTGCAGTGGGGGTCGCATTCCCTGTTACATTAAAATTCTCAAAAGGCCTCTGCGTGTTGGACCTCTATGTCCCCATGTAAGCCTCCCAAAAGACCGGGTATCTTCGTCAGGAAAAAAAAAAGAAGATACCCGAGAAGAAGAGACAATAGTCATAAATAATAAAAAAAATGTTGAGAAATATGGACCTGTTGAACAGAACAAAAACACACAAGAAAATTCGAACACCTGAAAATGGAGACCTTTTTACTTACTCAGTTACGCATTATGCCCACATTTTGCCGTATGCATTTTTGTCCTAACAGGAGGTGAGATATTGCCGTTTACTTTGTGTCATTGCCGTGTTGAAATAGACAAGCGCAGGTTGTAATAGTGTTTTACGGAAATTTCTCATGAATAAAATCTTATTTTTTAGTGCTTAAAATGAGATTAGTATCAGACAAAATCAAGTTATAAAATTGACGTTGCATCCATATTGCTTGCAGGACCAACTTTTGCCGTAGTCATTATCCTAGCTGAAAGAACTCCGATTGGAAATTTGAATTCACATGACAGTATGGGCAGCGGCTCGAGCCACAGCCGGTGCATGCTCAAATGAAATTATTCCTCATCCCCTAGCGCTATCGGCGGACGATAAGCCGATTTCATCTAACCTCGTTCAATCAGCGAGTACTGAAATCGGCTGCATTCGCACAGATTTCCATCAGGATAGACTATATATATGTTTTTAAATTACTCACCCCTATTGCGTTTGCAAATATGAACGAAATAAACTTATTTCATTTATTGAGCGGAGGGTTTCCTATGCACATTTTTAATCAAAATAAAAAACTTTAATATAGAATTCCATTTATATTAAAATCGTTTTAGGCACAGACCACTATTAATGCATTCCAGGCCTTGGCTGGGACTACGACGGCTAGCGACTCCCACAGCTATTCAGAGTGTCAGCTATGAGCTACCTTCACATAAAATTTCATTCAAATTGGTCCAGGCTTTTCAACCTGTAAAAGTTACGAACATACAAACTGACAAATATACAAAAAAAACTAACTATCTTCACGCTGTATCCCTGACGGGGTAGTCAGAGAGGACACATCGCCAGGCTTCGCGATCCATGCATACTTCTTTCGCTTCTTCGAGATTCATCAATCGCTTATACACGCACATCTCTCGTCCGAGTACTTTTGACCTTTCCGTTTTTGAGTAATCTGCTCACGTGGTCTTCATATGTAAGTCTATATATATCCAAATATTAGTTTTTAAAATATTAGTAGGTACTATTTGTTTATTTGTTACAACTTTATTTTATTTATTTGTTAGATATTAGCCACGGCAATCGGCTTTTGTTTCAAATGTTTTATATTTTATGGGCAGCAATATCGTTAAATATAAAATTGTAACTTTCAAGGTTGAATTTACAAATAGATATACAGCTAGGTACATAAATAGTTTTGAAGAATACCATGAAGCCATATAAAAATAGTTTAGTACCTAGTTTAAAACTGTTATGTAGTTATGCAGATTTATGTACTAAATAAATGATTATTGCTCGTCTAAATTGTGACGAATGATCATGGCTGGTTACGAAATATTCTTTTTGTTACATTTCTTCGTATTAAAATGCACTAAATAAGATTCTATCAGCCTAGAACTCTCTCAGTTACAAAAATGACATCTAGGTGCTAGAAGCAACAGCCCGACTAATAAGCAAGAGTGAAATATTTGCCTGAGAGAAAAGAACCCATTCCTACTCGTAACATAAGCAACCTGTTCTGAATAGCGGGCAATTCCGAGGTTTGACAATATGAAAGGGTAAAAGAGGTACTACGTGGATCTCACCCTGAACGTCGGTGAAGGCAATAAAAAAGGCAAAAGGCATAAACATCTAGTGCATTACTACCCTACCCTACAAACGCCAGTTCGGATGGTTTCAATACGAATATGGTTCAGTATCTTTCTCTGCAGAGCCAGTTTCTGGGTGCTTGACCAACGGCCAGTTTTGAGGCTCTTGTTTAGCCCACACTAGTGTCATTATACTACCAAAATAGCTAGAATAGACTTTGCCAAAAGCAGAAACGTCAGATTAAGATAAAACTAATTAACTATTTTTAGGCTGTATTCCTAACGGGGTAGTCAGAGAGGACAGATCGCCAGGCTTCACGATTCATGCATACTTCTTTAGCTTCTTGCAGATTCGTCGTCGCTTTATACATGCATGTCTGGGTATCCGAGTACTTTTGTCTTCTCCGTTTTTGAGCAATCTGCTTACGTGGTCTTCATATGTGAGTCTCGGCCTACCCTGACTCCTTGTACCCTACGTTCGCACTAAAAGAAAACATAAGCAACTTAACTCTATTGTGTAGCCCAGAGCCTCCAATACCAATTTTCGTCCATAGTGTGCAATGCAAGTGTACCAGAATACGCTGTGTGTCGTTGGTCTGCGAAGATCATAATCTTTGTGGTATCGAGTGCATTTTGATACAACTAAAAAGTATACAATTTATTTATTTACATGGAAGACTTACAGCTACAAAAAAACTAAATAATTATTAGGTTTAGCTATCTAAAAGTCAATTACAAGTCCTCGCTTACAGTTACAGAATAATTAAATACAATCTGAGCTTCCAATTATTAAACATGTTTTAAACTTCATGTATAAAACAGAGTAAATTGATATCTGGTAATATTTAAGTATACAAGTGTGGTATGCTTACTCTTCTATTTTTATAGTTTATATGATTAGCTTGATAGCTCTTCATACCAATCACGATTCATCAAAAAAACTTTATTTGATCTAATATAAATTTAGTTCATACTATCATAAGTATTGATGCTTCTTAATAACTTAGAGGTGCAATTTTGAGTACTTAAGGCCCTAACGTAATGTATTATTAATAGTTACACACACAGTTACAATGTAGGTGTAACTGTGTTACAATGTATAGTTTGACCACGACCGCTGTACCGCTCACTGCGTATAATTTTGTACGCAGTGAGCGGTACAACGGTCGTCAAACTATAGCTATATATTACCTTATCTTAATAAATAAAAACTTCTCTACGCGGGTGAAGCCGCAGGCGTCAACTAGTATAATATTATAAATGCGAAAGTTTGTATGAATGTTTGCTACTCATTCACGTAAAAACTACTGAATAGATTTAAATGAAACTTTAAAATACTATAGCTTATACATCAGAATAACACATAGGCTACTATTTTGCCACAGGAACAAGTTCCTGTGGCAAACGGGAACGGGAAAACTTCACTGGAAGCCGCGGGCGTTAACTAGTATTTACATAAATACAAATATACGTAGACGGGTTAGTTACGCTTTCTATTGAATTTGCAGTAGTCGGGTAAAAATGAAAAAGCAGCATCGATTCTCGTTAAGCTTCCGAAGTCTACATAGGGAGGTACATAAGTCCGAACCAGTCCGAACAGACTTATATATTTCAATCTGCCTGTAGCTCCAATGAATCTACGTCTGTCTAATCCATGATTTACTAACGTTTGTTCTGTTTTCTCGATGGGTTGTTCTTTTAGTTTCACTGTTAGCTTCGTTACACCTGTGTTGTTTTGGGGCCTGGCACGTATATTCTCAATTTGGTAGAACAAGAATAGTAGATTATATCACATTATTTATTAGTAACCAATGCATCATATAGTAGGTAATACACGATATAGTGAAGGTATTTTTATGTGGCTCGTGGCCCCGCGGTCTAGGTGTTCTGTAAACGATGGCTGGTCCTGGGATGGGTGACCACTTTGTGGCATTTACATTTGCGAGCGTTTCCGTGCTTCGGAAGGCACGTTAAGCCGTTGGTCCCGGTTGCCAGTAAAATGGCAGTCGTTAAGCCTGGTTGAAGGCCTTATGGGCGGCTTGAAAAATTTCAACAGCAGGTAGCCACAACCTGTGTCTGTCCATTTCAACATTTATGACTACTGCTCCGCTCTGCAGGGTAGTAGCGTGATAATATATAGCCTATAGTCTTTCTCGATAAATGGGTTATCTGACACAAAAAGAATTTTTCAAATCCGACCAATAGTTCCTAAGATGAACACGTTCAACATGGCAATGGGCTCACCACCTATTACGTGGGACAGGAATCCACACGGTGAAAAGTGGGCATATAATATGCCTCTGCCACCCCTTCGGGGATAAGGCGTGATGGATATTTATATTTATTTTTATGTGAACAATTTTATCTAAGTACTAGGTGACCCACCGGCTTTGCCCGTGACATACTTGGAACTTCCGTCGCTTATAAATTCTACAATTATGCTCAAATTTTGCCCGATTTGTCAACATTTATGACTACTGCTCCGCTCTGCAGGGTAGTAGCGTGATAATATATAGCCTATAGTCTTTCTCGATAAATGGGTTATCTGACACAAAAAGAATTTTTCAAATCCGACCAATAGTTCCTAAGATGAACACGTTCAACTAAACAAACTCTTCAGCTTTATAATATTTAAAAACTAATATTATAAAGAAGTTAAGTTTTTAAGTTTAAAGGGGGTAATCTTTGGATCTATCAACTCGATTATGATAACTCTTTCGCTTATCAATAGAAAGATATATTATCCCTGAGTACTATAGGCTACTTTATATCCCGGGAACAAGGTCCTTTAGCAAACGATTTCTATTTTGCACCCAGATGTGGAGAGTCCCCAAAACTCTATGCAGCATCGACACAGTCGCAAAATAGCCGGTTGCCGATGTTGAAAGTATCTGGTCTTCGGTATTCCTTAATGGCGACTAAATACTTAAGACTGTATGGAAACCTTTGCGAATACTTTCACAAAAGTACTTACCGCTTATAGCCCCACTAATAGTGTTCTGTAAACGATCACTGCATTATGCAACTTTGCACTGGTCCTTGGATGGGTGACCGTTCCGTTTCTGTGCTTTCGAAGGCCGTATAGGCGGCTTGAATAATTTCAACAGCAGTTCGCCACTGCCTACGCCTGTCCATTTCAACACGGCAATAGGCTCACAACCTGTTACGTGTGTGCGAAATGTGGGCGTATAGTATGCCTCTGCCTGGATAAAGGCAGGACAATATGTATGTATCCACATATGTAAATAAATAGTAGGATTTTATATAAAGATTTTTTAGTACTTTCTTTATATAAAAAAACTATAAGCTCTTAACAATAATGGTTTTGTTCTGAAACCCGCTGAAATATAAAGTAGGTACCTACGTTACTCTGATCTGGATTATCATTTCGAACATACACAAGAATCTAACGAGATTTTCTTCCGCTCCTTTCACTTCAATGCGAAATATTGTGCTTAATGTCTTAGAAGGAGCACACAATATCATAATGCGTAAGATATTTTTTTTCTATCTCGTTTGTGAGCAGAAAACGTACACTTTTTGTACTCATAGATTGTTTTTGAAGGTACACTTCTTTTAGCGCGTTAGGGAAAAATGATGAGAGTATTTTTTACGATGCGCACGCAGACCTTCATGAAGAACCTATACCATGAACTTAGCCGATAAGTGTTTTCATTACAACTTTTAAGCCCCCTGAAGTTAGCTGATAACTAAAACTAAACCATGACAACTTATAACTACATTCAAAGTTATCATTCTTTTGATGTTATTTTTTCTTACAAATTTATCATTACAGTTACAAACAAAGAGTTGTGGTATATGTGATAAAATCTTATTAGACCTAATTAACAGTAGGTATAATTATTGATTTTTTGTAAATTAGCAGTAGGTATAACTTCAAAAACACACTTTTTATAGTGGCATCAAAAAAATGTTAAACATATGTTTTGAAAGAACATAATAATATGTTATTTACAAGTATTACTTACTTCTAAATATATATATTCTCTCTTCATCTTACTGTATTGCCAGATGCTTCAAAGCCATACGGATCTGGAGTCCACTTTTATTCGACTGCTGGCGTCTAATCTCCCAATTCCATTAGAAAAAAAAAATTCTGCCTCGTTATATCATCCATGAGTTAGCTGGTGCACCACCAATAGGTGAAGTTAGATGGGCCCGGAATCTTAGTGGGGCCCCTTACAACCTATATCCAAACTCCAAAACAAAATTTGCTGTTCACACAAATATTTGTTCCGACCAAAGAATTCACCCAGACCTAGGCAGTCACGTACACCACTATTCCACCGTGTGAGTCCAATATGTTAACCTTCTTTTTCTGCACACAGACCTGTTCAGTGTATTTAAAAAGAAAGAAATAAATCGTTGTACTCGTATTGACTTTGTTGCCAGCTTAACTCATTTTGTTCAGTGTCGAAGTGCTTCTGTCGGTAAACCACTACAAATTTTAGTTAGTTTCGGTAGCTGAAGCTCGTCCAAAGAGAACTTTTTGTTTAGATACTAGTGGTATAGCGTATTATTTGATTTATACTCGGAATAGTGTTATCTTGTTTTACGTTTTTTTGGTTCCGAAGTGTGAGTGTTATTTAAAATTATTTGACATTTTTATTGCACAGTGCCATCTAGTTTCTTTCTTCTTTTCTTTCATCTAGCCTAAAGTAAGCTAATAATGGGATCTAGACACCTGGTAAACATACTTCTATATTTATAAATACATACATATTATACTTACAAATAGCAAAAAGGTTAGTCGACATTCCAGGAGACCGAAGAGCTGGCAGCTACCTCAGATAAAGGATTAGTCTAGCAATTCAAAGAGGAAACGCTGCCAGTATCTTCGGAAACTTGCCTTAAGGGACAACTTTTAATAATATATTTTAACTATTATATTATACTTTTAAGATTTTTAGTTTAAGTTTCTTTGTTCTAGATATAATTAATACTTGTAAATTTATTGAGCGAAGCGAAGCGAAGCTCCCATGGAGCGACTTCAATGGCGTTTGTAACACCGGGCAGAACTTCGCTATTTCTTATCCGCTTTCGGATTTTTTTCTGCTACGGAAATCTATTCAAATTATGCAGGTCGTGACGAAGCCCGAATTTCAAAATTTGATCTAATAAAAAAGTTATCCGCAAAAATCATGTTGTCTATGGGAAAATACTTAGTTTGATTTAACGCTTCGCTCAAAGATGCGCATTTTTGAGGACTAGTTCATTTTATCTTTAGTTCTAGTTCCTGTGCATCTGCGGACCATGTGCCACATAGGAAGTTAGCACGGAGCCTAGCTGTGACATCGCCGTGACGACTGCCATGCTGCCGCCACCAACTGCGTCAGCTACCGCAACATTATCTGAGGTGGTCACGCCGCCGCGGCATTCTGGAAAATTATCACTTTTACAGGCGGTTGCATTTTAGATAGTTACTTTTAGAAGGTACTCGGATACCCAGACGTGCGTGTATGAAGCGATTGATGAATCTTCAAGAAGCGAAAAAAGTATGCATGGATCGCGAAGCCTGGCGATTTGTCCTCACTGACTACCCCGTCAGGGATACAGCGCAAAGATAGTTAGTTATTTACTTTTCTCATCGTCCTTTCTTTGTGGTTACACTTTGTTTAACATTGACGCAGGTCGAGTGTATGGTTAAAAGTGGAAAGATTCTGGATTTCATTTTTTGTTTTGTTTTGATATAAATCGGAGTGATATAGGATACAAAGACGGTAGGTGCAAGAAGTGCACAACACACAACAATTGTTTCGACAGGGTGCTTTTGCAGTTTCTTGTTATCTTACAGGGCCATGGTCAAGCGTGAGTCAGTGGTGGTACTGACAACAGACCTGTGTAAATCCTGAGGTATTTGGGGTGAGTCAGTAGTTGTACTGACAACAGACCTGTGTAAATCCTGTCATTGTTTAGAAGTATCTGGGGTGAGTCAGTGGTGGTACTGACAACAGATCTGTGTAGATCCTGAGGTATCTGGGGTGAGTCAGTGGTGGTACTGACAACAGACCTGTGTAAATCCTGTCATTGTTTAGAGGTATCTGGGGTGAGTCAGTGGTTGTACTGACAACAGACCTGTGTAAATCCTGAGGTATCTGGGGTGAGTCAGTGGTTGTACTGACAACAGACCTGTGTAAATACTGTAATTGTTTAGAGGTATCTGGGGTGAGTCAGTAGTTGTACTGACAGCAGACCTGTTTAAATCCTGTCATTGTTTAGAGGTATCTGGGGTGAGTCAGTAGTTGTACTGACAACAGACCCGTGTAAATCCTGTCATTGTTTAGAAGTATCTGGGGTGAGTCAGTGGTGGTACTGACAACAGACCTGTGTAAATCCTGAGATATCTGGGATGAGTCAGTAGTTGTACTGATAACAGACCTGTGTAAATCCTGTCATTGTTTAGAGGTATCTGGGGTGAGTCAGTAGTTGTACTGACAACAGACCTGTGTAAATCCTGTTATTGCTTAGAGGTATCTCGGGTGAGTCGGTAGTGATACTGATAACAGACCTGTGTAAATCCTATGTAACTTTAATACTTAAATATTTTTAGTGGCTTTGTTTGCCTTGATGTTTGTGTACATAACCTGAAGGTTCCAAACTTGATCCCAATCGGAGGTTACCTAATGCAATCAATAGCGTGTATAAAATTAACAAGATTAGTGTATTTCAAAGGAACGATGAAGATGAAGGCACCGAACTGCACACGAGGGGTGCTGCCGGTCCATCGAAGAGTACGTCCTGAAGGCTTCGAGGACGCAGCCTCGTCAGGAGAGGCCGTGTTAGAAATAAAATGAAGCTTGCACTAGCAACACGGAAGACAGCGTATATTAAGAGACCCGAGAGTCACTTCTGCCTCTATTCTGTCGATTGTCGTAGCGTGCGATAGCTCTGTCGGTCATTGTCACTATAATTAGCATTTTAATTTTTTCAAATAGAAGTCTTAAAACTAGCAATCTGCGTTATTATTTCTTACAATATATAAATATATTCTACTTACATAGAAGTCATCCAAACTCCGAAACAAACATTTGCGGATTACAAAAATATTTGTTCCGACCGACCCCGGAATCGAACGGCAGTCCCATAAACCATCACTGACGTCACCGATGCATTCGTCGGTTTGCAAGCCAATCTTAACCAACATACCACTTGTACTCTTTTCTTATAACTAAGTTTCTTTATAAAATATGTGTGTACATAAACTGTTAAATAAAAAAATACTATTCTACATACAACTTTTTACGAGTTACAGAAATCTTCAATACAATTACTAATTAGGAAAATACCGAGAGAAACGATGTTATTTTACTTTACCAGCGGGCCAACACGTACTTGACAGCTTTCAAGTAGGAACTAAACAAAACTCAGTAAAACTAAATGGATGCCAAACATGTTTGCAGATATCACATAAACAGATTTGTTACAAAGGGGCTGGAACTTGATAACATGACAAGCTACACAATAGGCTGTCATTGACAAGCCCCGCATCATTTTCACCCTGTGTTTACCCACTATCTACGAATATTAGTTGTGGATTAGGTACATTAAGACGACAATAGATACTTGATGACTTACTCATTTAGGGCCTATTCCATAATGTGTTTATAAAGTTGTGAGCAATTTTATCAGCCCTTAATCTATAAAAAGTTTCTAAACAACTTTATACCATACCAGGAAGTCTTCTGTACAAAGACTTGTCCACAACTTCACGAACTGTGGAAGCTCTATGAATCCATGCATCAATCTTATGAGGTTATCGTTACGGTTTTCTTTGAAGTTAGAAGTGAAGTTAGTTTCCTAGTTGGTATAAGGCCTTTGTAGTATTGTATGTATGGCGTAAGAAGATGCTTAGAGTATGAAATTGCGATACGGTGATAAAGCAACCCGTCGTTTAGGTATGGTGGCAGAATTACTTCTATTTGTTAATACAGGTATGTATTCACCGGTTCCTACATGAGGTAAAGGCATAATAATAGGTACCTATTATTATATGTTCTGTGGGTAACGATGAGAGCAGCAACAAGAATTTACCATAAAATAGGAGCAGAAATATCACGCTGCAGACCTTGGTACACCCCTGCACCCTGGACCGTAGGTCCGTAGTTCCGGGGTGTCGGAATGATAGGTTCACGTTTGCTCCTCTCTATAGATGGCAAAAATAACAGGATAAAGAATATGTTTTCCAAGTTGCTTTCAAACAGTACCTGGTTTTGGAGCCTGAGGTTCATTTACATTTGGATGCTGAGAGCAGCTTTGATTTTCAGCATTGTTGGGAGCGGCAGTCTGTTTCAGACAGACCTCCCAAACTTGTAACTACACATGTGTCGTTACCTCGTCCGTTAGTCAGCAAGTGCACCACAAGCAGGACGTTTGAGTTCCGTAGATGTCGATGGGTCCCTCACCAACCCTTGTGTTGCCTGTTCCTACATATGCAGCAGGCCATTGACTAGACTGTGCTTTGGTCATAATCTGGTGGGTATTGCGTATACCAAGGATGGACTCATCATGTACTAAGTACCACAATTACAATTTCCTCGTTTAACATCCTAATCTATTACAATTAATCCAATGATACGCTGCTGCTCATTTCTATCAGCGTAGGATTAGACGTTCTGTCAGAGAATTAAGAGACCCACACGGGCATTCTCCATGAATCTATTTATTAACTAATATATAAAGCTGAAGAGTTTGTTTGGTTGAACGCGCTAATCTTAAAAACATAGGGTTCGAATTAATTTTTATAATTATAATATATATATTTATAGTGTATTTATAGTGTATATATATTTTATAGTGTTGATAGTCTATTTAAGGAGGAATACTATATACTACTCTGGAGAGAAGAGAAGAATCATAAATATCAACAAATCGACTAATTTTTTACACATTATTGTAAAATTTATAAACAACGGGATTAAAACGGTGCAACGAGAGTTCGAAGTATGTCACGAGTAAAGCGGATCAGTTAGTTCTTTTATATGCCTACGTCATTTTGCGGGCGGACTCAAAAACGGGAAGGGATGTGGAGGTGTGAATGTGTGGAAGAGTTTACTAGAAAATGTGTAAAAAGAAAGTGACGAATTACAATTTGCGTTTCTAGGTTAACTTATTTATTTTACGTTTACAAAACAGCGGCCATTAATCTTCCGTAAGTCAAAGTCACTTTTGTTATTTTCGTCGCTAGTCTGCTTAGTATGAAATGGCTTTAATTAAGATACCATGGGAAATGTTCAACTCTGTGAAATATTAACGGCAAGATCTGGTGCAACTTGAATTTATGTTGTAAGCATATTTTGTAGATATGTACATTATAATCGGGTTTCATTAGCTTACAACTAGTAGGGATCATTTTCTCCCTACAATTTCTTTACGTCAATTTTTTGAAGTGAAAACTTCTTTAGCGGCGTTGAGCACTTTTTCTGTAATGGGTATAAAATCTTAAACTCGCGTCAGGACACGTGTCGTCAGGACACGTGTCCTGATCGAAAAAGCGTAAGATTTTCATCATCATCTTTACGTCGATCCCGGTCAATTTTTGAAGGAAAAACTTCTTTTAGCGCGGTACGCATATTTTTAGATGAGATAAAATCTCTGGACTCGCGACCATAATCATCATCATCATCTAACGTTGATTCCGGTCATCTACAGGTCTTATTAAATAATGCTGTGTAATCAATTAGGACTCTTTCAGTGTAGAATTATTTTTTATCATCATCATCTTTACGTCGATCCCGGTCAATTTTTGAAGGAAAAACTTCTTTTAGCGCGGTACGCATATTTTTAGATGAGATAAAATCTCTGGACTCGCGACCATAATCATCATCATCATCAAACGTTGATTCCGGTCATCTACAGGTCTTATTAAATAATGCTGTGTAATCAATTAGGACTCTTTCAGTGTAGAATTATTTTTTATCATCATCATCTTTACGTCGATCCCGGTCAATTTTTGAAGGAAAAACTTCTTTTAGCGCGGTACGCATATTTTTAGATGAGATAAAATCTCTGGACTCGCGACCATAATCATCATCATCATCAAACGTTGATTCCGGTCATCTACAGGTCTTATTAAATAATGCTGTGTAATCAATTAGGACTCTTTCAGTGTAGAATTATTTTTTATCATCATCATCTTTACGTCGATCCCGGTCAATTTTTGAAGGAAAAACTTCTTTTAGCGCGGTACGCATATTTTTAGATGAGATAAAATCTCTGGACTCGCTACCATAATCATCATCATCATCTAACGTTGATTCCGGTCATCTACAGGCCTTATTAAATAATGCTGTGTAATCAATTAGGACTCTTTCAGTGTAGATTTATTTTTCATCATCATCATCTTTACGTCGATCCCGGTCAATTTTTGAAGGAAAAACTTCTTTTAGCGCGGTACGCAATTTTTTAGATGAGATAAATTTGGTCTCGCTACTCCCCGTTACGATATGCAGCTATAGTGTGTGCATATATGCATGTACAAACGCGACTAGATAAATAAATTATTAATAAATTGAGTTTTTTAAGTGAAAACGCCTCTTAGCGTTGTACACATATTTTTAGAGGAGATAAAATCTCTGGATTTGCGACTATAATCATCATCATCATCTAATATTGAACCCGGTCATCTACAGGTCTTATTAAATAATATTGTGTAATCAATTAAGACTCTTTCAGAGTAGAATTTTTTTTTCATCATCATCATTAACGTCCATCCCGGTCAATTTTTGAAGTGAATATTCTTTTAGCGCGGTACGCTTAATTTTAGATGAGATAAAATCTCTGGACTCGCTACCATTATCATCATCATCATCATCTAACGTTGATTCCGGTCATCTACAGGTCTTATTAAATAATGCTGTGTAATCAATTAGGAGTCTTTCAATGTAGATTTATTTTTCATCATCATCATCATTAACGTCGATCCCGGTCAATTTTTGAAGGAAAAACTTCTTTTAGCGCGGTACGCAATTTTTTAGATGAGATAAATCTCTGGACTCGCTACACCCCGTTACGATACGCAGCTATAGTGTGTGCATATATGCATGTACCAACGCGTCTAGATAAATAAATTATTAATAAATTGATTTTTCACTTCTCTCGGCACTCCCGGAGTGGTTAGGTTTTTTTTATTTAGTAAGGTAGTATCAATTAGTTAATTAACTTAGCATTTATACAACATACAACTAACCATTTTTCAGAATAGGTTATTATTACGAATAATGATTTTGTCCACTATAAAATATATATGAATCATCAATCACGCTTTTATTCCCGAAGGTTGGCAGAGGACGCCCACATTTCACCATGTGAATTTCTGTGGTGGCAGTGGTGGTGACCCCATTGCCGTGTTTAAAATAGACAGATGCAGAAGGACATGACAAACAATAGATGTAGAGTAAAATATTCTCTCTTTTATTTATTTATTTATTCTTGAAGGAAGCTTACGGACTAATTTACAATTTGTGGTAGTATTAATGTATAATTATTTATCCAATTACAAGCTCCCAATGATAGTAAAAAAGCTTTTGCTTCCAATATATATAACTACTCACTATTCTTTGACTGCCTTGGTGGCGCAGTGGTAGTGTATTCGACTGCCGCGACTGAGATCCAGCGTTCGATTTCCGGGTCGGAAAAAATATTTGTGTGATCCCACAAATGTTTGTTTCGGGTTTGGGTGTTTCCTATGTATGTTTATCAGTAGTCTAGATCCCATAACACAACTTTATATTAGCTTACTTAGGAGTAGACGACGCTGTGTAAAAAAAATGTCCTACTATATTTATTTATTAATGGATGCGTTACTATTTTTTCATTTGTGAGTTTTGATAATTGCTATGATTCTTCTAGAAAGATTTAAATTGTCACTCGAGTGACGTTTTCTGGAAATAATAATGTTTTATAATTCAGATATAACCGAATCATAAAACATTATTATTTCTAATGTACAGAACAACCCTTCTCCATCTCTTATTGTTCCACAATACTTCACCTATCTCACATGCAGTTTAATGTTTCAGGTGTTGAAGCACATTTACAGCATATATCGAATCTAATTTTGTTTATTCTGATTTCAGTTCAACACAATCGCAGACTTTTGTATATTTAAGACTAGTATAGTCTTAAATATACAAAAGTCTGCGATTGTGTTGCGATTCATACATACAACGATTACTACACTGGCACTACTTACTTTTCGTCTCCAAGTAATCTCCAGATACTTTATGCTAAATAGTGGCGCACCATTAGAATTATAATAATAAAAAACCCTCGCGGACAGTCGTTATCTTTTATAGGATTAACGCAACCCTATGAGGGTATAGTAGATTCGCTTTTTGAGTTATCCACTTTCTGATTTCAACAAAAAAATGTATCAGTAAGTTATTGAAAAGCTCACACCCGCAGGGCAGCTTGTGGCGAGCTGAATGTGCGTGGCTACACATCGGTCCCGATTCCTCAGAGTTTTGTTGCCCTTCTGCACCGGTTAGGATTTAATGGCCTAACTGGAGAGCAGTGAGAATGCTACTCCCGGGAGTGCAGCAAATATCAACTCTGGCTTGCCTTAATTGGCCGGTCAGAGGCCCTCCCTCTGACCGGCCAATTATATGCTCGGGTGTGGAAGTGTCATTTTCAAGGGCATAACTACGGGGAAGCCCGCTCCGGGCCTGGCCCGCGAAGGTGAAACCGGTGCCGCACCGCTCGACACCCCAAGCCGCTCACACCGGTGTTGCCCTCTGTCGCCTTACAGGCTTATCATGCCTACGGTGATTGTATAGGGGGCCCATCTAGTGAGTTGGCAAGTCACCGTCTGCCAGTATTTTGATTATAATATATTAAATTGGCAGACGCCGTCTTCATCCATAGTTCTAATCACTCAGTTCATTTAACCTCCAACTCAATAGCCCAATAGTAGTTAGCATATTGTACAATAGTTTAACTCCCATTGGAGATGGTCCATTACCGTTCTTCTACATAAGGCGGACGTGGACCTCTATGTCCCCATGTAAGCCTCCCAAAAGACCGGGTATATTCGTAAGAAAAAAAAACCTAACCACTCCGGGAGTGCCGAGAGAAGTGAAAACTCAATTTATTAATAATTTATTTATCTAGACGCGTTGGTACATGCATATATGCACACACTATAGCTGCGTATCGTAACGGGGTGTAGCGAGTCCAGAGATTTATCTCATCTAAAAAATTGCGTACCGCGCTAAAAGAAGTTTTTCCTTCAAAAATTGACCGGGATTGACGTTAATGATGATGATGATGAAAAATAAATCTACACTGAAAGACTCCTAATTGATTACACAGCATTATTTAATAAGACCTGTAGATGACCGGAATCAACGTTAGATGATGATGATGATAATGGTCGCGAGTCCAGAGATTTTATCTCATCTAAAAATAAGCGTACCGCGCTAAAAGAATATTCACTTCAAAAATTGACCGGGATGGACGTTAATGATGATGATGAAAAAAAAATTCTACTCTGAAAGAGTCTTAATTGATTACACAATATTATTTAATAAGACCTGTAGATGACCGGGTTCAACGTTAGATGATGATGATGATTATAGTCGCAAATCCAGAGATTTTATCTCCTCTAAAAATATGTGTACCACGCTAAGAGGCGTTTTCACTTAAAAAACTCAATTTATTAATAATTTATTTATCTAGTCGCGTTGGTACATGCATATATGCACACACTATAGCTGCGTATCGTAACGGGGAGTAGCGAGTCCAAATTTATCTCATCTAAAAAATTGCGTACCGCGCTAAAAGAAGTTTTTCCTTCAAAAATTGACCGGGATCAACGTAAAGATGATGATGATGAAAAATAAATCTACACTGAAAGAGTCCTAATTGATTACACAGCATTATTTAATAAGACCTGTAGATGACCGGAATCAACGTTAGATGATGATGATGATGATTATGGTAGCGAGTCCAGAGATTTTATCTCATCTAAAAATATGCGTACCGAGCTAAAAGAAGTTTTTCCTTCAAAAATTGACCGGGATCGACGTAAAGATGATGATGATAAAAAATAATTCTACACTGAAAGAGTCCTAATTGATTACACAGCATTATTTAATAAGACCTGTAGATGACCGGAATCAACGTTTGATGATGATGATGATTATGGTCGCGAGTCCAGAGATTTTATCTCATCTAAAAATATGCGTACCGCGCTAAAAGAAGTTTTTCCTTCAAAAATTGACCGGGATCGACGTAAAGATGATGATGATAAAAAATAATTCTACACTGAAAGAGTCCTAATTGATTACACAGCATTATTTAATAAGACCTGTAGATGACCGGAATCAACGTTAGATGATGATGATGATTATGGTCGCGAGTCCAGAGTTTTTATCTCATCTAAAAATATGCGTACCGCGCTAAAAGAAGTTTTTCCTTCAAAAATTGACCGGGATCGACGTAAAGATGATGATGATAAAAAATTATTCTACACTGAAAGAGTCCTAATTGATTACACAGCATTATTTAATAAGACCTGTAGATGACCGGAATCAACGTTAGAAGATGATGATGATTATGGTCGCGAGTCCAGAGATTTTATCTCATCTAAAAATATGCGTACCGCGCTAAAAGAAGTTTTTCCTTCAAAAATTGACCGCTTTTTCGATCAGGACACGTGTCCTGACGACACGTGTCCTGACGCGAGTTTAAGATTTTATACCCATTACAGAAAAAGTGCTCAACGCCGCTATAGAAGTTTTCACTTCAAAAAAGAAGATACCCGTGAAGAAGAAACAAATAATAATATATCTTTATTTTCAGGTATCATCACAAAAGTTACAGGTGTTATAAACTTATTCTTCGCCCCTTAGACTAGTGGTTCTGTAAACCGTAGACTTTGAAGTAATTTTTTTTTTAAATTTTTTTTTATCAATATGAAAAAAAACCGCCTTTTTTCGTCTTGCCAACCACAACGGGACCATTTCCCCTCCCCTGCCTGAATTTCCACCCCGATCGAAAAACCCCCTCGCTAAAAGTTGTTGTCTACATCAAGGATTGTCCAAGTCAAGTTGCACGCAAATCCGATGAAAAATGCGACCTCTAGACTGAATGGACGGACGGACATCAATAGCATTTTTTCTGTACCAGTGGAGTTAAAACGGAGACTTTCGTCGTTATGATTCTTGGGTAAAATAAAAATAGCTATGGTAAAACTGTAAATAAAATATCAATGATAATATTATTTCTTTAATAGTATAGAACCCACTTAATTATACGATAAATGTACAAAAATACAAAATTTATTTACGAAAGCTATCTACATCTATAGCTATAGTACATATTTAGGATTAACATTTAGCATTATTATGTACAAAAGTACTAATTATAAATAGGTAATATTTACAAAGCAATCACTAATATTGAGAAAACTGCGTTACATATATCGCTAGGAAGATAAACATTACCGTTTGGTAAGCTTATGTAACGGAAACTGAGCACATTAAACTTTTTAAGAAATATATCTTGAGAGTTTTCATGTTTACACAAAGGCTATAAATCCCACCGTTCTGCTGCTTTTGCACTGTTTACTGTTCACCTAGCTGCAATATAGTTTATCACGTACACTACAACAACACATTCACATTTTAAAGTTTCGTTTCTCGCACAAAAGTTTCATAACCTTACACTGGTGAACACAGCATTAAGCTTATTGTTCGCACTATTGGTTTTATTATTTTTTTTTTAACCTACGTAAGGGAATGGTGGGTACGGCGCAGGGTAATATCCTGGAAAACCAGGTATAGCAGATGGCTGTAGTACCGGTACTGATGAAGTAATGTATGATGTTACTGCAGTCGGCACTACTTTAGTTTCGAAAAGCGTAGTATACACAGTTTTAGCACCAAAGGTTAACTTCAATACTTGACTTTCAGTAGATGTAACTTCTGTGTTTACAACAACAGGAGTAGAAGTTAAAGAGAATTGTTGAGGGAATAGTGGATTTTGGGTCTGCAAGGGTAGTGCCGGAAGACTGCTGGTACCAATTTCGTATTCAGTTTTTGTAATTGTAGCCACTGGTCTAGAGATAGTACTATGAATAGTACTCTTGCCGTCAAAAATAGGTATGATATGCGACTCGTATATCGTTTCATACTTTAGAACTGGTTTAGAGGTGGTTACAACATCAGGAATTTGAGCGGCAGCAGCTGGATTTAACAGTCTGAGAAGAGCAAGTTGCTGAGCTTGTTCTGGCGATAGTGCAGCGGCAATAGCTGGGTTTGTTGCTTCTGCTTGATTACCCTTATGTCCATGGCCTTTCTTTAATTTTAGGTAGTTATCTGCAATTCTATATTTATCTACTTCCGTAAGATCAAAATTTGACCCAATATTAGCAAGATTAAGTTCAGGTGGGAACACGCGTCGAGGAACACCATCTTCTTCTTCGTTGCTGTCTCCAAAGTCTAACTCTAGATGAAGCTCAGAGCCAGCCTCATCCAAACGACTATTGAATTCTTTTAATGTTTTGCTTGGTATAAATTGGAAGTAATCCATCGGGGGCAAAGTTTTTGTTGCAGTTACGAATCTTGTCACTTCATAAGTTTGGATGAAAGTTAACCTACTGGTCATGTTGACATCTCTAACAACAGGTAATATGTGGGTTTTCAACATATGTTGAGTTGTGCTGAATGTTTCAGTGACTGTTTCTAAAGGTGGAGTCTCCATGTCTGACGACAATGTTATAGCAGGCAATGTAGCTATACTAGAATCTAGGAGAGCGTGGTCTTTCTCATAAGGTGTTGCTGTTGCCAAAATATTTTCCGTCAACGGCTCGTTAAGAGAATTATGATTGGGTACTGCTGTGGGTTCTATACGTTTCTCTATCGTTGAAGTCACAGTTATAATACGAGTATTTTTAACACGTCCAACCTGAAAATAAAGGTACAAAAGGTTATTTCTCAACAGGAGTAATAAGCTAGTCTACAAGACAGAAAACTAAAATGTTTGTTAATTTATGACTACCTGAAAAGTGTAAGGAGTCCTTATAGTAGCGAGCTCGTAATATACATCTTTGAAATCAGCAGGGGTTGAAATCTCTACTTTCAAAGTTTCTACAGCAGGTGGCTTTTCAATAGAGTTGTCATCAGTTTCACTATCAAGAAGTGTACCAGGTCCATTCTGTGAACCTGATATTTCTAAATCATTATCAGATCTGGCTTGTGGCGATATATAATTATCGTCGATTAGCGGATTTGAATTTGGTGTGGTTTGCTGTTCATCATCACTATTAGTTTTACGAATAGTCACTTTTGGTTTAGGACTAGTTTTGTATTGCCAACGTCCAGATCCTGGAGCACGGTTCAACTTAAATTTGTACAAACTGGTAGAGGAAGCTGGTGTCACGTGTTCTACGGGGGTCGGATTTACTCGTGGCTTGAATCCACGCTTTGATTGATTGTCATTGTTATTCGAAGGCGTTACAGTTGTCTTAAATCCAGAGTTGCGATTGGTTTTCCTTCTATTGGCATACGATGGTGCTGCAGCCTCACTGAAAACAAATAAAAATGTCAGTTGAGATGAACTCGCAAGTTCTCAAAACAGAATATTGATAATTAAATGCAACCATTTACAATTACAGATAATCAACTTATAACAATTACGAGCAACTAACATACTGATGTTATTATTTTACTATTTGTTAATTGGCAATAGTTTAACATTAACATTTAATATTAACATATATTCTAGGCCTGTAGCAACGCATAATTTAGTTATGATTATAGTTACATACACATAATACACATGATAACTTTGTGTTTTCGTAATAAAACTATATAAACTAAAAAAAAACTAACTATCTTCACGCTGTATCCCTGACGGGGTAGTCAGAGAGGACAGATCGCCAGGCTTCGCGATCCATGCATACTTCTTTCGTTTCTTCGAGATTCATCAATCGCTTCATACACGCACGTCTGGGTATCCGAGTACTTTTGACCTTTCCGTTTTTGAGCAATCTGCTCACGTGGTCTTCATATGTAAGTCTCGGCCTACCCTGACTCCTTCTACCCTCTACTTTTGAACAATATATATTCTTCGTCAATCGTTCCTCACTCATTCGTTGGACGTGTCCAAACCAACGGAGCACGCCCTTTTCCAGCTTAACGCTGACACTTTCATTCAAACCTGCCAAATTGCGTATCACTTCGTTACGTATTCGGCCAGCCAAGGTAACGGCGCACAACTTTCGAAGTGATCGCATCTCCACAGCATTCAATTTACTTTCATGTAAATTAATTAAATTAAATTAAATTCTTAATTTCTGGTTTCCGGTATTGACCGGGGTCCACTTTACGTATCCACTTCTCACGGTTTTTAGTATTTTTACGATAATATGATTATTGACACGGAATGTCATTTTAGACTAGGTCAGATCCCAAGACCATCAGTCTACATGACCGGGAGCCTGAGGACGGCAGCGGTTGGGCTATTCGCTGTCTTTTCAGAAGCAGGCCAAACCAGCATTCACACCAAGCAAGACCAACCGCGTTGGTCCCAAGGTCTGTCGAGAACCTTGGAATATCCTTCCAAGGAGTTACCCAGGGTGTCGGACGTTAGACAGATAGGTTTGAATCGTGTGGTTTTAGCCGGTTCGATTCCGGCATAACATCCGTGGCGAGATTTACACACGATAAACAGTAAAAAAGCCGAATAAAGATTTTTGGAGCATTTGTCTCCTGTACTCATCTGTTACGTAAGGTGGCATAACGTACCTGTTAGCATTGCAACTACCTCTAATATACCACTTAAAAGATACCTTTGACTCCGTTGAGATTGTGACTGTGAAGCGCTTCGGTTTTTGAATTTTTTACCCTGATTCGAAGGACTATTTTGTTGATTATCATTTTCAGCATTGTTATTATTGTTGCTGTTTAGTGGTCTATGACGATTTTTGAACGAGCTTCCACCATTAGTTTGCCTACGAGCTTTGCTGAAGTTGTTATCATCGTCAGAAGCTGATGGTGTTGGTTCCAAATTGTGCCTGGGGTTTTTAGCAATAGGTGCTATTGTTTTATGTATTCGATGTGTAGGACTAGGTGATATTTTTCCTCTATGTCCGCTAGGGCCCTGTAACACTTTTGAGTTGCTGTTTAGAACTTGAGCATATTTTCCTGATATGTACGTCCCAATGACACTAGTTTCATGCACAGTTGTTAACCCATCTTTTACAATAGTGCCTCCAAGTGTTGTGACCAATCCAAGAGGATGATCATAATCATCCTCTGGAGGTGGAGTAGGTTGGTGTCTATTCTTATGACCTTGTTTCAGTTTTTGCCCTGGCACCTTGGATGGACGTATGTTGATAACTTTGTATGTTTCTTCAACAAATTCAGAAGGCTGTCGTGATAAAAAGTCATACTCTGGTTCACCAATGTTATTATTAGTTACCAAAACAGCGGGTTCGTCATCAATTTGGTTTGATTTCACTTGTACTTTTGAGCTTATCACTGATCCAGGAGGGCCTTGTTTTACTTCAACTTTACTACTGACGATGCTGCTAACTGTATTTATGCCATCATTATTTTTTTTATTTGATTGTGGGTTTTTGCTTAATTTTGGAGAGGATTGTTTGGGCAAACTACTTTCTACAATTTTTGATGGTCCAGTAACAACTTCTACTTTGGTGATGATTTGTTTTTGCTCATTTACAACGGGATTTGGTGCATTGGCAGGTTTGTTGTCCTTTTTTAGAGGAGATGTTACTACAGATACAGCACTAGATAAGACAGCTGGAGCAGGAGCGTTATTAGATTTGTCTGTACTGGAAATTTTACTGGGATTGATTGCTTCTGGGTTTACGCTGGTTATTGTTGGGGGAGGTGGTTTTGTTTCAATAATATTTTCTTGAACTGATTTTGGAGTAGTTGGTGCTTCTGTGAACAAACAATTTAATAAATAAAATAATTTTCAAAGTCTATAGTTTATAAATAATCACTTAGTTTCTGTTAACTGACTTCTGTAAATAACATTTAGATATCCAGGACTCAATCGGATCTCTCCTGCCAGCTAGTTCATCTGAGCACATGACAAACGACAAACGAATCCTGATAAAAATCTTGCAAAATTTACTAATTAATAATCAACAGTAAATACCTGGTGGCGGTGCTGACTGTGGTGAAAAGACCATGACCGTGTTGCCAATAGTAGTCGTGAAGTCCAAGAATCCATACACGGTCTGTGTGAGGAACTGGCCTGCGGGCGCTGGTGCAGGTGCTGGGTTGCCTGGGTTCCCACCATAAACTGGTCCATTGGCTAATACCACGTAACCTGCAAATTAAAAATATAATAGTCTTATGTATTGGTTTTTCTAAATCCGGCATTTCGGCATCTTTTATTTTTAGTTATTCTGGAGATGCTTTCATTGGCTATTAGGGGCAAAATGCAATAGCATTCTGGTCATTCCGCGTAGAGACGGCCTAAGCAAAAAAGATGGCAGCTCCTGACTTATTTTGACCGAGACCTGAACCACATATCCCAATGTCTTGAGGTAACAGGAACCTTGAGTCGCTGGCGTACCACAGTGAGTGTTCTGAAAAGAACTTCCACTTAATACGAACCTTTCCTTTTCAATCTCAAACAACACTTGGTGGGGCGCAATTCTCATTATCATACAATAGATAGAATCTTGCCCCAAACTGATCGATTAATAAATATTTTCTCTGGAATATCATAGAATCAGGCCGTATCATGCAACGCTCTTTTAGCATATTTGTTTGCCTCTATCTGCAGCTTCGGATTTTTTAATTTCAGCTAAGTGTATAAAATCCGGAGGCTGCCAGTATACCGAGATTCTTACCGCAAAAGTGGCCTGGTGAGTTAAGCTCTGGACATCGCTATAACTTTCCATCAAGTGGTGGCTTCATTTGAAAAGCCAAATATAAATAAAGAAAATCTAGGGAGCCTTATTTCGAAGACAATGTATAACCATATTTGATAAACAATGTATTGATAAAGACGCAAAGTCACTAACAGTGTTACTTCAGAGTCATTGACTGGTAAATGATCTGTGCGAGTACCTTCTTATGGACCAAGAGAGAGAATGGCAATATAAACTAAGTTATTGGAAAGATATGGCGAAGTTAACCAGACGAAGTATAAAAAAGTTACGATATGAAAACGAAAGAGGGGTAAAGTACCATTGCTTTGGCTGTACAATGTAGGTAATCATTACAACATACATACATACATACATTATTGTCACGCCTTTATACCCGAAGTGAAGGTAGAGATATACTATACGCTTAAATTTCACCGTATGCATTTTTGTCCCACGTAATAGGTTGTGAGCCCATTGCCGTGTTGAAATGGACAGGCGCAGACTGAGACGACCTACTGTTGAAAATTTTCAAGCCGCCCATAAGGCCTGCAACCAGACTTAACGACTGCAATTTTACTGGCAACCGGGACCAACGGCTTAACGTGCCTTCCGAAGCACAGAAACGCTCGCAAATGTAATTTCCACAAAGTGGTCACCCATCCAAGGACCATCTAAAGCGAAAGTTGCTTAACGCAGTGATCGTTTACAGAACACTGAGTAAATTATACTTTTACTTAGGATAATTTACAAAATATCATCTGACATAAAAAATAAATTTATTATCCTGCCATCTGACTCACAATCTCCTGTTTAAAAACAGTCAGGGACACTAAACATTAGACTAAAAAATATTTATTACAGAAACATTTTTATATGTACATACATTACAATCCTTATCTAAACGAAGCCCGAAGCTTTGTAGTTCGAAAGCTAAATAAAAGTACAAATATTACAGCTTTGATTAAGATAAAGTTTTCCGAGTAAAAGGCCCGAGAAAAGCCTGTGTTACGTTCCCTAAAACACAGACTATTGGAAACGAGGGGCCTTTCCCCAACATAGATTCAATCTGTATAAAAAGGTTTCAGCTGAACAATGTTTTAACGGTAATGTGTCACTAACGACAAATTAAATTGTAAGGCGGTAGCTTCATAGGAGTAAAAATCAACTCCGAAACAAAAGCTAAAAGCGTTCTAATCGTTTTAAACCTCTATGGGCAATATGTTTTTTTTTAAATATTCTCGAAAAAGGGAAATACTCGTCAATATGACGATTTCGCCTAAGAAAGATATTTTTTTTGTTTGGAAATCCTCATGGATGCTATTCCGGACTCCTACCGACTAAAACCAAACTCGGGAGGGAGAGTTGCTCCCGCTGGAGACAATAGTTCTCACCATGGTATCCAGTGTGAGAATGTCTACGCCCTAGAAAGATAACCAAACGTACTGTCTTTTATATTTAGTTTTAAACTTTAATATTTACTTAAAAATAATTACACATAACTGGCGTGTGAGTTTCTTTGCCAAAGAATATAGATTGATTATGATTGATTGATTGATTGATTTATCTCTTTATTGTACACCAGAAATGTAACAGTATTGGATTACAATTAAAAAAACTTATCGGTAATACAATTGGCGGCCTTATCGCACAAGGCAATCTCTTACAGGCAACCTTTGGATGGAAACCAAGATGAAAAAATGATTTGGGGCAGTATGGTGTACCTTCAACGTAACACGTCCATGAAATCAGTGGAATGTCCAGGCATTTACAATCTCAAATTCTCCGATGATCGCAGAGATCTAGAATGGGTGTCACTTAAAAATTCAAAACGCTGTTTTAGATAGGAAGGAGTGAAAGGATTAAAGAGGATATTATATAGCAAGGATAGGATATGTGTAATCCGGCGAATGCGAATAGGTAACCACTTGAGCTTTTTGCGATATTCAGAGATGTGATCATATTTGCGCAAACTAAATATGAATCTAATAAAATAATTCTGGAGTCTCTCAAGTTTATTTAGTTGCTCTTCGGTGAGATTTAGATAGCTGGTATCGGCATAATCAAGAATAGGAAAAAGTAGTGATTGAACAAGGGCAGTTTTAGTTTCAATAGATAAAAATTTTTTTAATCGGCGCAGGGATCCCGAGGCTGCATATATTTTGCGGCTCAGCTCCTGCAGCTGAGGACCCCAGGATAAACATGAGTCTATGTGAATCCCTAATTTTTTTACCGAACTGCTATACAAAATGTCAGTCCCACCACAGGTCACTGCTGCGAGCTGTGTCCAGTCGATTTTAGAGATCGACCTGGGGCTGCCAACAACAATGGCCTGAGTCTTGCCAGGATTAACCTTCAGACCATGGGACTCACTCCATTTGCAAATTTTGATTATATCTGCATTGACGTTGTCAACAGCCACATTTAAATTGTCCAGCGAGGCCTGGGAATAAATTTGAAGATCATCTGCGTAAAGATGGTAGGAAGAAGTTAACTCCTTAGTGATGGAGTTTATAAAAACAGAAAAGAGCAAAGGAGATAGCACGCCGCCCTGTGGCACTCCGGCAGATGTGTTGCACCAAGATGAGGAAATATCATTTATAGTAATACACTGCCGGCGGCCGAACAGGTAGCTACGAAACCAGTCAACTACAGTTGGAGATATGTTAAGTGAGTATAATATGCCAAGCAGGATATCGAAATCCACCATGTTAAAAGCATTACTATAGTCTAGCAAAGTTATGCAGATATCAATTAAAATTTAATAATTTGTTGTCATTCTTAGACGTAGTCTTGTTTCTGGTAATAGTAAGTAAGAGTTTAACTGCAGCAATGTAATATTTAGGATAGCCCGTTTATCGAGAAAGGCTATAGAAATTATCACGTTACTACCCTGGAGAGCGGAGCAGTAATCGTAAATTTCAACGAATATAACAAATTTTTACACATTATTGCAATGTAAATAAACGACAGGATTTAATGGATGCGATGGGGCTAGATGCAAATCACGGGGAAAGCTACCGGGGTCAGCCAGTATTTAATAAAAATACAGAACCAAACAGTTCGATTTCAGGCATTGGTCGCAACCCTGAGTATAACACTTTCATTAAGTTTCCCACATACACAAGTACCTAAGTATTGAGGTAACAAATTCCGGAATTGTGTCTTCCACACCATTTGCTAGCAAGTGGACTGAGATAGTCCACCTAAGATATGGATCAAGACCCTATGTTACCCTTTTCTATTCCAATCGATGTACTTTCAATTACTTTGTTCCAAGCCTTCTTTATTTTTTCCAACATGTGAATTCATTCTCAAAAGCTTTTTATTTGTTTAATTCTCATTCATGAGTTTTACATATTGACATGTTTATCCTATTCACGCATTCTGTTTCATTCATGTTCAGTCCAAACTTTTTAAATTTGTTTACAAAAGTGATCTGAATTTATTGAAATACTTTCTTTATAGAAATATTTTAGCAAATTCGGATAGTCTTGCTCTGAATGTTCAAAGCAAATTTTAGCAATTAATTTGGATATTGAAATAGTTTTGCTAGTTCGCCTTTTATTACTTTGGAAGTTATTAGGTAAATATGACAAACTCTACGTAAAGTGAAGAGGGGGTGAGGAAAACAATGGGTAGAGTATTTGTCACTTCTATCGAGATTGGAATTTCAAATTTTCAGGAAATTTCCTTTTGATTTATCAATCACGCCTTTATCCCCAAAGGGGTGGCAGAGGCATATTAACCGCCCATATTTGACCGTGTGTATTCTTGTCGCACGTTCAGGTCGTGAGCCCATTACCGTGTTGAAATAGACAGACGCAGGCAGATATGTATGTATAATTAAGGTAACCATTTTCAATGCGGTGCTTGTCTGTCGCCAGATTTTAGTATATGTCTCGTTTATCTATAAAGCCCGATAAATAAAGGCATACGTGAATAGGAACATTATGATAGCAATTGTACAGGTACTGTGAAAATTCCCTCTATGGCTTTCAAAAAATAGAAAACAACTAAAAATGTGCTAAATTATATTAGCTCATGATTTTTGATATACCCATATGTCGTATTGCTCGTAATAATTACAATTTATTATATTTTAGGTTATCTATCTAATTATAAGAAATAATGATTTTCTGGCTGACAATAAACAGTTATTATGAAAACAGATTACCGGAAGTCGCGAGTCCAATCTCTTAAAGTACGTTGTTTTCATCTGTATTTGGAAGTAATTTATATATAATACGTTTATATTTAGAAACATACAAGTAGGTTTATCAATTGTCAAATCCCATAGCATAATGTAATATTAGCTCAATGTGGATTACATTGCTCGGTGTAAAAATATCCTAAATAATAATATATTTCATAAAATAAATTTAGATTATACTATTTCTAGGTATATTAAGTTTAATTATTATGTTTTATTGACAACATCTTTTTTAATATATCTATAAATATTGAGCTTTTGCATAAAAAAAAACCAATTTCTGTATAAAGGTCTTTTAACGCATAGATTGCTTTGTAATTAACATTCCAATGTAAAATTTTAATATTCTTTGGTATCTAAGACGAAGATTAAACCAGCGTTTAAAGACAGTTATGTCTTATACAATTGGGTATACTTACATAAGTGGGCGGTGACCGCCAAAACGGCAATTAGACTTCGATCCATCGCGAACAACACTTAGTATTACGTATGGATATTAGTTCCAGGCTTGGTGTTGCAGACAGGGGCTAGTTTCGTAAGACAACCGCATTCTTAGTTATGACCTGTAACAAAAGATAGCAATTATTAGACATTTTTTTTATGAGCATGATAAATTTTTGGTGTTAAAAGATAAGATATTGGTTATGGCTTTCATAGTTAAATTTCATTTACTACCTATCTTAACAAATTCGGTTTATATTGGCACTTAGCAGACAAGTTGTAAAAAAGGAGGAACTAAGAATGTTGACCTCTTTCTTTTAGTTTTTTATTTTACAATAACAAATCCCATAAAAATCATTGGAATATAGAAAATATATTAATCTCAATTCTTTACGACTTTCAGGTCTTTAATATGACAGAGTTTGGGTGACATCTTGCCTTACATTATTTTATAGAACTAGTGGCTTATTCCTGTTTAGAAATGAAGGATTTCTAGACATAAAAAGTTCGATGATGTGCAGTAGGGATTATAACGCAGTGAAATAATATTTTTGTTATTTGACAAACTTCACAGAAGCCTCAGTAACGCTTTTACCATTTTATTGAGGCAGAATAACTTTTAACTACTGAAGCATTTAAAATCAAAGCCTAGAAAAATCTTTGACATAATATGACTTTACTTGTGATCACAATAATTGCAATATAGCTAAAACGTCGAAAGGTGAACTGAGTTTGAAAGCATTACAAAAAAATTGAAAACCTTGATGTATACTACAAATCGTGTGAGTATAATCCCAACAAAAACAAAAACGAAAATTGTAATTAAGGATTTCTAATTTGACATCAAGCTGTATACTCAACGTGGTTAGATTAAAAATATCAGATATTAAGCGTTCCATTATTGTCAGGTATGATTTACAGACAGACAGTCCCATTCGTCATGTTAATTTCCATACGTATGAATACAAAATCAACCTGTGTACAGTGCAACGTATGACAAAATAATCGCTCGGTATTCACATAGTTGGTGGCGCATGGCGCGTGGTCACGATTCTCGTTTCATTGGCTTACCAATTCCATCACACCAAACCATATATTAAACCAAAATAGTGGAGTGATCCAATAAAGTTATATAAATATTATAAAGCTAAGGAGTTTGTTGGTTTGGTTGAACGCATTAATCTCAGGAACTAGTTAGAAGTTCTAATAAAAAATGTGATAGATAGGCTAAATATATCATTACGCATCGAAGGTTTTTACAGGTCAGCAGCGTGAGGGCTGCACCTTTGGTGTTGCAAACGTCCATAGGCTAAAGTGACCACGTTCCATCAGATTAGCCGTATGCTTGTCTGCAACCTTATAGCATAAAAAAATAAAAATACGTTACTACCCAGAAGAGTGCAGCAGTAATCAAAAAGTTCAACAAATTGGGCAAATTTCCTTACACTGGATGTATGAGTTAAATGGGTGCTACGGGGTACTAAAGTATGTAATGGGGGAAGTCACGAGCCACAGCTAGTAAATATTAAACAAATATATTTAGATATTTTAATATATCTCTAATTTCTATTTAGCCTAAATTAAACGAATATAAGCTACTAATGTATCTTACTAATGTAAGACAAAAATCCATGTATTGATAAAAATATATTTAAATATTCTTAGTAATAATAGGAATTTATTTAAATAAATAGGAATCCTATTTTAACTGAAATTTTGGTAATATGTATGTTTTTGGTTAGGTTTTGTACACAAAACATATAATAATAGGCCTACTTATGAAAACTATATATAACTATATATACTTTTATACTTCGTTAAGCCTGGTTGAAAGCCTTATAGGCGGCTTAAAAAATTTCAACAGCAGGTAGCCACAACCTGCGTCTGTCTATTTCAACACGGCAATGGGCTCACCACCTATTACGTGGGACAGGAATCCACACGGTGAAAAGTGGGCATATAATATGCCTCTGCCACCCCTTCGGGGATAAGGCGTGATGGATATTTATTTATTTATTTATTTTACTTATGAAAACAGGACAGATGAATTCCAATACAAAACTGTATGTGATGAATAAGTAGATTTCAAGTAGGATACCAAAGGTAAAATGAATGTTTAAATGATTGCCGAACTAGAAATAAACAACGATTATAACTTAGATAATTATGAACAAATTCTAAATTTTATGTCTTCATTAGATACCAACTTAGCTCCTACATGTTTCCGGCTATAATTTGCTGCAGAATATTTCAGTTAAGCCTATTTACAAAATGGTATAGCCGTATAATTTACGATGTTCCCAATGATTGCGGTTGGCAATTCACGATTGGCATCCTTTGTGGTGTTTTGGCATTTGAAGGCGCAATTCAAGGAACTAATCTTAAGGCCACTAACATTAGTCAGTGATTTCCAAGACAGTTGCGGTGTCTTTTGGTTTGATACAAAATAAATCAGTTTGATTTATAGCAAATTTCATTTTGTTCAATCGTAATACAGTTGGTTTTCAGTTTTATTTTTAAATAGCTTATCAAATTACCTTTGTGAAATTATCCGAATCAAGAAATAGTGTATTTTTTATGACAAATGTATTTTACCATATATTTCTCGGGTTAGTAAAATTTATTGTCGAAGTCGGTGTAGCGTAACGTGCATCCGAGGGGATTTCCATACGTTACAAAACCAATTTATCCCTCTTAATGTACATTCGGTGGTATCTATTGCCTAACCCACCCTAAATGCAAAGGTAAATACGAGCTGGATCATTCCACAACTATAACTAACTGTACAAGTAATTAATACTACACAACCAAAGTGACATTTCCAGGAGACGCAATTAACCGTATCGTCTTTGTACATACATATATATGGCTGGATGCGTCCAAGCCAAATTCCCGAGCAGATTGGCATCCATTGTGCCTACCACGGGGCCAGACAGTCCTGCATAGCGGAACGTATTGAAACCATTTGAATGCTTAGTGAGTTCCGATTGTAGTACTGAGAGCATTGCAATGTGCAATAGAATTTGTAGAGAGCTTTATTACGGGTGCGGGTCAAAGGTCTTTTCCACCTGGATTATGCACAGGATTTTTATACTTTATGCATTTTTGTACAGAGCAGCGCAATTTGCAATGCGTACTTATTTTTTTGTGTTGGGTAGAGAAGTATGAGTTCCATAATTTAGTTTATTTTAACATACAAAGTAAAAAATAATGCTTTATCAAGGCCGTGTAGCTAACTAACTATCCTTATGCTGTATCCTGACGGGATAGTCAGAGAGGACAGATCACCCGGCTTTGCGTTTCATGCATAATTCTTTCGTAGCCGCATGAAACACATTTTTATGCTTTTATCATATCTTAACCGTTACCCTACCAGAAGTGAGTATGATGATATCGTATTGACTAAAATCACATAGTACCTACTTTTTTACGCATGCCTGAGGCTGTGAAAACTACAACCCTGGGTAATATTAGTGGTAGCCTAGGAGGATAATTTCTTCTTCACCTAAGCGTACCCCAGTTGCTTTCAATCCCTGTCTGGATTTGAAGAATGGGGCCACTTTTATTTAGATTTTCTACATTGTTAGTAGCCGCCTGATCTCACAACCCCGTAAGGGGCCGTAGAGCGCTTTCGTACACCGCTAGCAGATGAGATCACTTGTGCCCCAAAGAGCTCGGTGGGGATTTTTTTGCATACGAGGAAATCATACGACATTTTATACTTCTTAAACGATAGAAGGATGGGTCTTAAATCTAACAATTGATTATTGATACTATAAACACGATATCAATAATCTATTGTTAGATTTAAGACCCATCCTTTTCCGATTTCTAATATTTATAATGAATTTAAGTATGATACTATACGAAAAAAACTAATATTCAACGTCTTTGTTAAAAAATTGAATAACATCTATTACATATTCGATCATAAGGACTTCAGTCGTTGAAAGAGCCTGCTCCCATTGTATCCCTATTGACGGTTTACTGTAGGATATAAAGCGTACATGTTATAACGGCTGACGGGCTTGGCAGGGGTGGTGTGCACTAGGTAGCAACAACACACCTACGTACACCCATCAGGTACGTTTGGTAATCCCTGGAGATGTGTAAGTAACACTATCTCAAAGAATCACCGGTGCACCAGCTAGCAGAGCATGTGTATAGGGAGTGAGTATGGACCAACCTGGAGCAGAGAAATACCAGAATTTATAAAAAGAGGGCGCCAGGTATCTCTCCATCAAACGAATGATGCAATTAAAAAAAACTCAGGCTATTGACTTATTAATTATATTTATTTAATTATATCCATATGTAGACATGAATATACATAAATGAAAGTAAAAAGAAATGGCTTAGTCAAGCATAGTGACACCCATACATAAATGGTCACTTAAAAATAAGTTTATATTTAGTACAAATAAAAATTTAAACCAAAGTATGGAAATGGGCGTGGCCTAAAATGACAAATATTAAAGCCGTTGTCAGATGCCTTAAAAAATATCTAAATTATGTACAGACATACATTTAAACTATTTCTTAGGTTAGTAAAACACACAACGCCGCTTCCTATCATCATCATCATCGTACACTACAACATAACAAGGTAAAAATAAAGTTTCACATTAATATTCCTTTGTGATAATAAAAAGATTATAAAATATGTGTAACTGGAACGTCACATCAGTAGTCCAGTATATTAAAGTAGTGGAAAGCTACATATGTAATAGAAAAATGAATATTTAAAGTTAAAAGTTATTACTTTTAAACTATTGACATCAGTCGGCCTTTACCGGGTTATTCTACATAGAAACTAATTAAAGATTACTACTTAGCTGGGTTGAGGAACATCCAAGTCCTTCACATCTCTTTCTATTCTAGAAGTCCAGGTAGTAAGTAACCGGAGTAGAGAGAAATATCCTCTTTGCACATAGTCACAGCTTACTTTAAGTCTTCTTACAGACATTCAGGAGTAAAATTTGTAGAATGCAGAGAACGTGAAACACGTTAAGCTCAATTATTATGTAGATATAAAAACGAAAACATAAACCTAAAACTAAAACCTAAACCCCTGTAACAATAGAAAAGTTACAGACATTAGTAATTTGTAATAAAAATCACTTCCACCCTCAACATTCTGTTAAGGAATTCAGTCTAAGAGATTATATAGTTTTAACTTACCACTTATTTCAGTGGGGTTTTAACTAGATCCTTCTATCATCATTCTTTTTCATCTTACTTGCTAAATCTCATGATAAGCAGACTGAAATACAAAGTACAACCATTGTAAGAACATATTATTCGCCAATGCCAAGTAATCTTGCAGATTACGAAGAAACAAATACAAACAACTATCCTCACCTTCTAGCATTAGCTAAAAAGACTTCGGATATTAATCCGAATTAAATCACCATGACCAAGCGCTTTTTCATCACGCCGTTCTCGTCAAAAAGAACCAGCTTCTTTTTTTTCCGTTCGATCACACCAGGCTAAAGTCATACACCATACAGCCTTGACAAAACATTGGCAGAATAAACGAAATCAACATAAAAACCTTCCTATTCCTGTTTGTCACACCGCACGCAATACATTATGTGTGGATGTGAGTCAGGACAGCCAATCTATCTAAGTTCAATGTCCAGCACCAAACTGAAAGACACCATAGACGCATGCGTTAACTTTAGAACGCGCCATAAGAGTCGAAACGTTCGTGACAGTTTTGACAACGTCAAACTCATGTCGTTCCGAACAAAAACAGACAATGTGAAATCATTTAAACTTTTAAATAATTAGACAAATGACTTTAGAGTTATAACTAAAGTATTGTAAAAATTGAGTTTGTTTCAACAAAAGGGATGTATATAAAAACAAGGTTAGTAAATAAATCTTAGGAATATGTAACCGACACTCAGAAGTGTTACAGTTCCTCCTTAGTTGGGTAAAAAAAATTTTTTTTGAAAAAAAATTTTTTTTTTTCGTGCAATACATATATACAACAACAAAAAAAACTTACAACAACTATAGACATCAGACACCTATCTAACTAACAGATAACACTCAGCTCTAAAAAGTATGACAAAAACTATTGAAACAGAATGGACAAAACTATGTATAAATACTGTTAAAACTATCTAGTTAATTCTAAATGGCAAAAAAAAACAACTTATTATATTACAAGATGCCGTTTTATTTACAACCGAGGTAGTATAGGAAAATCTTAGATTCCAAGAGATTCCAAAAGCACTAGATCTCGAAACACTGTGTCGAATTAGACGACTACTGAAAGAAAACTCTAAGTATATGTTTTTATCAGTTATGATTCCTTTTAAATAGTATCAACTCTAACTCAACGTCGAGTTTCTACTTATATGGAGTTTTGGATATAGCTAGGAAAAGCACTAACTATATTTATTGAGAACCGGATTCGCCAGGGCGAACAATGTCCTTTATATGGAAATTACCAAGATTCTTTCCATCTAAAGATTTTAAAGTATAAACAAGAGGACTAAGTTTCTTGTATATAACACATTTATCATAGCGGGGAGCTAACTTTGCCGAAAAATGCTTGGAGGCATTTGACAAATGAAAACAACGCTTGTAGACTATTTGACCTTCCATCAATTCCACATTACGTTTTCTCAAATTATAATAACGAGCATTACGTTCATGCGATACGAGTAAACAGTTTCGAACTTTACTGAATATAGTTTCAAGTTCTTTTAACTTGTTAGAAAATTTATTTTCATTATCAACTTCTAAAGAGTTAGGATCAATGGGAGTGTCATCATTATATATAGAACCATCAAGAATCATCTCACGCCCGTGAGTTAAGAAGTACGGAGTATGTTTAGTTACATCGTGTTTAACTGTATTAAGAGCACATTGAATCTCAGATATGTTCTTATCCCAAGTTCGGTGATCAGAACGCACGTACGAAGCTATGGTTCTTACCAATTCACGATTTACACGCTCAGTAGGGTTTGTCTGTGGATGATATCTAGGATTGTAAAAGATATGAGGAACACTATATTTAACCATTAGGTCTTTAAAGTCTTTTGAAGTGAATTGTGCGCCGTTGTCACAGTAAAGATATTTAGGTACCCCATGTACAAGAAAAATTCCTTTCTCCAAACATTTAACTATCGCTTGAGCAGTTATAGTGCGCAAAGGAAACAAAGTAACATATTTACTAAAGTAATCTGTACAAACAAACAAGTATTGATTTCTCATATAGGAGGGAGGAAATGGACCAAGAATGTCACAAGAGATAGCCTCGCCAGGCAACGTAATACGTCGTGGTTTACCCATAAATCCAGGACGGGCTAAATTAGTAGGTTTATACCTTTTGCATATTTCACAAGAATCAACATATTCTTTAACATCTTCAAAGAGATTAGGCCAGTAATATATACTAGCTATTTTAAAATGAGTTTTGGCCACACCGAAATGGCCAGAAGTAACATTATCATGACACTTCGTCAGAATTTCTTTTCGTTCCTCATAAGGCACTACCAACTTCCAGTCAAACTGATCTGTCAGGCGATATTTATTCTTCGAGAAACGATAAAGCTTATTATTTTCAATTTTGAAATTAGGAAACATAGATGGAGTATCAGAGACCTTTTTAAAGATGTCTAAGTACCAAGGATCTTGAGTAGAAAGAACGTCAATTGAGTTTAAATGAATACGCGACAGACAGTCAGGAATTATGTGTTCTTTACCCTTTCGGTGTATAATTTCAAAGTTAAATTGACTCAATCTGCAAGCCCATCTGTTTAAACGACCAGAAGGATTCTTTAAGTTATAGAACCATTTTAAAGATGCGTGATCAGTAACTATGTAGCTTTTTCTACCTTCTACATATGCTCGGAATTGTTCCAGGGCATAAATTACACTTAAAAGTTCACGCTCAGTAACTGAGTAGTTAATTTCAGGTTTTACAAGGGTTCTACTACAATATGCTACAGGATGATCGAGTCCGTCATACTTTTGTGTCAATACTGCACCAATAGCATAAGATGACGCGTCAGTATGTATATAGAAAGGTTCTTCAAAGTTAGGGCACTTCAAAATAGGTGCCGAGATAAGAGCAGACTTAAGAACGTTAAAAGAATTATTGGCCTCCTCTGACCAATCAAATTTCACTCTCTTACCCGTTAATCGAGACAAAGGACGAGCGATTTTAGAAAAATTATTAATAAAACGTCGGTACCAACCACACATGCCGAGAAAGCGTTTGATGCTTTTCGCATCTTCCGGAATAGGAAAATTCATAATGACGTCTATTTTAGAAGGGTCGGTGCGTAAGCCGTACCTATCCACTATATATCCCAAATATTTGAGTTCACTTCTACAGAATAAAGATTTCTTCATATTTATTGTAAGGTTTGCAGCCTTAATTTTTTCAAAAACCGATTTAAGTAATCGTAGGTGTTCATCAAAGTCAGACGTACATATGACTATGTCGTCTATATAGCAAAATACTTTATTATCAAATTGAGCAGTAAAAAGAGTGTCCATTAGACGTTGCATGGTAGCACTAGCGCCAACCAAACCAAAGCACATTCGATTATAATGAAAAAGTCCTCTTCCAGGAACAGTAAAAGCAGTTTTTTCCTTAGAATTATCACTAAGAGGGATTTGATGATAAGCCGCACTCAAGTCTAATGATGTGAGGTATTTAGCATCTCTTAAGTTATCAAGTACGTAGTTTACATAAGGTAACGGATAAGCATCAGTCTTTGACACAGAATTAACCTTTCGGCTATCTAGACATAATCTCATCTCACCACTAGATTTCTGTACCATAACAACAGGTGAGTTCCAAGGGGAATAAGAAGGTTCAACAATACCTGCTTCTAACATACGATCAAGTTCCTTCTCCAAAGCAGTTTGTTTATCAGGACTAAGACGATAATATTTTTGTTTAATAGGTGGAGTATCACCTGTATTAATAACATGTTCTATTAAATGAGTTTTACCTAATCCTACCTTATCGGTATCAATTTGATTAAATAGAGACCTTACATCCTCTAATTGAGATTTCTGTCTTAGGGTTAAAGATTCAAAATTATTTAAACCATTTTCAGCGATGGCTGTGGACACACTAAAGTTTTGCTCGGTACATACTTCAGATATTATTTCTGGAGCCAAGCGGAATGATCTCCAAAAGTCTAAACCTAGGATAATAGGAGTAGCAAGTCCAGGATGAATATTAAAGTGAATGAGCTGTACATTATTATTATAATTTACTGGTACTATCATATATTGGGTACATATCAAACGTTCACCATTAGCAACCCGGATTCTAACCGGAATCTTATGAGTACGAACAGGTATACCAGCCGAAGCAAAAACAAGATGACTATCAGAGCCAAGAAAAGAAGTACTGGCACCACTATCTAGCAGGGCCTTCACTTGTATACCAAGTATGTTTAAAATTAGATAAAGTCTGTTATCTCCCTCAGAGGGTTGAAAAAATATTGTCTTCTCGTCGAGTACGGGAGTAGAAGTTAAAGTAGATGTTTTTTTCGAAAAGACAAAGTTATTCAGTTTTTTGGATTATTATTATTACATTTAGAACATTCGGGAGTACGAACATCCTTTTCACCACATTTAAAACAAACAATCTGTTTTGAGTTTTTACAAAAACTAGTCAAATGGTTCGTCATGCCACATCGAAAACAGGGACTTTTAAAAGTCTTTTGAGCTACTGAAGCTACATAATTTTTAGGAGGTGGTTTAAAAGTTTTATGTGTATTACGCGATGCATATTCACGTACAGGAGTAGGAGACATAACGTTAGGCTGTTTAGATGAAATAGTTTCACTAAATTGTTTGGCTTTTACCTCAGCCAATTCAATACGCTTACACAAAGTTTTAAGTTCTTGAATAGATCCTATATCATGCAGAGCCAAAGCTTTAGAATACTCGGGACGCATATTACGGGTAATAATATCAAGCTTCTCCTCTTCTGATACCTCTTTACTTAAACGATCATACATTCCTAGAACTATGGAGACGAATATTACGACAGTTTCAGATTTTGCCTGAGTCCTAGCACGAATTTCTTTAAGTAGTTGGAAGTCAAAGTCCGGTATATCAAAATCTTCTTGAAGGGCTTTTGTAACCTCACGATAAGTAGTATAATTAATACGTTGAGAACGGAACCAAGACAACGCCGGTCCATCCAAAATTTCCGGGAAACCTCTGAATATTCTGTCTTCAGAAATATTCCTAGCAACACGAAGTTCTTCCAAGCGAGAAAGGAAAGTACGGACACAAGTGTCCCCCTTGAATTTCAAGTTTAAAGAATTAATATTAAAAATCTTTTCAGGTTTATAAATGACCTCTCTGACTACATCCTTCTCAGTAACTACAGAGTCATAGTCATCCTCCGAATCCGATGAAGAAGCAGAATCACTATCTTGTAAGCATTCAATTATAGAATTCAATTGCTTTTTGAGAAGCATTACCTCCTCATTCTCATCAATACGACCTAGACGGCAAAGAAAGTATCTGCAACGAGAGTTTAACCGACCTCTAGCAGATGTAGACAAATCACCTTTAGCTTCTCTTTCGATCTCCTCAACTTTTCGTTGACACACTTCTAATTCCGAAGTCAAATTAACATTGACCAAATCAGTAAATTTCAAACTACCCCTTCGAGCAAGTTTCGATGTCTCATTTAATGCTTGACAAAGACTGGATCGTCGCGAGAGATGATTAACTTCTAGTTTACGAATGGACAGTTCATGAGTAATTTCGTCTTTGTGTAAATGAGAGATCTTACATCCAGCTTGCAGAAAATCCATGATAGAAAATTTAATTCTAAATTCAATTCTAATTCAAAACAAGTATAATTGTTAGGTTATGGCACCTAACTAAAATGACAGAAAAATAGTAAACAGAAGATATAAACGCGGCATATTTAAAAATATCTCTTTAAGTTTATAAGCTTAAATTGAATATATTGCCTTTCATTGATGTTGGATAGTTTCGAGTTTATCAGCTTTAACTATCTAACCAAATACCTACAAGTAGTAGATTTGTTCAAAAGTAACTTGGATATACCATAGCGCTTAAGACTAAAGAAAATTTATAAGTTTCCTTTAAAGTACACCTTAAGACTAACTAAACCATAGTGACACACAATTAAGTACACGCTTATCACTAAATTAAAATACATATTTAATATTTAATTGCATCATTCTCCAAGGCCCCACGTTGGGCGCCAACTTATAACGGCTGACGGGCTTGGCAGGGGTGGTGTGCACTAGGTAGCAACAACACACCTACGTACACCCATCAGGTACGTTTGGTAATCCCTGGAGATGTGTAAGTAACACTATCTCAAAGAATCACCGGTGCACCAGCTAGCAGAGCATGTGTATAGGGAGTGAGTATGGACCAACCTGGAGCAGAGAAATACCAGAATTTATAAAAAGAGGGCGCCAGGTATCTCTCCATCAAACGAATGATGCAATTAAAAAAAACTCAGGCTATTGACTTATTAATTATATTTATTTAATTATATCCATATGTAGACATGAATATACATAAATGAAAGTAAAAAGAAATGGCTTAGTCAAGCATAGTGACACCCATACATAAATGGTCACTTAAAAATAAGTTTATATTTAGTACAAATAAAAATTTAAACCAAAGTATGGAAATGGGCGTGGCCTAAAATGACAAATATTAAAGCCGTTGTCAGATGCCTTAAAAAATATCTAAATTATGTACAGACATACATTTAAACTATTTCTTAGGTTAGTAAAACACACAACGCCGCTTCCTATCATCATCATCATCGTACACTACAACATAACAAGGTAAAAATAAAGTTTCACATTAATATTCCTTTGTGATAATAAAAAGATTATAAAATATGTGTAACTGGAACGTCACATCAGTAGTCCAGTATATTAAAGTAGTGGAAAGCTACATATGTAATAGAAAAATGAATATTTAAAGTTAAAAGTTATTACTTTTAAACTATTGACATCAGTCGGCCTTTACCGGGTTATTCTACATAGAAACTAATTAAAGATTACTACTTAGCTGGGTTGAGGAACATCCAAGTCCTTCACATCTCTTTCTATTCTAGAAGTCCAGGTAGTAAGTAACCGGAGTAGAGAGAAATATCCTCTTTGCACATAGTCACAGCTTACTTTAAGTCTTCTTACAGACATTCAGGAGTAAAATTTGTAGAATGCAGAGAACGTGAAACACGTTAAGCTCAATTATTATGTAGATATAAAAACGAAAACATAAACCTAAAACTAAAACCTAAACCCCTGTAACAATAGAAAAGTTACAGACATTAGTAATTTGTAATAAAAATCACTTCCACCCTCAACATTCTGTTAAGGAATTCAGTCTAAGAGATTATATAGTTTTAACTTACCACTTATTTCAGTGGGGTTTTAACTAGATCCTTCTATCATCATTCTTTTTCATCTTACTTGCTAAATCTCATGATAAGCAGACTGAAATACAAAGTACAACCATTGTAAGAACATATTATTCGCCAATGCCAAGTAATCTTGCAGATTACGAAGAAACAAATACAAACAACTATCCTCACCTTCTAGCATTAGCTAAAAAGACTTCGGATATTAATCCGAATTAAATCACCATGACCAAGCGCTTTTTCATCACGCCGTTCTCGTCAAAAAGAACCAGCTTCTTTTTTTTCCGTTCGATCACACCAGGCTAAAGTCATACACCATACAGCCTTGACAAAACATTGGCAGAATAAACGAAATCAACATAAAAACCTTCCTATTCCTGTTTGTCACACCGCACGCAATACATTATGTGTGGATGTGAGTCAGGACAGCCAATCTATCTAAGTTCAATGTCCAGCACCAAACTGAAAGACACCATAGACGCATGCGTTAACTTTAGAACGCGCCATAAGAGTCGAAACGTTCGTGACAGTTTTGACAACGTCAAACTCATGTCGTTCCGAACAAAAACAGACAATGTGAAATCATTTAAACTTTTAAATAATTAGACAAATGACTTTAGAGTTATAACTAAAGTATTGTAAAAATTGAGTTTGTTTCAACAAAAGGGATGTATATAAAAACAAGGTTAGTAAATAAATCTTAGGAATATGTAACCGACACTCAGAAGTGTTACAATGTGTGGGTCAGAATATACACATAATATTGTACTTTTGCGTAGAACAAAATACAGTAGTGTGTGTTTGAATGGGGTAAGGTATGCTAGTGTTTGTTTGCGAGATGGCACTCTGATGAGCGGTGATGTTTGTGGCTCCCTCCCGTCTGGAACTATTCAGCCGATGCCCTTATACCCGGTAGCGTCAGCATATAAATTGATAATGATAGAAAGATAATAAAATAAAAATATGTAACATAAAAAGACCCTAATAAAAGAGAATAAAATAAAAATGGGGCATTAGATTAAAAAAAATCGATTGTTTTTTTGATAATAGCACAAACGCAAAGTGATTTTTTTTTGCATTTTCATGAGTATAAAAGTAGGAAATAAATATTGTTCAAAGAAAGTGATTTGTGGTCCTAATCACTATCATAAAAACTCCTTTCCACTCTTGCCATTTTAAAAAATTAAAAATTAAATATCCATCACGCCTTATCCCCGAAGGGGTGGCAGAGGCATATTATATGCCCACTTTTCACCGTGTGAATTTACCTGTCCCACGTAATAGGTGGTGAGCCCATTGCCGTGTTGAAATAGACAGACGCAGGTTGTGGCTACCTGCTGTTGAAATTTTTCAAGCCGCCCATAAGGCATTCAACCAGGCTTAACGACTGCCATTTTACTGGCAACCGGGACCAACGGCTTAACGTGCCTTCCGAAGCACGGAAACGCTCGCTAATGTAAATGCCACAAAGTGGTCACCCATCCGAGGACCAGCCACAGTGAAAGTTGCGTAACTCAGTGATCGTTTACAGAACACTGAGACCGCGGGGCCACGAGCGCTTCAAGTAATTCTACAATAATGTATAAATATTTGCCTGATTTGTCAACATTACTACTGCGACACTCTCCATGGTAGTAGCGTGATGGTACATAGCCTATAACCTTTCACGATAAATGGGCTATCTAACACAAAAATATTTTTTCAAATCCGACGTTCCTGAGTTAAGCGCTTTCAACCAAACAAACAAACCCTTTTACCCCGCTTTATAATATTACTATTTCAATACATTTTTACTTATTTTCTTATTCGATTACCTGTAAAAATATTGACTTCAAATGCCACATCAACGTTGTTTAATAAAATAAAATGGATGCTACATACGAAAACAGTATGTAGGTCGAACAACAACCTAATTATTTGGAGCTCATAATAAATGTACCGGTACTACAACAAGTAAGAATTCTAAAACATTTTCAGCAAACTGTCAACACCACATAGTAAAAACACCAAAAATACTTTGAAAACTGTGTAATAATTTATCACAAGGAAATCCTTAATTGTTTTTAAGGCAGTTTCCAACGCAGTTTTACTGTTTGCGATTTGTTGACACCATCTTGTCATTCAGTAGCTAACTTTGTCTAGAGCTTTTGACACAATCGGTATCGCAGTTGAATACAAATCAGTTTGTTTGTTTTCTAAGGCTTACTTTGTTATCTTATTTATATTAATCACTTTTGCGATAATACTTTGATGCCGGCTAAGATATTAAATTGTTACTTGTAAATGGGAAAATAATAGGATTTCTGAAGTCTATCACAATATTAATGAACTCTCTGATAATACACATAGTTGAAGGTGCCTTTGGACTAGATAATGCCTATGGCCGAAAGAATTGTGATCCGTTAGGAACCCAAACCAATTTTTTTATCTACTACAATATCTGCTAAATCGAGAAATTACCTTGTGTGAACATAAGTAAAAATGACACAATTTATATCAGGTACTTGCATTCACAAATAAAAGAAATATTGTGGGACATTTTTTTTTCACAGCGCCCTCTATTGCCTATGCGCCTATGTTTATCTAATATAAACTTGTGTTATGGGATCTAGACGACTGATAAACATACTTATATATTTCTAAACACATACATATTACACATAGGAAACACCCAAATTCGGAAACAAACATTTGTGGATCACACAAATATTTATTCCAACCTGGGAATCGAACCCGGGACCTCAGTCACAGCAGTCGCATACACTACCACTGCACCACCGAGGCAGTCAACTAGAAAAGCTTATATACGAGTATAATGTCACTTTTAGGATTAGATAGGCATTTTAATTAGATCTATGTCAATTAGTTGACTATTTTTCTTTGATAAATTAGAACTGTAGTAGCAAATAAAATGGAGATATATCATAAATAAACAAAAAACTTGTTACTTTTTAAAAGGACTTTGTGACTTTCAGCCATTATCTGTCAAAAAATTCAGTTTACCTCGTTAGTGGTATAGCGACGATAAAATAATGTGTTGCCGTTAGTAAAATATTTGTTAAATGTATATGCTGACTGTACCGTTGGTATCTGACCAAGTCGGCAGCCGGTCGGTTCATCCCTCTATTCAAACAAAATTTAATGAGGCGTACACCCATACAGCGGTAGATGCACACTTGTATAACCTACGCAATCACGCTACGAGTATATGTAAATAAATCAAGCATTAGTTGCACTCAAAAAGAATGTAGCATAGATTCAAATGTTTGATTGTAGAAAAAAATAGAGTTGATATAAAGACAGAGACAAAGCTTGTATATAGCTTGATGTGTAGGAACCTTCGAGCGATTTCAAATGTATGTAGGTTCTATGTAGATATAAATCAAGAGTTCAGAAAATGTTTACGGAATTTCTATTCAATATGAACGAGTAAGCTTCTTTACAGATTAGTCGTAGTCGTCTTATAAATTTAAGCCGTGGAGAGGTACTCACTCCAATGCATGCTTTTTAAAAGAATTTTGCCTTATATCCCACTTCTGAATAAAATATTGTATTTCTAAAATAACCCTACCACTGTCATTACTAAAATAATTCTGGGAGAAAACTATTTCACTACAAGGTTGTTGATGTTGCTAGTTATTTTAATATTTGGCGATTACTATCGACAAACTAGAGACGAATAGTTGTCCGATAATTTATGTTGGCAAACGTGCCTATTGTCCGACAAAGAACAAGCCGGTTCGTGATCGTAGATTTTAAGAAGTTCAAAAAGACAACGGTTGGGCATAGAAATGATTTAGCTATGGAAAAACCGAACATAATATGTATTGTAGGACATTTTTTTTTACACAGCGCTGTCTTGCCCAAATTAAGCAAATATAAGCTTATGTTATGGGATCTCAGACGACTTAATAAACCTACTTATATATTTCTAAATACAAGCATATTATACATAGTAAACACCGAAACTCCGAAACAAATAATTGTGGATCACACAAATATTTATTCCGACCCGGGAATCGCAACCGGGACCTCAGTCGCGGCAGTCGCATACACTACCACTGCGCTACCGAGGCAGCCGTGTATAGAAATAAATAACAGTAAAATAACTTTATAAGCTATCAAAAATGCTTATAGCTGTCTAAAGATGGACGTAGGCCTCTCCGAATCATACCAAGAGGGTGATTGGGCGTACTTTACCACGTTGTCCAGATGGGTGTATACAGGGCTTTTTTCTCTCTCTTCGCCATGACCTAGTCTGGTCTAGGTGAGGTTTACTGTGGCCCTCAAGATGGCCTCAATACGGCCGTATTGCACACCTTATTGCACCTGATTGTACTTACTCCATAGTAAAGTAACTTCCTAAAATAAATTATGGTGCTGTTTGTTAATTTGATTGCTTGTATTTAAACGTATGTTTCCAGTAAAAAGTAGCTGTGTATCAATTTTTAAAGCAATTAGTATGCTAACTTTCACATACCTTTTTATTTAAATGAAAAAAAGACAACTTGACTCGAGACGGGGATTGAACCCGTGACCTTTGCCTAACCAGGGCAATGTTTTAGTAAAAAAGTATAAGCTGGTTTTGATTAGGTACATTTAATTCTAAAACACGAATACACATAGTCTGCGGTGCAGACTATGTTTTTAATAAATAAACAAGCTCTCGAGGACGAGAGTACCAGTGCAGTCTGTTACTGTTTAGGCTGTTTAAGATTAATGCCTATTTATGCAAAAGCTATTTTTGCAATAAAGAAAGAAATAATTGTTTAATTTCAATCACATTTATCTGATACCAAACATCAATTCATCTTAGTATGCTGTGTATGTCACCTCTCCGTATGCACTGTACTGCATAGTACACATACTGTGTGTGTGATGTGTGTTAAAACCTTGCAACAGATTTAAACATAGTTTAAAATACAGATACTTTTAAATTTTGTTTTTAGCCAAATATGTTGTTCAATATGTTGTTAATGCTGAGCAGGTTGCAATAAAATTCATTCGCCATTGAGATATTATATTATCAAGAAATAAAATGGTATAAATGAAAATTTATATCATTAACATTTTCGGCTCAAAAATGGGTAATTTATTAAAGGGAAATACAAATAAACATTTTGATTCTATTTAAATAGTCATGCGTAGTTTGTAATATATCACAAGTTAACTTGATTTCGTTGTAATAATCTCACTGCATGCGAGCACAGGCAACTAGTTGGTCGTATATAATAATTTACTTGGGAAGCACAATTTTCCACACGAGACAGAGCTTCGCTCATGGCGCGGCGAGCCGATTTGGCTGCATCCCAGACACGTTTAGCATTTTATTCAAAACGTTGACGTGGAGGATAAAGTTATATTATTTTACAACTTTGACGTGATCTGAGTTTACCTGACTCTGACTGACGCTCGTCTATCCGACGTGGTGATATTCAAATTGGGGGGGGAATGAAATATGATAAAATTATACCGTTTTCACGAGGTTGCATTGCATTTTATTTCTAACTTGCGTTTATCCGCATCTTCGTCTATGGATTGTGATATTTATTGGCTGAATACATTTTAGAAGAGGGCGTGATGAGGCAACTAAATCTGTAATGCCCAAGTCCGCCTCCCTGCATGTGGTGTACTTGCTGACTAAAGGACGAGGTTACGACAAAGAGAAAAAAAACTTCAAACGTAACCCGCCCGTTCTAACCCGTCAATCACCTTCCCAAACTGTTATTGAAAGAAGTTTGGAGTGGATTATGATTGATTTGATTTGATTGATAATTTAGGAATGAATTAGTAATGCTTTTACTCAAAACGTTTTACGAAATCTACTAATTTTGTACCAAATAAAATATAATACCAAACTGTCTTGCCACTGTTATATTGTAAGGTCAAAAAACGTCATAAATGGTTACTTTAATCTTTGAGGCGGTCTATGTCCAACAATGAAAGTTAATCGGCTGAGATCGTTGATATATCTTTAAACAAGTCCCCAAATTTACCTGTGAGTAAAACTATTTGGTCAGTAATAACCTAGAATTTCTTTCAAACTTTATATTGGGTGATACGATGTCAACTTTTTCAATACTTTAACATGTTCAATGAAAGGGCTAATACGTAAAATTGCGTGACACATGCACATATTGCGAAATAAATAATTGGTTGAATAGTAATTGTTTAATATTGAGAGGTTTAATTTATCATATGAGCTTTACAACAGATGTATGACCTCTGTATTCCCTTCACCTTGGCAATATGTCTTTGTATCGATTTGTATCTTGTATTTTGTGCGTGAGTTTGAAGTACTTAGAGTATTGGTGATATATGGACAAAAATAAATCAAGTGACAGAGTAATATTAGAGTCTTAAATAATCATGTCATCATTAAGTAAATCATTGACATGTTGGCACTTAATTTAGTAAGTAATTATACATGTTTAGCAGTGTAACAAATTAGCAAACAACATATTCAGAAGATATTCTATGTATTTTGGGATATTTTTTTTTAATAAGTAGTACTTGCTTTTAGTTTTAACATGCATACAAGGATTAGATAGCTCCCAAACATCTAAACTCTTGGGAGTTTTAAAGACACGATGAAAAATCTTAATTATATTAGCAATATTTTTTCAATTTGACATGATAAAATTAGCGTACTTACTGGTATTATTTGTATGTAAAGTTGGCCAAGAAACTGGTCTATCAGCTGTGATAAAGTTTTTGTGAGATTTAAATTATCGGTAACGTTGACTTTTCAAACCTCGATATATCTAGTTTAGAGGCTTTCAAATTTTCTCTGGTTGCTACTGAAGACATTGAAAAGGTGATTATATCTAATAAGTCAAAAGCAGTTGGTTGTGATATGATAAGTCGACGTATGATTGTCCCGCTATCACCCTCCCACATAATTATTTTTTTCCTGTTTTCTAGAATATTTCAAAAAAGTCGACGACACAGATGCCCCAATAAAAAGTATTGAATGTACGATCTACGATACCTAAAACTTTTTTTAACTGCACAGAAAATATAATTTTACATTCTCGTACATAGTAATATACTTCATATCATATTTGTGGAGGCGTAAATGATGTCATGGATAGCATTGGGACCTTAACAACAAATACCCGAGCCTGAAGCTCTAAGCATAGTCGTTTATGCTAGTAATATATATACATTACATCAGTACACTTTTATTTATCAACGTTAATACATCACCGTTGACACTGAACGAGAGCCGAATTCGAGTTGTTAAACAAACAAAGTTTATTGTTAAGTTTTAGCAAATATTTGTACTTTACTAATGAGACGTCACTATGCGCACAGCGTACTTATCTACAGATATGGCACTATTTTCTACTGATGCCAAACATTTCTAGACTATAGATTAGGCATTCAAAACATGCACATTAAACGTGAAATTGCAAAATAAATCGTGGATAACTTCCTCGATGAGCTTTGTTGAAATGTTATCCCTTGGGTGTTTCGTAAGCCAGGTCGACGAGGCATCTCGATCAGCGATGGTGAGTCACAAGACAAAGGTGCGCCGACATAATTTCATTGGAGTGTAAGAACAATAGACGCTAACGGTTGCCATTTATGCACCTCTCAATTTCAATGCTATTGAGCCTTTATAAAGGTAAAGTTGAGTACGGTTAATAAATTTTATAATGATTAAATTACTTTTTGAAATTTATAATGAACTAAATCAGGAGCAAGCCCAATAAATTATGAAAATAGCACATAACATACGTATTTAGGCAAGTAAATAAATACGTTATTTTGTTGCATTTTTGTGAATTATTGCAAAATATACGCCATAGTATAATATGTTAACTGTGTCCTAAAATATGACATAATATAGGTACATAGGTTGTCACTCGAAGACGTCCGCGGCTTTGCTCACTGTAGATTCGGTTATTGCAAACCGTGTTTGCCGTCGGAGTTCTACCGAACTCCGGAATAAAATATTTTATTCTAAATACATACAGATTGTATATATGAAACGCCCAAACTTTGAAGCAAACAGGTTTGGAACCCACAAATATATCTTACACGGGATTCAAGCCCGAGACCATAGCATATCAGTCGCATAGGTTCGGTTGCAGACACTACCACTGCGCCATCGGCGGAGATATAAAGTTACCACTGGTACTTTTCAGACCTAAAACCACTTCATGTTTCAGATTCATGGGATCCAATATTCAATGCGGAAACTAAATATCGATAGTATCGATACTCTTATCGAAAAGAGTAGGTAAATGGTAGACTCTAATGTTTTGGAAATAGAGATGTACAGAGTTACAATCATATTAATAATATTAATACTTACACGACCTCACCAAGGTTAGCCTAAAACCTTACCAGATAGGTCTTGACATCACTGTTGAGTCACACATTTACATGTAATATATCTCAAATACTTTTGCATATATCCTGACAAAATGATAACCTTCAAGATCATTATATTATTTAAGAAGTGACATCAATGACAATTACGAGTATATATGTGTAGAGTACTAAAGTGTAGAGGTGATTGAATATGCATATTTGCAAAATTAAGTTCTAAATTTACTTCAAAGGAAACGACAGGACCTTCTTTATGCGTGCTCTGAGAAATTATTTTATGTTATACTCTAGGCTACTTTCTATCATCGTATTGTTCGTCCTTTCATTTTGCGTCCGGTGCTCTTGCATACGGCAAGGTCCGATAAGAGAATTCTTCCGCGTACGCTATGACAATCATAGCGTACGCGGAAGAATTGACCCTCTCTGGATTTTCTCGAGCTTTTACAGTATGGGGTTTTTCAAAAGGGTCTTAGAAGGTATTTGCAGGGTCTGCAGCGCGAATGCAGCAGCTCTGGTGTTGCAAATGTTCATAGGCCACGGTAACCTCTTTCAATCGGATGGAACTATGTTTGTCTGCTACCACAGTGCTATAAAAATATTGAAATCAAGTCATATAATCGTCCACTAATCATCATCGTTATCCAAACGTCAGTCCCAGTTGCGTCAGTCTCACAGTGCCCGGGGTCTGCTTACCTACTTTTACATCTCCACTTCGCACGGTTATCGCCATCCCCTGTAGTGAGACCATGGCACGCATGTCATCCTTACTCATAATCCTCATCTAATCACAGGTATTTAAATACATGGGTGTGATCTCGAGTTATTACGCTTCCCCGTCGTCCGGTTCGGGGGCGCGTTGTGGCTTGTGGCCAGTGGCTTTCAGCTATCATGTCCTCGATTAGTGGCTGTGAGATATGGATGGTCATATAGCGGTTGTCACCCCCGTGTTCTGTGGTACCTTAAAGCACCCGCTGGAATCAGGGGAAGTAAACAGCAGGCTAGCGAGTAGCTCGATGTTTACTTACCCTGATTCCAGAGGGTCTTTCGAGAGCGACGCAGCACTGGTAGAATCGGCTGCTTCTTAAGGATCACGTAGGACGCCGGCCATATGGCTCCCTGAAGAGAGCCCCAACCACAGGGTTTTCCCTTGTCACGTCGCAGTAACTTAATCAGTCTCTGGAATAACCTGCGACCAGGTTGAGGCGATGCGGAACACAGATGTGATATAGTAGACAGCTTGGACTATCTCTAGGGGTTGGAGTTCCACACAAAGCTACCATTCTGCCCTTGCTGCAGAGTAGCGAAGTATCTAAATGCATTCCTAGGTCACAAAAACGTAAACAAGTTCATTTTGCAGCGTTATAAATACATCGTTTGTAGCAACGTACAGTACAGCACGTAAATATGTCTGCACACCCGTGTACCCATCACTATTGTCGCTGATATATTGGATACGTAACTCACATCAAGCGAGTCCTGCTTTCGCCATCATAAATTTCGTAACAAACAATATGCCCGTGTCCTTTGTCTACTACTATGGCCGCGGACGGGCATTGATCGCTGTCTAACAAAGCTGCATGGTGCTTCTATTTTCTAATGTACAATAGAAAAACCACAACAGATTACTTAAGAGGTAATATTACGTAGCAGTGGGGCTCTTGCTTTCAATATGAAGACAAGCAGTTCTAGTTTGCAATATTTATTTGTATTCATTAAGTAAGTTAAAGTTATTTAAACTAGATTCATCTGATTATTTTATTTTATACATGGGTGAAAAGTGGGCGTATAATATGCCTCTGCCAATAATATTTTACTTTATTATTTCGATGGACACATTAAAACAGAACGAAAAAGATTTCAAGAAATAGAAACATCAAAGTAAAAAAAGTGCACTGGTAACAGTTTATTAAGTTGAGAATTTTAATGCACTTTGGACTATCGATCCGATTAAATAATGATTCATATTTGCCAATTAGATGAAATTTTTTTCGAGATTTTCGGGAAGTAGCTATTTTAATATTAAAATAGTTACTTCCCGAAAATGGTAACTGCAGAAAAAGTACAAATTTGTAAAAAGCCGTAAGGTTTTTTTACTTTAACTTGGAAGTTTCATTCTTTCATGGCTTAAGGGACTGTAGATTAAATTTGATATATCCACCGAGAATTCCGATTTGTTCCTTTTGAGGTAAGAAACCCCAAAAACGTGCTCAGAAATGGATGCAACTGATGATCATCCGAGAGATGATAAAGAATGTTTTGTATCATAAATCGCCTACATAATGACTTGACAGCCTCGGTAGCGTATGCGACTGCCGCGCTGTGGCCTCAGGTTCACTTTCCGGGTCGGAACAAATATCTATGTGATCCGCAAATGTTTGTTTTGGAGATTGTGTGTTTCCTATGTATGTATTTATAAATATATAGGTATGTATATCAGTTGTCGAGATCCGATAGCGCAAGCTATTAGCATAATTTGGGCTATATGGCGCTGTGTAAAAAGTGACCCCCAATATTTATTTACTATAAACCACTGGTCGTAGATGGCTTAGTTTGTGTATTTTATTTAGTGTTCAGTTCCCTCAGTAGTCTAGTCACAATAGTATGTTTAAGTACAAGCAATTTAGTCGTTGAATGAATTCGTGTAAAACGATCGGTCACCCTCCGAACAAACATGGAGCCGTCGCTTCGTTTACTGCCCCTTTATAAGTCAATTCCAAGCGAATGGCCACTACGCGACTTGTTTACATCATGCTTTTATGATTCTCTGTTATTTTCGATGACAACACATAAACGTGTTTGTTTTTACAAATTCATTTTGCTGTTTATTTAGTAGCACTTGTAGCCAACCGTAAAATAAAACTCTGTATTATTGTTAAGATGAAGCCGTTTTATAAAAAAATACATTTTTATGTTTCTGTAGTCGTAGGGTAGCGCCTTTCTTAGAGGTACATCTCCGAGTTCCCGAGAGACTTTGGCTACCATCGCGGCTTCGCCTCAAAGCTCGAGTGTTCTTCCCCTTCTTTGAGAGTTGTTTCAGGTGTTGTCCCGCTCTTTGAAGCGTAAAATGTGCATGAAACTCACGTGCTCGCTTCTGTGATCTTCAGGTCCCTGGTCAAACATGCGGATCTTGTGTTGAAATTTAGTGTAACATATTTTGCAATAAATATGGTGATTGTGGTTCACAGTTTTAATTCCAGTTAAAAAAAAACATCTTCAGATTAGATCACACACACACTATGCGGCAAATAATAACAACCATAATTATTGTAAATTATCTCATATATGTTGTACTTTTGTTACACAATCAGTAAGAAGTCATTAAAGCAAAGAGGATGCGATGAATTGTCGTGAAAACAATTAATTAAGCGTCCACAAATCTGTGCTACGAGGAAGATTGGCATTCTTTTCCACATTAACATTCCTTTTTTGAATTATTCATGTGCGTTTAATTGAATAGCATTAAAATTCATTAGACTTGGGCCTCTTATCATTCCGGTTCTTTTTGTGGGAGGTACGTAGGCCCTTTAAATTATACTTAGCTTGGTATTTTTGAAAGTGAATTAAAATGAGATGCAGATCAAGCTGAATCTGTCTTCTCTTGTAACAAAGTGAATTCTCTTGAACACTTTCAAGCCGAGGATCACTTTCTTACTTGTGTTGTGTTCTTGTGTATCTAGTCTAGAGCTCCAAAGTAAGGACTTCAAATGAAACAGTACACCAATGACAACGGCTACGAGTGGGTCCAATGGTAAATTGTAAATTGGAAGAAAGAAGGATTTTTCTAAGTACGTGTTCCCATCCAACTCAAGTGTAAGATAGCACCTCATCATCATCATCCGAGCGTCTATCCCAGTTGCGTCTCGCGACGCCCGGGATCCGCTCTCCTACATTTTCTCCTCCACTTCGCACGGTCGTCGGCATCCCCCCTGTAGTGAGACCATTGGCACGCATGTCATCCCTTACGAGGTCAAGCCAGCACTTCTTGGGTCTTCCCCTCTTACCGGGACCCGGCGGGGCAGACATGACCAGACATTTGTTTCCGACGTAGCCCGGCGGTTGCCGCAAGACGTGACCATACCAACGAAGGCGACACTCTTGCAACTTGTTTGCAATGTCACGGACGTGAAGGCTGCCGCGGATGCGAGAATTCCTCACGCGGTCCAGCCGCGTGACTCCACACATCCACCGCAGCATCTTCATTTCCGTTACACGCAGCTCCTGCTTGTGTCGCTCCAAAATCGGCCACGTCTCACTGCCATGTAAAAGGACAGGTCTAATGATGGTTTTGTAGACCTGTCCCTTCAACCGGATCGGGGGATCTGCCCGCTAAGGAGTATGCGGTTAAAAAGGTTTACTAAGATGCCCACACCGCGAGGACCAATCGCCTTCCAGGCTTCGATGGGGACTCCATCGGGTCCGACAGCTTTCCGATTCTTCATGCGGCGAAGCGCAGTCAGGACTTCTCCAGGCGTTACCGGTGGCACTAGTCCCTGATTCGGAGGGAGGTCCGGCGGCGGCTGCCGGCCTCTTTATGCTGTTTATTAAGCAGCTCGTGGAAATACGTGGAAAGTCTTCGCTTAACAGGTTGCCCTCTGGGTCTTTTATACAGCGACACTTGGATATATACTGTGCCGCTTTGACCCTGGAGCGCGCAAACTTATAGATGAGCTTCTGGTCTACTCCGCTCTGGTCGCTTGCCACTTTTTCTTCTCCCTAGTCTCCCTCTGGACTGCGTCGTTCCACCACCAAGTTTCCTTGTCACATTTGCGTCCACCCTTAGACTCATCGAGCACCACCTTCGCCGCTCCAAGGATGGTTGCCTGAACTTTGTCCCAGTAATCTTGAACTGTTTCGCCTTCAGTGTCGGTGCACTTGTCACCGATAGCTGAGACGAACTCCTGGGGACTTAGTTTCATCAAGCAACCACCATCTGATGCGGCGCTGGCACCGCTCGACGCGTTTGCCTTTGGGCTTCACGCAGAGGTCCATGACAAGGAGACGGTGTTGTGCAGTAAGACTCTCTCCGGGTATGACCTTGCAGTTGGCCACCTTGTCGATGCTGTGTCGCCTAGTGAGTAGGAAATCGATCTGAGTTGTACGCCTCCCGCTCTTGTAGGTGATGAGATGTTCGGATTTCTTTTTGGAATACGTGTTCACAATGGCCAGATCGGCAACCGCACACGTTCTGAGGATAGTTTCTCCTTCAGCGTTGCGGGTGCCGTATCCAAAACCACCATGAACCCGCTCAAACTCCTCACACCTCTCACCCACATGACCGTTTAGGTCGCCGCCCAAAACGATTCCCTGTGACAACGGAATGCTACGAAGCACTCCCTCGAGTTGGCCCCAAAACGACATCTTTTCGGCGTCGCTACAACCGGCCAGTGGCGCGTAGGCACTTATCAGGTGGGTAATAATCCCATCGATAAGCACCCTCACGATCATAAGCCGGTCGCTACAGCGTTTCACCGCCAAGATGCCGCTCTGCAGCCCCTCGAATGAAATGAAATGAAATGAAAATTTTCGAGCCCTAGAGCACCACGAGCAACCCGTTCTCCCCACCAGGCGCACCCGTGTAATACAGCTTGTAGCCGTTCTGCAAAGGCCGGGCTCTGTTGCACTTCCACCGAGTCTCCTGCAGGAAAGCCACGTCCACCCTCCGCCTGGAGAGTACTTCGGCCAACTCTACCGCACGCCCAGTCAGCGTGCCAATATTCCACGATGCGAAGCGGATACGGGGTGGGGCTAACTTCTTTAGCCGTGCTGGCCCACACACGGCAGCCCTAGCCTACTTGCCACAGGAGTCGGGCGGGGCTACTGCGCGCCGTATTTGACTGTTTACAAAAAAGGAATGCTGCTAGGGATAGTATAGATAGATTGGTGGGGCCCCTTACACCTAAGTAAGATAGCACCTCTTACGGCTTTTTTAATAGCGTGGAAATTCTCACAAATATAATACTGTACTTTAAGCGACAAAAACTACACGATAGCCACCTAATTGTCTCTCGTCGGGTGCCCAGGGTAACTCCTCTGAAGGATACTTGAAGGACACTTTTTACTCTTAAAATAAAATAAAAAGAAATATCCATCACGCCTTATCCCCGAAGGGGTGGCAGAGGCATATTATATGCCCACTATTCACCGTGTGGATTCCTGTCCTAGAACTTTTAACTCTTAAGTTACAATTTCATTATTACTACTTCAAAGACATAATGATATAGTTATTTTTTATTGTCTCAACATTAAAGTTTTCACATTCAGGTTTGTATAGAGTTGATCTAGTAGATAGTTTTTTACAATCATCTAGATGGCGTTAATAATCTTCCTTACGCTTATATAGATGCCTTGAACGGTCCAAACGAAAGCGCTTTTTTATTATTTCATCAAGATCAAAGTGTTTACTATTCCCTCTGAGTGAAGATATTCATACCATTTATCTGTTTCAACAAAGTTTTTGAATTTCAAATTTGCGAGACGAGGATATAGCATTTAATGGAGGAATAATAACATTCTACACCGGCCCGCATTAATGGAATCCCGGATATAATTCTCACAATCCACATTATTTTGACATTTTGAGTGCTTCACAGCGATCTGGGAGATTTATTTTGATTTACATTTTACGTAACAAATGTTAGGTTTCTTAAATGCGTAGGGAGCATAAATCTCTAGAGGATTGAAAAAAATATCTTGGATCATCGACTACTGTCAATAAATAGATACCTTCTGATTTTGGTTATGGTGCTCAAAGTTTAGATATTCTCTTGACTTTCAGTCTGACTCGTAAGCGGTGTGATTTACAATTTGCATTACAAAGATTTCTAGTACGTTCCCGGGGTCCGAACAAATATTGTCCCATTTTCTATCTCAAGTCAAAGATTTTTTTTAAAGGTAAATAAATGGAAATAAATAATACCACTGAAGCCCAAGTTCGTCTCGTTCCCTAGAACCATTTTTTTTTAATGTGGCTTTTATGGCCTTTAAATAAAACTGACGGGCCAACCCATAAAATAAGGCAATGACTCTTTTTTTTTTACAGAGAATTATGAAAACTTAAAAACCTCTTAATTTTTTTTTTCTACAACGAATAAGTTAGTAATAAAGCAAGTAAAGGCACAGAATAATTAATAGTGATAAGGTTATGAGGTAAACAGTACTAAACAGTGCAAAATAAAGATAAAAATTGATGACTATTAAAAAGAGTCTCTGAAGTCGGCTGCGGACAGACAGACAAATGAATGAACATAAAAAAACTAACAAACTAATTATCTTTACGCTATATCCCCGGTAGTCGGAGAGGATAGATCGCCAGGCTACGCGATCTATGCATACTTCTTTCGCTTCTTGCAGATTTATCAATCACTTCTTACATGCACGTCTAGGTTACCGAGTACTTTTGACTTTTCCGTTTTTGAGCAATTTCGTAGTCACGTAGTCTTCATTTCTAAGTCTCGGCCTACCCTGAAACCTTCTACCTACTTTCGCACAATATATCTTCTTTGTCAATCATGAATGAACATGACGAAACTATAAGGGTTCCTGGTTTACTACAGAACCACGGAACCCTAAATATATACAAGCGAATAATATTACCTTTTCGCAATAATTTGTAGTACCTACCGCAAGGAAATGTGGAATAATATGTTTAGCAATAATGCGATTGGGGTTAAAGAGTGCATCGAGCCATCGAGTTATATTTTATAGTCGATTGCTTGCACAAACCATGTGGGAAGATGAGTATTATCGATCCATACATAACTGTTTGAGCGAATTGCAGCTGAATGACAATTTCGTCACAACGCAGTCCTTGATTTCCGCATCAAAGAGCTTAAAAGGTAACCATTTTCGTCTCATTTGATGATTTTTGATGAATACTGTTGCAGTTGAGTAATTGACATTGTTTAAAGAAAAAGAATACCAGTGATTGTAAATTTCTGCATATTTAGTAGATAGATAGATAACTCTTTATTGTATACTATAACATACAGTATTTTTATGACTTATAAACCATAGATGAGAGTACAATGTCTTATAGCTAAAAGCGATCTCTTCTAGACAACCTTAGTATAGAAATGAAGAGTAAAAAAAAAGGGTAGCTGATCGCGCACTTACATAATATATAATTTATTTATCTATCACGCCTTATACCAGAAGGGGTGGCAGAGGCATATATATTATATGCCCACTTTTCACCATGTGTATTCCTGTCCCACGTAATGGTTGGTGAGCAAATTGCCGTGTTGAAATAGACAGACGCAGGTTGTTGCTACTCGCTGTTAAAATTTTCAAGCCGCCATTTTATTGGCAACCGGGACCAACGGCTTAACGTGCCTTCCAAAGCACGGAACTGGTGTGGGTCTTAAGTGCCGAATAAATTTAATAAAATGTGTCTATATTAGATGTTAAATTTGGAAGAAATTTCGAACCCGTGGCCTTTCTAGTGAGGTGGTAACAAAAAGGCTAAAAGGTTTTATGTGCTACACTAATTAGCACGACCAATTAAAGTCCTGGTAGTCTCGGACGAATATATAATGATATACCCTTACATCTTAATATTGTTAAAATAAATTTAAATAATTGATTGTTTACTTTTACTTATATTCAAGCTTTTTCTATTATAAGGTAGGATCATGAATCCATAAAGATTTGGGTTCTTCTCATACCTACACATTAGTAGCAAAATATTTTAGGTACTATTTCCTGATGTCCGTATTATTAGGTACAAAACCCTTTATACTTTCTTGCACTATCGTTTTGCTCAGCGTTACAGTGTTAGTGTAATACCATTAATTTTTTTTAGAGAACTGAAACGAGCAGACAGTTCTTTCCCCTCACGGAGCATAATTTATGGAGCACAAGCGATGCCGCCGTTCATCGTTCAGCTCATTTTAGTGTTATTTTAACGAGGTTGAAGCGCTTTTGATGTTTCAAAGTATGCAACCTAGCAATTAAAGTTCAGAAAGACTGAAACTAGCAGTGAATAGTACGTATTAAATACAATAAAGTCTTTGTGATCTTTTATTTTCGTAGCAAATAGAAGAGTGACTTAATTTTGACATCTTTCACAACACATCTTTATGACAATATAGCAATGAACGTTGAATGATATAAAATATGATTATGATAATCATTATTGCTTTGATAAAGCCAATACTTGAATCGAAGTAATTCGTTTTATCAATTATCATTCTTCAGTAGAGAGACATTGTTGATTAATATTACCTTGACTTCTAGGCTTAACATTCTTTTGTGACTTTATAACTGAGCTTAACGGATAGATTATCAAGCGGTCGGATAAATAAGACGCTAGTCATGATGGAGTCAGTGATGAGTTAATTGTGACTTGACTTTTCACGACAGTGAAGAATAATAAGGAGGATGGGTTGAGGTCACCAATTCTGTTAATAATATTTGTATAATGGCTATACATACACTTGAAGTTGTAGAGGATTACGTTCTTACCAATGACCTTATAATTGGGGATACTGGCGATTAAGACAAGTAGAAACGCTATAATAGGAAAAAAAGAGAAAAAATAATAAATAAAGTCATAGATTGCAAACTTTTGGTTCATAATAAACCACAAAAATAAAAAACAAAACATAAATGCCATACTAACTTTTAAACTATCGCGTTGCATACTATCAGTATATTTGTTAATAACGGGGCTAAACGGGGGTAAAACAGCCTGTGACCACGGCCGGTGCAACCTGGTCGAAACGTCAGGCACCAAAGGTATGTGGAATAACCGCGTTTAGCCCCGTTATTAACAAATATACTGATAAATGCCATACATTCACGAATTATTAATAAGTTAAACGTAAGGGTATCTATGTAGTATAATGCAGTTTATATTTAAAATATTTTTTTTTTTAAATTTATATATATTATATAAAAATATTCTGGGTTCATATTTTTGAAAAAACACACATTCTATTGCCATGGATTTTGTTGTTGAATTGGGCTGCTTTGGCTGCTTGTCTAAATTATGATGTCATCTTATCCTACAGTAGTGTTGTTGTAAGGCAACCAAGCTCTAATCTTGTAGGTGGTGTGTTGCTGTCATGAAAATAACATCTCTGTAGTACTACTATGAATGCTTTGTTTAAAGCCGATAGCGCTTTAAACAAAGCAATCATCAAAGCAACATTTTTTTACAATAGACCTAGGTCGTAGAGTCACTGATCTGTTTATGAGGATTGCTTTTGAAATCAACAAGCCAATTTCTTTCAGTAGTAAAATACAATACTACCAACATAAATTTGCTCAATAATAAACATCTTCAGATTCAAAGGCGGCCTTCGATGTAACTGCGACGCCATTATATATTGAGGTAACCTTTGGTACAACAGCATTCATAACCTTTGTTCTATTTCTATGCAAAAGCCAACAATAATGCCACGAGATAAGTACTGATGAACTTCCAAAACTACATACAGTTATATTAACAGGGAACACATCAAATCAGTTATCGTTACAATGCTTTGTTTGTTCAATACACGGCTGGAACGGCAGATCATGTAGGGAGGCTGTGCTAATGCATATTAGCATGTTCAATTGTAATCTCGTTCCATTGCTATGCTGGCTAAATACACGTATGAATTAAACATACGAATATTGTAAGCCTCAGTCCGTGTTAAGCGTGTGGGCTACTGTTTAATTTCATTATACGTTAAGTGTTTATTTTTCTTTGATATTGAGGCACACGTGACTATATTGAAGCATATTATTTCTTATATATACCTAGTACGTCTTGGTAGTTAGTATAACAAGTGTCTAAGTAATACAGACTGTAAATATTATATACGGACAGAGAAATCTCGACGAAGATCCGATAGCAAAAATATAATTCATGTTTTTTTTTTAAATATAAATGATAATAAAATAAAAAAAATAAAAAAATAAATATCCATCACGCAGATCCATCATATCAAAAATAATTATCCCCGAAGGGGTGGCAGAGGCATATTATATGCCCACTTTTCACCGTGTGGATTCATGTCCTACGTAATAGGTGGTGAGCCCATTGCCGTGTTGAAATAGACAGACGCAGGTTGTGGCTACCTGCTGTTGAAATTTTTAAGCCGCCCATAAGGCCTTCAACCAGGCTTAACGACTGCCATTTTACTGGCAACCGGGACCAACAGCTTAACATGCCATCCGAAGCACGGAAACGCTCGCAAATGTAAATGCCACAAAGTGGTCACCCATCCGAGTACCAGCCATAGTGAAAGTTGCGTAACTCAGTGATCGTTTACAGAACACTGAGACCACGGGGCCACGAGCGCTTCAAAATAAAATAACAACCTTAAAAAAGCACGATTTCACAAATTTTATAAAATATTTAATTAATTGCCAAAAAAAATCCTTTACATACTTTTAAACGACAACATTTTTTTGCTATTTTTTTATTAGCCCTAATTCCTGTCACTGCGGCAATTGTTTATTTTGAAATATAATATTATGCAACAAGGCAAACAGAGTACTGATATTTATTTGGTGCAACAGAAACTTATAACAATTGATAAATATTCTCAGTAAGGTTTCAAGAATTTCTCAAGTATCTCACAAAACAAAATTTCTTTAGATTCTCAATATATATCAATAGCTAAATGTTGAGAAATACTCACTCCCGTATAATGAAACTGCAAATAGCAACGATATTCATAAAAGAGTCTGCCTGTATATCAATAGTCACGTCTGCCTTTCAACAGCGGTCCACGTACTGGCCTAGTAGCTCGTGTCGCGGACTCTCTCGTTACTCGCCAATACTAGCTTTGTGGTTAGAGCACTACTCATTGAAATAAGTTGGCTTATCTGCATTTGGGGTGACCATAACTATCAAGTGAATTCAGGAAGTTGCCACTTTATGAAATTACTGTTGCATTTGTATGAGGCTAATTTATTTGTCAAAGGCTGTAGTGTCATAGAAAGTTTTAAAAAATAATTTCAGTAGGGTCGTAGGTGAGTTAGATAGAACTTGGATCATTCCGACGAAGCATTGAGAAATGTTCTAAGTCAGGTAAGTCTTAAAACAATTGGTTCTGTTTTCGTCTTAGAGTTGCTTCCAAACACTATTACTATATATAAGTTTACTACGCGCTGGCGTCAACTAGTATCATATATAAATATACAGAAATAATTAGACGAGTTTTTTTTTTGATTTTTCTGCCGATAACTCTTGCCCTTTTATCATGATAAGTGACATCCGATCGGGTGTCGTGCCGTGATCTTAAACTTAATCACATTACAAAGTTTATCAAAAAAAAAACATTAAAAAGAGCATGCGTATCGAATTCGATTGACAAAAGTTTAAAGGAAATTTTACCTATTGAGTTTCTAAAATGTTGAGTTTATATGGTCACCCTTGATACTTCACCTACCTGTAGTAAATAGACTGGATAGCTCCCGTTTCATACACGACAATCAATAAAGCTAATAGGCATGCTAAACTCATTATAAAATACTGTTGACAATTTTGAATTTTAAATCATTTCCGTCATGAATATTACTTAATAATTTCATATGCCAAAGATACCCAATAATTCAAGCAAATCAGCTCATGGCAGTCCACTACTGCACGTAGATCTCCCGAATTCACACCACATCACAAGTGCCTTCCGCACCCAATTCTTCCCGTTTTTTCATGTGGAAATCCTCATGGATACCATGCCGGACTCCTACCGCCAGGAGTTCCGGGTGAGCGCTCGGAAGGATAGCCCCAGAGTTCCCGACCGACTTTGTCCGCTATCGCAGGCTCGTTCAAGGGGGGGGGGGGGGGTGTGTTATCCTGCCTATTTGGGGATTCGGGTGTTATCTCGCTTCTTTGGAGGGTTCGGGTGTTAAACTACTTCCTTCAGAAGGTGAAAGGCGTGCGTGTAACGCATGTCTCGATGTGGCTTCATCTGGCGGAGCGTCCCTCTCCATACATATACTGAGTTGCAGTCTCCACTCTAGAACTCGTTTGCTCCATCAGGTCTTCTACCGATTTGGCCAGCCCGTTGTCTTTTTAATGCGCTTACTCGCTTTAATGCAAGATATCCCGGCCCGGATTGATTGCAATATTGGTTTTTTAGGAATAGTTGCCTGTAGGTATTTATTAGTACTATCTGTTTACTTACGGTATATTAGGATATCCTACTAATATTATAAACGTGAAAGTTTGTGAGTATAGATATTTGTTACTCTTTCACGCAAAATCTACTGAATGGATTTTGATAAAACCTTACAATAATATAGCTTACACATCAGAATAACACATAGGCTACTTTTTATCCCGGGAAGAAGTTCCTGTGGGAAACGGGATCGGGAAAACTTAACGCGTGCGGCGCCGCGGGTGTCAACTAGTTTCATAAAAATCAAGGACACGAAGGTTATATAGCGTGGCAATACTGGCTGTCTTCTAGATTATTTATTTATTTGTTTAATAGCTATCCTCACGCTGTATCCCTGACGTGGTAGTCAGAGAGGACAGATCGCCAGGCTTCACGATCTATTCATACTTTTTTCGCTTCTTGCATATTCATCAATCGCTTCATACATGCATATTTATTTTTGTAGTATATTATTGACTAGTAATTAGCATCCTACTGTAAGTCAGTTATAATTGAATATTATTAAGGAAATGTATTATTTTAGGTTTAATTAAAAAAAAAAAAGGTTTAATTTTAATATCTTCATTCACCTCTTATTCCTTCATTATTCAATCACATCTACAATAATTGTAAAAGTATATTTTATCTCTTCAGATATCCTCATTTCTATTCTAAGAACATGAAGAACGGTTAAAGTGCTGACGTAATAATAACCCAAAGAATAAAAATTCAGTATTGCAAATACAACTCTTCAAATTTATCATAATTGAAAAATGCGGTCATAAAGAGTAATTTGTTTACGTGAACATTGAGCACCATTCCAATATAATTTGTATTATAATCACGCTTTCCTTTACAAAATGATGCTTATTCTTATTTACGCTGAGAAAAGTAACAGCACCTCTGGTATTAATAACAAAAGCTATGGCCGACCGTTAGGGAAATTTCGTTTAGATTATAATCAAACGGTAACGTAAACAAACTTTTCGCGCCACGTGACAAGCATCGGAACTGCTCGGGACGATTCTAATTTCACGGCGTGACGAAGAGCCTCCTCATTTTCCTGACGGTTGCGGATATTTTCAATTTTCCCGACGGTGCCTCCTTTTTATTAGTTGTTGTTTTGACTTGAATACTAATTGGTAGAGAATTAACATTCTTGTAACATCTTCTTTGCTTATTGGAGGTTCTGTAGCTAGGGCTGACCGATATCCTACAGACTTCAAATTCCTAATTTAAAAAATGTTTCATTCCATTAATAGCGTCTTGAATAATATGAAATTATTTTATAGACTTTTTTATTTACGTTGACAACTTAAGTAGGTTATTAGGAATCCTTACTATCTTTTTGAAATCAAATATTTGAATCAACTTATAATTTAAAGTTTAAAAGAACATAATATACATGGCAGCCTTTGAGGCGACCATTTGTTGTAACAAAAATGCAACAGCCCTACATGTTGTATCAAATTATTTTGAAGTCGTTAGTCAACGATGGCGACTCGACTTGGGCTAACTTCATGATATAACTTAAATTACTTTGTTGTTTATAGTCCCTTTCATGTTTTTCTTTGAAGATTTATCTATTTTACTTAGATTTTAAAGCAACGTAGCATAACTTTCAAACAGTGGCAACTAAGAATTCCTATGCGCTAGTGCAGAGCCTGAAGTTTTGCAAACGTATATAGGCTACGGTGATGGTGGGTGTATTATTAACATAACAGCACAAAAATCGACATAAACAATGCTAGCAAGAAACTTATTTAACATTTATCTATACTAATATTATAAAGCTGAAGAGTTTGTTTGTTTGGTTGAACGCACTAATCTCAGGAACTACTGGATGGATTTTTGAACTCTACTTCCCTGGAGAGCGGGAGCAGTAGTCATAAATGTCAACAAATTGGGCAATTTTTTATGCATTATTGTAAAATTTATAAGGGACGGGATAACTAGGTGCGACGGGTGTTCAAAGTATGTCACGAGCGAGACGCGGGGTCCATCTAGTTTATTTTATGTTATTCTGTATAACAGGTAGAGTACCAGTACCTACCTACGTCTGCTAATTCCACCTGCTAGTTATGCTAACAGCTGATACTTATAACAATTATGTATAAAGTGGCAAGCTACCAATGTTCAGAAGGCATTGAGGTAGATTCATAACAGGGTGACAAGAAGTCACGCTCTTTCGTGCTTCACAGAGCACGTAACGTTCATCGATCCCCTGTCACGAATATCCGCGATACAAGGTAGGAAGTCAATGCTCACGAATATTTTGACAAGCCAGTGCGTAATATCAGGGTCAAGAGGTCAAAGTACAGTCGCCCTGTGTATTGAAACAGATTCGGTCAAATATGAATAGGCACTGAACGTATTGACATGTTTGTAACTAGAGACTACCCAAATTTGTTTCGCAGTTTGGGTGTCTTCAATGTATAATATGTACGTATGTAATATGGGTATGTTTGTCAGTTATCTACATCCTAATAAATGGAATATAGAAAATTATTTATAAACGAACATGCTGCGAATGAGGGACATCCATACACACATGTTATCATAGTACAAAGGTTTCGTTTTTGTAAAATAACCCCGATTTTGATAAAACTTAACTAGTTATGATACCTTAGACAGACAGATACACACACAGCAGCCAAACAAGGCGGTTTATCAAGGTATGTATAACTAGCAGACGCTCCGCGGTTTCACACGCATAGTTCCCGTTTCCGTCAGGTCAGAAATTAGCCGGAACAAACAGACGTATAGACTTACAGAAAAAAAATTAACGTATCGTAAAACTTTTAATATGCATTTAGTAAAAACTTGTGACACTTCAATTTTATTAATCTTAACAGATATAGACATAATAGTACGTATCTACAATGCATCCGTGCAAAGTCGGACCGTGTCGCTTTTATACAATTATACTATACTATCTTTACGCTGTATCCCTGACGGGGTAGTCAGAGAGGACAGATCGCCAGGTTTCGCGATCCATGCATACTTCTTTCGCTTCTTCAAGATTCATCAATCGCTTCATACACGCACGTCTGGGTATCCGAGTACTTTTGACTTTTCCGTTTTCGAGCAATCTGCTCACGTGGTCTTCATATGTAAGTCTCGGCCTACCCTGACTCCTTCTACCCTCTACTTTCGCACTGTATATATTCTTCGTCAATCGTTCTTCACTCATTCGTTGGACGTGTCCAGACCAACGGAGCATGCCCTTTTCCAACTTAATAATTAACACTCATTATAACTAAAGGATAATAATATCACGTTATTACAGGTTACTGCAGGTTACCGAAATTATAGTTTATCCATCGACAAACGTTTTAATTAAGTTGGAGGTTATTGCAGTAACGTCACTTGCCTCCAAATTAAATCGTATACTTAGATATACTGACGTTGCATCCAGTTATTAGCTTCCTGCGAGTACCGAGAGAGTTATTATTATATTCACTTTGCTCGCTTTAACTTCAGCGTAGCGGATAAAGTGAGAGCTTAATTACGGCATATCTTCATCTCCGTTTATTATACGAGTAAGTAGTAGATCTGCTAGTATGCGTTTTAATGAAACCTTCTTTAGTAACGTTGAGCGATTTTAAGTAAAAATCTTATGAGTTCGTGTCATCGATCTCTTTTTTGTTGTTTATTAATTACGTCGCAAGGGTGGCAGAGGCATATTATATTCCTACATGTTACCTTGTGCATTTTTGTCTCACGTAACAGTTGGGGGGTGCATTGCAGTGTTGAAATAGAAAAGCGCAGGTTGTGGAGACAGGCTGTTGAAATTCTTTTAACCGCCTATAAGGCCATCCACTTGGATTAACGACTGCCATGTTACTAGCAACCGGGACCAACGGCTTATCGTGGCTCCTGAAGCACGAAAACGCTCGCAAATGTAAATGCCACAAAGTGGTCACCCGTCTGAGTACCAGCCATGGTGAATGTCGCTGAATGCAGTAATCGTTTACAGAACACTAAGTTACCGGGGCTGATGACATTTTAAAAGCAGCCCATTTTTTTTGTAACGTATGAGATTTTTCACTAATATTATATTGGGCTCGAATTGACTAAAGGGCAGCTACTATTAACATCAGCCACCTTCGTTTTTGCGACTGTATCAATGCTGCATAGCATTTTGGCGGCTCTTTACTCCGATGGAGCATCAGAATCGCACGTTTCAGCGAATGGTCAAATGTTGCACAGCAATTTCAAGGCCAACTGTTATCGAACGCATAGTCGGAGTTCTGCATTTTAGCGACTTCTCGAATGGCTAGTATGCAAGCGCCAATCACACGCACACCTATCAGATGTTATTTACAGTCAAACATTAGCTGCTGCTAGCGACTAAATAATAATGTACCCCATATTCCAAATCCAGGTAAGGTTTGGAAATAACTGGAAATACACTAAGAGAGCACTAAATGCAAATTAAGGTCCAGTTATGAAATACTAAAAGTATAAAAACATTTCTGTATAAAAACAGTCATCATCTCAGACTTTTACCCTTTAAATATAACTTAGACACCTTTAGACTATAATTCCTGAGCTCTCGTCTAGATGGCGCTGTGTGTATCAATTGTGGCTAGAAGACTGCAAACTGTAGTTACACATTCCACAATAAAACATTGAGAAATACAATTTCCTGTATTGTATTTATTTACAGGAAATAATAGAAAAATATGCATTTGAAAGTTTACAAGGTTAAAGTAATATCGAGGGTTTTATTTAAGTACCTACTAGCGTAACCTAAGTTACTCTTTTAAACACCAGCCAGTGAATGACAGACGGACAGACATACTGAGAAAAAAAAATGAAAATAGATTTAATTTATTTATCGTACCGTACTTTCATATGCATTTAGTGAAAACCTGCTAATATGGAATTACATGCAGACATTTCAATTTTATTTATCTCTATAGATGTTAGATATAACAGGTATTGATATAATACAAGTAAATGAATTACTAGCTTCAATCGAAGCAGAACATGTTTTTATAAACAACTGATAGCATCATAATAAAGTTACTTTTTGTATTATAAATGGTAATTTTTCTTTCCTGCGACTCAAGGCTATACTGCCATATCCTGTCAATACCATAGACATCAAAGTCAATTGTAAGATATAAAGTTGTTGATATGCTTTGTCCATCTAAGTGGCTAAGACATTGCGAGAAAACCAATCAATGTATAACAATATAATTTAAGTGAAATCCTTATAACTACACCATTTATTTAAACTTAAATAAATAAATAAATAAATATTGTGCGACACTTTTCACACAGCGCCATCTAGCCCAAAGTAAGCTAATATTAGCTTGTGTTATGGGATCTAGATAACTGATAAACATACTTATATATTTCTAAATACTATTATAGATAAATAACACCCAGACACAGAATAAACCATCGTGCTCATCACACAAAGTTTTATCCTGGGTGGGAATCGAACCCACGACCTCTTGCGTAGCAGTCGGATGCACTCCCACCGCGCCACAGAGGCAGTCATCAGCAGCAATCACTTGTGCCGTGAAAGTTTAATGGACATTTACTTATCATTTACGCCTTTATCCCTGAAGGGGTAGGCAGAGGCATATTAAAAGCCCACATTTCACCATAATAATTTTTGTCCAAGTAACAGGTGGTGGTCCATTGCAGTGTTGAAATGGACAGGTGCAGGTTGTGACGACCTGCTGTTGAAATTTTTCAATCCGCCCAAATAACTTTCAACTTGACTTCACGACTGCCATGTTACTGGCAACAGGGACCCACGGCTTAACGTGAATGGTAAACAATCTTTTACCATTAGAAAGCTACATTCCTTGTAAGTAACATACGCTATTTAGGATTTTCAATAAGTTTTGGGTTCCTTATGAAATCTTGAATAGAAAAACTTCATCACGCGGGCCGCGGGCATCAGCTAGTCCGACATAATTTCGAACGTTTGGGAAGGTACATTCGTACCGTGTACTCGTAACTGCGTCGAGTGTGAAGTGAAATATTTCATTAGTTTCGAAAGAAGGTCGGTCATCGGTCGGTAGCTTACTAGACTCGATAAATTATGATCGAGTTTTCGAACTTATTCCACTATGAATATTCTAACTACATTTCAAAGAAACTAAAGTTCGTGAACAAAATAAATATATTTTTCTCATGCTCTAAAAGTGCTTATTTGTGCAGGATATATAGACTGCACAAAATTGAATTTTGTGCACAAGTGCATTAACGTATCTACTCTTACATAAATGAAATGTATCTATATTAAGGCAAAGAAAATGAGCCATACAGCCAAACACAATAAGTTTATAGACAGAATTTGTTATTTTAATATATTTACTTTAATTTATTTGCCTTATGTGTTTTTTAAATAAATAAATAAAATAAATAAGAAAAAATTTGAAAATAAGAAAATTTTGTTTTTTAAGACATAAAGAAATGTTATGTTATACTACTTTTATTTCCTCGCAATCGAAGTGAAAAACAGAGTTTACATCTCGTCCACTAAACCATTTTATTATCGACATTACTATCAGTTCAAGCCTCGGATAAAAATAGTTCGTTTTGTGCACTTGTTGTAAAATCGACTATTACTTCTTTTTTGTGTTTTTTCAGTTGCAGAGCCGGAGGTCCACTTTTATTTAAGTGCTAGAAGCAGCTATCATTTGGCTATTAATTTTCGGCATTGCTGGGAGCGACTGCCGTCTGACCTCTAAACCCCGGATGGACGGTAATGTCATTGCCTCGTACGTTAATCACCAGGTGCACCAGGTGCTAGCAGACGAGGTCGCTTGGGCACCGGGGAGCTTGGTGGAGCCCCTTCCACATCACCGTAAATATATTTTTCATCAAATTCAATTCTTTCATTGACTTAATTCTCTCACTCATTGACTTCTGTGTCTTCCTATAATATATATATTCTAAGACCAATCTAATAATATTGGTTATATTTATTTAGATGATTTTTAATTTTCTACTAATATTCTAAGGTCTCTTCAGACGCTTTATAAAACACTAGTGAGCCGTTCCGGCTTTGCATAGGTCCAATGTAAATACTAATCTGCAAGCATTATATATATTAACCTTTTTGTTGAATCACTATATATTGCTAAAAACTGCCTTAAAATTCATTAAAAGATGAGAAACCGACGTCATTTTATACTTACTATGTAAGAATAAAGATGTTTGTATACCTTTACTTTCAATTTTTATAACGTCATATGCTTAATCAAATTTATCAACGTCTAAGCTGCGGTTTAGTATTTGGTTGATATAAACCACTCAATAATTGAAATATCCCTATTATACCTAAGTACTCGCAAATTGAAATATGGCAACTGAAATATCTATTGTAAATGCCATCTTTAATCACCGTTTCACGGATTAGGGAAATAGAGGTAATCTATTTTGAATTGAAACCCCTAGACCACAATCAAACCTTGCTTTGCATATTTTCGAAGTGGATAATGCATTTAACAGCTATAAATTCAGTTTAAGTGCGGAAGCGAGGTGACAGTACTTTCGTGAGGGGGAGTGGTCGACAGTGCACTTAACCGCAAAGCAGTAGCTTGACTAAAGGTCTTATCATATTGCTTACAGTAGATACATTCTGGAAAGAGAACGGTGATCAGTTTTTAAGATGTACTTTGACATTAGCATATAAAACCTATAATTTACCAACCATATAAGTAAATACTGCTCAATGTCTTAAAAATACGTGTTTGTTTGGGCAGGTTTGGGATAAGACACCAGCCGTACTGTTGCTACCATTTTTGCACGCATACAACATGAATTTTGACTGCCGCAGTGGCGAATCGATTGTGTATCGGGTTTCAATTCCAAGTATTAACAAATACGAGTATTTGCTTGATCCGCAAATGGTTGTTTCGGAGTTTGAGTGTTTCCTATGTATAATGTGTATGTTTTAGAAATATATAAATAATAGGGGTTAAAGTATGAAACTACCGTTTAATTGAAATAGGTTTTTTGAATTGACATAGAATCTTCATGGTTTGAGGTTTTCGAAAGAATTTTTTTTAAGAAAGAAAGTTTTTAAAAAATGTGAAACATTTGAATATCGACATTCAATTGTTTTTGTTATTCAACTTAGACAAAAAATATGGATACTGCGAAAATTCGAGTGATTTTTGAATACGAGTTCCGACGCGGAAATAAGGCGGCAGAAACAGTCCGCAATATCAATGTTGCGTTTGGTGAGGGGTCTGCTAATGAACGCACCATGCGATTTTGGTTTAAACGCTTGCGGGATGGAAACTTTGACTTGAAGAACGAGCCACGAGGAAGACCGCCCACACAGGTGAATAACGATGACTTAAGAGAGATGGTGGAAGCCGATTATAGTCAAAGTACCCAGGAATTAGCGGCATGGTTTAACGTTACCTTACCCACAATACTGACTCATTTGCGTCAAATCAATAAAATAAAAAAATACGAAAAATGGATGCCTCATGTTTGACTGATCTGCAGAAAGACTGAGCTGTTGAAACTTGTGTTGCCTTGTTGAATCGGTACAGAAATGAAGGAATATTGGATCGAATTGTGACATGTGATGAAAAGTGGATTCTTTATGATAACCGTAAAAAAAATGCAATGGTTGACCCCAGGTCAAACGCCAAAACAGTGTCTTAAAGCAAAACTTACCAAAAAAAAGGTAATGGTAACTGTTTGGTGGTCTCAGCATGGTGTTATTCACTATAGTTTTCTCAGATCTGGTCAAGCAATAAGGGCAGATGTCTATTGTGCCGAACTCCGAACAATGTTGGCAAAACTAGCAGTAAAACAGCATCGCAAAGGCATAAATGACCTTCCTATTAGATGGCAGCAATGTATAGATAATAATGGTAACTATTTTAATTAAATAAATTTGTTATAAACGAAAAAATAAACAATTTAGATTTTCAGTAAAAAACGGCAATTTATACTTTAACCCCTAATGTGTTTACCAGTTGTCTAGGCTTCACAGCACAGGCTTTTATAGGCTTAGTTTGGGCTAGATGGCGCTGTATGAACAATGCCTACATTTTTTGCCAAATCGCGTGGTGGATATGTGGAATGGGCTTCCAGAAACTGTAATTGAGCTCAATCGGTGAATAATTTTAAGAATAGACTGGATAAGTACTTAAAACAGAACTAATATATAACACAAGTGCAGTGATATGTACACATCAGATCTGAAGCTAGCTAGTACATTATAAATAATAATAATAATAAAAAAAAATTACGGCGCGGTTATCCTATAGTGATCCATGATTGTAAAACTACACTCATTTCATAGCTAAAGTCGTTGAACTAAAGATACTGAAGATATCTAGTTCAGATATGGAATAAACACTAAAACACACACAGTACGGGTAAGTGCTACGGTATAATTACAGTTGAAGTTAATCTACTGTCGCTGTTTCACTGGCGGAAGCTCACAGCAAACTTAATTAGCTTTTTGATAAATCGATTTGATATAACAAGCCTTTATGGTACAAACCTCTTTTTTATTAATCAAGAATTATTAATAAAGAAAGAAAGAAAATATTGCATATTTTCATTCTTTCTTTCTTTCTTTAATCATTTATATATTTTTTTAACCAAAATATGTGTTATTGGCAGGTGTTGGCCAATAACACATATTTTGGTCAACTATTTTAAAGATTCCACGAATGGATATAGAGGTTTGCCGTAAGTTAATATCATAATTCATATGATTGGCAATACTTTGAACAAATACATTATTTCATGTTAAAATTTTACATTATATCATTTATGTACTTTTCGTCTGGATGTTTTTTTAACCGACATTGCCGATTCGATAATTTAAGAACCACCCGCTGGAAAAACAAATTTCGTATGACAACCGCGATTTTAAATTAAATTAAATTAGTTCAGTCATTATAGCTAGCTCGGTAGTTAGTTAGGCTAGCATAATTGACATAGAGGTCATACATGGGGGTTAAATTTATAACGCCTCACCAAGCAATCAAAATAAAACAAAAATAAACGTTTATAGGTCCATAGTTTTCAATAAATCCGGTATAAACAAGCGATGAACGAATGGATCCTTATTCAGTATTCAATCGACCGTGACTTCAATGGTATTCGAAGCAACGGTTAAGTGGATCGAGTACTTTTGACGTCGGCAAGTAGGAGTCTATCACAATGGATCGGTGATCTACGGTGGCGGAGTTTCACAGATAACCTTTGCCCCTATATTTTGATTGAACCGATGTAATATAGCAAGGTCGACGTCATTGTGAGCCTATTGTGAAGGAAGCCTCGACGATTCTATTCAGAACACACAAATAATACAATAACCATTTTGAAACCAATTCATCATTCGAATATTATAAATAGAAAACAAAAGATCTAGTCACAATAGGTTTTCGTGTACAAGGAAATGGAATATTCTGTTTCAATTTCATTTTCGAGTAGGTATGTTAAATGTTTTTGTGTATGTCGAATGAAGTTTGAACTGGGACCTTTATTCAAATTTTATTCTGTCCAGCGAGTACTGATAGCGGATGTTTCTTTCGTTGAATTGAATACGACAAGTTGTTTGGGACGTGAAACGGAACACATTTCTTCGTTCGAATACAATGTCAAGGAAACAATGTAAATAATTTATAAGGCTGAGGTTTTTACGCTACGTTAACTGTTTCAGTATGTCTTGAAAATTTTTTCTAGTTTGCATGTAATAAGTTAATATTATGTCTGTATTCAATGGGAAGTAGTATAAATAGCTATATTAGCTTTATGAAAATGAGTTGCAGAAATTAGATAAAGCTTCAAAACATCATAACGTAAGTTACAGTTAATGCAGACTGAATTCGCGAGACTCAAAAGGAAAACCACCAAAGATTTGATTTAGTCAGTTGAGAAGAAATGGGTTCCAGTCAATAGACTGATGGCCCCAAAAGACTGTCTGTCTATAATTAAACACGTGCTGTCTGTTGCAACACGATAATAGGTTTAGCACCTATTACATGGTATAAAATATCTCTTGAGAAATGTAGGCGTGTGGCTGCCTTACCTCGTCGGGCAAAAGAGCATGAGAATGTGTTATCTGGTAAAAAAAAAAGTTAGGAAATTGGGGAAATGCGGGGTCTTCGATCTGATGGAAAGCTATAGTGACATTTAGCGAATTGAGAGCCACTCTGTAAGTCAATATCGCTGTTGACAGCAGCAGACGTTAAGTTGTCGACCTAATGATGTGCCTCTTTACGCTCCGCCTGAGAATCCAGGGGTTGTAAGAGAAGAAATTGTAGAAGATACGTGAAAGACTCAACACGTGTTTTTATGCTCTTTAATCCCAATCAAAACGATCGTTTCTCTGTCTAAACATAGGGGTTTTGAGAGTGGCACCTGTACCTTACATGCGTTGTTCGAGATCAAAGATTAAGTTAAACCGTGGTAGTTTAGGTGAAATAAAATCAGTGTTCCTGTCAAGATAGATCGATAGTCGCGAAAGTCGTTTGCAGAGGTGAGAAACCTGATCCTATTTTCTTAGACTAAATCATTACAATACCATCAATATTAAAGGAAAATTTTAGTTTTAGCCTTAATTTTAGTTTCGTTATACTAATGACTCATCACGGTTTCTATTCAATAATAAGGATTATTTTGTCTAATTATACAAAGTTATTGGTTTCGGATTTCCCGGCAATCAGTACTGGTTATAATTGACCTTGGCTTACTTGACTATTTGGTTGTTACTCTAATCTACGTACCTACTTCTACAAAACGATATTATGTTAATTTTAAAAGTTCTTCTTCATCCAATTATACCTGGATTTGGAGACTGGACTCCGATCTTATTGACTGCTAGAAGCATTTATGATTTGGATTTTTATTTTCGGCAGTTGGATACTAGCTGTCTCGTTTCCGTATACATTCTCGATAATGCGCTCACCGTAACCTTTGCCAAAAACTCACACTAAGCATTCAGATTCTCCCTTAGCAGGCGAGATAGCTTGGGTCCTAGTTTCTGGAGCGTGTTATACTTAACACAAACTATATGTACAAGATATCTTCTACTATCAATCTGTTTATACTAAAGTATTTTGATAAATAAACTGAATATTCGTATCATAAGGTACTGTCAATTAAAACCCTGTTGATGCGGTTGCCAGAAACATGACAGTCGTGAAACTCTGTTGAAAGCCTTATGGGCTTGAAAATTTTCAAAAGCAGGTTGCCACAACCTGCGCCTGTCTATTTCAATACGGCATTGGGCTCAGCACCTGTTACGTGGGACAACGATGCTGACAGTGAAATGTGATCTTATAGTGTGCCTCTGCCAACCCTAAACATATCCGTCGTGTGCGGTATTCCCTATAATATTTATTTTCTATATCAATAGTTATAGTTAGCCATTACATAAATCCGTTGACATTGATTTATGGTAGAGCTTGACTTGTATTATGCCTATCTATAGAGTGATAGCGATTGATTACTGAATTAATGATATGTTATAAAACTAATTACGTACATTAAAAAATTTACCCGCTTAAAAGTGACATATACGATAAACATTCATTCAATGGAGTCATAGATTATAAATTGTTCAGTCTGTTGTGAACGTTTAATTATTCTGTCACGTCACATGTGTCAGTTGTTATAATTAGGTATCGATAAACGCCTTGGACGGTCTCATAAAAAAAATTGGAATTGAAGAATGATTGTAATTGGTAATTTGATGCTTTCCGTTTCGACGTTAATCATTTAAAATAAAATGTTAATTGTATTTGTATTGTTCAAACCTCGTTGTTATAATATTAATCCTATAAAGGAAATCTCGTCACGAATTTTCAACATTGGCGGCCTTATAGAAAATTTTATTAATGACCTATCTGCATAAATTTATCCATCACGCCTTATCCCCGAAGGGGTGGCAGAGGCATATTATATGCCCACTTTTCACCGTATGGATTCCTGTCCCACGTAATAGGTGGTGAGCCCATTGCCGTGTTGAAATAGACAGACGCAGGTTGTGGCTACCTGCTGTTGAAATTTTCAAGCCGCCCAAAAGGCCTTCAACCAGGCTTAACGACTGCCATTTTACTGGCAACCGGGACCAACGGCTTAACGTGCCTTCCGAAGCACGGAAACGCTCGCAAATGTAAATGCCACAAAGTGGTCACCCATCCGAGGACCAGCCATAGTGAAAATTGCTTAACTCAGTGATCGTTTACAGAACACTGAGACCGCGAGGCCACGAGCGCTTCAAAAATGCATAAATTTATGTTAAATTCTTCATATGTGTAACGATCCAAAAAAAGGGCGAGGATAATTTGACTAATTAAAGGTTTTAATGATATTTATTATGATATTATATGACCGCCTCTGTGGCGCAGTGGTAGTGTATGCGATACATAGTTTGGGCTAGATGGCACTGTGTAAAACGTGTCCCACAATAGTTATTTATAATTTACTAGTTGACGCCCGCGGCTTGCGTGGTTCAGTGTTCCCGTTCCCGTTTCCCACAGAAACTTCACCCCGGGATAAAAAGTATATGTTTTTCTGATGTGTAAGCTATATTATTGTAAAATTTCATCACAATTTAGTCAGTAGATTTTGCGTGAAAGAGTAATAAACTTCAATACTTACAAACTTTCACGTTTATAATACTAGTAAATTTATCGAATGAAAGCTATTGACTAGTTGACCAAAATGAAAGAAAATGACAATTACACTCAAAATAGTGTTGCTATTTAAATAATGTTTTATGATTGGCATTTGTAAAAATGATTGATGCGATGTACGCTTAAGTTTGTTTTACATAATAAGTTAGTAGGTATACTACCTGTTGAATTTTACTATCGATTCTTAGGACCATCAATGTCAGCCTTAGTCATAGAAAGCCCTGGCCCGTATATGTAATGACAACCTTTACGACTTAAATATAAAAAAAACTAGTTGACGCCCGAAAGAATGAGTAACAAACATCCATTCTTACAAACTTTGGCATTTATAATATTAGTAGGATACTCTTTTGCTCACGGTCAAACATGTTAAAAACTCTTTAAGAATTAGATTTGAAAAAAATCACAAGTCTATACTTTTCCTATACTTACTAATATATAAAACTGAAGAATTTGTTTGGTTGAATGCGTTAATCTCAGGAACTACTGACTGGAATTGAAAAAATATTTTTGTGTAGGATAGTCCATTTATCGAGGAAGGCTAGATAGGTAGGCTATACAACATCACACTACTACCCAGGAGAGCGGAGCAGTAACCATAAATGTCAACAAATCGGGCAATTTTTTATACTTTATTGTAGAATTTATAAACGACGGGATTAAATAGTTGCGATGGGAGTTCAAAGTACGTCACGTAAGAAGCTGTGGTCATCACCTAGTGTAGGTATAAAACCTTCTTTAAACTGTGTAAGATATCTTTTAAATAATAAAGCCATTACCTATTCTCTAACCTCGTTATTTGTTTTAAAAAGTCAAGGATGCTATACCCATGATGTTTACTTTATATTCGATCGATATCGAATTTAACTGTAAGTACTTACCTGTTTTTATTTCGGAAATCAGGGTGCAATCTAGTGTGAAGGAACTCTTTGTATATATACAAAGCTAAGTTTAATAGGTTGAACTAGATGAGCTCCGCGCCTTCAGGTCAGGTCAGGCCTTTAATCCCGTCGTTTATAAATTTAACAATGATGTCTGAATATTTGCCTGATTTGGTAACATTTATGAGAACTGCTCCGCTCTTAGGGTAGTAGCGTGATGATAATTATAACCTATGGCCTACTTCAATAAATGGGCTATATCTCGATAATGGGCCCAGAAGGAATTTTTCAATTCGAACCAGTATTTCAAACAAACAAATAGCATCTTCAAACAAACAAATATCCATACAATCAAACTCTTCTTTAGCTTTATATATCAAGTTTAGAAGTATAGATTTGTTTATTGTAGAAATGTGTTTTCTTGGTAGCATTTGATACTTCTTAGAGTTAAAAAAGTAGTCTATGACAGTTCTCCAACTCATGAACTAACTCCATACATACAAAAAGTCATGTCAAATTGTTCTTTCAGATATTAAATTTACTATTTGTTGAAATCTTTGAAGAGTATATAGTAAAAACTTTCAAAATATTTATCAATAAGAACAATAGCCTTTATTTTTACCATCTATCCAATTTCATCTTCCTTTATTCTTTACAGAAGCGACAAACTAAATAAAAAGAAAAAAAAACAACTACTACAGTTTTAATTACTCAATTCAGTCCGACGGTAAAAAGGGTTACTTTGGTCCTACTTTGCATAGGTACCCTGTGGAATAAGCACAGAAAGAAGGCAACTCTCTGTATTTTCATCTTTCTTGCTAAAAAGATTTTCCATCAACTTACGGGACTGTGAATAAATGAGGGTTTTTTTTAAAACTAAAATTTAAGTCAAGATATTTCTGTTAAGATGAGAGTCAACTTTAAACTTTTCCTTGGAGAATAGTATTTGTTTAACTGCATTTGTATGCAACTTTGTTTCATTAAACGCTTGGAGTGAATGAATTTTGATAAAAATCATTAACATCACGTGTTGAGTGTTTATCTCCATACAATCAAACTCCGGGCCGGGCCGGGCTCATAAACTCGCTGCAGGGCTTTGAGGTTCAGAGCTCAAATTTATTTATAATGAATATAACATTTTTCTTCATTCTTTGAAAAATATGTTTTAACAGATATCAGAGGACCACTAGTAAGTTTATTGTAAACATATCTTAGAAGAAATTATAAAGTATATACATTATAAATAATAAAATCATTGTAATAAATACATTTTGTTTGAAACTTGTTTTTATACAACTAAGGTGCATCTATTAGGGTTTTAAAATTGGTCATTGCAGAAATATTTAATGTTACAGGTTTTACTAGTTGATTTGTGGCTACCTTCACTATGCGTCCCGGTAGCATAGTCTTCCTTTTTTTAAAACACTATAAGTGACGAACTAACCCTTACGTACCTATTTTCTCAGAGACTATTTAGTAAAAAGTAACCGAACAACATAGGCGGGGCAGAGATGTCATCCTTACACCGTGGACACCATCATGCCTAGAACCGAAAGTTTTCGTAGATCTTTCATATGTCGCACCATAAAGGCATGAAACTCTCTGCCAGCGCACGTGTTTCCCTCCTCTTACAACCCTGGGTCCTTTAAGAGGAGCGTGAAAAGGTATATTTCTCGGCCGCAATCACGGGTAGTCGTCTTTGCTTACCATCAGGTCGGCGACGTCATTTTGGGATGCTAAATATAAAAAAAAACAATTCTCAACGCTCACACTTTTTTTGTATTTCTAGTTTACTAATGAATGACACTACGAAAGAAAGTAGGTAGCTGTTTACCGGGTTCAACGGAGCAATTATGGCCGGTTAGATGAGCTTGAAAGTAAAACAATATTAAGTTGGCCCACGTAACACAGCTCATCATTACACGTACGAGCGGTGTTACATGAAAACTAGGAAGAATTATCGCACTGTGAGCTTTATTACCCGACACCCTCTGCAAATGGACGTGTTTTTCCTAATAAATACAACCGCAACTTTTTCCCAGCTCTCTGATTCATTAGGGTTTTGTTTATGTGTTGTACATTTTCGTTGGCCAAGCCTTGTAACTGAGAAACTAGAGATTTTTATGTTAATCTATACAAGTGTTTTCTACGTATATATATTAATTACGTTTGTAATGAGTTTATATAAATGTGTGTGTATGAATGTTTGGATGAATTAAAACAATTAGTATGCCAACTTTATTTATATATTTTTAAAGTGAAAATAGACAACATGGTTCATAGTGTCGCCTGCGTTGGTATGGTCACATCTTGCGGCAACCGCCGGGCTACGTACGTAACAAATGTCTGGCCATGTCAGCCCCGCCGGGTCCCTGTAAGAGGGGAAGACCCAAGAAGTGCTGGCTTGACGTCGTAAGGGATGACATACGTGCCAATGGTCTCACTACAGGGGATGCAGACGACCGTGTTGACGTGGAGGAGAAAATGTAGGAAATCGGGCCCCGGGCGTCGCGAGACGCAACTGGGACAGACGCTCGGATGATGATGATGAGACCACGTCGTACAGGATGGGACATGAACCCATAACATTTACCTAACTGAGGCCATGCTCTAAGGCACTGAGCTATTAGAATAAATTAAAATTCTTCACTATCTTTTCCCAGTAGCTCAATGGCTTAGACAATGGCCCTAGTGAGGTAAAGGTCACGGGCTCAAGCCCCGAATTGTCTCTAATTTCTTTAATAATAAAAATATATATGATTTTGTCTATAATAAAAAACAATTTAGGACATGAACCCATAACCTTTACCTAACCATCAAAGCTACTGAGCTATCAGAATAAGTTGAAATTCTTTACTTTCTTTTTACAATAGCTCAATGGCTTAGTGAGGCATGGTAGGCAGGCAGGCCCTGGTGAGGCCAAGGTCACAGGCTCAAGTCCCGAATTTTCTTTGATTTTAATAATAAAATAAATGTATATTTTTTATGAATTATAACCACGTCATTTTCGCCTAAGGAATAAACAGAGACTAGCTATATATCATTTTATCAGCTGAATTTTGTAACACGTAATAGTCTATTGTGTATTGCCAAAGGTCCAACATAGTTGTTATAAAACATATTCAAATATATTTACAAAGTCTTTGACACAATGTTATTCGCGACCAAAGCGGATATTTCAGTTCAGAAAAACATGCAAATGAAAGGACATAAGGGTTTACTATCGGTGCCCCGGAGGCATCGCGGACTATACCGTTTATATCCAAGTATAAATCATTATTTAAACTCTATTCATGCATGAATATATGGTATGGGTTGCCTTCGATGCAGAGGCTTAAGTGCTGTTCAATCGATGCGTTTAATCTATGTACTGCAGAATTATGAACCTCGTATTTCATTCATTACAACAACTGCGCTCTCTATTAAAAATAATTAATAATGAATTTATATCGACTATTTCAAGAGTAAATATGGATGTGATTAAACTATAGATTTTTTAGGAGAGTAAAATTAGATGTTAGTTATGTAGATAGATGTTAATCTATGCGTTTATTCATCGTCACGTCGCGTGTGGCACGTGAATCATTATGCCTAGACATGTATGTTTCAAGCGTGTATGCTTTACAATACGTGTTTGTACGCTATATAGACATTGCAGGCTGCAGTAAGGGCACTTTACTTCTTATAAATTACGTCCACGACATCATTATACAGCCTTTACATGTATTAAGTACGATTATATTTTTTTACCAGTAATTATAAAATATCACGCTGACGGGGCAGTCAAAGAGGAGCGCCAGACTTCGCGATCCATGCATACTTCTTTTACTTCCTACAGATTCATCAATCGCTTCATCCAATAATAATAATAGATGGTTAGATAATTTTAGTTTAGCAATTATACATGTTTTAGAATTTCACATGACAGTTAAAGTTTTAGCGTTTACTAATGTTTAGTTTGTTCTTTGATGCATTTTCGCGTATAATGCAATCTGTGTTGATGTGTTCATATAAACTTATATAAACATACATACATACATATTGTCACGCCTTTACATATTAAACGCCCACGTTTCACCGTATGCATTTTTACCCCACGTAACAGGTGGTGAGTTCATTGCCGTGTTGAAATGGACAGGCGCAGGCTGTATTTATCCGCTGTTGAAATTTTTAAGCCGCCCATAAGGCCTTCAACTTGGCTTAACGATTGCCATTTATTGGCAACCAACGGCTTAACGTGCCTTCCGAAGCACAGAACTGGGGTGGGACTAAAGGGACTAAATAAATTTAATAAAATGTGTCTATTTTAGATGTTAAGTTTGGAAGAGATTTTGAACCCATTGCCTTTTTAGTGAGGTGGTAACAAAAAGGCTAAAAGGTCTTATGTGCTAGACACTAATTAGCACGACCAATGAAAGTCCTGGTAATATCAGACACATGGTAGTCTCGGACAACTTATTTAAAACTTAAGTATTAGCTTGAAATAGTACTTAGATAACAATTTCGCAATATTAAGTTTTCGGGTTGATGACGGATTAGTTGAATATTCCTCGCTCATACTTGATCCGTATCGATTGGGTACGTTCAATACCTTCGAGGTATGTTCGTTCGACTGCCCTTTGTTGCATTCCATTGTTATACTGCGCTGTGTGTAGACAATCTCCATGGAGTCATACGTTTTAAGAGATACTCGTAGCTGGAGCAATCACTATATCTATTGGACCCCTGTGCATTGTCACCAGAACCTTTATTTGGAAAATATTGGGATTAATCTTTGCTTTGCGGTTGTGTGTTTGAAGTTATGAAATGTCACAACCCAATTCGTCTTTTTTGAAGTTATACTCCTTTCGGCGCGTTAGGGAGAAATGATGAGATTAAATTTTTCCTTTGCGCACGCAGTCACGAAAAACCGACACCATTAAGTTGGCTGACAAGTGTTTCCATTACAACTTATAACTACATTACATGTAGTTTGAATTTTTTTGATGTATTTTTTCTTACTAATTTATCATTCCTGTTACAAATAAAGAGGTATATGTGATGAAATTTTATTGGATCAAAGTAGTATTACCTATAACTTGTGCACATAAGTACACACGCACACACACACACACACACACACACACACACACACACACACACACACACACACGCACACACACACACACACGCACACACACACACACACACACACGCACACACACACGCACACACACACACAGACACACACACACACGTTTTTTAAATAAGTTTGGAATCACGACAGGTGCAACCCTGTCGAAACGTCGAGGAATAAAAGGTATACTAACCTTTTTAGTTGTAATATAGTGCCGCGCGAAATCCCGTTTAATACAAAATTATGTGTTCAACGCGTGTTAGTTTAAAACAAATGTTTAAAACAAAAGTTTGGAATCTTTTTAACATAGCGACACCTCCCTCAAATTAAGTTACTAAAAGGTTATACTATGTGGAGTGTCCACCAAGATCTAGGGGCCCAAGCACAGACATATAAGACAGTAAACAGACCCAACGTTAGCAAAAAATTACGTAGCTTTTACACACACATAGACAGGTAGCTTAGTTATTTCTGGTGATTTCTTTGTAATGAAACTTCATCACTCTATACTCAACACCTTTTTGTATATTTTTTTTTTACTTTTGTAATAATATTATAAATGCGAAAGTTTGTATGGATGTTTGTTACTCTTTCACGTAAAAACTACTCAATGATTTTAATGAAAGTTTACAATAATATAGCTTATACATCAGAATAACACATAGGCTACTTTTTATCCCGGGAACAAGTTATTGTGGGAAACGGGAACGGGAAAACAACAACTAGTTTTACAGTAATTTTATGTAATATTTTCACTTCGACACATAAATCTTTGATTTAAAGATGACAGTGGCGGTTGTTATTACGTTACAAGTTTATAGCTTAGTTGTAGTAGAAAAATTGGCTACGCGTTGTTCGCTGTCAAAGTGTGTGTTAGATGTAGCAACACAGGAATAACAAAGATAGCTTTACTCAACAAATGGTGAGAGTAAAAGGGATGAAGTATTGCTCCATAAGCAAAGGAATATGTTTAGTCTGCTTACTCTTGTACGTCTGTCGGGCCCAAGCGACCGTCGTGTCGGGTTGGGTGCACCTACTGACTAACAGAGGAGAAAACGACGCGGGCATCCTTCTGGGATTGTGAGGTCAGACGGCACTCGTTCCCTACAACGCCGAATCCTCAATCAATCCATCATACATCCATCATCTTTTGGTGCTGCAAACGTCCATAGGCTACAGTGACCACTTTCCATCAGGTGGGCCGTATGCTTGTCACCTCAGTGGTATAAAAAAATCCGATACTAGGTGCCAAATATGCTCCAAATCCAGGTAGGGAAATAAGCATAAGAAGAATGAGATTTGCTATGAGATTTAATTGCATGGTCATGATACTATGAGATTTACTTGGATTTACTACGTACGTTAACTACGTAACAGGAAGATTCACAACGCTATTCAGAACAAATCAGTACTAATATTAACAAGGCGAAAATTTATGTTGTTCTTCTACATACTCAAACCACTGGACTGATTTGTATGAAATTTTGAGGTAGGTTCTTGTGGAAAACGGGTATGAAAAAAGTTTACAATGGGGACGCGGCCGCGAGTGCCGAATGTTATCAATATTTAAAAATATGATATATTTATTGTTATTTAATTTCACGTTGTATATTTTAATCTAAGAAAGTTCTAACAAAAGAGTTACAGTTAGAAGCAGACCTATCTTAATAATCTTAATCATTCGAACAACAATATTATAAATGCGAAAGTTTGTGTGGATTTTTGTTACTCTTTCACGTAAAAACTACTGAACGGATTTTAATGGAACTTTACAATAATATAGCTTATACATCAGAATAACACATAGGCTACTTTTTATCCCGGGAACAAGTGCCTATGAAAAACGGGAACGGGAAAACTACTCTACGCAGGCGAAACCGCGGGCGCCAACTAGTATAGAAATAAAAAGAATCTGTGTTTGCTCAATATCTTATGTAAACTAGATACGTAAATAAAAGGTATTATGCAATATGCGATAAAATATTACTCAAGTAACCAAATTTGTGCCAGTACCTAGTTTCATTCTCCACCAAAAAACTGCATGCAAATTGCAGCTAAAACAAGGCGACGCAATCAACCAATAATTCACAGCGGGGTAGTGCGGTGTAATCGTATCATAGTGTTGGGATTCCCATCAGTCTCCGGTTCATTTGGGTGTCATTATTCAGCAGCACGTCTCGTGAAGCACGTCCGTCGTCACCCATGTCAGTCGATGTCAGTCATTGCTTACTTGGTCGCTTCTGTGTTGATACAGAGCCGCCATTTTGTAAAGCAGCACCGTTAAATATGTATACTGCTTGTCTCATTATTAAAATTTTGGTAATCATGTTTTATATTACTACGATGGCGTACCTGCCTGCGACAATTTTAAACTTAAATCTAGATTGCATAAGTCAATATATCTTTCATTCATTACGAGCATTACATCTCATTTTCAGTCATACATACATAGTCTAGCACCTAACGGTTCACTATGATTGCCCTCTTATTTTTATATATTCTGACCATTTATGTATCCCTTGGCATCTGAAACGCATCCCGTTTTAGTGGCGCCCAACGTAGTATTGATAAATCTGGTTTCATAAGATAAGGAGAAGTGTTTCGTTATTATTTTATTACACACTAGCTGTGCCGCCCGGCTTCGCCCGTAAGCCGCCAAAATAAGTAACTTTTCTGGTTGATTTTTTACACCTTGTGTCCGAAAAACCCAAATTTCTTACGGAACCCTATTTTTTTTCAAAATAAAATGTAGCCTATGTTACTCGTGGATAATGTAGCTTTCAAATGGTGAAAGAATTTTAAAATCGGTCCAGTAGTTTTTGAGCCTATTCATTACAAACAAACAAACAAAGTTTTCCTCTTTATAATATTAGTGTAGATAATATTCCTGCTATTGTAATTGCAAATTTAAAAAAATGTAAGTAAGATTAATAATGTTAACAAAAGTTTTAAGTTCGGTAAATATGAATGCCCCAGTATATAATGGTTTAAATTTATTATTTCCAGCCATAACTTTAAATAATTCTGAAATATAAGTTGATAGGTCATTAGAATTGATAGGTGTATTAATTTATCTTAAAATAGATTCAGTTTTGATTAAATTAAATTAATATGCACAGTACGAGACTTTAATTAAAAATCTATTGTAACGATTGTACTTAACCTCTTTGCTTCCAACTGTAATGGCGAAATTTTGTCATATCACGCTGCTAAGCAGTAATTAATCAGCAACAGCTCTTTCGTAATGAGACGCGCATTTATTGTTTGCAATATTTTGAATCAGTTCAGACTACCATTATGTAAGTTTTAATCGAACAATGATAGTTTTATGTCAAAATATGTCGGTAATATATAAAGATCCATTATAAACTAGTCAACAAAAATGGAAAAACTACATCCACTAGTAGCCATAATAAACAAAGGAAGCCTTTTATTTTCGCCATATCAGCATATTATCGATTAATCTGTTTGCTCATCATGAAATTGTCACAAGCACACATTTAAACTAAACAGTGTAATCAGATAACAATTTATGCAGAAAAAAGTATACAACAGACGGTAACAGTAATAAAATCGGGTTATAACTAATATTGGATACTATGATTGAGATAGTACAAAGTATGCAGAAACTCCAGCACTTTGTAAAGTTTTTTCACAATTCAAAATACACAATGAAAAACGGTAAACAAATTCCAACAGTTAGCAAATTGGTATTTGTACCTACACGAATGATGATTTGAATGTGTTATGGAATCGAATTTTGATTGTGTTTCCGTCGCCATATCGAAATGTAAGGCCGTAGTTAGAAATTCGCTACACGTCAGGTAGTGGGAGATTTACTCTCGATCGTGAACCAAATCATCCACTTACCCTTTATTCAGATTAGAATTCTGTGGAAAATGTAATACCCCTTTATTATGGTGGAATATAAATTTGTTTATCGTGGCTACTTTTAGGTGGATATTAAATTTGGAATTGTATAGAATATTTTTTGATAAAATTTATTAACTTACTTCAGCTGCTGGCTGAGGTACAAGGCTTTGGTGCAAATTTTACATTGACGTTTTGAAAGGTTTGGAGGTAGTCGTTTCCAAAAATGCCCAATGAATCTAAGTCACAACTATCGTTAAAAAATCAAAGTTTAATTCTGATGCAATTTAAATTTACGCAACGATGATATGAATGACTCTGATACATCATTTCTAATATGTTCAGTTCAATATTAATTGAAGATTCCTGTGTTTATTGATTATATATTTAGAGTATTGATGCATCAAAATTCAATACCATATTCTTTTAACTTATGTTACGTCATTACGTGAAAATCATAAATGTAATGATCAATTGACAAATGAAGTGACAACATATTCTGATATTGACACTGTCAATATTTTAGAATTTCACACCATGTGAAGATAATTTGCACCTGTGAACGTGATAGATAGTAGCACTTATGGAAATGAGCCTATATAATCTGTACGCGAACGCGTTATGATTTGCTTTCAATTTCGTATGTAGGTCGCTATGATTGAGCCGTACTTACCTTCATATTCCATTGCGCGCTATAGCTATACATCCCCTCTGAATTTACGATGTCGTTTGTTTGAAACTCACTAGTGTTGTGATGGAGCTGTGTAATTTGATGACTAACAAAAAGAAAATTGAAATCGCTTCATCCGCTCAGGAGCTTTGATGTGACAGACAGACACACCGACACGTCTAACTTATAACTCCGCTCTTTTTGCAACGGGGGCTAAAAATAGTTATCGTAATGATATATATTTGTATAACACGTTAAAATGACACTTTTCACGAACAAACTTTGCGTTTTTGACGAATAAATTATTTCTAGCAGTTAGTGTGCAAGTGGGATAACACCCCGAACCCCTAGATGTGGCCGCGGTGGTAGCCAAAGTCTGCCGGGAGCTCTAGGACATCTTTGCTAGTAGTTACTCGGGGCGTCTGGCGATAGACAGTTAGACACGGACCGTGTGGTTTTAGCCGGTTCGAGTCTGGCATGACATCCGGGATTTCCACACGTAAAAAAAAGCAGTTAGCGTGCAGAGAAGAAGGGCGGAATTGCGTTTATATTGTACATAATAGTACCTATTGCATTTCAATCGGCCCCACCAAAATCCGCGCGACGCTTTGTAATGTATTGATAGTGGGAAACCTCTGACGAATGTTTGTGTGTCACAGAGCAAGGATTCAGTGTCATTCACGCTTTACTACAGACGCTCATAATTCATATTATTAATTTCGTCTCCATTATACTTTGGTACCATTAGTACATACTAAAGTATGTATTATGTGTATTGTACTATTATATAAACGTCTAGCTACACACGCTCCAAGAAAACGTTACAATTTAACAGTATAGGGGGTCGAGTCTACTATTGATAAGCCGTAGAATGGAACCAGAATCGCCGTTTTGAGCTGTCATAATGTTAGTAGGCTTTTAAAAATGCAACTGACTAGCGGCCAATGGCACGGTACGTGTTAGTAGTACTCATCTGCCAAAAGATTGCAGCCTATTGGAGTACGATTGTAATAGTAGACTACAAAAATAAAGTCAAAATTGTATCGGTGGCTTTCTATTAATCGACGTTTACGATTCTTTTGTGACGCGATTGAAATAGTGGACTTGGTCTGCAGTTTAATAGTACGTCTTTGTAGCCAGAACTGTACAGTTTTTATCATACACACGTTCCGATTATCGGTGAGGGGATTTTTTGTGAGTGTGTGTATAGCTATCATTAAACTGATGTACCACTAGGACCTTCAGATGACCAATAATGTAACTGACAAACGAGTTTTCTGTTAAAATTTACATCAAAGTACTTTAAATTTATAAAGTCAACAATCCATGTTCTGGAAACCATGAATTTAGATTTTGTAAAATGTAGGGTGTAAATTGTGCTAAACATTATTGTTTACACCCTAAAATGTTATGAACAACCAAATTAAGGTTGTAGTTTTAGTTGGTTCGTGCACGATACCAGAGTGTTGGTACGTTAAGCGGATATTAGGCCTAATCTATCGCAGTTTTCTACAATTATCAGGCAAGAATCGAGGCGTGACTGAATTTATAACCACATAAACTTTCAACGAAAATGGCCAAGCTTACGTTATATTACGCTTTACACGCGCCGTAAATATACATAACAATAAAAGGTTTATAATTTACTATAGATTATATCGCGATTTCTGGCAGTATATTGCTGGAACTTACCCTGGAGCCTTTTTTTACTATGTCTTCTATAGGGTTTGTTTGAGCAATATACGAGTACAATTTAGTATATTTATCACTGCAACTTACAGTTTACTAAATAATAATTACAATAACATTTGAAACAGTGTTTAGCCATTTAATTTAAAGCTAAATCTTTTTCATTGTAATGTAATCCGTTTTGTCAACTTTGGGTGTTTACTATGTATAAATATATATGTATTAAAAAAAATAATTAAGTTTATCAGTTGCCTAGATCCCATTACACAAGTTAATATTAGCTTACGTTGGGCTAGATAAGGCTGTATAAAAAAATGTGCCACAATCCCTTAATTAGGTATACCGCTAGCATTTGGTGGGGTATTACACCCAATTAACTTTTCAGAATAATAATTAAAGTTAATAATATTCGGTTATAAACGGAGTTGGTCATATAATTCTAAATTTGTAGGGTAAATTGAAAATAGTTTCAGCTTTACACCACGTACGAGTGAGGTTATTGAACTTGCTACTAACGAGTAATGAAATCATTCGCTTGAATTATTATCGTAATAAAGATGTCCTATTTATTTTAATGATAACAATGCGTTGTCGACATCTTATTTTAACGGTTTCTTAAACGACCTTGTGGGTTCATTATTTAAATTTTGACAATTTTGTGCAACGTACTGACTATCATTTCTACATAGAAGTTTTATTATAATTATTTTAAATTTCTTATCATTTTTGCAATCTTTCCGGCAGCAGCCGCCAGTTGTGGTTATAAAATGTAAATCATTCATTGTCAATTCTTTTAGTTTATAAGTAGAGTCTTGTTTCTTCATTTACAACTATATCTAGTCACTTCAAAATTATACCTAAATTTGGAGCTTAGGGTGTTACCAACAATACCAGGTTGCTTTGATCTATTGATCGAGGTGTTGAACTGATCTTTTAAGTGAGAAAGAAGGGTTGAACAATAAAACCACTTCTACTCTGATCTGAATAAACGATCGACAAATTGGTAACCAAACCATTTCGAGATACAAACAGCGGCACAACGCCATCTATCGTGTTATAAAACAATATCTATTCAAGATTACTTTTTAAACTACTCTAATACGAGTACTTATGCATAAACACCGTCGTGTACATAGGGTTCGCTTTTATGGATAGGAAGAGGAGCAGCTATTGTTTAGCTTTTTATTTTCGGCATCATTGGAAGCGAGACAACCGTCTAATTCAAACCCGCTGGGTCTACTAAGGTCTACTGCGTAGTCCACGGCCGTTAGTCAGCAGGTGCACGACTAGCAGGCTAGGTTACATTGGCTCCGGTTATCTTGGTGGAGATATATACTAGGTTAAGTTCTAAGTAGACTAGAATATATAATAAGTTCATATATCATCATGTAAATAAAACTAATATAAATACTGGCGCTTAGAAAAGAGTGGCTATGAGTTTTATTGCCAGGTTCTTTCTCAGGCTCTACCTATAGCTTTGCGAATCTGGCAGTAAATGTAGAAGCAATCATCTTGACGTTCGTAAGTGTTACTTGAATAAAAATGTTTCATTTCATTTCAGTAAACAGACAAAGAATAATATAATCAAACAGAATCGTGGAAAGTGGATGATACAAAGTGTAGTTTGTATGTCGTAGCTCACACAGATGACGCGTAGACCAACAGTGTTACGCGGGTTTTTAAAGGGACCGACACTCGATTGTGACAGTCATTTCTGTATGCAAAATCGTAATAAATAAATAAATATCTTTGGTACAACTCACCCAACGCCATCTGATTCCAAATTAAGCAGAGCTTGTACTATATGTACAATTTGGTTTCCGTACCGGAAATCGAACCCGAGCCTCCTGGGTGTAAAGAATTCACCAGATGGTCAGCATTTACGGCAAATTTTATCCAAGAATAAAGTTAATATAAAAAAAGAACCTTGCCCAAATGCTGTAACAAAACAATATGACTTTTGAAATACCTTTTGATGTTGATATCTGTCTCTTTTGACTATAGGATCACATCTTTATACCTATATATGCATTTGTGTTCGGAAAGTCGGTAGGGTTGTGCCGGTCACATTTGTCATATTGTTTTGCTACAGCATTTGTGCTCGGAAGTTGTGGTGTTGAACCGATCACATCTGTTCGGTTTTGTTACAGCATTTGTGTTCGGAAGTTCGGTGGTGTTGAGCCAATCACATCTGTTTGGTTTTGTTACAGTATTTGTGTTCGGGAGTTCGGTGGTGTTGAGCGGATCACATCTGTTTGGTTTTGTTACAGCATCTGTGCTCGGGAGTTTGGTGTTGTTGAGCCGATCACATCTGCTTGGTGTATTTTTCCACAATATTTTTTGTTGGAATATTTTGCTTGTCACAGTACTACGTGCAGTTACTGTTTGACTTTGTGTTTTTTGTTTGTCACGACACTTTGTACAGTTGCTGTTTGACTTTGTAATTATTACAAGTTACAACACAGTTTTGCTGATATTTTGATTTTTATATGGGATTGTAAGTGAAAGTCGGTGGCGATAGAGCTCAACCGCATCTTCAGTATATATAAGGATAAGATTGGATGAAGGAGTCAGTGGCTAGATAGCTTAACTGAACTCCTGGTTTGAGAACTTGTTTGGATTTGTTATTCTTTAGTACTTACGTTAAGTTAATGCTTTGACTTTAAGTTTTTTGTTGTATCAATTTTGATATTCTTATTTGTAAAGAGTTGGATGATAGAGTCGGTGGCTATGGTGCTCAACCGTACTTTCGTATTTAGTTTAGTGTTGGTAGAGTCGGATGTTTTTCTGAATTCATGAAATGTGAATGTTCTGGTTTGTTTACTAGATTTTTATTGGAACTATACTTATGGTTAGTTGGTTATTTATTCTTGTTACAGAATTTTGTTTTTGAGATATTCGTTTTCCTTTGTTGGAATTATTTCCATTTCTTTATTAGAGTTTTATTGTTTGAAAAAGAAAGTTCCTTTCTTTTATTGCTGGTTGGGGTGTGATGTAACGTTGTAAAACGTCACATTGAAATGTCATTGTTGGTCTTGAGATTTAGAGAGAGAGGTAAGTAGATTGTTGACTCTTTCGCTCCGCGTGTCATCGATTTTAAACAAATTGCGATTTCTGTAAGGCTGTATTCCTTAGTTCCATGCCATAGGGTAGGAAAAGGGTAAGAAAGAAAATAAAACAAAAAAAAATGTCTTTTTGTCTGTGGTGATGGAACGTCATTCGTCTAGCTACATCGACAGAAAAGATGTCGATTGTAAATATATTTTTTAAACTACACTAAAAAGAAGTAATCTTTTATAAATTGTATATGGAAGTTCACGCCTGTGACTTCTTATCAATGGTTATATCAAAATAACTAAGTATTTCGGTAAGAACTTTGGATTTTTGAAACCACGTTTCTAGCCTTGGTGATCTTTAGTATTTTGACGAAAGTTTATTCATATGTTTACAGTTTATTACGATGCTTGGAGCAGCGTTAATGGGATATTTGCCTGCTCTTCAAGATTTATTGGTTTTTCTATAAAAAAGTGGTAAGTTCTCTTTATGTATTCGAATCACGAACCAATATCCAATTGATTTTCCAAATCTAATGGAACTAATTCTTTTCTTTGCAGCTGAAAAGGCACTTTTTTATATTAACTTTATTCTTGGATAAAATTTGCCGTAAATGCTGACCATCTGGTGAATTCTTTGCATCCTGTTCGGGCGCCAATTGTAATAATAATATTTCAATTGTCTTAATATGGCGCCTGAACCGAGTTATAACTTTTGTTTGTTTGTTAGTTCATGTCACCATATTAAGACAATTGAAATATTATTATTACATATAGTAACCAGATAACATTAAATAAATAAATAAATAAATATTGTGGGACACTTTTCACTCAGTGCTATCTAGCCCAAAGTAAGCTAATATTAGCTTGTGTTATGGGATCTAGATACTTATATATTTCTAAATACATACATATTTCTAAATACATACATATTATAGATAAATAACACCCAGACACAGAATAAATCATCGTGCTCATCACACAAAGTTTTATCCTGGGTGGGAATCGAACCCACGACCTCTTGCGTAGCAGTCGGATGCACTCCCACCGCGCCACAGAGGCAGTCAACATGCATATGATATTACTTATTAGACTAGAAAAAATCCATTATGGTTAAAATTAAAAGCAATTAGTAAGCTAGCTTTTTCTATAGTGTAAAAAGGAACCTTGCTAATAGCCCGTCCTTACCAAGTGACCTTTGCCGTCACTTTTGTCCTTGGAAGGCGTAGATCACCAGTACAAGTACCGGTCAAGTGAAAAAAGTTCACTGTATAATTTATGTACTCTCTTTTATGTTGTATTTAAATTACTATATGAAATGAAAATGGAATGAGTTGGCTTGGGTTTTTATTATATTCTTAGTTATATATAGTTTGATCGTTTTCGCTATTGTTTGAGAAAAAATGTGAAGTTAGATCATTAACAGATACTTGTTAAATAAAATTTATAGCTTACCTCGGAATAAAGATTCTTCCACTGTAATATGACTAGGTATGATTTTGTAGTTACATTCAAAGTGACGGCTGTACCTGCAAAGAATTAAGGTATTTTAGAAAATGAATAGGAATTATTGAATGATTTGATGTATTATAACTATTATCTCATTCAATTCAATACAGTTATATAAAATAGTTCACAAAACATAATATTTGGCTAATGTTATAGTACTTTAAAGGGAACTACTGCCATCTGAACTTACAACCTAAGTCGTTTAACAAATTCATCAGTGATCTAATTGAAGCACCAACACCTATCCCGCTAGTAAGTAGGTAATATAAAAGGTAAATACACTGTAGTCCCGAAATTCGAAGAAGCATAAATAAAACGAGTGCAGGCCGAGTCTACTATTGACAAGCCATAGAATAGAACCAGACTCGTTGTTTTTTTTTGCTGTCAAAAGGTTAGTAGACTGGCGCGGTAAGTATTAGTATAATTTTATCGGCCGACCAATAGAAATCTATTAGAGTACGATTGTAATAGTTAACTAAGAAAAACTGACAAAACTGTACCGGTGGCTTTCTGTTAAGCGACGATTTTGGCACGATTGAAATAGCAGACTCGGCCTCCTGTTCTTTGCACAATTTGTCTATATCTGAAGACAGAAATCGCATAAGATTAAAATTCTTTGATTCTTGGAGTAGTGTGCGATTTGCATAGCTTCATTTGCAAAGTTATCCAGCAAAACCATAAAAAAATTAGTTGAAATTAATCTCGGCCGGTGGTTGCAACCATAACATCGTTATACCAGAGCACAATTAAACAATTTTTCCAGTAAGTAAGTTAACAATAAATAAATTGCGAGCGCTGAGCACAGATGGAGTGCAGTTGCAACATAATTCAATTTGCGATTATAACGTTACACGCTTTGCAGGTTGTCTGTCCCATTTTAATGCACTCTATGGCTTTTGTTCATAAATCTAGTTAACCGTACAAATTAAAATATTCTGCGGTTCAGCTACCAGAGCTTTTATTGAATTAAAATATCTGTAATTAAAGTGATACGTATGTATCACTTTAATTACAGATATTTTTATTCCTTTATTACAATGGTATAGGAAGTAGATGTCGTGTTCTTTGACGTAAAGGGACTGACAAATATACTGTATTTATCTATCTTTACGCTGTATCCCCTGACAGGGTAGTCAGAAAGGACTGATTGCCAGGCTTGGCGATCCATGCAAACTTTTTTCGCATCCTGCAGATTTGTTAATCGTTTCATACATGCACATCTGGGCATCGAACTACTTTTAACCTTTCAGTAAAAATACAGAGCAACCTAATTTAGGTTCTTTGATACAAAATGAAAAAATGATTATTTTCGTGAAGTGTAGATTATTACTTTTATAATAAGAACAAATTCATAATAACTACATGACCTTACAATGCTTCAACATCACAAATGCTTCTTAAGGAATTACAATATTATACTTGACCATGCGGTCCTCTCAGGCTGGGTGTGAGTAGTTTTTGTGGTGAAAGAATTATACCTTGAAGTAAATTCACTATTTTACACACGAACTGTATTATACGTGCACATTACAACGTCACTTTTCATTATTATTCTTCTACTCAAATACTTGGAATGGCAAACACTGAACACACCAAAATCACCGGACACTCTACATACCCTCACATCCCAAGACACATCCCAATTGAATCACCCGCACCTCCAGCACAGCAATTACACCCATCAACCAGAGAAGGAATATCCTTCAACCACATCTCAACCGAAGAAGAACACAACTCATTCCTCGCAACTACACAAAAAACCTGGTGCATATACACCGACGGAAGCAAACACAACGATAAAGTAAGTAGGAGCAGCATTCGTAGCAATACACAAAGATAACACAAACACAAAAACATACACCAAAAAATATAAACTACACGACCTCTGCTCACCCTTTCAAGCCGACATCCTCGTCATTTCTAAAGCCACTGAATGGCTCGCGCACTCACCCAAACCTCACACCAACTATGCACACATTATCTCCGACTGCAAATCCGCCCTCCTCGAACTGTCCAACCCTAACACAACAAACCAATTAGCACTACAAACACACAAAAATATTGCACTTACAAAAACACATAATCTAACACTCACCTTCCACTGGATCAAAAGTCACATTGGAATAGCAGGCAACGAACTTGCCGACGAAGCTGCCAAAGCTGCTGCTTACATACATCGGGGCCCCACATACACACACATTCCTATAAGGCACATTAAATACACAAAAAGAAAACACACAAACGAGCAAACTGTTCAATACTACACCGAAGCCAGTCCACACACCCTCACACTTCTCCCTACATACGAACAATTAACTAAATTCATTAGCACATTCGGAACCGATTTCCAAACCACTCAAATTCTAACCGGCCATGGGTACCACAAAGAATACTTACACAGATTCAAAATCACCACCGATAGTAAATGCCCATGTGACAATGACACACCACAATCCATCACACACCTCATCGAAAAATGCCCAAAATTTCACATCACACGATTCAATCACATCATGACAGCACACAACAGCAAACAACCCTACCACCTATCAGAAATAATCAAAAGACAAAGCACCACTGACACATACCGAGCTCATATACACAACATCATAAACCATCTAAAAGAATTCAACAACACTACACAACCAAATCACACGCCTACACCATCATAGTTCATAACTGTACAGCTGGATATATCAGATAATGTAAATTACAATGCAGATGGAAAACAGTATTATTTTAGCAATTAAGATTGTATATTGTACTTGTTGTTTTAGCACTTAAGTGTTTAAAAAATATTTAAGTAATATAACTATTTATAAAATACACAATAATACAAAAAAAAAAAAAGAATAAAAAATATAGTAAGTAAGATTGTAAAATGAGAGAGACAAAGCCAGGCTCTATTTTAGTACTTTTTGCCAATGTATAATATAACCTAGACTGTAAATAGTAACAACATAATACAATCACACACTCTCATGCCACACACCTTACGACCCCTACACTCTTCCTAATCTCCACTGCCCCACTCGTATTACACCTAACTCCTACCACATATACCTCTGGCACCACCACCGCTTGAGAAAAGTCCGAGAGCATCCATTAGCCTGACTTATCTCAGATTATATTTCCCACACCCCTCTAACAAACAAATAAAAAAAAAACTATAATTTGACTCTTTATAATCAGAGCGGTCAAAGGTCACTACAAAATAATTCTCCTTTTAAATAACTTAATATAAAATTTGAAGCGCTTGTGGCCCCGCGGTCTCAGTGTTCTGTAAACGATCACTGAGTTACGCAACTTTCACTATGGCTGGTCCTCGGATGGATGACCACTTTGTGGCATTTGCATTTGCGAGCGTTTCCGTGCTTCGGAAGGCACGTTAAGCCGTTGAAGGCCTTATGGGCGGCTTGAAAAATTCCTACAGCAGGAAGCCACAACCTGCGTCTGTCTATTTCAACACGGCAATGGGCTCACCACCCACACAGGAATCCACACGGTGAAAAATGGGCATATAAGATGCCTCTGCCACCCCTTCGGGGATAAGGCGTGACGGATATTTATTTAATATAACATTGATTACGACTTAGGACATTTTTGTATTCATTTTAAAAAGGTCTATTGACTGTTGAATCCGAATGTACTAGGACCTCATTATTTTTTCTTATTACAGTCTGTTATGAGAGTATTGTGCTCATTAGATAGACGGTACTTAATCCAATCATTAAATGAAATAGCATGGTGCAAGGGTCAGTTAATTCGATTTATAAATAGGTTGGGCGGCCTGAGAGCGTCCCTTAGGACTTTGTTTTTATATTGCTGTGACAGTTTGGACAGGCTATCGAATACAGAAGGTTTTGTGGCAAAGTTGTTTGTGTACGTGACCGTTAAGTAAGGAGGGGTTAACTTGTCTGTTTTTCCTGTAATTGTGTCAGATACAGAATTTGTATAGGCCACTCTTGTAGTAATAAAATTATTCAACGATCAAAAACAATATTATATGTGTTTTTTACTTAAGTTGAAGAATATTTATTGTGCGAAAGAGAGAAGTGTAGAGGGTTTCTTCTTTTTTACGTGAGGAAGTCCCCTCGGATGTCATACCGGACCAAACCGGCTAAAACCACACGGTCCCTACCTAACTGTCTGTTGCCGGACGCCCCGGGAAAGTCTTCGGAAAGATTTCCCAGTGCTACTGGCAGACTTTAAATACCACCGCGGCCTCACCTAGGGTTCGGGTGTTATCCCAATTTTTGGGGGTTTAAATCCCGCTTCTTGGGGCATAAGACGTGCGTGAAATTTTCACGTCATGCCGACGTCTTGGGCCTGCTTCTGTAAGGACGGCAAGCAGCCCACCTACCGTCCTCAGGCCCCCGGTCATGGAGGCTGATAGTGCGGAAGTAGAGGGTAGAACAATTACATACGAAGATCACGTGAGCAAATTACTCCAAAACGGAAAGGTCAAAAGTACTTGGTAATCAAACGTGCATTTATAAATTTTTATTTTTAATTTTTTATTATAAGCTTTATCAGAAACCTTAAAATGTAAACATAGTTTTAAATATATTGATTTAATAATTACGTTTGTTGGTGACATCAGCCAGTTTATTTCAATAATAGAGTGATTTATATAAGATTCTGCATTGATCTGATAAGAGATAAGCCAACAAAGCGTTACTCCCCCAATGCCGGCACGAGTCCCAAGACCCAGGTCTCTTCTTATTAACTCGGTGCGAGTAAATTCTTTCAAAACATGGAACACGTTTTTTGTTACTCCACACAACTGCATTTATGAAATCATTAATGAATATGCCTTATTCGTGACGTATTCTATTAGGTACAAAGAAAAACTTGTACTACCCAGCGGATTACACCAGCCGTGGTCACAGAACCTACCTATCTGGTTCAAAAGTTCGAATTTAAAGCGTGCAGGGTTAGCGTTGCCTAGTAAACCTTGTGGTTTTAATCGGATTACGGGGTTCTTTCATGAGGACCGAGCGTGATCCGCGGTTTAACCATCAATAATCAACAGTGAAGCGAATGTAGTAATTACTGTCGAATCAGCAAGGTACATAGGTCGGCCCTTAATACGTATGGTCTGCGGTCATTTCTATTTCCTTGGAAGTTTTTTTTTAGAAGCCTAACATTTTAAATTCTTATTCAAACAGTATTCTATTATAAACACAAAAGTTTGTAAGATGTAGGTTTGTTCCTCTTAATACTCTGTATAAATAAACTATTACTTAAAATATAACAAATGAACGTTTATTTTCATACAATTATTTGGTTTTGTTACAAATTAACAGTGGTTAGTGATATTTATTAAAAAACAATATTTATTATGCATTGTAAAAACTAAGCTGTATGTAGTAGCTACGAGTACGTCTAACGTCCGCAGCTACAGCAGAAAATAATGTGCGCGTATTTTGGATATCCAAAAATGACAACTTCCAATAATTAAGAATAAGCGAGTGTATTTATTACTTTTTATAGAAAAAACATGTCTTTGTTTCGATGTTATAAGTGTATAGTAGTATAGCAGAAAAAAAAGATATTTTTTTCTGTTTTCTTCCAAGTGTGTTGAATAACGTCGTACTATATTGGTTAAACTCACTAGGCTATATTAAAAAGCGCCTAGTGCATTTTACCAAATTATTACAGATAATATAAAAAAAATGTCTACAATGCACTTACCTATATCGTAATGTAAGAAACTAACCTAACCTAACCTAACTTTAGTCACGTTGATCGCTGGAGACAAGCGGCTCGCGACGATCTCTTCCGAAAGTGGGCCGAAAGAATGATGAGCCCCACTGCGAGCGCGCGGCTCGTGGGGGCCATACGGCCCGTCCTACGGCAATGGGTAGAGAGGGCGCACGGTACTCCGACGTACCACCTCACCCAGCTTCTCACAGGTCATGGCGGTTTCGCCAAATACCTGTGTGAGCTGGTAGGCGTGGAGCCGGACTTCGTGTGCCGTCACTGACCTAGCGGCGCCGTGGACACGGCTGAGCATACGCTCACCGTGTGTACGGCTTGGGACGGGCCCCGCAATGCCCTCACGGGCATTGTTGGGACGGATTTGTCTCTGCCAGCCGTGGTGCGAGCCATGGCCGGCAGTCGACAATGCTGGGCCGCCGTCGCCTCCTTCGCCAGCAAGGTGATAGCGGCAAAAAGAGAGGAGCTGCGGGTCCGGGAGCGAGTAGGACGCACGCTCCCGTCTCGAGGGCGTCGAGGGCGGCGCCGGGCGGATACGCGACGCACCGCCGACTAACTTGTGGCTGTGGGCGGAAGGACGGGGGACCCCGCTCACAATAGCCTCCTGGCGGCTGGCACCCCTCGTGTTCCGGGGTGCCTTCAGGTGCCCGCTCGATCACTCTCCACATGGTTGGGGACGGCTCGAGCGGGCACAACTTAACCTCCTCCGGGAGATTGTGGGGGGCAGCACATCTGGCCCCCCGAGGAGAGCCTCATAGTGGGGCATTCCCTTAGCCGGGTCGCAGTGAATAGCCCTCAGGCCTATCCTGCGATCCGGTTGGGAAGAAGGTGGAACACCGCGGGGTTTAGTGGGTAGGACGGCCCCCAAAGGGCTGGGAGTCCCACACACCATCCCTGCTGCCCCCGAAGCAGGGATGACGGTGCAAAAAAACATTCCCCGCGTCACTAAAAAAAAAAAAACTATAGTCACGTTGTATTCCTGACGGGTTAATAATAAAAATATACATTGCAAGTAATAAATTGCTAGGTTAGTTGTTGGTAATAAAAAGTAGTTGTTAAAGCATTTCTTACTTTTTCTCCATAGCCAATGCAGCTAACAAGCCTAGATAAATATTTATGTAGATTCTAAATGATAAATCAACTATCCATATGTTTTAGATGAAACATGTTTGAATTTAATTGGAGTCAGGTAACGTGAGCGGGGCTTGGTTCATTATTTCACTGCTCACTGTTGCAGTTTTGCAACATATTGTACCTCTCTATTAAAATTCTAGCTATATCCTACGACACGACCTTAGTGTTTGTGATCTGATTTGAATGGCTACTAGGAGCAATTCTAATTTTAGTTGATTGCCATAGGACTTCCTTAATCCTTAAAGGACCTTATGATATGTCCTTATTGGTCAGTTCGAGAGTCTCAAAATGCCGGTGAGATTGGCTTCTGAAGATTTTGGAAAAATTTCTAACGCTATTACATTTAAAATCCTTTTATGTTCAGCTATAGCATTGAATTTCATAAATATTCTTATTACGGAAAAATAAATTTCCCCAAATATACACACTCAAGGTACAAAATTTATTTCCATTTCTAATAGTATCGAAATTGAAACACGTAATAGAAGCGTCCATCAGAAACAGTGGAGCCAAAGAAATTACTTTGAACGTTAACACCCAACTTGATTGCTTTCAAAGCGTAGTTTTCCGAGTCCTTTTCAAAAAGACCGTTCACTCAGTGTTGCCAGTTAAAAATATTTTCTTTACATGTGGGTAGATCATGTAGACGGTAAAAATTTCGACGCTACACGTTAACTGAATAATTTAAATTCCAGTACGAGAATATTTTTTACTAACTACTTTTACCGCTAATTATTATATACTAGTGATTAGAATAGAATAAACTTTATTGCACACAAATACAAAACACTCACATAAAGATATAAAGGGCGGCCTTATCGCTAAAAAGCAATCTCTTACAGGCAACCTATGATTCTACCAGTAATTCTACCACTACTTACCAGAAGACCATATGATTGTAATAAATAAATAAAATAAATATCCATCACGCCTTATCCCCGAAGGGGTGGCAGAGGCATATTATATGCCCACTTTTCACCGTGTGGATTCCTGTCCCACGTAATAGGTGGTGAGCCCATTGCCGTGTTGAAATAGACAGACGCAGGTTGTGGCTACCTGCTGTTGAAATTTTCAAGCCGCCCATAAGGCCTTCAACCAGGCTTAACGACTGCCATTTTACTGGCTACCGGGACCAACGGCTTAACGTGCCTTCCGAAGCACGGAAACGCTCGCAAATGTAAATGCCACAAAGTGGTCACCCATCCGAGGACCAGCCATAGTGAAAGTTGCGTAACTCAGTGATCGTTTACAGAACACTGAGACCGCGAGGCCACGAGCTGCCATTTACTGGCAACTGGGATCAGCGGCTTAACGTACCATCCTAAGCACTGAAACTCTTTTAAATGGCCACTTGCCACATAGTAGTCACCCATCCGAGAACCAGCAATTGCAAAAGTTGCTTTCGCAATGATCGTCTTTATCTAAATTTATTTAATATTAATTTTCGTTAGGTAAAGCTGAAAAGTCAGCTTTACCTATCGAACTCATAGGAACAACAATGTAACCCAGGAAAAAATGCTGCATAAAAAATGCAATACTAATAATATCATTATCCGAATTCATTATGGAGTTAATTATTATCGATTCAGGCCGCAATTTGAGTATACCTGTTTACCGCAATGGCGTGGGCGAGGACGCTGTACGGGGGCTTAATACAATTTACGCGAAAACAACGTTCATAGCATTCAAATGTGAAATTGAAAACTGGCGGGCGTCGCGCAATTCGTAGCGAGATTAACTTAACTTAATTATACAATCAAGTGTACATTCACTCCGCAGTACCGCAGCTGTGATAAAAAAAGATACTCTTAGCTCTACGTTCTTATTCAAATAAGAATAGGATCATTCCTCACGCCTTAGATATTTCATATGAGAAAATTCTATTTTATCCACGCTTCGCAAGCCGTAGCCGTTACTGCACCCAACGGATGTATTCCCTGATAAAATAAACACTAAAGAATGCTAGTTTACAGATTCCTTTCATACGCTATCGCATCCAGACACATTTTACAGCACATTTTCTATATAAATTGTTATATCTATATTCCTTAAGTGGATATGCTCAGTCGCACACGTTATTCTTTTTAGTCCGCATACAAACAGTCCCTAAGGAGGCGACAATCTCCACCACAAGCAATAAAAATAAATATAAAAATAAATTTGATACTTGGGGAACCACGGACAGTGAGAAAATATGCAATAGATGGATTTCGAAGCACACGGTACATTACGTGTATGTGAGCTTGTCAGGGTTTCAGACGAACCCATCAGTTTGGTTGTCAATAGTTCCATTCAAGTGACGAATAGCTTCATTTTTATGACATAGCACGAAGAAGAAAATATGGTAAAGCGGAGAAATACAGGCACGCGTGTTGTAACGTCGACTAGCAAATTGCATTGTGCCTCCACGACAAGTCAGAGATGGAATTGGATTGTGTAACTATGCAGTAATTTCGATCGTGATTTTCAACAGTGATGGCAGTGAGAGATTTAGGTAACAAAGGTAACAAGGTTTATTCAATGACGTTATTAGGCGAAATACTTTTGTATTGTTGTGGAGACAATTTGTAAATTAAGTATTAAAAAACATTTTTCTCAAATCTAAAGTTGTTGTTAAAGTCTAATGGATTTTTATGCTGAGTCTAATAACCGGAGTTTTTTTCTTCTCAATTAGTAGTCATCAATCGGTGATATAGTTCAATTACTTTTCTATTTTCTGCCGGTAATCTCGGATTTTGCAGTCAGAAGATTTATTACTCCTGATGAAATCTTGATTCTTCATTGAGTTTACAAAGTTCTATCGATTGGTGTTGTTAAGGTTTCAGCAAGTAATTTAAAATCCTATGGACTGGTTGGTTTTTTTCTTGAATATTCGTCATTTCAGTCAAAGATCAAACATCTTTGACGGAAATGAAGCGGTGTTCATCATCATCCGAGCGTCTGTCCCAGTTGCGTCTCACGACGCCCGGGGTCCGCTTTCCAACTCTTTCTTGTCCACTTCGTATGGTCGGTCGGCACTTCCCTGTAGTGAGACCATTGGCACGCATGTCATCCCTTACGACGTCAAGGCAGCTTTTCTTCGGTCTTCCCCCCTTACCGGGACCCGGCGGGGCCGACATGGCCAGGCATGTGTTTCCCACGTAGCCCGGTGCTTACCAAACTTTCGTGGTGTTCAAATGTTTTGTATATAGCAAATGAAATTTAAATGAAAATTAAATAATATGGCAAAATTGATGGCAATCACAAGAATAAATGGCATAAAGAATAGATTGATGATCTCGACGTGAATATTTAAACAATATCAGGTCAATAAGATGCTAATTAATACCATGGATTCAAGAGCTCTTTATACACATCCATATTTATAAAGATAACTTATAACTCGTCCTAAATACATATCACTTTATACACCGACTGGTATTAGCATGAGCATGTGCCTAACAATGAGTTATTACACCACGAATACATTGGTAATTGATATTGTGTAGAATATGCTAACGAATAGAGTCATTGAACAATATAACAAGTACAATTTAGACTGACAAGTTCATCAATCTTCGGTTAGTACGACTCGGCAAGTTATAGTCTAATTATTTGTGAATCAGTTCTTTTGGGATTGAAGTGTGAGCAAACGTGATTTAATTTCAAGTAAGGAACCTAATGTACGGTAATCATATAAACATATATACATCGTACCATATATATATTTTAGAAGCTTGTGGCTTCCTACTGTTGAAAGTTTTCAAGCTGCCAATTAGGTATTCAACTTTATTTAACGACTAGTAGCCGTGACCAGCTTAACGTGTCATTCGAAGCACAGATACGCTTGTAAATGGAATGAAATGAAATGAAATGCCACAAACGGTTACCCATCTAGACGTACGGAATACTGAGCTAGCGGCGCTAAGAGCATATTCGAAACCGGATTAACTATAAGATATTCTTTATCACTTGCGGCATGGCTTCTTAATCTTACATGATATGAAGCCTGGACTCCGTTTTATTGGTAGCTAAGAGTAGAACTAGTTAATATTTGACATTGAATTTCAATATAATTGAAAGAGTTTCATCGCCAGATCCTCGTTCATTGGTCAGCAGGCATACAGGTGTGCAGTTGAGGCTGACTTTTGCCCTGAAGATCGTGGTGTATATGAAGTTGCATTTTAAAGTGAGTATAGATTTGAGCGTTTACTGGTAATATAACGAAAGCATTAACTGTTTTCTTATCTAGAACTAACCAAAAACTAATCTTTACTCGTATCGATCTAATCATGAATAAGCTGTCATTTCACTAACAGAACGAATTCAAGATACTAAATACTGTATACCTCTGTCTACCCATTGGGGGACAAAGGCGGGGCGGGATAAGTATTGGTATTGTCTATCCCATTTTCTACTGCAGAATACCCTACAGATACATGTGATTGTTTTAAATTTGACCCAGATAAGTACATCAAATATTACGTATTTACTTAAGAGAACAAACTAATTATCTATTTAGTTCTAATCTGGTCGACAATACATAAGTTGTTGGCCAACAATTAATTATTATTAGGGTCTCACAGCACGTGGGAAGATCCCACGACTTAGATTTGATCGAGTTTACTTTTTAGCGATAACCTGCGCTGCGCAAGCATTTACTACGAGCAAACAATGAGCCGAGATGTTTCACGTACTTCGCTGATTATGTTCAACGTTGTCTATTAAATTGCTTTTATGAGGGTGCAATGTATCTAATAATTGTTGGTTTTGCAAAGTTTTTATCATATTGCTGCGTTAGTTATTCGCCCTGCAATGTTAAATTATAGAAATCTGTATTCAAGGTGAATTTGTTCTTACGTTACAGTTCTGTGAACAAAGATTTGTGTTAAAGTTAAATCCGATCTTTTTGCTAGTTCCTGTAACGTGATTATGGATAATTGTTGAGTCATTATCACAGCTATTCTATGCTCAGGAATTTGTTACCAAAAGCTTCTGTTAATAATTTAATCACTATCTAAGTTTAGGTCAGGTTTATTGTTTTATTTTACTTCCGTAACAGTTTAGGTAAGTGGTTGTTGGTATATTTGTTAGTGATAACGTGCACAACTTTGAAGATGTGAAGTCTTGAATATAGAAGTATAGTGAGAAAGGTCAAATGGGCGTAATAAAAAGTTAATATATGATCAAATGAGGAAAAACAAAATTGGATTGGGGTGGTGTACAGCGGATGCAGCGCTTTCAGGTGAGGTCGCTTAGGCCCTGGACCTAACCGACCTCATCTGTAAGCGCTGCACCCGCTGAATAACGAACGAGGCAACATCGCAGGCGTCCTTACGAGGTTTAGAGGTCAAACGGTAGTCGCTCCCAACAAAGCCGAAAATTAAAAGCCAACCAATAGCAGCACCCAATCCAGGTAAGCTACTAGGAATACACTGAATCTCTTCAGTATCTACCCAGTGCTGCAGAATTGTGAAAATAGTTTACGAGCTATTCTTATATTTTTCAATTTAAAAAAAAACCATTAAAATCGGTCGAGCGTGACCACAAATACACAAATTGTAGAAAAAAATAAATGTTTAAAAACTATATTTAGTAGTAATTCTATTCAAATATCGTTCATATTTAGCAATAGGTCATTACAAGCTGTGAGTAAACAATTAATAACGGCTAACGAGTCACGCTATGGCGATATACGAGCCTGCAGTTGGCATTGACAGTTTAATAGTCATGATGACTATCTGGTATGCATCTACAAGAAATGTTATATAGGATTGAATATTTATAGTACATATTATATTGTCTTTTGTATTATGTCATTATTCAAGCATTTATTCTTTGGCTATATAATGTAAAGGCTTGATTAATATAACTATTTCTTCAAAGCCGAAGACCTTAAATAGCGGTAGCAACAACGGTAAATGTAAAGTGATTAATTTCGCCAAGCAAGTCGGAATTTCTACTTTTTTTTTTCTGTTTCGGTGACATTTGCCTTAAAGCATTGTTGTTTTTCCGTTTACGACCCGTCAGATCGTTGCAGCTATAAGGGGCATGTTCGTTATCACCAAGAGTAGAGGTTTTCGCCATACTGTAAATGTTTCCGAAACGTTTTTGGTTTATTTTTTTGGCTGAAGTTGATATGAGGAAAATGGTTGGCAAAAAAAGTAGTAGATAGCATTAACTCCGTGAACCTCATCCGCACTGGATGTCGAAGATTAAAGACATTTCTCCATTTTCCTTAAGCGTGGGCCTGGAGATGCGAATCACACTAGTTCCCGCAGTAACAATTCCAGGGTACCGGGGTGATAGGTTTTCACGTGACGTTATCTATAGGTAAAAAGGGAATCGATTTACAAACAACAGAGGTTAGAGAATATTTGAGAATATAGAATTGGTAGGATTATTTTTTGGTATTTTAAGATAGTAATTATGTTGACTGGTTTATTTCGTTTCATTCAAATTATACCCAAATTATTCAATATTGTGATAATAACTCTGCAAATATTACATCATGTCAATTTGACAGGATGTGTTGATCAGCAATCATTGAAATAAACATCGTTAACCACATCTTGTCTTTTTATACATATAGATAGATATGTATAAAAATGAATTCCTATTTCCTTGGCCGCGACATCACGCCAGAATGGCTATACCGATTTCGCTAATTCTTATTTTATTGTGTTTGTTACTTTTAGGAGATGATGTTATTTTCCAACTTATGCGGTGTATACACGCGAATAAATATCTACTTACATTCACCGACGTCTCAAACGCTTTGCAGCGCCAGTGGTCGCGGCTGGACTGGCGGCGAAGATCAAGCGTATGCGTGAAGTTACTTTTGTGTGTAACTACCCTCCATTATTATTATAATGAAGGATAAGGCCGACGACACACTACACTCACTACGTCAGTTTTGTTTGGTTCAAGTTTTCATCACTGAATTCCACATCCTAGATAGCTTGAATCCATCTTCCCTATTAAAAATTAATGTATTTTCTAATTTCAATAGCTTCACGCACCAAACGTAGATAGTAGTGACGATTAGTAGAGAGGACTTTGAGTTGATGAAGTTTGATTCAGTGATTACTGCCCGACTCGAGGTGTTCTGCTATTGCCGATTTGTTAAACTGACGGTGTTTTATAGCTGCGATGTGTTCTTTGACCCTTTCTGCGATGGTCCGCTTGATTTGGCCTATGTAGCAACGAGCATTTTAGGAAAAAGCTATGCAAAACATTATAAAATTTAAGGAAACTTAACGACCATACTAGGTTCTGTCTACGTTTTGGTGTTTGACACAACGGTCAGTTGATTAAAATGGAAACTTCAGTAGTAGTTCGATAAATTAATAAAACTTGTACAAAGGGCGGCTTACGCAAACAATTTCTTTATAATAGTTTTTTTATCATATCAATGCAAACCCGCAATTCATATATAAGGACATATAAAACATTAGGAATATTGGGCGACGTCTGTCGGGTCAACTTGTTGAAAATAAAGATAAATTTTATTCGATTCTATTCTATTCTGAGCACCATGAAAGTATATATTACCAAGGCTTAAAATATGTATTTAAAATATTATTGAAATAAATCCAACATACCACCAACGAAGAAGTTCCACGTATTTAAACAAATGTTGGCTTTACGATCATCCCGCCGTACAAAGCGTACAAATAACAAACGCGACTTGGTATCCTTTTGTTACGCCGTGTATTTTGTTTACCAAGTTTTTGAACCAAGGATACCATTCTGCGAGTTAAACATAAATCAGAGTTGACAACGCACCTATTTTCACAATCGTCTACGCTATCAGTAAGCCCGTTTTATTCTATTACTACTCACAAAATATATATAAACTTGTGAATATATTTTTGGTTTATTTTTTTATGTCAGCGAATGTGAGATGAAATAAGAAGCTCGCAGCCTCGCTATCCAAGTGTTCTTTAAACGGTCACTGCACTTCAGCGCATCTTACACAAAGACTAGTTCTACGATGGGTGATCGCTTTGTGCCATTTCATTGTTTACGAATTTTTTTGGATGGAACGATATGAAATGAAATAAAAAAAAATCTTTATTCATGTATGTCACAAAGTAACACTTATAAACGTCAAGATTATTGCTTCTACATTTACTGCCAGATTCGCAAAGCAACAGGTAGAGCCCGAGAAAGAACCTGGCAATAAAACTCATTGCCACTATTAGACGTTCGTTGGTCGCGGTTGCTAGTTGCATGGTAGTCGTTAAGTCAATTTAAAGGGAAAATGCCTGAATGAATGAGGGTGTATAGTATGCCTCTGCCATCCCTTTGGAGATAAAAGTGTGACTGATAAACTATTTAATTTTGTTAAAACGGTTGATTGGAGTGGTCTTATATTGTTTCTACGGAATAATATTAGGTATAGGACTTCTTTGATACAGGTAGTAGGCATCAAACCTACCTTAGAGTTTAGCAAGATTTAGTGAAGTGCTACAAGATTTCACTCTGTATAACAAATCACACAAAATAACTGCATAGTTTTATATTCTGGTTGAATCCGTCTGCATTTCCAATTGTTAATCCATGGTATGTGGTTGAGCGGGCGAGATAAATAAATTCGAAGTGGACTGTATTTGCGGGGAAATACAATAATGAAATTTACACGCGGTTGTCGACGGAAAAGAATGGAAAACAGGAATGGGACACACTACCTTGCTTTTGCTGCGAGATGCTGAGGTGGAGGCTGCCGGGGACGTCCCTGGACTTGGATGCCTGGTTCTATTGCACGAACACACTATTTATCCATGGAAAACAAAGCGCGCGGTCATTGCAGTACTAACAGAGCGTCTACAGTCCGTGTGTCGCTGCCTGTGAGCGACGTTTTAGATAGCGCGTAATACAGCTGTCTCGCTCCTCTTTTATGCGAGACAAGGTAGGTGCGAAAGATAAATGGAATAAAGGGAAGCGGGAGAGTGTCGACAACTAATTAATTAAAAACAATTGTAGATCGGCGATGCAACATAGAAAAATATCGCGGCTACTCTTGAATCGTATACCGGCGCAACCATTTCCCCACCCGGCTTGAAGGGTTACCTTCGAAAAAGGAACAACTGGCTATACAGTTGCCACTAAGCTTTAGTTGCTAACTAAACAAAATGCCATCGAACTAAACTAAACTAAACCTAATCGAACAAGCTAAATTTGTTATTGAAGTTACTGTTGATTAGGCAAAGGATAAAGACGAATAACTGGTCGCAAGTATGAACCAGTTGCGGTTTTATAGCGAACTATACGGGTGATCCCATTTGACCCAGGGAAAACTTCTTCAACTACCCCAAGAAGCCAATGTAATGGAGGCATATTTTCAGTTAAAATAACTACAAAGGTACCGACAGTAATAGGGTTCGATGAAGTATTTCATTTCTGACGTGACTGTAGCGTATGCAAATAGTCTGTCCTCCAATGCTTCCAAAACGATTGAACGAGTTTATCCGATAATGCATGACGCGAGAGAAGATGAAGTCGATCTTCCTCTATTTCAAAAGCGGGTAAGTATTTTAACGGTGTAACATATAAAAGGTGCGCTGGAGTCAGTGCAAGCGGCTCCGAGGGATCACTAGACAAGGTTCTACAAAGAGGACGCGTATTCATTACGGCCTCGACTTGAGTGAGCACGGTGCTCAGCTCTTCAAACGTGAGTATCTTTTCACCTATAACGCGAAACAGGTGCGACTTTAAACTTTTAATATAAGCCTCCCAGTTGCGACCAAAGTGGCTTGCGGCGGGCGTGTTGAACGACCACTCAATGCGGTTTTCAGCCAAGACGTAGGCAAATTCCGTGTTAAAGAGTTTGGAACGCAAAAAATTATGTAGTTCGGAAAGGTTACGACGAGCTCCGACGTAATTCGTACCGTTGTCCGAATACATTCGAGATACGGAACCCCGACGCGCCAAAAATCTTTCAAATGCAGCCATGAAGCATGGCGTGCTCAAATCACCAGCTAACCCTATATGAACGGCGCGAGTCGTCATGCAAACAAAAAGGCAAACATAAGCTTTCTTAGAGCGTATACCACGACCACGAGAAACTGTTACCCTGAAAGGGCCAGCGTAATCTGTACCCGTGTGTACGAACGGTTTAGCAGCCTGAACAATACGTGAAATTGCGTGCAGAGAGAATCCAGTATTTCTTGCGCAAAATCGACATTAATAAATCTGGACCAGGGTGACAATTCACCCTATGGTGATTTTCAACTAAAAGATCAACGATATGATCATTGCGCGGGAGAACCATAGGATGCATTTGATCGTACTCTAATGCGGACTGGCTCAAACGACCAAAAAAGGTTTCATATGTTGAAAAGCGCGACTACAAGGTTTATTTAATTCCAAATTTCTAATTTCAGACAAAAAATAAAATCGCTGAAGTTCACGAAGCACGATTAACTCAGCCTTGTTTAAGTCAAAGGCGGTAACATGCTCGCGACAAGGAAGGATTTTCAAAAATCTACAAATAAAAACAACATTACGTAAAAGAATCGACCACGATGAAACACGGCTAGCCAACTCTAAGATGGGCGATTTTTCGAGCGGTGCGGTAGTAACTAAAGAGGTTTTCTTTTCTTCTGGCGGCGTTGACACAGTAGCGGGGTTGAAAGGACTAACAGGCCATTCATCAGGTGGGGCTTGGCACCAGGAAGAGCCATGGAACCACAACGGATGATCCAAAATCTGTGCAGGTGTTAACCCGCGAGACAAACAATCGGCAGGGTTGTCCGTACCTGAGACGTGATAAAAGTTTTGCGGCGCCAATTCCGACTGAATTTTTCCACCCTATTTGCGACAAATGTATTCCAACGATGGGGCGAAGAATGTGTCCAACACAAAGCGACGATGAAGTCCGAGAATGCGAAAATTCTATCTATATTAATGCGTTGAAATCGGCGATCTGATTCGCGAACACCAATACAAAGAAACATTTGTCTAATGTCGGCTGAAAGCGCGACAGCGAATAAGGGAAAGTTAACTATAATTTCGAACAAATTGCCTTGGAGATTTTGACCACTGTGCAAAATATCGTTTACCGAAACATTCGAACTTTTGGCGCTGCCATCTAAAACAACGCGCAACTTGGTGGTTAGTTTATCCTCGCGGACAACTCCATGTTGCGGTATGGTATACGAAGGAGCGTGCTTCGTCTCTTCGGTTTCGGGAGGCGCGGGTGAAATGAAACCTTTATATAAATATTCTAGTATTACGCCATCGTAAGCCTCCTTCAGCTTTGGAGATGTCTGCATTTTCCGTTCTAAACAAAAGAAGCGTTGCAAGATCAAGCAAGAGCTGACTGAAACGAATCTCCAAGCGAATTAACATTACCCTTAAAGGGGAGTGCGACAACATAATGACCATCACTATCGCGAGTAGTCGTGCGACTATAAAACTCTTCACAAAGTTTATCATCCGGGCTGATAATAGGAGGGACGTTCACCTCTTCTATCTCCCAGAATTTACGGACAGCGGAGTCCACCGGCTCGACGGCGCAACAATATGACACTGTCGAGTTACAATCAAAATAAGCGGGTGCGGAAACCAACAATAACAAACCCAAGAACCGTCTCTAAGGCGAGCGGCGCGGGGTGCGATGCGTGACCTTGAACCTTATGCTGCGACAGGAGGTGCGGGAAAATCGAAGCGCCAACTAACAAATCAATATCTCCTGGAACGGCGTAAGTATCATCGGCCAACGGCAAATCTCTAAAATTAGTCAATAATGAGGGCTAGCGATACCATCGAAAAACTAACATCAAAATCAAAACGCGAGTGGAATTTAATCCCTACAGAACCTTGAACGGCTTTAGTGGAACCCCCAATACCTTTCACAACATTACAAGCGGAGCGGTTATTTATATGCAAACCAAGACGACTACAACAATTTTTACTAATAAAATTACTTTGAGAAGCACTATCTAAAAGTGCGCGACCACTATGTCCCTTACCATGCGAATCGTAAACAACAACTCGAGCGGTTGCCAGCAGTACCGTACAAGGGCTTGTGTGCACAAAGCGACATCGTCGGCTGGAGGCGCGCGGCAGTGGCGCCGCTGTCGCAAGGCGGACGGACGGTTAGGCACTGAGTTCGCGCAGCTGGAATCGACGGGCGAACTACCGGACATGGCGTTATTGTTTTCGAAGTATAATAATTAATGAATGGTGTTTACCATTACACTTGCGACGAAAATTATTCGAATTACAGAATGAAACACGATGTTTCTTACTGAGACAATTGATACATAAATTCCTAGAACGAACAAATTTATAGCGATCGCTTGGAGTGAGTTTATTGAACTCCGAACATTTATAAAGTTGGTCATGGTGACCTTGACACAAAGAACAATTTTTCGAATGCAACACTTGCGATTGCGAAGTTGTAGGTTTAAAATTAACAAAAGACTATAATTAAATCAAACTATAATTTTCGGTGCAAAGCGTTATACCGGCGTAAACGGTTTTTCCTTTCCCGGTTAGTTTACTAACTAGGTAATGTAATTTTTCGTAATCCGATAACGAATTATTATTTTGGATCGTATTTTCGAAACTAGCGAAAAACAAAGGCCAATTTTTAATATCGCCATCAAATTCGGGTATTTGTATGGGCGGTAATTTAGGTCGGTCCCGTTTCAGCAAATCAAAACCGGCTGGCCTGGGTTTCGAATCGGTGACTACTACGGGCACGAGCGCTTGCAATGACTTAGCGACACGTTTTATGCGACAAATTAAATCTTCGAAAGATGACATGGCGTCATAACTTAATAAGAAATCGGGATTTAATTTTAATTCAAGCAAGTTAATTTTATCGAGGACATTTTCGAAATCTAAGCGCAAAGTATCTACGCTTTCGATCGAGGATAAAAACAATTCCTTTATTGATTCATCTGCGATCCTCGATGAATAATCCCAAATTAATTGCATACGCTTATAAAGGCTATCCTTCTTAGCGTGTAATAGTTTTAACTGTGGATCCGGAATTTCTTTCGGAGGCATTGTTAAAACAAAACAACTATAGCTACCTACAGTGCAAAACTAGCGAACGATCAAAATGGCAGCGGTGGTGAGCAGCGAGACTCGGCGCGAACGAGCGTAGGTACTTGCGCGCGCGGGCCTAGGTACCTGCCCGCGTGGTCTACCTATTACTATGCGGTGCAGTTGAAATTACCAATTATTTAGTACCTACCTCTGCGAAAAACAGTAGGTAAGTATGCGTTTATTCCCTAATGGAATAAAACTATTATCTATGCGTTTATTCCCTATAGAATAAAAACATCTATGCGTTTATTCCCTATAAAATAAAAATCTATTACCTAATCGATGCGTTTATTCCGTGGTGGAATAAAAACTATTGCGTTTCTATTGGCAAACTATTAAAGCGAATGGATCAAAATCCGGATCGTTAGGACCAGAAAATGGTTGAGCGGGCGAGATAAATAAATTCGAAGTGGACTGTATTTGCGGGGAAAGACAATAATGAAATTTACACGCGGTTGTCGACGGAAGAGAATGGAAAACAGGAATGGGCACACTAACTTGCTTTTGCTGCGAGATGCTGAGGTGGAGGCTGCCGGGGACGTCCCTGGACTTGGATCCCTGGTTCCATTGCACGAAAACACTATTTATCCATGGAAAACACAATTATTGCGAAAGGTTGATGCGGGCGCGCGCGCGGTCATTGCTGTACTAACAGAGCGTCTTCAGTCCGTGTGTCGCTGCCTGTGAGCGACGTTTTAGATAGCGTGTACAGCTGTCTCACTCCTCTTTTATGCGAGACAAGGTAGGTGCGAAAGAGAACTGGAATAAAGGGAAGCGGGGGAGTGTCGACAACTAATTAATTAAAAACAAATGTAGATCGGCGATCCAACATAGAAAACATAACGCGGCTACTCTTGAATCGTATACCGGCGCAACCAGAATGCGTTCAAACTCTTGCCTGATATCAAAAAAGATCTGTCTGATGACCTGAACCTTCAGCCGCTTCTACATAATGACTCTGCCATTGATATCGATAATTTAAACTTGGATTGCTCTATCAGCGTTCCTATTTGCCTCCTCTTATAACCCTATGTGGCGGCCCAATGATGTGCCTATCAATGAGGCACACCATTAAGATGCCAACTTGATAGCCACTGTCTTGTGGTGGCCTTTAGTTAGTTTGATGGCGATATCTGCTGTAGATACTTGTTTACAGGAGTCACAGTAATGGAAAAGAGGATGGATGTAGTCCCAAAAAAAATTCTCAAGGAAGGAGAGCAGTAGTAATAAATGTCAACAAATCGAGCAGATTTCCATACATTATTGCAAATACTGACATAATATATGGGTTATACAGGAACAATGGGGTTCAAAGTATGTCACTATCGAAGGCGTAGAGCATAGCTAGTTTACTATAGTAATTTTCCGGTTGCTAGTAAAATGGCAGTCGTCAAGCCTGGTTGAAAGCTTTATGGTGTAACGTTACAATTTTCCGGGAGGGGAAAAAGGTAAAGTTTAGGAGAAAAGTATCACCAGAACTGGAGGAGTCCTGGCTTAAAAGGAAAAGTAAAAGAAAAAGGAAAAGTTGAAGGTCTTGACGGTTTCTTTAAAAGAGCAGGTTATCAGCACCCGTCGCTAAAAAGGGGGCCTCGAGTAGGCCTCCCGTTGCCAGGAATGAGCCTCAAGTAAGGCCTCCACGTCGCCGACCTCAGAGGAGTAGGTCGTGGTAGTGAGGGCCGGCTGAAAGCCACCAGCCGTTGGCATCACAAGTCACTGCAGACCACTACGTTATTATTTCAGAGGGCACAGCCCTCTCACTCGGCGCTATTATACAGGACTTCTTGCCAAGGCGAACACCAAAAGTAGAATGTCTTCACGGCCCCGGCTCCCTTCCTTTTATAGATTGGTTGACATTTCAAAATTTTAACAATGTGATTCTAGAACATAAAATAAGAATAAAAATTTAATACCAGGTCTAATACCTATACAACCTAACCTACTGACAGCTCTATCAATAAATTAAAAATAAAATCTAGGCTTGTCATTAACTGACATTAAAAATTACAAAATGTAAACAAACATTAAGAGAGCTTAAAGAAATAAAATATAAAGGCCTAAGAATGCTACAGATAATGGTCATGCAGATAATTTGGAGAGAACGTATAATAAAACATTTAATTAAAAAAGTAAGTAAAAATTGTTACATTACAAAGGTCGCCACAGCCTGCGGCTGTCCATTTAAGCACGGCAATGGTCTCACCACCTGTTACGTGGGACAATAATGCATACGGTGAAATGTGGGCGTATAGTATGCCTCTGCTTACCCCTTTGAGAATAAAGGCGTGACAATATGTATGTATGTATATTCACTAGAGGCGCAACCTAGTCTCGCTAAATACGGTTGTAAGCATATACCTATTACAACAATAATAGTATTGCTAAATACCGCCTGTTTAGGTACTGTGCATGCACGATCAGTTTATTTCTGCTCTAAGGACCAAGCAGTACCAACAATACATACACGCTAATCTCACGTCGCACACGTGACTAATTAGTTCTATAACACATTGGTGGTTTTCTTAAACCAGGTAATTTATTATGTCAAACAAAAGATGCATTGTAGTGTTAAATGTGCAATTGTTTCGAAACCACACCGGATTAGATGATACAAGGTTAAAATTTAATTAATTTGCATTAATGTGTTAGACAACGGTAAATTATTATAATTAACGAGGTTTATGTGATCCAACTTGTCCAAAAGGCTTTGTTTACATAGATCTATTTATTTTATATGAGTCTATTTATGGGACATTGTTACTAAGTGTTGCAATAGATGACTCTGACCTACTTCTGAAAATGAAATAATAATAATAACATTGTAAGGAGGTTCCTGTCTCTAGAACCATAACCAACTGTAGCTTGGTCCTTGTACCCGATACCGGTGGGATAATATTTTTTATATTTTTAAATAGAATTGTTTTATATAATGTATTAAAAAAAATAACTTATATGTGAATTCAAGTAATAAAGAGAATAATAATAATATCGCTTTATTATACAAAAAACTTAAAATACAAGTTATAGTTACAATTGGCGGCCTTATCGCACTTCGGCAAAGTATTGAGTAAAGTTGTAAAGACATTAAAATGGTTTAGGTACGGTTCGAGTTGCTAGGATGCACTGAGTTTTACTCATGTAAGACAAACACTTCAGATTGATTTAAGTGCATTTACAAACCAAAGGTGTATTTTTCCTCTATAAACGAATTCAAATAAATAGTCAGCATAGGAATTTTTCTAATATGTATCTATCCGCTGCCGGGCAGTCATGGTCGGCAACCAACAGTGTTGGGCCGCCGTCAACTCGTTTGCTAGCGAGGTGATGGCTAGATTCTTAAGCTCCTTAGGGAGCTCCGGGGTGGTCGGTTTTCCGGCCTGCCCAAGACGGACCCCTCCACTCTGGGGTGCCCATTGCCGGCTCGCAGTGATTTAACCTCAGGCCTACCCTGCGAACCGGTTTTAACGTGAGGTGGAACGCCGCGGGGTTTAGTGGGTAGGACGGCCCCTCTCTATGGGCTGGGAGCCCCCGAAGCAGGGATGACGGTGCGTATCCATCTATGTTTTTATTTATAACAATAAAATATGTTTGTCATCACGCTTGTCTCCCTATCGTAGTCCTTCTTTTCTATCCTAGTTCATCGCGCTACCTCCTCCTTTTCCTATCCTTAAAGCCTTTTCCCACTTGATAATTTACCCATATTCTTTCCGCCAAGCCAAGTTGTGTAGTACTCATACTTATATCGGTTTTAGATGCGGGCTGTACAAGATCGAACGTTGTGCCAATATTTTAGGCAGAGAAGTGCTCAGCAGTGGCCGTCAATCAGCAGAAATGATTGTGAATATTTGGTTCATGAAAACATATGAAAAAACACTTGCGATTCTCCAACCTGACAAAGTATTGGTATCCTATATCAGAATCAGCAAGGATTCTAATTAACAATTCTCCTTTTGAGCCACTCATCACTAGCTAAAGTTTCAAACAAAATTAAGATTTTACATATTCCACAGTTGAACACTGGAATAGCAAGTCAAGTCTCTAAGTTCAATAAAGCCTTGAAATGTTGGACAGTTAGGTCGAGCCGTCTAATCAGAGGGTGCCAACATTGGACACAAAGTCAAGTACAAAACATGGACTGCAAACGGCGACGGCGTAACATATTTATTATTCCGTCTGCATTTGAAGGCACAATAGATTAAGAGGCTAAGCTCTGGTCACTTTGAAATGGTCTATGCAAAATAAAGATATATTTTTTTTTCATCTGACTTATATACTTAAGTTACAAATTTATTAAAGTGTTTATACTTGGGTTGGTTATTTGTGAACTTACAGGCAATGCTTGTCGTGGATTTCATTCTAGGACGATTTAACCAACTTTGGTTTGGTGTGGTTAAATCGTCCTAGATTTCATTACACGTTGTTGGCTTATAACATTGTTATTTAAATGGTATTTTATAATATACAGTCGCGATGTACTATGATATTTTATCTACATCCATGGTGTTAAATCCTCCGTAAAAGATTCATAGAAAGAAGAACAGTTAGCGTATTGCCAACATTAAAACACTCAATATCATAATCATATTATCCAAACGGATGATCAAATGTTTGGTCTAAGGTTGTACTGAATTTCATAATAACATTCCTTTGTTTTATCCCTTCTGCACAGAGGGTTTATTTAACAGACAGCCCCACTCTGACTGCTCGATGCGTGCAGTCTGTATAAATTTCAAAAAAAGAACATTGTCATTTTACACGCGTTTGAATATCAGAACAATTTTAAAAAAAGTATGTCATATGTCATTCGAATGCCCGACATTTTTCTTCGATATAGGAGTAAGTTGTTTAGAATCTCATAAATAGGATTCGTATTATAGGTGTGGATAAAGGCTTGTTTGCAACTGTTAATAATTAGTTTTTATACCGTTTGTTATTGTTGTATAACAGTTGAATAAATAACTAATACAGGTACCTCTTTTCTGTTCATAGAGTCTACTCTACTTTTGAATGCTACCAACAAAGTTACTAACACGCTGAATACAATTTCTGATCTATACACTACTACTATATTCTTATGGCTTCTATTCATATTTACGATAGTTAATAAACATTATTTTCTAACATTAAATTATCTAATAAGAAGATGGTGGTTTATCAGCAGAATCAAGTCATCCTCGGTATTAAGGTCCTAATACGCGTTAAGGTTTTGCCGCTAATTTATGCGTTTACTAATCCGTGTTTACCTTATTGTACCCAGGTGGTAATAAATCAATAATAAGGTAGATTTGATTTGCGAAGTACTATAAGATGAAAATAATTTTTAACCATCATCATCTGAGGATAACTTCCCGTGTCAACATGACTATAACAATAGGTAAATATAAACGAATTCTCTACATCTCGTGGCTTGTGGTCTCGCTAACTCAGTGTTCTGTAAACAATTATTGCGTTAAGCAATTTTCTATGGTTACCTTTGCAGAATTTCCACTTACGAGCGTTTTCGTGCTTCGGAAGGCACGTAAAGCCGTTGGTCTTAGTTGCCAGTAATAAGGCAGTCGTTAAGCCAAGAAAAATTTCAACTGCAAGTAGCCACAACCTGCGTCTGTCTTTTTCAACACGTCAGTGGGCTTCACATGCGATAAAAATGCACTCGGTGATATATGGCCGTGTAATATGCCTCTATCAACCTCAGGATAAAAGGGTGACTGAATACTCTACATGAGTATTACATAAATCCAATCATTATTTTTATTGCTCCATTGGAACAAGCATTACAGGGTGGTACGGAAAATCACGTTTAATGTGAAAAACGAGTCGGAATCACCCAGCAGGGCCTCATGCGTCCCCTGTAATCCATCCCCTGTTATTTCGCTCGTTATGAAAATTGAACCGGTGATGTGACCGTATAATTTTATGTTACATTGTACATTAATTTGCAATATTATTTGGCTCACACGTAAATTATCTGGCGGATCCAGAACAAATTTATTCCATTATCGGAAAACATCGCTTATACAATTATGGAATGGTTAGCAAACTGTCAAGTCAAATTTGTGTCTTATAAATGACAAATTAATTGTAAATCTTTTCGTATCATCGTCCTTGCTCATGTCAACGTCTATTTATATTTAAGGTGACTGCCATCAGAACAGGGTTCTTTGATCTTGACTCCGTTGGATGCCTACAAGATAAAAAAAGTGTGTGTGTACTTATGTACACGGATTAGAAGTTATACTGCTTTATTCTAATAAGATTTAATCACATATACCACAACTCTTTGTTTGTAACAGAAATTATAAATTAGTAAGATAAAAAAACATCATAAGAATAAAAACTACGTTGAATGTAGTTATAAGTTGTCATGGAAACACTGATCAGCTAACTTCAGGGTGTTTATACGTTGTCATGGAAACATTTATTACCTAACTTCATGGTGTCAGTGTTTCGTGACGGTCTGCGCGCGCATCGTGTAAATTTACTCTCATCATTTTTCTCTAATGCGAAAATAGGAGTATAACTTCAATAAGACCTCCCAAATGATTAATTTTAGCGATCATAGAACTTATATATGATATCTCTGACTACCTCGTCAGGGATACAGTGTGAATATAGATAGAACGAACATTTCATGTATCTACAAAATTTTTAAGTGAAATAAGATTGAACGTAATTTAGGTAGCTTCTTTCCTAAAACGCAATACTAATTTCAACTCTATGAACTTAGTTAAACTTCTAATTTCAGCTTTAGGAAAATACCCCATTGTTTGTGTAAATTGAATTCAATTCTTTGTATTATTTCAATACTTCCAAAACACAAAGTTTGGTTTAGCGGCATCTTCGACAGCCGCTGGGAGTATAATTAATGAGTTAGCTAATAAGAACTTTTAGACTTGACGCTGACTACACGATTTTTAAAAAAAAGTATATTAATTTAACTTACATTAGTTGATTTTCTAGTATGTTTATATTACTAGTCACAGATAAATTGTCAAGATAAAACTATCAATAAATAATGATTCAGAGAGCTATTTTATGATGATCAATGAAGAATATTATTATATTAATGAAAGTAGACAGACTGGCCAAATACGAAAAGGTGGAAAGTACTCGATGTATGTTTAATATAAAACGATCAACGAAAGAAACTATTAATGAATCTGCAAGAAGTGAAAACCGTATTTCTGGACTGGATCGCGAAGCTTGCTGATCGCTCCTCTCTAACTACCCCGCCATGGGTATAGTGTGAAGATAGTGCTTTATGACTAGCCGTAAAAGTAGGTATTTCATTCATATTTGTTTTACGATCAATCGAATTTCAGATAAAAATGAATGAATCGAGTCGTGTAGTATAAAAACCAGGCCTTTCAGCGTAGAGCGGTGGCAGACGGCAACGATCGTGTGCGTGTCAACTGGAGGCTGAATAATGACATCGGGTGACATTTAATTTTAGATACAAAAGGTTCTTTATGCTGTTTACCCTAATCCGTTTAGCGCCCGTCCGATATTGACAGTCTATCTTTTAACTCCGCTCTGCTTAATTACATCAGCGGTATTACTTTATCGAATCCTGTGCCTATATTGATATTAGTTTATGAAGGTGTTATTTACTTTGGTGAGCTTATTGAAGTAGATTTAGATGAAGTATTGAATGTATATCAAGTAATGTAATTTTTATTTGAAGTAGAACACTGATCTGAACCTAAAAGATCACTGCGTTCAGCATCTTATAGTTCTTTTGGCCGTGAGATAGGTGACAGTTTGTGGCATTTACATTTATGTGCGTCTCTGTGCTTCAGAAGGCACTTTAAGCCAAGTTGAAATTGAAATCAACAACAGGAATCCACAACCTGCTGCTGTCAGTTTCATACAACAATATAATTGGTGAAATGTGGACGTACAATATGTCTTAGCCGACCCCTTTGGGGAATATGGCATAACAATATGATGTGTAATAGTGTCCTCGGTGAGCTTTGCACCGTCTTAGGAAATGTATGTTTTTTCATAAAAACAAATACTTTAATAATAATTATTAAAGTATTTGTTTTGCTTAATTTACTTATTCTGCTGTAAAAAGTCGGTCCACCCATTCTCGAGTTATAAGTGTGGATTAGAGACACGACTTAGTACATGAAAAGATGTACAGAAATAGATGTAGAATATTGCAAACCTGTTTGTTATAATAAATACTAATTGGCGTTAAGAGTATTAATTAAAGACACAAGTGTAAGAAAACAACATTAATAGACAAATATTATCATTTAAGCCATTAAACCATGACATTTAAAACATCTAGCCATGTCATATAATTTAATAAGGGTATGTTTTACCCCACTGTATGCCCGTGATAAGGGTCTAATAAAATATAAATATTATTACCGTACCGTAATTATTTTGATATTAATAAAGTCATGAGGCTGGAGACGAAGGCTGTACAGTATAATATTTTTAAGAGGCATTAAAAATGATTTAACCACTTACCGCTATGAAGTACACTTCAGTAAAGCACCTCGTCGTACAATATCTGCAAATGGGAAATTTGTTGTTAAAATTGTGCTTCCAGCATAATAAATATTAATTTATTTATGATAGGATAAAATAATAGTTATTTCTAGATGACTAAAAGCGTCGGTAGACACAGAAACTATTGATTTTGTAATCCTTTTTTTGACCCCAGACGGAAAACTTGAAAAAAAAATTGTAATCTTAATAATTTATAAATGCGAAAGTTTGTATGGATGTTTGTTACTCTTTCACGTAGAACTACTGAATAGATTTTAACGAAACTTTACAACTATGTAGCTTATACATCAGAATAACACATAGGCTACTTTTTATCCCGGGAACAAGTTCCTGTGGGAAACGGGAACGGCAAAACTACGCGAGCGAAGCCGCGGGCGTCCACTAGTGTTATATATGTGGTGGTTGAAATTTGTTACAATACAGTACAGTAAGTCAGGATTCATTTACTACGAGTATAATTATAATTTATTTCCATCGAAACCAAGGAGCTGTTATTGCTGGTCCGCCATTTTCTAAGAAATAATTAATCTTAAAAGGGTGCAGAATTTTAAAGCTCATTATAAAACATTTCGAAGACTGTTTTTGAAACCTTAGTGAAAAAAAAAGAAAGTTAATGAAATTTCTAATAATTTGGGAAGGGAAAACGATATATTCACATACAGAGATGACATATTTACATTTACCGCATTATCCTAAAAAGTACCTAAATCCTAAAATTTCAAACTTGACAAATTCTCCATGCAAAGGTTATCCTTTGAAATTTTGTCAAGGGCCTAGTGGGAATTAGGATAAGTGTTGAATGAATTACTTATCAACATATACACAGCTATAAATATCTACATAACATTATATACCTACAATCCTACATTGTGGCATAAACCAATGCGGTAGATACATTTTATGTAAAAACCCTACATTCCCTATATATCTCGGAGATTAACGTCTTTATCCCCCAGAATCAATTTAAACTGACTTAGAGAAAAAACGTCACTCAAAAAAATTACCAATCGAACACATAACCTCGTTTTTGGAAGTCGGTTAAAAATTACTGCGTTTTATTTCATTCAATCATTCAATAAAATAACTGACAAAATAGGTCTGACAGTATTCCATCTTACAAAGTTATCGATCATGCCTGAGTACCTATTATATTTATATAGCTCTGTTTTACGATAATTTCATTCTGTATTGAGTAAAGCCACAAAAATGAAATAACGATTTAATTTTGAAATACATGCTATAAAATTACATGCTACGGCTGTCTTTTTTTTTGTAATTGTCGGTGCGTGTTTTTTTAATATTATAAATCCGGAAATTCTTTCTCCTTTCATATTCATATTTATTCTTGAACACACGTAAGTTTGTCATTGTGTTGTACACAAAAAAAAGCACAAATATTCTAAATTTGTATCAATCACGCCTTTATCCCCGATACGCCTATTTTCAAAATTTGGGCATTCAATGTAATTGAACTATCGATAAGGGAACGTCACTAATAGCAAGTTGCAGCATTAGCAAGGCGGTGTTTTGTAACAAGTTCTCGTAGCATACAAACCCAAAACCATTGTGCTATTATTATGCAAAACTAGTGACGGCTGCCGAATACAAGAAATATTTTCAATGAATATTGAACCACATTTCTTTGTCTTAAAAGGTTATTAGAATGTAGGTCTCCATGTAAATAATACAAGGTCAAATGTTCATATTTGGGACATTAAAGTTCTCCAGATTCGACGCCACCTGTGTATAAAGGTTATATCAGTCAGCATTGAATTATGCCTTTATGAAATCATTCTAAATGCCAGAATTTAATAGTGCGTTTTAGTTGTATATTTTTTTTCTTTTTATACGATTGAAGTGGCAGAAAAGCACACTTGATGAAAGTGGTCACCGTAGTCTATGGACGTTAGCAACACCAGAGGTGCAGCACTCGCGCTGCCGAAAAAATCGTTACTAATTGATTAGAAAAATGGGTGTAAGGGGCCCCACCACGATCTCAGGGGCCCAAACGACCTTCCTGCAGTTTACATGCTGAGTAACGGACGGCCCTTATGAGGTAGAGTGCTCAGACGGCTGTCGCTTATAACGATACCAAAAAGCAAACGTCAAAGTCAATGATAACTGCACCCAGCTGCCAAATATGTAGCCTTTAGGAACAACTGGGAATACACTAAGATGAAGAATATGACTTTTAACTTAAAAATATAAAGGTACATGTTTCAGCAATGCTCAATTTTTGTACGCATAGAAATTTGAAAACCATAATCAATCAGTTAATGAGAGGAAATAAAAAAGAATTCATGTGCATCTGGTGGCTGATGCTTTAAGCAGTTGCTTTTTAAATGATTTGAATAGTACCGCTACATTTATTATTACAGCTCGCCATAGACAAGGTGTTCACTCTTACACTTTGCGTCCGGAGCGCTCAGATACGGTTAGGTCCGATAGAGGCTTTATTCCGCGTACCCTTATGTCGTAGAATGAGCTCCCTGCCTAGGTTTGCCCGAACGTCAACAGTATGGGGTTCTTCAAAAGGGGTCTTAGAAGGTTTTTAAAAGGTCGGCAGCGCGAGTGCTGCACCTCTGGCGTTGCAAACGTCCATAGGCTACGATGACCACTTCCCATCAGGTGGGCCGTGTGCTTGTCTGCCACCTCAGTGGTATAAAAAAAAGTTGTCACATTACTTGCTAGTATACTCCATGTGAGTCCATCATTATTGTTGTGGTAACTTTGTATTGGTAAAAGAGGACTAGGTTAGGTAGGGAAAGGTTAGACTCAACTGTCATGAATGTAACTTACATGTCTGCAATTATAGCAACAATGTATAGACTTTTGAAATGTCTCGTACAAAGTTTAAACAACTTCTAACTACTACCTTTAGATAGAAAATACATTTTAACGCGTTGAAGTGTCAATAGGCTGGCCACATCTGTAGAAGAATCGATGGCCGATGGAGGAAACGATTTCTGCAGTGGAGATCGCAATTCGGCAGACGAACGGTAGGACTAGCCCCCGCAATGGACGAGTGTAGAATTGAATGCCGAATTACCCTTGTCCGATGAACTGTTTACTGAAAACACCCTTCGTCCGTAGGCAGTATTACATTTTATTGTTCGCTGATGAACGGTTCGTCGAAAACATCTTTCGCCCGTCATCGGTTCACCATATTACAGTTCACCGATGAGCTGTTGACCGAAAACAACCTTCGCCCGTTATCGGTTCGCCATATTACAGTTCACCGATGAACTGTTTGGCGAAAACACCCTTCGTCCGTAGACAGTTCTACAAATTATCGTTAACCTGTTAGCGTGTTGTGTAACCTAATACTGTTGAATGAAACAAACGTTGGATGTTTGAATGGTTGGCTGTGACACGCTTCATCCATGGTCGCTTTTGCTATGGCAAAAGCCAAAAAAGGGGTGGCAGAAGCATATTATACGCCCATTTTTCACCTGTGTATTCCTGTCTCACGTAATAGGTGGTGAGCCTATTGCCTTTTATATTACGTTTCAATATCATCAATTACATTTATTAAGACATTGTAATTATTATTATATTTACAAGACAAAATAAAGGACCCAAAGAAAAACAGCTGACACAAATATTTTATAATTCAAATATATTTACTTTTAATACATGAGATAATTTGGTCAAAAGAAGCCTTTTGCCAATAAAAGATATTTCAGGCTAATTATTATAGGTACAGACGTTATTATGCCGTTAAGCCCGAACTAATAATAACAGAGTTTATATTTAATACAAACTATGAAGACTAGATTGATGACGTCTTATTATACAGATTACAAATGTCGGCTATAGTATATTAGTGACGTGTTAACTGTAATTACAGATATTATTACGTCTGTGGAAATTAAAATTTGTATTGTAAACTAGCTGACCTGCCCGGCTTCGTCCGTGACATACTTCCAACCCCGTGGCACTCATTTAATCCAGTCGCTTATTACTTTTCCAAAAATGTATGAAAGTTTTCCCAATTTGTTGACATTAAATATTACTGCTCCGCTAGTGGCTATCCAATACAAATATAATTTTTCACATCAGGCCAGCCGTTCACGCGTGGTGGCGTGACCAAAGGAAATAGGGATTCATTTTATATATATATATATATATAGATGTACTGTTTCTCGCTGTTGAAGTGGTGTTGAAGCGCTCGTGGCCCCGCGGACGTAGTGTTCTGTAAACGATCACTGCGTTAAGCAACTTTCACTATGGCTAGTCCTCGGATGGGTGACCACTTTGTGGCATTTATATTTGCGTGCGTTTCCGTGCTTCGGAAGGCACGTTAAGCCGTTGGTTCCGGTTGCCAGTAACATTGCGGTCGTTAAGCCAGTTGAATGCCTTATGGGCGGCTTGAAAAATTTCAACAGCAGGTCGCCACAACCTGCATCTGTCCATTTTCAACACGGCAATGGGCTCACCACCTGTTACGTGGGACAAAAATAAAAAAAACATACGGTGAAACGTGGGCGTATAGTACGCCTCTGCCTACCCCTTCGGGGATAAAGGCGTGAAAGTATGTTTATGTATGTTATGTTATGTTTCTGATACGTATGTTAATTTGTCAAGTTTGTTGTCTGTATTCCTTGTATACTTGTTTGTGTTAATTTTGCTAATGAACTAAGCAGAACTACAGCAGTAAGCAGCAGATGCAAGGAACAGTCGTGCGAAATGATCGTTTGAGATATGATTACGAATTAAATTTTTTATTATTTTTTTAAAATATTTCTGGATTTTTTTGGCAGCACCATCTTGTCCAAATATAAAGCTAAAGCTTCTACTATAGTGCAACTTTTGAGTACCTAAATATTGCTCGTACATAAATGGCATCAAATAAATGACACAAAACAAATCGTGTCCTGTGTGTGAATAGAATCTATGACCTCCGGTTTAAGCACAAACCCAGTAGGTCAGTCATAAATATAAATATATTTTTTTTACGTTATCAAGCCCAGACTACCTTACTTTGGGCTATATGGCGCTGTGTAAACAATCTTAAAAATAAATATATCAATATTATTTTATATCAATAACTAGTCGGCCTATATTATGCCCTGAAACATACTCACTTTAAATTTGGTCGGTTCCAGATCGGTATAACATACCTGCATAGGTATTTTCACACGTTAAAAAGGCCCTGTATTTACGTCGCAGATTAAAAATAGTCTACTACTCACCATTTAGTAAACAAGAAACTAATTCGCGAGCTTGCGCGGGAACTTCTCAAATGGCACACGCTTGCTCTTTATTATTTTTCAAAAATAGTGCATTAACTTTGTTTAATATGTAAAAATGGTAGTTTCTTAGACATAAAAGTTTTGTAAACGTGCTATAGTGAAAAATATTGCAGTGAAATTCAATTTCATATCTTGCCGCGCAAATTCCACTGAAGACCTCGTTAACGCTACTACTAGTTAATGGGGTACGACTGACTTTGACTGAAGACTATACTTGACTAAAACGTAGAGAACTGGGACATTTTAGGGAATAAGTAAACGGTATTAGTAAACAGGCCATAAAAAAATTATAAAAAAAGTCCGATTTCGAAATATAATCCGACAGACCACCATCAGTTGAAAAATCATTGCGGATTGCTAATTAAAACGAGCATCGTGGGATAAGCACCGTCTGACCGGCTAAATGTCCGGGGACAGTCAGGATCACGGCGCGCCAATCAAACAGCCTGATTCAGATTGATGTGCTGCCCGTCACGTGGGAGGGGTTGAAGACTGGGGATACGATACATACATTAAACATGAGGGTGCATTTACGAGTCGATTTTGTGTTTATTATTGCATTTTGGTGTGTTAGTGGAAAATCGTTATGGTAAAATATTAACTGTTTTTTTTTCTCTTTTTTCTTGTAAATTATAATAACTACGATAATTGTTGATATTAAAGCGATTCTTGGCTTTACAATATATTTGGGGAAGATAATTAGTCAAGATAATTGTTCGCAGCTGGTTATAAAAGCTGTATCACGTAAGCCTTATAAAAACGTAACGTTAATTATTATAATAACGTTATTCATTAGTAAGCAAACGTTTTAGACGTAAAGATAATCTCTTAAATGTATCCTATTATTAAAGGTATTTTTTTATTGTTTACCTGAACTCAAATAGATGCAAGACAAGCAGTCACTCAATCACTCAATCACAAAATATTTAATAACGTGTACCTGTTTGTAATTTACTAAAGCAGGACCTTAGTAGAAATATAAATAACCCTTGCTATTTTTTGTATGATTTAGATATGTATGACTTTAAGGTGAGGTATTTTGAGGAATACAGTTGTATTGTCGGTTTAAAAGCGATGTGAAAAATGTGCCTGAAAGGCATGGAAAGCCATGGTGACATGTAGCGAACTAAGCAACAATCTTGTAGTTCACTAGACTACTGACAGCAGCTCTAATGTTGGCGGCCCAATATTGTGCCTTTTCAGGCTTTGCTTATAGAAACTGTAAAATTGTAAGAGGAAGGAAACAGGTACGCCGGCAGAGCGGTTTATCTTTCTATGGTTGAAGGTGAAAGAAGAGAGGACGTGGGCCTAGAGGTGAAAGTTGTGGTTAGCCATCGAAGCAGAGGCATGGGTTGGTGGTGCAACCTATTGTAACACGCACTTTTCTATAGGAAGGCGTTGACCCCCAACAACAGGTTAGGGTTATCAGGATTGGCAACTGATTCTGGTCCGATACTAGCATCATGTGGTTTTTGACGGTTGGTTGAAGGCGATGGGGCAAATTTTATGGAGGTCAAAAGTATTCCAAGAATTGGTGTCATGAAACGATTATATGACTTTCTTCGAGTATTATGAAGACAGGATCTGCGTATGATTTCCGATAGTTACTATTTGCGTGTGTCAGTAGCACACACTTATAGAAGCTATTAATGATTTCCATTACGTGGTAAATTACATAATGATACACAATCGGATATACTTATTTAAGTAGATTGCGAGCTTCGATATAGAGTACGAATATCTTTATTCGTAGTCGTATGACTGCATGATATATAATACAACTTATGTAGTGTTCCAGCTATTATCAAACCTGTAGGCTTGCGGACCAGATAATGTCTGGAGTAACGTTTTTATTGAAAGTGTTAGAAATATTATTTATGTCTTTATTAGGTACTGATAGTGACTGGTCCGCTATTCGACTAAGACCCATATTACGTAACTAGTAGGCAACCCCGCAGTATCTCTCACATATTTTCCATTCCCGTGGGAATTACAAATCGTAGCCGCGTTTTCATAGGACTTTTGCTGGCAGATATGTCAGAAATAGTAACTTGATTTATGACATATCTGCCAGCAAAAGTCCTATAAAAACGGTCTAGTACCCAATTCACGAGAAAACAGACAAATAGGCCAGTCAGTAAAAATGTAAAATATTGTATATACTTTTCTATGCATTTGGTAAGACGCTGTTTTATTTGGAATTTTTAACAGACACTTAAGGTATATTATCTGTATTGATTATAACACTCAGTACGCCGTCATTATAACACTAACTACTCCAGAAACGCTAGCGGCTTTGTTTTATAACACTATGCTCGTGCGGTTCTAGAATTTTTAGACCTTAACGGATCTTTGTAGATTTTTTAGAGTTGGTAACACGTTTATACCATCAGTGTTCTAACGTCCTTATGTTACAGTGACCACTATGCACCCCTAGTTTATAAAAAAAATCTTTAACAGAAACATTTATTAGTTGATGCATCGCGTCATATTACCACGGTATAATGTTTTCAAGATAAGTGTGATATTTGTATCAAATCGTCAAGTGAATATGAATGATGTATAAAAAAAATGATACAACATCGTTCGAGCGCTAGATGTTAACGCTTCTGGAGCCTGATTTTACTCCGGTTTTACCGTTATTTTGCATAATACTGTATTTATCCATAATTGTAAATAAAATTGTAAATAAATTTTAAATAAAATAATGGCTTGCACTTACGTTAATTTTATACGAAACAAGGACAAAAATTGATGGAAAACCAACTTGAATATTAAATAAATTAAATTGATTTATTTTGTTCTTTATTTCTGACCTGACTAAATAAGTTATTTAGTCAGTTTAATTTGCTTCATGGTCTAATGATTGCTGTTATTTTTTAAGAGTACTTTAACGAACAATCACTAATTATTAATTAACGATCAAAGTACCTATTGTTAATATATTATACTAGTTGACGCCCGCGGCTTCACCCGCGTAGAGAAGTTTTCCCGTTCCCGTTTCCCACAGGAACTTGTTCCCGGGATAAAAAGTAGCCTATGTGTTATTCTGATGTGTAAGCTATATTATTGTAAAGTTTCATTAAAATCCATTCAGCAGTTTTTACGTGAAAGAGTAACAAACATCCACACAAATTTATAATATTATTAAGATTAATTTCACAAAGTGTATAAGTGCAATTATAACGTTCTGATTTTGAAAGTTCGTTATTGGATCTAATGTATTATTAATGTTGTATTGTAACTGCAAGCAATGTCACTTAAAGGCAATGTCAGGTCACGACAGATGGACATACTACCTACAAACCTTCATTGCAATAGAATCAAGGTTTATGTCAAATGTCAGGACTGGAATGCCGGATTAATAGTAACTAGAGAGAATAAATGTAAATAGATCACTTATTTTAACATTATTATTGAGATTATTCTCGTGCCTTTTTGCGTGTAGCAATTTATCTATTATAAAGTTGAAGAATTTGTTTGTTTGTTTGGTTAAACGCGTAAATGTCAGGAACTACTGGTTCCAATTGAAATTGGTCTTTTTATGTCGACCAGCCAATTAATTGAGGAAATCTAGAAGCTATATATCGTCACGATACTACCCAGGAGAACAGTGCAGTGATGATCATAAATTTTTTAGTTAATGATATCAACAAATTGAGCTAGTCATTATACGTAATACCGAATAAACACAGAGAAGATTATTGGGTATAAAACAAAAAAATGATAATTAAATAATTTCATGTTAAGTACAAAGTTAATCTTATGTCTACTAATATATAAAGCTGAAGAGCTTGTATGTTTGGTTGGTTAAAGTCGCTGATCAGGAACTACTGGTTTGAATTTAAAAAATCTTTTTGTATTGGATAGTCCACTTATAGAGAAAGACTGTATATCATCACGCTACTAACTTGGAGAGCGGAGCAGTAATAATTTGCATCGTGCAAAAATACATACATGATCTAAAAATTCCTAAACGACAGGATTAAATGAGTAAGTCAGGGGTTCGAAGTATGTTACAGGCGAAACCGCGGGACTCAGCTAGTTTAGTATAATAGTTCCTACTTAGAAAAATATTCTACAGTATTATTATAAAGTTACTTTAATTAATACCCTGCCACATTGTTTCGGTAAGATATTAAGATAGCAGAGTATGGTATTCGATTTCGCCACCAGATAATTGCGGGCTTGGACAAAACTAATCAACAAGATCGTGAACAAATCGATACAACTATTATCGATAGCTAATTTTTCGAGCACGAAGTTCTATAATTAGTGGCACGAGTGTCAAATACTGTCAATAATATTATTGTTTAGTTGTTTTCAAGTAAGGTTACAGAATAGCCGTTGCGTAGTTACGGAATTTTAAAGATCTTTAGGAATTTCCTTTTTTTTTATTTCTGTAGTTTTAACATTTTAGCGCTCGTGGCCCCGCGGTCTCAGTGTTCTGTAAACGATCACTGAGTTACGCAACTTTCACTATGGCTGGTACTCGGATGTGTGACCACTTTGTGGCATTTACATTTGCCAGCGTTTCCGTGCTTCGGAAGGCACGTTAAGCCGTTGGTCCCGGTTGCCAGTAAAATGGTAGTCGTTAAGCCTGGTTGAAGGCCTTATGGGCGGCTTAAAAATTTCAACAGCAGGTAGCCATAACCTGCGTCTGTCTATTTCAACACGGCAATGGGCTCACCACCTATTACGTGGGACAGGAATCCACACGGTGAAAAGTGGGCATATAATATGCCTCTGCCACCCCTTCGGGGATAAGGCGTGATGGATATATATATATATATAGTTTTAACATTCTCTCGTACAAACGACATTTCAAGAGTACGGTTTCCGTTCCTGTTCAGTTCATTTCAAGTTTTCGGTTACGTATGAATATGAGATAAGTAACAGCCTTGCATACATAGTTTCAAATTAAGGATGCCTTTCTCGGACGTGATCGTTGTCGAATCGCTCAACCACACTACAAGGGACTGAATCTGCTATTTCAATCATGTCGAAATAGAATCAAAATCGTCGCTCAATAGAAAGGCAAAGGTACAATTTTGACAGTTTTTCGTAGTCTACTATTACAATTGTACTCCAATAGACTTCTATCAGTCGGCCGATTGAATTCAACTAACGCGTACGCTAGTGGCTGCTAGTCTGTTGCATTTTTGAATGTCTACTAACATTTTGACAGCTAAAAACAGCGATTCTGGTTCGATTCTACGGCTTGTTATTAGTAGACTCGGCCCCTAGCTTACCGATGAAGACGGCTTAGTGGGCTCAATTATCGCAATGACCTCAAGGTCCCGTCACACCCATCTTCTATCAATTATCCATCTATTTCTCACCTTTCAACTTCTGCCCACGAATTTGTAGAATTATACGCATGACCTTGAATCATCGAATTCACGTGTCAGATGTACTGTGTGAGTAAACTTCAAAATCTGTTAGCCAATCGTTACATAACATTCTTCATTTTACATTGTTTAATAACATTGTCGATGTGTATGTAGGTTATGAATAGTCGTAGCCAAAGAGGTATGCAGTACGCCTCTGCTTAAGAATATTGTGGTGAGGAGTCATGTGGGTAGACAAATTATTGTTCACGTTAATTTGGCTAATTTGCATGCATTGCATATTTTGATACAAACCTCTTTGTTTTCCCATTATGCTGATATTTCTGCGAAAAGTACAGGTTGCATCTGTCGCAACCATTTTGGAAATCAGGGTTCATGTAATTTGACACCTGTTAGAAGCAACTTTTCTAATCATCAGATCCTTATATCAATCTTTGTTGCAACGTATCATGTCAGTCAGAAGGTACCACAGATCGTGTATTCTAATCTATTTATGAAACACACATGATACAGTGAACTTACAATCACATACTATTTCTGAGCATAAAGAGATCTAAGCTATGATCATACACAAACACGCGCGTTCTGACTATCGGACAACACGAACACAACTCAAAACTTTAGAGTGCATACATTCATTTCCCTTTAACTCCAAAGCGATTGTTTTGTCGCTAACGCTTTATACAGTGACTAGCTGACCCCATAGATATACCATACATGACGTAGAAGCGCTCGTGGCCTCGCGGTCTCAGTGTTCTGTAAACGATCACTGAGTTACGCAACTTTCACTATGGCTGGTCCTCGGATGGGTGACCACTTTGTGGCATTTACATTTGCGAGCGTTTCCGTGCTTCGGAAGGCACGTTAAGCCGTTGGTCCCGGTTGCCAGTAAAATGGCAGTCGTTAAGCCTGGTTGAAGGCCTTATGGGCGGCTTGAGAATTCAACAGCAGGTAGCCACAACCTGAGTCTGTCTATTTCAACACGGCAATGGGCTCACCACCTATTACGTGGGACAGGAATTCATACGGTGAAAAGTGGGCATATAATATGCCTCTGCCACCCCTTCGGGGATAACGCGTGATGGATATTTATTTATATTTTAGATGATCCCCCACGGTTTCGCCCGTATCGTAGTTCGAACTCCCGTCGCAACTATTTAATCCCGTCTCTTATAAATTCTACGATAATGCATAAAAATTTGCCCGATTTGTCAACATTTATGATTACTACTTCGTTCTATAGCTATATAGCTCCATATATAGCCTTTCTCGATAAATGAGCTATCGAAAACAAAAAAAATTCAATTGCGTCCAGTAGTTCCTGAGATTAGTGCGTTCAACTAAACAAACAAACTCTTCAGCTTTATATATAAGTATGGATAACCGTACTTTTCACTAAATAAAAACAACCCATCCAACACCCACCCAACGTAAGGGATAGAAACTGAAGATATTAATTAATTAATTAAAAAAGTTTACTAAAACTACGTTTTGAAATATTTAATCAGTTGTAATAGGTATTAATGGTTGGCAATATTTAAATTGACAATGCTAGTAACAAAAATTAATTCACATTTTATAATTATGTATTAAAAATATAATTATTTTTATAGAAACATAAAAGCATAGGTAATACTCAATTCAATTCTGAGGTCATACAAATTTAATTGCAATGCAATGTAAACTTCCAATTTTCCTATCAGGCAAATTCAATCTGCAATTAAATGCTTGTAAGCCTTTTGTTGATATTATAATGTAAATAAATAGGTTTTAATCAAACGTCTATCTAAATGAACGACAAAGACCAGCGACTGGCTACTGTTTTTTCTTATCTAAGGCTTGTGACACACCGTTTCTTGCCGTGAAATTATTATTTGCATGACTAAATAAAATTAACTATTAAAATACGTAACACCAACCTGCGTCTGTCTATTTCAACACGGCAATGGGCTCACCACCTATTACGTGGGACAGGAATCCACACGGTGAAAAGTGGGCATATAATATGCCTCTGCCACCCCTTCGGCGATAAGGCGTGATGGATATTTATTTTTTATAAATGTTCTTATTTTAATATAGAGACGGCAAAGTATTACCAATGAAACGTGAAATCACCGGTTCGACTATTGTATCACCACAAATCAAGTTGTCCTTTTCTACTTGAAATAAATTTATATGAAAAAGTGCACTTAAAATTATTCATTTTCAGTAGTTGACAACTACTTCCTTTTATTCTTGCTCGTGGTGCCGCGGACTCAGTGTTCTGTAAACTCACTCACTGCGTTAAACAACTTTCGCTACGGCTGGTCACGGATGGGTGACAACTTTGTTGCATTTACATTTGCGAGCGTTTCCGTGCTTTGGAAGGCACGTTAAGCCGTTGGTCCCGGTTGCCAGTAACATGGCTAACGGCTACAAGTTGTAGGCCTTATGTGAAAAGTTCACTTTAATAAAAAATTATGAGAAATTTAGCAAATAATTGCTTTAAAAATTTATCAATATACTGAGTGGAGTCCATTGCATCAATGTTTAAAAATAGTTGTAACACTGTTCATTGGTATCGAGTTGTTCATTAGCTCGATAGATGGCTCTGGTCATACTCTTAAAATGACGATATAAATAAGGTGGAGAATTTCAACTTGATTCGATACGATTCGGGTAGTTCAGGTGGCTAGAACATTGCCCTGGTTAGGCAAAGGTCACAGGTTCAATCCCTGTCTCGAATCAAATTGTCTTTTTCCACTTTAATAAAAATTTATGAGAAATTTAGTAAATAATTGCTTTAAAAATTTATCAATATACTGAGTGGAGTCCATTGCATCAATGTTTAAAAATAGTTGTAACACTGTTCATTGGTATCGAGTTGTTCATTAGCTCGATAGATGGCTCTGGTCATACTCTTAAAATGACGATATAAATAAGGTGGAGAATTTCAACTTGATTCGATACGGTTCGGGTAGTTCAGGTGGCTAGAACATTGCCCTGGTTAGGCAAAGGTCACAGGTTCAATCCCTGTCTCGAATCAAATTGTTTTTTTCCACTTTAATAAAAATTTATGAGAAATTTAGCAAATAATTGCTTTAAAAAATTATCAATATACTGAGTGGAGTCCATTGCATCAATGTTTAAAAATAGTTGTAACACTGTTCATTGGTATCGAGTTGTTCATTAGCTCGATAGATGGCTCTGGTCATACTCTTAAAATGACGATATAAATAAGGTGGAGAATTTCAACTTGATTCGATACGGTTCGGGTAGTTCAGGTGGCTAGAACATTGCCCTGGTTAGGCAAAGGTCACAGGTTCAATCCCTGTCTCGAATCAAATTGTCTTTTTCCACTTTAATGAAAAATTATGAGAAATTTAGCAAATAATTGCTTTAAAAATTTATCAATTCTAGGTAAGTCTGATTTGGGCTCAGAAGATCTCGGTAGGACCTCATTGCTAAATTTAATATTTTAACAATCAAAAGTATCATGTGTAACGGGCCTAAATTGAATACACAAATCAATTGTGTCCCCGTGGCAGGTCATTTGCTAATGCACTTAATGATATTCCTATCATTGATCGTGATTATATTTAATAACTGGCCTAAATACTTCAGTGTTAGGGGTCATTCGTTGACAATGAACTCGAACTGTCTGATATTTAACAATAGATTGAGCCCGTTGCCGTTATATATTACAATAGCATGCAAATTAGAAGTTTATATTAAGATTTATTATAAATTGCTTATTCATGTACGAGGCAATGAAGATTTTCCTGAGTAAGTCAAACTTTTCCAATAAATAAATTTTATTGGACTGACTGTTAACTGTGAAAAGAGTATGAATATACGTTCAATTGATCGATTTATCGCTACAAGCAATAACAATGATGACTTAGTGATTAGAACGATTTATTTGTAATTTTTATTAAATGATTCAGTATGTTTATCAAGCCTAAATCAATCTTTTCCGGCAATTTGGTATTACATTTGAATCAAGGTTTCGTAAACACGACTTTAAGCGCCCTACTTTGTACGTGGAACAATTACACACTTAGACTTCAACCCGTACCGGAGCTAAACGGTGTGATGTGAATAACTTTAAAATGTGGGCATGACTATAAGTACCTATGAATATTTACCCCTTCGGGGATATGTATGTATGTATGTACATACATACATATCCCCGAAGGGGTAAGCAGAGGCATACTATATGTCCACATTTTAAAGTATGCATTTTTGTCTCACGTAACATGTGGTGAGCCCATCCTGTTAAAATATTTCAAGCCGCCCAAAAGCCTTCAACCAGGCTTAACGACTGCCATTTTATCAACGGCTTAACGTGCCTTCCGAAGCACGGAAACGCTCGCAAATGTAAATTCCACAAAGTGGTCACCCACCTATAGCGAATGTTGCTTAACGCAGTGATCGTTTACAGAGCACTGAGTCCTCGGGGCCACGAGTGCTTCACCTATGTATGTATAAAATAATTTATATCGTTTAAAACTATTTACAAATACAAACTTATTTCAATGAGCCATATTTTCGAGCACGTCTTTACCGTTTTAAAAGAGCTGTTTCTTTTGTTCGGTAAGTATGCTAAAAGGTTATAAAGACAAATCTAAAACAAATATCAAGGTAATAGTTGTTATTGTAACGCTACAGAGCATGCTTTACTTGAAATAAATACTTATTGTTTTTCGATTTACGCTCGTAAAAGCGTAACATAGTCAAGGGATACGAGATCCCTTGACTATCTCACTCTACAACTCTACGTCAATCAAATGGGTGACCGTTACGAGACTTCCGTGATTCTAAAGGCACGCTTATCAGTTAGTCCCAGGTGAAAATAACATGGTAGTCGTTAAGTCAAATTGAAGGCCCTTTAGGTGTTTAAAATTTAGTTTCAAGAGCAAGTAGTTACATAGGTAAAAATAAAATTGTACATTTTTGTAGTGAATCAAAAACTATGATTAAACTAACTTAAGAAGTGTTTTGTTTTTTTTTGTGTGCAGTACTTGAAACTACAAACAATTTCTCATTAACTCCGGCATTACTCATCTTTTATTTCTTTCTTTGTCTCGTATTTGTACTTGTAAAGTTACAAAAAGGGATAGATGATTAAGCATTCTATTTCTGTTGTATTTTTGTAGTCGCCCTAGAACCAAACAATTTCACTTTTACATCCCACATCTTTTACGTCTATTCCAGGGTTGACTAAAGTAAATAGATTTTAAGTGAAAAGTTTACAACAACAGGCCATATCAACCTGCGCCTGTATGGCCTGACAATAGGCTCACCACCTGTTATGTGGGACAAAAATACAAATGGTGAATAAAATGTGGGCTTATAGTAGGCCTCTACCATCATTTTGGGTTTTATACCCGTTTATATCGTGACTGATAAACATATTTTCATTAGTGTACAAAAAAAAAGCTTTTATTGTATAGTGATCCAAATAAGTTTACCAATGTAAGCGTAAAAGCAAAATTGTCGACGATATACTATTATATGCACTTTCAAACTTTAAAATACGCTCGAGTAAGTTTGGACCATTATTTTAATAAATTTTGACATAAGTGTATCATACAATTATCTCAAAATTTATTAAAATAATGGTCTACTTATTTACATAATAACTTCTAATAATTAAAATATCACGAAATCGTGAACTTCTGCAAAACAATGCGCCACTCACTAGTCATGCACGACTAAACGAAAGATTGATGCATTTTGATTTATGCTGTTTTATTTATTTCTTTAAATGTGAATTTATATATAAAACATGTAAAATAATTTGATCTTCAACGCAAAACATAAATATGAAATTTCACTTCAGCGCTAGTCTTATTTCTCAAAGCTTTACTTAAGCTTATTACGTTTTGTAATATAAATTGCGGTAAGCATAATTATGTATTATTTTATGACCCATATGATTAAATTTCTTTGAATTTTATTTCAAAAATCTTTTGTTTTCATCATAACGTACTCTCAGCTGCTTCCAACCATATTTTGGTTTGGTGGCAAATCCACCAAACCAAAATATAGGGCAGCAATAATTTCTTCAAAGATATTTTGTTTCTGAAAGTTAAAAGATATGTTATATTGCAAACTACAGGTAAATGTGTTTCTCTGAGATAAAAGTTCCCAATAAATCCTTGGGCGATCACAATAATCTCACAGCCGTTATTACATTAGAGAACGCAAGTATAAAGAATTAAATTAATTTAATTTGAAAGACTTGGGTTTCAAATCCGAGACTTCAACACAGCAAGTACACTTACCACTGCAGTGTACCTCATAAATAGGACCGCCAATCGGTTAGGTCGACCAATCAAATCAAAATATACTTTCACAGACGTTGGTGATTGGCATTAAAGTATCAAGATGGCCACACATTTTTTTCGAGATTTTCTTCTCTTTGTCAATTCACGTAGGTAGAGAACATTATGACAATTTAAATTTGGAGAACTGCTTGCAACAGTTCAGCCATAGTAACTAGTTTTGTTTCCTAATGGCGAGGGAACAGATTGAGCTCCTTAGAAACAAAGAGATTTTCCTAGCATCTAGTGTAGTGTAGTCTAGTGACTTAGTAATGAGTAAGGAAACTGTTTGGTGATGGGATAAAGGACAAAATGTCGCCACCTCATGAGAGTCCTAAAAGGTGTCAAGGGTAGCAAGTAACCAACAGTATTTTTTGCTTAGAGAAGAATAATTCGAAATACTACTTACTATATTAGTACTAAATTAGTTTCGACCGAGTTGCAGCTACACGAGTTTACAGTTATTAATTGTGTTGCAGCCGTCATTGCCGATCTGGTTGAGGAAATACACGGGGCGGCTTACACAGAGGCAGGCAAACGTGTGGAAATTCCAACGGATGTCATGCCGAAGCTACTAAAACTACACGTACCCTGCCTGCCGCTGTGTCAGGCGTATCCGTTGGAATTTCCACAAGTTAAAAGAATATCAACCAATCTGAAAATAGTGGCATACTTTTTTGGGAAGTGTAAGGAAGGCCAACAATACCCCTCAAAATGGCTTATTTGATTCTTTTTGATCTCCAACAATGGACGGTAGTTCAACTAACTACAATATTCTCCGCGGACCCATTTCTATAGATGCTCCGTAGTTTGTGATAATATCACAATCACATAAGAAATTAAGTAAGTATAGAGAAAATAACTATAAATGTTGTTTTCGGAGTTTGGGTGTTTCTAATGATAATATGTATGCATTTAAAAATATATAAGTAAGTACCTATATCAGTTGTCTAGATCCCATTGTACAAGCTTATAACTTAGTTTAGGCTAGATGGTGCTGTGTAAAAAGTGTCCCGCAATATTTATTTATTTAATTCCCCTAGAAGTGCTGTTAGTCCTATGTGCGTAGTGTTCAATAAAAGATCATCGTATTAAGTGACGTACGCCCAGTCCTAGATGTGTTTCCATGCTTCGGAAGGCCCGTTAAGCCATTGGTCCCAGCTGTCAGTACCATAGTAGGTCTTCGTAGCCAAGTTTCTCTTGTAAGGTCACTTAGGAGTGGCTTGAAATTTTCAACGACAGGTCACCTAAACAGGTCTTTGTTTTCATAGGTCATGCAATACGATCACGACCTTTTACGTGGGAACGAAAATGCTGGCAATTTGTGTGAGTATAGTATGCCTATAAGTCACACTGCTGTGGAGCCGCAAGCTTTCAATAGCTATTTTAAAAATGCTAGTGACTCGTTTTTGTTGACTTCAATTGTAAAAATATTTGATTGACATAATAGTCTAACGTAAATAAAGTATTAACTGACTTATTCCATTCAAAAGTTCGAGGTTGTTTATTTTGTTGATTCGCTTATTGTCGTATCGAACCATCGATCAAGAAGTGTCGGACAACAATGCAGTCTAGTATCGATATAGTATCGATTATTATAGAGGTGAAATAATTGAAGTATTATGTAACGGCAGACCTTGGAGCTTGACCCTAATCGTGATCCACTGCCATCGGTATGACCGCGTGTAGTCCAATCATTAGCGGTAGCGATCGTAGTATGTACTTTTATTATTAATTTTGACCTTCATTGGGTATTGTTTGTTCTATAATAGTAATCGTTTACATTTTTTCAATAAAAATATTTAGCTAATCCGGCGTTGAAGACCGTGCGAAGTAGGAAGGCGGTCCGGGTTTCTGAGCAACCGATCGCATATTAAGCCGAGGGCTAGCACTCAAATATTATTATCAGCTTATCTACATTATAAGGAGACCAAAAAAGTATCAGAGATTAGCTACGTCGCACGGCTTAACCTGTTATACTTCGAACCCCGTCGCACCTATTATATCCGTATTTTCAAAAAATTATGAGTAAGTGCCCGATTTCTTGGTATTTATTATTACTGCTCCGCTCCCATGGCTATATATGTGTGTACGTGTATCCTATATTCCTTCTGATTAACTTTGCTTTCTAATGGGGAAAGAGTTTATAATTGGTTTAATAATTCCAGAGTTTATCGATTACTAACCAAGAAATCGTGTCTCTTCTAGAAGATTTGATTCTAAGTTTTAAAAACTTCGAATTATTTTCATGTGTTATCACTTCAATGACCCGGTCCTCTCATCAGGTGATCAGAATCACTTCAGTCTGGATCACTTGGTCAACAGAAGATTTAATAGGTACCCAGAATATCGATATCTTTTCCTAGGGTCATTTTCCTATATTGTATTTAAGCAGCAGCAGTATTCGCAAACAATATGCGATTGAACTTGAGGTTCAACAGTCAGATAAGTCATCACTTACAGTTACACCTTAGATATAACTAGTCGTGCCCTTGGCTTTGCCCGTGACATAAATTTAACTCACACTGCACCCCACAGTTGTCCAATTATTTGACATTAATTATAACTGCTTTGGCCTTCCTGGGGTAGTAGCGTGATGGATATACAGCCGTTCCTGATAAACATGCTATGTAATGTAAAAATATTTTTTCAAACCGGATTACGGAGATTAATAAGCAAACAAACTGACTGCAAATGCAAACAACATCACTGCCTCTGTGGCGCGGTGGAAGTGCATCAGACTGCTACGCAAGCGGGTTCGATTCCCACCCAGGATAAAATTTTGTGTGATGAGCACGATGGTTTATTCTGTGTCTGGGTGTTATTTATCTATAATATGTGTATTCAGAAATATATAAGTATGTTTATCATTTATCTGGTTACCATAGTACAAGCTCTGCTTATTTTGGAATCAGATGGCGTTGTGTGAGTTGTCCCAACGATATTTAATTATTTATTTAAACTTTTAATTTTCATAATGTTACTATAGATAATTATGACAGACATTAAAATAATCATACCACAATTGAAATAAACAGTAGTTCGTGACTAAATTCGCTAATAGTTCACAACTTCGTCCACATTACTGTCCGTCTCAATATGACAGGTCACAAAGCTCACACAACGTAAAAAGCTCTACACGACATCATAAATTATTATATTATATTACGGAAATCTTACTTCGCCTTGAAAATAGGAGACATAAATGATTTATTTTGTCCTGAAGACTAACCAAACAAAATACATATGCATAATTGAATGTTTGTAGTATTTGACAGCCATTTTTGTTCATTTTGACATATGATAAATTATTCTTGGAGAAGGAAACGTATTTCCTCATTGTTGGATAATGATTACGTACAGTTATTAATTACTGCTTAGGTTAGAAGGTTAATTTCGTGCAATACAAATTGGAGTGGAGAAGATTTATAGTACGTAGTAGTACCTACCTTGTTTGTGAATGGTGAATTTGTTTTTAATTTGTCTCAATCACGTTCTTATCCGAAAGGGTAGCAGAGGCATATTATACGCCCACATTTCATAGTGTGCATTTTTGTCTCATGCAATAGGTGATGAGCCAATTGCCTACCTGCTGGTTGTGGTTACCTGCTGATGAAATTTTTCAAGTCGACTACAAGGCCTTCAACTTGGCTTAATGACTGTCATGTTACTGGCAACCGGGACCAACGGCTTAGCGTGCCTTCTGAAGCGCAGAAACGCTCGATAATTGAAATACTACAAAGTGGTCACCTATTTTTTAGTTTTTAAAGTCAACTAATGTATCGTGAAACCAAGTATGCGTTCTATGTATTTTTTATCTATACATGATTTATATACTCGTAATAAGTAATCGTCATGGTTACACGCAACGTAGCGGAACACCATACCACCAAATTGAAGGCTTTTGATGCCTCCGACCGTTCGTTTTTCCGACCATATTCCAATAATGAAAAAATGCCGTTCAACCAAACGGTTTGTAAAAAAATATTATAAGTGTTAGAAGCATTTACCATCCAGGGTTTGAATCCGATAATTGTAATATATTGAGAAGCACTACTAATCAGTTCTGGGGGCCGAGTCTACTGTAGACAAGTCGTACAATAGAACCAGAATTGCTGTTTGTAGCTGTCTAAATGTTAGTAGACAAATGCAATTGACTAAAGGCCACTGGCGCGGTACGTTTTATTATAATTCTATCGTCCGACCTATTGAAGTCTATTGGAGTACGATTGTAATAGTAGACTACGAAAAACTGTCAAAATTGTACCGGTGGCTTTCTATTGAGCGACGATTTCGATTCTATTCGAAACGATTGAAATAGCAGACTCGGCCTCCTACTGATAGTGACCGTTTAATGGCTCTTTCATTTAAAGGTGTTTCTGTGTTTCGGAGAGTCAGAACTTGCTCTTGATCGTTTAAAAACGTCAATAGGAAAACCAAAATACAAGTCATGAAACGTGGGTGTATATTATGGCTCTGCATCCCCTTCACAGAAAAAAAAAACAACTATAATGTATATTACCAAACAGTATACGAAAATATAAACGAGACTATCAATCATGATCCTTCGTATATATCGTAGGCTCATGGATCAACATTATTTACACTCACTTGAATCTATGATTGTACTTCGTAACAGTAACGCGATTAATTGGTGTATGCGTGTTCATTGACTAGTAAACATGTTTTATGCTCTAAATCTTTCCATTAACCGAACAATATACTTGTTTTAATCAAAATACTGCACTCCAAAACATATTTCAAGCATATTAATTTCCATTATCCTTCTCATCTTATTTTCCATAGGGTTCAAAATTTCTTCCAAATTTAACATCTAAAATTGACACATTTTATTAAATTAAGATTTCTATAAATGCTTTGGAAGGCACGTTAAGCCGTTGGTCCCGGTCGCCAGTAAAATGGCAGTCGTTAAGCCTGGTTATAGGCTTGAAGAATTTCAACAGCAGGTCGCCACAGCCTGCCCCTGTCCATTTCAACACGGCAATGGAATCACCAACCGTTACGTGGGACAAAAATGCAAACGGTAAAATGTGGGCGTATAGTATGCCTCTGCCTACCCCTTCGGGGATAAAGGCGTGACAATATGTATTTATGTATTAATTTCCATTGAGTAGTATAATTGTCATTCAATATTAAAGTGAAACCATTTTTATGTTTTCACAGATATTGTAGAGTAACTTTGAAACTGTTGCATGATTTGCAGTTTTGTATTACAAGAATCAAGCTTGTTAGTTTAATTGTAACTCACGATTATTGAGAAAAATCTATTTTTGTACCAAAATTATGTACAAAAAGTAAGATCCTGTTTAACAAGTCTTTACGAAGAATTGTCTAGAAGTAGGTATATATAGGTGTTGTTTAGTTTATACTTAATTATAATTAGTTTACAATCAATAACAGAGCAACAATCCATTTACATTGCACGATTTAGATATCTGTTTTTTTTACGAGTATGTTTTATTTCATTGCGTGTGACACATAACAGGCCAGGGATAAAAAGTCCACATAAAAGATTTGCAATAAAATTTACAGAACAGAGTTTTTCAAGAAAGAGAGCTGGTGTGTTATAGTAAGTAAAACAGACTAAACAGATAAAATTTCACGATGTATACCTTAGCGATGACAATGAAACGCCGCCACCGCGAGAGTGCATGGAATTCCATTGCCTCCTATTCGTGCAAAGAAGTTGCACTCAAAGACGCATCTCAACGCAATGGTTCTCGGTTCTATGTATTATGTCCATAATATTTTATACATATATAAGATACTAATACATTACAAAGCTGATTATTTAATTTAGAAGTACCTGGGTATGTCAGCAGATGCATGAAAGTAAATTAAATGCTGTGGAGATGCGATCACTTCGAAAATTGTGCGGCGTTACCTTGGCCGACCGAATACGTAACGAAGTGATACGCAATATGGCAGGTTTGAATGAAAGTGTCAGCGTTAAGCTGGAAAAGGGCGTGCTCCGTTGGTTTGGACACGTCCAACGAATGAGTGAGGAACGATTGACGAAGAATATATATTGTTCAAAAGTAGAGGGTAGAAGGAGTCAGGGAAGGCCGAGACTTACATATGAAGACCACGTGAGCAGATTGCTCAAAAACGGAAAGGTCAAAAGTACTCGGATACCCAGACGTGCGTGTATGAAGCGATTGATGAATCTCGAAGAAGCGAAAGAAGTATGCATGGATCGCGAAGCCTGGCGATCTGTCCTCTCTGACTACCCCGTCAGGGATACAGCGTGAAGATAGTTATTTTTTATTTTAGAAACAGTCCAATTCTTACTTTCTTCTTGCTTATAAACGTTTCTGCCATACATATTACTGGAATCAAACATAGCTCACATAGGACCCATACTATACCTACTATTACCGTGGTGCTTCCCTATTTCTATAGGATTTACACCTAGTTGTTTTCCAGGTCTCCCGCTTTTCAAAGGAGGGAAGAGGCATTACGTTCTTTTCCTACTTCCTCACATAATTTTCTAACTAATTTTGTTGCGGGTTCCAAGACATGCTAACTTCTCTTGGGACTTCACCGAGATCGAGCTCGGTGTATCTTTTCTGGTGTTTTGGTCATTGCTGTAGATTCTGGTTTACAGGAGTCACAGTAATGGGAATGCGGGTGGGATTAGTCCCAAAAAAAAGTCCAATTCTTACGTTTTTAAAATACCCTTTGAGCTTCACGGCTTACCGGATACCTAACACGTCGTATCTTGCACGTCTACAACAAATGAGGGAACTCCTTTCATAAAAGACAAACTAATATCAAAATTAACTTCTGTGTGTGTATTGTATATAACTTCCTGTATGAAGGCCTTGATTAGACTATTGTAATGATTTTAATAAAGACACATTCTAATATATGAATTTACACGTGAGTAAAGCCGTTTATTTAGTAATAATGAACATCGCTCACGAAAGTTATTATTTAAACATTCTAATATATTTTGCAGTTCATTAACAGTCAGTTCCTGTTTGTTTTCATCCTTTAGAAGATAGTATCCTATCTCTAATTTATACTAATATTATAAAAAGGGAACGCGGGCGTAGCTGCGGGCATTAGCTTGTAAACAATAAACGTGGTCGGTGCTTAATAGAAATCAATTGACACGTGAAAATTTTGTGCCTCATTGCTCCCTGTGTTCCCAAGCTTTTTATTAAATACGTAAGTACATATTGTTTTCTTTTTTTTCATTATATTCACATTGTTTAAAATGGTTAGTCCAACTGTCTGAAAAAAAAAGACAAACAATTGTTTCAGTTTATAATTATATTGTAACTAGCTGATGCCGATGAAGATAACTAGCTTCGCCCGCGTGGTAACATTTTTTTTAGTATAAATATCCTTTTTTACTTCTAATACTTCCAAGAATATGAGAACAAAGTTTCATGATGATCGGTTAAGTAGTTTACGCGTGAAACCGTAACAAACAAACTTATATAATATTAGTAGGGATAGGTCACTAGCTAACGTGAAGCTTTGTTAAACAAACGTATTACAGGATTTAGTTCTCCCTTTGCTGTCACTTCGTACATTTGAATAGAGAATATGGAAGTGACACTATCCTAGTTTCCGATTTTCCAATTAAATTCAAAGTTTACACTTGAATAATGGGGTTTACTAGGTTGGAGAAATATCATTGTGAGAGGTGAGAGCGACTGCCATCTTTATCACTCCCCAAGAGCGCTTACTTAGTATGTAGGCAAGGGTGGCCTTTTAATTCGAAGACCCTCGTGGAATTCCTTTTTCAAAAATCAAATCAAATTCTTTCACTCTATGGTACGGAGTTGTGAGTAGGAGGTGTCGAAGTAATAAATAAAATATGTGTGTGTACCAGAGTACACAGGTAAGAAGTGTAACTTTTTAACTACATTTTTTAAAGGTATAATATTTCTGTCATACGTCGATAAAGAAGTTTCACTTATAATAAAGAAGTTTCACTTATGATAAAGAAGTTTCACGTCAAAACAACATGGCGTGTAACCGAAAAACTTGACGTTTTTTTAACGCCATAAAATTTCTCTCAACGTCAATAAAGAAGTTTGACTTCAAAAACAAAAATGTTAATTTGTGTCGAAAAAGAAAGTAGGTTGGTATTGGTACTTATAATACTCAAATTCTTACATCATTAGCCATCATTAGCATCGACATTTTATTCTTTATGTATGTCGGTACATTAACATTTTTTTAAATATTTTTTATATGAGGCGAGAATAATATTTGCTCGTTTTTTAATGTTTTAAAACATTTATAGTAAAATAGTATAGGTATGTATTTTAGTGGTACAATACAGCCGCTGCTAAATTATTGTTCTCTTAATAGATTTAGTACGCAAATGTTTCTTAAAAGTTTTGTAAACTATGTTGGCCTGAATTCTGAGTACATCCATATAGACCACGCAAATTTATTCGTTTTCACAGCTATATTGATGTAAATCATTAATTTAAGCCTATGGATATAATAAGACCATGGATTAAATAACTCAATATTTATTTTCTCTGTAATACAACAGGGCAAATTATGATAATTATTTGAATTACTTAACACCTAAAAAGTAATTAGTGCACAGAATATTTATTTTAAAAATCGTTATGGTTAGTTATACAAATATGAAACCTGGATACAAAAGATGTGAAGGGGAAATCTAAGTTTAATTTTTAATTTATTTTAAAAAAGAATAACACTTATTGGGTCCATACAATGGCTACGTACTCTCGTTTCTCGTTTTTTAAGTGGTCACCCATCCAAGGACCAGCCATAGCGGAAGTTGCTTAGCGCAGTAATCGTTTACAGAACACTGAGTTAGCGGGGCCACGAGCGCTTAGTAATAATAATAATAACCCCCTCGAGGACAGTCGTTACCTTTTATAGGATTAACGCAAACCCTATGAGGGCATAGTAGATTCGCTTTTTGAGTTATCCACTTTCTGATACCAACAATAAAATGTATCAGCAAGTTATTGAAAAGCTCGCATTCGCAGGGCAGCTTGTGGCGAGCTGAATGTGCGTGGCTACACATCGGTCCTGATTCCACAGAGTTTTGTTGCCCTTCTGCACCGGTTAGGATTTAATGGCCTAACGGGAGAGCAGTGAGAGTGCTAGTCCCGGGAATGCAGCAAATCTCAACTCTGGCTTGCCTTAATTGGCCGGTTAGAGGGAGGGAGCCAGAGCTAAATGCTCGGGGGTGGAGGTGTAATTTTCAAGGGCATAACTACGGGGTAGCCCGCTCCGGGCCTGTCCCGCGAAGGTGAAACCGACGCCGCACCGCTCGACACCCCAAGCCGCTCACACCAGTGTTGCCCTCTGTCGCCTTACAGGCTTATCATGCTTATGGCTATTGTATAGGGGGCCCATCTAGTGAGTTGGCAAATCACCGTCTGCCAGCATTTCGATAATAATAATAATATATTAAAATGGCAGACGCCGTTTTCATCAATAGCTTAAATCACCCAATCCATTAAACCCCCAACCCAATAGCCCATTTCATAGTTAGCACATTTTACAATAGTTTAACTCCCATTGGAGGTGATCCATTACGGTTCTTCTACATAAGGCGGGTGTGGACTATCTGCAGTGGGGGTCCCATTCCCTATTAGATTAAAATTCTCAAAAGGCCTCTGCGTGTTGGTCATATGTCCCCATGTAAGCCTACCAAAAGTCTGGGTATCTTTATGAGAACAAAAAAGAAGATACCCGTGAGACATAATAATAATAATGTTAATGCTGTTGTCTCCATCCATAGATCTAATCACCCAGTTCAACTAACTCCCAACCCAATAGCCCATTTTATAGTTAGCATATTGTACAATAGTTTAACTGTGAATAAATTTTTAAAGAAATTTTTTTTTTGCCAAAATCTCATATTTTTTTTTATAAAATGGTAAAAGATAATTTGATTCGAGACGGGGATTGAACCCGTGAAGTTTGGCTAATCAGGGCAATGTTCTAGCCATCTGAACTACCCAAACCGTATGGAATCATGCTGAAATTCTCCACCATATTTTAATCGTCATTTTAAGTGTATGACCAGAGCCATCTATCGAGCTAATGAATAACTCGATACCAATGAACAGTGTTACAACCATTTTTAAACATTGATGCAATGGACTCCACTCAGTCTATGGATAAATTTTAAAAGCAATTATTTTTTTGCTAAATATCTCACTTTTTTTTTATAATGTGATAAAAGGCAATTCGATTCGAGACGGGGATTGAACTTGTGACCTTTGCCTAACTAGGCCCAAAAAGGCCCAGAAAAGAATATTTCTTCTTAAAAAGAATATTATAGTACTACGAGTATTAGCTTGCTAATAGTACTAAAACATTCTTTTCTGGGCCTAAGCCAGCCTCACCTGTTAATAATGCAGTTGCTGACTAAAAAGCGCGGTCTTGATGAACTCGAAAAATATACCCTTAATCCAACAAAATACGATATACTTATTTGGTTAAACTCACTCGGTTCTGTAACGCCCCCGACTACAAATCGCCCAGCTCGAGATTGAAAATTCGCCTCGTGCGTTATAACCACCATAACGCACCTGTATCGCAATGTACTATTAATACATTAGGTATGTCTTTTCAAGGTATACATTTTGGTAAAATTGCTTTTATCGTACAGCCTAAATGTATTCATTTAGTCTGTTCAAGGATAACGGACATACAACCATGGTAACTATATCAGTTAAAGAATGCGAACACAACAAGCGACACACAGCCTTCACCTAGTGAATTTTGAAGCATGAAATTTCACACAGAAATGCCTTGAAAATCGTGTAGGTAGCCGTTAACTAAACCATTCTCTGTGATTTATATAAAAAAAATATTTAGACCGGCAAATAAATACGGATGCAAATTTAATGTTTCCGTTTCTGTTTACCATTGCCATTACACAGTTTCTATTTATTATGACATATTCCGCTATTTAATAGAAATTGTAACATCAATTACGTATCATTAGTTGACACCCAATGGGAAAGTCAAAACAAGTATCAAAACCTCATGTTTGACATACTTAGCAGTAATTTAGTTAAAAAAAATCTTAGCATCTCACAGTCCATGCAAGTAATTAATTCACACTACATTTATGTTCTGATTCGGTTTAGTTCAGCGCCAAAATGATAGCTATTTTCATATTAGAAATAGTTTATTCTCTAAAAAAATATAAACGTACAGTATTTTTTGTTACTTTTCTTGAATTGTATTTTTTATTTTTGAATTTTGACATGGATATAAGACCTTTGAGTTAGATGTTTACGAGTTAAATTTTGAGCTGTATATAAGACCTGTCAGCCATAATAATAGTTAACGTTAATTAAGTTACGTGCTGAAGAGGAAAAAACTAATGCATTGCATAGATATGATATCAGAAAAGGCACAAACCATTTCATACTAGAGTAGTAGTAGTAGTATCTTCTAGAGAATCTATTCCTTTTCAAATAATTATTCTTCACTTTACGCCGTTCATTGGTGTAAGGGATCCATCAAAATCTTCGGGACCCAAGTAACCTCACCTGTTTATGGTGCACCTGTTGACCATCGGACGGGGAAATAACGCCCCCGTCCATCGCTAAATAAAAGACATTTCTAGATATTTCTAAGAAAATAGCTGTGGAGTTCGCGGTCAACTTTCATTAGAACTATATAGGTGTTTTAACTTCCTTCAGAGCGACTGTAATTTGACCTTCTACATGCGATCAAAGTCTCGTTCTCTCAATCAGAAAGTGCACAATTTCTCTAAGGAAATATAAAAATTTTCTCTAGGGTCTCTTAGAAATTGGCTCAGGCACATCTAACATATTATTGTACAATAGTAACTTACTATTCCACGATGAACTTATATTCAATCCGAGATTCCTTTTATCAGTTCCTGTAACAAAAATAATCCAACATGTAATAAAGATAGGCACATAGTAAAATAGGAGAGGCACATCTAGTAGTTTGTGAAGTTGGGTGTACGGAAGCGAATTAAAGTATTTGTCGTACACGGTTACACTCGGAGAGAGCTCGGTGATACCTATGTTCGACTGCAGTAACATCCCGTTCGTTTAGAGTTCGCCTTATCGGTATTAGGATGAGTGTACAAAATCGGAATTGTATTAATAATTAATTATTATTCTAAGTGCCATCTGTTTTGTTTAAGACATTTAAGATCAGTGATACAATAATATATCATTGTTCAAGATTATGTTTCGTTATATCCATTACCGAAAAATTTAATATTTTCCTTGAGTCTGAATTGATTCATCATCATCATCCGAGCGTCTGTCCCAGTTGCGTCTCGCGACGCCCGGGGTCCACTTTCCTACATTTTCTCCTCCACTTCGTACGATTGTCAGCATCTCTTGTAGTGAGACCATTGGCACGCTTGTCATCCCTTACGACGTCAAGCCAGCACTTCTTGGGTCTTGCCCTCTTACCGGGACCCGAGTCTGAATTCATTCTTACTTACTAACTAAAGTTACTACTTTAGTCACTACTATGGCAATATAATTACTAGTAACCACATAAGTATCAGTACGTGACTTTGAAATTATGTAAGGACTGCGATTGCACTGATCATTTTTTGTGAGTATGTATATATTATGTTTAGTAGTATAGTATATTTACTTATGTAAAACCAAAACGAAATTTAGCTGCCTATATAGAAAAAATAATAAACAATAAGTAGGTATTTGAAGACAAAAGTGAGTTAGTGTGTTTTGCAGCTAAATGTGTAAAATAATGCAACTGACGAATTAATCCACCTCTTTACGTCTTAAGGCGACGTAAGGTGCCATCTACCGGCACTTAGCAAAGTTGCACGGTACTAATGTATAGAATTGCATCTATCATTCGATTTGTGATGACACCTGCCTAAACATTAGAAACAATCCAGGTTATCCAATTAGTTAGAAAAGAGTCCAGCTCGTGACTGAAAAATTTTTCCACTTTAAAAAAAATTTAAAAAATTTAGAAATAGTTAGCATACTAATTGCTTTTCAAAATTGTTTCTCAGAAGCGCTCGTGGCCCCGCGGTCTCAGTGTTCTGTAAACGATCACTGAGTTACGCAACTTTCACTATGGCTGGTCCTCGGATGGGTGACCACTTTGTGGTATTTACATTTGCGAGCGTTTCCGTGCTTCGGAAGGCACGTTAAGCCGTTGGTCCCGGTTGCCAGTAAAATGGCAGTCGTTAAGCCTGGTTGAATGCCTTATGGGCGGCATGAAAAATTTCAACAGCAGGTAGCCACAACCTGCGTCTGTCTATTTCAACACGGCAATGGGCTCACCACCTATTACGTGGGACAGGAATCCACACAGTGAAAAGTGGGCATATAATATGCCTCTGCCACCCCTTCGGGGATAAGGCGTGATGGATATTTATTTATTTATTTATAAAATTGTTTCTAATGTAAAATAATGGTTCTGTGAACCGTAGACTTCGGAGTATTTTATTTTATATTGATTTTTTTTTTCGTTTTGTGCTCTTTTGCCAACTACTACGGGACCATTTCGCCTCCCCTGCTTCCATTTCCCCTCCGATCGAAAAATCCATTTGCTAATTTTTTTTGTCTACATCAAGGATTGTCCATGCCAAGTTGCATGCAGATCCGATGATAAATGCGACCTGTAGACTGAATGGACGGACGGACGGACATTAATAGCATTTTTCCTGTACCAGTGGAGATAAAACGGAGGACAATTCAAGAATGGATCATAACTGTCTCGTTAGTAGTAGTAGAGTAGTAGTGTATGCCAAATATCCTTGTGTTCAGCAAATGTTTATTTCGGAGTATGGGTGTTTTTCATAAATAAATATGTATGATGTATATATTTATTTGTAAAATATGTGTGTCAGTTGTTTAGATCAAATGGCACCAATGGTTATCCTACTAATATTATAAACGCAAAAGTTTGTAAGCATAGATGTTTGTTACTCTTTCCCGCCAAATCTACTGAATGGATTTTGATGAAACTTTACAATATTATAGCTTACACATCAGAATAACACATAGGCTACTTTTTATCCCGGGAACAAGTTCTTGTAAGAAACATTGGGAAAGCCTTACCACACGACGAGGGCGTCAACTAGTATTACATAAATTTGAACAAGACGGTGCTGTGTAAAAAAAGTCCCTGAAATATTAGCCTTTTTATATTTCGGTTTTCTTAGTAACTTAGTTAAAAAAGTGGAATAAATATTACCAGGAATTATTTTAAAGAAGACCACCTACATAAATGTTTTTAATTTCCTGTCGTTGTCTAAGCAGGTTCTCAATGGCTTGGGATATTTTATTTTGATTTATTTTCCTCCGGTCATGAGAAATGGGCTTTATGAAAATGACTTTCAGTGTGCACAGTGTGTACATCTGTTTACGAGATTAATCAAGGAACTGTTGTCTACATCAGAGAATTACTTTGCCGTTCGCTTTGCTAACTTTGATTATAGCAGATTAGTTATCGTGATCTAAATCTGTGTTTAGTTTATTGTGTGGTTTCGTATGTAAATTGAATGGGATTTTTTCTTTTAATTTAACTAAGTAACTATATTTACGGTATATCCCTGACGGGGTAGTCAGAGAGGACAGATCGCCCGGCTTCGCGATCCATGCATACTTCTTTCGCTTCGGATTCATCAATCGCTTCATACATGCACGTCTGGGTATCCGAGTACTTTTGACTTTTCCGTTTTTGAGCAATCTGCTCACGTGGTCCTCATATGTAGGTCTCGGCCTACCCTGACTCCTTCTACCCTCTACTTTCGCACAATATATATCTTCCAATGTTAATCGTTCCCCACTCATTCGTTGGACGTGTCCAAACCAAAGTAAGTTGAATGCTGTAGAGATGCGATCACTTCGAAAATTGTGCGACTTGCACTTGCAATTGGCCGACCGAATACGTAACGAAGTGATACGAAATTTAGCAGGTTTAAATGAAAGTGTCAGCGTTAAGCTGGAAAAGAGTGTTGGCCGTTGGTTTTTTAATTTATTGGGATTTCATTGTAATTGCGTGAGTCCAAAGTATTTATCAAATGTTATAAAATTCTTGTGTGGCAGTGTTTGTTGCCATACTCCTCTGAAAAGGCTTGACAGATTTTTATTAAACTTTATATGCAGGTTTGAGAATCGATTGTAATGTATTTTTAATACCCCTAAGTGATAATGGTGGCTGCTATTTTATATAACAAAATAACGTTTGATGGGTCAACTAGTTTCCATATATACACTACAGGGCAGACATTTCACCAGCAAATTTTCGTCTACGCTTTCAAGTCGTAAGATCGAGAATTGGAACCCTGGCCTTTGCACAGTCTTAGTATTCGGTGCCCTAAAAATGTATAACATGACATTCTTTTTCATGATTGTATTCTATTATTTGAGTTATTCTTCAATGCGGCGCAGAGACAAATTCAACAAAGCAAGAAACACAAAAATCCACCCAATCATTTATAAATGTGGAACTAACACGACTTTATTATATGTATATACTCGTATATTTATTTATCCAACCAACTTGTCCAACTTAAGCTAATTAATATAAGCTTATGCTATATGATATACACAATACATACATGATAAACATACGTATACATATATTTCTTAATACATACACATTTTCTATGTAGCAGTCCACGAAGAAAATGTTCAATCATTTGCGGTTTAGAAAACTTGTTCCAACCCGGGATTCGAACCCGATTGCACAGTATCGCATACACTACCATTTGCGCCACCAAGGTATTCATTAGAGAACTTGATTGCAATGGGGTCCTACTTCTTCGGTGCCCAAGTCAGTCTCACCTATAAGGTTCTTGCTCACCTAGTGCCTAAGCATGGATGCAAAACGCATCTTAGTGTTGTAGACGACGCGAAAATTTTCGTGCGGCTACGAAAACTTTCGCGTCGTCTAACTGCAACTTTATCGATGAGGTCATGACTTGGATTAGACTGCTTCGGTGGCGCAGTAGTAGTGCATGCGAATGAGAAATCGGGTTCGATTCCCGATTCGGAAAACATATTTGTGTGATCTACAAATATTTGTTCGGAGTTTGGGTGTTTCCTATGTATATATATACATACATATTGTCACGCCTTTGTCCCCGAAGGGGTAGGCAGAAGCATACTATACGCCCACATTTCACCGTATGCATTTTTGTCCCACGTTACAGGTGGTGAGCCCTTAGCCGTGTAGAAATATATAAGTAATATAGAAGTATATGTATATCAGTTGTCTCGATCCCATAACACAAACTTATATTAGCTTACTATGGGTGACACAGCGCTGTGTAAAAAAAATTGTCCCACTACATTGATTTATTTATTCATGGCGATAACTCGAGACTAACCTCGTACTAACCCTTCTGGTCAGCGTGCTACATTAAAGCTAAATACTTTACCACAAAAATTGGAGAGGCTCGTTAGTATATTATTCAGCAGGTCAAGTCGCTTGTTCTTTCGAGATCTTGATGGTCTAACACCTCAATAACTTCACCATCTATATATATAAAAATGAATCCCTATTTCCCTTGGTCCGCCATCACGCGTGAACGGCTGGACCGCTTTGAAAAAATCTTTTTGTATTGGATAGCCTATTTATTGAGAAAGGTTCTAAGCTATATATCATGACGCCACTACACAGGAGAGCGGAGCAGTAATCATAAATGTCAACAAATCGGGTAAACTTTCTACATTTTTGGAAAAGTAATAAGCGACGGGATTAAATGGGTGCCACGGGGTTGTAAGTATGTCACGGACGAAGCCGGGCAGGTCAGCTAGTTGGTAATATAAACTAACCAAGGCCTCATAAATAAGATGATTTTCTAGTTATAAGTCCCTGTAATAACAGCTATTATGTCTAGTTAACTTTAGAGAAAGTATCTAAGTAGAGGCAGTATGCTATAAAATCTATTGAGTTTGTAATAGTTTGATGAAATTACAGGTAATATTGATGCTACTTTATTTAATACTATACTCTACTATACTATCTTCACGCTGTATCCCTGACGGGGTATCAGAGAGGACAGATCGCCAGTCTTCGCGATCCATGAATACTTCTTTCGCTTCTTCGAGAATCATCAATTTACTTTATTCAATGATTTCCTGAAATTCCTCCTATATCTATTTAGTCCACAATACATACTAATATATAAATCTGAAGAGTTTTTTTTGTTTGTTTGGTTGAACCCGATAATCTCAGGCACTGCTGGTAGGATTTGAAAAAATATTTTTGTGTTGGATAGCCCATTTTTCGTGGAAGGCTATAATGTTTATGCTTAAGCGACAGGATTAAATGTGTGCGACGTGGGTTCTAACTATGCCACGAGCAAAGCTGTGTGGGTTATCTAGTTAGGTATACATATTTTCTAATTGCAGTCAAAGTTATATAAACTAGAACTACGAAGTTTACAAAAACACCAAAAACACGTTTGCATTCCTTAAATTAAGCATATACGGCGATAACAATTTAATGCAACTATAAATAATGACTGTAATTACCAAAAAGGGCTTTGGATATACCGATAGTCTTAGCCTAGCTTTATAATAGGCAATAAGATCAAATATATCTTCAATTATCTATTAATTACTTCGATTATTACACTTAATAAGTTGTTAATTATTTGTTCTTACACACACTCACTATTTACACACTTACACACCTAGCTATTTGTATATTATTTGTTCTTACACACAATATTTCCAAGATATTTTTTTTAATTCACTTACTCATAATATTACTCTAATCTCACTTCAATTAGGCACATAATGATACATATTATCAAACTGTGGTTTTTTGATTGTTATTAAATTACGAGTGGGATAATAGTTTTTTTTTACTATATTGTTTGAATTAATTTATTCTTGAAAAAAGATCGCGTTTAATAGAAGAATAGTAGTTGATGATACTGTTGCATAATAAGGGTTCTTATAACATGACATTTCACGAGTGTTATAAGACCAAGTTATGTACAGTGTCATTCACTACTTTATCTACTCTCATACTATAATACGTAAAACAATATTGCAAATAAAATGATGAATATAACAACAAATTTATTTTTTAAATGTCAAATGTTTGCGCCTTAATATGAGAGATGTAAATGCATTAGAGTGTCGTATCTGCGTGTTATTGTGTGACGGAGGCGAGCGGGCGCGCACGGGGTGTCGGTTGCGGGCAGGGCGGCAGTAAGCGTCGCTCTACCTCCTTGGTCCAGCTGGAGGACAACCTCCAGCTCGCTCGTATGTATTGTATAGGTGTATCGTTATGATTAAAAAGTTATATTATGATACAGGTGTCCATACAAGACCTGTATCGTAATTAAACTTGTTTATTATTATTTTTGGCCTGTACGTAATCTTTGTCATAAGAATTTTGGTATCAGTTTTATAATCTTTGTATTATAGTATCAGAGTAGATAAATAAATTAATATTCCTACCCATTGCTTGTTAATTTCTTGTAATTTTGTATTTAAATAGAGAATTTCATCTTGTACGTATATAATAAACAAATATAAGATTCTCTCTGTTTAAAACTTTAACAACAACCTTAATAAAAAAAAGAAACCTCATTCTTTACTCTGTGGTCAATGCCCGCGCATAAAAAAAAACTAATTTGTTTATAATAATAATAATAATAATAATATTATGCATAAGTGTATTAAAAAAAATAGTATGATACTCGTATGTATTGTTGATTACAATTTTCGGCTTTCTTTAGCGGCTCAATAGCGCCTCAAGGTAATCACCAACTTTAGACACTTGTACTATAATCTACTATTTTATGTAGGAACCAGACAAGCATACAGCCACACCTAAAATCATTGAAATCTAACTTAAAAACTTAACTTTCGCGCTGTATCCATGATGGGATAGTTAGAGAGGACAGACAGCCAGGGTTCGCGGTCCATGCATACTTCATTCTCTTAATGCAGACCTATTTATTTGCTTTATACATGCTCGTCTGGGTTTCCGAGTACTTTTGAACTTTCCGTTTTTGTGCAATCGAGATCTAAAATCACATACTGCATAAGCTCTCAACAAATAGTGTGATATCTGAAAAGACTTACAACATTTTGATTATGTAATACTTAGTATCAATTCAACTTTACTATAAGTAGTTTAGTTTGATTTGCTTAGTATTTTTGTATCAATCAATCAAAAAATCAGTCCATCGTAGTCCATTACTGGACGTTGACCTCATCCAATCATGTTGGGAAAGTGATTGACCTCATTGTACCACGAGTCCCAAACGTGTTGGTACAGGGTTTTGTTTCGAAGTTTTCTTCTCTACGTCATGACCACACCAGCAGCAGGCGTACCACTTACGGGTTTGTCTGTTTTGGGCCCATAAGATATGAGTAGGACCAATTGGACACCCTCTGATTCTATAAATAGTATTCTTTATACTGTTTTATATTTCTAGTCTGCATATTTCAGCAGAATTGTAACACATATACTAGAAACACTTGTCAAATTTACGTAATTGCATGCACCTCATTTGTTAAGCATTCCTGCTAAGCCCTCGCTATGTTTTATTACAATTTTAAGTAAACATTTCTTAAAAAAATAAATTTTCGAATGAGTTCTTTTCCTAATCATATTGACAAAAAGTTTACCCAATTAATGTACGTATAGGATCTTGATATAAGGGGCCCCACCAAAATATCTGGGGCCCAAGCGACAACACTAGTTAGCAGTGCACATTATGATTAACGAGGCAACGACATGCTCTTAACAAGCCAAGTAAAAGAGGAAAACAGGTTCCAAACTTAAGTAGAGTTTGAAAGCCACTGGAAATACATTAAGATTAAAAGATGGGATATCTTAAAAATGTCTTATTGAATACGTTGGTGAAGACAAAACCTTACCAAATTTGTCGAGGAGAAATTTCTTAACTTTAATGTCGAGATTCACTCTTAAATGCTTCAAGCGAAAGTGTCTTGCGTAAATACCGAAAGAAAGTAAAATTTATACAGTTATCGAAGTCATCTATGAATTTCATCATAAAATTTGTTAAGTAACTACTGTAACTTCTGTATTACGTACATTTAATGTGGCGCTTAGATACTTATTACTTGTATCGTTTGTAGATTTGGCCGTGACTCGGAATGCATCGGAAAGTTATTGACTTTTGATAATGAACAAAACCAGTTGGCAACAAGCTGACCGAGAGCCCACGGCCTCGTTTAATACCAGATGGACACACCACGAAATGTCTGTCTTATTTATTAAACTATCACCGCGAAATCCATTACCTGTCATGTAAAAAGTTGTTCAATGTAGCTAAGTGGTAAACGAGTCTTGTAAAGCGCTGTGTCCTAAGTTATCGTTAATCCTAAGTTATCAAATGCTGTTATGTGTTGTTTATGGTTCACCACAGGTTTAGTTTCTCAATAGAAATGGAATCTCTTCGGATTTAGCGGTCAATAACAAAGGAAACTACAATAACCAGTCAGCATCAAATTTAACATTACAAATCACTGCTTTTTATAGTTTTTAATGACATAGTTTGTCATAAGTAGGTCATTATATTTTAATTATAGATACAGTACAAGTTGCTAAAAAAATAAATGATTAGCGCTCGTGACACCGCTTACCGAGTATTTTGTAAACAATAGTAAAAATATCTAACACTAGGACCAAGAATTTGACTGGTTGTGTCATTATCCAATAGCTTGTAACGTGAGAAATGCATGGGGTTTAGCACCAATAGACCAGCAGCCAAAAAGTAATATTGGGTGCAACACATACATTGGATTGGGTGCGGTCAGGTAAACTCAGTTCACGTGACCTAACCGCACTGCTACTATTTATTATTACACCAGAAACTGAAGACCTGACTAATAATCAGAAGTGTCTGGTCTCTGTAAGAGAACCTTACACTCTTTATCTTACTCAATCTGATAGTTTTTGTTCCGTCCATCCGTGGTAGCATCTTCATTCACCCTAAGGTTTGTTGGTAGAAAACTCAATATATAAGTCACTTTGTAATGAATAAATGTACACTAATATAAGTGACTTTGCAGTTAATATATGTTTACTGTGTGCAATAAAGAATAAGAATAAGTAAGAGTATAACGACACTTGTGCACAGAACTATCATGCATATATTTGTAATGGCTGCACGTATAATGTGAAATATACATTAGGAATATAATTTACTTAAGTGGACATATATGTAATAAAATAACTAGACGCGGAAAGCTGTGGTTTTTGCGATCACGATATATTTCGCAGTTTTCGTTGGTCCGCGACAGGCAGCTCGTTGTGCAAGATTGCTACAATATTTTTTGTTACCTTTTTCTTTTTCTCTCACAATGCAAGCAACAGGTCACGTACAGTGTGGTTAGCGTTTTTATGGCTAATCGTTTATGAATTTGGCAAATAGTTCAGTTCAATTAAAAATCAATGTAGTTACAAAGTTCATTTATGTTAAAATATGTACATCGAAAATGATTAATAAAGTTATGTTACGTTTAAATAAAACGTCAGTAAATTAAGGGATCCTTAGCTATACTTATTTTGAACTACTGGAGTGCAACAAGGCGACTTTGTATGGAAACCAGCTTTATACAGTGGCCACACTACCCACTAAACCTTTACGGCGTTTAGCCTTGTCTCAACCGGTTCGCTATCCTGCACTAGAATTAATTCACTGCAACCCGGCAATGGGACACCGCGGGATGGGTTTCTTCTGGTAGATGGGTTGCGGAGCCTTATCTGATTTTCCTCAGATATTGCAGCTGTTCGTAAAATATTTGATAAGATACTTATTTGTACACCATAGTGGCAGACAAGCATACATTCCACCTGATCGAAAATTGTCATCATAGCCTAAGGACGTTTGCGACACCAGAAGTGATACACATATTATTGGAATTATACATAGCTCCGTAATTTATACATAGGACCTGTTATATACTATTTCCGCGGTGCTTTCTGTTTTGCAAAGGAGAGAAGAGGCGTTTCGTTCTTTTATTAACTCCCTTAAATTATCTTTTGAATAATTTCGATGCGTATTTTAAGATATTCTGTATTCTCCTGGGACTTCACAGGATCGAGCTCAGCGTATCTTTTATTGTCTTAGTCATGAGTGTAGATCCTGGTTTACAGGAGTCACAGTAATGGGAATGCCAGTGGGATTAATCCCAAGCGGTTCCTTGAAATTGATAAAAACAAAAAGAAGTGTTGTCTAATCCCAACCCGTTGAGATTCACGTTGTTTTCACTTTAACAATATAGTTTCTTTTCTCCAACTTAATTTAGAATTTTAATTTCAAGAGCTAAACTTTTTCTATCTATACGGAAGAACAGTCTGACGGCCAAACATAAAACAATGAGACTTGAGCTGTTTTGTTTTAAAGACTTTCTCGTTTCGCCTCATTTTTTAATTTCCACTTATTACTGGAAAAAATACGGAGATGAAATCTACAGCATTGTTTTTATATAAGTTATACTATCTCATTATCACACAAAAAGGCCATCAATAACTAGAGCCAGTAACGAAGGCCTAACTCTGAGCGTATGCGCATGATATGTGGTGAGTTTCCGACGAGGTTGAGTTGTTTATCGTCTGTAAAGTGTGTATTGTTGGCGCTTACTTTCTCGCCGCACCAGTATAGAACCCATTGTTTTGTTCTTAAGAGGCGTTCATGCCACACTTATCATAACATATCCGTCAACTATGGGCATTTGTTGGAGCGTAACTCCATTCTTCCCCGATTCCGATTTTCGCTGTGTCCTCGAACTCCTCCCAAACAACTCAATACTTTTTGATCAAATTTGACCAAAAAGTATTGAGTGAGACATACCATGGAGGAATAATTACCGAAAGGAAAATTGTATGCGTTACATGGTGTTCGGAAATGTTGACAGCAAAAAGCTTCGCACCATTTAGACTCACGGGGACGGTAAGTGCATCTAGTTTTTACATACACCTCTTCTCTTTTACCATTGTGTATTCCCAGTAGCTTTAAAACCCTGCCTAGATTTGCAGCCCGGGATACACTTTTATTTGGCTTCTTGCAGTACCTATCTTGTGGTTTTTTATTTTCAGCGTTGTTGGAAGCGACTGCCGTCTTACCTCCTAACCCCGTATGGGTATCTGCATGGTTGCAAAAAGCGTTGGTCAGCAGGTGATGCCGCTTAGGCCCAGGAGAATAGTGAGAAACTTTACACCCAATTTAGATACCTATCTGTACAGTGTTAGTTTACTTTTAACAACCTTGTAGCTACTATCTAGCTACTATCAAAAACTTGAGTACCCGCTTAATTCAAGCGTACAGAGAGTTGAAAAGTATACGGCGATATTTATCAGTTTTAATGCATACATTATTAGTTATGATGTCCTTGTGCCGATCAAGCGGAAAAACGATCACACTCTATACCGCTCCATTCCCTACACAACGCCCCTCCGGACGCTCAACCACTCAGGCCATAACACTAAGACGTTTAAGGCCACTGCATACGAAAACTATGGTAATCTATTCATAGAGGAAAAGCGCATTTAGTTAATGATAGTCTTTCAGTTTAGGTATATCGCCGGACGGACGAGCTTTCCACGCTCACCGTATAATTTTCTTCGAGCGGTTAGCTTGAAAATTGTCTAGTTTAGTTCGAAAAGATATTTCTCTTTTGAAAATACTTGTCTGGCAATAAACTGTTATGGTTAAAGTGGACGAAATGAGAGTTTGCAAGACGCGTTTAAAAAGTACGAGATAGTTTTTCTACAAGAACTAGTTAGGACGCCAGCGTTGCGAGATTCCTTCATCAATAAAAAGAACTTTACCTTGGGGCAAGCCATCTCGACAAATTCAACTTTTCTCACAGTCAGCTCCATAGAAATCGTAAAAACTCGAGAAATGCCATACGAAATACTTAATTTGAGTGTTGCAACTTTTTGCAACTGGATTCGCGTACCATAGGTATTATGCATGGCTTACGAAGGTTAAACATTTAGTTTATAATAAAAAGCGGTATTTTAAACAAAATTCGCGGTGGGGATCAAAAGAACACTCTTTGTCCAATACCGCGTTTGCTGATAATTTTGAGCAGAATTTTACTATTTCTATGGTCAGCTCACTACTATTTCACATTCAACCAGACAAGTTGTACAATTTCACGAAGTAGTTCAACATTGATTAGTGTATTTGAACAAGGTTTGGCTCCGTATATTTTGAGAGTAATATCATTAATGGATCTCGTTTTTGTTTATTACGACTTGATCTATAAAGGCAGTAAAACCTACTCCGTGAAAGTAAATCTATTTGTATATTAGTAATTTATTGCTTTTATGATTGATTGGATATCAGATTTTTGTTAGTTTTATCAGTCACGCCTTTATTTAATGATTTTTGTTAGTTTTAATGATAAACAATGTTGTTAATAATTATTGCATGATAATTTATTATATGGAAACATCTCAACAATAATCATCTAAACCTAAATATGTGAGGAATTTTCTTTTTATATTTTCGTTTTAGTTTTCTTTATCACTTAGGTTGCAGACGAGTTTAAGGCCTGCTGAAATTGGTCAAAAATGCATATGGATATTTGCATCACTAGATTGACTTAACTTACCCCATACAATAGACGTTCGGAAAAATCGATGCAGGGAGTTCATTTATATTGGGGTCATATTGTATGCACTTGATTTGTACCCAAAGTGTGAGGGTGAACACACTGTTTGTGATGTGAAAGAAAGTAGCCGTGAGTATCATATCAAACATTTCTCAGGGCAGAAACTATTTTTCAACAATAAAACACAGATTCGGAGTAAACGGAAAAGTCAAAAGTACTCGGATACCCAGTCGTGCATGTATGAAGTGATTAATGAATCTGCAGAAAGCGAAAGAAGTATGCATAGATCGCGAAGCCTAACAATCTGTCCTCTCTAACTACCCCGTCAGGGATACAGCGTGAAGATAGTTAGTTAGAAGTATACTTATTTGTACACAATCACAATTAACATAATATCAGATTCTATATGGTTTTTAACCATTGATAAATCTGAACTATCTAATAAACTAAATAAATTTTTGGCTTTGGTCATAAATAAATTTGTTTAGGATAATCTATAAATAAAAAAAATAAAAATAAAATATCTTGAAGCGCTCGCGGCCCCGCGGTCTCAGTGTTCTGTAAACGATCACTGAGTTACGCAACTTACGCTATGGCTGGTCCTTGGATGGGTGACCACTTTGTGGCATTTATATTTGTGAGCGTTTCAAGGCACGTTAAACCGTTGGTCCCGGTTGCCAGTAAAATGGCAGTCGTTAAGCCTGGTTGAAGGCCTTATGGGCGGCTTGAAAACCTTCAACAGCAGGTCGCCACAACCTGCGTCTGTCTATTTAAACACGGCAATGGGCTCACCACCTATTACGTGGGACAGGAATCCAATCAGGATTATCAGGATTATTATAGGGACAGGAAAATCAGGACACGGTGAAAAGTGGACATATAATATGCCTCTGCCACCCCTTCGGGGATAAGGCGTGATGGATATTTATTATATTTATTGATAAAATATCTTAGAGTTTTGATCACATCTCGATATTTATAATATCTTTGCGCCCATATTGAATCATCTCTCGACCATTAAATCGAAAAGGTGCATTTACAATACCTACGAATTTTTCATAACGTAGATATTAAATCATTATTCTTTCACGAGCGAAAAGCTGGAATATAAAGATTTCAAAAGTCAGATTAACAATGAAGTCTTCTTAATATTCACATCAATTGTTAGTGTATAGGTAGGGATGTATTGAATCCCTGATTGGGGGGCGGTGCCTAAACGAAATGCTCTCGCTTCTCGAGTACATTGAATCTGAAAAGGAAATTGAATGGTCGTTATAAATGTTGGAGCTTTCATAAATTTACAAATTGATAGATTATTAGTACTTTTTTTTATAGAAATTTCGGTCCTTACGGGCGATCTATCTTATTGTTTGTAAGGGTAAACGATATACCATAGTTTTCTGATCAAGATACATATTTTGGTAGTATTGTAGTATCTTATTGTTGTTAAGGGTAAACGTACGTTGTACCATAGTTTTATATATTATTATGTTATATCTTATTACTTTAGTTTTTTTTATTCTTTAGTTTTATCTTTATATCTTTAGTTTTATATGTTATTGTTGTTAAGGGTAAACGATATACCATAGTTTTCTGATCAAGATACATATTTTGGTAATATTGTAGTATTTTACTTATTTAAATTTAATTCTTGAAGTGAAACTTTTGTATCGGCGTTGAGAATTTTGACTGTAAAAAATATCGTCACATTCCTTTAAAAATGATTTCACCGTGCGATTTAATAAAAATATCTGCAGATCCGACCAAAAAACAGTATTTTTTTACATATTCTAATTATTAAAAATTAATATTTTATATATGTCTTAGGCCTTATCGTTGGCCATAAGCAAATTGTCAACCGTATTTATGTTGATGATAGTATATGTACACTGAGACCTTTGGAGTTACAACAGTAAAAAAGCAATAGAGTAAATTTTCTGTTTTACTGTGCCAAAAGCGTCATGCGCCTGACTTTTATTTTATGTATATCCAGTATAAACGATATTTTAAATACACTTTTTAGTTGTATATTATAAAAAGTTTGGAAAATCCAAAAGAGCACGCCTCACGCGCTTTTATTAAATTATAAAAAAATATTTTGTTTTTGTTTATTTAATAACAATTAAACCACATCGAATCAGACCGTGAAAATTGAAAGAGTTCTATTCCTAATTATACTGAAGCGTAAGAGAACAAAAAAGACTCGATTAGTAAAGTATTTTGGTCGTTATCGTGATAACAAAAAAATAATCCGCACATACAGACACACGGACGTCCAAGACGAAACTTTTTTAAACAGTTTAAATAACAAAAATGGCATCAAAAATATGATGAGTTTTAAAAATAGTGTTTTTTCTTGACATGTGTGTGTATATATTATTTTACAAGTGCAATATATGATAAATAAGGACATACTGTACTGTACTCACAAACATGGATATAAGGTTAAACACTTACCATAATAGTTTTTATGATGTAACTTTTATTTTGTACAACTGACATTAAACTGTCATTACTGTGTAATCATATAGAGGGGAATATACTGACTTCTGCAACACAGTATTAACTAGCGCAGGAGTCAGGGGTTCCACCATCAAATATGTAGAAAGTTTATATGTCAATAAAGATTATTTATTTTAAGTTTGAAAAATCAGATGTTTTGACAATGAAGTGACAGTAGTACCCTGCTCAACGCTTCGCTTATGAGGCGTGCAATATTCGCGTAGTTACTATAATTATTCATAGCTTTATGTTATTTAAACTAGTTGATGCCTACGGCTTCGCTGCCAAATAGAATATTTGCCGTTCCTGTTTTCCACAGGAACTTTATCCCAAGTTAAAATCTTGTAAAATTTCATCAAAATCCATTCAGTAGTTTTTGTGAAAGAGTAACAATCCTAGATCCATACATTACTACTAACTTTACCTTTCACGTTTATAATATCAGTAAAATGTTGTTACGACCAGTAAAATGGTGCTACAAACTGTTTTAAGTTCCAGTTAATAGATTTAGTGGTATGTTTTACGAAATATCTATTATCTAGAGTTACTGGAGTATAGTTCCAAATTTCTATTTGCTGGCATTGACTTTCGACTTTTTTATCTCTTGCAATCATTAAAGTTTTGAATGGTGATTATGGCAGTCACGCAAGCGTGAACTGATACGTGCTGCGTATTTGAGAAACTGTTGACGAAACATTCCTTGGTTATAACCATTACTGGAACGTTTACTAAGAAATTGAGTCGTAAAAGTTATGAATAATTATTCTGCTGCATGTCATACTAAATGTGAAATTTTGCGCAGATATTTAATTTCTTCGCAAACTTTTCTCTTAATCTGAGTAACATATTATCTGGGGAACTAGTTCCTGTGGAAAATGGCAACGGGAATACTTCACCAGAGCCGTAGGTAACAGCTAATTTGAAATAAATTAGCTAAATGTGAGAATGTCACAGGTCACTTAACTTTTTTGTGTCAACCTTAATTGTATTAAACTTTTTTGTCACTTAAAAATCTATTATTGCACTAATTTAATTAGAATTACTGTAATTGCTAAGTAAATGGAGGTATGTTTTTTTATCTGTATCGCGTAATACTGGTTTTTTTTTTAATTTCAGTCTTCTGATGAATGTCTTCAAGAAGTGAGAAACGTTTCAATAAACAAAATTACGCGTAGGTACTTCATGATTTTTAACGTTAGAACAAATTAATTCTTAAGTGGCACGCGGAGCTATTATGTCTTTTTAGAGACGATGTAAATAGTTATGTAAAATACTATAATCAAATCAATTAAAGAACAATAAACTAAAATGAATTGTACGAATTGTTACATAGTTGCATTTTAATTAATGAATAAGAGCGAAGATAATAAGATTACCATAATCTATTTACCTTGAAAAGTAACTCTTTATCTAGCCAGTTCCTTTTCCTGTATATAAACAATATAATTATGTTATTATATGGATGTAAATGTGGTGTGAGGTGTAATCAACGCCATTACATGCAGCGTGAAGGTCATTCTTTCAATTTTTTTTGTTTTAGAATTGTAACGCCGTATGTAAAAAAGGTGATTAGTGGTTGAAATGTAGGTTAGCATTTTATATTTAGCATTTTAAAGATATGCATAAGGTATAGGCAAGATAAAAATGATACGGTGAAGTGTGGGCGCATAGTATGCCTCTGCCTATCCCTTCGGGGATAAAGGTGTGACAATATGTGATGAGCACGATGGTTTATTCTGTGTCTGGGTGTTATTTATCTATAATATGTATGTGGTTAGAAATATATAAGTATTTTTATCAGTTATCTGGTTACCATAGTACTCTGCTTAGTTTGGAATCAAATGGCGTTGTGTGAGTTGTCTCAACAATATTTATTTATTAATATGTATGTATATGTAGGCAAGATAATAAACAATACATCTGTGATCATGGCGCTTGCAACAATGCCGGAATATCGGAAATATCCCGTCAATAGTATTAATTTGAAGAAGATTATGAAAATTATCCAATCTATATCTTTAACCAATTCACTCATAAACTAAAATGTTATGGGTTTGAGAGATTATTCGGAAATTGTTCCTAACAGAGGCAAAATCAAAAACTGAACGGTAGCTGCATAGCAGTCAGATAAAAGTAGATTCCAGGTTTCAAATATCTATACGTAGGTTTTAAAAGCAACTGGGAATACAGTAATATGAAAAGGCAGATGTGGTTTAGTTTACAGTATGGGGTTCTTCAAAAGGGTTCCTAGAAGGTTTTTAAAGGGTTGGCAGCGCGAGTGCTGCACTTCTGGTGGTGCAAACGTCGGTAGGTTACGGTGACCACTTTCCATCAGGTGGGCCTTATGCTTGTACGCTGCCACCTCAGTAGTATAACAAAAAAAAACAAAGATTATCTTAGATTATCAAGAAAATAACGATTAACTTCTTCTGAGGCATTGGACTATTTTAGAACTTCAGCATAATAAAATCTTATCTATCTTGGTAGAATTTAGAGAAATTGCAAGTGGTAGTAAATATACTACATAGGTTAAGCATTGTCCTACATCGTGTCAATATTAACAATTTTCTGGAATAATAATCAAGTGTGAAAATTTACGGCGCATTCAAGTTTCTAGTTTATTTTTGTTGGTTTGATAAATGCAGAGGTTCAATGGCAAAAAAATAAATTATATGTGAGTACACAGGTTAGAAGTGAAACTTCTTTACGATATTTTTTTTAAAGCTATAAAATTTTTCTCATACGCCGATAAAATATTTCCCTATAAAGAGTTTCCCTCATGATAAAAAAATCACTTCAAAACAACATGGCGCGTAACCTAACGTGACAATTCTTTTTACATACATACATATTGTCACGCTTTTATCCCCGAAGGGGTAGGCTGAGGCATACTATACGACCACATTTTTTACAACTATAAAATTTCTCCCAAAGTCAATAAAGAAGTATCACTTCAAAAATTACATGTTGCGATCGCAAAGTCTGGCGATCTGGTCTCATTTATAACACTATTAGGGCTACAGCTTGACAAAAGTTAAGTTAGTTTAATTAATTTAATCAAATGAAATAATATTATTGTAATGTGTACGTTTTACCTCGTCTGAGCTTAATAACGGGTATAAGTGGACAGGTACGTGTAACAAGATAAAAGGGGTCAAGATGATTCGTCATTCACGAAGCCCAACTGTTGCAATGACCTAGTATCTTCTTTGAATTTCAATTACGTTGCTTCTCATGAAATCTCTTTTGTATGTTGTTTGCAGACATGTAAGGGTTTGTAGAAATTGTCTCCGTGATATAATCTAGTCACTTTTGTGTGTCGTGTTGAAGTTTGGACATCAATATGTTTTTGTTTGTATAACAATCACGCCGTAGTATCCCCGACAGGGTGGCAAAGGCATATTATACACCCACTTTTTACCTTGTGTATTCCTGTCCCACGTAATAGGTACCCATTGGTAATAGGACATAAATATAGAGTATTTAGATAGCAACTAAACTTGGTACAAAGGCGAGTTATGAGGATTATCAACGAATATACTTTCATATGCATGCCTTGGCGATCGGAGAGACTTTAGATACTAATGCGAGTCTTACCGTTTTAACAATGGTTTCTGTTCTAAGGAACTGCTTGAAATTAAATTTATGATCTCGCACTTACTATTATCTTACCGCTTGCCACACCTGTTACGTGGGACAAAAATGTTTACCGTGGAATGTAGGCGTATACATATGCCTTCGGTAATAAAGGCGTGTCATTAATAAGGTACACCACGTATATTGTAAACGTGAAATATTCATAAAAACTTCCAGCCACGATCTTAGAAGGTATTTACAGAATGACGCTGATGATGGCAACGTAAGTGCCGCTTCTGGTATCGTAAAGCGACTATTCGCCATTCAGTTTACCTGTAAGCTTATTTGAAACATAGGTGGTTGAAAAAAAATTGAACAAGTATATATTTATATAAATACTCGTTCAAAGTATAATATAATACACTCTAATAATTTAATTAACCAACATTAGGGCCCTACTTTATAACATGAATAATTCACACTTTGACTGACTGTAATCACTTCTGACCGTGTTATGATTTATGTACTCATAATTTCCTATACATAATAAGAATGTGGATTGTAGGTATGTTCTATTACATTTTTGTTCGATCTTATTAAAAATGAGTTTCTGACGGAACACAACAACCTGAGGCTGTGCTTTCTTTTAGAAGCTGTATGATGTTTACTTAGGCTTGGATGAAAGGTTTTACAAAAATGGCAGACTAGTGAAATTTTTATTTATTGAATTTAAAAAGAGTTTCTGACGGTACACAACAACCAGTAGCTGTTCTTTCTTTTAGAAGCTGTATGACGTTTACTTACGCTTAGGCGTAACTTTCTTCGGTAGAACTAACTCTTTTATGCTCTTTATGAATGAAAGGTTTTACAAAAATGGCAGTCCTTCGAAATTGTTTTTTTTTTTTGTAGTGAAACTTCTTTATATCTGACAAAAAAGTCGTAAAGAAGTTTCACTTTTTACCTGTGTACTCTGGTAAACACACATTTTATTTTGACTTTAAGAAACTGGTTATAGTATCTTAATAGCACCACTATTTACAACTACAACTTACATATTTTATTATAATATACTGATTTGTGTAACAGAAATGTTCTCATTCTACGCGAACAGACATAGTTTCGTAAGTGACACTTTTACTTTTAAATGCCTGCTCAGTTCTGTGTGTAGGTCAAACCATAGATACAATATTTGGAGTAAACATTGCTCATAGGCTAAGTAAGACTAGTTGATGACGATAAATAAACGCTAAAAGGAAATTATAATGTCAAAAAGGGGAATGAACATAGATAAATTCTTTCATATTTTTTATTTATTTATAGAAGAAAGGAAAACTGCATGTAACATTTTGACTCACTAAATTCCAGTCTTAGGAAAATATTGATGCATAATTAAGTAAGAATTTTTTTTTGGATATTAATTTTTATA